>OX244276.1:6123750-7447500 GCA_945867215.1 Epinotia demarniana | reverse complement strand
ACTAGTTCCGCGCCCCGCGATCCCGCACCGCTACCCGCCGAGCGCCGACTGCGCCGCCACGACATTGAGCCGAGAGCATTTCAACGCACAGCCCGTGCCGCTCAATTGCCAATTTTGCCCTTGATGCGCCCGCTGCCGAGCGGACGTAATTATACTTTTATCCCTAGTTTTTAAAATCAGTGTCTGGGTCCCGAATCGGGAACACCCTCCGGGCCTACAGTATAGGTCATGGACTAGGAAGAGTCCTCGATGACCTTGGCCGCTACCCCGGTGCCACCGTGAGCGCGGCCGCCTTGACGCTCCAAGGCCCTACAGGACCACTGCTGCCCTTGCATATTCCGGCGTACCAAGTCTGCGTCCCGCTTAAGCACAGCCGAGGGACGTTGGGTATAAGAGGAAGATCGGCCAATTCTCCTGCATTCAGACTGACCCAAATCTAGGCTTCGGACCCATTTGCCCTACTTAACGTAGAAACTTAAACATAGAATCTAAACCTATAGAAACTTACATATAGAAAGATAAATATAGAAACACAAATATAGGAACTTAAATATAGAAACTTAAATATAGAATGATAAATATAGAAACATAAATATAGAAACTTAAATATAGAAACTTAAATATAGAAACTTAAAATATAGAAATAAGGCTTAGAATATTAAACTACGTATCATTGCATGTTAGATAAAATAAATTATTTCTTGTAATAGATCTTACTTATTTCATGTCCCGTTAGTCTTCCCCAAGTACGTAGAACTTAGGTGTGATAATTAAGGTGTCAGTTGGCGCCCATACGTGTTTTTATAGTAGATTTTGGGTCTTCTTTATGCGGGGGGGTTGGTGAGTTTCCTTTGATCAGCATTCTTGGTGTTGGTGTGTGCATGTCGCAGATTTAGTATACAATTAGCTATTAGCTCCATCCATATATCTCATAAGTTGTCACTTTCTGTATCTAGACTTATTTTTATGTACCTAGCTCATTAAAAGCTGTCAACCGGATTTCTGCACCACTTACCTGAACACAAGTCGTATTTCTTTTAATATTTACGTTTTTAATAATCACAGTCAATTAACTCTATTTTTGTCTTAAACACTGAAAAATGTCTCACCCAATTAAATACTTGCAATTGACGAAAGCGGAATTGGCTTACGAGGTTAAAATACGTGCCGAGGACCCGAAAGATAAGGTGGACGAGTTAAGGCAACAAATATCTAAGCTTGCACTTAGGTTCCCATCAGAGGAAATACTTGATTCCTGCTACGAGTTTGATGAGGACATAGTCGGCATAAAGCACACCCTAGCTAAGGCAGCAATAAATATTGCTTGCCTAAAGCAGGACCCTCAACAAAGGAGTTTACTCGAACGCACACAAACCTATCTTAATCATATATATCATAGGCTTAACAGAATAAGTGTACCTGACGCTCCTTCCGAAGAGTCTGCCCTGCTAGCGGAGACTAAGCAATTTTATAAGGAACAATGCTCAGCCCTTCAGGTACTTTTGCCATCAACAGATGGCCAACCTACATCTTTAAAGTGTCATAAAACACAACAGTCTCCACCCACAGTTTCAGCTCCAGTCGTCGATCCTAATGAACCTCCTCATAACACAGAACGCTTAGATAGTACATACAATATCAAGGTGACATGTGACCGGGGTCTTAGTTCCGACATAACTAAACTAAAATACGATGGCAAAACTTGCGTTCGCGCTTTCATTGCACGCGCCAAAGAGTTCCGTTTAGCTAAAGACGTTCCTGATGGCAAAATGTTATCATTGGCCACTGAAATATTCTCCGGAGATGCTTTGCACTGGTACCGCAGTGTTCAAGATTCGATGCATTCATGGAGTGACTTGCTGGACATGCTCAAGACAGATTTCGATGTTGTCGACTTTGACTACCGCATGCTAGGAGAAATTAGGAATCGTAGCCAGGGCCCTACAGAATCTATTACAATCTACCTAGCAATCATGCACGGAATGTTTAGCAGGTTGGATAGGAAGCTAAATGAATTGGAACAGCTCGAAATTATACTTCATAATATACGCCCTTGTTACTCAAGCGTCCTCGCTACTTGTCCCAACTTAAACTCGATCTCAAGCTTACGTACCCTTTGTAAGAATTACGAACAGATTAAAGCCCGATCAGATGACTTTAGGGAACCACCTTCGGCAACATCAACCACCCTGGCACCAGAATATTCTTATCAACCTAGGAAGGAAACAACAAAAGGCAGCTTTAAGAGTGGCCCCGCAAATTATCAGGCGCAGGCAGCTGCGAACCACTCGCATAACACGTCCCTGGCTAAACCTATCTTCAACAGACCCTATAACGTTTCGGCAATCCAGGCTGATAATAAGTATTGCTTCCGTTGTCGTGTTGATACCCACACGATGAGAGACTGTACTGCTGAGCGTACTCTTTTTTGCTTCAAGTGTGGCTTGAAAGGGTACCGTTTCCCTGACTGCCCACAGTGTAATTCATCTAAAAGTCGCGAGACTTGTGCTTCTGTTGAAGGTCCTGTTGATTCCGTTCCAAAAAACTAGCAAGGGAAAATTGTTGTACACCCCGACACGCCAACTCTGACTGGAAGAGTTGGCTCGCGACTATACGACATTTTTTCAACTCGTACAAGGTTGCAACAATTTTCAATTCAAAACCCTCGAACGATCCTCGACCATTTGTCAACATTAAAATCGCTAATGATTTTGAAATGTTTGGGCTTTTAGACTCTGGGTCAGCCATAACTATTATTAATAATGACACTTATACTCGACTTTCTAAACTGAACCTGCAATTAATGATGGACGATAAGATCACTGTCACTGCAGCCGGCGGTCAAAAACTGTATTCTCTGGGCTACATATCACTGCCAATTACATTTGAAAACAGCACCCATGTTTTAAAAGCCTACGTTATGCCTCAAATTGAAACACCCCTTATTCTCGGTATCGACTTTTGGAAACGATTTCAGATTTGTCCCAAATTCCTTGACAATATTGATTATTTTTGCTCCCTTGAACCTAGTTTGTCTGAAATCACTTCCATCAGTCAGGACATTCACCTATATTCCTATAGCAACCTCCAATACTCACAAAAGCTTGTTGCGGATGACGTCATTGCCCTCTTTAATGACATTTCCTTCGAGAATAAGGGATTAGGAAGAACTTCGCTCATAACCCATCGCATCGATACTGGAACAGCGGACCCCATTAAGCAAAGGTACTACCGTTTATCGCCTGAAAAGAAACGCATTATTACGGAGCAGGTGGACGAAATGCTGTCACTAGGTGTGATATCGCCCTGTGAAAGTCCTTGGTCTTCTCCAGTTCTA
Source organism: Epinotia demarniana (assembly GCA_945867215.1). NCBI lineage: Eukaryota > Metazoa > Arthropoda > Insecta > Lepidoptera > Tortricidae > Epinotia > Epinotia demarniana. Next base: position 7,444,163 of record OX244276.1, on the reverse strand, counting down.
GTTGTGGGTAAGAAAGATGGAAAACCTCGGTTTTGTCTGGATAGCCGAAAATTAAATGCGGTAACAAAGAAGGATGCGTACAGTCTTCCATATGTCTCTGAGATATTGGACAATTTGAAAGATGCTAAGTTCCTATCCAGTATAGATCTTTCTAAGGCATTCTGGCAGATACCAATCCATGAACAGGACAAGGAAAAAACCGCGTTTTACGTAGGAGGGCGCGGGACCTTTATGTTTAATGTAACCGCCTTTGGTCTTACTAATGCCCCGGCTACCCAACAAAGACTTGTCGATTCGCTTTTTATGCCAGATTTCGAATTAAAAGTGTTTTGTTACCTAGACGACATAATTATTATTAGCGAGACCTTTGAAGAGCATGTCTCAATTCTCAAACGCGTCCTTGACAAACTAAAAAAGGCCAATCTAACTATTAACTTCGAGAAGTGTAATTTTTTTAGGGAATCTCTCAAATACCTCGGATACGTCATCGACAAACATGGTTTACGGACGGATCCGGATAAAGTCTTAGCCATAGTTAACTACCCAGTCCCCACGAATAGGAAGGAAGTCAAACGTTTTCTGGGAACAGCTTCCTGGTACCGACGTTTTATTCCCAATTTTAGCACCATTGCGGGGCCTTTGAATAAACTTGAATAAACTTACTTCTACCAAAAAATCATCGCCGCCTTGGGAATGGACGCCGGATGCAGCCACGGCTTTTGATACCCTAAAAAATTGCCTTGTCCAGGCACCAGTCCTTGCTTGTCCTGATTTCAACCTTCCGTTTGAAGTACACACCGACGCAAGCAACTACGGCGTCGGGGCGATGCTTTCGCAGATTGTTGATGGGATAGAACACCCAGTTGCTTTCATGAGTAGATCCCTCACTGGTCCTGAAAAGAATTTTAGTGTCACTGAGCGCGAAGCCCTTGCAGTTATAACGGCTCTTGAACACTGGCGGTGTTACCTCGAGAACGGCCGTCCCTTTACGGTGTACACCGATCACTCGGCCCTTAAGTGGTTCATTTCCTTAACTAATCCTACTGGGCGTCTGGCTAGATGGGGGATCAGGCTCTCGGCTTTCGATCTGGTTATTAAACATAGGAAGGGCAAGGACAATGTGGTGCCCGATACTTTATCTAGATGCGTCCCGGTAACTGCTATATCTACCACTGCTATCGCCCCACCTAAGACGGGTGATAATTGGTATTTGAGAGTCTTTAACGGTTGTTTAGACTCACCAGCTAGTTATCCCAACTACATTGTCGAAGGTAATAAGCTGTTCAGGCATATGAAAAATAAGAATATGCTCAGCACCGAATTCAATTGGAAGGAGGTAATTTTTTCAGAACAACGATCGGAGATTTTATCAAAGTGTCACAGTGAACCCAGTGCTGGTCATTTCGGCGTATTCAAGACCCATAAGCGAGTAAGTCTCTCTTATTACTGGCCTAAAATGTACAGCAATGTAGTTAGCTACGTGGCAAACTGCGAAATCTGTCTCGCTCACAAGGACCCTACCCATGGAACCCTTGGTAAGATGGGAAGGCCTAAAGACTGCTCCAGGCCTTGGCAGGTCATTTCGGTCGACCTTGTTGGTCCCTTGCCTATAAGTAGAAAGCAACATAGCTACATCTTCGTAATTACGTGTTGTTTCTCTAAATATTGTTTGATTTTTCCGTTACGTCGTGCTACTGCGGCTGTAACCTCTAGGATCCTCGAGGAAAATGTATTTCTAGTCCATGGCGTCCCCCAAACTATCATCTTGGATAATGGATGTCAGTTTGCTAGCAGAGAAATGAATCACTTATTCGAAAAGTATCAAGTACCAAGTGTTCACTTCACCCCTAAGTACAGTCCCCAAATTAATACGGTGGAGAGATATAATAAGACAATTGTCACGTCGCTGTCGACTTTCGTAGGAGAAGATCAGAGAACTTGGGACGTGAACCTTCCTAAAATCCAGTTTGCGATTAATAGCTCCATAAATGAAGTAACTGGGTATACTCCTGCATTTCTAGTGTATGGCCGTGAACTAGTCACGTGCGGGTCTCATTACATTGAAAATGATATCCCAAACGAGTTAGTTTTTCAACCCCGGGAAGCCTACGCAGAGAACCTTGGTCATTTATCAGGAATATTTGATCATGTCCAGTCCACTTTATGGCAAAGTCACCAAAAGAATGCTGCGCGTTACAATACCAGACGTAAGGACGTTCAATTCGAAGTCGGCGATATAGTCTGGAAACGCTGTTATTTCCAAAGTGACAAAAGTGCGTACTTCACTAAGAAACTTGCGCCTAAGTACCTAAAATGCCGTGTCAAAGCTAAGCGCTCACCATTAGTTTATATAGTGGAGGACATGTCTGGGCACGATCTAGGGGCCTGGCATATAAAAGATTTTAAATTGTCAAATAAGGCCTACGTTACTTAATTTTTTTTTTCTAGCCTATATCCTTATAGAATCAGGTGTGGATTGAGTTTCCTTTAGCAATTTGTCACCCTTGTTAATAGTTGATTTGAGGGGCTTCAGCGCTATAGCATAGTTACGTAAAAGGCATTCTGCCCCTTGAAGGAATGCCTTACAACGAGGCAAGTGTCGACATCAAACAGAATTACTGCTGTATAGATGTATAAAAGTGGACCATTTACCTCACTGTCACTTTTACAGTCGTCAAGTCTTCTAGACGGATTTTTATTAGGAAAAATCCTTTCCTAGGAGAAGGGGTACTGTCACGTTTACCGTGAATGTCCGAACCCTAGACTAATGGCAACTATAGTGAGTTATTTGTTGCCCTAATTTTACCTCATATCTATACAAATTACGTCACATAACTAGGTTCCTTTCCCTAAACTTGTTATAATGTAAGTCTACTAATATTACTTCACCTAACGTTAACAAAATGTATTATTACTTCCATGAACAAACAGACGTGCGTAACGCGCAGATAATATTTTACTATACGGATTGCCGATCGGTCTCATGCGCTGACGACTAGTTCCGCGCCCCGCGATCCCGCACCGCTACCCGCCGAGCGCCGACTGCGCCGCCACGACATTGAGCCGAGAGCATTTCAACGCACAGCCCGTGCCGCTCAATTGCCAATTTTGCCCTTGATGCGCCCGCTGCCGAGCGGACGTAATTATACTTTTATCCCTAGTTTTTAAAATCAGTGTCTGGGTCCCGAATCGGGAACACCCTCCGGGCCTACAGTATAGGTCATGGACTAGGAAGAGTCCTCGATGACCTTGGCCGCTACCCCGGTGCCACCGTGAGCGCGGCCGCCTTGACGCTCCAAGGCCCTACAGGACCACTGCTGCCCTTGCATATTCCGGCGTACCAAGTCTGCGTCCCGCTTAAGCACAGCCGAGGGACGTTGGGTATAAGAGGAAGATCGGCCAATTCTCCTGCATTCAGACTGACCCAAATCTAGGCTTCGGACCCATTTGCCCTACTTAACGTAGAAACTTAAACATAGAATCTAAACCTATAGAAACTTACATATAGAAAGATAAATATAGAAACACAAATATAGGAACTTAAATATAGAAACTTAAATATAGAATGATAAATATAGAAACATAAATATAGAAACTTAAATATAGAAACTTAAATATAGAAACTTAAAATATAGAAATAAGGCTTAGAATATTAAACTACGTATCATTGCATGTTAGATAAAATAAATTATTTCTTGTAATAGATCTTACTTATTTCATGTCCCGTTAGTCTTCCCCAAGTACGTAGAACTTAGGTGTGATAATTAAGGTGTCAGTTGGCGCCCATACGTGTTTTTATAGTAGATTTTGGGTCTTCTTTATGCGGGGGGGTTGGTGAGTTTCCTTTGATCAGCATTCTTGGTGTTGGTGTGTGCATGTCGCAGATTTAGTATACAATTAGCTATTAGCTCCATCCATATATCTCATAAGTTGTCACTTTCTGTATCTAGACTTATTTTTATGTACCTAGCTCATTAAAAGCTGTCAACCGGATTTCTGCACCACTTACCTGAACACAAGTCGTATTTCTTTTAATATTTACGTTTTTAATAATCACAGTCAATTAACTCTATTTTTGTCTTAAACACTGAAAAATGTCTCACCCAATTAAATACTTGCAATTGACGAAAGCGGAATTGGCTTACGAGGTTAAAATACGTGCCGAGGACCCGAAAGATAAGGTGGACGAGTTAAGGCAACAAATATCTAAGCTTGCACTTAGGTTCCCATCAGAGGAAATACTTGATTCCTGCTACGAGTTTGATGAGGACATAGTCGGCATAAAGCACACCCTAGCTAAGGCAGCAATAAATATTGCTTGCCTAAAGCAGGACCCTCAACAAAGGAGTTTACTCGAACGCACACAAACCTATCTTAATCATATATATCATAGGCTTAACAGAATAAGTGTACCTGACGCTCCTTCCGAAGAGTCTGCCCTGCTAGCGGAGACTAAGCAATTTTATAAGGAACAATGCTCAGCCCTTCAGGTACTTTTGCCATCAACAGATGGCCAACCTACATCTTTAAAGTGTCATAAAACACAACAGTCTCCACCCACAGTTTCAGCTCCAGTCGTCGATCCTAATGAACCTCCTCATAACACAGAACGCTTAGATAGTACATACAATATCAAGGTGACATGTGACCGGGGTCTTAGTTCCGACATAACTAAACTAAAATACGATGGCAAAACTTGCGTTCGCGCTTTCATTGCACGCGCCAAAGAGTTCCGTTTAGCTAAAGACGTTCCTGATGGCAAAATGTTATCATTGGCCACTGAAATATTCTCCGGAGATGCTTTGCACTGGTACCGCAGTGTTCAAGATTCGATGCATTCATGGAGTGACTTGCTGGACATGCTCAAGACAGATTTCGATGTTGTCGACTTTGACTACCGCATGCTAGGAGAAATTAGGAATCGTAGCCAGGGCCCTACAGAATCTATTACAATCTACCTAGCAATCATGCACGGAATGTTTAGCAGGTTGGATAGGAAGCTAAATGAATTGGAACAGCTCGAAATTATACTTCATAATATACGCCCTTGTTACTCAAGCGTCCTCGCTACTTGTCCCAACTTAAACTCGATCTCAAGCTTACGTACCCTTTGTAAGAATTACGAACAGATTAAAGCCCGATCAGATGACTTTAGGGAACCACCTTCGGCAACATCAACCACCCTGGCACCAGAATATTCTTATCAACCTAGGAAGGAAACAACAAAAGGCAGCTTTAAGAGTGGCCCCGCAAATTATCAGGCGCAGGCAGCTGCGAACCACTCGCATAACACGTCCCTGGCTAAACCTATCTTCAACAGACCCTATAACGTTTCGGCAATCCAGGCTGATAATAAGTATTGCTTCCGTTGTCGTGTTGATACCCACACGATGAGAGACTGTACTGCTGAGCGTACTCTTTTTTGCTTCAAGTGTGGCTTGAAAGGGTACCGTTTCCCTGACTGCCCACAGTGTAATTCATCTAAAAGTCGCGAGACTTGTGCTTCTGTTGAAGGTCCTGTTGATTCCGTTCCAAAAAACTAGCAAGGGAAAATTGTTGTACACCCCGACACGCCAACTCTGACTGGAAGAGTTGGCTCGCGACTATACGACATTTTTTCAACTCGTACAAGGTTGCAACAATTTTCAATTCAAAACCCTCGAACGATCCTCGACCATTTGTCAACATTAAAATCGCTAATGATTTTGAAATGTTTGGGCTTTTAGACTCTGGGTCAGCCATAACTATTATTAATAATGACACTTATACTCGACTTTCTAAACTGAACCTGCAATTAATGATGGACGATAAGATCACTGTCACTGCAGCCGGCGGTCAAAAACTGTATTCTCTGGGCTACATATCACTGCCAATTACATTTGAAAACAGCACCCATGTTTTAAAAGCCTACGTTATGCCTCAAATTGAAACACCCCTTATTCTCGGTATCGACTTTTGGAAACGATTTCAGATTTGTCCCAAATTCCTTGACAATATTGATTATTTTTGCTCCCTTGAACCTAGTTTGTCTGAAATCACTTCCATCAGTCAGGACATTCACCTATATTCCTATAGCAACCTCCAATACTCACAAAAGCTTGTTGCGGATGACGTCATTGCCCTCTTTAATGACATTTCCTTCGAGAATAAGGGATTAGGAAGAACTTCGCTCATAACCCATCGCATCGATACTGGAACAGCGGACCCCATTAAGCAAAGGTACTACCGTTTATCGCCTGAAAAGAAACGCATTATTACGGAGCAGGTGGACGAAATGCTGTCACTAGGTGTGATATCGCCCTGTGAAAGTCCTTGGTCTTCTCCAGTTCTAGTTGTGGGTAAGAAAGATGGAAAACCTCGGTTTTGTCTGGATAGCCGAAAATTAAATGCGGTAACAAAGAAGGATGCGTACAGTCTTCCATATGTCTCTGAGATATTGGACAATTTGAAAGATGCTAAGTTCCTATCCAGTATAGATCTTTCTAAGGCATTCTGGCAGATACCAATCCATGAACAGGACAAGGAAAAAACCGCGTTTTACGTAGGAGGGCGCGGGACCTTTATGTTTAATGTAACCGCCTTTGGTCTTACTAATGCCCCGGCTACCCAACAAAGACTTGTCGATTCGCTTTTTATGCCAGATTTCGAATTAAAAGTGTTTTGTTACCTAGACGACATAATTATTATTAGCGAGACCTTTGAAGAGCATGTCTCAATTCTCAAACGCGTCCTTGACAAACTAAAAAAGGCCAATCTAACTATTAACTTCGAGAAGTGTAATTTTTTTAGGGAATCTCTCAAATACCTCGGATACGTCATCGACAAACATGGTTTACGGACGGATCCGGATAAAGTCTTAGCCATAGTTAACTACCCAGTCCCCACGAATAGGAAGGAAGTCAAACGTTTTCTGGGAACAGCTTCCTGGTACCGACGTTTTATTCCCAATTTTAGCACCATTGCGGGGCCTTTGAATAAACTTACTTCTACCAAAAAATCATCGCCGCCTTGGGAATGGACGCCGGATGCAGCCACGGCTTTTGATACCCTAAAAAATTGCCTTGTCCAGGCACCAGTCCTTGCTTGTCCTGATTTCAACCTTCCGTTTGAAGTACACACCGACGCAAGCAACTACGGCGTCGGGGCGATGCTTTCGCAGATTGTTGATGGGATAGAACACCCAGTTGCTTTCATGAGTAGATCCCTCACTGGTCCTGAAAAGAATTTTAGTGTCACTGAGCGCGAAGCCCTTGCAGTTATAACGGCTCTTGAACACTGGCGGTGTTACCTCGAGAACGGCCGTCCCTTTACGGTGTACACCGATCACTCGGCCCTTAAGTGGTTCATTTCCTTAACTAATCCTACTGGGCGTCTGGCTAGATGGGGGATCAGGCTCTCGGCTTTCGATCTGGTTATTAAACATAGGAAGGGCAAGGACAATGTGGTGCCCGATACTTTATCTAGATGCGTCCCGGTAACTGCTATATCTACCACTGCTATCGCCCCACCTAAGACGGGTGATAATTGGTATTTGAGAGTCTTTAACGGTTGTTTAGACTCACCAGCTAGTTATCCCAACTACATTGTCGAAGGTAATAAGCTGTTCAGGCATATGAAAAATAAGAATATGCTCAGCACCGAATTCAATTGGAAGGAGGTAATTTTTTCAGAACAACGATCGGAGATTTTATCAAAGTGTCACAGTGAACCCAGTGCTGGTCATTTCGGCGTATTCAAGACCCATAAGCGAGTAAGTCTCTCTTATTACTGGCCTAAAATGTACAGCAATGTAGTTAGCTACGTGGCAAACTGCGAAATCTGTCTCGCTCACAAGGACCCTACCCATGGAACCCTTGGTAAGATGGGAAGGCCTAAAGACTGCTCCAGGCCTTGGCAGGTCATTTCGGTCGACCTTGTTGGTCCCTTGCCTATAAGTAGAAAGCAACATAGCTACATCTTCGTAATTACGTGTTGTTTCTCTAAATATTGTTTGATTTTTCCGTTACGTCGTGCTACTGCGGCTGTAACCTCTAGGATCCTCGAGGAAAATGTATTTCTAGTCCATGGCGTCCCCCAAACTATCATCTTGGATAATGGATGTCAGTTTGCTAGCAGAGAAATGAATCACTTATTCGAAAAGTATCAAGTACCAAGTGTTCACTTCACCCCTAAGTACAGTCCCCAAATTAATACGGTGGAGAGATATAATAAGACAATTGTCACGTCGCTGTCGACTTTCGTAGGAGAAGATCAGAGAACTTGGGACGTGAACCTTCCTAAAATCCAGTTTGCGATTAATAGCTCCATAAATGAAGTAACTGGGTATACTCCTGCATTTCTAGTGTATGGCCGTGAACTAGTCACGTGCGGGTCTCATTACATTGAAAATGATATCCCAAACGAGTTAGTTTTTCAACCCCGGGAAGCCTACGCAGAGAACCTTGGTCATTTATCAGGAATATTTGATCATGTCCAGTCCACTTTATGGCAAAGTCACCAAAAGAATGCTGCGCGTTACAATACCAGACGTAAGGACGTTCAATTCGAAGTCGGCGATATAGTCTGGAAACGCTGTTATTTCCAAAGTGACAAAAGTGCGTACTTCACTAAGAAACTTGCGCCTAAGTACCTAAAATGCCGTGTCAAAGCTAAGCGCTCACCATTAGTTTATATAGTGGAGGACATGTCTGGGCACGATCTAGGGGCCTGGCATATAAAAGATTTTAAATTGTCAAATAAGGCCTACGTTACTTAATTTTTTTTTTCTAGCCTATATCCTTATAGAATCAGGTGTGGATTGAGTTTCCTTTAGCAATTTGTCACCCTTGTTAATAGTTGATTTGAGGGGCTTCAGCGCTATAGCATAGTTACGTAAAAGGCATTCTGCCCCTTGAAGGAATGCCTTACAACGAGGCAAGTGTCGACATCAAACAGAATTACTGCTGTATAGATGTATAAAAGTGGACCATTTACCTCACTGTCACTTTTACAGTCGTCAAGTCTTCTAGACGGATTTTTATTAGGAAAAATCCTTTCCTAGGAGAAGGGGTACTGTCACGTTTACCGTGAATGTCCGAACCCTAGACTAATGGCAACTATAGTGAGTTATTTGTTGCCCTAATTTTACCTCATATCTATACAAATTACGTCACATAACTAGGTTCCTTTCCCTAAACTTGTTATAATGTAAGTCTACTAATATTACTTCACCTAACGTTAACAAAATGTATTATTACTTCCATGAACAAACAGACGTGCGTAACGCGCAGATAATATTTTACTATACGGATTGCCGATCGGTCTCATGCGCTGACGACTAGTTCCGCGCCCCGCGATCCCGCACCGCTACCCGCCGAGCGCCGACTGCGCCGCCACGACATTGAGCCGAGAGCATTTCAACGCACAGCCCGTGCCGCTCAATTGCCAATTTTGCCCTTGATGCGCCCGCTGCCGAGCGGACGTAATTATACTTTTATCCCTAGTTTTTAAAATCAGTGTCTGGGTCCCGAATCGGGAACACCCTCCGGGCCTACAGTATAGGTCATGGACTAGGAAGAGTCCTCGATGACCTTGGCCGCTACCCCGGTGCCACCGTGAGCGCGGCCGCCTTGACGCTCCAAGGCCCTACAGGACCACTGCTGCCCTTGCATATTCCGGCGTACCAAGTCTGCGTCCCGCTTAAGCACAGCCGAGGGACGTTGGGTATAAGAGGAAGATCGGCCAATTCTCCTGCATTCAGACTGACCCAAATCTAGGCTTCGGACCCATTTGCCCTACTTAACGTAGAAACTTAAACATAGAATCTAAACCTATAGAAACTTACATATAGAAAGATAAATATAGAAACACAAATATAGGAACTTAAATATAGAAACTTAAATATAGAATGATAAATATAGAAACATAAATATAGAAACTTAAATATAGAAACTTAAATATAGAAACTTAAAATATAGAAATAAGGCTTAGAATATTAAACTACGTATCATTGCATGTTAGATAAAATAAATTATTTCTTGTAATAGATCTTACTTATTTCATGTCCCGTTAGTCTTCCCCAAGTACGTAGAACTTAGGTGTGATAATTAAGGTGACACTACGAGCATAAGCGGATTTGGTTGAGGGTACAGGTGCCACTTTCTTGGCTCTTCTGCGCGTATCCGTCGTAGGTGTGTATGGTAATTCTTTATGTAACTTAATGATTGAGGATGTTATATAAAGTTTTCGCATACTTAGTAACTTACAATTCTTGTAAAGTTCTGTAGTAGGATACCTATAAGGTTTAAAAAACATGGTTTTCAGTAGGCACCTCTGCCCTCTTTCAACTTCCAAGTATTTGATTTTAGATGCGCCCCCCCATACTGGGATACAGTACGTCATTATGGACTGAGCCAGAGCTGTGTAGATTTGGCATAAAAGTGTAGTGTTAGTGATGTGTCTTAGAATTTTGAAGATCCAGATAAGCTTACGAATTCTATTGTTGGTGTATTCAATGTGTGGGTGCCATGATAGCCGCTGATCTATAATAATACCCAAGTATTTCGTTGAAACGACCTTTTCCAGTGGAGTGCAGTCACAGTGCGAGTTATCGGATGGATTACAGAAGTGAATTTTCAAAGTAAGTTCAGTATTTGGTTGTGTACTGTTGAGTTTTGAAAAACAAATGTAATTGGTTTTTGAAATATTTAATGTTAAAAGATTATTTGTTAGCCACGAGTTGATGCGTTGTAATCCTCTTTCAGCTGCATCGCGAACTGCGTTCCAGCATTTACCTGTGAACAGGACCACAGTATCGTCGGCATACGATATGACGTGTCCATGATCAATGTGCATATTGGTGAGATCATTTATATAGATCAGAAAAAGGGTCGGGCCGAGGACACTGCCCTGTGGGACACCAAAGGGGACTAATAAGTCACTGCTGACATGATTTCCAATTTTGACTCTTTGGGTGCGGTCCCTGAGGTAGTCAGATAGCAGATCAAGCGCAACGCCTCTTATCCCTGTCTGTTCCAACTTGTCTATAAGAATAGGGTGAGAGACTGTATCAAAAGCCTTTTTTAGGTCCAAAAAGACCGCCAGTGATTTTTTGCCCTTTTCGACTTCGTTGCATATTAATGATGTTAATTTAAGTACAGCATCTTCGGTGGACCGACCCTTCCTAAAACCAAATTGGTAATTAGATAGAAGATTGTATTTATTTAGGTAGTTGACTAGTCTGTTGTTTATTAATTTCTCTAAAATTTTCGAAATTGCTGTGAGTACGGAGATTGGCCTGTAGTTGTCCGGGCTGGTCCTCTCCCCATTCTTATAGACAGGTGTAACAAGTGCTTTTTTCAGTGGGGCTTGCGTAAAGCAAAGGTTTGCGAGATGGCTAATCACAGGGGTAATTACCGCAGCACAGTGTTTTAGGAATGTCGTCTACATGGCTAATACTTATTCCGATTGCTATTTTGTATGAGTAGGATTGCTAAATAAGTTAGGTTAGCGCGCTATAAATATGAAACTAATTCCAATTAAGGTATTTGGATATGGGTGTCATGAAAAAAGCCGGCACACTATTGAACTGCTCTAGGTTTGGGAATATTTTTCCGAATAAATAACGAATTGTATATGTTCCAGAGATCAATATGGCAGTGCGCGCGAGGCCCGGTCTGCGGGCGGTGCTACCACGAAAATCGAATTACGAAGTTCGGATATTTCCGTCTCTAACGCACTTAAGTTTAATGTTACTCGAACGACAGAGATAGAGATATACGACCTCGATCAAATGTATAAACTAACGCTCTTCGCCCCGCTGCCCGCTGGCGACCAGGCCACGGCCTGATAGAGTTGCATATGAGGAATACATATTTTATGTTCTGAGGACTTACGAGCAATTTTTTTAACCCACGAAGAAAAAAGAGGGATGTTATAAGCTTAACGTTTCTCTCTGTGTATCTGTGAATCTGTGTAATCTGTCTGTGGTAACGTAGCTCCCAAACGGACGGACCGATTTGAATGCGGTTTTTTTGTGTCATGGATAATATTATCCCGAGTGTTCTTAGCCATGTTTCATAAAAATCTGTTCCGTCGTTCTTGAATAGACTTTGAAATGATAATGTCGGGGGTTTTTCAACTTTTGTAAGTTGTAGTTATTCTGCATAAGTTACACATTTGAGGCTTTTTTTATTCGTAAGCACGAATAACAGTGTATAAGTAATCTCAGCCTACAATTCGATAATGATATCTAATATCTATTAAGCAGAATCGAATTTACGTATGTAATCGAACAGAATCGAGAGAGCTGGCGCGGAAAATATATGAAACTGTCATTAAGATAGACATTACGCGTCAGCTCTTGTGAATTGACCTGTACAGACAGAACACAAACATCCACGTCTTGGGGTCACGCGCTATATTGTATGATAACACTGGCTATATATACACAAGCTCGCCCAACATGCGACATAACTTCAACAGAATACTTCCAGTAATGGCTTTCAAAGTGAGTTCGTTATTTAACATTAATACTAACATTCGGTAATGCTTCCAAACCGTAAATACTTATACCGTTCTATATATTTACTCTTTTGAGCAGCGGTGAAGGAACCTATTTTAATTCCGGAATATCATTGGTTTGTTTTTGTTTGTGTGTCGGTATGTTAGTGCAACGTTATAATTTTATATCATCGGCTCCTTGGCTACCGCTATACTTGCCCATTCAACTGTATTATTTACTTTACTGGGCAGTTTCATACGATTTTCCACATTTCATGCAATTTTTCACGGGCATCTTAGTACAATATATCTTAATAAACTTCAAGATAGAGACGTGTTTCCCTTGACATTCTTGAGAATGTCTCTGTATATCTAACAGTATGTAGTTACGAAATTATATCGAGTTATTTAATACCCTTAACTGTTATTTACTTTCAAGACAAGCCTGCAATTTGTTAATGTCCGAATGTTGGACATTTTAATTCCAGTAATTAGAGTGCATCTTTGTTCATTATTTCTTAGGCGCTCCTGACATTTTCATTAATTGGTAAAAAATCCGTTAGCCGCTCAATGTGTTGTGTGCGTCGTGAAGTGTCAACCCAAATTAACCTCCAAGTCAAGTCGCCATAAATAGTTATGCAACGCCAAAGCTGCAAAGTTGATGTTTGGTGCAAGTGCTTGTATTGAAAGCCGAGCCACCGAGGGATGCTAAGTTTGAACCACGAGTGGCTCAATAGAGTACTAACAGCGAGCGTCTTATGTCAGCAGCAATAAAGCCAGTCTATATATATTTTTGAAAGGTTATCTGTATAGGTATTGGACTCAACTCTGTGCCATAGTTGGAGACATGGGTTATAATATGTATTACTTACTTTGCTTCACAGATCGCGTGCTTAGTCCTCGCCTTGGCAGTGGCTGCCTTCGGTGAGTTCCATTTCCTTAGCGTTCTTGGAGGCATTTTCCCAAGTTTCCGTAGTGCATAGTTGTTGCAATTTAGGTACAGTCAGCATCATATATCGTCAGTAGTAGTAGCAGTAGTAGCTAAAGTAGCCAAATAAATCGCAACACGACTTTATTTACTTTTACGACTTTAAAGACTTTATTGACTTTACTGTAAGAGCAAGGATGTGTTAGGATGTTCTTGGAAACATTTTTATACTTTTATTTATTAAAAAAAATAACCTAGGTATGCTGCTACATTACTTATTTTATTCTACTACGGCCTCATTAGGCTAATTTGCAAGAATAATTTGCGACTTAATTAGTTTGATATCTAGTACATTTCGTATTTACTAAGATTATATCTCAGTGCTGGTATTTGGACAATCTATGTAATGTTTTTAAGTTTTTTTATTTGCTTCTTGACGTTTCGGAAGTGGCGACATCATTGGTCACGAACAGGCACAAGATGTTTTGTGCGTCACCTGTTGCCTTTCTCAATCCTAAGCAGATACTGTTAAATATAATACATTGTAATTCACTTTCATTAGGCATTCTCTCTGAGGATGAGGGTACATAATTATAATATATATTACTGATCGATTATACAATATACATAGACCAACTATTAGGCTAATATGAAAAATAACTTGGTGTAAGGGTTTTATTTTCAATTGGGTTCATGGATTGTCGGTTAGGTAGGGAGGTATGTTTTCATATAACAAAATTTAATAGCGTGGGGACTACTGCCCGTTCCCTCTCATCCATGATAGGAGGCCTGTGCCCAGCAGTGGGACGTAAATAGGCTGATTTGTTATTATTATTATGACAAAATTTATGTTAAGATAAATATTTCACCGTCTATATCTACAGGTCACCCCAGCGGCTATGGCAGTAGTCAAGGGGGACACGAACAAGGTGGTCAGGGTGGTCACGGTCAGTCGGGATTCGGCCAAGGTGGTCACGGTCAGCAGGGATTCGGGCAAAGCGGTCACGGTCAGCAGGGATTCGGGCAAGGCGGTCACGGGCAGCAGGGACACGGAATCCAAAATGACCAAGGTTTCGGGTCTGGAGGCCAAGGAGGTTTTGGTAGCCAAGGCGGACAACAAGGAGTTGGCCACGGGACCCAGGGAGGTTTTGGCGCACAAGGATCTGGTCACGGGACCCAGGGAGGTTTTGGCGGACATGAAGGTGGCCACGGGAACCAGGGAGGTTTTGGCGGACAAGAAGGTGGCCACGGGGGTCAGGGAGGTTTCGGCCACGGAGGTTATGGCGGACAACAAGGAGGTGGCTACGGAGGCCAGGGAGGTTTTGGTGGACAACAGGGTCAGAACCACGGCGGTTACAAGCAGCACGGATACTAAATTTTAATGGAACATAAGGTTCATCATATCATTGAAAAACAAAACCAGCCGTTCAAGGCTGGTCCGATAACCCTCCAAAATTTGATAATACAATAATTAAAACAATAAACAAATATAATAACAATATTATATATACATGATGTTTTGATTGTATAACTACCTTATCTACTATGTCATTGGTCATGTGTCATCTTTCATAATCGAGCAGTCGTGCCCCGCAAACATTAAATTAATAGTACATTACGTAATTAGGGTCCGTGAATGCCCCAGATCGCAGGTTGCAAGTGAGAGCCATAATATGCGCGTCTGGGGCTTTACGAATTACCGCCCGTGTTGAGTACAAAATTTTACGTCTTCACCTGGCCACAATGCCTCACCTTCGGTTCGGGCCACTAACACCTGCGATCTGGGGCATTCACGAATTCACCGCCCTAGTTACGTAATGTACTATTGTATACCGGAACTGAATATAATTAAATTCCAACATTAATTGCCATGTCAGGCCGGCCCAGGCCTTTTTTCGTTATTGATTTTTTTTAACGGTGTGGGGAAGTGTATTTACCACCCCTGGAGCATGTTCACTCTTATTCATTACACATTATAAATATAGTACTAACAACCTAGGCAGTGGTTTAAAGTAGATATATGGGATTTATTAGATTCAATTTGAGTCACGGGGCAGATTAAAGGTGCCTTTCACCTCTGAAAGCATTTCCCAAGGAGATGGGGTTGGTTTCGTTTTGGTAGATGCGCAACATTGATATTTTTTAAATTTCATTGCCTAATATTTTTCTGTTCTATCAAAATCTTTAAGTTCATTCTGCACGTCTATCATGAGACGGCCGCGAAATACTCTTGATTTATCTCGCACTATACCTCTTGTTCTAAGTGTTCTAATAAGAGAGAGACGGATAGTGCGAGAAAAATCGAGAGCTCGCGCGCCGTCTCGTGATAGCCGTGCTGATTGCAAGCGTCCTACGCGGCGTAGGAGGCCTCATTGTCTACTGAAGATAACTTGCACAATTTATTATGGGTCTCAGGTCTAAGTAACGTCAGCACTCAGCAGCTTTATATATGCGCGCATAAATATCTGATACGACTCTGTTTCTAGGTCAGAACTTTTAGACATTTTTGCCCGCTTTGTCAAGGCCGATATTAATGCTGGTGACTGTACCTACATTTTATTACCGATCCCTTGGTGTATGAGTCTGACTCGCACTAGATTAGTTTTTATCCCTCTAAGCAACCTCTAAGGAATGAGTTTGTTCAGTTTGTATGTCAGTGGTTAGCAATGCCGACGCCAAGTCACTGGAAAAGCTGGTAAACAAGCAATCAATATATAGTTACAAGACTGTGGCCTCATGCTGTCAACCTTCGTCATGACGACACCGTCAGCAGGAAGGTGCCATCCCGTAATCCTCACGGCAAGGTTCTCATACAATGACCAATACTTTGGTATTGAGGTGGTATTGAGTATCCTGGTAATTATGACTAAGTTCATTATGAAGCAATTGTCTCGCCGGCTCTCATGAGGAAACGCAATTAACAAGTCAATCAATAGGATCAATAATGAATAGCCACACTGACGTAATTATTGCTTGCTAGAATTGAGTTTTAATGGATTTTAGTTGGATACGAGAAACGAATTAGGTTGACATTTTATAAAATAAGCTATAATATAATGAATACTTTATTTACTAACAGGGCGATCGTGTACATTTCCATTGCGCGTTAGGACCTTAGGACATACCTAAATTTTTAGGTGAATATTGTTGATTAGGTTATAGTTCGAAAAGTTACTTACGCGATTACCCTGAAGGCTGTAACTAGGTAAGTATATATGACAAAAGAATTGTTCCGGACAATTTTAATTTATACCGATGCTGCTTTGGATTGGTTATTGGTGATTTGATTTCTTCCTTTATTTTTATTAATTAAGTAGTTACCGGTATCAACTGGCACCGGCAGAAGTTGCCCGACCTACTTCTGAACCTCATAGAGTCGAAACGAAATTTAGAGTGCTAATATAGGATTTAGATGAAATTAAGAGTTACGGGGGCAGAAAAAGGATGCTTTCTCGCCCCGGAAATCATTCCCCAAGAAGTGAAACGGGGTTGAAAATTTGCTTAGTAGTGCGATTATTAAGTGGAAGAAATTCTGGGCTAAAAAAAGCTTATCAAGTTGGTACCCTACTGAATAGATGGCATTCAATAGTCAATGAACACGTTTTTATTAAGTAAGTAAGTAGTTAAACATGATTATCATGAAAATTAGCCTCATCGAGGTGAAAGAAGCGTTGGTGAACTTGGTGAAACCAGCCATTGAAACGTAAATGTATTAGCATTTGCATGAACATTGTATATGAACAAATTAGTTTCAGATTAATTTCCTCGAACGCTCGTGGGACCGCCGCCGCAATCCGCCTTCTAAATCTCGGAGTGTCATTGTCAATATAATCATCCTCAGAATGATCTCAATCATTATCTCATTTTCAGCACGCTTACCTGTCATTACAATGTCCGTTTCCCATGGTATAAAAAGGCTGGTTCGCTAGAGTAAGGCAAGTCATTTAACAGACTCCTGACAGAGATCTCTTGTTATTCTTACACAGAACAGAACCCGGATTTAACATGGCAAAAATTATTGTAAGTATTGTCTTATCAATTAATTGATTAATCAATATATATTCTAGCCACATGGCAGTCTTGCCAAGTTCGTTCGCGGTTATGTTAAATAGAGATTGTAAGTTTAAACTATTACTTATAATCTAGCGTCGAACTTCAGTTAGCAATAAAATAATTTCCATTTTGTTTTCATTTGTCAGTGTCACTCTCTGGAAGTTTGTTTGTCTCATTGGCGGCTTGAAAGTGGTGCATTTTAATTCTAGCTAGAGTTGATGAAAAGTTATAAAGAATGAGAGTATTGTCACAAAAGTTATAGCCACACTTCTATACAGGCCATAGTTGGGTTTTGATAGTAAGTTGGGGCCTTTACATCAAATGGACTCGGGTTTTTTGTTATAACTTAGTGAAGAATATTTATTTATGCTGAGTATCACTATCAACATCCTAGTTGTAAAGCTTATCAATTCAATCCAATTTAAATTATCTATTTCAGACCATGTCCATAGTGTTAGTATACTTATCCTAAGTTAGTTATATAGCCTAGTGGTTCAGGCATGCGGCTATCAAGCGGCGGTCGTGGGTTCGAATCCCGGCTCGTAGCAATGAGTTTTTCGGAACTTATGTACGGAATATTTACCGTTAGCTTTTCGGTGAAGGAAAACATCGTGAGGAAACCGGTCTAATCCCAATAAGGTCTAGTTCTCCCTCTGGGTTGGAAGGTCAGATGGCAGTCGCTTTCGTAAAACTAGTGCCTATGCCAAATCTTGGGATTAGGTGTCAAAGCGGACCCTGGGCTCCTTTAGGGGCACAACCGGGAATAACGCTAGGAGAATGAATGATATATGTTATGATTATTGTTTCTTCTTAATGTATTTTTTTGGGATGTTTTAAGCGATATGCTTAAAATTTTGAAATGGTGTCCTATATTTTGATTTGCATCACCACCCAAAAACCTAATCAAAATTAAAATGCTAATTGGGGTCTCGTTTAATTTCCTCGTATTCGAACTCTATTCGTAATGAAAAGTAGAGTGTTTATCTTTTAACTCGGGTGAAAGCCTTTCAGCTTCGAACTATCGCCAAAATATGTTCTAAATAAACTATAACAAGTTAAACAAGCTAAGCTTTAAATAATACAGTTGGGTAAAAATTGCTCCGGCCACGTGCACCACTATATTGATACAATTTCAACTCCTCACTGGTTTCTCCAGATTCTGTTCTCCATGCTGATGCTGGTGGCTCTGGCCGCCGCCGGTGATGACTCCGCCACCACCCCCGCGGACGCCACCACCACCCTCGCCCCCAGCAATGACACCGCCCCTCCCGCCCCCGTCGCCCCCGCGGACGCTGCGCTTGCCCCCAACGCCGACGCCGCTCCCGCCGCCCCCGCGGACGCCGAGCTGGCCCCAGAAGCCGATGCCGACACCCCCAACCAGACACCGAAAGCTGACAACCGCGGCAGCAGATAGACCCAACCATAACCACTGCCGATTCACCACGATCTTCTGATGCCACTTAACCTAGGTCCGACGGGGCAAGGAAGAATGCTACAAGCGAACCTTTGGCTCTCCCTGAAAGGGATACGGTTGTAGAATTAATGAGGGTATAGTAGGTAGTCTAAGCCTTACTTATGTTCTTGTTTTTTCCAAGGAGCATTTTCAGTACCGGACCAAAGTTGACTCGTCATAGAAGATCGTGAATCTTTCACTAATTCTGTGCACTTACTTGGAATCTAGATATAAATCTCTTCGTTAATACTAACTAAGGCATTTTAAACCATTTTAAGAAAGAAAAACGACTGGCTTTAATGGACTGTTTAAAACTTAAGAATACAATCGTCCAAACAAATTTTCTCTCTAGAACTGTACTGGGGTATGGAAGTGGGATGCTGATGTTGCAGTGATAATAATCTTGTAAAGGGACAGAATTGTCGGTTACATTTGAGTTTGTAATGGACGGTGCACAGCAGTTATTGTCAAAGCAAAGAATGAAGACAAACGATTGCTTATTATTATATAAATTTGAGGTCTGATAAGTATATTTATTTATTTATTTTTTAGGGATTTATTAGGGAAACAAACAGCTTAATCTAATACATAATATTTAAACATACAGTTTGCACAGCAGCCAAAACAGTTTCCACTTTTAAGTAAAGAGATATTCAGTATCTTTTGCACGGATCTTATTTTTACGTAGGTTAAACCTATGAACTAAAGTTACTACTACTGCAGGCATTAATTTTACAGGGATATAACAAGAAAAGGAAACGAATAGTCATTTAGACAATATACGAATCGTATGTTTATGTAGACAAGGAAAAGAGAAAAAAAAAGGGTACTACTATTCATAACAACGAAAATATATATACACTAAAATTAATCTTCTTTAATTTTCCTTATTGCGGTCACAAATTGATGCATTTTACTATGGAACACATCTACAGATGAGTACTTAGCATTATTTTTGGAGCATGTTCGTATCAAAAATGAATTTTTCGCATAAAGAGTACGACACGACACAGTGGAACAGTGAACAAACTATATTCCAATTCAGTGGTTCTTAAACATTTGTTAGGCATGGACCACTTTCAGAATTGCAAGAATACCGCAACTCCTGTTAAAAGAAATGTTGAAAAAATGTCTCATGTTTTATGTGTACCTGCCTGCATTAAGATAATGTGAACGAAGTTGCCGTGAACACCTAGCGATCATGTCACGGACCTTAAGTGGTCCATGGACCACACTTTAAGAAACCCTGTTCTAATTAGTAAAAAATCTCTCTCATTGATGTTAGTATGTGTATAGGTACCCTTATCATGCATATACTAAACATTCACGACAATTGCACCTTCATTATGTTAAATTCATTAATGAAATCATTCAAACTGAAACATTTCCAAATTCATTAAGTTAAGTTTATAAATAAATAATTGATAAATTATTTACACGCATTTTATAACTATGATCCTAGTATGGAAATGGAACCACATGGAAAGTTAGTGCAGGTTCATAATATATATGTATACTTACGAGTAGCTGACCCCGCGACCTCCATACCGCCAACGCCATATATAGTGAGTGAAAAAGTGATTTAAAATATCCTACATTTTCCATTGTTTCTGTTCGGAGTGAAGACAAATCCAACAAATCAGCCTTCATAAAAAGCCGTTCTTGAGTTAATGGTGTAACTAACACGATTTTTTTTATAGACTGCCCGCCCTGCCGTCCGCATGGAACTCGTTTATATCGTAGCTCCATAACTTTCATCCCCCAGTTCAACCCTCAGGGGATGATTTCCGGAATAAAAACTATCCTTATCCCCAGGATTCAAACTATCTTCATAACAAACTTCATCTTTATCGGTTTAGCGCTTTAACACTTTCGCAACCAAGAACCCGCCTAGCGGGCTCCTACGCCGTAGTCACAGTATTACAACATATTAAACTGTGCCGTATAGTCGCTTTCCGCTACATACGAGAAAAACCACAGGATCGGCTACGAGCGTAGCGCGTAGCGATTCTTGGTAGCGAAAGTGTTAAGCGTGATGAAGTAACAGACAGACAGACACACTGTCGCATTTAGAATTTTAGCAGGATACCATTACTAATACAAGCTGGTAAGTAACTGCTGCGGTAAACAACATAGACACAAAATCTTAAAATAGTTTGGTACGTTCGATGACTCTCTAATACGTGTGGTAGGAAGCAGGAATGGTTGCGTAACTATTCGAACATGCGTTAGGCCCTAACGCATGTTCGAATAGTTAGGGCATATGAGTAGAATTTTTTGCAGACGTATCTGAATTACAAGTGGTGGTCTTGGCAAGGGTGACAATTGTGATAAACTTAAGATCGGTGGACAGTCGTCGAGTTTTCCAATAGAATTTATCTACCACCTAATTCGCCCGCGAAAGCGATTGCGACTTTTCTACCTAGAAGGGTAAATTGTTAGTTTTATATGCTGTCTAACGCACTCAGAATATTAACCTACTTTTACATTATTCAGCATTTTTGCATCACGCGGCATTTCGCTCATATAGTACAGGAATCTACAACTTAGAAAAGTAGAAAAACCCCCGACATTTTCTTTTTAAAGTCCAATATCTCAAAAACGGCTGAACAGATTTTCATGAAAGATGGCTAAGAACACTCGGGATAAAATGATCTATGACACAAAAAATAAACCGCATTCAAATCGGTCCATCCGTTAGGGAGCTACGCTACCACGGACAGATACACAGACACGCAGACATGTTAAACTTAAAACAGCCCTCTTTTTGCGTCGGAGGTTAAAATAGCATATTTTGGAGGTCAAATTTGCATATCAATGAAACGTTTAAAACTTTGTCCTGGCTCTAGAAATGAGGATCTACCGAGTCGTACTAACATTTAGGGGTCCTAGTAAAGGACAGATAGGGGGTAAAGGGCTGGTCAGGAAGTGTAATTTTCTTTGTATTTTTTTGCGTTGAATCGAATGAGATTATACCCGATATAATATTTTGCGAGATATGTATATGATATATGGGTTTTTGTTGAAAAAAGAGTGAGAGAGTTGTTTCTCAAGATGATGGTATTAATTTAATGGAATTTAGCAACAATTTAGCGAGCACACAGTTTTTTGTAATTGTGTACACTTGGAAAAGACTGACAAGACTGACACTGACCCTAGACTGACAGACAAGTTGTCATAGTGCTTGGGCTTTGGATGCACTGATGTTTAGGGGCCTGTGTACACTCAGAACTATCAGCACGTAGGTATTCCACGCAATACGGTCAGGTTAAAAATCACTTGGCCAGCCCCGCAGCACACACTACAGTTTCAGGTAGGTAAGGTAAACGTCCGAGTGCTCGACGCTGTATACTTGTATATATGGCTTGGGCATTCTATATTAAAGTGATATGGCTTAAATTCGAATGAAGAAAAATCCTCTTAGTTCGAATTTGACCTATATTGCTTTGACGTAGAATGCCCATGCCAGCGTCGAGTACTCGAAAGTTTACTTTATTATTCGGGATTATAATTTATGACACGCTCACAACAAAAAATTTATGTAACTGGACCCTTTTTAGACCTGAGGGATGATCACATAACTTTTCGGTAGCATGTGAGGACAACTATTATAGTCTTATTTTCCTGAGAAGTACCTGACGTAAAGCCTGAAACGTACTAGCGGGGCCTGAGGCCCTACCGCGAAACGAAAACGAATTTCGTTCGTGTATCTCCCTCTCTGCTGCACTTGCTAGTTCGAGCGGCAGAGAGGGAGATATTCTAACGAAGTTCGTTTTCACTTCGCGGTAGCCCCTCAGTATTGGACCCGATTGTACAGTGTGGCCTCTAAACTTCCTAATTTTATTTAGGTTTCGCTAAAACACTTTGCTATTCTATGAGCAGCTGTCATAATCAAATGACAGCGCTAATTTGAATTTGACGTTTCTTATTATAGGCGGTCTATCTGTTGTATTAATAAACCACATTAAAATTAGATATTTTAATATATTCAATTCAATGACATAGTTGTTTTATTCCGTCACGATTGGAACAGAAAATAATTAACTATAGTTTCATTAATGCAGTACTACATACATTGTGTATAAATTTATTGATACCTAATCAGATACTATTTCTTGTGTAATTTATACTTTGAAATCGTAATACGTCAAATTGTCATTGTTCATTTTTGTTTAAAATTAATTATCCACTAGTTGTTAAATGATAATCCGTAATCGGAGATACTATTTCCAAAAACCCAGTTGAGCGGTTTTGCTTTGTTCTAGTTGAGCTGTTTTTCTTTGTTCTAGTTGAGCTGCTTTTCTTTGTTCTAGTTGAGCTGTTTTTCTTTGTTCTAGTTGAGCTGTTTTTCTTTGTTCTAGTTGAGCTGTTTTTCTTTGTTTTAGTTGAGCTGTTTTTCTTTGTTCTAGTTGAGCTGTTTTTCTTTGCATTTTAATTCTAGCTAGAGTTGATGAAAAGTTATAAAGAATGAGAGTATTGACACAAAAGTTATAGCCACACTTCTATACAGGCCATAGTTGGGTTTTGATAGTAAGTTGGGGCCCTTACATCAAATGGACTCGGGTTTTTTGTTATAACTTAGTGAAGAATATTTATTTATGCTGAGTATCACTATCAACATCCTAGTTGTAAAGCTTATCAATTCAATCCAATTTAAATTATTTATTTCAGACTATGTCCATAGTGTTAGTATACTTATCCTAAGTTAGTTATATCGAAATAATATATATGTTATGATTATTGTTTCTTCTTAATGTATTTTTTTGGGATGTTTCAAGCGATATGCTTAAAATTTTGAAATGGTGTCCTATATTTTGATTTGCATCACCACCCAAAAACCTAATCAAAATTAAAATGCTAATTGGGGTCTCGTTTAATTTCCTCGAATTCGAACTCTATTCGTAATGAAAAGTAGTGTTTATCTTTTAACTCGGGTGAAAGCCTTTCAGCTTCGAACTATCGCCAAAATATGTTCTAAATAAACTATAACAAGTTAAACAAGCTAAGCTTTAAATAATACAGTTGGGTAAAAATTGCTCCGGCCACGTGCACCACTATATTGATACAATTTCAACTCCTCACTGGTTTCTCCAGATTCTGTTCTCCATGCTGATGCTGGTGGCTCTGGCCGCCGCCGGTGATGACTCCGCCACCACCCCCGCGGACGCCACCACCACCCTCGCCCCCAGCAATGACACCGCCCCTCCCGCCCCCGTCGCCCCCGCGGACGCTGCGCTTGCCCCCAACGCCGACGCCGCTCCCGCCGCCCCCGCGGACGCCGAGCTGGCCCCAGAAGCCGATGCCGACACCCCCAACCAGACACCGAAAGCTGACAACCGCGGCAGCAGATAGACCCAACCATAACCACTGCCGATTCACCACGATCTTCTGATGCCACTTAACCTAGGTCCGACGGGGCAAGGAAGAATGCTACAAGCGAACCTTTGGCTCTCCCTGAAAGGGATACGGTTGTAGAATTAATGAGGGTATAGTAGGTAGTCTAAGCCTTACTTATGTTCTTGTTTTTTCCAAGGAGCATTTTCAGTACCGGACCAAAGTTGACTCGTCATAGAAGATCGTGAATCTTTCACTAATTCTGTGCACTTACTTGGAATCTAGATATAAATCTCTTCGTTAATACTAACTAAGGCATTTTAAACCATTTTAAGAAAGAAAAACGACTGGCTTTAATGGACTGTTTAAAACTTAAGAATACAATCGTCCAAACAAATTTTCTCTCTAGAACTGTACTGGGGTATGGAAGTGGGATGCTGATGTTGCAGTGATAATAATCTTGTAAAGGGACAGAATTGTCGGTTACATTTGAGTTTGTAATGGACGGTGCACAGCAGTTATTGTCAAAGCAAAGAATGAAGACAAACGATTGCTTATTATTATATAAATTTGAGGTCTGATAAGTATATTTATTTATTTATTTTTTAGGGATTTATTAGGGAAACAAACAGCTTAATCTAATACATAATATTTAAACATACAGTTTGCACAGCAGCCAAAACAGTTTCCACTTTTAAGTAAAGAGATATTCAGTATCTTTTGCACGGATCTTATTTTTACGTAGGTTAAACCTATGAACTAAAGTTACTACTACTGCAGGCATTAATTTTACAGGGATATAACAAGAAAAGGAAACGAATAGTCATTTAGACAATATACGAATCGTATGTTTATGTAGACAAGGAAAAGAGAAAAAAAAAGGGTACTACTATTCATAACAACGAAAATATATATACACTAAAATTAATCTTCTTTAATTTTCCTTATTGCGGTCACAAATTGATGCATTTTACTATGGAACACATCTACAGATGAGTACTTAGCATTATTTTTGGAGCATGTTCGTATCAAAAATGAATTTTTCGCATAAAGAGTACGACACGACACAGTGGAACAGTGAACAAACTATATTCCAATTCAGTGGTTCTTAAACATTTGTTAGGCATGGACCACTTTCAGAATTGCAAGAATACCGCAACTCCTGTTAAAAGAAATGTTGAAAAAATGTCTCATGTTTTATGTGTACCTGCCTGCATTAAGATAATGTGAACGAAGTTGCCGTGAACACCTAGCGATCATGTCACGGACCTTAAGTGGTCCATGGACCACACTTTAAGAAACCCTGTTCTAATTAGTAAAAAATCTCTCTCATTGATGTTAGTATGTGTATAGGTACCCTTATCATGCATATACTAAACATTCACGACAATTGCACCTTCATTATGTTAAATTCATTAATGAAATCATTCAAACTGAAACATTTCCAAATTCATTAAGGTAAGTTTATAAATAAATAATTGATAAATTATTTACACGCATTTTATAACTATGATCCTAGTATGGAAATGGAACCACATGGAAAGTTAGTGCAGGTTCATAATATATATGTATACTTACGAGTAGCTGACCCCGCGACCTCCATACCGCCAACGCCATATATAGTGAGTGAAAAAGTGATTTAAAATATCCTACATTTTCCATTGTTTCTGTTCGGAGTGAAGACAAATCCAACAAATCAGCCTTCATAAAAAGCCGTTCTTGAGTTAATGGTGTAACTAACACGATTTTTTTTATAGACTGCCCGCCCTGCCGTCCGCATGGAACTCGTTTATATCGTAGCTCCATAACTTTCATCCCCCAGTTCAACCCTCAGGGGATGATTTCCGGAATAAAAACTATCCTTATCCCCAGGATTCAAACTATCTTCATAACAAACTTCATCTTTATCGGTTTAGCGCTTTAACACTTTCGCAACCAAGAACCCGCCTAGCGGGCTCCTACGCCGTAGTCACAGTATTACAACATATTAAACTGTGCCGTATAGTCGCTTTCCGCTACATACGAGAAAAACCACAGGATCGGCTACGAGCGTAGCGCGTAGCGATTCTTGGTAGCGAAAGTGTTAAGCGTGATGAAGTAACAGACAGACAGACACACTGTCGCATTTAGAATTTTAGCAGGATACCATTACTAATACAAGCTGGTAAGTAACTGCTGCGGTAAACAACATAGACACAAAATCTTAAAATAGTTTGGTACGTTCGATGACTCTCTAATACGTGTGGTAGGAAGCAGGAATGGTTGCGTAACTATTCGAACATGCGTTAGGCCCTAACGCATGTTCGAATAGTTAGGGCATATGAGTAGAATTTTTTGCAGACGTATCTGAATTACAAGTGGTGGTCTTGGCAAGGGTGACAATTGTGATAAACTTAAGATCGGTGGACAGTCGTCGAGTTTTCCAATAGAATTTATCTACCACCTAATTCGCCCGCGAAAGCGATTGCGACTTTTCTACCTAGAAGGGTAAATAGTTAGTTTTATATGCTGTCTAACGCACTCAGAATATTAACCTACTTTTACATTATTCAGCATTTTTGCATCACGCGGCATTTCGCTCATATAGTACAGGAATCTACAACTTAGAAAAGTAGAAAAACCCCCGACATTTTCTTTTTAAAGTCCAATATCTCAAAAACGGCTGAACAGATTTTCATGAAAGATGGCTAAGAACACTCGGGATAAAATGATCTATGACACAAAAAATAAACCGCATTCAAATCGGTCCATCCGTTAGGGAGCTACGCTACCACGGACAGATACACAGACACGCAGACATGTTAAACTTAAAACAGCCCTCTTTTTGCGTCGGAGGTTAAAATAGCATATTTTGGAGGTCAAATTTGCATATCAATGAAACGTTTAAAACTTTGTCCTGGCTCTAGAAATGAGGATCTACCGAGTCGTACTAACATTTAGGGGTCCTAGTAAAGGACAGATAGGGGGTAAAGGGCTGGTCAGGAAGTGTAATTTTCTTTGTATTTTTTTGCGTTGAATCGAATGAGATTATACCCGATATAATATTTTGCGAGATATGTATATGATATATGGGTTTTTGTTGAAAAAAGAGTGAGAGAGTTGTTTCTCAAGATGATGGTATTAATTTAATGGAATTTAGCAACAATTTAGCGAGCACACAGTTTTTTGTAATTGTGTACACTTGGAAAAGACTGACAAGACTGACACTGACCCTAGACTGACAGACAAGTTGTCATAGTGCTTGGGCTTTGGATGCACTGATGTTTAGGGGCCTGTGTACACTCAGAACTATCAGCACGTAGGTATTCCACGCAATACGGTCAGGTTAAAAATCACTTGGCCAGCCCCGCAGCACACACTACAGTTTCAGGTAGGTAAGGTAAACGTCCGAGTGCTCGACGCTGTATACTTGTATATATGGCTTGGGCATTCTATATTAAAGTGATATGGCTTAAATTCGAATGAAGAAAAATCCTCTTAGTTCGAATTTGACCTATATTGCTTTGACGTAGAATGCCCATGCCAGCGTCGAGTACTCGAAAGTTTACTTTATTATTCGGGATTATAATTTATGACACGCTCACAACAAAAAATTTATGTAACTGGACCCTTTTTAGACCTGAGGGATGATCACATAACTTTTCGGTAGCATGTGAGGACAACTATTATAGTCTTATTTTCCTGAGAAGTACCTGACGTAAAGCCTGAAACGTACTAGCGGGGCCTGAGGCCCTACCGCGAAACGAAAACGAATTTCGTTCGTGTATCTCCCTCTCTGCTGCACTTGCTAGTTCGAGCGGCAGAGAGGGAGATATTCTAACGAAGTTCGTTTTCACTTCGCGGTAGCCCCTCAGTATTGGACCCGATTGTACAGTGTGGCCTCTAAACTTCCTAATTTTATTTAGGTTTCGCTAAAACACTTTGCTATTCTATGAGCAGCTGTCATAATCAAATGACAGCGCTAATTTGAATTTGACGTTTCTTATTATAGGCGGTCTATCTGTTGTATTAATAAACCACATTAAAATTAGATATTTTAATATATTCAATTCAATGACATAGTTGTTTTATTCCGTCACGATTGGAACAGAAAATAATTAACTATAGTTTCATTAATGCAGTACTACATACATTGTGTATAAATTTATTGATACCTAATCAGATACTATTTCTTGTGTAATTTATACTTTGAAATCGTAATACGTCAAATTGTCATTGTTCATTTTTGTTTAAAATTAATTATCCACTAGTTGTTAAATGATAATCCGTAATCGGAGATACTATTTCCAAAAACCCAGTTGAGCGGTTTTGCTTTGTTCTAGTTGAGCTGTTTTTCTTTGTTCTAGTTGAGCTGCTTTTCTTTGTTCTAGTTGAGCTGTTTTTCTTTGTTCTAGTTGAGCTGTTTTTCTTTGTTCTAGTTGAGCTGTTTTTCTTTGTTTTAGTTGAGCTGTTTTTCTTTGTTCTAGTTGAGCTGTTTTTCTTTGCATTTTAATTCTAGCTAGAGTTGATGAAAAGTTATAAAGAATGAGAGTATTGACACAAAAGTTATAGCCACACTTCTATACAGGCCATAGTTGGGTTTTGATAGTAAGTTGGGGCCCTTACATCAAATGGACTCGGGTTTTTTGTTATAACTTAGTGAAGAATATTTATTTATGCTGAGTATCACTATCAACATCCTAGTTGTAAAGCTTATCAATTCAATCCAATTTAAATTATTTATTTCAGACTATGTCCATAGTGTTAGTATACTTATCCTAAGTTAGTTATATCGAAATAATATATATGTTATGATTATTGTTTCTTCTTAATGTATTTTTTTGGGATGTTTCAAGCGATATGCTTAAAATTTTGAAATGGTGTCCTATATTTTGATTTGCATCACCACCCAAAAACCTAATCAAAATTAAAATGCTAATTGGGGTCTCGTTTAATTTCCTCGAATTCGAACTCTATTCGTAATGAAAAGTAGTGTTTATCTTTTAACTCGGGTGAAAGCCTTTCAGCTTCGAACTATCGCCAAAATATGTTCTAAATAAACTATAACAAGTTAAACAAGCTAAGCTTTAAATAATACAGTTGGGTAAAAATTGCTCCGGCCACGTGCACCACTATATTGATACAATTTCAACTCCTCACTGGTTTCTCCAGATTCTGTTCTCCATGCTGATGCTGGTGGCTCTGGCCGCCGCCGGTGATGACTCCGCCACCACCCCCGCGGACGCCACCACCACCCTCGCCCCCAGCAATGACACCGCCCCTCCCGCCCCCGTCGCCCCCGCGGACGCTGCGCTTGCCCCCAACGCCGACGCCGCTCCCGCCGCCCCCGCGGACGCCGAGCTGGCCCCAGAAGCCGATGCCGACACCCCCAACCAGACACCGAAAGCTGACAACCGCGGCAGCAGATAGACCCAACCATAACCACTGCCGATTCACCACGATCTTCTGATGCCACTTAACCTAGGTCCGACGGGGCAAGGAAGAATGCTACAAGCGAACCTTTGGCTCTCCCTGAAAGGGATACGGTTGTAGAATTAATGACGGTATAGTAGGTAGTCTAAGCCTTACTTATGTTCTTGTTTTTTCCAAGGAGCATTTTCAGTACCGGACCAAAGTTGACTCGTCATAGAAGATCGTGAATCTTTCACTAATTCTGTGCACTTACTTGGAATCTAGATATAAATCTCTTCGTTAATACTAACTAAGGCATTTTAAACCATTTTAAGAAAGAAAAACGACTGGCTTTAATGGACTGTTTAAAACTTAAGAATACAATCGTCCAAACAAATTTTCTCTCTAGAACTGTACTGGGGTATGGAAGTGGGATGCTGATGTTGCAGTGATAATAATCTTGTAAAGGGACAGAATTGTCGGTTACATTTGTGTTTGTAATGGACCGTGCACAGCAGTTATTGTCAAAGCAAAGAATGAAGACAAACGATTGCTTATTATTATATAAATTTGAGGTCTGATAAGTATATTTATTTATTTATTTTTTAGGGATTTATTAGGGAAACAAACAGCTTAATCTAATACATAATATTTAAACATACAGTTTGCACAGCAGCCAAAACAGTTTCCACTTTTAAGTAAAGAGATATAGCAAGTATCTTTTGCACGGATCTTATTTTTACATAGGTTAAACCTAAACTAAAGTACTACTACTACAGGCATTAATTTTACAGGGATACAACAAGAAAAGGAAACGAATAGTCATTTAGACAATATACACTAAAATTAATAAATGAGTACCTTTGCACGAATCTTATGTTTATGTAGACAAGGAAAAGAGAAAAAAAGGGTACTACTATTCATAACAACGAAAATATATACACTAAAATTAATCTTCTTTAATTTTCCTTATTGCGGTCACAAATTGATGCATTTTACTATGGAACACATCTACAGATGAGTATTTAACATTATTGTTGGAGCATGTTCGTATCAAAAATGAATTTTTCGCATAAAGAGATTTTTTGACACAGTGGAACAGTGAACAAACTTATATTGTAATTCAGTGGTTCTTAAACATTTGTTAGGCATGGATCACTTTCAGAATTGCAAGAATACCGCGACCCCTGTTAAAAGAAATGTTGAAAAAATGTCTCATGCTTTATGTGTACCTGCCTGCGTTAAGGCGCCGTAGGTTCAGCGATGTCAAGCGAACAGTGTTTTTGAAACAATATAATGCGTCTGTTTATAATAATATGGTTTAAAAAAAAAACGAATTGAGCCTGAAGGGAAATCAGTGTTTAGAAACATGACTAAGCAATTTTCGCGCGATAGAAAAAATCACGAACATAGGTCTAAAAGGGTCTGAAATACACTTAAAATATTTGTTACAAATTATGCACAAAACCTAAAAATATTAAAATGGCTTCTAAAAATCGGCAATATCATGTTTGATAGAACTCAGTGTTTACTTTTTTATAAAGCAGTAAACAGCCAAAAAATTAAAATCAAAAAACATGATTTCCGCCCTTCCGAGCACGCACTTCCATCTCGCTCAAGCTTACGCTCAGTGAGAGGGAGAGAAGACCATGAACCTACGGCGCCTTAAGATCGAGTGAACGAAGTTGCCGTGAAACCCTAGGGATCATGTCACGGACCCTTAAGTGGTCAATGGACAACACTTTAAGAAACCCCGTTCTAATTAGTAAAAAATCTCTCTCATTGATGTATGTGTATAGGTACCCTTATCATGCATATACTAAACATTCACGACAATTGTACCTTCATTATGTTAAATTCATTAATTAATGAAATCATTCAAACTGAAACATTTCCAAATTCATTAAGTTAAGTTTATAAATAAATAATTGATAAATTATTCACACGTAGTTTTTATAACTATGATCCTAGTATGGAAATGGAACCACATGAAAAGTTAGGGTAGGTTCATAATATATATGTATACTTAATACGAGTAGCTGACCCCGCGACCTCCATACCGCCAACGCCATACATGGTGAGTGAAAAAGTGATTTAAAATATCCCACATTTTCCATCGTTTCTGTTCGGAGTGAAGACAAATCCAACAAATCAGTCATCATAAAAAGCCGTTCTTCAGTTAATGGTGTAACTAACACGACTTTGTTTTATAGAGCTTCTGCCCGCCCTTCCGTCCGCATGGAACTCGTTTATATCGTAGCTCCATAACTTTCATCCCCAGTTCAACCCCTCAGGGGATGATTTCCGAAATAAAAACTATCCTATGTCCCCAGGATTCAAACTATCTGCATAACAAACTTCATCTTTATCGGTTTAGCGCTTTAACACTTTCGCAACCAAGAACCCGCCTAGCGGGCGCCTACGCCGTAGTCACAGTATTACAATATATTAAACTGTGCCGTAGTCGCTTTCCGCTACATACGAAAAACACCACAGGATCGGCTACGAGCGTAGCGCGTAGCGATTCTTGGTAGCGAAAGTGTTAAGCGTGATGAAGTAACAGACAGACAGACACACTGTCCCATTTAGAATTTTAGCAGGATACCATACTAATACAAGCTAGTAAGTAACTGCTGCGGTAAACAACTTAGAGACAAAATCTTAAAATAGTTTGGTACGTTCGATGACTCTCTAATACGAGTGGTAGGAAGCAGGAACGGTTGCGTAACTATTCGAACATGCGTTAGGCCCTAACGGTTAGGGCATACGAGTAGAATTTTTTGCAGACGTATCTGAATTACAAGTAGTGGTCTTGGCAAGGGTGATAATTGTGATAAACTTAAGATCGGTGGGCAGTCGTCGAGTTTTCCAATAGAATTTATCTACCACCTAATTCGCCCGCGAAAGCGATTGCGACTTTTCTACCTAGAAGGGTAAATTGTTAGTTTTATATGCTGTCTAACGCGCAAAATATCAACCTACTTTTACATTATTCAGCATATTTACATCACGCGGCATTTCGCTCATATAGTACAGGAATAGCTACAACTTAGAAAAGTTGAAAAACCCCCGACATTTTCTTTTTAAAGTCCAATATCTCAAAAACGGCTGAACAGATTTTCATGAAAGATGGCTAAGAACACTCGGGATCCGTTAGGGAGCTACGCTACCACGGACAGATACACAGACACACAGTCACGTTAAACTTAAAACGGCCCTCTTTTTGCGTCGGGGGTTAAAATAGCATATTATGGAGGTCAAATTTGCATATCAATGGAACGTTTAAAACTTTGTCCTGGCTCTAGAAATGAGGATCTACCGAGTCGTACTAACATTTAGGGGTCCTAGTAAAGGACAGATAGGGGGTAAAGGGCTGGTCAGGAAGTGTAATTTTCTTTGTATTTTTTTGCGTTGAATCGAATGAGATTATACCCGATATAATATTTTGCGAGATATGGTAAAGGGTTTTTGTTGAAAAAAGAGTGAGAGAGTTGTTTCTCAAGATGATGGTTATCCAGATAGCTCTGAGTAATTATGAGTACGCACAACAATAGTCACGTTAGCACTACCTATATTTTAGCACAATTTAGCAACAATTTAGCGAGCACACATTTTTTGTATTATTATTTATTAGAGAAATGGCAGCCTCTAGGGCCTTTGCCAAAGACAGTGTACAGAAATCAGAAATAAAAAAAAACATTTCATATGCATGATGTACGGTGTAAGGCCTTCACGATGCACTGAGTGATAGCTGGAGCAGTACAAAGTATAATGGCGGCCGCGACCACGAACCGCTGAATGATGCCCAAGAATTGGTTATTCGCATTTCCAGGAAAATTCTTCATAAACTGTAGCCGTCACGTTTGCCATTTATTGCATAATACGCTATCAAAACTATACATTAAACAGCAGGATGCAGAAAATGAAAAAAAATGTCTGGAGCACGATCCGCCATGTTCCAAGGATCATTCAAAAAGTCACATTTTTTGTAATTGTGTACACTTCGAAAAGACTGACAAGACTGACACTGACCCTAGACTGACAGACAAGTTGTCATAGTGCTTGGGCTTTGGATGCACTGATGTTTAGGGGCCTGTGTACACTCAGAACTATCAGCACGTATTCCACGCAATACGGTCAGGTTAAAAATCACTTGGCCAGCCCCTCAGCACACACTACAGTTTCAGGTAGGTAAGGTAAACGTCCGAGTGCTCGACGCTGTATACTCGTATATATGGCTTGGGCACTCTATATTAAAGTGATATGGCTTAAATTCGAATGAAGAAAAATCTTCTTAGTTCGAATTTGACCTATATTGCTTTGACGTAGAGTGCCCATGCCAGCGTCGAGTACTCGGAAGTTTACTTTATTATTCGGGATTATAATTTATGACACGCTCACAACAAAAATTTTATGTAACTGGACCCTTTTTAGACCTGAGGGATGATCACATAACTCTTCGGTAGCATGTGAGGACAACTATTATAGTCTTATTTTCCTGAGAAGTACCTGACGTAAAGCCTGAAACGTACTAGCGGGGCCTGAGGCCCTACCGCGAAACGAAAACGAATTTCGTTCGTGTATCTCCCTCTCTGCTGCACTTGCTAGTTCGAGCGGCAGAGAGGGAGATATTCTAACGAAGTTCGTTTTCACTTCGCGGTAGCCCCTCAGTATTGGACCCGATTGTACAGTGTGGCCTCTAAACTTCCTAATTTTATTTAGGTTTCGCTAAAACACTTTGCTATTCTATGAGCAGCTGTCATAATCAAATGACAGCGCTAATTTGAATTTGACGTTTCTTATTATAGGCGGTCTATCCAATTTACTTAGCTGCCTAAATGCTATTCTAAATATGTCGTTTTTAATCTGCCACCTAAATTATGTCTGAAAATTAGACAATTTAGTTCAAGGCTAGTTAAGCCATATGTACGCAGAATCGGGTCCATTGTCCGCCGCGGCCAGCTCCTTTGGAGCGATAGGGTTGCCTCACTCAATTTTTGTATAATTTAATAATATGAATTATCAAAAGATTGCAGATTCTACTGATAATGTAATCGAATGACATTTAGTAGGTAACCTGGGTACTAATATGAATCGAAAACAGGCCGTGACATTGCAGCTTTGTAGGCAAGTGTTGGGTAAGTATGTGGAGCTACTGACTTTTAGGTAAGTAGGTATAAAGAATGGCCTTTCGAACCGAACATAGGCTCAATAGGCTGTATCTTATTCTGCGGCTTCGCTAACGTTCTTTGTTAATAGTGGTTCTTGAGCTTTGCTTACCTTGGGTCGTTTCTTTAAACCTCCTCGACCGCTTCATGTAGTCAACATTCACTCCTGTAACGAAAAAGGTAGTAGCCACTAGAATAAAAACAAACGAGTGAGCTGCAGCTTTTAATTTGCTTCATAAATACATTAATATTCAGTTATCACTAACGCAATGGTCGTTATAATGGGGGCTACACCAAGCCAAAGGTCTTTATATAGGGCTTAGGACTGTAGGGCTACCAGGAAAAGAAATACGAAGTTCGGATATCTACGCTCTCATGTCATTTGACCGACAGAATTGTACAGTAGAATTATTTGGGGTTTACCACTGACAGATAGTTTGCCTTCATTTAATTTTCAACTTTAACCTCATACAAATTAAGTTGTTGTGCATTTATTTGTATGACATTAAAGTTGAAAATTAAATGAAGGCAAATTATCAGTCAATGGTTAACTAATAGTAATCGTACTGTACGAACTTCGATTTTAAATTTTCGCGGTAGTGCCGCGGGTCAGGCTACTTGTCGTCGTCCACGTCAGCCAAGGTCTTGGTGGGCAGGTTGGGGGCGTCGGGCAGCTTCGAGGTGTCCGGCAGCTTCCCGAGGTCGGGGGTCTTGGGCAGACCGCCGGGCAGGTCCAGCGATACTGCCGCGGACACCAGCATCAGGAGGCACACGAAAACCTGGAATAGAAGTTTTTTATGAAGTTGTTTTGAGACTGCTGGGTGGGAGCTATCATAGCCTAGCGGCGTCTGCGAGTCGGAAACGAAGCAAAGATGGGAAGCAGTCTTTGGATGGGTGACCGCCTGATGTTTGCGTTGAGTGGTTAATGTAAATGAGCGCTTCCGTGCTTTGGAAGGCACGCTCAGCAGTTGATCCCGGCTGATGTCTATGACAGTAGTTGTTAAGCCGAGTTTGAGGCCATCGGGCGACTTAAGAACTTCTAACAGTCGAGTTGCCCACTCACTTGACAAAGGGGGGACACCTGTCAGTCGCGTCCGCAGGAGATAGCTACCACAAACCTGCACGTGTCCCCTGGGTGATACTAAAAGAGTGACAAACTTTAAAGGCCAAAATAATGTATGCCATACGATTAAATAAATGAGGTGGGAGCTATTTTTAGTACATAAGTACAATACATACTTTGACTCAGACTTTGAAAACTGTTTTAAGCAAAGAGACAATCGGTAACAAAACATTATAAATCCAATATTTTCTTGAATAGTGTAACCATGCCGCGTTGGGGCCAGTTGTTCCAACACGAGCAGCAGTAGAAGTGGTATTATAAGTTAATGTATGATAATTAAAAAGATGGTATGGACATTATAACTAAAATGATAACTTCAATTATAAATTCAATTACTTTAATACTAAGTTACCAATAACAATAATAGAACAAACCTATCCTTGAATATGAGATATGCGAAATTGAGCAAAATAGTAAAAAAAAATATATAAGTGTAAGTATGCAAATGTGATCTAGGTAAATGTGAGATGTAATATTTCTAGGTACAGCCTATGTTACGTAAAGTAATCCTACTAGGTAATATTATAAACTAGCTTCCGCCCGCGACTTCATCTGCGTGGACCCGTGGGATAAAACTATCTTTTATATATTTTACTATATCTTATCTATACATATTTTAACCCAGGGTATAAACTATCTTCGTGCAAAATTTCATCCAATTCGGCTGACCCGCTTTTTAAGCGTCATTGATCTGCTAAAGGAATGGAATTCGCTCCCTTCATTTGTATTTCCTGGGAACTACGATCTAGGTGCCTTCAAAACAAGAGTGAATGGGTTATTTATTACTGAACCAGTGAGCTTCATCTTAGGCTCTGTCGTCGCTTACCATCAGGTGAGATTTAGGTCAATCACGGGACAGTCTGTGATAAAATAAAATAAAAGAGTAACGGACATCCAAACGTCTAAACATCCAAACATCCAAACTTTCGCATTTCATAATATTAGTAACATACCTTGTATAAATTTCCTAAAATGTAGTCCCCTCGGTCGGCTCTCTGGGGAAGGTTGCCCTTTTTTCTCTTGGTCCGTAGGGTTAATTCTGATATTTGGCGTAGTAGGCATAAATTTTTCGAAAGCGACCGTCAGTCACTCTGAACTTTCAACTCAGAGAACATTAATTAGAACTTGATGGAATTAGACCGTTTTCCTCACGAGGATTTCCTTCACCGAAAAGCCACTGTTAAGTATCAAATAATAAGGTACCTACCTGCGCCTTATAAGGCCCATTTTCTGCAATACTTAAATAAATCAAAAATAATAAAATATTTCTGAAATCAAACTTTATTGAAATATTCCTTATTTATTTGCGAATAAAATCAACATAAAAGTTAACAAATAAAATTCAATTTCTTAAAGAAAATAATCATTTTTTAAAATCTCGAATATGTTTTTTTTTTAGGCACATAGGTACTTATCATTGCCCAATTTTAACCAAGTGATTTCTAAACGCTATAGAATCAAAAAATATCCTTATATATGCTTTAAAATTAATGTATTAAATGAAATATATTTTTTATAAAACATAAAAACAACACATTTCCTCTGCTTGTTCTAACATTTGTTTCAATTTAAACAACGAATAACCTTACAAATTGCAAACTTTTTAAGTCTTGTAGGCCCTTTTAGTTGCATTCTGGACATGAAATATCTTCTACGTCGTTCTTAGTTAGCCCGACACATTCCACAACCATCGGGCTATCTTGGGAGCCCGTGTGGTGGGCCATTATAGGCACTGCTCTCGGCAGCGAGAATTATTTCCATAAAATGAAAATAAACACAAAATATACAGAATGCTTAACTTCATAGGAATAATCTTGTATCTTAGCAACTTTTTATCACAAAGGAATATTAAAACTGTTTGTTTTTTAAAGAAACACTTAAAAAGTATGTGAGTGTGAGGTTATAATCAGCAAGCCGATCGTTTGCGACGTGACAAAGTGTCAAACGCTACAAAGATGGCGGCATCTACCATTTGACATGAACTTGCAGTTATGTCTATGGAATTAACCGAACATGGCTGCGAAATTTAAAATCATTCAAACGGTTGTACCTAAGTATAAAATTTTGTAAGCGGGCCATCTTAGGAACAGGGCCATCTTTGGCGGAGGTACCTTAATTCGTACAACATAGATTTTTTTATAAAAAAAAACAAATGGCGTTCGAATCCACGACCTCACGGTTAATAAGAAAGGCTCTTGCCGCTCGGCTAAAGTGGCTCTCGTTTTATATGGTTTATATTAAACCACACTCAAGTATAATGAATGAATATTGAATGTTACTCACCACGACTCGCGACATATTTCAGGGAGGCTATCAGAGATCTTGACGCGACTGGTGATGGATCGCAGTTTTATAACGGCTTTCTGCACAGGCGCGGGCGATAGACAATTGATAGAATAAAGTATTATGTGACACAAAGTACCTTTAATTGTGCATCGTAATTACAGTCTAACTGGAATCTGAAAGATTGTTTGTTCGTTGTATATATTGTGTAATGCATTGTCGTTACTTGACTTGCGTTACCGTTGCCGGCATGCGGTACCTAAGTTCGTTATTAATATTATAATACTTAATTCAATAGATAAAGAATCACGGAGACCCTTGGACTTGGTCTTCCGACACTATGACAAGTCCATCAGTCCTAACCTAACCTAACCAAGAAAGTGCTCAAAAACGGGTCGTGGTCTCGAGCTATCACATGGCGGGCTCTTATTTGGCTCAAACGCTGAGACTGGCCATTCAACAGCCCCCCTATTCTGTAACTTGGTTTAGGCTCACCTCAACGCTCACCCACAAATATATCTTGACACCGCGATGCGTAGTAACTAAGCGTCGATAGAGGTCTAGTTTCCGGGGTAAGCCGTATTAGCGCTTAGCGAATAAGAATAACAGCCCAGGGCAACACGGCTAGAGTAACCGCTATGGCAGTGACTCATGGCATGTTAGCCAATTCGAATTTCTTTATTTCATAAAATACATAAAATATTACAAATATGATCTGAGGATTCTAAAAGATGGAGCCGCCTTCTAAGCAAAAAAATGCCTGTTTTGGGAGACACCGCGCTGTTCCTTAGGTAAAATGAGGATACAATATATAAGTAGTACAGATTCCTAAAGTACTACAACATTTATTTATTCAACTAACTCAGTAAACCAACAAATCAACGGGATTTTCAGGGTCCCAAATTTTAACATCTATAGGTTTTTGAAGCAACTTTTAAAGGACGTCACGTATGCCAAGTGACACCGGCTGCACTCGCTAGTCAATACGTCGATAAATAGAACGAAACAAAAAATAACAATAGAACAATTCAATCGCTTGTTAGCGATGACAGTGATTACTGTAATGACCCGTCACATGTCACGATTGGAACAGAAAATAATTAACTAGTTTCATTAATGCAGTACTACATACATTGTGTATAAATTTATTGATACCTAATCAGATACTATTTCTTGTGTAATTTATACTTTGAAATCGTAATACGTCAAATTGTCATTGTTCATTTTTGTTTAAAATTAATTATCCACTAGTTGTTAAATGATAATCCGTAACCGGAGATACTATTTCCAAAAACCCAGTTGAGCGGTTTTGCTTTGTTCTAGTTGAGCTGTTTTTCTTTGTTCTAGTTGAGCTGCTTTTCTTTGTTCTAGTTGAGCTGTTTTTCTTTGTTCTAGTTGAGCTGTTTTTCTTTGTTCTAGTTGAGCTGTTTTTCTTTGTTTTAGTTGAGCTGTTTTTCTTTGTTCTAGTTGAGCTGTTTTTCTTTGTTCTAGTTGAGCTGCTTTTCTTTGTTCTAGTTGAGCTGTTTTTGCCCGAATACGGCAGAGTATAATGATTTCAACCGTCTATATTTGTATTAACGTATGTACCACCGTAGCGTTTAAGATTCTATGACGGTACTGAACCGATTTTCATGAGTGAGGTATCAATCAATTCGATTTATGCTCCGGGTAACATAGGCTACCTCTATGTGACTTTCAGGAGCGGCCAAAGTACT
This sequence comes from Epinotia demarniana, assembly GCA_945867215.1. Classification (NCBI taxonomy): domain Eukaryota; kingdom Metazoa; phylum Arthropoda; class Insecta; order Lepidoptera; family Tortricidae; genus Epinotia; species Epinotia demarniana. Next base: position 7,404,235 of record OX244276.1, on the reverse strand, counting down.
CACAAATACCACAACACGTCTCTCTTGTCGAGGCATTAGAAACGTGTTATTTTTTTTTGTGAGCCCTTTGAGCGCTGTGATATATCTGAAGCGACTGTACGAAATCTTATTTCATATTAAGTAGCTTTTCGGTGAAGGAAAGCACCGTGGCGAAATCAGTCTAATCCTAACATGGTATAATCTTCCTTCTGGGTTGAAAGGTGAGATGGCAGTCGCTTTCGTAAAATTAGTGCCTGGGTGAAATCTTGGGATGAAAAGCCAAAGCTCCTTTAGAATGCAACCGGGAAAAACGCTAGGAGGATGAGTCTAGTAAGACAAGTGTCCTAGTCCCAACACTGCCCCAATAGTTGGCCTTCAGTCGTAATGTGTTGTAATGTAATAAAAGGTGACAGATGGGGTGTCAACTATTGGAATTAAAGTGTTAAGCATTGGTGCGTTTACCTTTTACTTACCATACATATTTTATAAGGATGTACATTAATAAAAATACAATTTGTACAAAATCGTTTTGAATTTAATTGAGTAACAAAAGTAATCGTGCTTACAAAAGTTCATTTATATTAAAATATTTCTTTTTCATAATTACTGTTAGTATTAATAGTAAGGATTTCATTTTGTTTCCTTGAATTTACATTATACAATATTGCTTGTTATTTTGCTAGTGTTTAATTTTCACCGCGCGCTCCGGCGAAAGAATCTGAAACAATTATAATATATTACATAGTTATAGTTAGGTACATTCATTTATACAAATATAATTTATTAAAGTACTAGTTTCCGCCCGCGACTTCGTCTGCGTGCACAAGGGATAAAAACTATCCTTTATTTTAATCCAGGCTATAAACTATCTTCGTGCAAAATTTCATTCAAATCGGTTGAGCCGTTGAAGCGTGATTGAGTAACAAACATCCAAACCTCTAAACATCCAAACTTTCGCATTTATAATATTAGTAGGATGGGTACTGGGTGCTTTTCTTTCATTGTTAAATGGTAAACAAAGCGATTGTCTTTTATTGTTACTAATACTTAGCAATGTTGACCATTTTGTACCTATTTAAAACTATAAACTACTTTAACAATAGAGTCACTAGTCACTATTGAGATGATTATTTATGGCCTTTTCATTTAGAAACGTTTGTGGCACGTGGCTACTGTGGCTAAACAATTGCTTTGTTGGACCGATGGGTGTGAGATAAAATTCAGTCTACGAAAACAATCCGCACATTAACATTACATTTTACAATTACTTTAACCAGTGGTCGTAGTAATTTTCAACACGTATATATATATATATATATATACGTGTTGACTTGAGAACCTCCTCCCTTCTTTTCGTCGGTTGAAAATTACTACGACCACTGGTTAAAGTAATTGTAAAATGTAATGTTAATGTGCGGATTGTTTTCGTAAAAAGTTATGCTTGGTCATACATAAAATATATATATATATATATTGATTGTCCACTTACTGATTGAAATGTATGACCACATATGCAGAGAGTAATCACAAATATTGCATGTAAGTAACTAGTAATTAACTAAATTAAGCCCCAGAAAATTGAAAAATAAAAACTTTTGAACAATAAAATTTAACCGCCGAAAAAAACTGAAAAGCAAAAAATTATAAACCTATCTATTTAGTTTAATAACTAAGTTCTTAAATAAATCTAAGTGTACCTAATTAATTTTGAGTCGGCACCAACTCAAAATTACTTAGGTACACTTAGAACTTAGTTATTAAGGTTAATAAAAAGGGTTTAATTAAAAAGGGATTGTTTGGCGCCGACTCAAAATTACTTTTACATTACATTTTTTAATTTTCAGTTTTTTTCGGCGGTTAATTTTTTTTGTTAAAAAGTTTTATTTTATAATAAAATAATTTAACGATGAACTGAATTTGATGTTTAAACAGAGCGTAGCTTACTTGAGAGAAAAACTTAAAATTTTCTTTGAGCCCATTTAAATGTAGCTGAGATTGTTTTACGAGGCCGACTTTTCATAAGATTTTCATGGGAATTGGATTCTTCTACCTAGGACTATACAGTTGCTTTTTATATGGACTAATTTGATGCAAACGGCCAACTAAAATAATCTCAAGTGTAACTAATGAACGATAAGAGGAACACAACACAACTTACTTCATGTTTCACTTCCGTTGTCTCACTTGCCACCGCGGAGTCTCGGGTCATCGTCTAAAACAACCATAAATACTCACGTTAGGTCGTATACACACGGTCTTGCGTTCCGAATACTTCCGAATAACAGGCCCGGGCAGAATAACAATTCTATACGCGCTAATGCGCCTCACCTCACCCGTCACGCCTAACGAATCTAGACCTCTACCTACGGTGGGAGAGCTATGCGCATAAAAGAAGTAACAGAATAACGGGCAGAGGTCATAAAGGTTTCGGTAAGTATATTTATGAGAGCATTAAATCGATTCATATTTTTATTAAACTGTACAGTAAAAAGTTGGTCAATAACGCTAACATATAGGTACAGTCAGCATTATAAGAAGCTACAGTGTTCGAGATTTGGAACTGGTCTTTTGACACATCGCGACACCCATATAACGTAAATTGGCACTTCTCATCGAAATAATAAAAAAAGTTTCAATAGCTTCCGAGTTACAAAACAAAGTTCAATCTCCATGCACGCTCTTTTTAGCACTTATAAAATTATTGTCATATTTTTTTACGTCTTATTTGTATAGAAATTAGCATTGAAAACTCGGTATGCAATCCATTACGTCCTACGACTTTTCATTTTTAAATTTAGTGATATACTGCTTTAATCGTTTGGAGTCTGTCAATTTAGAAATAAATCGATATGAATCAAATAATTGTGAATAGGAAAATAACAATGTATTATTTAATTACTGTTACGATAATACGAAATAAAATCACATCTTTCGAAACCGACATATTTGATTGTGCAAAATGTTGCCTTTGAAAATATGGCATTGATTTCTGCACGGCGCGCGAGCTCTTTCAATTTTTCTCGCACTATCAGCCTCTCCCTTTACTTACAGGACACTTGTGTTAGCAGACGAAAGTGTATAGGCTCTCTATTTGATTTCCTAAAAATAATTATTATACAGTAATCAATCGATACCTTTTATTAGCCATCATCAATCGTAATCGGATATTATGACAATCGATTTACTCTAGCCACATCACTCTTTACATCATATTTGAACTGTCCAAAGACCAGTCCCAAATCTCGTACACTGTAAGCAAAATAACACGCTCAAAATACATACATACATACATACATACAATCACGCCTTTATCCCTAAAAGGGGTAGGCAAAGCACATGAAACTTATGTTCCAGTACCACTTTTAGCATAAATGTGGGTATGAAAGATCGACAAAATGTGATATCGCAGTGACAGGTTGCTAGCCCATCGCCCGCAACACACTTCAACCCTGTTCCCTTAGTCGGCTCTTACGACACCCACACGAAGAAAGGGGAGGTGCTATTCTAGCCCGACACCACACGGGAATCAAAATACACAGATCCTTATTCCCTTGACATTACAGTTCGTGTGTAGTAGTGGTAGCCCTACGCTTAAAAAAACCGCAAATCGATGTACAGTTTAGCCGTTTGGCACACACATATTTCCAATTTTTTCCGTACAAAAAGAAAAATGTTTCGGCACTCCCCCCCTAAGGGAAATTTTTTTAGGAACTGCGTGTCAAAAAAATTGTTTTGACCTCTAGTATGCGTGTGCCAAACGGCTAAACTGTACATCGATTTGCGGTTTTCTTATGAAATTGGGCTTGTGGGGCTTCCACTATAGATCATTTTGAGCACTAGCAGAGGCGTCTCTAGCCCATGTAGCGCCCGTGTACAAACATTACTCTAGCGCCCCCTAGTAAGCGCGCGGTCAAAATGGAATGGTAGCGGGCGGCGCTCGGCGCCCCCAGGACCGCTGCGCCCGGGTGCAACGCACACCCCGCACCATAGGTAAAGACGCCTCTGAGCACTAGAACTGCTTCGCAACCTCTGCTGCTGACTGCACCTATATATTAGCGTTATTGACAAACTGTTTATATCCATAGCAAAGCTGTGACTTGTTCAAGTTGTGAATAATTGGAGGTAGAGTTGTCTTAAGCATTGTTTACATTAGGGTGCATTTGATACCTAGGTGTAATTATTTTCAGAAGTACGTACTGGGTACAAATACAAAGATAAAAATACTCACATTGTTTTGGCCTGTATTGCTGCTGGTCTGGAATATAAACATTAAGACTCATTAAAGCTTATAAAAATAGCGCAAGGAGTAATTAATCGATACAGAAACATTTAAATCTCGAGCTTCAGAAAGTAGGCCATCAATTTCTTGATTAAACTTGGTACACCTACGTAATGCAACAAAATATTTTCTTCCGAAATCTGTAAATATCGTTCTGCTAACATAGATTTGAAGAAAACAATCAATAGTTAAATCTTATTACTTATTATAAAGCATCAGCATTGCAATGCAGCGGGGAAATGCCGGCATCCTCGGTACAATGCCTCGAGGGGCTTTTTTTAGATTTGACTTAGTTTTCATTGACTTTATTTAATGTTAATTAACATCTTGTATGTAAATAGTAAAGCTACGGTAGCCCAGTGGTTCAGGCATGCGGCTGTCAAACGGCGGTCGTGGGTTCGAATCCCGGCTCGTACCAATGAGTTTTTCGGAACTTATGTACGGAATATGATTTCATATTTACCGTTAGCTTTTCGGTGAAGGAAAAACATCGTGAGGAAACCTGCATACATCTGCGAAGAAATTCTAAGGTGTATGTGAAGTCCCCAATCCGCACTGGGCCAGCGTGGGGACTACTGCCCATTCCCTCTCATACATGAGAGGGAGGCCTGTGCCCAGCAGTGGGACGTATATAGGCTGATGATGATGATGTAAATAGTTCAATAAAACGTGCGTTACAAGTTAGGTAGGACTTACCTCCGGGGCGATAAAAAGCTTGGTCCACGACTGAAACAAAGTAAATGTTTCATTAAATTATGAAAAAAACAAAATATATGCAATTACTATTAGCGTTTCACGGAAGATACACAAAAATGCTTCACTACTGACCTACATAATTTATTCTATGTAAGTGCAGTCAGCATAATACAGTTAGTAGCAGTCAAAGAAGCCAAATGTACCTTTTTTTACGCAGAGGGAATGCGTTTATGCATCCCCCCGAGCAAGAGGATGGTTAATTGTGGGGGTATGTGGGACTCCCACTAAACCCTCTGCAGCGTTAGCCCTCGCCGCCGTGTAGGGGAGCACCATGGCATCGCTTGCATGCTACCACGATGCCCTGCATCGTTACACTTATATCATTACAGGAATAAAGACGTGTACGGAAATATTTGGCTACTTTGGCTCCTACTAACTATACTAAATGATGCTAACTGCACAAGTAATAGTCATTATTTTGTTTCTAGCTTTTAAGTATGAATGAATTTGAAGGAACTATATACAAATGAAAATAAAATAGGTAGACGCTCTAAAACTAGTAACTTACACGTCGGATTAATGTTAGGTGCTTGTGCTGTGAAGAAATGAAACTTATTAGAAAAGAGAAGCAAAAATGAATTATGATGAAAATGAAATACATACGATAATGGAAAAAATAAGAATTCTACCTGAATTGGCTCTATATCTTATGTTTAAGTGTAATTACTAAAACAGACACGTAACTATTAACAGTATTAACGTCGCCGTCAATAAATATGATAATTTTTGTTTGCTTTTTAGTGGTGGTATGCACCTACATAATACCTAGTAATCTTATTTCGGGGATTATGATTATGTTATATAGTTTAGACAAAGTAATTTTATTGAACATTTGATTCACTTCACTTACAGTCCGAGGGCCTGAAGAAGGCGGGGTCTACGACATTAAATAAAAATAAAGATATATTTTTTTTAAATCTTCTTACAATTTGCATTTTATATACAAGAGCAAAAGTTTCGGGTACAGTTTGTACTAATATTCTATACAAAATGCACCCGAAACGTTTGTTCTAGAGTGTACAACAAAGTGACGGTTTTTAAGGAGTTTTATCATTTAAAGTAGGTACTTACGATTTGAGGGTTGATACAAGCCTGGGTCAACAAAAAGAGAGAAGACCGGGTTGCACTCCGGGAGTGCCGGCAGAAGTGAAAACTCAATGACATGGTAACAGTTTTTTAATCAGGTCACATGTCCGTCTTACGAATTTTCAATCTGTCGAACCTTACGGTCACGTGACACCTTACGGTCACGTGACCTGTTGCGAGTTTTTTAACATTTTTTCCCCATCCCAAAAAGTGCACAGCGCCGCTAAAGAAGTTTTCACTTCAAAAACAATGACTGGCATTTCTCGACGAAAATAATTTTGAATATTATTTTGTAGGGTCTTTCGCGGATTTACATATTTCAAAATAGTTATTTACGACACAAGTGCCGAAAATAGGAAATTCGCAACGACTGGTGATAAATTAAAACACGACCGAACGATACCCTCGTGCAACGTTTTACTGTAGTACATGTAGTCTTTAAAGTTTTGACATATGCACGGAAAGTGCTCTTTTCCGCACTAGTGCAGGAAAGTAGCACCATAATTATGTAGTGTAATATTTATTTTAAATATATTTTGGCAAAGTTTTATCTAATTTTAATGAAGTTTCACTTACGATTCGAGGGCTGATAAAAGCCAGGGTCCACAACTGTAGTAAAAAATATTTAAAAATTAAGTAGTTGCAGATATTTTCTTAGCATAATTTTAATCATATTTCAAATGTTGCTCTGTGTTGTGCGTACCTATAGCCCGACAGGTTTCTCTTTGGCCCTAGCCAGAGGCACAGAGGCGCTATCCCAGGATCATTTTATTTAGGTACATTTGTATGTTTAATGAATGTGTAATTTATGTTAATATTACTTACTATCCGTGGGTGGTCGGTAGAAGGCGGGGTCCACCACAACTGAACATAAAGTTTGAAATCACAGTTTAGATAATTGGTAATTTTTTTAATGTTATTTTATTATAAAAAATACTTACAAGTTGGATCTATAGATGGTTGGACCACTGTGGAAATAAATGCAGTAAATTTATTTATTATAATCTTTTAATTTGTCCTGCTTTAAAATATGAAGTAAGCAAGACGTTATTCCGTGTATTCCGACTATGAACAAAGGAAACTGATCTCATGTTACGTATTTTTAATGTTCCTACGATTTTTATTTATTATATCAAATCATTAAAATTATATTTAGTATATATCACTCACCGTTATTTATTCCCGGTATGTAGAAACCCGGATCTGGATTCGTGACTGAAATGATGATAATTACTTAACCGAACTGAACGAATCTATTAACTCTAACGGTGATTTTTTTATTTCTAGAATAAAATCGTTAATATTCTGAGCAGTTTCAGAGCTATTTCTAGCAGAGCTACCTTCCATGCAGATTTTATTTCCGTTCCCTTCACCAGAAGATATTATTTTTATTTAAATAAGTACAAAAAAAATATGTAAAAACTGTCTCAGTCTCTCTCACTTTTTCAATGTAGATTTTGAATTTGTTCCTTGCACCAGATATTCTATCTATTACGTGCTTAGAAATAGCCTGGGAAATATGATACCCGCCATGTTAAGTATTTTCAGTTTCGGTTAAAAGTTCCGTTTTCTAAAATCGAACCCGTGTACCTAGACATCTCTAGTAAGACAGTAGACTTTGCATTCATACCAAAAAAAGAGACATGAAGCAGACGAACAAAATCACATCACATCATCATCACATCATCAGCCTATATACGTCCCACTGCTGGGCACAGGCCTCCTCTCATGTATGAGAGGGAACGGGCAGTAGTCCCCACGCTGGCCCAGTGCGGATTGGGGACGAACAAAATACCACAATATATCACAACCAATACAATAATTAACATGGAACTTACTGATGATAGTCGAAGGGGGGCTCTCATCTGTTAAACATACGGTTTGTTTTAATATATTTAATATAAATATAGTACCTGTCCTAGACAAAAAACCCAAAAAAGTTAAAATAATTGTCATAATGAATAGAGCCATTTCAAGTAGAATAAGATTAATACTTATAAATATTTGAATGAAATGACTGATTATATAGTTGAATTAAGAAGACGTATTTAATGGTCTTACCGATGCTATCGCCGCTGCCGCCAGGTGCGGATGGTCTGTAGAAAGCGGGATCAACAATTGGACCTGTGACCAAAACATGAATTATTATTAAGAAAATTCTGCGTTGTAAGTATAACTATATACATAGGGATTTCTGTGGCAGGTTTGTTTTTATTTCAGTCGGTGGGCTTGGCATGACGATTGTTTCCAGCCCCCCTATTCTGTAATATGTAGCGTAGGTAGAGGTCTAGTTTCGTGACGGGTGACCGGTGGGGTGAGCCGCATTAACGCTTAGCGAATAACAGCCCTGGGCTGTTATTCTTTACGTGCTCACGTGCCTCACTGCACCCGTCACGCCTAACGAATCTAGACCTCTACCTACGCTTGGTTACTTCGCATCGCGATGTCAAGATATATTTGTGGGTGAGCGTTGAGGTGAGCTTAAAACCAGTTACAGAACAGAGGGGCAGGGGTGTTGACGTCAAGCCATGTTGAAACACGGTACCCAGCCACCTCAGGGGAAAAGAACACTTTTTAATACAGTGTATGTAGCATAATTGAAAGCTTTAGGTAGTCTATGCTTGAAGGAAGTAATAAAACATTTTTAGACCTAACTAGTTTTTGTTTCATTTTAAACAAATACAAATATTACAGTTGAAGAGAAAAGTGACCCCCTCTGCAAACTTCTTTGCAGAGGGGGTCACATTTCTCTGTAGTTTACTATACATTAGATTCCTGACCATCCCAGCTATCACGATAGGTTTTATGGTCACGTTGTACGGCATACGGCCCAAATGGCCAAAAACGTCACGTAAAATATGACCATAAAACCTATCGTGTACGCTGTCGATCGTCATCGACTATCTGTGATCGTCAGCAATCTAATGTATAGTAAACTACAGAGAAACGTGACCCATATATAGTTGCAGCTACTTACCTACTTTGTTATATACTTATAGCTATGCTCACTCGATAATAATGAATTAAATTATGGTATAATAGTAAGCACTGACGAACACCATTTATTTCGAAGTAGGTATGAAAAAACTGTTGAAATACCACCCATTAAATTGTAAGAAAGAAAAGATGATGAACGTGTAAGAAATAATACAGTAACCTACCTTGATCTAGTTGTCCTACCACTTTGACTGCAAGAAATAAAGCGAGCATTAGAACATATATAAAAGACAGGAAATCATTTTAGATATTATGAATTGAAAATTAAAATACGTCATGTTCATAGAATTTTGTATACCTGCGTGTCCCGGCTGTTCAACAATGTTGACTGAAAGAAACAAAAGCAAGCATTACAAGAGGAAGGTTGTGTGTAAACGTATCATGTACACATAAAGTCAAAATTTGGTACCTTGTCCAGGACCAGGATTGTTGTCCACTACGTTTACTGGAAGAAAGAGAAGCAGTTTACCACCAGTCAGATATTTAGGGTAGTATAGATAGGTACAAGAAAGAAAAGTTTAATGCGCTACATAGACAACCAGAAAGTCAAATCGCCTTCATGAAATAAAGTATACCTATCTGTACGCGATGCAACAATGATATCATATCATCATCATCATTTTCAGCCCGTAATCGCCCACAGCTGAGCATAGGCCTCTCTTCGAGTACGCCACCCGTCCCTATCCTGAGCTAATCTTATCCTGAAGTGACCCGCTATCTTCCTAATATCGTCCACCCATCGAGCTGGAGGACGGCCGACGCTCCTTTTACCTATAAGTGGCCACTAATCTGACACCTAACAATGATATGCCTGAACCAAAATGAGTGGTCTTAATGGTAAGTAATCGAGATCGCTACATTAGATCATCAGAGGCTCTAGCGTTCGCGTTTAGCTGTCAAATCCCATACAAATTGAGGGTAAAACGCAAACGCGATCGTAAAGTTTTGTTTCGGTAAAACTTATACTAGAGCCTGTGGTGATTTTTTTGTCGAGGGCTAGTAGCCTAGCGCCATGCTTTTATAATGTTACTGCGGCATTTGTTCCAAAGACATTCTGCACGTTTGTAGATTTGTAGGTAACTGCGAAATATTTATTATATAAGTAGGTACCTACTTATTTGTTTACCCTGTGCGAAAGCATGTTAATTAATATCATAAGATTCTAATGGGTCCTGTAACACAGTGAATTCTAACTCAGGAATCAATTACTTGTACCCTGAGTATGATGTTTTTGCCAAATAAATAGTTCTTTTTTTATTTGTTATTATTTATTTATTGTTAAACAGTTCTTTATATAACAAATTAAGGCACCGCCAATCTGCATGGGTAACAGTTTGTTGGCGGTAATAAGTGCAGCTTTTTTGCTGTGCCCTTACAGGGTAGAGTTACCACTACCAGATACAAATTTCAAAAGTCCTGATAAAATTCCTGATTTTCGGCCGAAATTCCTGACGCGAGCTTGACGCGGCCCGCGGCGTATTTTTATTACGCCGTGGGCCGTATATTTATGTTTATATCGTAAAAAGATAATAACGATTATTTTTAAGTTACAATTTATGAAACTCCAAAGTACTTGTGGCTTTACCTTTTATGTTATTGTGATTAAAATAAAGGTTTACAGTGTGTAAAATTTTATTGTTTCATTTATTTGCCGAAAATTCCTGACATTTCCCTTTTCCGGCCGCATTCCTGACATATGTCTAAAATTCCTGACATCTGGTCACCCTATTACCGGGTCAATTTTATTACTTGTAATATTATGTGTACAATAAATATTTTGAGTTTGACTTTAAGTATTTAACAGTCCGCAGTAAGCTCTATTCTCCATACAAACGTAGTTACGCTCTCATTTTAAAACTACGTGTTGGATTGTAACGAAACTTTGCATGTTCAATGAAATGAGGTATATCTATGTCTGAAATTAGTTTACGTAGCTTCAGATACCATAATAAAAAAGATACATCGAATTTAAGTTTTTTATACAAAACTAGTTTTTGCTGTATTTACTTTGTTTTATCAATTGAAACCATATAAACTAATTACAGACATAGATATACCTCATGTCATTGTATATGCAAAGTTTCGTCACAATCCAACACGTAGTTTTAAAATGAGAGCGTAACTACGTTTGTATGGGAAGGTGAAATTCGGCCGAGCTTACTGCGGCCTCTTATGTAATAGTGATAAAGGACTCACCTCCACCTCCTTGCGCAAAAGCCATGGCTACGACGGCTAGCAGAAGAATCTGGAACACGAAAATATGCTTCATATTGAACTCGATCCACTGAATCGTAAATCAGTTTTATGGCACGGATCTGTTCATAAATATGGCTTCGTTATCTACCAGATAAGATACCAGCATTCACAAAATCTGGCATAGTAGTGCATAACGTCACAGTTGAATCATCTGATATATGGTCGTATAGACGTCTGTAAAAACAAGATTGCCTGCAATTTTATTGTTTTGAGAGTCTCTAGATTCAAGGTTAGCTTAGGATACCAAATGCGAGCGAGCATATGTAAATTTTATATACTTAGATAGGTGTTCCGGCGTTCGAGAGATTACGCTGTATTTGGAAAGATATATTTAATGGCGGTAGTGATTGCTGAGGTTGTAAAGAATCCTGAAAAACAACACACCTAATATGTTGGAATATGGTTGGAATGACACTGAAATATATACGTTTCATTCCAACTACAGCAAGTTGTGGTGACATACATGGCTAGCAATGTGTACCTAACGTTCGAAGTTTGCGCTTATGTAAAATTGCGGAATCAAAAGGATCGTCACAAAAGTGGCGAACTTTTTCATTCCATACGAGGTCGTGCTTATGGTCACGCATCTAATTAAACAAGATGTTTTAATTACATAGGGGTCTTAAATTTGATATATTAACCGTATTTACAAGTTCACATATATAAGTATGTACACGAAAATGAACTATAGTATACAATTATATGGCAACATTTTTCACTTCCTCAGTTTGTATGGCTAACTACCGACTATTGGCCAAGAATTTGGTCCTTACCCAACTAAGTTCCCGTCCTAGATTATATGGCGTACCCATTAGATATGTTTAAAAAGTCTCATGTTATTCCAGAGACCCTAACTAAGTTTGTATGGAGAGACGTGAAGTCGAGCGTGCCGGGGGCTCTTAAGACAAAAAAGAGGATCTCCAATAAATAATAAAGGTGGGAAAACGGCCCACGGACATAATCCTACTTAACTACTAAAGCGCCGTATTTCGTATTTTTTTTAAATGTACAAACATTAGTGATTTGTTGGTTTGTGGTGCTCATGTGTGTTCAGTAAATATTGTGCGAGTATCCACTAATATTTTGGGTTTCTGCTCAAACATGCCCATCCCTAAATCATGCCTGATTACCTACCTATTAATTTATAATGAGTACAACGTAGGTGTGGGTACTTTATAAAAAATACTAATGTTTAATATCCTATACATACTAAGAGCGACATTGGTATATTTATTTTATTGTTTGAAAATGGTTTAGTACTAAGTATTTAAAGTTAACTAGTTATGGAATCTCTCACGCTTGTCACCTTGTATAAAATAGAGGGCGAGCATTTCTAGAATAGTTTGGTATGTACTAGTTAAGTATAGGTAGGTACGTGTACGTCAACTAAAGTTTAAATAGTAAATGGCCCGGCCCCTCCGGGGCTCAACTTAAGAATGTAGACGTATATGTTATAATAAAAAGGCGATAAAGCGTGTTCTTAATACACGTCCTTATCATTTTTTTTGTATTCGTGTTTATGTTTGCACGACTACCGACGCAGGCGCCACGCCGCCAAACGCCCCGATTGTCCAAAACGTGGCCTACGCTTGTTCAGAATATAATTTTCTGCCGCTGTGCTTAAATTAAACTAGATTTTCATGAATCGTGAGCAATAAAATAAGGTGAATGGTTTCCTCTTATCATTCGTATCTCACTGATTAAATATATTTGACTAACGATCACTGTTATTCATTCTTCACTAGTAAGTTTACTTAAACTGTTAACATAATTCACTAAACTCACACAATAAGACCTTCTGACAAAGACACCAGCACTTTACGTAAATACTTATACCTAACACTTTTTATAGCAAATAAAATATTACATTTATTAATTAATCCCAATGACTGTTATAAGCTATGCTATGCAATGATATCTGAGGTTTACTTCGATAATTTGACGGTAATATCGGTCTTATCAGGCTAATACGAAAGATACAGCAATTGCCAGTCACAAAATACGTACCTATAGGTACCTATTGAAAATAATGGTACAAAATAAGCGGCAAAAAAATTAGTGGACACGCACGAATGGAGGTAGGTACAAAGACTAAACAGTATTGAACACTATACTACCATTTGGCGGGTCATAGCGGCCATTGGCCATTGGCAAAAAACCGCTGACCCCTACATCAATAACAACTAGGCGTTGTCGGAAGTTCGGCTAAACTGGTTGGACAGTACAAAGTGATCGGAAAGCTTACGAATAACAACGCCGATGATGGACGAATAAATCCAGAGGAACGTCAAAATAAAATGCCAGGGGCCGTAGACAAGGTTACAATTGACAAGCGCTAACGCCAATAGAAAATAATTAAATGTATGGGAATGACAGATGCCGACGAAACACTTCTCGTTAACATCTGTCATTCCTATGAATATATTTTATTAGTTTTCTATTGGCGTTAGCACTTGTCGATTGTAACCTTGTCTAGGCCTCCAGGGGGACCGATTTTTGACTGTCGAGCGCTCGACTCTTTCACTCGAAAACTGTCAAAAAATATGAAATGCTATTTTGAAATAGCGATAGAAAATTGAAAAACGAGTGGTATTGACCACTTGTATTCAATTCTAATGGTAGAAAGTACGAGTCTGCCATTTTGACACTAAAAACGTAAATATTTACTTTTGTTTGATTTTCGAGCGCTCGAAAGTCAAAAATCGGTCCCCAGGGGCTGTTTTTCGCTACGCGCTAAGACAGCTCACCCTGCCGTGCTGGTCACCTGTCACGAAATTATAACTCTACCTACGCTACGCATCGCGGTGTCAAGATATATTTGTGGGTGAGCGTTGAGTAGGTGAGTTTAAAACAAGTTACAGAATAGGGGGGCTGCTATAGTGTCACAGAGGCATCTGTAGACACCTACCATTAATGCCAATTTCCAGTTTCAGGGAACTTAAACCTGTTTAACGCAATAGGCACATCACTATATACTCGTAGGTAATAGCGTTATTGTGTCAATCAGAGGCCTAAGTGCCGTATAAAATGATTTATTATTTATTTATTAAATAGGTACTAAAATTAGACAAAAACTGTGGAGTCTAAATTAGAGTCTCATTTCTCTTTAACATAATATAGTAGTATCTTATTGAATATTCTACAATGTAATTGTATAGGTAAGTACCTATTCTACATTATTTTACTATTACCTAATTCGATATGCATGTAAGTAGAGAGTGACTATCACATGAATGCTGTATTTATAAGTGGACTTGGAGTGAAATGGGAAATGGACCTCCCATAGTGTAACAGTTAGCATTACTCTTGAGGAAACGCTACCTTTACACATACCTACAGACATTGTTGGCCCTCTAGTTTATTCGTCTATGATGCTGATAAAAATAGATCGCAATTTTTAAATTGTATGCTGTACACTGTTGTTGTACCTAAGTACACTGTTATGAAGGTTGCCGGTATTTCAATTACAATTGGTTTTGACGCGTTTTCACTAAGTAGTAAGTAGGTAACTAGGTATTAACTTTATAAAAAAAAACCTAAAACTCATTTCACGAAGGTATACCCAAATATTTTTTTCCCATACTTCTAGTTATAAAATAAAACTCAACCCACCCAACCTAATCAACTCTACTTATGTGATATTTTTCTAAGTCCAGCAGACCCCGTAGAATGGAAGGCCTTATCACACGATACAAAAATACAATACAATACAAATATTCTTTATTGCTCACCATACATGGTAGACAGTAGAAAAATAGTGCTAAATTAAAGTGCTAAATAAAACGATAAGTGACAAGATAGAGCGTCCGTCACTGGCTGACACCGTTCAATAGAACGAGACGGACGCTCTACCTTGTCACTTATCGCGTGATAAGGCTGACCATGATACGGGGTGTCGGGGTCTGAAAAGTTAACGGTTTTATTTTCATCATTTGGGAAAAAAGAATGAAAAAATATATAGATGAATAGATAGCTACCGGCTACCAATGTATGATATTATATTATAATTTATGTATGTAGTAGTGTACATAATACAAAATGGCTTTCATTGCATTACAGCAATCTACTTATCTCTACCCCAATAACTGTTGAAACGGTTGACCTTGGCCTGACCTTAATCTGAGAAAATAAGATAACCACTAGGAAGATTTCCGAGTCTGCTTGAGTAGGTAAGACACAATAAATAGACACGTAATTTTGGCTTGGAGGTATTACTTACCTGAGGTAGGTAAATGTTTTCGTTGAAAAATACATTTTTGAGCCAAGTTTTCTTTTACCATTGAGTCACTGGAAAGCAGCACAAGCACATATATTTACGTTTTTACAAAAGTGCATAGTAGTTAATTGGTCATCAATACCATTCTACTCGTAACAAACCCTAACATGGATCAATCGCGAGTAGTTTAGGACTCCCTATGGTCAACTTCTAGGATCCATCGACATTAAATTGTCTGTTAAAGTGTATGTACCTACTTAAATATTACGATTTCTGAAAAAGTTTGGCTAACTCCAATTTAAATGGAGTTCTCGAACGAAAAAAATTGCACATCATGTTCCCAAAAGTTCCGAACACTGGAGCCTAGTTTTGGCTTTGACGTACTTATATTATATCCTATATTTGGAGCCCGTACGAAATGTGTACCACTACCTAGTGCTCTCATGGTCCTTAATTTTTGAGGACTTAAGGAATTTTTCGTCTGTTCGACTTATGTTATGACTTATCTAGGTACTTATAAGGGTCCTCTGAATTTATTTATTTATCGTATGGCAAAGCGGTGTATTTAGGACCGTCCTCTGCATAAAAAGCTCTATACATAGATCTATTGATAAATTCCAAGTAGGTGTCATAAAACTTATCTTACTACATCAATAGGATCTCAATGTTAACACTACATTGAGTACCTATAAGTAAGTAAACAAAAGCTAAATTTATCTAATTAATGTAGGTACTGTGCCAAAGTATCTTTCCCGTCTTAAGGGGTTCAGGAACATTTGGCATTCAACCGGCACCACATATAAAAAGCAGCCAAGTGCGTGTCGGACCACGCACAACAAGGGTTCCGTGCTTATCCTTACTGAAATAATATGGCACTTACATCCTTTTCTTTAAGTTTTCGGTTTTTTAGAAATATCTCGAAAACCTTTGAACCGATCTTGTTCAAAACAATTTGCATGATTTTTTTCATATTTTTGAAATACACGGTTCAAAAGTTAGAGGGGAGGGGGGCACAATTTTAGTGACTTTCGGGGCGATTATCTCCGACTCTATTCACTTAATCAAAAAATTTGCTGAGAAACCTTATATTTATTTTGGAAGGCCTATCGATTGATGTGCCACACGTGGGCATGCAATTTTTTTTTGATGAGTTTCAATTTTATGTATGGGGTGCACCATAAAAAAATATTTTTTAGTAATTTCATTACAAAACTATGTAGCGGTTAACAAAATACACCCTACCCTCAATTTTTTTATTCAAATACACCTTATGGTTTTAGAGTAAAATGCCTGTGAGATACTGACGGACAGACAGACAGACAGACAGACAGACAGACAGACAGACAGACATGACGAATCTATAAGGGTTCCGTTTTTTGCCATTTGGCTACGGAACCCTAAAAATGTAAACTATATAACCATTCTATTACAAATACGATCGAATATAATACAAAATCGCTTACCGCTACAGCCTTCATGGTGTATTTTAAACAATGTTTAATTGCCAAAGCCGAGACTTCAACAACTGCCGTGGCCCATACGAGCTCGGTTTTATACCGGCGGATAACCCCGCGACCCAAACAAATATTGACAGCCCAAACAAATTGTGAGTGCTAGCGTTTTCCTGTACAAATTCGTGTAACTAGGCACATGTGTTAGTAAATAGATGTGTTGTTAAAATATATACAGATCTACTAGATGCTTGTGGTGGCTTGTGGTAACAGTTTGCAACTTCGCGCACCCCTAAACGGATTGTGGAAACTGTGATTGCCAAGCGACGTACATTGATAAAACGCTTTGATAAAAAAAGCAATTTAGGCTACGTTTTGGAAAATCGAAAATGAACAAAAGAGCAAAGGTCTGTGAGCTCGTAAGTTTGTAGGGTCGCTGTATCTTTATGTTTGTACTAGCGGCCGCCCGCGACTTCGTCCGCGTAGATTTTTGATGATGACCAAGATATAAAATAAGTGAATTTTATTCTTAGTTAAAATGGTCTAAGTAGACATATTACATTTCAAACAGTGGCAGACACTGATATGCGATTGTTAAAGAATTTTTAAAGATTTTCCAATCAGATTACGGGAATTGTTTGCAGAATGCTTAATACTTATTCCGTCAGTTACCTGATGCTTTAATCTAATTTTAATCTTTAGCAAAAATAACTCTGCAAGATATAGAGCGACGCATGGATTTGGGGCTAGAAAATGGGGATCTTAGTTATCATGAGTGAGATTAAAAAAAAGTTAAATATCGTAAGGCTATTAAAACAATCTTAAACTCAGCACTGGAAATCGAGAAATGGAGACAGGTTAATGAAGAGTACATCTCTTTAAAAAATCCAGTGTTCCCCGTACAAAATCTTCAACCTTTTTTAACCCCCATTGGGATAGAATTTTCTTAAACGCTGAAATTACTTTTTTTTGTATTTCAATAAGTTAACTTTCGACAAAGTTTCAAATATCTAGTTCAAAAAATAATGTTTCCCCCATACAAACATTGCAACCCCATTTAACCCCCTTAGGGGTAGAATTTTCTATAACGCTGAAATTACTTTTTTGTATCTTATGAAATGAAATGAAATTTGTTTATTTGCTTAAAATTAAGTAGGTACGTATAAAGATGGTATGGTAAATGGTAAATAATGTCCATATAATGTCAATACCTTATAAAAGTAGGCATGCAAATCTATTTATTATAATGTACATGCATGGCAAGGGGAGGTTTTTAAAAGGCTCACCTTTTAAAAACAGGCTTACATGACTCTCTAGCTGAAATACCGCTTAATGCCCTTATGCATTTTTTTGAGCTTTGAATGCTCTTTCAATTTCTCGTAACCTTAATAAGTACCTAATCTTTCTACAAAGTTTCAAGTTTCTAGCTCATAAGGAAAAGTTTCCCTTATACAAACTTTGCACCCCAATTTAACCCCCTTCGAGGTAGAATTTTCTAAAACGCTGCCTGCCGTTTTTTTGTATTCTAATAAGTAATCTTTCTACAAAGTTTCAAATTTCTAGCTTAAAAAATTAAGTTCCCTCTTTGCACCCCTATTTAACCCTCTTAAGGGTAGAATTTTCTTAAATGCAGAAATTACTTTCTTTGTATTCTAATAAGTAATCTTTCTACAGAGTTTCAAGATATTTCAAAAATAATGTTTTTCCCATACAAAAATTGCACCCCCATTTAACCCCTTTAGGGGAGAAATTTTCTAAAACGCTGAAATCACTTTTTTTGTATCTTTATAAGTAATCTTTCTACAAAGTTTTAAGTCTCTATTTTACTAAATAATGTTTCCCCCATGCAAATATTGCACCATCATTTAACGCCCTTAGGGGTAGAATTTTCTAATACGCAGAAATCACTTTATTTGTATAATAAGTAATATTTCTACAAAGTTCCAAGTTTCTAGCTCAAAAAATAAAGTTCCCTCCATACAAACTTTGCACCCATATTTAACTCTCTTAAGGGTGGAATTTTCTTAAACACAGAAACTATTTTTTTTGTATTCTAATTAGTATTCTTTCTAGGTACGAAGTTTCAAGTCTCTAGCTCAAAAAAAAGATTCCCCCATACAAACTTCGCACCCCTATTTGACCCCCTTAGGGGAGGTATTTCCAAAAATCTCTTCTTGTCCCTAGCCCACGTTATAAAAATAACTTAAGTTACAAAACTCTAGTTTAAAAAATAATGTGTCCCCCATACAAATTTGCACCCCTATTTAACCCCATTAGGGGTGGAATTTTCTTCAACGCAGAAATTACTTTTTTTGTATTTTTTTAATGAGTAATCTTTCTACAAAGTTTCAAGTTCGTAGTTCAAAAATTAATGTTTCCCCCATACAAACATTGCACCTCTATTTAACCTCTTTAGGGGTGGAATTTTCTAAAACGCTGAAATTACTTTTTTTGTATCTTAATAAGTAATCTTTCTACGAAGTTTCAAGTCTCTAGTCAAAAAAAATAATTATTCCCCCATACAAACTTTGCACCCCCATTTAACCCCCTTAGGGATGGAATTTCCAAAAATCCCGTCTTATTCGTTGTCTACGTCATAAAAGGAAGTCCTGGTGTAAATTTCAAGTTTCTAATCCCAGTAGTTTCGGCTGTGCGTTGATGATAGATCAGGACTTCTTCTTTTATATATTTAGATTATCATATCCGGTAAAGTCCCGATTCAGAACCTTGCAAAACCTTACTCCTACCTTTTCGCAAAAAACAACATAATGTGCACAGAATAAGGTTCAAACTCAAGTGCACAAACCGCTGTTAAGTAAAATTTTGCGGCCACTAATTAGTCCGGTAACACATGAATTAAATATAATGTAACGTTATTATTTATTTCTTGATATCCTTTTATAAGATTATCAATCGAAATTCACAGCGTTAGGTTTTAATAATATAGAATTAGATTGGCAATGGCATACAAATAATTTCCTTAGTTCCGCTGACACAAGTGACGTTTGACGTTTAGAAAAAATGAATACCTTATCGTCAAGTTTGTTGACAAACGTTCACGAAGGGACTGAAATTCAATTTTCATCGGGAAACTTTCATTTAGTTTCTGGAAATTATGAATATTACCATTACTTGTGTGATGGATTTGATGATAGGGTAAGCTTATGTGTTTCTATTTTACATTTGCATGAAAATATGTTCTAACCTAAAATTAGTCAATTAAATCTGTGTAGATTTTAACTTTTTATGTTGCTTTGGTTTTCAGGGCTGGGGGTGTGGCTACAGAACGTTGCAGACGCTATGTTCCTGGATGAACCACAATTTACATGAAAGTACTGAAGTTCCTTCTATAAGACAGATACAAAAGATATTAGTTGAGCTGGAAGACAAACCCAATACGTATTTAGATTCTAGGCAATGGATCGGTAGCTTTGAGGTAGTTTCAGATTCGTTTGTGTCAATATTAACTAGATTCTTACTAGGATAAATGTTGAAGTTTACTTACTTTACTCTTTGGGTTGTACTATATTGCTAAGAGGTTTTTCAGGTATGCTTAGTCATAGACAAACTTTATGACACTCCATGTAAAATACTCCATGTCAACAAAGGAGACAACTTAAACACCATCATAGACACTTTGAAGACCCACTTTGAAAACCTCGGCAGCCCCATTATGATGGGTGGAGACATTGACTGCTCCTCTAAAGGCATTATGGGTATTCATATAGGCAGTTCTGAAGCTAGTTTGTTAATTGTGGTAAGTATTTTTGAAACACAATATTCTGGTTACTTGGAATTATCCAAATGTATATATAGCTTGTTCCCAAAATACCATATTTTCAAAACAATCTGTTTCAGAAATGAAATATTACAATGTACTCATATTAGTTTCTTAACGTTTTCAACGCCAAAGACGGATATATCCGCACCACTAGTTCAACACCAATGACTGATTAATCCCTCCAGAAGGCGTAGCACGGCTGCCATTTTATCACTTATCGTTGTGGATAAGACATTGGTCACTCTCACACCCGCATAATTGTCAGAAAGTGACGGATGTCTTATCCACAGCGATAAGTGATAAAATGGCAACCGTGCTACACCTTCAGGAGTACCTACAGTCTGATACACATACATTGACATAAGGTTTTAACTTCACACCAAATGTCATGTTGACTTGGTGTGTTGTTGACAACTTTTTCTCTGATGAGTCTTGAAAGTCTCACTTCAGTCTCACTTTACACTTCAACATCAACCTATACTACCTACTTATTTTCAGGATCCACACTATGTTGGCAAAGAGCAGACCAAGGAATTCCTGCAAAACAAGGGCTGGGTGAAATGGCAGCCGCTCAAAGATTTCATGAACTCTTCCTTCTATAATTTATGCTTGCCACAGGCAAAGTCGAAAACTAACATGTGATGCTATTGAATATTTCTCTTTAATTTATGTAAAATAAAACGCATTTTATGTAAAATCAGTCTTTATTAATATCATAATTAGAACTACCTTATTAATAAAACATTTTATCTCAAAATGCAGTCATGGTCATGGCTCTGGACTTGATATGAAAATTAAACAATAATATTCTATAAATTCCATAATACCACAGATAGATAACACATTTGGTTTTCTTGAGATCGGTATCAGCGTTATTCGCCCCATTCATTTTTCGTTCAATTCGTATGTCGTGTCGTTCTGGATTCGTCACACATTCTTTATTCGTCTTGCTCGCTATATGTCTTAATCTTCCTAAGTATAATTCTGTAACTTGTCTCATTCTTAATAAATCTCAATCGTAATTCGTCACTTCTTCCTAGGACTCATTCTTCATTCTTCTTTTTCGATTTTGGTCTCATTCAATTATTCGCCTAAATTTTTTGGACACGTTCGATGTTGGTCACATTCGTAATTAGTCTCATTCGTTTTCAGTCCAATTCTAAGTTCGTTTCATTCGTTTTGCGTCTTGTTCGCTATTTGTAACTGTCTTTTCCCGTCAATCTTAAATTACCATTTTTAAATATATTTTTAGCATAAGAGTTCTAAAAATAGCGGTCATATCTTGGTAGAGGCCACGGGTATGTCCTAAAACAACGTCTACTCCCAGTGTAGGGACATGGCTACCCCCTCGCTCACTAGCAGTCCGCAGTGCAATCAGTCCGCTACCCAAACTACTACACACACACGAAACACTCCACAACTATACACATATATACATACACCTCTCTACACACCCCAGGAACAATCTGTTCCTGGTTCTATAGCTCCACATCTGACTTTTAGTCCGTAGGCAGCTAGGACATAATGGGTTATGACGCAGGGTTATTCATAGGGGAAGTTAGTAGTAGTAGGCCGTTGCCGGCGAAGCAATTCAACAATTATTGGAAAACTACACTTACTACGCGGGCGAAGCCGCGGGCAAAAGCTAGTTAGTTATATTGGTCTTGAGAAAAACTAGCTATCTCAAGTATTTAAGGTTACCCCTTTCAGTATATATAAAGGTACTCTGTGGTTACCCCTCAAGGCCCCAATTTTTTTCCATCCTGTATATGTCCCCGGAGTTGCACAAAGAAAGGTCGCTTCATAAATAGGCAAAATTCAAAATAATCAAAAGCTGTAAATTACTAAATTTTAATTTGATTATTAAACTATTAATAGACGATCTGGCAAAAAAGATATGAATATAGCGACTAAGACGTACGTCGTACGGGACGAGTAGCGAACGTGCCCAAAAAAGAACGAGACGAGTTGCCAATAACGACAAAAAAAGAGAGAGACCAATAACGAGTGTGTCGAAAGATAAAGTGCGAATGATACTAAAAACGAGAGAGACATATGCAGAATGAGTCCTAGGAAGACCGTGACTAAATACGATTAGGATTTATTAAGAATGAGACAAGTTACAGAATTAGACTTAGGAAGATTAAGTCATATAGCGAACAAGACGAATAAAGAATGTGTGACGAGTCCCGAATGACACGACATACGAATTGAACGAAAAACGAATGGGGCGAATAACGCTGATACCTTGAGATAAATGTTATTTTTCATGCATACCAACAAGTCCAACAACATCATTTTAGACATATTCGTGGGTAATAATAAGTTCAAATACGCTATAAAATCTACAATTCCACCTACATTTTCGAGGAAACGGCATCTGGGTTTTGTTCATGATGATCTGGCAGAGTCGGCAGTCCGGCAGAGCCTCAGCCCTCACCTCACCTAAATTCTCAAAATCAGTGGTGTGTCTGCCCTTTGGGTCGGATTTGAACACCAGCCCCACGCCCGTGGCTTCGCGTGTTCTGACACAGAACAGTCCACATGACACTTGTGAAGCAGCAGTCTAGTCGGTGTTCATGATGAGGCAGACGCCCTGCAGGATCCAGTGAGAGCTGTGCTCAGCGGTCCACAGGTCGGACTCGAACACCAGTCCAACGCCCATTGCGTTCCGCCGCGACGACTCTGTGTACACTGGAGTACGCAGCGTGTTCTGTTGAATAAAAATTCAATGTGTAAACAGCTGGAAAGAGCCATAAGACGTTGCGCGACAGCAGCGCTGCAGTAGCAGTGCTTTCGCATTACTGTATTCAGAGCCATGACGCGTACTTGCAGTGCAGGGAGGTTCCATTCCATAACAGTTCGGGAACTCAAATACCGCGAGCCATCCGCTTGCCTCTCGGACATTGAAACGCGTCATTGCTTTAACTACTTTGGTTGTACAGCATCCCGATGCTGTCGATCGACTAAACTGCCTAACGGCTCGGCCACGACCTAGAACAGCGGAGGCAGCGGCAACGGTGCGCCATAGGTAAGAGCAAGAGATCGGAGCGCGGACTCTCGCTCGCACGTACGGTGCACCGCTCTGCCGCCGCGTCGCCGCTCCAAATCGTAACCGAGCCGTAAGGCTTTAAATAGATAATGTGATAATGGTGATGAGACGTGAAGTACCCAAGGTCGGTTTGACGCATATAGGTACAACGGCGTAGCCAAGTACAAACTTTCCCTAGCAGGATGTGCTTGGGTTTCGTTCTTGATCATGGTCGCTTTTTAAAAGGTGTTTACTGGTGAGGTAGGACACAGCGAAATGTCACCCCGCTCGAATGTGGAGCAGCCCAACTGGGGAAGTACCTCCGCCTTTCAGAAGAGCACAGCCATAGTTCAATTCAATTCAATAATAACACTACTATTCGTACTTGCTCTGTAGTAGTGTTGTGTTCCTGGAGGTGAGCAAGGTGGCCAGAGCTCCCGAGGATGCGTTGTGTTGAGAGCGAGGGAATTAGTTCCTTCAGCTGTCAACACGGCGAATTCTCAAACATATCGAGGGTCGGCAACGCCCATGTTACTCCTTTGGAGTTGCATGCGTCTATAGGCTGCGGTGTCCGCTTATCATCAGGCGGGCCGTACGCTTGATTTCCATCGTTGCATAAAAAGAAAAAGAAAAAAGGTGAGTAAGTTGAATGCGGTAGTTACCTGCAGTTTGACCTTGTGGGACTCTATGGGGATGATGTACATGATGGGCAGCTCCGTGACGAGGACCTTGGGGTGCGAGCGGCGCAGGCACTTCTCCTCGGTGTCCCAGCGCGCGCCCTCGAGGTACAAGCCGCGCACGTAGCAACCCTGCAACGACCGCGTTTCTTTGTCATCAGCCATTAGACTAGACTCAGGCTCAAGCAAAATTTTACCCACTTCACGGTGACCGATTGAGCTGAAATTTTGGGTATAAGTATAGTTTGGATAACAATTCAATATTATGGTACCATCGAGCTGATTTTATGATGGAGACAGAAGGTGGCCATGGGAATTATTACCTAGTATGTATGCCCAGCAGTGGGACATATATAGGCTAATGATGATGTGATGTATGGGACAAATCTTGCAAGTTAAATTTGACAGTAAGCGATAAAAGCTTGTACCAAAAATGAAATTTTTGACAGAAACTTATTTTTATTCGTCAGTGGCCAATATCTTACCTGCTATGGTGAGGTAACTACTGCTTAGTAGTCTAGCAGCATAGCAGGTATATTCAGAGTGTGCGCTATGCGCTTCTATTTTTTGAGATGAAGCTGCGATCTGGAACCGTAGCCAATTATGATAAGGCGATTGTCTTGGAACGATAACGACTTCGCGACAGTTGTAGTACCTAGTGTGCTATATGTGAGAGCGAGATTCGCTTACCTACCTTAAGTGCACCACAGCTGCTGTCTCTCGTAGTAGTGGCCGAGTTGTTACTTATGGCAGGCCTCTACTCTCGCCTGGAGTGGTTGAGCGGCCACCTGGATCTCTAAGATCAGCGTGGCTACGTATCTCGTATTCTCGTGTATCGTCGTCCTTATCATACTTACGGGATATACGCAACTACTTAGCAATGCGTCACGCGCGTCAACCGCGCGGAGCGGTCGAGAGGCCACGTGTAGTCGTGTATCTACAGTCGGCACGCGATCTGGATCTCTACGATCAGGTAGGGCTGTGTGGAGCCCAGACAGTCCTGTCGCTGTAGATGTCTTACGGTGGTGGGGCGCTCCTCGATGTCGTCGGCGCTGAGCCACTGCGTGACGCGCGTGAACTGCGTGGAGCGGTCCAGCGGCCACGTGTACAGTCGGCACGCGATCTGGATCTGCGCGATCAGGTAGGACTCGGGGATGTGGAGGCCGGACAGCCAGATTACTATTGGCTCCTCCATTGTCGCCTGAAAGAAAGTAAGTACGTTTGAAACTGCTGTAATACGGATAACTTTTGAAGTGCAGGCGCTGGCATACTGACTGGTAATAAAAGAACGATGATGAAAATTTTCACAGCTGTTTGTTGTTTTCTGAGGCAGTACAGAAACTGTCCTTCAATGTCAATCAGACAGTTTTGTCACATTCAGACACGGCTTTAGGTACAGTCGAACCGATTGTAGAATAAGTCACCAAACTCGGTGTACTGCAAGTTAGTGCAAGTGCAGAGTTCATCCAGCCGCCTAGCTCCTCGTCTACTGAGGCAGGTGGAGGCCACATATATGACTAACAGGCAACAAACTGTAAGGTTCTCCCTACACCTATCGACGCGGAATCGGCTTTCGTCGAGTGTTTTGCACCACACTTCTCGTGTTTTGTTCGTTATCCCGTCGATCGACATCGCTTCCCGTCGGCCGAGTCGATCGACGTCTTTGTCGCTCTTATCGCGCGGACATAAAGAGTTTTTTTCACAGATTCCGCGTCGATAGGTGTGGGGAGACCCTAAGACACCACTCACCCAGTCAGTATACTGCTTGGTCCGCGCCATGAAGTGGTCCATCCAGCCGCCCAGCCCCTTGCGTGTGGCGGGCGCCAGCGCGCGCCACACGTTGGGCAGCTGGCCGTTGAACAGGCTGTAGGACACGTTGTCGAGCACGGCGTCCATGCCGATCTCGCCCGCCAGCGCCTTGCGCAGCAGCGACAGGGTTGAACGCATGCGACTTATCAGGCGGTTGAACCTGATGAAGCTCGATTTTTAAGGCTGCGCTCTCATTTGGAGCGACACAGGGCAACTTTATGCAGCGGGGATTATTGATTCTGTGGCTGGTGTCGCAATACAGTCGCGCGATTGTTAAACGCACGTGTGTGAGGAGGAGGCTAGCCAATAATTTGGTCCTCACCCGCGTTTGTTTTGCTGCAATAAGTGGTCATATGTAAACGCTCTTCTCAGCTTTCTGTTATTCAATTCAGAGATTCATTATATGCAGAGGTAGTAAAATTTTTAAAAACTAAGTTATGGCGGCAAGCTAAGGATAGTCTATGTCTCCGCGACACAGCTCGCGGCCCATCCTGTGACACTCGTATAACTGAGTTTGAAAGGCGATCTATGACTAGCGTTTGTGACGCGCGACAGTTGCGCGTTCGTGAAACGCGTAATTACTTACCTATCGCTGCAAAAAGTCAGGGCCTAAAGACGTCCACTACTGCTGGACATAGGCCACCCCCAAAGAGTGCTAAAGTGACCGGTCCTGCGCCATTCGCATCCAGCGGACTCCCGCAACCTGTACTAGGTCATCAGTCCCCCTTGTGGGGTTCTACCCGCGCCGCGCCTTCCGGTACGTGATCGCCACTCGAGAACCTTTCCACCCCAACGGCCATCGGTTCTACGTGCTATGTGGTCGGATTGACCCACAGGCTAATAAGGCTAGAGCCTAATAGGGAGCAAGGACCAAGCAAGGGGGCGGCGGGGGGCGCGGCACTGAGCGGAGACTTACTTACATTATATAGTTAGCCTAAGGCGGTCAGAACTCTAAAGCTGGGAACTAATTATCGGACGCGGCTGACGGACGCGGCTGACGGCCGCGACTGATAAATGTGCACAGTCGAACGGGATCTAGCGCTCCAGGTTCCTGTCGGACGGCCGAACGCTCAGGATTACGTCCACGGCTTACCTCCGATAGTTTGCACAATTCAGTGTACCTATATTCATTATCTAGATACCTATAAGACTCGGCTGTAAGCCGTGTCTGATAATTTGTTCCCAGCTTAAGAGGAAACAAAAAGGTCGATACAATTGAGAAATAGCTATTTGCAAAATGTACTGCTGTCGCGCCAACCTCAAGCCTCCCCCCGCAGAGCGCGATAGAAACAACTGCAGCTTGGACCGAAAAATACCTATTAAAAGAACATAAAATCAACGTTTCGTAGTCCCCTGATTTCTTCTCCAAAATTTGGCCTATTTAACTATTTTTTTTAATTAAAAATAAAAAATGCTTTGGCCGTGTTCCTGTTTTCCTTTAATTAATCTATAAATTTTATTTTTTTCTGGATGTTTGAACACAGCGGAAAATCTGGCATTTTTTTAGGTTTTTGAAGGTTAATCTCTTTTAGGAATAAATTTATGAAAAAAAGGAAAACATTAAAACATGTCAATAATAGCCATAGGTTTATGGAAAAAAAATATTGCTCTACTGCCATTATCCAGGGAGAAAACAGGGGACTACGTTTCTATGGAAAAACGGCCGTTGTGTTTCCTCTTAAATCAGGGTCTGCAATAAGTCGGTGTGTGTGACGTGGTCGCACCGCTCGAGTTCCTGCAGCAGCACGACGCCGGAGGGCGTGAGGTTCATCTCGAAGGTCTTGCGCACGCGCCACACCTCGTACAGCGGCGGCAGCTTCGCGAGCACGTCCACCGCGATGTTGTCGATGAAGTCCTCGCGCGACATCGCGCCGCCGCCCTCGCCTGCCACACAACACAAACACAAACATACAAACAACCTCTACAATATCTGCACGGTTATCTGTCTCTTTCTAATTAGCCTAACATTAAGCAGGAAACGACGGATGGTCTACAGGGTGTGCCGAAACTCAACGATAACCTCGTACTGGGTGAAGGCCAAGGAATACCAGTTATGAAAAAAATAAAAAAGTCCATGTCACTTTTTTTTTTCACTAGGTCGCGCGCCGTCGCGTAATGGCAGTGAAGATCGAGCATAGTGGTTAAAATTTGTGTGTTCACGCGAAGTGATTAAGTACTTACCTGCCAAATTTATTAATAATAAGAAGTCACAGTCACATTAACAAGGCTCTATTAGATGTAATTAATTGGTTAGACGTCAACAATTTAAATATTAATGTTAGTAAAACAAAAATGATACAATTCCAAACATACAGAAGTAAACCCGTTGAATTAGACATTAGATATGAAAATACAAAAATTGAAGTAGTAAATTCTACAGCATTCCTTGGCATAACTATTGACCGCTTTTGTAATTGGAAAAGCCATATTGAAAATTTACGCTCTAAATTGGATCGTTTTATATAGGTACGTGCTCTATCGTATTCGCAATGTAGTTTCCGAAACGGCTGCTCGCTCGGCATACCATGGGTATGTATCATCTGTTTTAAGATACGGTATTATACTATGGGGCAACTCAGTAGATGCGGACATTATATTTAAAACGCAAAAAAAATGTATACGGATCCTATCGGGAGCAGGGTACTTGGATCATTGTAAGCCTCTATTCATAAACCAAGAAGTATTAACATTGCCTGCAATGTATATCTTTGAAATGAGTATTTTTGTTAAAAAGCATCCAGAGTGTTTTAAAACCAGGACTCTAAAATCCAAAAGGGGTGCATATAGACATAAATTATACTTGCCCAACAACACAAATTTATCACTCAGTAGGAAAAATGTACAATGCATGGCAATAAAAATATTTAACATTTTTACCGACGATTTCAAGGCTCTGCCAATCAATTTATTTAGGAAAACATTATTAGACCATTTAATCAAAAATAGTTATTATTCAATTGACGAGTTCATGACAAAATGCAAGTTATAAGAATTACAGAAATAATGATAATGAATACTTAATTAATTTAAATATAGTAATTAATGTTAATTTATAATGAAATAATAATAATTGAGATGAATGGTATAATTATGTAAGGTAAAATATGGAAATAGTAATTTAATGTGAATATTTTCAATATAATAATATTTAGGTGATATCAAATGGGTTACGAATAGACCCAAGTAACTATGGTTAAATCATTACCACCCAGATCTTATTTATTTTTCATTCTTTTTAATCATTTATTTAATTAAGTAGTGATTGAAGTTATTCTAAGTACTAAGCTAAGTCTTGCACACACCTGTTTTGTTTAATTTCTTTCTAATGACCATACATTCAAATATTTGTACACCATGTCATGGTAAAACAAGATTGGCTATAGAATTTATGTAAGATCATTTTGTACTCTTGTTTATACAAATAAAATTTCTGATTTCTGATTTCTGAAGTCTTGTTCAAGAAACAATTAGTACGAAATCATTCATAATGTTTCCTAGAAGTAGGTAACTCATGTAAGCTTGTTTGCTGCCTTACGGAGTAGGTACCTACATTTTATTTAATTGTAGTATTACATATGTATGTAATAAATTGGAGTAAGTAAACTAAAATTGGGTTCGTTACACCGTGCCTGTCCTGTCTATCCTCTACCCAAGGCAGAAAAGTTACAACCTTTAAAATTTCACTGAAGGCAAGTGGCTGCTTTTTTATAATTATGATTTTAGTAATACGCTCACACACAATGTATTGACACCTTATTTTGGTCCGAGAAGTTGACGGTCTTCAAGTAATTATAGCTTGTCTCAAATAGGCTACTCAGGTCAACTAAGACTGCTAGATAAATATAAATTTCCCGAAAAAATACAATGGCAAAATATTATCACCTACATCTGAAAGTCTACTAAGATACTCTTATGATCTCTTATGCAAGTAAACGATTTGGTTTGAGTAGTGTAACGAAGTTGGACAGCTCTTCTGATTTGGACACCGCTCCAAAATATCGGCTTAGATAACTGGATCTAGAATCGTAATTACTAGAGATACGTCCTTGGACTCACCTTCAGCTCCGGCTAGCATTGCAGAAAAAAAAACAAGTCCACACATAATCAGTTCTACTTACATCGACAATAAATAATCAGCAATCAACCAGCGATGCTAATTGAGGTAATTACAAGCAATTATGTTAAAAGCTGAATACCATTGCACTGATTTACACATAGGTACCTACTCGTACTATTGAAAAGTATGTTAGTAGGCAAGTTTATAAGTTACCGCTTAGTTACGTAATGTACTAACATGTACAACAATAAAAGTTTATAAGTTACCTAGGTAATACTTACGTTTCAAAACTGACGCTATTGTAAAGAAAGCAGCATGGAATAAATTATTCATAATTAAACAATTATGTATTGAATTGACGGACTATATCTATTCCCAGATTTGTCTATTTTGTTGTAGTTTTTGTATTCATTGTTTTTTAAACAACAATGTCTCAAAATGTAGATTTCGTTCGAATTTTAACGTGACATTAAAAACTTACTCAAAAAATGTGACAATAACCCACTGTTCTTTCCCTGTACAGTCAAGTGCAAAAATATGTATCGATAAAATCCTCTCATAAATCTTTATTGCACCACGACAAGAGAGAACATGTTACAAAAAAATTTGCTTAATGATTAATAATGGTAACAACAGGCGATCTTATCGCTTTAAAGCGATCTCTTCCAGACAACCTCATAAATATGTACTAAAACCTTAATCCGCTGATGAACTCTCATGAGTTATGGGACATATTTATGAGTAAGTTGTATGCACCCATATTTTTACACTTGACTGTAAGTACCACAAATACTTATATTATAAGTTAACTACATTGGCAATCTTCTTGCTGAGCTGACAAGTACAGAATGAATTCGAAGGTATGAAACTAACGTAACATAGACCTTGTTGCACTATACGTAAGGTACAATATGCAATGACAGGTGAACTCGTGGTTTCCCGCTCATCGCCAGACAAAATGCCGGGCGCCGAAGCTGCCGGCGTCGCGCGCAATGTTTCGGCCAATGGGCGTTGACGATTTTACACGCGCAAACGCGCTGCCTTATGATTGGTTAAAATGTTTAAAAAAAATGCTTTCTGCGCAGGTACATGTGACTTATATTCGTGGTACTACTGAAGGTGTATTGCGATGTCGCGAAAACGGCCAACCTGTGACCGATAAAGTGAAACCTATATAAGGTATGTGTACTGACTGGTCTTTGGCTGCAGCTCGATCAGGTGTCCCCACATCTCGCGTACAGCCTGGCTGAAGTACCCGATCTCCGCGTTCGGATGCAGCCCGAACACTTCGGGCGAGTTCACGAGCGGCAGCGTGTCGATGAATACTGAAACAAGTTTTATTGCAATAGGGATGATGACTAAGATTTTTTCGTGATGTCATTCACCAGTTTTTGGAGAGGAACAAATGTTTGTATGGGAGTAACTACAATTAAAGAACATAAATACCCAAAAAAATGAGACAAAGATCGACCTCGCTGGCGGCAGCGCAAAACGCTCCATACTGTAAGACTATTAATTATGACGTCACAATAATATTTGTTAGTACAAAGTACATACGTTGCATGGATAATCAGGTAAATTGTTGTTTCGGTCGCGAAATACTGCGTTTAAGTACATAGTTGTCATACAATTTTGTTTCTATTAAAGCGTAAGGATTCTATTGGTAACTTTAAATTTACTCTTGGACAATTTAAAAAAATGCATATTTTTTCTTAACTTTCAAGGTTCATATTTTTTTAAGATTTTATTTATATTTTATAATTTATACTTTATTACGACCATTTGATGGTTTACTATCCATTTAACATCACTGCGTTATCAATTTGAACATGAGTCATCACGCCTATTCTCTTTTAGATGGGTAGACTGCCGATGTACAGTCAGCCTCAAAAGTAACTGCGCAATTGACGTCTTCGAAATGTCTTATTCCCTTTTAATAAAGACTTTTGACGTCTTCGTTTGCCCGTTACTTTTGATGCCGACTGTACAGTTACTATCAGTTGAACAATTCAACGTTTTTAAGAATATCTGTTTAGATATTCTTATTGCTTTCTTAAAGCGCGCTAAGAGCTCAGCGCAGCCGTTAGGTCTAGGCAATTTTCAGAGCGCCCGTTTCAGAGAACCCTCATAGGGGTGTACTTTCGAAAATTATTACTACCTACTCCAAAAGAAAGAAGGCAAAAAAATCCCATTCAGATACCTCAAAGAATTACGAAGCTACAACTGTTTTAATAATGCTTGTTGGAGAGAAAACGTAAACAGTGTGTGACGTTATACGCGAGGCTACCGACCCGCGTCGACGGCGGCGCCGAACACGACGAGGCGCGGCACGTTGCCGTAGCGTTTTGCGAAAAAGCGACAGAACATACGCTTTCATAAAACTTTGAACACTTATAACTTCGTGGTTATTTAACCATTTGCGTAGATTTTTTCTCCATTAGACTACATTTTTAATCCTTTTTCGAGAAAATATGTCATTATAGATTACTTTATTTAGTGTCTGCACCCCTATTCTCTAATCAGACAGGTAGGTAACTCACGGATGTACTCGTCTCGCTCGCAGTCGGGCGGGATGACGTAGTCGAACGTCGAGTCCCTGTAGAAGTGGAACGGCTGGAACTTGTCGAACAGGAAGTCGCCCATGTACTCGTCCATGTACGTCTTCACCACTCGCCGGTCGAAGTCGTCGATGACGCGGCCGCCGTACATCACCTACAATACGGACATTTGAGAAATTGTACACTTTCGCAACCGGACTACAAATGGAACAATTCACCAGAAACCGACATAATTCGCTAGGCGTTTAAGTTCATACTACTGCCGGCATCTGAGCAAACATTACGAGTGCCCGCTAGCCGGGTTCTTGGTTGTGAACGTGTTACCATTTCATTGAATAAAAAGGTAGGTATATGTAGGCTTGGTACGCGTAGGTATTATATAATAACAGAGGTGAAATGTGAGAAAGACATGAGTGGGAAAGGAGGGATATTTATACAAGATTCTATATAACCTATGTCCCTCCCACCGAGCTGCTCTGATAACGGAGACAGAACGTGGCCATATCAACTTCTAAACACACAAGATCAACCTATCGTGTTCAAGCTCATTAGATCCTGCAATAGAAGTACCTACAGTCAGCTACTTGTACCAAAAATGTTTCTAACGTCAGTATGTCAAATAAGGCACTCTAAGCTCTTTATAGAAGGAGTGGACTCGGGCTGGACAAACAGTCTGGAAATCCAGTAGGAAGCAACACAGAATGTGAATGTTCACAGGTCACTTCGGGGTCAAGGATCTCTTGGCCAAGATGGGACTATCGGATAGTTTGGAGTGTAGAATGTGGAACACTTATTGTGTGAATGTGATGCCCTTGCCAGACAAATAATGAATTACTTTGGTAACGGTTACCCGCAACCAAAGGAATTCAAGGTGCTCCCGCTGAGCTACATCATCCCCTTTGTGGCAATGATGGAGCGAGCTTGGGAGTAGGCATAAAGGAGAGGGAAAATGCACAAAAGATCCCTGGGTCGAAGTGCATCCGAAAGGGCCCTCATCTAGATAAGATAAGATGTCAAATATACTTGACTTACCTCTCCGAATAAATATTTGAGTGTGGCCCACGGGGTTGGGCCCTTGACCGCGTAGCAGCGGTCCAGGTAACAGTTCAGAATTTGCATGCACACGGCGAAGTCAGACTCGCCGAAATCGTACGAAATGTTCCAACCGATTTTGTCGTACTTTCGTCGTTCCTGTACAGAAAATAGGTATCAAAATGGTTCTTGTAATAAAAGGGTTCAGTCCGAATGATTGATCTGTATAGTACCTACTGACAAAATGTTCATTCTGTCGAAATGAATTTTGCTCGAGTCGTCTATTGAATACGGTTTCTGGTTTCAACTCAACGTTAACTTAACGTAGTTTTTTTTTAGAATACATAGGTACATTGCTCATGTAAACAAAGAAATGTAGATAAACATGGGAAACCATCCATTTTAACAATAAGATTGTCTGTCTGTTTGTTACGTTTTCAAACTTAAACCGCTGAGCCGATTTAGATGCAATTTGGTAATATTCAGAGCAATGACGCGTAGTTGTAGTGTCCAAAAGGCAATGCAACCGGATGGCTCGCGGTATTTGAGCTCCCGAAGTTTTGTGGAAACGCCCTGTGCAACCCGAACTGAGCCAACTTGGACTGGGGCGGAAGTAGAAAAATATAATTAAAAAGATGTTTTTTGGCGCGAGGCAGCCGATTGAAACAGCGGTTGCCTGAAAGTGTGTACGCTGTATATATAATGAAATGCTGTTTCAATCGAATACCAGGCGATAGGATAGGATACTCACCCGGAAGTCATCCTCTAACGGGACTGGAAGTTTGAATGGAGGTACGATATAAACCAGTAACACGCAGACATAATAGCGGGGAAAAGCTGGTATCATTATATGCGCGACTCCCCCTCTCGTATGCTAAGCCAAAGACGATTCGCTTATTTAATACCCGTCAAAACCGCGGTCCGGGGATGCCGACATAGAAATTCATAATTATAAATCTTATAATAAACAAAAAATCAGGTTCCACCGAGATTTGAACTCGGATCGCTGGATTCAAAGTCCAGAGTGCTAACCATTACACCATGGAACCGGTTGAATCACGCGACGAAATTGACTATTGCATTACTTCGCAATTTGTTTAAACAAGTCGTCAATATAGGTTTTATGTGACGTTTTGGGTCATTTGATGCATAAAACGTGACCATTAAACTTATCGTGCTAACTGGGCAGCTGTCTGTTATTTATAAGTTACCTAAACGGCTGTTATCCACCATTATATGCTTCATTATCTATGCGAGGTTTTAGAAGGCGCAGTCTGACCCCGATCAGCTACAGACCATTTAAATGTGTTTTCATACATACACCAACATTAGCCGCATCTTCACGGGCAAGCATGGCATTCAGCCGCGTGATATCGGCCCGTCTGGACAGACGCAGGCTGCATGGTTTCCGGCAAAACCAAGGTCACACCGCACTGGATCCGTTATGTTTTTGTTTTGTCAGGATGGCATGCTCACCCGTGTGTATGCGCCTATATTACGTGTTTGTGACAATTTCCGTTAATTGCAAGGTGGCAAAATATAGCTCAAATAAAGTTAATTTCTCCTAGACAGTAGTAGTAACCCTTTTCTTGACATTGTATCTAATAAGATACACAATTTTTGGTGTTCTTTTTGTATTTTTGTAACAGACAATTTGTTTTGCTCTACAAGGCGCAAACGAGGCTCGAACTCACATTTTTTTTGTTATTTGCCAAGAAAAGGGGTTCTTACTGTTATCAAGATATTCAATATTTTAATTTAATCAGTTTTGCAGATTTAACTAAATGTGAAGTAATTGGCTCTTAACTGTGACGTCATAGCAGCTTTTAAATTTTTGTAAGGTTCCTATACACTATGGAAGGTTTACAACGTGAGTTCGTTCGATATTAGGTATTAGGCACGAACTGACTCGGAGGTACTTATTTTTTATTGCATGTGTTTCAAGATCCTTGTACAATAAGACAATAACCGTTAATGCTACAATTACTATGTATAATTTTTTTTCTTCATGATTTAACAATGCTAATTTGTTTCTGTGAATGTACTCTACAATATGTCGAAGTTAACGGAAATTCCCGGGAAGATCGTGTAGCTGTAGAGCACCTAACTACAGTATATTAGTGACCTGGACTACAGCGTGGAAGAACGCCAGTACGTAGACGAGCTTCTTAAACGCGGGATGAGCGCACTCCTCGAGCGCGTGCGCACGCATCTTGAAGTACGTGTTGCGCAGGTTCAGCTTCAGTCCGTTGGGCGGCTCAGTCACCACTGAACACAAACAAACAAGTTTTTTTTTTAATTTCCTTTTTTGGAGTGAAAACTTCATTAACGACGCTGTACACTTTTGTGATGGGGAAAAAATGTTAAACTCGCAACAGCTCACGTGACCGTAAGATGTCACGTGACCGTTAGATGTCACGTGACCGTAAGATGTCAAGTGACCGTAAGATGTCAAGTGACCGTAAGATGTCACGTGACCGCTAGATGTCACGTGACTGTAAGATGTCACGTGACCGTTACATGCCACGTGACCGTAAGATGTCAAGTGACCGTAAGATGTCAAGTGGCCGTAAGATGTCACGTGACCGCTAGATGTCACGTGACCGTTAGGTGTCACGTGACTGTAAGATGTCACGTGACTGTAAGATGTCACGTGACCGTTACATGCCACGTGACCGTAAGATGCCACGTGACCGCAAGATGGCACGTGACCGGAAGGATCGACAGTTTGAAAATTCGTAAGACGGACACGTGGCCTGATCGAAAAACTGTTACAATGTCATTGAGTTTTCACTTCTGCCGGCACTCCCGGAGTGCAACCCGGTCTTTTTTCCAGCAACTCGAAAATTGAAGATCGTAAATCTTCTCTGTCACTCGAGTTTATTAAGTTTGAACAGGCAACACAGGCGCTTGACCAACAACGAATGTAACTGTGCCCGATTAGACTTCGTGACACGGTTGACAGTTGCTATTAATAAGTGAATGAGGTGTCACCACAACACAGTCGACGCTGTCAATTACTATGGGGAATAATAAAAGGCCATTATAGGCTTACGGCGTTCTCGACTAGTTATAGCTAGGAGTGGCGGAGCGAGAAATTTCATATTTCTTATCGGCGATAAATGGGTGAGGACCAAATTCTTGGCCAGTAGTTAGCCTAGTTAATTGGTACATTGGTAGTACTTAGTTAAAAAGTTCATTTGTTGTATCTATGGTTAATTTTCGTGTCAGAACGGAACTTTTTAACTAAGTACTACGAATTAACCCTTCCGGGGCACTATGTCCAAGGGTCAAAAAGTCCAAGGGGTCAATAGGTCCGAGTTTCAAAATGTCCAAAAAGTCAATATGTCCAAGGAGTCAACATGTCCAAAGGTCAAAACGTCCAAGGAGTCCTTTTGTCCAAAGAGTCAATATATCCAAGGAGTCAACATGTTCAAAGGTAAAAACGTCCAAGTAGTCAATATGTCCAAGGAGTCATTTTGTCTAAAGAGTCAATATGTCCAAGGAGTCAACATGTCCAAGGGTCAAAACGTCCAAGGAGTCAATATGCCGAAGGTGTCAATATGTCCAAGGGTCAAAATGTCCAAGGAGTCAATAGGTCCAAGTGTCAAAATGTCCAAAGAGTCAATATGTCCAAGGAATCAACATGTCCAAGGGTCAAAACGTCCACGGAGTCAATATGCCGAAGGTGTCAATATGTCCTAGGGTCAAAATGTCCAAGGAGTCAATCGTTTAGATAGTATAAGTCTTTAGCTCATAGATTCAAGGAGTTCCCATACAATTTCCCATACATGACGATTTGACCCTTGGACATGTTGACTCCTTGGACATATTGACTCTTTGGACATTATGACACTTGGATATATTTACTCATTGAACATTTTGACACTTGGACATATTGACTTTTTGGACATTTTGGCTCCTTGGACGTTTTTACACTTGGACATGTTGACTCCTTGGACATATTGTGTCTTTGGACAATTTGACACTTAGGTATATTTACTCATTGGACAAGTGACTCCTTGGACATATTGACTCTTAGGACAAAATGACTCCTTGGACATATTGACTACTTGGACGTTTTGACCTTTGGACATGTTGACTCCTTGGACATATTGACTTTTTGGACATTTTGAAACTTGGACCTATTGACCCCTTGGACTTTTTGACCCTTGGACATGGTGCCCCGGAAGGGAATTAACTAGGCTAACTTCTGGCCAAGAATTTGGTCCTCGACCAAATTTGTTTTTTAACGTTTCTCAAAACATAGTGAATTCAAAATGGGATGCGAAATGCATGCATCAGATGCATCACTCGCGTTTATCGTCGCAGCGGATCTGGATCGAATGGAAAATTTAATCTTAATTATTTCATTTGTTGGGCTGGTTTTGTTTATTATTATTTAAATCTCGATATAGTTATATAGAACTAGACTAAAACTTCATAATAGTATTAGGTATTGGACTCGAAATTATAAACAAGAAAACTAAATTATGCGGACAACAACAGGATAAGTTCTTATATTTATACTTATTGTCAAATAGTTTCTCGCAAGTTGAGCAAATTTGTATTCTGTGTAAACAGCTGGTCGACAATGTTTTGGATGACGTAAGGTTTTCTCAGAGCTATCGAATGTAAACCATTTTTTGTGAGTTTGAAAAGTCAGCTTCGTTTTGTTATTGACTCCAACTTTATGCGGAAAATAAATATGACATGTTATCTCCAAGATAAGGATACATAGATATATCGTGAATATGTAGAACGTAAATGATTTCATCATATCAGCCGAAAGACGTCCACTGCTGGACATAAGCCTCCCCCAAAGAGTGCCAAAGTGACCGATCCTGCGCCACCCGCATCCAGTGGACTCCAGCAACCTTTACTAGGTCATCATTCAACCTTGTGGGGGGCCTACCCTCCGGCCTTCCGGTACGTGGTCGCCACTCGAGAACCTTTCCGCTCCAGCGGCCATAGGTAAAGGAACTACTTAGTCCTTATTGGGATCTGGAAAAAAGTAACTCTAAAGGTCACAGCTCATTAGAGCCACCCGGCGCCCGACCCGAACCGCCTCGCCTCACTTTACATGGATTTGTACGGACATGCGCTCACTGCATCAACTCCGTAGTTAGTACATTTACGAGGCGAGGCGGTGCGGGTCGGGCGCCGGGTGTCTCTAATGAGCTGTGACCTAAATTCATGTTCACCTTTAAGTGACCTCTGCAGGATGCCGATAGGGAAGGTGGGCGTGGGGTCGGTGGTGAGCCAGAGCCGGTACTCCGGGTGGGGTTTCTCCATCATCTCCAATTGCTTCTCCAGCTCGCGCAGGAACGAGACCAGCAGGTGGCAGTTCTGGAGGATCAGCCATTGGCCGTGGGAGATCGCGCCTTCCAGTAACGCTAGAGCCGCCTAGCAAGAAATCATAGCAAATATTACTCGAACGCAATAAGTTTGGAAATGGGTTAGGTGTCAATTCATATACACTTGGAGGTAAGTGTAAAAATTTTATATGGCAAGATTTTGGGTGTTTCCCGTTCGCCCGATCGTTCGACCGGACAATCAGTCCAGTGAGACTTTTTCCTCTGGGAAAGGGTGTTAAAGAAATCCCATTGGGCCGATTGACCGATCGACCTCTAATTGTATTCTAACTAAACGTGGATACATTTCATCTTGAGTTCTGCACGAAATACGCGCGTCTTCAGATATAGTATGAAACAGGTATAAATTATTAAGTGATGAAAACCAAATAAATTGATTGTCTCCCTCTCAGACTACTCGACAGAGAGAGACAGATTACTTTAATATGTATCTTAAATCACATCAATCAAAATCGTCACTTTAGGATTCTACTTTACTATACACTAGCATACGTGGCGTAGCCGTACAGATACAGACTGGAATAGACTGAAAGGGAATCAGGGTAAATACCTATTCATCAGAGATGTGTGTCAGCTAGGTGTCAAACACATGAACACACACCTTCACACATCGGTTACAATACAAATCACGAACTTACCCCCTCCTGTCCCTGTCCAAGTGAGAGGTACTTGAACTTGCCCCCACCGAACCCGCACCGGTCGGCCAACTTCATCAGATCCGCGGTCGGATCAGATCCGGGGCTCAAGATGAACACGACCGGTGTGAACGGTGAAGTTTGCTCAAAGATGGCGTCGAAGCTGAAAGAAGAACATTTATAGATGCTGTGATATACCTACTACACTCATTTAAAATATATTTTTTATTGACTAAGACTGACTTATTATTTATTACTAGCTTCGGCCCGCGACTTTGTCTGCGTGGACCCGGGATAAAAACTATCCCATATTTTAACCCAGGCTACAAACTATCTTCGTGCAAAATTTCATTTAAACCGGTTGAGCCGTTTAAGCGTGATTGAATAACAAATTGTTGAAAAACTTTTGAAATTGAAAAACAGGTATTTTAATTTTATGAAATGACATGTTTCAGAATGAAATAAAGTAATCTATCTATCTACTTTGTGGTATTCGTGCCCGGCTCCTTTCCACAACCGGAAGAAACGCTCGGAAGAGGATACAAAATCGTGGCCTTTAAATGTTCCTGAAAGTCATTCTCATAATGAGATATAATAAACTCAGACCAAGAAAAAAAGACAGACGGAGCGTTACGAACAGTCAAGTGAAGCGAAATCACACAAACAAACCCAAGCTACTTACATCAAGTTTAGCACACGCTCACGCACACATATACAAACAAAATTGCAATGCTGTCAAGATCATTTATTTTGAGTTTTGTGCGATTTAATTTGTTTAGCGTGTGCTAAACTTATGGGGCTTGGTTGAAAACCGGTTGGCTTCACTAGACTGTTCGTAACGCTCCGTCTGTATATTTTCTTGGTCTGAAATAATAAATAGTCTTTTTACCGGCGATCAGCCGAAGAGAGGATACCGTTCTACAATTTCCTGATACGGACCTGATAACGGGCGGGGTGATGTACTCCTCGCCCATGGTGACGGTGATGTAGTCGGTGAGCGCCCGGTAGATGCGGTCCACTCGGAAGCAGCGGAGTAGCATCAGAATCTCGAACGGTTTCAGGACGTTGCGGTAACCGTTCGGGATGTGGGATGTTTCCGGCGTGTCGCTATCGAACCACTGTGAACATGGAAATTATTGCATGCAATTTCTCAGTACAACTCGTTTGACAGTTGGATGCTGATCCAACTGTCAAACGACGCAAAATACCTCCAGACGATAGCAATGGCGTTGGCAACTGTCAAATGTTTGACTAGATGGCGCCATCATAGCTTTTACCTAATCACTACCCTTTTTCTATGGGATTTGGCTTAAACGGCTTGATTCTAAACAAGGAAATTCCGAAAAAAAACAAGAATTTGACAGTTTTTGGTACAACTGACGGTAAAAGTTTGCAGATGGCGCCAGCATAGGCTGGCGCCATCTGCAAATACCAACGCCCGGCCAACCCCATTAGTCAGATTCTGATAAATTGGGCTGACAAAATCATGACATGTATACACCCCAGTTTTATCTCTCGTATTCTCAAAGTGGCTCATTGTTTAGGTGGTAGTGGTATTGGTGGTGGTGGTGGTGGTGGTATTCATAGAAAGTAGGCCCAACCTCTTGCCACTCGTCGAGCCCACGCGTGATGTGGTCGGGGAGATTCGCGAACGCATCCGGAAAATCGTTGCTCAACTTTATTATGTCTTGCCAGCCCTGAAAGTAAATGTTATTGGTTATTAATTGATATTAAA
Organism: Epinotia demarniana; assembly: GCA_945867215.1. NCBI lineage: Eukaryota > Metazoa > Arthropoda > Insecta > Lepidoptera > Tortricidae > Epinotia > Epinotia demarniana. The sequence goes on along the minus strand of OX244276.1, from coordinate 7,362,525 downwards.
ATAAAACATCTGTTTAAGTAGCGCAATCAACTTTTTTCTGTCATGTTACTTTTTAAAGATGCAATTTTATGGGTTTAAAGTGCACCAAACGATGGATTACATCATTTTCGGGCCCCCACTTTTACCTTAAGTATGAAACTATCCCTTTTTTGTAACTCGGTTAAAAATAGGGTTTAACAAACCGACATCGTCATGGAGTTCGCTTTTACTGGTGTACCTAATGTTGATACAGAACAAACTACCAAACTAGGGTCCGCTGCGCCGTGTTTTCGATGTTTTTAAACATCAACATGTTTTTCAAACAGAATAGGGGTGTGGCTATAATGTTTTTTGTTTAAAAACACATGTTTTCCGTCACGGATGGAAAACATTCCCCGCATTCGTCTGCGGGGGAGGCGGTCTATTATTTTGTTTTCGCAATGACTTGAGTACTTGCTTTTGAAAATTTAGAGTTTGAGTAAAGAACTAGGGCATTATTTAATTTATAATTATTTGCAATGGAGTGGAATAAACAAAAGAGGCTGTATTTTATTGAATGATCAAAGATGGCAAATTATACTGGGATGACTGCTGTAAAAGAAAAGTGAAATGTTATGACAAACAATACACTGTTCACTCCATAGGCACTGTGCACTTAAACATGTTTTGTTACATATTTTCGCGATTTTCAGCTCTGTCGCAATATGGGTGTAGACTCGAAAAATATTATTACTCCAAAAGAAGGAAATAAAAATGCCTAGTGACGAAAATCCTATTCAGATATCTCATAAAATGACGAAGCTACAACCGCTCTAATATTGCTTGTTAGAGAGAGAAAACGCAAACAGTGTGACGTCACAATCCGTGAGGCTGGGGGGGGCCGCGTCGAAGGCGGCGCCGAACACGACGGGGCGCGGCACGTTGCCGTCTACTAGTGACGGCACAATATTCAAGCGTCATCGTTTTATATGAAGTTGCGTTTTGCGAAAAAGCGACAGAACATACCCCTTCTTAAAACTTTGGACACATAACTTCGCGATTATTTAACCTGTGTTGTTATTTTTTCTCCATTTGACTACATTTTTAATCCTTTTGCGAGAAAATATGACATTATTGATTATTTTATTTAGTGTCTACACCCCCATTGGTAAAGGTACTTTACAAAGTGCTGTTATAAATAGATGACTGTGGATGTCTAGGGGGTCTTCACAGACAATTAACACGTTCGCAAATAAGAAGCCGCCTAGCGGGCACTCGTGATGTTTGCTCAGATGCCGGCGCAGCCCGCTCGGCGGGCAGCAGTATGAACTTACACGCCTAGCGAAATTCTGTAGGTTTCTGGTGAATTGTTCCATTTTTAGTCCGGTTGCGTGTGTTAATTTCAAGTTTACTATAATATTGACCGCCACCGCAGGCTGCCAGTGTGATTCAAGCGTAATAAATACAAACCGCGCTCGGCAGCCAGAACGCAGGGTTGGCCTTTGCCGCCTTCTCCAGAGACACGTTGCCTTTGATGAAGAAGTCCAGCTCCATCTGGCTGACGTTGTCCTCACTCTGTTCCACTTTTATGTCCATTTGGAACGAGAACAGTAGCTTGTGCCTTTCGAAGATACCTTCAAGAAAATGATAGAATCACTACGCAGGATGAGAAAATGAATCAGTAATAAGTTCCTGTCAAAAATTTCCAAGCTTCTATTGCCAACTGTTCTTTTCTGTATAACATCATCAACGACTCATTGAGACGATTCTAACGAGCCCAAACTCAACGGAGTTACGTCGATTAAGTACTGAATTCCCATGGCCACCTTCCGTCTCCATCATCAGATCAGCTCGATGGTACCATAATATTGAATTGTCATCCAAACTATACTTATACCCAAAATTTCGGCTCAATCGGTCACCGGAAAGTGGGTCAAATTTAACTTGCAAGATTTGGCCAATACATGGTTCTCTATTGTATGGTCAAAAATCATTTCCCAAATTTGGCAAAAAATCACTAGTCAAATTATTGTTTAGCATTTTATCACTTGGCAATATCTCCTATGGCAAAATATTACTTCGCTAATTATTGTTTGGCAAAGTTTTACATAGTCAAGTTTCATTTGGTCAAACGTATTATTTGGCATAACATTCGTTTTCCAAATTATTGCATGGCATACGATTTAGATCCTAATTGTGTAGTGCATACGAAATCTATTTGAGTGAGATTACATATTTTGCCCAGCGGGTAGTTAGTAAAAAACAAAAGTAAATAATTTACAGGTAAGTTTATATGTTCTTTTGTACTATAGGTACTTAGGTAACAATCCTACTATATATAATTTTTATTTATTCTATTTTATTTATTTATTACTAAAAATTCTACAAAAACACTAACTACTTAAAGTCCTGCAAAACTGTTTTAACAGTTTGACTGCAGGAAGACTTATTATAATAACTTATCTAATTTTCAAAACTAGTTAATAGTTCGACTTAAACATAATTCTACAGTAGTAATATGTACATGCTTTGGTAATATACTCGTATATCTAATGGTATATTTATGTAGGTATGAATAAATATTTAGGGTAAGGATTCTAGAAAATGTTTTTTTAATTTTCTTTTAAGTACGCGTGCATTTTACTCAAGTCTGATGTCTTCAGGCAAGTTGTTATAGATATATGGCAAACGTTTTTTTAATGTTCTATCTTCATAGTAGTTATAAACTCTTGGCACATCAAATTTCCCAGTGGACACCGACCTAGTGCTATGAAGATGAGTAGTCCTTTGCAGGGTTTGTTCCCGACTGCTATAAAAACAGAGTTCGTTTATACCTATACCTACCTACCTGATACCTATTTAATGTGCAAAATGAAAATTTTAACAAATGTTTTGTTTGGAAAACAATATTAGCCCGAACAAAAAGTTTGCTTAATAAACTTTTGTCTTAATAACACTTGACCAAGCAAAATTATGCCAGATGATATTTTGACCAAATGAACAAAATGCGAAACAAAAATGTGCTATTAGTTCGTCTGGGAAATGAAACTACTGCCATAAGTTTTGTGGGAAGTGAAATTTGGCGAAAAATATTTTGCCGAAACAACAGGATATCCCAATACATACATACAACCTGCTAAACTTGTAAAAATTTCCGGTATTTCTGAAGCCGGAAATGGTACGCGGGTATGGTAGCAAGGTCGCCAGAGCTCCCGAGGATGCGTTGTGTTGAGAGCGAGGGAATTTGTTCCTTCAGCTGTCAACACGGCGAATCCTCAACAATTCCTAACATATCAAGGATCGGCAACGCCCATTGGAGTGGCATGCGTCTAAAGGCTGCGGTGTCTGCTTACCATCAGGCGGGCAGGTCGTTGTATAAAAAAACCCGATTTTTTATTCAAAGTCGTTGTTTTATGACAACATTTTATAGTTTAGGTTAATTCTCTTTCGGAAAACTAGTGCGTAAACTACGCGAAATCTTGGTACATGGATCTGAAAATAGCGTTGGTGGCGCTCACATCCTATCGCTGTCCATACTCACACTTTGTCGAGTTCTCCAATATCTATACAGACAAAACCTTTAAAAATATCTATACATTTGTCTTATGTCAGTAACAATAAAGTCTCCGTATAGATATTTTTGAAAGGTTGTCTGTGTAGATATTGGAGAACTCGACTGTAAACTCAAGTGCAAAAATATGTATCGATTGAATCCTCTCATAACTAATTTCCGAAACATTAACCCGCTGACAAAGCGATGGGTCACATTTATGAGTAAGTAAGTTGAATGCACCCATATCTTTAAACTTGACTGTACTAGGTGCCAAAGCGTGCCCTGGACGGAAAAACGCTAAGAGGATGATGATGATGATCAAGGTCACAGCTCATTAGAGCCGTCCGGCGCCCGACCCACACCGCCTTGCTTCGTAAATGTACTAACTACGGAGTTGATTCAGTGAGCGCATGCCGGTACAAATCCATATAATGAATACCAACCGCTCGAGGTGAGGCGGTGCGGGTCGGGCGCCGGGTGGCTCTAATGAGCTGTGACCTTTAAAGTCTAAACTCTCACCGGTGCAGCCGTAGTCGTAGACGTTCTTGGTGAGCATGTCGATGATGTTGCGCAGGCGCCGGCTCAGGATCACGTTCGGCATGGCCTTGCGCAGGGAGAACGCAAACACCTGCAGTATAAGGGAATTTCATCATATCAGCCCAAAGACGCCCGCTGCTGGACATATGCCCCCAAAGAGTGCCACAATAACCGGACCTGCGCCACCCGCATCCAGCGGACTCCCGCGACCTTTGCCAGGTCATCAGTCCACCTTCGGAGGGTCAGCCCATGCTGCGCCACTCGAGAACCTCAACGGCCATCGGTTCTACGTGCAATGTAAGGGAATGCAATAATAGCTGATAGCAATAGTTAGTGACACTGTCAGCTTATCATCACGCAAATTTCACGACGTTGAGTAATTTCCGTCGATGAGCGAGGGAATGGGGCCACCTAGTACGGTTTTAGGCCAAAGTCGCCATTATTGCTCGCCAATATATCGCCAATATATATACCTACTCATTGGTAATTGCATCTATTGACGTCTTATCAAATGTACTGTTTCAGGTTTTTTTAAAGCGAAAACCTCATTCTATAGAACCCATTTGGTCTGTTTTAACAACAACCTTCCAAAATTTACAGTCAAGGTCACAGCTCATTAGAGCCACCCGGCGCCCGACCCGCACCGGCTTGGCTCGTAAATGTATTAACTATACGGAGTAGATGTAGTGAGCGCATGTCCTTACAAATCCATATAAAGAATAGTAAGTGCTCGAGGCGAGGCGGTGCGGGTCGGGTGCCGGGTGGCACTAATGAGCTGTGACCTTAAAAAGAAAGATTTCTATAACATTAAAACATCGTCAAACCTACCTACATTCTATGACACATTTGTCGGTAAAACAAGGTCTACTAACTCTACCATCCATTTACAGAGTTACCATTCTTCTTTGAAAAATCGACGTATCAAATGGTCTCACAGTAAAAGCCATATAATGCAATCTAGACTCACCTCAAGATAAGACGACAGTGAATACTGGTACATAGAGTTAACGCCGGCCATGTCGGAGAGCACAAAGAACAGAATGGACCCCCGCTTGGCCACGGGCCTGTATCCGTCCCGGAATTTCTCGATGTCCTTCGTGGTGGCTTCGGCGAGGGTAAGCTTCTCCATTACCTGTATAACGAGCAGTCTTATAGCACAGTATATTTCCTTGGATTTTCAGATAGCCTGATACCGTTCTTATTCAAATTTAAATCCAGACGAGTCCCACGCGACACATATTTATAGTAGTACCGCAAATATACTTAAGTTACAACGATGTACCTACACAGAAAGCATTTTTTGGAAACATTCTAACCAATCATAAGGCAGCGCGTTTGCGCGGGTAAAATCTTCAGCGCCCATTGGTTAAAATTTTGCGCGCGACGCCGGCAGCTCCGGCGCCCGTCATCTTGTCTGGCGCCATGAGCGGGATAGCACGAGTTCACCTGTCATTGCATATTGTACCTTACGTATAGTGCAACAAGGTCTTTATTGAAATGGTCATACGTTCGATTTCATTCGGTACTTGTCAGCACTCGTCGGCGTGGACGAAGATTGCCAATGTAACTTATATTTGTGGTACTATTGTAAGTAACTTTATTTCTGAAGTTTCAACACGGGTTGCACCAGCCGTGGTCACATGAATATGCGCACAAAATGCAAGTGTTAAGTGTTCTATTCTATACCCTCAATAGCCCGAACAATGAGGCTGTGCATTTACCAAAGATGGCCCAAACCGGGCATTCTCCTATATGCAATTTCAACATGTTTACAAGATTGGCTACGTTAGTGACATAGCACTCCAGCGACATTGTCGGAGGTGAGAGCAGTCGGGTTGGCACAAAACCGGCCGCGGTGCATTTATGTATTAACGGTGACACAAACAAACATGCAAAAGGGATGTAGACTCTAAAATTATTATTACTCCAAAAGAAAGAAGGCAAAAAAATATGCCTAGTGACGAAAATCCCATTTAGATATCTTAAAGAATTACGAAGCTACAACCGTTTTAATATTGCTTGTTAGAGAGAAAACGCAAACAGTGTGTGACGTCACTTTACGCGGGGGCCACGTCAACGGCGGCGCCGAACACGACGGGGCGTGGTACGTCACCGTCTACTAGTGACGTCACAATCTTCCAGCGTCATCGTTTCATATGAAGTTGCGTTTTGCGAAAAAGGGACAGAACAAACTTCTTAAAACTTTGGACACACTTAATAACACTTATAACTTCATTAACCTTGATTTTTTCTCCATTTGACAACATTTTAAATCCTTTATCGAGAAAATATGGCATTATTGATTATTTTATTTAGTATCTACATCCCTATTGCCGACAAAGTTTTATGTGACTAATACCACTCACCTCACCAGCCTTCGACTTGGTATTCTCCAGCGTGTTGACCAGTTCCACATTATCCAGCATGTTGCCCGTGGACGTGGCCAGCTCCCTGAGCAGGCTGTCCTCGAGGCCAGACAGCAGGCTCTTGTTGGCGCTGGTTTCTATAATGAGGCTCTCGCGTTGCTCCTCTAAATCAGCACGTTCCGCCCGTACTACCACGCTGAGGAGCTGGTCTTCAAGACCCTGAGAAATTGACATTTCAAAATATGTAATGATGCCTAAATCGAAGACCGTTTCGGTAATTATCTTATCTGAACGCAATAAAGTGGTTTTCCCATTTTTATTCTTAGCCGTTTCGAAGAAAATCACTAAAATCTGTAAAACGCGGTGCGTGACGTCATTCCTACGTCTGTTAGTGAAAGATGTGGACAGGTGCTATAGAGACATAACAATGAAGACTTATTTTACTTACGAATTCACTACTTTTAATTTTGATATTTTTGAATGAAAATAAACATTTAGGGAGAAATAAAAAACACGTATACCTTACAATTTCATTTTCTATCGAAATAAATCATATAATGGACCACTTAATGAAATGTTGTAAAAAAAATGAAATGTTGTCAATTATTGGGCGAGTTATTTGTTATCGCACACATCATCATCCTCATTAAGAACAAACTGGATTAAAAAATTGACGGCATTATAACAACCAGATTCCAATTCGCACCTTAGTGATTTGGGTAGATAGGTACTGATTTGAAGTCGGTTAAAACTCTGGGGGTTGCAGGCAGAGTATGTAAAGACGGCAGAGCTTAGCGAGGCCGTATAGTTAAGAGGCTGGCAACCCCTTTTCATGCCGAGGTATGCTTTTCTCAAACATGCAACGAAATAAAAAAAGACCGGGTTGCACTCCGGGAGTGCTGTCAGAAGTAAAAACTTGCGGATTGCTTAAAAAAAATTTTTTTGCACAAAATTCTATTAGTTGTACTGTAAGAATAAGGGTGTGTCACGAAATATTTGGCGACTCGGGTTGCTACTAACTACAGGGTGTTTTTATTCATTTGCCTTAACTTCGACACAGTGCTTGGTACATTTATATAAGTTATCCTGTATATCAGTTTAACGATATTAGAAAAAAATATATTTTCAGATTTCATACAAAGTAATTTAATATTTACTTGCAGACTATTGTAAAAGGTCTTGCTAAGGAAGAGTTACCGTCAATATGTTGTGAACTACGTCAGTACCTTAAACGTTCTGCGTGACAGCATTGGCAGCTTATAAAAAAATTTTAGCTCACTGGTAGGGCAATTGCTTATTACGTACAAGAAAATAATATTTGGTTATGAATTAAGAAGATTTTACACTGGTTTAACTTAAGTTAGTGATTAAATTTCGATTGAAATAAATTGAAAACGGTGCGAGTTAGGACATACATTTCTTAAAATTAAAGCAAATGTATAAAAACATCCTGTATATGACGCTGGCTGCACTTATTCGCTGTGGACCTCGTAGGTGGTCCTACCTGAACGGTGACAGTATAGTTGATGACCACAGCCTTGGCGTAAGCCGCCGGGTTGAACTGTGGGTTGGCCAGCTTGGTGGTGAGGTACATGCGGAAGTGAGGGTCGTAGTCCACCTCGCTGCTGCCCAGCATCACGAATGTCCGCCCGCTTTCCACTGCAATAATAAGAGCGGTTATGCTCGGGCCACACTAGCGGGAAATGCCGTTTAACGTTAGTGTAGTCACGACTTCACGCGATAGTTCGACAACGGCATTAATATAGTTCAAGTGGCGGTCAAATAGATTAACGCGAGAATGAATGTGTAGCCACCCCCTTTGGCAACAAGTATCGCGATGTTGGGCATTGACGTTTCACGCTAGTGTGGCCCCAACATTACAAACAGAAACTCTTTTTTTGCAGCGTTTTCAACCTTCATGAGGTTTATGGTCTAGTTGTCAGTAAGAAAGAATGTATTTTCTGTTCTTCTTTTTCTCGTGTCGATGGTTTCAGATTGTGCGGGACCAGATTGTGGCGACGCTTATATCCCTGTCTGTTGCGTCTCGAAGGTCTTGCTTGGAGCAGGCGTGCGGGCACGCTGGGCAAGACAACATGTGCTCCATCGTTTGGGGAGCCGTCCCACATGGGTATAGTTAAAATTATTTAAACTAAGCTCATGAATGGCCATTGTCCTGAGCTCATGAATAGCCTTTGTTTGCGGCAGAAGACCACTGACTTCTTATATTCAGAACAATAGCATTCAAGTCTAACAATACGACTGTGGTCGGACGCGTGCCATTTTTTGCAAGAAAAAGGTTAGCGCCACATAAAATGTGCATTGTATTTGCAAGTGTCGACCGCAAACAAAGGCTATTCATGAGCTCAGGACAATGGCCATTCATGAGCTTAGTTTAAATAATTTTAACTATACTGGGCGTCTGAGCTACTTATAAATAAATATAAAACCAATGAAGAAAATTCACCAACGTTTTTTAATGTGTATTTTGTCATGAATTGCAAGGGAACCAAGTAAGCAAGTACCAATTTTGTTCAAAGCGAAACAAACGCGATATCAGCGGGTACGGAAAACCAGCGCTGGTTATCATCAGCACCATTTCGTGACTGTATTTTTTTATGCATTGTCTTTCGTTTTGTGTCTGTCTCAAATAAATGTTTTCCTATTCCTATTCCTAATATACAGTATCGATACAGGTGATTATGACAGATGATCTATGTTTAACTTTAGTGTCACGCTATAGTATAGTATCGTAGGTTATATCGCTACGGATAGTCGCCGTGTACGTGTGTTTCTGCATGCCACGATTTATTTTCACTTAACATATTATAGATCTTCGTTTCTTTTTAAACAACCGTTACGACGATACTGTTATTTTGCATAACGTGACTTGACATTTGGATCTATAGCTGTTGTATACGCTGTGTTGATTGTACGTCAAACTGTAGGTCAGCAAACTTTGAACCAAGTACTTCAAAATTTGAAGCATCAAACTAACATAAACTTTTGTGTGTACAAACCCTTTATATTTTTCTCTAAAACGTTATCCACTACTGGATCAATGTATTCATTCACATCTTGAAAAAGCACCGGCATTCCATACTTTATGGCCATTTCCAATTGTCTCAGGAATTGTGGATCGTTGAAAGAAAGAACCTGAAAAAAAACAAAGATAAGATAAATATGAAAAGCAAAAAGCCAACGACACGCGGTGTTCCCAGGCGGTCACCCATCCAAGTACTGACCGCGCCCGACGTTGCTTAACTTCGGTGATCGGACGACAACCGGTGTGTTCAACGTGGTATGGACGTTGGCGAACGTAATTCTGATTTTTTGCATCTATTCTGTAACTTCACAGTCTACTGTTATCTTATCATGACTTTATGACGTCAACAACGTAGTTTTGCTTGCCTGCCTATCTGTACCTATTGATAAAATTATGTCTTCGAACAGTTTTCAGTCTTCTTTGAATAAATATATAAGGCTTTTAAATAGTACATTATTACAGTTAGGGCGGTAAAACACGGATTTACTTAATTATTTGCACGTGGGGAGAAAAATATTTTGAGTTTTCCTAAATGGCATTTAACGCACACTTATCGGCCAGCACGGCTATCACAAGACGGCGCGCGAGCAGTCTAGATTTTTCTCGCACTAAGTATACCTACCTCTCTTTCTAAGTTTTCTAATAAGAGAGCGACAAATAGTGCGAGAAAAATCGAGAGCTTGCGCGCCCCGTCTTGTGATAGCCGTGGTGTAATTCCACTTTATAATCCATCATCATCATCATTATATCAGCCGAAAGACATCCACTGCTGGACATAGGCCTCCCCCGAAGAGTGCCACAACGACCGGTCCTGCGCCACCCGCATCCAGCTTTACTTAACTTTATAACCCAGTGTGACGTAAATGTTTACTTAATATAATTATTATTAATAATAAAATAAAAAATGTTCTTCATTCAGGCATCCAGGTCCCAGTCCACATAACAAATACCTTCAAGACTAACTTGTATTGGATTGGACTATTGTTGACGAAATATAATTTGCACCGCTTCGCCATACGCTCGAGCAATCGGAGTTTAGTCCTTATAATTAAGTACCTTAAGGTTGTTTTTAGCCTCCCGCCTCTTGATCCACGACAGCGCTTGAGTCTGCGGGTCGATGCACAGCGGGAACCGCGACGCGCGCGTCGTGAGGATACCATTCTGAACGGACAACTCGTCTGGAGGCAGTCCTTCTGAGTTCCAACTGTAGTATTTTACATTTGGGTTATTTCAGGACATCACATTGGCTATAGTTACTTACCCAATACAATAGGGGTGGGTGTAGATGGGCACATTAATTACGGATGTTAACAAAACCGACAGTCAATGTCAATCCCATACGTTTAGTAACAAAACCGACAGGTTAGTCGTGACTTAAACATCGCTTTAGCTAACCTTACCCTGCCATTTTTTTGAAACTCCCCACGTACTTAATAAAATAACCAATAATGTCATATTTTCTCGAAAAAGGATTAAAAATGAAGTCATTTTTTTATATGGAGAAAAATATCAACGCCAAAGGTGAAGTTAGGTATAAGTGTCCAAAGTTTTGAGAAATGGTATGTTCTGTCCCTTGTTACTTTAGTGAAATGCTACTTTGATCATATATAATGTAGTACAAAGCAGTACTCCCTATTTGAGATAAACAGAAAGATGGTATGATACCCAGTATCTAAATAACCACAGGGGCCGTAGACAAGGTTACAATCGACAAGCGCTAACGCCAATAGAACGTAATAAAATGTATGGGAATGACAGATGTGAACGAAAAGTGTTTCGTCGGCATCTGCATTTTATTAGTTTTCTATTGGCGTTAGCGCTTGTCGATTGTAACCTTGTCTACGGCCCCAGGTCACGCGAATATTAAAACAAGAATTTATACAAAAAGCGTTTGAACAAAGTCTCCCCTCGAATCAAAGTACGTTTACGGTAGGTACAGGTCGATTCCCAAGAGCTGGCGCGTAATGTCTATGAAATTAATGACAGTTTCATACATTTTCCGCGCCAGCTCTCATGAATTGACCTGCATATATACATATAGATATTGTGTTGTTATTTAAACGTAAAAGGCATAGATAACTATTACTTGAAAATGGTATTGAAGTCCACTCAGTATTAATAAAAATCATTTTCTATGAATCTTTCGAAAGAGAGGTCTGAGAGTATTTGCATTGATTGTAGCATGTAAAAATCCAGACAGTCAAGTCCACTCACCCACTAATTTCCACTTCATTAGTCAAATTCCTCTCCACGGTAAACGGCAGAGTGAGCGGTATGCCCCGCTCCGTGAGGTCCCCGAACCAGTCGTCATAGATCATGGTCTCCCGGAAGGAGAAGGAGAAGGGACCAGCGTAGCAGAGGAACGAGGCGGACAACAGACAGTTGCCTATGAGCCGGGACTGTTCCACGTACAGGGCGGCTAGGTCTATAGTCCACCGTTTCTGTTCACTTGACAAACCTAAGGACCAAAAGAAGAATCGTTTGTTGCCACTAAAGAAGTGTCGACCATTACGACCAATTACGATGTGATTAGTTGTTTCTGTTCACTTGACAAACCGAAGGACCATAAGAAGAATTTAGTTTGTCGCCACTAAAGAAGTGTCGACCATTACGACCAATTACGATGTGATTAGTTGTTTCTGTTCACTTGACAAACCGAAGGACCATAAGAAGCATTTAGTTTGTCGCCACTAAAGAAGTGACGACCATTACGATCAATTACGATGTGACTATGATTACCAGCGGTCTAGTTGATACACTACTTAATGGTTTACATTACATGTGTCCGTGAATCTATCCCGCTGAGTTCCAGGTGCCTAGAAAGGCCAAAATGGTTCAATGGAACGGGAGTCAAACTTCAACGGATGAGAGTTATATCAGTTTTGTAATAAAACTAACATCAGAAACATTTGGTTCAAATTCTATTTATTATTTTTGAAAATGATTTGCGATGTCAGAAGGTTTTATACTGTGGATTTTAAGAATTCTCAATTTTTTGAGAATTTGGGACAGGGTAACCTGCCATGTATGCACCCAACTATGCATGTTAGGGGAAATCGAAAAGGGCCGGAAGCGTAGCAGAGGAATGAAGGTGAAAGCTGACCGCTGTCTAAGAATGAATGAATGAAGTACAGGTGGACACAGAACACAGACAGAGAGGACAGACAGGTTCTATGAGTGGATCGGTTATTTTTTAGGATGCAGGTTTAAGAGTTTTATCGCCATGGCCTACACGAGGGCTATAAATGTCTCTATTACGTTACCTGACATCAGCTTATCCGCAGCCACCAACCGCCTCATCATAATGTCTGTCTCCTCCTGCAATTCCTGTCTTCTCAACATCGCAGTATCGTATTTTGCGTTCAAGCCGTCCAACGTTCTCTGCAGCCTGTTAATCTCCCTGTTCAATGACTCGAGATAGTTCACCGCCTCGGAGTATTCCCTTTCTAGTTGTTCCACTTTGTCTTTCTTAGGCTTCACTTCTTTGTAGACCGCGCAGTACCCGAGAACGGCGATGACAAATTTGAGAAGACCATAGCTGTTGGGAGGAAAACATACTAGTCCTTATTGTGTAATAAAAGTGCATTCCTAGTCATGAATAGACTTTATCGCCCTGTCTCCAAGACGTCTTGTTCTTACGATTGTAGATTTACTGAATTTACAAAACTCAGTCGGAAGCTGTATGCTGTGGTGAACACTGACTCACATCGACTGGTTAAGTCGAGTTGATAACTATGTTAATTATTGTTTCATATCCGGTCTATTAAATGCATCAATGTTTCAACGATACATCATCCATAGACAAGCCCTGCCTGCTAACGCAATTCTTTAGCAAACGCAGCACCCGTTTTTATGATCAATGTAGTCGCGCAAATATAAGTTACAACGATGTACCTGCGCAGAAAGCATATTTGGAAAACATCTTAACCAGTCATAAGGCAGCGCGTTCGCGCGGGTAAAACCTTCAACGCCCATTGGTCAAACTTTTGCGCGCGACGCCGGCAGCTCCGGTGCCCGCCATTTTGTCTGGCGCCATGAGCGGGAAAGCACGAGTTTACCTGTCATTGCATATTGTACCTTATGTATAGCGCAACAAGGTCTTTATTGAAATGTCATACGTTCGATTTCATTAGGTAGGTACTTGTCAGCACTCGTCGGTGTGGACGAATATTGCCAATGTAACTTATATTTTGTTGTACTACAGTACATATGTCCCAGAGGGTCTTATCCATTTATATGTAGCTCACAGTTGAAGATTGAATTTAATTTGGGCGGAGACTAGAAAATTATAGTGTCTTATACACTGGGACGGATGATCCTTTAAAATAATGAGCCTATTTAATATTTCACTATACATAGCGACGTCTCTGTACCATTCATTTGGTGTATCATTGGCGCCATCTATTAGAAACGTTTTTCTTTTTTATTGATGACGTTATTGTGTTAAGCAAAGGTCCATACAAAACGAATGGTACAAAAACCTCTCTATTAGTGAAACTAACTCTCAGGCAGTCTTTATAATTTACTATTCCCTGATTTGGGCTAGATTGGGGATTAGATTGGTGTGACTTTATACAACGACGGTGGCAAACAAGCGCACGGCCCGCCTGATGGTAAGCGGATACCACATCCTATAGACGCATGCAACTCGAAAGGAGTACCTAACACGGGCGTTGCCGACCCTTCATTTGTTTGAGAATTCGCCGTGTTGACAGCTGAAGGAACAAATTCCCTCGCTCTCAACACAACGCATCTTCGGGAACTCTGGCGACATTGCTCACCTCCAGGAACACAACACTACTACAGAACAAGTAGAGTAGTGTTATTACGGATGTGGTCTTCTGCAAGGAGGTACTTCCCCAGTTGGGTTGCTCCAAATTCGAGCGTGATGACATTTCGCTGTGCCCTACCTCACCAACTGACTGGAAGATAGTCGTTCATACAAACCCGGCTTTGCTGATGTTCTGCATGGTATCCAACTTCTTGCTTTTCTTCATATGTGTCTTCACGTCCTTAACCTGCTTTTGTGTGATCAAGTCACAGTTCATCTCCTGCAGGTTCCGCAGGAAGTTGGGGTCGGCCATCATGCCCTTCGCCCCCTTCCAGCTCACGTCCTTTATGCCGCGGATTATCACCACGCATTCGCATACCACCTGTGTGACGAGGAAATCAACTACTAAATTCGTATGAGACGAGTCTAAAGACTCCAGAATTAATTGGATTTGAAATCCAGAGCACAGGCTACAAAACCCAATTCATTCTGGAGTTACTTCGACAAAACTTGTGTATCTGGCAGGTCCTTGCATAGTTTCAAGCAGCGTGCCGAAAGTCGAAAGATGTTGTACTCATAAATCATAAAAAAATATAACTACAACTTAGAAAAGTTGAAAAACCCCCGATATTTTCATTTCAAAGTCCTATATCTCAAAAACGGCTGAACATATTTTCGTGAAACGTAGCTTAGAACACTGAATAAAATTATCTATGACACACAAAAAACCGCATTCGAATCGGTCCATCCGTTGGGGAGCTACGATACCACAGACAGATACACAGACAAACACGTTAAACTTATAACACCCGTCTCTTTGCGTCTGGGGTTAAAAAGTCTACGGGCGCGAATCTGGCGACCTCCAAAGCAGGCATAGCAGCCGACAACGCCTCTACGGCTTCCGACATCTCGACTATACTGTGATCATGCTCAGCCTGGTAACTTCTACAGTTGCGAGACCTATACCTAACCTAGCCATACCTGTACAGCTTCCGGCGGTGTGGCAAAAGACCTGATCTCAGTAATGTCGTTCTTGTCCAAGTCTGCCAGCGCTAGTCTGGCGGCCTCCAGAGCAGGCATGGCGGCCTGTAACGCCTCTTCGGCCTCTCCCTTCTCTTCGGCGATGACTACGCTCTGCTCGGTGATTTCAACACTTTTAATGGCGGCCACTTGCTGCTTGCTCACTGCTGCTTCCGTAGCTAAAGAGTTTTACAAAAATGTTTATTAAAGTAGAGTTTTAGTTAGAAATATGTGGGTCTATTGAAGTTATAGTCGGCCAAAGCGGAGATCATTTATAGGAGCTGCAGTATGTCACATACATTCGAGTTTTTCGCGTAAGGACCCACAATGCTCAACACAATAGTACATTACGTAACTAGGGTGGTGGATTCGTGAATGCCCCAGATCGCAGGTGTTTGTGGCCCGAACCGAAGGTGAAGGCCATAAATATGCGCTCTGGGGCTTTACGAATTACCGCCCGTGTTGAGTACAAAATTTTACGTCTTCTCCTGGCCACAATGCGAGTTTTCCGGTACGCGCAGCGTGCAGTAAAACTCGCATTATGGCCAGGTGTGCCGTAAAATAATTTAACACTACTACTCAAATCCCAGAATTACAAGTACTTATGACAACTAGCTCGGTTTAGACGCTAGACGCTACAAGCATCGGCTCGAAATGGCACAAGCAGATATTTGGGCTACTGCACAGTTTTGATTGGTGCTTTTAAAATTGAGTTTTAGTCTGTGAGCGTATTAGTAAATAAATCTTTATGCACATTAAGATTAGGCAAGATCCAAAATCGTGGCTAATCTTAACGTGCATAAGTAAAGCTCTGCCCATTAAATTCTTTTTAATACAGTTGCTCAAAAAGTGGTACTTTTTGTGGCTGCGTAGCGTACGAGAAGCTCAATTTCTCGAACTAGTGCTTTTTACTTTTTAGTTCCAAACTATACTTTCGAAACGCAGTAATTTTATATTAGATTTTTTACCCGATGGCGCTGATTCCAATAGTATGTTGTCACTGTAAGTGTCATTTGTAAAGTATGGGTTCGTTCAAAAATAACTTCGAAGCAAGCATATTTTATCGCAATGATATATTAATTTATTATTTTTCGCAATTGTATTAAAAAACGTCGTTTACAACACGTGTGAAATGTCTTTTACCACTCGTACCGAGTCTTGCCACTCGCTTTCAGCTCGTGGCAAGATACCTCGGTACTAGTGGTAAAAAGACATTCTTTTCACACTAGTTGTAAAATGTACTATTCTAACCATGGTGGTAACGCTTTAACGACATACTGTAGCGATGCTGGTCGCTTGCGGAACGAACCTTTCCAATGTATGCCTGATGTGTTGGGCTCGCTGATCCTGCGCGGCAGGCTTAAAAAACGTTCTTATACCAAATTCTGCATACCGATTGAGATCTCCTTAAGCAACACCACGCACTGACTCGTCTGCTCCGCCACGATGACCTTCTGCACGGCTAGTTTGGCGTTCAGGTCCTCTAGCTGCACGTTCGCTTCCTCTATCTTCGCTAGACCACCGATCAGACGCTCGCACTGTATACATTGACATTTACAAAAGTTTTATAAATATGTTGACCAAATTTTAATAGTGTTGTAGATTTAATATAAACTATGTAGGTAGTTGTTTGTGATATTTATATATGAGGGTGGCTTTCAATAAATCAGTGTTTGACCTAGCATCTTGCGTTTCACTACATGGTGACAGCGGTGGGATCCGAACCCACGCCCTTTCGGACTGGTGCCTAAAACCAGTCACAAACCGCTGGAGGCCATTTTCAAAAAACCATTGTCTGCTGTACCCGCACGCGTTCAACGAATGAGATTGCGGTTGCAAAGCTACAGTTTCCAAGTAATATATACTCCAGGCAAGTACATGTATATAGCGGATACGTTGTCGCGAGCTGCATTGACGGATCTGATGCATGAGCGGATGGCAGATGAGATGGATGCGCAGGCGTGCTTTGTGTTAAGCCATGTACAGTTCAGTGATAAAAAAATAGACATGGTAAGGGAACATGTGGCTAGAGATAAACTGACCCAGAAGCTAGTACATTACATTATGGACGGATGGCCCAAAAACAAGTACGAAGTTGATAGTGATCTGAGAATCTTTTGGCCATATCGAGAGTGCATACACTATGAGGAAGGTATAGTCTTGAAAAGTGATAAGGTTTATATTCCAGACACTTTACGTGCGGAAATGATAAATCGCATTCACGAGGGACATTTGGGTATCGACCGGTGCAAGCGACGCGCGCGTGACGTCATGTTCTGGCCGGGTATGTCGCGCGACGTGGAGGTCGCGGCGCGTGCGCGCTGCTGGCCCCGCGGCCGCCACCGGAGCCGCTCGCGCCGCATGACGTGCCGGACGAGCCATGGTATAAATTAGGCTCAGACATTTTTGAGCTCAAAAAAAAGTATTATTTAATACTAGTGGATTATTTCTCTAACTTTGTCGAGGTAACCCAATTAAAAGATAGTAATTGCGTAATCGCAGCTATGACGGAGCAATTTGCGAGACATGGAAGTCCGATAGAGTTGATAACGGACAATGGGCCGGCGTATGCGTCGAGAGAATTTAAAAAGTTTACGCAAATGTGGGATATAACTCACATCACGTCTTCTCCTATGTACCCGCAGTCAAATGGAAAAAGTGAGCGGGCAGTGCGTACAGTCAAAAAAATGATTCAGAAATGTATCCTATCGGGCCAAGACTACCATTTAGGATTACTAAATTTCAGAAGTACGCCTAGAGATGGAATAGACTCTCCAGCTAAAATATTAATGGGAAGAAAAATTCGTACACGTTTACCAATGTATCAAAATAGGGGAGCGAAAACTAATTATTTTCAAAGTCATCAGTCCATTTTAAATAAACAGTTGCGACAAAAAAATAACTACGACCGAGGAACTCGAGATCTCCCACAATTACAAAACGAAGAAGTTGTAGTTGTAGCCGATGGTCTAAAGCGTGAATTTATGAAGGTGGTAAGTAAAGCTTCCGAGCCTAGGTCTTATATTTTACGAGACAGTCTCGGGCGCGAATGTCGTCGTAACCGTCGTCACATCATTCGACGGCAAAGACCGCGCACTCCCACCAGCAACGTACAAGCCGTTGCTGGCGGCGACGTGCCACAGCCGAGCACGAGCGCAAGCGCTGACACCAGCACGCGTGACCCAGTAGCTGATACGGTACCCGCTCAGCTGCCGCCCCCCTTGGAAGGCCCGTCCGCGGTCCGTGTGGCCCCACCGGCACCGACCCCTACGGTAAGTCTCCAGACAGATCTACATACTACCAAGCATACTGGGATAGTCCCTGGCCCCACAACTAGAAGCAAGGCTCGAAAAATACAGGTTACATTGCCTGAATTTGATTAAAAAACCGGCGAAGTGCGAGTCGGACTCGCGCACGGAGGGTTCCGTACTATTATCTATAAAAACGGCAAATAAAAAAAAAAAATCAACTGTCTAGCTATCGCGGTTCTTGAGATGCAGCCTGGTGACAGACAGACGGACAGCGAAGTCCTGGTAATAGGGTCCCGTTTTTACCCTTTGGGTATGGAACCCTAATATAATTTGGATTTATATTCTTTAGACTACATGTTATCTAGGTATAAGAACCCAAATCAATAGACAGCTCAGATACAGATAGATTTTATTATTGTATCGATTATTATTAGTTGTACATCTACTCAAAAAACCATTCCTCAGTGTTTACATGTGAACAGCTGTTATCAAAACGTACCAATAACATAATGCACACTTCAATTTTGAGCCATAAACGTACAATACTCAGAATACTATTTTGTAATGAAAGTATGTGCACGCACATCATATACGTCCTTATAACCTTAAACCGGGCATACTGCCGCTGATAAGAATATGCAATGCTGTATAAGTAGGTCACGGTCACGCCATAGGAATAAGGATCATAATTGATTACTAAAACTTGCTCTGTTATGTTCTTCGAAATGTAAAATGATTTATAGAATAGTTAGATGTAAGTAGGTACCAATAAGTATCCTTAGTTTTTAATCATACTCAAACTTCTACTATTTGTTTGTTACCGGCTTACTTTATGTTATACTTTATTTTATTAAAAAAAATACCTTAATATATGCATAATAGGTATAGGGAAGATGGTGACGGGAATTGCTAAAGTAACATAAGTACTGACAGTACGAATGTATAAGATTATGTGGAAGTTAGTTAGGTAAGATTTTTGTATCACAACATTTCTATGAGGAGAAAGATGTTGTAGATTTAATATAAACTATGTAGGTAGTTGTTTGTGATATTTATATATGAGGGTGGCTTTCAATAAATCAGTGTTTGACCTAGCATCTTGCGTTTCACTACAAATAGCTGTGTTTTATTTTGACACTGACAGACAAGATCTAACGGATTTAATAAATATGCTGACCCCGTATCATGGTCGGCCTTATTACAGGATAAGTGACAAGATAGAGCGTCCGTCACTGGCTGACACCGCTCGATAGAACGAGACGACGCTCCTAACAGGTCACTTATCGCGTCTTCCTACTTAGTGAGAATACTTATTATCGTATTTACTTATCTAGATTACTAGGTATATCCTGATATTCAAGTTTTTAAGGGTCAATTAAGAGGAACGGAGGAGCTGGAACTTTTTTTGTGTGAATTACCACTGGGTCATCGTCCCTCCAACAATTTTCCAAGATTGGGAGCGACCACAGTCTCTTCGACAAGAAGATAAGTAAATTAGGAAGACCTTATTCGCATAATACACACAAGATCCCTAACATTATGCATTAGATATGGGAGAGACGAAGACAAAATGACATAATCCTCTTAAATTCCCTCATTATGCATTACTCCTACGAACTAACCTGAGCAATAATAAACGAGTCCTTCTCATTCAACAACGACAAATACGTAGTCAAGTAATCCATGTAGTGCTTCGGAGTGACGTAGTTGTTCCTCCGGAGTCGCAGCAGGAACTCGAGGGAGTATCTCGCCACGGACAAGTGTACGTGCACAACGTGTTCCACGATAATGGGGCGGAACTCTTCTGGTATTTTCTCGACCTGGAACAAATGTGGGTAAGTACATTAGGTATGACATAGAAAACGGGTGGAGTTTAATATAAAAAAGAGTAATAGCGCAGCGGTGGCGGAAGTACGCTACGGACCGGTATCAAGATTGCCGGTCTGCTCCGCTGTTGTTGTGTGCAATTTTTTTTGGCCCGACTGCGGCGGTGCCGAATGGAAGGGGCTTTGCATGATTTCAGCAGTCTATATTTTTATATAGGTACGTGTATTCTCACCTAAGCGTTTAAGGTACTGAACCATTTTTGATGAATAAGTTTAAATTTTGATGCTTGTTTGCATTGATCTTGGCCTCAATAGGTACAAAGTGCGCTTCTTCTACTTACTCCTGAGTAACGCTAAAATACATATCATATTATAGTTACTTACGTCTGCCAAGAACACATTGGCTACTGCCAACAAAGCTTGCTTGGGCCACGGGAACTGCCAATCTATGGTCGTGTTGTTCACTAGCCCCGGGAAACTTCGACACCTAGCGACAAGATTATGCGTCAGTCAGATCTAGGTAATATATAATCATCAGCTGCATCGCCATTAGGTTTAATTTTACCTGTTACGGAGAATGTCCCCGCTCGGTGACATAGAAAGAACTACGTGCAGGTTGTCTGCGCATCTGTTGCAGAAGAAAGCCCAAACAGCATCTCTGTAAAGGAAAGTGTTAGTAGATAAATCATCATCATCATCATCATCATTTCAGCCGAAAGAAGTCCACTGCTGGACAAAGCCCTTCCCAAAAATTGCCACAATGACCAGTCCTGCGCCACCCGCATCCAGCGGACTCCCGCGACCTTTACCAGGTCATCAGTCTACCCTGTGGGGGGTCTAGCTACGCAGCGCCTCCATCTAGGAGATAAATAAATGCTACCTATTACTTATCATATTATATATCAACATTAGAGAAAAGGTTGAACCAAAATTCCACAGATGCAAAAGATAACTCTGCATATTTCTGCGGTGGAGGTGGCGCTAGCAACATCTGTCAGCATCTCATGATTAGGGCCCGGAATTTTGCGAGCGGTTTTGGAAAAGTCTAAGGGAGAGAACACCGACGTTTATCGATACATCGATAAACCCAATTTATTTATTAGTGTTTTTAAAAATAATAACTCAAACTTTCCGATGATACATTCTATGCTCTTTCAATGGTAAGTGACGAAAAATGTACGAAATATAGGAAAGTTTAATCCGTTTGATTGTTTAAGTTTTAATTAAAATGCAGTGTCGTGTCGGAGACGGTCCGAAACACCATGCATCACTCTTTATAGTATATTGACGAAAACCTATAACGTGAACAGATTACACATCCCTCCGGACTACATAACGCTAGATAGCCCGAGTGTAGAGTAATACATACATACATATAATCACGCCTTTATCCCTAAAAGGGTTAGGCAGAGCACATGAAACTTTTGTTCCAGTGCCACTTTTAGCATAAATATGGGTATAAAAGATCGACAAAATGTGACATTGCAGTGACAGGTTGCTAGCCCATCGCCCACAACACACTTCAACCCTGTTCCCTTAGTCGACTCTTACGACACCCACAGGAGGAAAGGGGGTGGTGCTATTCTAACCCGACACCACACGGGGAAAAAGAGTGTAGAGTAATAAAAGAGAAAATATAATTTTACATTAGTATATCATAACATCTTAAACTTCTAACCAAAAATTTTTTTAATACTGGTGATGGTTTGTTTTGTTTAATTGTGTTTGTTCGTGCGGAGGGCGGGTAAGAATGCCAAAAATACGCAGCTCGTTATCGGTAATACACATGCACGATCTTTAGCGACATAGCCAATATTGTTCTAGTAGCTTATCGTGGAATTCCGCAACGTCTGATTCAATTATTATACTAATTGTATCTTTATGTATCCAGAAAGTGTATATGTCTGTCTGTTACCTCCACGCTTTAACGGTTAAAGCGGTTCAGCGGTTAAAGTTTAACCGCTGAACGGATTGAGATGAAATGTGGTGTGTCTCCACTAGTTTGAATCTCAGAAAAGGGCATATAATATTTTATTCCGGAAATCAACTCTAAGGTGATGAAATTGGGGATGAAAGTTTGAATGGAGATACGATTTAAGCGAGTTCCTAAATGTTAATTTACTTAGCAACTCCGTAGCCAGCGTCTGCGCTTGCGTTGCGCACCGAGTTGATGATGGCGTCTTTCTCATCGTCCCCGAAGAGCGCGGGGATCATTCCGATCATCAGGATGTTGTTGATGAACTCGAGGAAACCTTCCTCCAGGATCTGCAAGAGAGATTTTCATTTAATTATAGTATTTACGGCCTTTTTTAAAAGTTTGTCACTCTTTAGGGGAGCACCCTGGAGGGTTGCAAAAACCACATTTTTATAGTTGGGGAGTATCTCGCACCTGGGCAGCCATGAACAGGAACACAGTCTTCTTGTTTTCCACGCCGAGCTGGTTGTACATCCGTTTCATGTCGTCCTTGAACGTGTTCTCGTTGTAGTTGCGCGTGATCACAATCTCGAACATGTCGCAACCTGGAAGCACGGTTCTGGTGTTCACAGCATATAAATACATCCATACTTAATAATGTGTGTGTTTGTTTGCCCGTCTTTCACGGCAAAACGGAGCGCCGAATCGACGTGATTTTTTAAGTTGAGATAGTTGAAGTGATTGAGAGTGACATAGGATAGTTTTTATCCCCGAAATCATCCCCTAAGGGGATGAAATGGGAGGATAAGTTTCTGTGGAGCTGCTATATAAACGAGTTCCACGCGGAGGGAGTTGCGGGCAGAAGCTAATATTATAAATGAGAAAGTGTATGTGTGTATTTGTTTGTCCGTCTTTCAAGGCAAACCGAAGCGACGAATTGACGTGATTTTTTAAGTGGAGATAGTTGAAGGGATGGAGAGTGACGAGTGACATAGGATAGTTTTTATCCCCGAAATCATCCCCTAAGGGGGTGAAATGAGGGGGTAAAAGTGTGTATGGAACTGCGATATTAACGAGTTCCACGCGGAGACGGAGTCGCGGGCAGAAGCTACTAATTACTAATTCATAAATTTAGGGGACAATCATATCGGAAAGGTTCTTGAGTGGCGACCACGTACGGGAAGGCGCGGCGTCAGTAGGCCCAACGTGGACTGATGACCTGGTAAAGGTTGCGGGAGTCCGCTGGATGCGGCTGGCGTAGAACCGTTCACTTTGGCACTCTTTGGGGGAGGCCTATGTCCAGCAGTGGACGTCTTTCGGCTGATATGATTGATGATAAAGAAACATACACGAAACTTGCACAAGCGGAAGTTCCTTTTCAACTTCTATTAGAAAGAGACTTCCCCTTATTATTTTGCGCGTTACTCATGCGAAAAGTATCCATAGACTACAGTGACCGCTTACCATCAGGTGGGCCGTACGCTGTATTGCGAACGACGTAATATTGAATAAGCGATGCTAATCCCACTTTTCATACTCGTTGTATTAGTCGAGGTGCAAGCGTCTATAGGCTACGATGTCCGCTTACCATCGGGCGGGCTATACTCTTGTTTACCACTGATTAGTTTAAAATAGATGGGCTACCACAACTTGCTACCATATCGCCTAGATTCATACTCAGTGACCAGGCAGGTGATAAACTTGTTTGCCAGCAAATGCGTTATTCAGCGCCTCCTGTCTCACTCGCACTATGCCAATTAGAATGAGGCGGGCAGATTTTCTCGTTTCGAGAACAGAGCCGGTTGTCCTAGCCCCACGAATTATGCACTTAGATGTAGACAGAGAACTAGCCTGCAGCGAAAGCGGCCAGCCGGCAGATGCTCTTCTTGCCCGAGCCGCCGACGCCGATGATCATGGCGTTGCCGCGGTCCATGCGCAGGATGCGGTGCGTGCGCGTCAGGTGCTCGAGACAGTCCTCGAACAGCACCACCGACATCTTGCCCACGCGCTCGTTGTATTATACAGTTAGATGTAGACAGAGAACTAGCCTGCAGCGAAAGCGGCCAGCCGGCAGATGCTCTTCTTGCCCGAGCCGCCGACGCCGATGATCATGGCGTTGCCGCGGTCCATGCGCAGGATGCGGTGCGTGCGCGTCAGGTGCTCGAGACAGTCCTCGAACAGCACCACCGACATCTTGCCCACGCGCTCGTTGTATTATACAGTTAGATGTAGACAGAGAACTAGCCTGCAGCGAAAGCGGCCAGCCGGCAGATGCTCTTCTTGCCCGAGCCGCCGACGCCGATGATCATGGCGTTGCCGCGGTCCATGCGCAGGATGCGGTGCGTGCGCGTCAGGTGCTCGAGACAGTCCTCGAACAGCACCACCGACATCTTGCCCACGCGCTCGTTGTATTATACAGTTAGATGTAGACAGAGAACTAGCCTGCAGCGAAAGCGGCCAGCCGGCAGATGCTCTTCTTGCCCGAGCCGCCGACGCCGATGATCATGGCGTTGCCGCGGCCCATGCGCAGGATGCGGTGCGTGCGCGTCAGGTGCTCGAGACAGTCCTCGAACAGCACCACCGACATCTTGCCCACGCGCTCGTTGTATTATACAGTTAGATGTAGACAGAGAACTAGCCTGCAGCGAAAGCGGCCAGCCGGCAGATGCTCTTCTTGCCCGAGCCGCCGACGCCGATGATCATGGCGTTGCCGCGGTCCATGCGCAGGATGCGGTGCGTGCGCGTCAGGTGCTCGAGACAGTCCTCGAACAGCACCACCGACATCTTGCCCACGCGCTCGTTGTATTATACAGTTAGATGTAGACAGAGAACTAGCCTGCAGCGAAAGCGGCCAGCCGGCAGATGCTCTTCTTGCCCGAGCCGCCGACGCCGATGATCATGGCGTTGCCGCGGTCCATGCGCAGGATGCGGTGCGTGCGCGTCAGGTGCTCGAGACAGTCCTCGAACAGCACCACCGACATCTTGCCCACGCGCTCGTTGTATTATACAGTTAGATGTAGACAGAGAACTAGCCTGCAGTGAAAGCGGCCAGCCGGCAGATGCTCTTCTTGCCCGAGCCGCCGACGCCGATGATCATGGCGTTGCCGCGGTCCATGCGCAGGATGCGGTGCGTGCGCGTCAGGTGCTCGAGACAGTCCTCGAACAGCACCACCGACATCTTGCCCACGCGCTCGTTGTATTATACAGTTAGATGTAGACAGAGAACTAGCCTGCAGCGAAAGCGGCCAGCCGGCAGATGCTCTTCTTGCCCGAGCCGCCGACGCCGATGATCATGGCGTTGCCGCGGTCCATGCGCAGGATGCGGTGCGTGCGCGTCAGGTGCTCGAGACAGTCCTCGAACAGCACCACCGACATCTTGCCCACGCGCTCGTTGTATTATACAGTTAGATGTAGACAGAGAACTAGCCTGCAGCGAAAGCGGCCAGCCGGCAGATGCTCTTCTTGCCCGAGCCGCCGACGCCGATGATCATGGCGTTGCCGCGGTCCATGCGCAGGATGCGGTGCGTGCGCGTCAGGTGCTCGAGACAGTCCTCGAACAGCACCACCGACATCTTGCCCACGCGCTCGTTGTATTATACAGTTAGATGTAGACAGAGAACTAGCCTGCAGCGAAAGCGGCCAGCCGGCAGATGCTCTTCTTGCCCGAGCCGCCGACGCCGATGATCATGGCGTTGCCGCGGTCCATGCGCAGGATGCGGTGCGTGCGCGTCAGGTGCTCGAGACAGTCCTCGAACAGCACCACCGACATCTTGCCCACGCGCTCGTTGTATTATACAGTTAGATGTAGACAGAGAACTAGCCTGCAGCGAAAGCGGCCAGCCGGCAGATGCTCTTCTTGCCCGAGCCGCCGACGCCGATGATCATGGCGTTGCCGCGGTCCATGCGCAGGATGCGGTGCGTGCGCGTCAGGTGCTCGAGACAGTCCTCGAACAGCACCACCGACATCTTGCCCACGCGCTCGTTGTATTATACAGTTAGATGTAGACAGAGAACTAGCCTGCAGCGAAAGCGGCCAGCCGGCAGATGCTCTTCTTGCCCGAGCCGCCGACGCCGATGATCATGGCGTTGCCGCGGTCCATGCGCAGGATGCGGTGCGTGCGCGTCAGGTGCTCGAGACAGTCCTCGAACAGCACCACCGACATCTTGCCCACGCGCTCGTTGTATTATACAGTTAGATGTAGACAGAGAACTAGCCTGCAGCGAAAGCGGCCAGCCGGCAGATGCTCTTCTTGCCCGAGCCGCCGACGCCGATGATCATGGCGTTGCCGCGGTCCATGCGCAGGATGCGGTGCGTGCGCGTCAGGTGCTCGAGACAGTCCTCGAACAGCACCACCGACATCTTGCCCACGCGCTCGTTGTATTATACAGTTAGATGTAGACAGAGAACTAGCCTGCAGCGAAAGCGGCCAGCCGGCAGATGCTCTTCTTGCCCGAGCCGCCGACGCCGATGATCATGGCGTTGCCGCGGTCCATGCGCAGGATGCGGTGCGTGCGCGTCAGGTGCTCGAGACAGTCCTCGAACAGCACCACCGACATCTTGCCCAAGCGCTCGTTGTATTATACAGTTAGATGTAGACAGAGAACTAGCCTGCAGCGAAAGCGGCCAGCCGGCAGATGCTCTTCTTGCCCGAGCCGCCGACGCCGATGATCATGGCGTTGCCGCGGTCCATGCGCAGGATGCGGTGCGTGCGCGTCAGGTGCTCGAGACAGTCCTCGAACAGCACCACCGACATCTTGCCCACGCGCTCGTTGTATTATACAGTTAGATGTAGACAGAGAACTAGCCTGCAGCGAAAGCGGCCAGCCGGCAGATGCTCTTCTTGCCCGAGCCGCCGACGCCGATGATCATGGCGTTGCCGCGGTCCATGCGCAGGATGCGGTGCGTGCGCGTCAGGTGCTCGAGACAGTCCTCGAACAGCACCACCGACATCTTGCCCACGCGCTCGTTGTATTATACAGTTAGATGTAGACAGAGAACTAGCCTGCAGCGAAAGCGGCCAGCCGGCAGATGCTCTTCTTGCCCGAGCCGCCGACGCCGATGATCATGGCGTTGCCGCGGTCCATGCGCAGGATGCGGTGCGTGCGCGTCAGGTGCTCGAGACAGTCCTCGAACAGCACCACCGACATCTTGCCCACGCGCTCGTTGTATTATACAGTTAGATGTAGACAGAGAACTAGCCTGCAGCGAAAGCGGCCAGCCGGCAGATGCTCTTCTTGCCCGAGCCGCCGACGCCGATGATCATGGCGTTGCCGCGGTCCATGCGCAGGATGCGGTGCGTGCGCGTCAGGTGCTCGAGACAGTCCTCGAACAGCACCACCGACATCTTGCCCACGCGCTCGTTGTATTATACAGTTAGATGTAGACAGAGAACTAGCCTGCAGCGAAAGCGGCCAGCCGGCAGATGCTCTTCTTGCCCGAGCCGCCGACGCCGATGATCATGGCGTTGCCGCGGTCCATGCGCAGGATGCGGTGCGTGCGCGTCAGGTGCTCGAGACAGTCCTCGAACAGCACCACCGACATCTTGCCCACGCGCTCGTTGTATTATACAGTTAGATGTAGACAGAGAACTAGCCTGCAGCGAAAGCGGCCAGCCGGCAGATGCTCTTCTTGCCCGAGCCGCCGACGCCGATGATCATGGCGTTGCCGCGGTCCATGCGCAGGATGCGGTGCGTGCGCGTCAGGTGCTCGAGACAGTCCTCGAACAGCACCACCGACATCTTGCCCACGCGCTCGTTGTATTATACAGTTAGATGTAGACAGAGAACTAGCCTGCAGCGAAAGCGGCCAGCCGGCAGATGCTCTTCTTGCCCGAGCCGCCGACGCCGATGATCATGGCGTTGCCGCGGTCCATGCGCAGGATGCGGTGCGTGCGCGTCAGGTGCTCGAGACAGTCCTCGAACAGCACCACCGACATCTTGCCCACGCGCTCGTTGTATTATACAGTTAGATGTAGACAGAGAACTAGCCTGCAGCGAAAGCGGCCAGCCGGCAGATGCTCTTCTTGCCCGAGCCGCCGACGCCGATGATCATGGCGTTGCCGCGGTCCATGCGCAGGATGCGGTGCGTGCGCGTCAGGTGCTCGAGACAGTCCTCGAACAGCACCACCGACATCTTGCCCACGCGCTCGTTGTATTATACAGTTAGATGTAGACAGAGAACTAGCCTGCAGCGAAAGCGGCCAGCCGGCAGATGCTCTTCTTGCCCGAGCCGCCGACGCCGATGAT
The DNA here is from genome assembly GCA_945867215.1 of Epinotia demarniana. Lineage (NCBI taxonomy): Eukaryota > Metazoa > Arthropoda > Insecta > Lepidoptera > Tortricidae > Epinotia > Epinotia demarniana. Next base: position 7,334,039 of record OX244276.1, on the reverse strand, counting down.
CATGGCGTTGCCGCGGTCCATGCGCAGGATGCGGTGCGTGCGCGTCAGGTGCTCGAGACAGTCCTCGAACAGCACCACCGACATCTTGCCCACGCGCTCGTTGTATTATACAGTTAGATGTAGACAGAGAACTAGCCTGCAGCGAAAGCGGCCAGCCGGCAGATGCTCTTCTTGCCCGAGCCGCCGACGCCGATGATCATGGCGTTGCCGCGGTCCATGCGCAGGATGCGGTGCGTGCGCGTCAGGTGCTCGAGACAGTCCTCGAACAGCACCACCGACATCTTGCCCACGCGCTCGTTGTATTCGTCCAGGATCTGTGCAATCATTACGAATATAAGTTGTGTCAGTCGGCGCACGATCAAGATTGAATAAGAATAGAGCCTACTGGTCTATTCTTAACCCCCGACGCAAAGACAGGGGTGTTATAAGTTTAACGTGTCTGTCTGTGGTATCGTAGCTCCCAAAGGGATGGACCGATTTGAATGCAGTTTTTTTCGTGTCATAGATAATTTTATACCGAGTGTTCTTAGCTATGTTTAATGAAAATCTGTTGAGCCATTTTTGAGATATTGGACTTTGAAATGAAAATGTCGGGGGTTTTTCAACTTTTCTAAGTTGTAGGTAGTTATTACATATAGTTCCACTAATCGTTGAGAAGGTTACAATGGACACAAATACTATGAGGATATTCATGTATCTTACACAACATTAATCAAACTTCAATGCCATGTGGGCCTTAGGAGGTTAAGTACCTACCGCTACGCTACCTTTTACCCTCTAGAACAGTGGTTCTTAACCGGCGGTCCGCGAAGCCATCGATCAAAAATATTCAATAAGTGCCAGCGAGTCGACACAACGGCCCCCGAATAGTTGTGGTCCATGGCAAAACCAAAAATCAATCCAATGGTTCCTTATCACAAAAAGGTTAAGAACCACTGCTGCAAAGTAATTTGAAAGTGAAAATAATTTACTCTGGCAGCATCCCCTTAAGACCGTTCACTAAGGTACAATAATTTGTATCTAGTTGCAGAGAAAAAAAATCAAATATTCAATAAAACAATAGAAACTCTCCATTGAAACGGAGTGGACATTGTAATGCACATTGGGTATACGAGGGTATAAGCGATTTTACCTCTTGGAACAAGAAGTAAACCGCCTCATAGTCGAGCAAGTCCTCGTAGTACCGAATCTCCTCCTCGTCCAGAGCGTTTCTGTAGTCGCCGAACAGCAGTGGGTCGCGTTCCACGTATTCTTCTAGCTGAGAATATAGTAAATATACTTATTAATACCAGTCTTTGGAGAAACGCAATTCCTCCGTACTTCTACTGCAGTCTCATCATCCGCCGAGTGTTTTTCCCGGTTTTACCCTAATAGAGCCCAGCGTCCCGTCTGAACAAAAAAAAAGTATAGGGAACCGCGTCACCACAATTTTTGTACACTGCCGTCCCTTTATTGTTTACTAGCTTCTGCCCGCGACGCCGTCCGCGTGGAACTCTGTTATATCGCAGCTCCATACAAACTTTTACCTCCCCATTTCATCCCCTTAGGGGATGATTTCGGGTATAAAAACTATCTTATGTTACCTTCAACTATCTCCACTTAAAAATTACGTCAATTCGTCGCTCCGTTTTGCCGTGAAACACGGACAAACAAACAAACACACACTTTCCCATTTATAATATTAGTATGGAACTATGGATTTATTGTACGGGGTGTGGCCTGGTTTAATAAAAAAAACTATAGGTCATAACTTTAGATCAACATTTAACCGAATTATGTTTTTTTTTACTCAAGGGGTTATTGCAGATGCTCTAAGGATGCTTCCTTTTAAATATTTGCTCCTGTTACAGGCCACACACTGTATATTAAAAAATAAAACAGGGCCGGCCACACGCTTGGTTTTCTTCCGTAATGGCAAGCTTCAATAGGCTACCGTACGCAAGTTTTCCACCGTCTTATTATAAAAAAAGATGATGACGGAGAAGACCTACCGTCAAGACTCGCTCCTGCTCCTCTTCGATTTCTTCCTCCAAGGCCTCTTCCGCCGCGGCCCCGGGCTCCTCAGACTTAGGCTCCTTTATAATAGGATCGCCGAACTCTAGGGAACGCAGTCAAGTAAATATCAACCACAAATTCTGGAGCGTCAGGTAAAAACACCCTCGACACAACTAGCATTATGCTCAAAAATTCCCGTGACAAAGAAAAAGAGACCACGCTTTATTATTACTTTTCAACGGCCTTTGTCGTCTGCGTAAGTCCTTCGACGAATGCGCATCTCATGGTTTGGTTACTTCGTCTAAACTCATCCCTGCTAGCGTTTTTCCCGGTGTAACCTAACAGGCACTAGGCACTTGTTTTAAAGCAACTGCCATTCGCCCTTCCAATCCCGAGCGAGGATTAAGTAGTAGATCTTTTATGGATTGGACCATTTTCCTCACGATGTTTTTCTTCGCGAAAAACTACTGTTAAATATCAAATTATGGGTGAGGACCAAATTCTTGGCCAGTAGTTAGGCTGGTGGTTAGTCGGTAGTTAGCCATACAAACTGAAGAAGTGGACAAAGATCACACACAAAAATTAACCATAGAATTGTACGGTTAAATTTCGTGCCACAACGGAAAAGTTTCATAGAAAATTTAATTGAGTGAGTTAACACATTCATTGCCCAGAATCGCTACGCCCTACGCTCGTAGGCGATCCCGTGATTTTCCTCGTATGTAGCGGAAAGCGACTACGGTGGTCTGACGCATATGTGTCGTCATGGGCCCTGAATGGGTTAAGCTGGCTAAAGTGGGTGACAGACGGGCGAGTAAGTTCGCGTACTTTACGGCTCGACGACTTTACTCGCCTGTGTGTCATCGTAAGTCCGCGTACTTTAAAACCGCCGAGCCAGTTTTTCGACGATCCAACACGTTTGAATTTTGCTCGTAGCCCGCCTGTCTGTCACTACCGCGAGCCGCGAGCCGCCATTTTGTTTGTGCAGTTAGGGTGAGGATCGTGTGTCACTGACGCCGAGCCGAGTAAGTTCGCGACTAAAGCTCGTACGAGTCGTACGTCTGTCGCTGACGCCGAGCCGAGTAAGTTCGCAACTTTTAAACTCGCGATTTTAAAGCTCGTACGTCTGTCACCCACTTAAGAATTTGGTCCTTACCTTTATATTTCATACGTAAGTTTGTTGCACCAAACCGTCTGTAGTCGTAAGCGGTGGTCGTTAAAATCTGAATGTATGGAAAGTTTGACAGCTTTCAATGGAATGACAGCTGACGGCGCCATATTTAACGTTGATCGGTCTGTAATCGTAAGTTGGTGCAACTCGACCTTACCGTCCAGTTCCTCCTCCTCCTTCACCTCCTCCTCGGGCACGACGATCTCCTCCAGCACCACGGGCTCCTCCTCGGGGAAGTACTTCAGCACGTGCTCGTGCATGTGCTCTCGCATCAGTATATTGTCCTGATAGTGTTGTGATTTGAGAGAACTAATATTTAATCATCATCATCACCATCATATCAGCCGAAAGCCTTCCACTGCTGGATATAGGCCTCCCCCAAAGAGTGCCAAAGTGACCGGTCCTGCGCCACACGCATCCAGCGGACTCCACTAATATTTGATAAACTAAACAACCACCACTAATATTTGACTAATTAATATTTGATCGGGACATTATTCTGGCAGCCCTTGGGCAGAGTTTTGTTTTCAACTAGCTGCCCGCGCGGCTCTGCCCGCGTATTACAGAGAACCCAGGCCGAGTTGTGGGATAAAATAAAGCCTATCTGAATCCTGAAGGATCAACCTATATACTAGTATTTTTTTAAGGAATCGGATGAGTAGTCCCTGATAAGGTATGATGTACGATGTAGGTGGACTGGCGACCTGGTAAAGGTTGCGCAGGACCAGTCACTTTGGCACTCTTTGGGGGAGGCCTATGTCCAGCAGTGGACGTCTTTCGGCTGATATGATGTTGCTGATGATTGCACTGCTTCAGTCGCTAATACGGTCGCCGAAGCACTATTTCAAATCACTTCAACCAACGACTGTCATCTTGACGTTAGCCTGTCCAGGTGGGTCCTATGTCCTATGTATTTGAGTAGGTACTATACACGACGGGGGCGGCACGTCGCCGTCTACTAGTGACGTCACAATCTACAAGCGTCATCGTTTCATATGAAGTTGTCTTTTGCGAAAAAGTGACAGAACATACCCCCTTCTTAAAACTCTGGACACTTATTTAACTTCGTGATTATTTAACCACTGGCGTTGATTTTTTCTATGACTACATTTCTAATCCTTTTTCTAGTGTCTAGACATGGTGGGACAAAGATAGCATTACTGGCTCAAACCTGCATGTTAATGAGACGGTCGCAGATGACGCGAGTGAACTCGTTACGCCAGCAGCGCACCATGGATTTCTTCTCGCTGAAGTAGTTCGGGTGCGTCAGCATCAGACCGGACGCGATACGGGACAGGTCGCGGAGGTTGAATATGTAGTGGAACTTGGCGGGCGTCGGGGGAAGCTCTACTATTATTATCTGTGATGAGAATGTCCATGTGAATGGGGTTGGCGACTGTCAAATGTTTGACTAGATGGCGCCATCATTAGGTTTTACCTAATCACTAGCCTTTTTCTATGAGATTTAGCTTAAACGGCTTGATTCTAAACAAGGAAATTCCGGAAAAAAAGAAGAATTTGACAGTTTTCGTAGGACTGACGGTAAAACCTATGCTGGCGCCATCTGCAAATACTTTCGCCTGGTCCATTGACGACATTTCATATTTTAATTTAGGCCATTTTATAATTTAGATCGCTAGAAAATGTTTTGTTAAGCGACACGTGTTTTTTTATTTCTCGCTAATTTATAATTTTCATTCAGAACTATCAAATTGAAAAGTAGCGAATTCCAGAAGGTCGTTAGTAAATTATGACGTCAATACTACGACTCTGTATGGCAGTTTGGACACCTTTCACATGACAGACGTAATATTAACGTCACACACGGTGAAAACCACGTTTATACGTTTTCGCGATTTTCTTAAAAGCGAGCAGGAAAAAAAAACAGAACTACTTTATTACAAACTAACTTACTTTTTTCGAACTATAATAGAAATAACGAAGGTTCTAAATTCAAAATCGCAAAAAAAATATCTCGGACTTACGAGGTTAATAGTAATGTTTCACGAATTCATCTTAAAGGGTCTCGAACTATAAAACATCTACATGGATTCAGTGGGCGTGGAAAGGTAACAGAGTTACTTTTGTATTTATTATTGTACTAGCTTCTGCCCGCGACTCCGTCCGCGTGGAGCTCGTTTATATCGCAGCTCCATACAGACTTTTATCCCCCATTTCACCCCCTTAGGGAGATGATTTCGGGGATAAAAACTATCCCATGTCACTCTCCATCCCTTCAATTATCTCCACTTAAAAAATCACGTCAATTCGTCGCTCCGTTTTGCCGTGAAAGACGGACAAACAAGCACACACATACACTTCCCCATTTATAATATTAGTATGGATATGGATGGACAGATAGACAGATACCTTGTAGAGGTCCAACGTCATCTGAACGATCTTGTCCGTGATTTCTTGTATCTCCTCGGGGAACATTTCGAAGTGGCCGGCGATGATCGACGTGTATATATGACGGAGCGTGGACTCCGCCGGAAACTGGAGGTTGTATACTGAGAACATGGAGATGAAACGGGGATCCACCTGAAACAGTCAATTTTATTAATAGTGTGGGCACGCTTGGTTAGCGGTCACCGCAGCCGATAGGCGCTTGCAACTTGTTGACCTTTTAAACATCTATACACTCCTTGAAGAATCACAGACTATAATTTGGAAAAAACCATGACAGGTTAACTATTTACTGACCCCGTATCATTATCGGCCTTATCACACGATAAGTGACAAGATAGAGCGTCCTTCACTATCTGACACCGTTCGATAGAACAAGACGACGCTCCTATCTTGTCACTTATCGCGTGATAATGCCGACCATGGTTCCACCAGAAAATAGCCGAAGATGTTGACTGTTTCCTGCATCAAATACCAATGAGCTGATGATGTGATGATTCTGCAAGTGTTTTTTTTTTGCTAAATTTAAATTAATCAAGTTTTCACTTCTGCCGGCACTCCGTCTTTTTTTATTAGATGTGTCTCGACAAAAATTAATATGATTATTTCCACATAAAATTCCATATAACATTTCGAATGATGTACTTAATATGTGTTCTGTGAACGTACGTCATTTCTCCCGCCACCTGCTTTGCCCATACCAGCGAGGAAGCCTATATCCTTGAGGTTCTTCCAGTTGAGATCTTTTCCTCTATCGTAGAAGCCCTTTCTCTCGAAAATCAACTTCAATAAGGCAATTGGCTGTTGCGTGCCGTATGTGTCTACCTGTTGAAAAAATAAAGTCATAAGTTATGCCGGAGATTCAAACTTAATGGAAATTTAATGATCCTGGTAACCAAATAAAAGCAAAAAGGGCACCGACACGCGATTACCCATCCAACAAGTTCTAGAAGCTACGGTAGCCCAGTGAGTGGTTCAGGCATGCGGCTGTCAAACGGCGGTCGTGGGTTCGAATCCCGGCTCGTACCAATGAGTTTTTCGGAACTTATGTACGGAATATGATTTCATATTTACCGTTAGCTTTTCGGTGAAGGAAAAACATCGTGAGGAAACCTGCATACATCTGCGAAGAAATTCAAAAGGTGTATGTGAAGTCCCCAATCCGCACTGGGCCAGCGTGGGGACTACTGCGTTCCCTCTCATACATGAGAGGAGGCCTGTGCCCAGCAGTGGGACGTATATAGGCTGATGATGATGATATTAAATTACCCGCCAAACTGTCAGAACAAACAGAAAACTGTACGATTCCCACCGAATGGGCCGGGCCGGGTCACCTGGCGCCGCGCCGCAACGGGTGCGCGAGCACCCGGCGGCAGCCGACCGCGTTTTAATAGAGTGCAGTAGGCAAAAGCCGGACGGAGCCGGTCACATGTGACGACAGCCGACCACATATGTAGCCCTTAGAGTCGCTAAATTTAAGTTGCATTCGGCGGGGACACATGGCCGTTGGGGCGGAAAGGTTCTAGAGTGCCGACCACACCGGAAGACGCAGCGTGAGACCCCACAAGGTGGACTGCCCCGCTATTCTGTAGGTATCTTGTTTTAAGCTCACCTCAACGCTGACCCACAAATATATCTTGAAGCCGCGATTCGTAGTAGGTATAGCAACTAAGCGTAGGCCGTAGGTACAGGTCTATTTTCTTTAGGCGAGACAATTGGGGTGAAGAATACCAGCCCTGATGACCTGTTAAAGGTCGCGGGAGTCCGCTGGATGTGGGTGGCGCAGGACCAGTCATTGTGGCACTTATTGGGGGAGGCCTACGTCCAGCAGTGGACGTCTTTCGGCTGATATGATGTATACTTACAATGGGCATGTTCATATCGTCTATGAAGACGAGTAGCTTTTTCCCGACAGGCGGGCCGAATGTGTCCTTAGTGCGTTTTTCCACCACCGACTCCAAGTTGCGCTGCACGTCCATGGACGAAGTCCGTGACGAGAAGTTCATTTGTTGGATCAACTGTCGTAGAGGCGTTTTGAAAATTAGTTAAGGTCAGAGGGCAAGTGCGCCCCCGGGGTAAGTGCACATTTCATCAAACATATAGAGATCTACAGATATATATCACATAACGACATACATTCATGCAACAAACTAAAACAAGTCTATTGCTTTGATATTGATTTAAATTACTGAATGATGAATGAGGCACGCTTTCTTAACTGCATGTGTCAGTATCAGTAGAGCTATTAGATGTATTTGACGCGCGAGCGAAGCGAACAACGTCGTCTGATCTGACGTTCTCCTCTGCAGGTCGCATTTCACAACCGATTCTCGCATCGGTCGCATTTCTAAAGCTCATAGACTCACACTAGTATATATATGGCCTATTCCCATTTGTGGGAATGGGAATAAATATTTCCCTCTGGTACCACTGGGGGCAACTGGGAAAGAGTCATCCCCATTTGTCCCCAGTGGTCACAAATAGGAATAGCTCGTTTATATTTACGTATTTTTCAGGAGGCAGGCCTCGCAAATAGTTGGTGATGATGGCCGTTTTCGAAGTCCCCGTGTCACCGACGAGTATCACGGGTCTCTCCACCTGCATACAAACACCAAGTTTATGCTCGTTATTTTACAGGTAAATGCAATGATGTCACATAAAAAAGAGGTAATAGTACCTATAGAGGTACGTTTAAAAATGGCCACCAAATCTGACAGCATACGTTTCCATTGACGACGGGAAACTGAGGCAAGTTGGTGCCATTGACTCGATTTTAGTGCGCCACTTTTGAAGCGCTTATCTACACTTTTTAGGGTTCCTTAGTCAATATTATAATTTCGCCATGTCCGTGTGTCAGTCCGTCTTCGGCTTAGCTCAGTAACCCTAACTAGAAAACTGTAATTCGGCATGGGTATATAGTTTAATCACGCCGACAAAACAGTAGGATAAAATCCTGTTTTTTTTAAATAATAATAATAGTAATAAATAGTCTTTATTGCACCACAACAAGAGACAAACAAGTTACAAAAAAAATTCTTAATAAATAATGGTAACAACAGGCGGTCTTATCGCTTTAAAGCGATCTCTTCCAGACAACCTTTGTACAGCAGGAAGCATTTAAACTAGAATTTTTAACAGGTAGTGCAGGAATTAATCATGAAGAGTAAACTAACACATCAATCTTTCAAATATTTCTAAATATTTTTAATGTAGGTACACCCCCTGTATGTTTTTTATAGGGTACCCTAGAAGTTTTTTGTTAAACCTATAGTGTGGGGCATCGTTGGCTAGCTCGTTCATATTTAAAATATAATTGGTTTCTTAAAACCATTTTTAGGGTTCCGTACCCAAAGGATAAAAACGGGACCCTATTACTAAGGCTCCGCTGTCCGTCAGTCCGTCCGTCCGTCTGTCACCAGGCTGTATCTCACGAACCGTGATAGTTAGACAGTTGAAATTTTCACAGATTATTTCTGTTGCCGCTTTAACAAGAAATACTAAAAAACAGAATGAAATAAATATTTAAGGGGGCTCCTATACAATAAACGTGATTTTGTTGCCGTTTTTATAGATGATGGTACGGAACCCTTCGTGCGCGAGTCTGACTCGCACTTGGCGGGTTTTTTAACTTAGTTATGCGTTTGCGATATATTGGGCTTTAAAGCCATGATGCAATTCGGCCAACTCCAATGATCTCAAGGATCTATACGCTTAAATTAAGAGAATATATAGCAACGTAGGTACATGATTGAATTGCAACTTACACTCTCCATGATTTTAATGAGCCAAGTCATCCTCAAGGTGTCTACGGTAGGAACCAGTATGGCTGAAAACTTCATATCCCTATCGTGGACATATTCTGGTACCAGCCACTCCCACGCCTCCCAGGTGAAAGTACTCAACTCCAGGCAATAGTCATACAATGTCGGAAAAGCCATGGGGAAATGTTCTACAAAAAAATAAAGTCAGTTGAAATTTAATTTTTTAATTATAACATAAATTTATACAAAAAAAGCAAAAAGCCAACGACACGCGGTGTTCCCAGGCGGTCACCCATCCAAGTACTGACCGCGCCCGACGTTGCTTAACTTCGGTGATCGGACGAGAACCGGTGTGTTCAACGTGGTATGGACGTTGGCGACGATACCTTTTAAATTTATTTTCTCAAACATGCTCTGAAATGTATGCGTTAATGTCACGAAATGAAGACAAGAAGTTTCTTGTTTATGGCTCCCTAACATTACTTCTTGGCCTGACGCTAAGAAGTAATGTATGAAAACCCTAACTAAAAACATTATTGTCCGCTACTCTAACTTTTTAAATATGCTTTATAATATTAAACAGACAAAGGAAAAATTACATACTGCCAACCACCACTAGACTCTGTAAGCAGACTTGCGAAATAAAAAAAAACAAAATCTATGGTACTATACTTATGTGCGGTTAAACATTGTGCTTGAACGGCTTGTTGAAATGTCATGTTTAAAAAATAAAAAAGGCGGCAAATTACACAATTGTTTTCTGAACTTTCGTTCCGATTGTAATTTCAACAAACTAGTATTTAATTGATTACCTTGTAGGTATTTTTTCAATTTTAATATTTCCTCACATCGCTTGAGAAAAGCACTATACAATCCTCGGCCGGAACAGGGATTGCTGGACTCGTTCTATCCGGCCTCGTCTACGACTCGGCCGTCTACCCCACCACCAATTTTATATTAAGGTCCAACTTACTAGTGGTGGCTTTCTTTTCCACGCTATCTTCGACCAGCATCATTGGACAAGCTTTCTTGATATAATTATCGAAGTCTGTTCGTCCATCATCGATTATAGCTGCTCCCAAGCTATTGTACATCGACTGTTGGGTAATTAACAATACATTAGTACTATAGTACTCACACTAAATTTCACCACACAGAGCTCAATAAAAGTGCAAAAACCTTTTAAAACACAGTTAATATAATAATAAAATATAATAAGTCGGTAAATATTTGGCAACAATCTTACAGAAGTCGACCTAATCCCAAACTAAAAAAAGCTTGTACTATGGGTACTGTAGGCAGACAACGTTCTGGTAAATAGTCGTCTTGTAATCAAAACAAGTGTGAAACTGAAAACACACTCAACCTTACATTTTATACGAATCTCATCATTTATCATTCATCATCAATTTATAACTTGGTCTGCCAGGCCTAAGTGGCGCGTAATCTGCGCTTTTTCTGTTCTGTTTCTGGCCCTCGGGGCAAATATAAAAAAGTATTTCACTTTAATGTACAAATTTCGTCAAGTTCCTCATCCGGGGGTGTAGCTCAGATGGTAGAGCGCTCGCTTAGCATGCGAGAAGTACGGGGATCGATACCCCGCACCTCCAATCTTTTTGCATTTTTAAATTAAACTTATGTGGTTATAATAAATGTAAATATTGACGACCGCTTTAGCTTAGTTGGAAGTGACCCTGCCTACGAAGCCAGAGGTCCTGGGCTCGAATCCCGGTAAGGGCAAAACTTTGTGTGATGAGCGATTACTTTTATATACCATTCATATCAAATTGAGCATATTTCTATGAAACTATAATTGAACAAGATTTATTTATTTCATATCAATCCGATGATATAATAAATGGAATGGAATATAATTCATAAATAAAATAAATAAATGAATGTTTTCAAGTCGAGACATACCACCATAAACACGCACTCTACAACAGATTTGTCCACAGGCTCATTTGCATTTTCTCTGTTAGGCAAGAGTCCACTTATCATGTAGCAGAGCTGAACAACCTGAAACACATTTATTTTGTTATAGAAATATAAAAATACGTTTAGTAAGACAATCGATGTTCATAAAGTTAAAAATGACTTCAATTTATTAAGGATAGCGCCACCTGTGTCCTATATTTGATACTACAACCAGTCGCCGCGCCGGCCCGTTGCTAAGTCTGCTTGGCCAACTGCTGTCAGTTACGCACTCACGGTAGAGATGGCGCGAATAACAATAGTAGCTTCTTAAGGGTGTTTTGTTAAGCATACTTCAATTTATTACTTAAGAATCTATTAATAGAAAAATGTTATTACTTGATAGACGAATTCCTTGACGACAAAATTTAGTATTATATAAACTACAATAAAAATAGGACATATGATTTTAGGTATTTTTAGATCTGACATAAAATTATTACAATAACTATTAACTAAAGATTTTGACATAGATATACTTAATTTATTTGAAATAAATATGAATAAACAAGTTACTCAAGCCTAGAATAAATATTGTAATTTATTGTGTGCCCTTAAAGGGTGTCATGAATTGACTTAACCAAAAATGTACCACCTTATTATGTATGCATGACATAACAATGAATAAATGAATATGAATATGAATATTAAGGATAGCGCCACCTGTATCCTATGTTTGAAACTACAACCTAGTCGCTGGCCCGTTGATTGGCCAACTGATGTTAGTTACGCACTCACGGTAGAGATGGCGCGAATAACAATAGTCGCTTCTTACGGGTGTTTTGTTAAGCATAGGTACTTGATATAATTTTACAAGGCGCTCTATCTCATTCTTATTACAAGGCACAATGTAAAAATGACATGGTATTCAAATACATCGGCAAATAACGAGGGTTACTAAAATGAATGTCGGTTGAATACCAAATTAAGCGCAGTTTGAGGCACGATGGTTTTCAAAGGCGTTTGCTGCTGCAGACCAAACAGTCCGAACACGATGTAGTTAATGGCCCCGGCGACGTAATGGTCGAATAGATCCCTCAGCTGATCGCGTTCTTCCTCATTATTTCGTCCACGGACCCATCTGGACGAAAGTACCTCATTATTATAGCCACAATGCACAACTCGTGAAGCAATCAACTAAAACTTTAAACTGATCATCATATTCTCGGATACTGTATCAAATATTTTCTATATAATCTGCCAACGTCCATACCACGTTGAATACACCGGTTCTCGTCCGATCACCGAAGTTAAGCAACGTCGGGCGAGGTCAGTACTTGGATGGGTGACCGCCTGGGAACACCTCGTGTCGTTGGCCTTTTTATTATTTTATTTTATATTCAGTACGCCTCAGTATTTTTGCCCGACTACTGCGGCAACGCCGAAAGGAATGTTTTTAAGAGTATGTTAATATTTACGTATGTTTCGCCGTATCGTTTAAGATATTGAACCTATTTTAATAAAAGAGGTGTCAATCGATTCGAAATTATCTCCGGGTCATATAGGCTACCTTGTGTATCAACGAAACAGTTCCACCAATTCGTTTTCTGTAGTCGAGCAGTTTTTTAAACGTTTTGTATACAGGATGAATCCCAAGTCGTGAACAGAAATGTGTGGTGTTAACTTTAGTTTCACCATGTGGACGTGACACAATTATGTAGACGTAAAATCTGTTTACGACTTATATCACCCTGTTTCTTATGTTGCTAACAATAAATTCTCTGTATAGATATGTTTGAAAGGTTGTCTATGTAGATATTTGAGAACTCGACTGTACGTACAACGTACTATCGAGCTGATTTGATGATGGAGAAACGTGGCCATATAAACTCATCTCGTGTAATTTAGGAGTTGATATGACCGTCAGATAAACGCGCTGTGTTTGAACTCATTGGAATCCTCTGGACGAGTTGATGACTGTGCAAAAGTACAGTCGATAACAAAAGCTGGTACATTTTTTTTTCTGACAGAAATATATGCTCTATATAAATTTTCATTTAAGTACCTTTCCCAATACGGTTCGTATCCCAGATTTTTCGGATCCACAAACACCATGCCAGCCCTAGAAACGGTAGCAGGGCTAGCATAGTTCAAGTCTCCGACTTCAAAGAGCAGCGCGCAGTACGAGGCGAGCCGAATTCGTTCGCCGTTCGCCAGGGTGAGCAGTTTGTTGTCGTCCATTACGGAGTTCATGTTCTCTATCCAGAGGGCGTCCACGTCACCGTCGAAGAGAGAGTAGCGACGCTCTCCCTCTTCCGCGGGTCTGTTGGAAAAATTAAATTCACAAATTTGGTATTATAAGGAAATGGTGAAATGCATGGTACTGACCATTTTTAACCAGCTTCAAATAATTATAAAAACCGGCCAAGTGCGAGTCGGACTCGCGCACGATGGGTTCCGTATTATCTATAAAAACGGCAAAAAAATCACGTGTGTTGTATGGGAGCCCCCCTTAACTATTTATATTATTTTGTTTTTAGTAGGTATTTGTTGTTATAGCGGCAACAGAAATACATAATCTGTGAAAATTTAAACTTTCTAGCTATCGCGGCTCTAGTGTCAGACAGACGGACGGATAGACGGACAGATAGACAGCGAAGTCTTAGTAATCTATAGGGTCCCGTTTTACCCTTTGGGTACGGAACCTTAAAAAAGGAGGTTCTCAATCCGGTTGTACTTTTTTTGTTTTTTTTTTCATCATATAACTTATTATTAGGGGTTAAACACTTGACTTGAGGAGTGTAGATTGGTTGTAACTGGATGGCGAAAAGGGGAGAACGGGTCTTGTGGCGTACCTATGGGGGAGGCCTACGTTCAGCAGTGTACATATGTTATTTCTTATTTATATAAAACTAATTTACTGGCACTTGAAATTAAGACATCGGTATTCTTGAGAGTTGCATCATGGTAATCTGTTGAAAAATCGACTCTACTACCCAAGTTCATATTTTTAATGAGTGTTTTGTAAAATATCACTTCTGTATACCTACACCTGAAAATTAGAATAATATGTATCCATTTAAATTTGTACCCATATTTGGTTCATTCATTATATTTAAGATTCAAAATCTTGTCGGTGGAGCAATTTCCATTCCTCTCTGTTCTCAGCTATTGTTTGGTTACTATGATAAAATAAAGACAGTGCCGAGTTTACGCCTAATGTTCCAAATAATAAACAATAATGTGCACGCATTGATGCAGATTTATATGACTGCAGATACTTTTACAATTTTATGTATACACGTAAATCAAGTTTATTTTTCGAATACATGAACCTATCTGATATCTATAATTGTCTCTTTCATTCTGTGCATGACGTCATTGTTGTGTCAATTTTTAGCAAATATTTTCTCCGCGATTATTTTGTTTGACATCAGTAGGTAGACTAGGTAGTTAGTCTACATTCACTGAGATTGCATGTAGGGATGTGTGTTCATTATGTCTGGTCTTCGATCGAGTACAAACTAAGAGCATTAAACCAACAGGAGCGGCCATGAGTAATTTTCTATACATAAAAAGTCTGCCGATTTTTGCGGGAGGGGAACGTCAAATGTATACGTAACATCAAAATAGCTAGGTACTTCAGATAAACGTCAGTCCATACAATGTGTATGACCACTGGTCATATATTTTCGGCAGAGGGGAACGCTTGTCAATGGCCGCTCCGGTTGGTTTAACCCTTTGAACGCCGAGAGCCACTAAAGTGGTCGAGTGCTGTCGTACCCACCACGCCAACAACCTTTAAGGTGGTTATGGCGGACACTGTCAAAACAATTTTCTTACTGTCAGATGAGTTTCATATTCGCTCTTTAGCTGTCACGATGCTGGCGTGTACGTCACATTCTGACACGAAAGTAAAAGCGGTCAAAGGGTTAATGCTCTAAGAGTACAAAGATACGATAATGTTGATCATAAAGCAGAACATCTTTATGATCAACATTACGTTTTGAACTTTTTAAATTATTGTTACTAAATACTTGAGACTTGTTATTATCTATGTGATAATAACTGATATTTTATTATTTGTTACGGTCTTTATCATCATGGCTGTGATGTGTAATAATTAAAGTAAGTGCCCGCCCGGAATAGTTAATGGCCAATTCGCCGTCCCTAACCATTTATTACTTGAACACAGTACCCATTGTCAAAGAACCTTTGCTCGTAAAACACCATAGACCGTTTAGTTACCCATTCCCCGCTAGATGTCGCTGTTACGTGCGCGGCGATTTCTGCTTCGCGCTGTTAAGATTTTTCCTGGTTTAGTGACCCTCTCAGTTTACCATTGTGAACTCATACTTACCTGGCATAGGGGATACCGTGATCAAGAAGGCGGTTCCCCCAGGGCGAGACTCTCCCATTGCACTGCGGTTGGGTTGACCCTTGCGATTATCCCTAATGTGGATAACTCGGATGCGTAATTTTTGGTAGTGGGGACTGCGTACGCGCCGTCCCCCCCGTGTTAAATACGTCTAGAAGTAATCTTAAATTAGGATGCTAAGGTTATGAGAACGGCAAAGATAACCTTTATCGTCGCTAATTTTAATGTGGGCCCGCCTAACATTTGTAACTTATATGGAAAAATAATGATCGCGGAGTATTTGTGGGAATGTAATAATAACACAACAATATTTTCAACACAATTGCTCGTAACGAACCTCTTATTGTGTCGCTTTTAGGCTCATAATCCTGGATATTAAAAACGCGTGTTTTATAACATTACAACACTTGTGTGTTATGGTTATATCCCGATT
Organism: Epinotia demarniana; assembly: GCA_945867215.1. Lineage (NCBI taxonomy): Eukaryota > Metazoa > Arthropoda > Insecta > Lepidoptera > Tortricidae > Epinotia > Epinotia demarniana. Next base: position 7,317,981 of record OX244276.1, on the reverse strand, counting down.
AAGTCACGTTGGCTGGCACCTTGCAGCAAGATATATGCATGAACACGGTGCATTCTTAAATTAACCAGGTTGTACAGAATGTACAGCTATTTTTTTAATTTTCGGCAAATGGATTCTTACTCGACTAAACAAATTAAATCCTTTTTGTTAATTAATTGACTATTTCTTTTTGTATATGATATGGAAACGTTTAATTAAGTGAAACTATTCACTTTTCATAACATTTTACATGAATTAAATACAGATAACATTTTAAAACGATAATATAATTTTATTTTGTATTGGCTGTTTAGAGAATTCTGTGCCTACACTGCGCAAACTTCACAAAAAAAAAACTCTTGGGCGCCCTTATAGGTTATTTATTTCACAAATATTTGTAAAATTTGTTTATGCGTGTTTAGTTATTATCAAAAATGTTGACTCGTGGTGACTAGAAAAGTGATAAATATAGTGGACGCCACTGGAAATTCTTGGCGATGTGCAATTGTGAGTAAAAACCTGTTGTCATCTTAATGATTTGCTTAGTGTAAAGTAAATAATTTGGCAGGCCTATAACATTTTCATCTTATGAAAATGATTTTTTCCTCGCAAAATGTGTTGAAAAACGTCGTATGATACGCGTGAGCTTTGATAATTACATCCTCGGCTTCCTTATCACGCTCACCTGCGGTTCGCGTGAACAATTTCGCCTCTGATGTAATTATCAACCTACCTCACTTGTATCACAATGTACTATTACAGTACATATGGCATGGTGCTACTTTCCCGCACTAGTGCGGAAAGAGCACTTTCCGTGCATATGTCGAAACTTTAAAGAGCCATATGTACATATGGCTCGTTAAAGTTTAGAACGTTGAACGATACACATGCGAATAGGTAATTCGCAACTCGTGTCGATTTAAAACACTCCCTTCGGTCGTGTTTTAATTTATTACCACTCGTTGCTAATTTCCTATTTTCGGCACTTGTATCGTAAATAACTATACTTGTCGACTTAATGTTTGAGTTAAGACTTCGTAAACCAAACTCAATTCACATATTTGTAACTTTCAGACGTATACATATCTTTGTACTCGACTGTACACAGCGAACGAAAAAAACATAAGTCTAACTAGCACCGTAAAATGGCCCCACAGGAAGGGTGACAAACTGTCATAAAAAAACAAATGTTTCACTTCAATAAATATGCCTTGTTGTGCATGTAAAATGGTGTGTGACTTCGGACAATCACAGCAAAAAAGATGGAATCATTTTTTACAAGTGAGTACAGCGATAAACATATTATTTTGATTTTATTGTTATGATCATATTTTGTACATGGATGGTATCGTGACAGACATCTATATTTTTTCATTAGTTAAATACAGAATTAATAAATTGGTACTTTTATTTAACCGGTACCTGGGCGACCGAGCCCCACTCGGGTGAAAATAGAGCAAACTAATTTTGCCGGATATGAAACACAGCTAGGATAATTTTTTCACCCCCGTAAACTCTTACATTGCACATTTCTTCGAAATCGTTGGTGCCGTTTTCAAAAAACTTGGTTACAAATAATAAAGGTACTAGTTGAATAATATAGGGCAGAATCTTTAGTTGAATCCATCATTGCGATCATCGTAGAAATAGAAACCAAGGCAGTCATTTTTGAAGAGAAGATTCTTTAGCGGCGCTGTGCACTTTTTGGGATGGGGAACAATTGCTAAACTCGCGACAGGTGTAGGAGCGTAGGAGGTCACGTGACCGTAGGATGTAGTGTTGCCAATTGCCGGAACACCAAAAGCGGGAGTTGCGCTTCAATAGGCGGTTTTTTTGCAAAATTAAGATTATTCAAGTTTTTTTTAAGCATTTCGTAAGTTTTCACTTCTTGCCGGCACTCCCGGAGTGCAACCCGATTTTTTGTACTTATAGTATGTAGTTAAGATAAAAAATATATTTATTAAACTAAGAATATTACACGAACAACGTGACAACTAAATAGCTTCTTGTTGCATGTAACCCACAGATAACCTACCTATAGATAGAGCCTATGAGCGATTTAGTTCGATGCAAAGGTCACCACAGTTGGCGGTAAGTGCGGGTTGCGGGGAGGTCGGTAACGGCGCTGCGATTGGCTGTTTCGAAAGTAGCGCGCTTTGTCACATAATGGCGCCCGAAGCGTAGTGATTGGACGCGTTGGTCGTTTACGGTTTTTAGCGGTGCCACAATTAATTGTTAGTGGAATATTTTACACGGCGTAGGTTTACCTGTTAAGATTGTTAAAATTTTTGAACGGACTGTTATATTATTATCATGTTTCGTTCATCGATTATTTTGATCACCACGTAACATAAAAAAGTATGTTAATCGCATCGAGTATAGTCATATAAAATAGTTAATTTCTAGGCATTTTACAACATTTACTGCATTATCGTGTTTATGTCGGACAAGAAGCCTTCGTCCCGTTCATATTTATATATTTACTAGGAAAGGACGAATGCGATGTTTATTCGACATTAACGCGAATGTGCTAGAGATAGGCTATGTATGATATTTTAAGATTGGTATAGCTAGGTAAGGAAGATAAATAAAAACGATGTCATGAAAGAGAACATATATTTATTCAATCATCAATGTGATAAAATTATGTGGTTGATGTGATGTGATGATGTGAATCCTCATCACCATTTAAGAGGGCGTTTCCCCTGGTCTAAGTCCTGCATGAGGTCCATCTCGCAATACTAGTCCTAATTGCTGTCGAAGATGATTCGAAAAAACCCAAATGGCATGGTTCCATCGCTAACCACCTCCGAGATCCCTCACACCTGGTCGAAGTCCAGCATGAGGTCCATTTCGTAACACTAGTCCTAATTGCTCTCGAAAGCGGTTCGAAAAAACCCAAATGCCATGGCCCCATCACTAACCACCTCCGAGATTCCTCAAACCTTGTCTTAGTCCTGCATGAGGTCCATCTCGCAATACTAGTCCTAATTGCTGTCGAAGACGATTCGAAAAAACCCAAGTACCATGGCTCCATCGCTAACCACCTCCAAGATCCCCCACACGTCGTCGAAGTACAGCATGAGGTCCATCTCGTAACAACCACCACTACCAATGTATTAATTATTAAATTCTAATTAATTCTACTTTATATGAATGAATACTACAAAGCAATAGCTAAACTTCGACACTACATATTATTCTACAATACTCTAAATTACCCAATAAATAAAATAAAACTACATAATATCAACTCTTAAACCAACAAAAAACTTCCAGCACGGCTATCATGCGACGGCGCGCGAGCTCTCTTGAACTTTCTCGCACTATCCGTCTCTTTCTTATTAGAACACTTAGAACAAGAGGTGCGAGAAAAATCGAGAGGATGTCGCGACCGCATGATAGACGTGTTGTACTACAATAATATATTCCGTTTATTAGCTCTGGAAACTATAAAATAGAGCGAGATAGTAATTTACTACGTCTCCCTCTACCTCATAGCTTGTTAGACGGTTGCAGTCCGCCACGCTGCCTTCTTGGTCTTGGTGGAGTTTAAACCTCTTTAGTACATCGTAAACATTATCTATGATTTCAATGACAAGGATATAAATATAATATTTGGTGAATTTTCGTATTAAAATAGTACACGAAAGCACGGATGAATTAAAGTATTGTTTCCTTAAATGAATCTGAATCGGTAAAATTCGAAAGCATTCACTAGCCCATCACTAAAGTGTCACGTGATTTCGTGAGAAAGGAACAGTATATTGCCATTTTCATTTGATGAAAAGAGACATGCATACTTCACTGCTTCCTATAGACCAGTGTAAAGTGAACTCCGTGTGACAGAATGAAATTTACATGTATATGATAAATTTAACTTATCTGTGAAATGTTATTCCGTCGGTTGTGCAATTAGACGTTCGGGAGTTTTTCCCACACCACTTCTCACAGCAATAACTCATTTTTTCAGCGCAAAAATAATTTTAATTTGTTGCTTGTTAGACGGACGTCTAGATCGCGTACTTGGTCGCAACTGACAACATGGCGCGGGTAGCGGGGGGTTATCAGTGCTAGAACATATATGCGTGGTGACCGCGCGTCGCCCTATAGGCTCAATCTATAGGTAGGTTATCTGTGATGTAACCATTCAACAATTATTCGTTTTCGTTGTCACTGTAGTCTGACGACTCGACGCACGAATGTTTTTATTTCGTTCGCTGCCACACAGACCAGAAATCCGAATGAATTTTAAAAGAGAATTATGTGGGCCAATCCCGGCGGCACTGCAATGCCGGGCCGACCCGTGACGGGAGTGGAGCGAGCCCCGAACATCCCGTCGGTTTACAAAAATCAGATTAATATACTGGTCCCTCAGTGAGGGAACTTTCAGATATTAAGCTGAAAAGAACAGATACTACACTTTGATCTTAGCCAAAAGGCCGAGAAGCGATAACAGCAAAATGGCGCTCGAGGAGGGTCATTGAATCAGGAAAAATCTTAACAGCGCGAAGCAGAAATCGCTGCTGACGTAACAGCGACATCTACCGGGGCTGGTAACTAACCAGCGCGGCAGCTGTTTACATTGTGTTGTATGTTTTGTGGTGGCACTACCTTTCCTGTTTATGCACTAGTTGTACTTTACTATTTTTCCCCATGTCCTTGTGTGTAGATAGATACCTAGTTTACGAGTATTAGTATACTCGCGCCTATAAGTTTAATCATCTATTAAAAGCGCTGTGTCGTGTAGAGGTTTACATTGACAGAACAAAAGACGAAGCCAACCTGTTCATCTCTCGGAAAATCTTAGAGTAGAGTCCGTCCGTCCAATCTCTAGTCACCGGGTCCAAGATCCCATAGAGTTCTATAACGGAGCAGGCCTGCAAAATTATAGAATACTTACAATTAATTGCAATTGCAACTATACTTACAATATTTAAAATATTATTTTTTATTTAAGATGCTTATTCAAGAATCCGACAAACTTTCCACCCGGACGTAATTATGTACATTTATATGAAGCATGCATTGTTTTTCTTCGTATGATTTATCTTGAATATTATAGAGAAAATGTTAATGAATCAAAATAAAGACAAAAACATTTATTAATATTTTTCTGATTTTACAGAAGTTAGCACATCTATAATTTTTTTGATGTCTGAAATTTTGTCGGATTCTGTCGCTGGGTAACTATTTAATTGATAATGTAACCGTTACATATAAAAAATAAGCTATTATAAATTATTTCCAAAATTGTAATTTCTTTCCATACAAGCAGGGTTGGGCAAAATACTGGCTTTATTGTATTTGAAATACAAATTACAAAATACATGTAAAAATGTATTTGAAATACAAACTAGAAACTACTTTGGTGACAGGTATTTGAAATACAAAATACAGTATTCAAAATAATGTATTTCAAATACAAAATACTTATTTCACAACACTTTTTACACGTTTTTTTTCACAACACTTTTTACACATTTTTACAAGCTTTTATTTAACTTGCCCTGTTAGTATGTATGTAATCAAATCTTGCAAGTTAAATTTGACCCACTTCCTATTGAGCTAAAATTTTGAGTATAAGTATAGTTTGGATGACAATTCAATAATATGGTACGGTACCATACAGTACAGCTGATCTGATGATGGAGACAGAAAGTGGCCATGGGAATTCAGTACTTAACCGACGTAACCCCGTTGAGTTTGAGTTATGCTATGTAATAAAAAACCGCGTAACGAACTAAATTCATAAATTGGCACCTAACGTTAGTCGTTGACACATACAGTAAAGTGTTGCCACAGCACGGTGCCCTAAAGCCCCTAACTATATTAAAAACGTTCCATTATACGGTTATAGAAATAAATAACACGTATTTTTGTGCAAATGTATTTGAAATACGAAATACTAAATACACGTGAGTGCGGTATTTCAAATACCAAATACAAAATACTTCTCCAACCTGTAGTTGAAATACAAATACAAAAGTATTTCAAATACATGTAATTGAAATACTGCCCAACCCTGCATACAAGTTGTCAGTTCATTGACTGGAATATATGGTATGTACATAAGGATTCAGAGTTGGCTGATAGCACATTTTGCTGTGCCGAGAGGGTACTACAATTGCTGGTATAGCTGTCACCACAAATAATCTCAATAAAGGGTTGGCAACTTGCTTGTTATTCTTCTAGGTTCGCGAGCATTCATAGGCTAGTGTCTGCATACCATCAGGCAAGCTTATGTGCAAGAAAAGCTTAAGGCGGTGCATTGGAAATTATCGCGTGCTTTTTAACGCCTTTTTAACTAGATTAAGAAACAATAAGGTCTGATTTTTTGATATATGATTCTTGACCATATGATTGTTTATCTGATTTGATGGATACATGATTGCCTAAAATTTCCTCGACAGAAAAATAATCCAGTCTGTATTTTCCTTTTTTTACTCAGCCTACTCAAACGATACATTATTTTACGACCCAATCAAGTTAAATATATAGTATTTTATGTCGTCTAAAATCTCACTTAATGAAATTTAAATAAAACTTCACTAAGTTAGGCATTTGTCGAAATTTGTCCAAAAAAGCCATTTCCGAAGAGTGTTACATCTCTTTATCTCGTGCGCGGAAGGCATACGCGTGTTTGTCTAGGGGGCGTGTTCGACTCGAATCTCATCCCCTTAAAGGGGAAAACCAGCTGGTAAAAGTTTGTACCTTAGGGTTGACAACTTGCAACTTAGTGGGCAGACCCATCGCGGTCTGCGCCTTGACCAGCGCCCTGATCACGACGGACTTGCCCCCGCCCGTGGGCCCCACCGTCATGGTCGAGTGCCGGGTCATCATGGTTTCGTATAGCTGCACTATCTTGTCCACCTGGAGATAAACTATGGTTATTCTTTCGGGAAGCAAAGTGTAGGTATAATTTCAGTTCTATGAAATATTCTTTCGGCTTTTGATTAGTACTTCTGCAAGAGGCGTCTCTAGTCCATGTACCTAGCGCCCGTGTGCAAACATTACTCTAGCGCCCCCTAGTAAGCGCGCGGTCAAAATGGAATGGTAGCGGGCGGCGCTCGGCGCCCCCTAGGACCGCTGCGCCCGGGTGCAACGCACACCCTGCACCATAGGTAAATACGCCTCTTCTGCTCCTTGCGATTTGGTTACTGAATTTAAATTTAATTGAGCCATTAAATTTGGAACAAATTGGGACAGGATCGGCAGAGGAGAAACATCTTAAAAGGCTGCCTTATTTCACTCGGACTTAGTAAACTATAAAAATCCATATAACTTGCAATTGCACAATTTATGATGGCAGAGGTTCTAGGACACTTTGTGACATTTAACAGTCATATAACCTTGCCATGTCGTGGCTGTCATATCAATTGAAGACATTAATTGGTTAATTAAACAGTCGATATAACAGCGAGGTTATATCGAAAAATCTACGAGAGTAACAAAACTGTGCAGGTTATAGTATTACTACTGCAACGAGCGAGCGAAGCCATCAAAGTTTTCCGTATTTCAGCTTCGGCCAATATACTATACATTGTGATACAAGTGAGGTATGTTGATAATTACGTCAGAGAGGCGAAATTGTTCACGCGAACCGCAGGTGAGCGTGATAAGGAAGCCGAGGATGTAATTATCAAAGCTCACGCGTATCATACGAAGTTTTTCAACACATTTTGCGAGGAAAAAAATATTTTCATAAGATGAAAATGTTATAGGCCTGCCAAATAATTTTTTTTACATTAAGTAAATCATTACGACGACAACAGGTTTTTACTCACAATTGCACATCGCCAAGAATTTCCAGTGGCGTCCATTCTATTTATCACTATTCTGGTCACCACGAGTCAACATTTTTGATAATAACCAAACACGCATAAACAAATTTTACAAATATTTGTGAAATAACCTATAATGGCGCGCAACAGTTTTTTTTTCGTGAAGTTTGCGCAGTGCGGGCACAGAAATCTCTAAACAGCCAATACAAAATAAAATTATATTTTCGTTTTAAAATGTTATCTGTATTTAATTCATGTAAAATATTATCAAAAGTGAATAGTTTTACTAAATTAAACGTTTTTATGTCATATACAAAAGAAATAGTCAATTCATTAACAAAAAGGATTTAATTTGTTACGTCGAGTAAAAGCTGTACATTCTGTACAACCCGGAACCGTGTTCATGCATGTATCTTGCTGCAAGGTGCCAACGTGACTTAATCGGGATATAACCATAACACAAAAGTGTTGTAATGTTATAAAACAGGCGTGTTTAATACCCAGGATTATGAGCCTAAAAGCGACACAATAAGAGGTACCTACGTTACGAGCAATTGTGTTGCAAAAAAAGTAACCACTTTTTTTAAGCAGACTTGTGATTTCTACAGCTACAGTAGTGCGACTAGTTAATAATTTTGTAAAAAGCTAAGCGCTATAGGAGAACTCACCTGAACGGGTATGATAATATATCCATCCTTCTCTAATACTTCGACCACCATAGCATTGAATTCTGGATACCCGACGCGCGGGCAATCCACGCCAGGGAACAGGTCCTTGATCAGACCCAGGAATAGAGGCACGTCTTCGAACACGAATTTGGGGTAGTTCATATCCCTGCCAAACACATATATGTAGATGATGGTAAAGGTTGGGGTAAAATCATTATTAGAACAGCCGAGATATCAAGTCACATAAGGGTGGTTATTTTTTGCAATATTGAGCAGTCCTGTGCTTGCAGCGTATGTTGGCAACCTGGCGTAGCAGTGCGACTGAGACGTCTTTACTCGTACCTAAGTATACCCGAGCGAGACGACCACGTTTATCACGACACAATCCTCGAAACGCACCTTTCCTACCAGTACTGCCCCCAATCGCATAGAACTCCTTTGTCTGCATCACGGAATAACAAACCATTGGAAGTTGCATTCAAACGAATTTCATAGAGAACCACTGTCGCCGCACGCACACAACCGCACTTCAATAAATACACGAACACACAATTGATTTTGACGCTTTTGATTTGTTTAAACATACGGTATTGCAACCGTTGCTGTTAACGGTAGCAAAATTTTATGTGCAAGAGATACTTTAACTACTACTTTTTAGGGTCTAATTTAGAGTGTCAAGCACATATATCATACTTGTAAGCATGTCATTCGCCACGTGCGGTTGCTATGCGAGTGACAATAATCTGTGCAAGAAGTGAGCTTATTAAGCTCATGTTCGGGGACACGGGAACGTCTACTCACCACTTCCAATGGTTTCTTATTCCGTGGTCTACATGCCGTCGCTATAATAAAGAAGATGGTGATAAAATAGATCGTACCTGAGAGCACGCATAAGCACCACGATCTCGGGAAGGCCGGTGCTCTCGCGCCGCATCTTGCCGGCCATGCGCAGCACCGCCGTCAGCGCGCGCAGCCCCCAGTCGTAGTGGGACTGCTTCGACAGCTGCTCGCGCGCAACCTTATACAGCACCGTCATTTTCTTGGCCAAAACCTGGGCATGAACATTTCCTAGTCAATTTACAAACACGTTTGATCTAAATTGTCCAGCAGGAGGCGAAATGGCAAGGGCGTAGCTAGGATTTTGTTAAGAGGGGGAAGGCATAGACAAACCATGAATGTCTAATATAATATATCTAAGGAAACTCTGCATGAGCAATGGGACATCTGCCTCTTCTGCCGTACTTCGCTACGCCCTTGAGAAATGGGTATTGTAACCGAATAACTATGATCATATCTAATCATGCGGGTACTGTACCTAGCTAATTATCGAGAAAAAGAACTACTGTACAGACTTAACTTTAAGTCGAGTTCCGGTTCAATTCGGTTATGTCGAGTTCGAGTATTCCGATTCGCGGTGCGTGCCACTTTGAAAAGCGCTTCGTCAGATTAAGGCCCGGTTTTATAAAGAAGCGTTATAGGTACCAAACGTCGGATCACATTTCGGTAACTCAGTTTCGCATTCTATTTTACCGATGGCCAGGCAGCTTAGAGCGACCTGCATTACTTAATTACCGGGGTCTATTGCAAAGCATCATTATACCAAACCGAGAATATAAGACCGAAATCATGCAATCTCCAGGTCACTAGCTATAAAACCGCTTTATACGACTTGAGTACCTTTCGGGTATACACACCGTCATACAACCGTCATATATTTTAAAAGCATCAGTGCACAGTCAACCATACCTTGGCGGTCAGGAACCCGTCGGAGAATAGAGAGATCATGCAAATCATCTCCAGGTCAGGCAAGATGCAGACCACAGGTCGGAATAACGCCTTGACAGATTCAGGTAGCTCGGTGCGACCCGCGTACCCGGGGTTCATCGTGATGAAGATGCCTACTTTGTTGTCCATTGCTATCTCTTGCCCTTCGAACTGAGAGAAAGAGAACATTGTCGGTTAGGTAGATGGTGACGGGATTAACATGCAATGATCACAAGGCAAGATATACTAAGGTAAAATGTCACAGTGACCTATTCAACCCGCACGGTCCGGAGGGATACGTCGGTACCTATTATTATTACTTAGCCCTGTTAGTATGGGACAAATCTTGCAAGTTAAATTTGACCCACTTCCCGGTGACCGATTGAGCTGAAATTTTGGTTATACGTATAGTTTGGATGACAATTCAATATTATGGTACCATCGAGCTGATCTGATGATGAGGACAGAAGGTGGCCATGGGAATTCAGTACCTACTTAACTGACCGTTGAGTTTGGGTTCGTTAGAATTGTCTCAATGCATAGTTGATGATGGTATACAGAAAAGTACAGTCGGCAATAAAAGCTTGTACCAAAAATGACATTTTTGACAGAAGTGTACGGTTGACGTTAAAGATAATATATGTTAATACTGCGCTTTATACCTTAGCAATACGATAAAATTTAAAATGTATTTAATTAAAACATACAGGACGGTATTCATAACGTACTATAATGTTCTTATCCACACTAGATGATTAGCAAAGGCACCAAGCACCCAGTGCGGCCGGTCGCGGAACGTTCGTTTTACCAAACTAGTCGCTAGGTGACTCACTAGCCTCTAGGCGCTAATTAAGCAACCTATCAGTGCGGATGTAGTCGTACCGATTCGAGTTCAAAGAAACAATAGTTCTAGAACTCTCGAAACCGGTCTTCACACGCTAACGCTACGTTTGCCGCCTTCGCTAGTCGCCTGGCGCGTCGCGAGGGGAACACACGTGCGTTTTGTGTCTAATCGAGGATTCGCACTATCGAAATGGACGAAGCATTGATAGACGCTGTATTCAGGAGGGAACCTTTGTGGAATCCAGAGAACCCTTTACATAAGAATGCTCTTGTGTTGAAGAAATTATGGGAAGAAGTCGCTTTTGAATTACAAAGAGATGGTAAGTACCTGACGACGTAATAGGTAGGTATTTGTAGCCGCGGCTAGTCACGTCACGCGACTCGAGAGATAGATTAGATTACCGTATTACAATAAATATACGGTAATTGACGCCAAGTAGTAAAAACAATATTTTTGCAACACCGATAAATTAACTCAACAAAATACTCGGTAAACATCAGGCTTCAACTTATTCTTACTATTTTATAAATACGTTAAGATAAAATACTCTTAACTATAGAAAAATCGAGTCACTTGTTATGTATGATCCTTAAAACTACCACAATGTAGTATATAGTTACTAATGTGAGTATCAAGTAACATCCATATATTTTCTGTTACAGTGAAAACCATCAAATCAAGATGGAAAAACATGCGAGCATATTTCTTAAAGGAGCATAAGAAAATCTCCGAAAAGCCCTCACTGGCCGACGGTAGCGACAACGCCAGTACTTCATGGCAATACTATGAACCACTACTATTCTTAAAGCGTACTTTGATCTCAGAAGAGGATTCCAATTTTAGTTTAGATTATGAAGAGGAATGTGTAATCGAAGAGGTACCTATATCGCACAGGAAGAGAAACATGGCGTCTAGAACGGAAGAAAATGATCCTGAACAGTTAAGAAAGCAAATAAAGGTCCTTGAGAGTGAAAAGTTAAAAGAGAAAAACGATGATATGCTGTTTTTTGAGAGTCTTTTACCGTATATGATTAATATTCCTTTAGTGCGGAAATTGAGACTGAGATCTAAGATTCAAGATCTAATTTTAGTTGAAATGGAGGCTGTAGAAACTAATAAATAAGAGGATGGCAGATAAAAATTGTTGTTTGTAAATGATCACCTAGTCCTAATAAATTGCCTATGTGTTTTTGTTTGTCATCGTCATTAATATCTGCAACAACAAGCGCGCATAAAAAACATACGCGCGAAGTCCATAATTTAGTACGTACCTACTTCTTACTGTGTCAAATGTAATATGCGACTGTTTGTTTCTTAATAAATAAAAAAAATCCATTTTTTCCACTTTGCCTCAACGTTCGATTGGTAGAGAATGCCATATGACATTAAGTCCGCCTTTTGTACGTTAAGTTTTCTTTTGTGCAATAAAGTTTAAATAAATAAATAAATAGCTGAAATGGCTCTATTTCGAGGGCCCTCGGGACATATTAAATATGGCATGTATTTAACGCGGCGACAAATTAATCTGATTTAGGGATTTATAAAAAATTAAAGGAGGTAGCAAAAATAATAAGTTGGCGACTAATTGCTGTTGGAGACTAGTATAAAGTAAAAAGTAGCAGCTAAGTAATCAATTTTCGGCTTTGTTTCGATATAAACTAGCATCGAGTTATTGTTTTGGCGACTGAATTAACTGAATTGAGCGGAAACATGACAGCGGATAAAAAGTTGAAAATGGCCTACTCTAATTGTTCAATGGATTGCATATAAAATAAATCAAGGTCATAAAAAAAACAAGTTTTCTGCTCTTTTATAAAAAAAATAACCTCGAGACGAAAGCGGCAGCAAAGCTGCCGCTTCCGTCTTCTAACCTATCCGTGATCCGAGTCGGTTAGTCGCCAAGTCATTATTTATAGTACCTCGCCTATGATTTCAGTAATCTTGTTTATTATTTCTGCTACCTTAAAGTAGCTGCCATTATTTGAATTTTTCTCAAAAATGGCCCGCAAAGTGAACATAACTCGCTACATATTGGAAGGTAAAGTGTATAGTTTAAGGTCAGATCTAAATTAAAAAATATAAAACATTGCAGGCCGCCTGGAAAGTTATATATAAATTCCTTTATTTGTCGATTACCAATTTTTTTTAAAGTAGAAACTGGCATAGAAAAGACGTCAGAGCTCGTATTCAGCCAATTCAACTCGTATTTTTCTGTTGCAAACACGACATTTTTGTATGTGTCTCAAATAGTTTGCGTTTTTTTGGTGGAAAAATACACTTGCGATTCTGTTAAAAAAAAATTACGGCGGGAAATCGTAAATATTTTCACGTTGAGCAACGATATTTAAAGTTTACATAAATTAAGTATTTTAACAAGCTTTTATTTAACTTGTCCAGTTAATAGGTATGTATGTATGTTAGTATGAGACAAACCTTGCGAGTTAAATTTGACCCACTTCCTGGTGACCGATTGAGCTGAAATTTTGGGTAGTATAGTTTGGATGACAATTCAATATTATGGTACCATCGAGCTGATCTGATGATGGAGACATAAGGTGGCCGTGGGAATTCAGTACTTAACCGACGTAACCCCGTTGAGTTTGGGCACGTTAGAATCGTCTCAATGAGTAGTTGATGATCATATATACAGAAAAATACAGTCGGCAATAAAAGCTTGTACAAAAATTATTTTTTTGTCATAAACTTGTTTATTGCCCCCTTTTTGAGAAAAACACTATATTAGCCTCAGCCGTAATGGCAATTGCAGGCTTCGTATTATAATTAAACGGACTCGCAAGCTCGTCCGTTTAAACAAATACTCAGCCTGCAATTGCCTCCTTCCCGGCCACGGCAATAATGTACTATTAAAATATCCTTAGTTTAAAGCTCATTTAATATAAATGATTGCCAAAATATTTAATCGCTGACAAGTTATTATTTTAGTTGCAAATAGTTTGCGGCTCTTTAATTTTTCTGTCGCCGCGAAAATAATAAGCCATTAAATATGTTTGCCTGCTTTGTTATGGCAGATATTAATGTTGGTGACTACGCAAGTATGGCAATAAAAAGCAAAAAGCCAACGACACGCGGTGTTCCCAGGCGGTCACCCATCCAAGTACTGACCGCGCCCGACGTTGCTTAACTTCGGTGATCGGACGAGAACCGGTGTGTTCAACGTGGTATGGACGTTGGCGATCAATGCGATGATATTTGTATTCAGTAGATGCGCGCTATGTTATAAAAAAAGAAACTTGCGCTCCAATCGCAAATAAAGGCGTAGGTAACCGCTAAATGCGTGTTTTGTATTGCTCCGTATCGTAAGCGGTATTCGTAGAAAATTGAATACTGTATGGAAAGTTTGACAAGTTTATGGAATATGGAATGACAGCTGACGGCGTTTTGTTTGTCTGTATTCGTAGGTTGGTGCAACCCGTGTGCAATTTTTTTTTTCAATCTTTATTTATTAAAAAAGGGGTTTTGTCACGCAGTGACTATGCCACCCCCATGGGCGAGATCACTGTACATAAGGAATAATATAATTTAGTTTTTTGTATTGTACTGTAATAAGTAATACATACCGTAAATCGTTTGAGCTTCATTAGTAGCGCGCTTCGGATGCACTGGAGTTGGGTGGAGATGACAGAGAGCACCGATATGTCGATCCTGTCATAAAAGCCTCAGGTAATAATAGTAAAAAAATATTTTTACCTGTTTCTAATAGGGATGCAACGATATGTCTATTACGATACCGATACGAATGACGAATGCATCGTAATAGCGAATACGATAACGAATGCGATAACGAATGCATTACGATTTTTCAATTTACGTCTAATAAAACAAGACAATTGAGTAATTATAATTTTAGACAGTTTACCATCTAAATGTCATAATTAAAATCAATTTCTTTCAAATTCTTATTGAGAAAACATATAATTTTTAAATTATCAGGGTCTATTCCATTTATCCGTATGGACTAAACCAGCTGTGGAAAACAATCTTTCTGAATCTACAGTAGCAGCTGGTTTGATGGAATTGGTGGACAAATACTTATGGCCAATTTTTCAAGCTAGGAAATACAGTACTTTTTCTCCAATAATTTGAAATCGAACTAGTTTTAAGAATCGTCATTAATCGTAATACTTTTTACGATACCGATGATGAACATGAACATGAACATGAACATAGGTACCGCACCCAGCCAGGAAGCAAGCCTGACCCGGACAAGCCGGATATACCAGGGGGCACAAATTTGTAAGGAGTGACACGCTCTGGGATGGGAAGGGAAGACCGACCAACCGCAGCCAGTCGGCCACAATCGACCGGCTATGCAGCCTTAAGCCAATATTGGAATAGTGGAGAGGTAGGATACTTCGTCGGGGGGTGAGCGTTGGTGAAATGATGCACGTTGCTTCGTATGAAGTCTTCTTGTACCTTCTTGTGTTAGAGGTGGCTCTTCTCTGTGGTTGTTCTCCTCTTCTGATTCTCTGTCAGACTTTACATTTCGTAGATGCTTCGGGCGGCTTTATTAATTTTATTCAACGAAACGGCGTTTCTGATGGAATTTTGCCTCTTGTAGGTTCGCCAGTGCAGTTCTACGTTCCTTGGAGTAATTGGGCTGATGCTTGAACACTTTGTGGGCCGCTGTTTTCATGCTGCCTGTAATCCTTTCCCATGGCAGTGGCGTTTTTATTTTTTTGTCTTCTGGTTTTCTGATCAGTTCACTTAAAGACTTTTGGTATTCTTTTACTGCGGTGGTGTTTTGCAGTTGCTCGTAGTTAAGCGTTTTATAGATGAACGAGTCTGTTGTTTTGTTTTTGTCTGATCTAGTGGGGACCGTCTTATTAGTTTAGGTTGCGAGGGTTTTTAATTCGCCCCATACGAGTTTGTGATCTGACAAGTTTGAGTGCTCGCCTTCGGTGTATTTGAAAAGTGGTTTGCCATTGGTCTGTATCATGAAATGGTCAATCTGGGAGGTTTTGTTGCCAGCTCTCCAGGTGGCTTTGCAACTTCTTCGACCATGCGACGTTTCTAATCGGAAATTTTCCCTTGAAATCAGATCTAATAAGATTTCTCCGTTGTGGTTGGTTTTTGGGTGGAAAAGGTTCTTGCCTATTTGGTTTTTCTGTTGGCGCTTGCCCGATTCTTTGTAACCAATGTGCGCGTTGAAATCCCCTAAAATTATTGTGGTGGACTTCTTTTGCTTTTCTATTAATAGTTGAAGCAGGCGCGTTACGTCGCTTGTCGCTGCTGACGCAGTGAGAATGAATAAGTCAATTTTGACGCCCATTTCGATTGAGGCTGCCATATCATTCGTGCTTGCCTTTGTCCAGTTTAGCGTGAGGCCGCTGATTTTTCTTATAAGGATGGCGAGGCCTCGGCTGCTATTATTTCCACTAAGATTCCACGTGTAGTGTTTTGACTGGTACGTCCCTGTTTTTAAGTGAGTTTCTTGTAAGCATGCAATGTGTATTGATTTCGATTCTAGGTATAAATCAAAATAGTTTTTTCCCCTGTGTGGCGGCGCCTCTTATATTCCATGTGGCGATATTAATATTATTATTATTGATGGGGTTTTGTGCAGTGAGATGTGGCCTTGGCCTGGTTAGTCTATATCCTGTATGGTCTCGTATCTCTTCTAGGCTGCCTGCACTCAAGGTGGTATCTTCTTGCGTGGCTTTTGACGTGAGTGCTCCCAGGTAGTTTTCGAAACAACCGTAGTGGTTACCGCTGAAATTAAGGCCTATATAGCCCACCGCGTCGCTCGGTACCTTGTGGGTAAAACATGCTGTTTAGGGTCTCTTTGGAATATTTTTACAATAATGCTGTAGTAATCTGCCGGTATTGTGAATGTATGTATTTTTGGATTTCACTGTCTTGAGCCATCACGTCAGGGTTACTTTTAATAGCCAGGTGCATATTATTGTCGTTTTTACTTTTTACGATACCGATGATCGTCAAAAATAACGATAACTTTCGGTTTACGATTATCGGCATCGGTATCTTTGCATCCCTAGTTTCTAACCTAATCCTGTTCAGGTATTTAAAATAGAAATTGTACAAGTTCAAATGACGGTCGTCAGTCCCGACTGGGATCTAAGAGTTTTCGGAATGTACTTATATACATATGTATTATAATTACTAATTAGCTTTTCGGTGAAGGAAAAATCGTAAGGAAACCTGCATATGTTTGCGAAGAAATTTAAAGGTCTCTTTACATATAATATATGTCATAATTTTATCCCGAGTTTTCTTAGTCATGTTACATGAAAATCTGTTCAGCCGTTTCTGAGATATTGGACTGGAAAATTTCAGGGGTTTTTCAACTTTTCTAAGTTGTATCGGAAGTATGTTGTGTTGCGTTCCGTGGGTCGTACGGTGCCGTCTGAAAATCAGCGCTGTCTGTCTGACACCTCGGCATAACGCTGAGACAGCGACCGATTCACTGCCGCGAAGACACACACATTATGTGTCAATTGTATTGTATGTCTAGCCCTTAGTCTCTGTGTGTCTTTATGTGCAGTGAATAAATGTCTTCTTTCTTTTCTTTCTTAGTTATTCCTAGAAAATATTACCTATTAAATTCGTCAAAGCAGCCCCAAGCTCCGCACTGGCACAGCCCGGCTAGGATCTGGCCGACAGCCCGGAAGTCCATGCCCTCTCCGCAGTTGGTCACGACGCAGAGAAGCCCTAGGGCTTTAGCCAAGTCTTTCGTCGTTTCCGTTTTGCCTGTGCCGGCGGGACCTGGAATATGAAACATTTTGGACTCTATAGAGTATAGAAATAATAACAGAGGGATCCAAAATGCTACTACTGTTCAAACTACTTTTTTAATTTATTGATTGGCATCTGGCATTTACGCAATGTGCCAATAAAATTAATAAAATTATCGATTGTAATTTCATCTTAATCGATTGAAAACGAACATATTTCCAGTTTACGTTATGAAAAAATTTATGAATTATTCGTTTTATTTAAAAGTTTGCATTTTGCTCCCTTGTGACACAAATAACTATTGTTACCTAACCGATTGTGATTATAGTTTGGTGTACGAAGTCTTAATTCAAAAGTTAAGGTCGACGAGTATAAAAAGAAAACCGGCCAAGTGCGAGTCGGACTCGCGCACGAAGGGTTCCATATCATTATCTATAAAAACAGTAAAAAAAAAGTTTGTTGTATGGGAGCCCCCCTTAAATATTTATTTTATTTTGCTTTTATTATTTGTTGTTACAGCGGCAACAGAAATACATAATCTGTGAAAATTTCAACTGTCCAGCTATCACGGTTCTTGAGTTACAGCCTGGTGACAGACAGACAGACGGACAGCGAAGTCTTAGTAATAGGGTCCCGTTTTCACCCTTTGGGTACGGAACCCTAAAAACGATGTTATCGAGATACCTGCTGGAGCCCCGCCCAGCTGCATGGTGAGAGCCTGCGTGATGGTGAGGTAGATCCGGTCCGTGAGCGGCGTGATCACCAGCCGCCCGTTCAAGCCCATGTACTCGTATCCGTACTCGAATACACCTGACAAAGACAAGTTTGTTTACATATTTAATTAAACCATCAGTAGGTACAGTAGTACCACAAATATAAGTTACATCGGCAAACTTCGTCCACGCCGACGAGTGTTGACAAGTACCTAATGAAATCGAACGTATAACGGCGCCAGACAAAATGGACGGCGCCGGAGCTGCCGGCGTCGCGCGCAAAATTTCGACCAATGGGCGTTGAAGATTTTACCCGCGCAAACGCGCTGCCTTAAGATTGGTTAAAATGTTTTCGAAAAATGCTTTCTGCGCAGGTACATCGTTGTAACTTATTTTTGTGCTACCTACTACTGTACAAAAGTCTGCCAATTCATGTTGCTACTGAGTATCTGACGCAATAAAACCTGTACGTTTGTTTGTACCAAGGAATACGATACGAATGTCTCACGAAAGCGTTCGTATAATAAAGCCTAACAGCATCAATGAGGTTCGGGCTAGTACGAGTACGTACAAGGACAAGCATGGCCAATCCGCTTTCGTAAGACAGATGTCATCAAGATGCAGTATAGATAGAGGCCGCTTGGGAAGGGTAAAGGCTCGGCCACGAGCAGCAGTGGCGCACCACCATGTGTGGGAGCGAGAGGGCGCTGTTGTTGTGTTGTCGATTTCTCGTTCCCACGTATGGCGCGCTGGTGCTGCCGCTCCACGTGTAGGTAGAGCCATAAATCAAAGTATCATTCGTATACAAACCGGTTCACTGCCTGATCCACAAATTGTCGTCCTTCTTCAGCCAGTAGAAGCGTAACTAGCTCTCCCACTCGAACTTCGCCGCTTCGGTGACGTTGTCGCGAACGATGCTCTCGAAGAGAGAACATGTATGTGCCAACTTGGTGCACACCCACACACACATGTATGAGCCGTTTCCATTTATAAGGCATCAAGGTGAAGTAGAGATTCGGAAGCGTAAGGGCTCGGCCACGACTTCAAGCAGCATTGGCGCGCCATGCGTGGAAGCGAGAAGTCGTGCTCCAACAGCGCACTGCCTTGCTGCCGCGATCGCTTCAAGTCTAGGCCGAGCTATAAATGAAAGAAGCAGTTATAAACCAACCGGTGCACTGCCTAATCCATAAGTTGTCATCCTTCTTCAGCCAGTAGAAGCGAAGCTGGCTCTTCCACTCGAACTCGGCCGCTTCGGTGACGTTGTCGCGAACGATGCTCTCGAAGAGAGAACATGTGCAAACTTGGTGCAAACCCACACACACACATGTACAGGTCTCATCAAGGTGTAGTAGAGGCTGCTTCGGAAGGGGAAGGGCTCCGCCACGACTTCAAGCAGCTTTGGCGCGCCATGCGTGGGAGGGACAAGCCGTGCCCTAATGGCGCACTGCCTTGCTTCCGCGATCGCTTGAAGTCTATGCCGAGACATAAATGAAAGTAGCAGTTAAAAACAAACCGGTGCACTGCCTGATCCACAAGTTGTCGTCCTTCTTCAGCCAGTAGAAGCGCAGCTGGCTCTCCCACTCGAACTCAGCCGCTTCGGTGACGTTGTCGCGAACGAAGCTCTCTATTATGTCGCGCGCGTGCACGTCGATGGTGGCTATAGTTCGGAACTTAAGGCGGTCGTTGGAACCCAGGTCTGTGGAGAGTCAAGAGAATACACATTGTTCGAGTTACCCCGTTAGTTGGACAATTAAAAAAATATCGTGTAGCCAAATAATCGATCTTAACCCAAACATGCCTACATGGACTGGGGCGGAAATTAAAGGGGGATACAAAAAAATGTGACACCCTGCAAGGGCACAGCAACATACTTAAAACTAACATGCTAGAATTTAACATATTTTTATAGTAAGGGAGTGCTATCAAAAAATTACTCATCGTATTTATCGTTAAAATACTCATTTAAGTTGTAATGAGAACAATGAAACCGAGATGTTTAATTAGTTCGCCTCGACGACAATGTAAATTTCAGTTCAACAATTATAAGGTGCAAAAGTGTAAATATATCTTCAACGTCTACTATACCTGCTTTGGGGCTGATACGATTATGAGGCATCATGTAGTCATGCACCAACCTTGTCTGACTTTAACCACCAGCCCATCTAGCTGCTCGTTTTGCTGCTGCAGATGTTCCTTCATGGCGCGCTTGTTCCCCTTGCGGATGCGGATGAAGGTCTCCTCCGTCTCCGCCGTCCACCACACTCCGTTGGCCGCTAGGCACACCATGCCTTGGTATTCTAGGATCCATTCCGTTCTGGTAAACAAATAATTTTTAAGCTGCAAATTACGTGTAAGACTGGAACCTTCTAAATTCTATTATGAATAATGTACGCATACTATTTTGAGTCTATGGACAGACGTTTTGACTTGTAAAATTGCCATCGTGGCCTATTTGCTGCATAAATATTTTGAATTTTTGACCTACTGGGTGAACTGGTAGCGTACTAACAGTTCATAGGATGAATGAGATGATACATCGAGAATAAGTACCGATCGTTCTCGCACTCTATAGGGATTCCCAGGACACGTAGACTCTACCGTGACACTCGCACTCTAGAGGGATTCGCGGGGCACGTAGACCCTACCGTGACACTCGCACTCTAGAGAGATTCGTGGGGCAGGTAGACCCTACCGTGACACTCGCACTTTAGAGGGATTTGCGGGGCACGTAGACGCTAACGTGAAACTCGCACTCCAGAGGGATTCGCGGGGTACGTAGACCCTACCGTAACACTCGCTCTCTAGAGAAATTCGCGGGGCACGTAGACCCTACCGTGACACTCGCACTCTAGAGGGATTCGAGGGGCACGTAGGTTCAACCGTGACACTCGCACTGAGGAAATTTAAAGAGGATGCTAGATTTTCTCGTGGTAGTCCCGCTAGGATTAGAGGTACAAACCTGTGTTTCTTGAAATGGAGAGGACATTTCATCCGCGTTAGTTCAACCGCGTTTGATAACATGAGTGGCACTGCGGTCTGTGAGGTTCACACATTTTCTGCTGCCATTGATGGTACCTTAGGAACGCGCCAGTTCCCGCTATTGCAGAAGCTGACCTTGTTGGTGATGAACTTGTTGGTGCGGCGCATCTCGCACAGCACCACTTTCATCAAGTCCTCCACGCCTCCGTGTATACCACGTAGCGAAACGTCATAATCTATCCTTGTCGCTCCCACCGATCCAGTGACGAGAGACACAAGTCGAGACTTGGATGGTCAACCCCGTGTTCCTTCAAATGCGTCTCAGCAGAGCTAGCATCACTGACGCTGTGCCACGACTCCATCTTCTTTTTCATTTGCATGGTATGAGTAAGACAGGAGGTGACTAGGTAGCAAGTTGTACTGTTTAACTATACAGCAGCAGTCCAGCCGTATTACTCGCATTAATGTGCACAGCCATGAAATACACTGATCTTGGCACTGCTTGTAGGTGGTAATAGACTCACTTTTATAGATAAAACTTAAAAAGCCTCTGCTAAATAAAATGTGCTGTCCCTTCCTGACGAACACAAATGTCAAAGTGGCAGATAATTAACGTCATTTTAGTTTAAATAGGCTTGGAGAAAATTTATGAATACGGCCGCAATAATAAAGACGCCAATAAAGACGTATGCGTAATTGTATGTAAGCACTTTATTGTACACCATAACAGGTTGTTTAAGGCATTCTGTCAATCCTTTTACCTGCAGTCTGTGCCATCTACACCCAGCGGTCGTGTAATGCCCTGCGCATACAATATAACAAAGTCTTCAGGATGCTGTTGGTTCTGCCGCGATATTTTGCGTCCGGAATGTTTGCGGCAGAGTTTACGGATGATTGACAGAGCGGCGGTTGTGTGGCGGCGGTAACAGTATCCTGAGGACGTTGGCTGCGAGGCTGGATACTCCATTACATAGGCACTGGAACACCCTACATTGTGCAGGAACCTATGCCAGGGGCATCTAACACTATTAAGGATTAGGGTTAGAACACTTATTGTGTGAATGTCATGCCCTTGCCAGACAAATAATGAATTACAATGGTAACGGCTATTCGCAACCAAAGGAATTCAAGGTGCTTCAGCTGAGCTGCATCATCCGCTATGTGAAAATGATGGAGCGAGCTTGCACAAAAGATCCCACTGGGTCGAAGTGCACCCGAAAGGGCCCTCATCTAGATAAGATAAGATAGAATTGAATTTAATACCTGGGAACGCGCCAGTTACGGCCGTAGTAGAAGATGGCCTTCTTGGTAATGAACTTGTTTGTACGTCGCATCTCGCACAGCACCAGGTTCATCCAGTCCTCCACGCGCCCCTCCGTGTACACCACGTAGCGAAACTCCATTATCTGAGTAAATACATCAATACTAAATAAGGTTAAACCATTATAAGACCAGTCGTCATGTATGGAGCGGAATGATGGGCCGCAAAGATGACGAATGAAACGAGATTGCATGTTGCGGAGATGAGAATGTTGAGATGGATGTGTGGCGTGACGAGATTGGATCGTATAAGGAATGAGTATATAAAAGGAAGCCTGAGAGTAGCACCGATAACTGAAAAGCTGATAGCAAATCGTTTACGGTGGTATGGACATGTTATGCGGAGGGATGATAGTCATGTTACTAGAAGGGCATTAAGTATGAATGTGGAGGGATGTAAAAGAAGAGGTAGACCAAGGAAAAGGTGGATGGACTGCGTGAGAGACGATATGAACAGGAAAGATGTGTGTGATGCTGATGAGTTGACGGGCGATAGAGAGGTACGGAAAACATGCTGCGCCGACCCCAAGTAAATGGGATAAGGACAAGCGAATGATGACTTAATAAGGTTAAATAGGAAAAAGGACATGCACGAATGCGACTGACGGTGGAAAGCAAGACCTATGTTGACGCCACCGTGACTAAGACTTGCACTTCACCTGGCCAGTAATGTATGGATTTTTGCTACACTTATAGTGCGTTTCATCACACGCTTCGTCATTATTTTTAACCCCCGACGCAAAGAGAGGGGTGTTATAAGTTTAACATGTCTGTCTGAGTATTTGTGTGTGTCTGTGGTATCGTAGCTTCCAAACGGATGGACCGATTTGAATGCGTTTTTTGTGTCATAGATAATATTATCCCGAGTGTAAAAACAAAAAAATCATGAAAATCTGTTCAGCCATTTTTGAGATATTGGAACATGAAATGAAAATGTCGGGGGTTTTTCAACTTTTTTAAGTTGTAGAATTATATGCTATTGGCACGTGTGTCCATAACTCATAAGTTAGAACCTAAGTATGTCTCTACATCCATACTAATATTATAAATGCGAAAGTGTGTCTGTCTGGCTGTCTGTCTGTCTGTCTGTTACCTCTTCACGCTTAAACCGCTGAACCGATTTGGATGAAATTTGGTACAGAGATAGTTTGAGGCCTGAAGAAGGACATAGGATAGTTTTTATCCCGGAAATCACCCCCTAAAAGAGTGAAATGGGGGGTGAAAGTTTGTATGGAGCTACGATATAACCGAGTCACACGCGGACGGAGTCGCGGCCATAAGCTAGTACGATATGAACTATATATGATTGTACAAACCTCTTCTTCAGCAGATATCATCTTAGCAGCGACCGGGCGATTCGTGTGATCCACATACAACTCCAGTGCTTTTATATTGTCAAACATCTGAAACAATAATATTATGGGAGTTTTATAGATAGGCAGGTCAAATAGCTATGCCAATAATGTGTATGGGCAATGTATGTGTGGAGTGTACGTGTATGTGCCGATAATGTGTATGGTAGTGGCAGGTAATTTAACATGAAACGTTTCCCCATTTGCTGAAGGAAGAGTAGAAATAGCTCATTAACACATTGGACACCGCGTACCCGACTCTTGGGCACTCGTAAACTTTACTCAGATGCCGGCATACCCGAGAGTCGAGCACGAGCTATAAACCCTCACGCGACGCCAATTCTGTCGGTTTCTGGGGTATTGTTCGGAATTTCGCCTGGTTGCGAAAGTGTTAAATATGTCGAGCATTTTTGAGCCGTATCATCGAGTACATTAGATCGCTTTTAGTCTATAATTCTTCTTTGACCATTTGCTCTTGCACACATCTACAGTGTGTGGCCTGTAACAGGGGCAAATATTTAAAAGGACGCTTCCTTAGAGCATCTGAAGTAACCACTTGTGTCCAAAATATTTTTAATAAGGAGTAATGTTGACCTAGTCATGACCTCCAAGTAATGTATCTTGGCACCACGAGATCATAGCTCAGCAGTCAATGCAGATTTTGAGGTAACATCATGTACTGAGTCATTAGTTTTTGCATTTTTGTTTTTAAAAGATATTTTTGTGAAATTTCAACTTTTTTAAAATCTTTTTAGTGTTTTTTAAATTAAAAAAACTACCTGTGTCACCCCAGAAGGGTAAACCATACACATGAAATTTCTTTAAAGAAAAAAGAAAGAAAAACATTATAATTTTCAATTAAAATTACCTGGCCATAAGTGCTCACACGCCCAATAGTCTACCGTTTAATTTTTTGGCCCTGTTTCAGGCCACACCCTGTATATAATGCTATTATTTTGGACTGTGACTGTGACACAGCTGCGCTCGCTGCTGGAGGCTCGAGAATCATAACTATTTAATTTAGAGCCTTACCTACAATACTATTAGGTTTGTTATTGATTTTGCTCAAATTGTCAGGGATCGATAGACGCCAAAAGAATCATCCTTATTTCCATACACATAAAGGCTAATGCCTTAAACATGTGGGTAATAAATTACCTTGATCATGTGTTCCTGCACACAATTGCACTCGCTACTGCCAAGTATAGAGAGCAGCTCGTCGGTGGAGATGAAGAAGAATCGAGGGAATATGCGTCGCTTGGAGTCCAGGTAGTCGTTCAGGGACTTCTGGCATCTGTGCAATGAAATTAGAGTTACATGAATACCCATACCCATTACCCACCCTTAAGGCCCAAACGCACTGACAGCGGTGGCGGACTAATACGAAAGGGTTCGCACAGAATACCGCGCCGCTCTGTGCGGATCCTTTCATATTAGCATGAACATTACAACCGGTACCGCCTCCGCGCTGCACCGCGCCGCTCCGCCACCGCTGTCAGTGCGTTTCGGCCTTTACACAGTATTAATAGTCATACCTACATATACACGAGCAATGAAAACAGGACCGTAGCAGTGTACTGCTCTAAGTCCTTTTTGGCATTCTTTGGTCTTTGGGTACAGCCAAATAGGGAAAATAATCCGTATAGAAGCGATTTTTGGTATAGTTGTAGGTAAAGGTGTCTTATACAACATTCTGAAAGTAATTGTGTGTGGCGGGCAGGTCCCTTTTTAGGGTTGCGTACCCAAAGGGTA
Organism: Epinotia demarniana; assembly: GCA_945867215.1. Taxonomy (NCBI): domain Eukaryota; kingdom Metazoa; phylum Arthropoda; class Insecta; order Lepidoptera; family Tortricidae; genus Epinotia; species Epinotia demarniana. Next base: position 7,292,112 of record OX244276.1, on the reverse strand, counting down.
AATACAGGACCCTATTACTAAGACTTCGCTGTCCGTCCGTCCGTCTGTCTGTCACCAGGCTGTATCTCAATAACCGCGATAGCTAGACAGTTGAAATTTTCCCAAATTATGCATTTCTCTTGCCACTATGACAAAAAAATACTAAAAACAAAATAAACTAAACATTTAAGGGGGGCTCCCATACAACAAACGTTTTTTATTTTTTCAGGCTGTATCTCAAGAACCGCGATAGCTAGACAGTTGAAATTTTCACAAATTATGTATTTCTGTTGCCGCTATAACACTATAAACAAAATAAACAAAATATTTAAGGGGGCCTCCCATGCAACAAACTTTTTTTTGCTGTTTTTATAGATGGTACGGAACCCTTCGTGCGCGAGTCCGACTCGCACTTGAGCGGTTTTTTTAGCTTTTCGTAAATAACTCATAAACGGTGGCCGATATCAACGAGTGTTCTACATATCATTCTAGATAAGTAATCTACATAAAATTCTCTCCAAAACAGATCTGATACACTTTTTCGCTGGGATCAATATTTAATGAGAAATGGAGGTAAGAAGATGCGACAATAATAAAATAAACTTATGTTCTTAAGTATGGCGTGTAGTGAAAATCTTAATGCTCAAATTGTATAAATAGTAATTGTATTAACTCGAAAAGAAAGAAGGCACAAAATTATGCCCAGTGATGAAAATCCCATTCAAATATCTCGAAGAATTACGTAGCTACAACAGTTTTAATATTGCTCGTCAGAGAGAGAAAACGCTCGCAGTTAGTGACGTCACAATCGGCGAGAGTCATAGTACATGACAATCGTTTCATATGAAGGTGCGTTTTGCGGAAAAGGTACCGAACATACCCCCTCTTAAAAGTTGGACACATATATTTGGGTTAACTTTTTTTACTTTTACTTCATTTGACGACATGTTTAATCCTTTTTCGACGAAATACAACATCATTGATTTTTTTATTAGGGTCTACCCCTATCATCTTCTAAATCTATATGATCATCATCGTCTTCTTCGACGGTATCTTCGATGGGGGCTCGGTGTAGGAGCAATACACCGCAAACACTGGAGCAGGCAATTCCTAGTTTATGGCAGTCGCACCCCACACCCAGTCGTGCATCGGCAAAATGTAGTCTTAACAATGAAGTCAGGTACCACTGGGTCGTTGGTTGGTTGGCTTTAGAACGCCATTGTCACTGGCCCATCCCCATTGGGTGTTGGTAAGGTATGAGCGAGAGCGGTTATTTCCTCTATTCTTTTTTCGTTGGGTAGGGTAAAGATACATTTTGAAAACAGACTGCCGTAAAAGCGAGGGTGATAGGTATTTGCGAATGTATGTATTAGTGGAAGCTATGCAGAGAAGATCTGTTAAATATAACGTTGCGCTGTGCAGATGCGTCGCAGAATATTGTTTTGATTGCTGTTGACAACGAGTATCTATGTAGAAGTAAGAACATTCGTTGGGCTATTCATATTTCAAAACATCATATATATATTTTTTTTTAACTAGATGCACTTATCATTCGTCGCTTAAATGCCACTTTCCCTTATGTAGGTAGGCTATTAATTTTAAACAAGAAAAACAATTAGAATACACACCGCTCTATATTGTACACTACACCTATGTATTGTTGTTAATTATTTAAAGATAATTTGATATTCTTACTCAACCATAATCCTTTGTTGTCTGGAAGAGATCGCTTTAAAGCGATAAGACCGGTTTGTTACCATTATTTATTAAGCAATTTTCTCTCTTATCGTGGTACATTAAAGAGTATTTCATATTCTTATTATCCTTTCAAGAATGTGGCTTATTATGTTATACACGGAGAAGAAGGCAGTGAAAGGGTTAAATCTTACTTTTGCAGCCCTAATCCTAGATTAATAAACTCCTCGAGTCTTCCCGAGATACAGCAGCAGTCCACGACGTTTAGTCTCTTGGCGGTGTCAAGCATTATCTGCGAATAAATGAACCAAGACTTAATGACATTGCAATAAGGTCCAATTTCTGTAAATGAATCCACCATTTGGCAGTTGTTTATTTTATCAGAGGTACGATAGGTTTTATGGTAACGTTTACGGCAAAATGTATATTTGATTGGGTTGGATTTTAAAGTCTACAGCTTGAATAATCTATAGTAAATATCGGCAACATTGAATGCTCTGGTAACTTTGGACGGTCGGTGGTCGGTTTAAGTGCAATTGACGGAATAAGTGTAGGTATAGATGTGATGCGAATATATTTAGTATTTATGAGTAATAATTATTTAGTCTTATTCGAGCATTCAAAATAAGCAGGATTTACTATATCGTTTAGGTATTTCACCTAATTCAATAATTTTCGTCGTCGTCGCAGCTAAATGTGCGTATAGACAATTTTATACTTGGAATTATAAGAAAAAAAAGTTTATAGCGGTTATTGTCAATGATCTTGACCAAGACATCAATGTATCTTGCAATACTCTGGGTCAATATTAAAATGTTCAGCCATGTAAGTACGTTTATCAAAGTTATCAAACGATATCAGTTTAGTTACCGACCAAACAAGGCCATGTGAAGATTACGTCATCGCTGAGTAAACTTAGAAATAGAACCGGGGCTGGGCCACCCACACCATGCATGCAGCGCGTTTACCCAATTTCCCGATAGATGCCGCTGTTACGTCCGTCGCGCGCCCGTACTAAATTGTACATCGCGCTGTTAAGATTTATCTCAGAATCATGACACCCTTCGGCCGATTCGTTTAAATCAAGACCTTACTTCATAGGATCATTTCTATAGTAAGCTCTTCACCAGGCTATCACAATACGTGAGCTGACCCCATCCACGACGATGAGATGTGGCGCGGTGCCCTGAGCGTGAGAGAGGCAGTGACTGTCCGGTCATTAGCCATCGATGATCGTTCACCTCCCTCTTCGGAGGGAGGCGTGGGGAACTGTCGCTGTCTGAGTGGCTGGTTTTTTAACACCTTTTAAATCTATGACGCTTATAACGAAGACCCATACATAAGTCACCTTTATGGGATGATAGTTTTCCCCGGGTTTTAATTTCGGGGTCCCAGGTAATATTTAAATATCGACATCTAATCTAAGGGTGGGTCCCACCAATCCGTCTGTAATCGTACGAATGTATGGGAAGGTCGGCAGTTTTTTATGGAGTGACAGCTGCCGGCGCCATGGAGTTAACGTTGATCGGCCTGTTATCGTAAGTTGGTGCAGCAACTCGCCCTAAATATGTGATCGTGTAAAATATTAGCGCTGCGCTGGCATAATATGTCTCCTTTTGTTTTGTAATCGATATTACACAATTACATAAAAATAGTTTGTTTACATTCTCTGCTAGTTCTCTAAGCATCTCACTTGCTCGAAATATATTGATCACGCAAACTATAGGTAGGCTTAAGGCGAACTGACAGGACTTAATCTCTCAAAGGAAAATTAGATAATTTTTCATTAATACCGATTTGTATTGATTTTGATTCGATCGTTTTTTAAACCATAGAAATGTAACTCTATTTCCAACACCAGTCAATCCAATGCCCTTTTCTGTTGTGTGGTGGGCCTTAGGAGCATACTTTACATGAGGTAAAAAACTTTAGTAAAACCCTTCTTTTGTGTAGTTGTGACATTACATATTTAAAATTTGAACATTAACTCATCAAATTACTACATTTCTTCATACCTTTCTAAAAGCCCTATCAATATCGTCAAATTTCTTCGCCTCCTCCGGCAATTGTTGCCTGATGTCGCCACCAACGAATATTCCCTCCAGGTAGAGCCACTTGCGCTGCGTGGCCATCCACTCCTCGATCACCTCGGATATGGTGGATAGTCGTTTCTCCCACGTGTGTACCACTGACAGGAAAGGACCGATGAATCTAGAAAAAAACGCAGATTCGTTTGAGAGGTTCAAGCAGATTCATTTTGTAACTGGAAGCGAGAAAGCTGGATTATCGGTTGTGGTTGTGGGATTAGAATAATGTAGCAATGTAAGAGTTAAATATTTTTGATGAAAACTATGGGGTCAGACAGTTACAACCTATGAAAGTAACAACACTAGTAAGATTGCAATTTGCAAGCAAATTTTTTGTAAGGAATGGCGCTTAAAGTAGTAAAATTGCCATGTCTAAATGCGGAATAATATGGTGATTAAGAGTAGCATAATCAAACTTTTTGCTAGAAACTAGGGGTTACTAGCGTCATCTAGCGTCAAATTATGAAGTAATAACATTCCCGGCAGGAGACGGCGTAAAAAACCGTATTTGGAAGCGAGTACCAAGAGAATGGAAGTGATACGAAATATAGTTGAATAACATTTAAAATACAAATCGGAATAATATTTGCTCGAGTTTGAGATAACTAGCGCCACCTAGTTTAAATAGTTCAATGAATGTAAGTGATTATTAACAAATCTGCACAAACAGAAATGGCACGAAGAGTAAATAAATTACTAACGACTTATTTGAATCAATATCTCATTAGAAAGTAATATAATTGGTAATTAGTGCCTTCTAATTTCAACGAATACAAATGTATAGGTACCTACATGAAATAATTAGCGCATGACATCTACGATAGGAAAAAAATGCGGGACATACGACACTTTTATTTGCTGTACCACTCTTTCTATTTAAAAAGCAGCACTGACTTTATTCCATAAGTTTTTGGATTCATTAGTCTAACGAAAATATGCTATGCAGTACAAAATCAGCTTCAATGTACGCGAATGTAGAGGTACCTAGCGCCATCTAGTTTTGCTTTGAGAAATCAATGTCTAACACCCGAAAATTGCGATACAAAATTTTTAGCGGAACACACATTCATTTGCTGTGAACATTTATTTATCTTTAATAAACATGTCTTTCTTCGCCAAACGCTGAACAACAAGAAAGTCTGCTTTGCTGTACTCGAAAGTCTAGAAACTAGAGGTTACTAGCGCCATCTAGTTATGCTTTGTGAAAATAATGTGTGCACATCAGAATTATCATCTTCCTCTCATTTAGAGCCACTCGACAGGGAAAGTACCTCCCGCTTACAGAAGACAGTAGCCATAACAACACCAAGTAACACGGGGAACCTTCTCTGCCCAGCCGCCAGCATACGACTGGCCGGTGATAAAAACGACAGCAATTTTTCATGGCCGTATATCTGCGTCTCTGTCTGTTCCGGTACCCCGCCAGCTTTCGGGCTTCAAGCATTACTAACGCTGTATGTACGGTAAAGGTTGCGGGAGTCCGCGGGATGCGGGTGGCGCAGGACCGGTCACTTTGGCACTCTTTGGAGGAGGCCTAGCAGTGGACGTCTTTCAGCTGATATGATGATGATGTAACGGAGTGTTATAGTGCGTTTTTTTTAGCATTAGAAAGAAAGATAAAGCACGAAGCACGAGGTATTTTATATAGGACACTTTATGCAACACAACAAAACTGTCAAAGTATCTCAAACAGCCATTAAAAAGACTTACGTTATTGTTGTTTACCCTAAAATGTACATACATACATACATACATTCACGCCTTTATCCCTAAAAGGGGTAGGCAGAGTGGGGTGTGGGGGGTGTCTCTGCGTAAAATGTTTTCATTATTTATATGTAAATAATACTTACAATAACATATTTATTGTTAAAGAATTTATTTTTTGCCCCTGTTATTTTGAATTCCGTTATTCAGTTATGGAAAGGTTGCATAATAAAAAACCTAAAGAAGACGCAGAGGTTATAAACGATCGGTTCGTTTTTTTCGCTGTCAACATTCTCAAAATTGTCAATCATATCTCACGTTCTTTTTCTTGTTTCCTTGGTAATCAACAAATTGTTGAAGATTACGAGATTATTATACGAGTATCTATTTGTTAATTAATATTACGATTTTATTTTTCGCTGTGTGGTGGCGTGCGGACTGCGATGGACCAACCAGAGACAGGTCCAAGTGGCTTGCGAAAAACACCGACTCGTTCTCCCCTGAACGTTTTGCCTTCACCACAAGCAAAGAGACAGAAACAGAGTCCACTAACAACAAATGAGAAACATATGGTGGCGAACATTTACAAGTTGGTGTGTGAACTTTGCAGCAAGGATGAATTTCCGGGTAACATCTAATATTTGTCCCAAGCAGAAAAAGTTGACGACGACTGCTTCTTTGTTTACCTAATCCTAAAAAAACGGACTATAGACTGGTCTCACTGGGAGGCGGCCATGCTCTGCAGCGACATGAAGTCGTCGTCGACCTTGACAATGGTATCGTCGCACGGGTTCAGCGTATAACCACCATCTTCCCCGCGGTTCCAGTGGCGAGTCACTGTGAACGCGATGTTCACCCACGTCTCTTGCACGTCTTTTGGCTGATATGATGATGATGATGATGTACGGAGTGTTAGACTGGACTCACTGGGAGGCGGCCATGCTCTGCAGCGACATGGAGTCGTCGTCGACCTTGACAATGATGTCGTCGCACGGGTTCAGCGTGTAACCACGATCTTCCCCGCGGTTCCAGTGGCGAGCCACCGTGAACGCGATGTTCGCCCACGTCTCTTGCACGTCTTTCACGCCGCGCTCTATCGCCAATTCCTATGAAAAGAAAAAATATCTAGTTTAGCAGCACGTCTATCATGGGACGCCCGCGACATACTTCGATTTCTCGCACTATACCTCTTGTTCTAAGTGTTCTAATAAGAGAGAGACGGATTGTGAGAAAAATCGAGAGCGCTCGCGCGCTGTCGCGTGATAGCCGTGCAGTAGTCAATAGAGATTTTCTCTTGCAAGTCTTTCACGCAGCGCTCTATCGCCAATTATAAAAAAATATATAAATAAAAAAATATAGTTTAGCAGTAGTCAATAAATAGAGATTTTGTTTTATTCACGAGCGTATCGATGGTCTAATTGGTTCAGTCGTTTGTGTAAATTAGCTTCACATTTTCGTGGTAATCTATACATCGTTGAGCGTGAATATCCAACAGAGATGAGCGAAAATGTTTTCATATAACATATTTGACATTTCGTACGCATGAGAGCTAAGTGTCAAATATATGTATAAAAACACAGCACCCTAATAAGTAGATGGTTGTGACAAGTAATTGCATCGAATAAAGCAATCGTTGATAAAAAATCTGAAACTGGGGAATATGGCTTACCATTAGTGGAGTTTAAAAAAAAACAGGTTAAGGTTAGCTAAAGCAATGTTGGTTTTGTTACCTAACGTATGAGATTGACATTGACTGCCGGTTTTGTTACTATCCGTTTAATAGGAAACAAAACGGCCGATTTTCCACACAAACGTAGTCCCCTGTTTTCTCCCTGGATAATGGCAGTTGAGCAATATTTTTTTTCCATAAATATATGGCTACTATTGACATGTTCCTACGTTTTCCTTTTTTTTCATAAATTTATTCTTAAGAGATATTAACCTTCAAAAACCTAAAAAAAAATCCAGATTTTCCGCTGTGTTCAAACATCCAGAAAACAATTTTGAATAGATTATTTAAAAAATGGAAGACATAGGAATACGACCAAACCTTTCTTTGATTTTTAATAAAAAAATAGTTAAATATGTCAAGTTTTGGAGAAGAAATCAGGGGACAACGAAACGTTGATTTTATGTTCTTTTAATAGGTATTTTCGGTCCAAGATGCAGTTGTCTCTATCGCGCTCTGGGGAGGCTTGAGGTTGGCGCGACAGCAATACATTTTACAAATACCTATTTCTCAATTTTCTCGACCTTTTCGTTTCCTCTTAAGTAGTATTTATTTATCTTAAGTATTGGTTACTAAATCAGTAGAAGCTTGCCTTAATAGCGTGATTGACAATCTCCTCGGCGACGTCCATGTATTTGTGCAGCTCCATCGCAAACATGTTCTCGAGGGTGAACCGCTCCGGAGACATGTCGAATTCTTTCCCTGTACAAGAATTAGGCTTTTAGCAATGTCCACTCTAAGCATATTAAATTTAAAAACAACTTAGAAAAGGTAAACAATCCCCGACATTTTCATTTCAAAATCCAATATCTCAAAAGCGGCTGAACAGATTTTCATAAAAAATTACACTCGGGATAAACTTCAAACTTCAAACTTGTTTATTTGCTCAGAATAATTATATACAGAGAGATGACAAAATATTATTGGGAACATTATTCTGCTATAAGTATTACAAAACAATAATACTAGCATGCAAATAATTAAAACTTATCTAAAAGGAACAATTTTGTATCATAATATTGTTTCTCTTGCAATAGTTTTATTATGCTCCTTCGAAACATATTGAAAGGCAATTGTTGTATATCTGTTGGTAACTTATTAAATAACTTCATGCACATGCAATAACATTGTTTTGCATAAAATGATGTTCGCGGGGTGCGGTCGTGTGCCAGTCGCCCTGGATTTCTTGTATTACGGTGATATACATCTCCTGCTGTTTTAAACAATTCAGGGTGTTTTTTAACAAATATACAGACCTCTAAAATGTACATACACGGCAATGGTAGTAATTTTAATTTCTTAAATATAGGCTTGCATGACTTATATTGATTTACACCACATATCGCTCTTAAGCATTTCTTCTGGGCTATAAAAACCCTTTTAAAATTTGAACAGTTTCCCCATAAGACCAGTCCGTATCTTAATTGAGAACTTACGTAGCCGTGATACGTGGTTAAGGTAGCTTCTAGGGTGGTAGTGCGTCTAAGTCTTTTTAGTACATATACAAACCTATTAATCTTGTTACACACACTTTCGATTTGGGTTTCCCAATTTAGACAATAGTCCCATTTTAAACCTAGAAATGTAACATTATTCATTTCATTAATGGTTTCGTCATTGTATTGTAAATTCAATTTATTATTGATTGTATTAGATTTTTTCTTCATGTTGAATTGTATGGCATTAGTTTTATTCACATTTATTCTTAAATTCTGTTGTTCTAACCATTTAATTAATGATTCTAGTATTCCATTAATCTAATTTTCGTAATTATTATTAGTATCATTTCTTTCTGTTGTTATGATTATTGAGATGTCATCAGCAAATAGAACGGACTTACATAGAATCACATCCGGCAGCTCATTTATGTAAATGTTAAACAATAGAGGGCCTAGAACACTACCTTGAGGTACGCCATATTCATTATATTTATACTCTGATTGATATATCACCTCCTCATAGCGCTCATTTAAGGTGGCTATCTGTACGCATTGACTTCTCTTTTCTAGGTATGTTTTTAACCACGATAGTGCTGTTCCTCTGATTCCATATTTCTCCAATTTTTTTATTAGTAGCGAATGATTGACGAAATCGAACGCCTTCGACATATCTATGAAAACAGCTGTTGTACGCTTCGATTCATCCAAACTTTTAGCCACAAAGTGAACCAGGTGAAACGCAGCCAGTGCTGTTGATTTGTTTTTTTGAAACCCGTTTTGTTCAGATCTTATAACGTTAAATTTATGTAGGTAATCAGTCAAACGACTGTACATACATTTTTCTAATATTTTTGAAAATATTGGCACTAACGTGATAGGTCGATAGTTTTCCATATGCGTAGTGTTATTTTTTTTTTATAGAGCGGTTTAATTATAGACAACTTTAGTACTTCTGGAAAATGTCCACATTCAAGTGACCAGTTTGCTAAAAAGGTAAGTATAGGTATAAGCTGCATTCGGCATCTTTTTACAATTGTTGTGTTAATTTCGGGATAAAATTATCTATGACACTAAAAAACCGCATTCAAATCGGTCCATCCGTTTGGGAGCTACGATTCCACAAACAAATACACAGACACGTTAAACTTATAACACCCCTCTCATTGCGTCGGGGGTTAATAAAAACAGAGCTACGCATTTTTTTATACTACGACGTTGGCAACCAGAACGGTCTGTCTGATGGTAAGCGGAAACCGTAGTCTATGGACACTTGCGAGTCCCGAAGGATTACACGCGCGTTGCCGACCCTTTATTGATTTAAGGATTCGTTAAACAGCTAAAGACAAATGCGGGTGCTTCACTCTCAAAAGCATCCTCGGGAGTAGTGAGGTGCCGGGGAATATTCCCCAAACAGGGGACTATTGGAATACAAATTAGGAAAAATTTCGTTGTAGTATAAGTAATTAAAATGAATAATGCCCCGATAAATACAGGGTGACATTTTAATCAGTGTCCATATTTAGTTTAGGCATTTGGTACCACTAATAGACTCCATTTTTGAAAAAAAATATGGTAGGTATTTTTAAAATTATAATTTGTCTATCCCAAAAGATTTAACCGTACTGCGTGGTTACTGGGCATTCAGTAACGCGCGGAGCGGGGCGGGGGCGGGGGCGGGGGATGGGAGGAGTGCCGTGCGCAAGCCTTACTACCCGCTGAGGTGCCCGCGCGGTAAGGTTTTTTTGGGATAACTTTAAGCAGCAATTACTAAAAAAAATTGTACTGAATGGTATGAAACAAAAAAAATTATAATTTTGCTGAAGAATCTTATACTTGAATTTGGACACTGATTAAAATGTCACCTGTATAATTCCGTTCGCCAAAAACTGAATTTTTGCACTAATTGTGACTTTTTATCTCAATTACCCATTTAAAATGTGAATATTTTCATATTTTGTATTCTTACATATTTAATCGTGATTTTGATATATAGTTGTGATGCGAGAGGACGTTCCGCTATGCCCTACTTCTCTAACCATCATCTTCCTCCTAGAATTTTCCCCTTTAGTGCCGTAAAGAAGCCATTGCCGCCCTAACAAATTAAACTTACCAGTCTTGTGCATGAGTTCTTTCCAGTGCCGCTCTCGCATGGCCTCGTTCTTGAGGGACACCATGAGCGGCACCACACCCTTGAACTGTTTCATCTTCAGGTCCAGCTGGAGCCCCGTTGGGCTGAGGCGCACCGCTTTGGCCAGCTTCCTAAATACGTATCATTTGTTAGAACTACACATCGGTAACTCGTGGCACTTAGGTAGCACCTGACAGTTTCTAACAGACTAGTGATGTGACAATGTATAAGTAGACCAGCCAAAAAAAACACAAAAAAAAGGAATTTTAATCATTTAAAATTATCTATGACACAGAAAAAACCGCATTCAAATCGGTCCATCCGTTAGGGAGCTACGCTACCACAGACAGATACGCAGACAGACACGTTAAACTTATAACACCCCTCTTTTTGCGTCGGGGGTTAAACTTTATTAATATACATTAATTAATCGGAAAAATATTTACACGCGGCAGGCCTCGGCGAACATTTACCAATCGGATAATTTTTAAGTAATGGTCAGCTCAAGCAAGTGTACCATACTCTTATTTCGAGGAGCGTGTATGTAGTTAGAGAAGTGAATGAGAGTTATATCGGCACTACTGGAAATTGGGTAAGTATATATCAGTGATCTCTGACTCTCTTAGTCGAATTATGCGCTGGATGCGGGTGGCGCAGGACCGGTCACTTTGGCACTCTTTGGGGGAGGCCTATGTCCAGCAGTGGACGTCTTCCGGCTGATATAATGATGATGATGATGAAGATAAATTATGTGAACGAGTCGCCATTCAAGTTTTGGTAAAAACGGATAGGATAAATTGTAAACTACTATTTGTTGTATATTTTTAACAAACCTGTAATCCTTAAAGAACTGTTCGATCCCGTCGACCAAGGCCTGTGGGTTCAGGTTGACCCACAGGGTCTTAGCCCACACCTCCCGGGCGTTCTTCTGCGCTTTATAGATCTTGTACACCTGTCAAAGCCACATATTCGTCACTTTTATTTTATCTGACTGTCGTTTACAGGTCCTGTACGCTTACCATGAGTTTGACAATGACGGCTTACGCTAACGAGTATCGAGTTTTCTATCTGTGCATCCCGCTCGTACTGTCAAAGTGCAATAGAGATGCACAGATAGAAAACTCGATACTCGTTAGCGTAAGCCGTCATTGTCAAACTCATGGTAAGCGTACTGCTTGGTAAACCGATCGAAATGCGTGGTGGGAGGGCCTGGGGAAAGGCGGTTTTAACACAGCAATACTCTAATGGCCTTATTCGGGTGAGGACCAAATTCACAAAAACACTCATCCTGAAGAAGAACTCCGGAAGAGTTCGAAACATGTCGCCCGGAGTGACATTGAATACGTGAGTTGAACCGTGTGATTAAGAGGACCAAATGACATTGAATACGTGAGTTGAACCGTGTGATTAAGAGGACCAAATTCTTGTCCAGTAGTTAGCCTGGTTAATTTGTAGTAGTTAAAAATTCAGTTCTGACACAAAATTTTACCATAGAATTGTATGGCTAATTTTTGTGTCCTAACGGAACTTTTTTAACTGCTACCGATTAACCAGGCTAACTTCTGGCGAAATTAGTCTTCACCCATTCACAAACATTCATCAAACCTATTTCAGCTAAAAGGCCGTCACAATTACATACATAGATTCACGCCTTTATTCCCAAAAGGAATAGACAGAGCACATTAAACTAATGTTCCGGTGTTACTTTTGCATAAATGTGGGTATAAAAGATCGACTAAATATGATATCGCAGTGATAGGTTGCCAGCCCATCAACCACAACACACTTCAACCCTGTTCCTTTACTGCGACTTTTACGACACCCACACGAAGAGGTCCTGTTGTAACCCACACGGGACCGTTACAATGATGTTGTTTATCTGTCACTTGGAAATATGTGTTCATAAGAAAGAATCTAAACGCATTTTACGTAACACAGGTTTGATAAGTTTTAGGAATGGTTAGAGTTTGCGTTTTAGTCAGATTGGTTGTGGGGGCTTCAGGAGAAACAGGGGAATCGAATCGAACCAGGTACCTACTGAAAGTATTACGTCAAATTAATACATTAACACTTCCAGTGTCAGGAACCCACTTGGTGAAAGCTCGAGCGCTCTGCTCACATCTATATAAAGAGTTCTCAGTTTGTGAGCGTATAGTGCTACTGAATCCTCCTAGCGTTATTCCCGGTAATACCCCTATAGAAGCCCGGGGTCCGCTTTGACACCTGGGTTAGGACTAAATTCTTGGCCAGTAGTTAGCCTAATTAATTGATAGTAGTTAAAAAGTTCCGTTGTGACACGAAAATTAGCCATACATTTTCTATGGTTAATTTTCGTGTCACAACGGAACTTTTTAACTACTACCAATTAACGACGCTAACTACTGGCCAAGAATTTGATCCTCACCCACCTAATCCCAGGATTTGGCATAGGCACTAGTTTTTACGAAAGCGACTGCCATCTAACCTTCCAACCCAGAGGGAAAACTAGACCTTATTGGAATTAGACCGGTTTCCTCACGATGTTTTCCTTCACCGAAAAGCTATCGGTAAATATTCCGTACATAGGTTCCGAAAAACTGGCACGAGCCGGGATTCGAACCCACGACCGCCGCTTGACAGCCGCATGCCTGAACCACTAGGCTACCGTAGCTATACGCTACCGTAAGCTATCCTAGCGTAGTAGTGCTACTGAATATATGGCATCGAATGTGTAAAATGGAAGTGAATCGTCACCTGCTCCATATACTGAAAGTCGGTTTTAGCTCGGTTGTAGTTGGAGAAGTCAGCGAGCGGGTTGTCGAACAACTGCTCGGCCGCCTGCAGCGCCTTCTTCCTGCCGTCCAGCTCGTCGAAGTATTTCGTGTATTCCTGTCAAAGGCATACAAATTTAAAGGGTTCCATCCATGGCCTAAAGTGGCCGTCAATAGAATTTGCTAAGTATGTAAACAAACCGCCATATTGAAATTGTCATTAACTATGGCGGTTTGTTTACATAGTTAGCAAATTTTATTGACGGAGACTTTACCTGCGCTCGCGCGCTGATGACCGTGAACAGCGAACAGTATAACCACCATGTAAATTACATTTTCCTGCATAATTCGACATTTAACCACTGTAATTAAAAATATTAACTGTTTCAGAATTCATTAATCAAGTCATTTTAACTAGACTTTGTATTTTGCTCCCCCTATTACTATCGGAATTTTTTCATAGAAAATTTATAGTTGGGTTATCCTTGTTTACAAAAACTTATTCCATCATACATAGTATCTGAGTCGTGTAACGTTGTGACAGATGGTCAGACTGAGGCATAGTCAGTTCGTTGTATTGCTAGCTTTTTGTCACATTGCTATTATTTGAAGCATCCGTCGTGTCGCTACGAAACAAATCAAATCTGCATACTCACAAGCGCACCGCACACATTAGGTACAGTCAAGTGCAAAAATATGTATCAATTTAATCCTCTCATAAATATGTACCAAAACCTTAATCCGCTGACATAAGAGCTATGGGACATATTTATGAGTAAGTTGTATGCACCCATATTTTTACACTTGACTGTACAACCGCTCGCAAATGTATTAATCCACACTGTCGCTTATAAGCGGAGCCCGGATTTTTCACGGCAAAACAAAACACTATCGTAATCTAGCCAGTGGTAGAAACATTATATCATCGATATCGATAATTGTGTAGTAGGAGAAAAAACGTCACCAAATAAAATAAATATTTAATAAAAAATATACGTGAAGTTTGTATTAAATTAAATATTAGAAACAGATGCAATTTCTTCTTCATAATCCACGTCAGAACAGACAGCAGCACATGGCATTTTATTTGTGTAATAGTAATAGGAGTTGATAATTATTAGTTTTTCAACATTCTCTGGGAGTAAACAGTTTCGTTTATCACTATACTCGTAAAGCTATTTAGTTATACAACATGTACGTTCAACTTCACTGCACGTCAATGCAACAAATTTATAAAGTACACTTCTAGTTTTTTTATCAAAACATATAAAAAGGTTGTTTTGCACACTGTAAATATAATGTAAAAAATATATAAATCGGCATGTTATTTTTATATATCCTAATAATACTCGATATCGATAAAGAACCCCGTACAAAATGATCGGTAAAAGCCGTTCGGTCGATTTGGCTGAAATTTTGTGAAAATATAGCCCCTAATACTCTAATCAACTGTGTGAAGTTGCAACTTTAATGAATGACTAGTTTTTAAAATATTACAATTTTTATGTTCAATATTTTCTACTTACATATAATTCTTATTAGTTAACGTACACTGTAGCAACCTGGCTTATTATTATTTCCGTGGCTATATATGATAAAAAACATCGTTCGGAGGTTCAATCTATCTTCACGCCGAATTTCGTCCAGTTCCGTCCGAGCGTGAGCGTGGAGAACTAAGAAACTCGTAAGTATGTAGGTACATGGGGTCATTTTCTCTGCAGCTGACTGTACATCACAATGCTAAACTGTACTAGTGTTTAGCAAGGCTATCTAGGTGCGTTCAATGCGTTAAGTATGGTATAAACTTGATATAGCGCTCTTAATGATGGATACTTCACATTTTCTTCGTATCTGGCAAAACCTAAAAACCATAAGATCGCTGTAATGTGCCCGCATGTACCAAGGGTTCTTACTCCACTTTTACACGTGCAATAATAGCCTAATATTGGATCTTCACCGCTTCCGTTATCTTCTTCATCAAATGCAATCCACACATAATAATACGTTGCGTTTCGGAATCTTGATGTAAGTAGCCCTTATTTTAATAAATCCGGGCTCATTGAAGTTCTCAACTATTTCGAAAACTCTCTCGTCTTCGTCATCCGCTGCTAAGTCGTTAATATGACGCAATGTACTGTCTTGAATATATCCTGGAGACAGTTTCACTTGATACGTCCCAAATGTGACCGAGTGCAAATACGTCAGGTCTAACCGTGGAAACAATGGTATTTGTGCAGCATTTAGTGGGGGCCTTGCTAAACACTAGTACAGTTTAGCATTGTGATGTACAGTCAGCTGCAGAGAAAATGACCCCATGTACCTACATACTTACGAGTTTCTTAGTTCTCCACGCTCACGCTCGGACGGAACTGGACGAAATTCGGCGTGAAGATAGATTGAACCTCCGAACGATGTTTTTTATCATATATAGCCACGGAAATAATAATAAGCCAGGTTGCTACAGTGTACGTTAACTAATAAGAATTATATGTAAGTAGAAAATATTGAACATAAAAATTGTAATATTTTAAAAACTAGTCATTCATTAAAGTTGCAACTTCACACAGTTGATTAGAGTATTAGGGGCTATATTTTCACAAAATTTCAGCCAAATCGACCGAACGGCTTTTACCGATCATTTTGTGCGGGGTTCTTTAATGTTTCTATCACTGGCTAGATTATGATAGTGTTTTGTTTTGCCGTGAAAAATCCGGGCTCTGCTTATAAGATAAAAACCGACGACATACCTCCATAAGCAGCAGTCCCTTATCCATATCTTCTCCGACCGTCGCCGGCCCCTCAATATCAAACTTCTCCACGAAATCATCAAGCTCTTTCAGGAAATTGGCGATCTCCACAACGTTGAGTTTGGAGAACTTCTCTTTAGTCTGCTCGAGGGTGTTGCCACGGAAGAGGGACGTTTGGTACAGCGTGCCCCAAGACGTTTGGAGGGTCTTTGCGAATTGGAGGTCTTCCTCTGATACCTGACCGAGTGAAAAGGGGCATATTGCAAGATTATGTTGATAACGTACGTTGGCCATCCGTGTTCCATATATGGGCCAGGAATAAGAATATTTATATTAGCGCAATGCAATACAAGCCTATTATTTAAGGGCCGAAACGCACTGACAACGGTGGCGGAGCGGTGCGGAGGCGGTACCGGTTGTAAAGTTTGATATATTAGGAGAACAATATTTCTTTGCTATTCCGCTAAAAAACGTGCTGTAAATTATTTGTAAAGTTTGAGCTAGTATGAAAGGGTCCGCGCAGAGCGGCGCGGCGCGGCGCGGTATTGTGTTTCGGCCCTAACTCTTGATTGTGACATTAATATGGAGCATCTAACTCATATCATATCGTTCGTACATTTTTTCAATCTTTTTTATTCAAAATTTGACTGCACATAATACACTAAACTAAATTGACAGGTAGATTACTTTTTACCCTTTTTTATGTTATAGGAGGCAAACGAGCAGACGGATCACCTGATGGTAAGCGATTATCGCCGCCCATGGACACCTGCAACACCAGAGTTGTACCCTACCCTATAAGGAGATTCACAAAGAATGCTTTTTACGATGGGCCAGCCACGGGCGAAAGGTACAATATCCAGCATATCGGCTACCTACTTGATTATATCAGACGAAAGAGGTCCACAGCTGGACATAGGCCTCCCCCAAAAAGTGCCAATGTGACCGGTCCTGCGCCACCCGCATCTAACTACCTACTTACATCATCTTATTGTTATAACTTTCAAAAAACAAAAATCCCATTAAATGTTACAAGAAAGACATTATGATATTCATATTTTACAATTCAGTATCCTATAACGTGCAAAAAGACAGATTAATAACGGCTATTGACTCCAACAAAAGTTTGGACTTTACAACGCAATATCACGCAAACGGATCCCTAAAATGAAAAATGGTTTCGTAGAACCCATAATATATTGGAAAAAGCTATCCAACGATACCCCACACTTTGAATTTACCAAGAAAAAACAATACATCCCCACTGAAATGTACCCAAAGTAAAAAGATTTTATAAATTTCATTGTACCGTTTTGTCGATGCCGGATATATTTATTTATTTGCCGATTCCGGATTGCAGCTTTCTAGTAGTAACGGTCAATCAGCTAAGCCGCAGACAGACAGACGGCATGGCGAAACTACAAGGGTTTTCCTTGTTGACCGGGTATTGGGTTCTGTACCAAAGTAGTAAGATATTAAGATATATAACTTACATCAATACCATGCTGCTTCAGCATATGAAATATGTCTTGCATTGTTCTGTACTTCACTTCAGCCGTGATGGTATACTGCTGGACCATGGCTATGGTAGCCATCACCAGTTTGAAATCTTCCAGACCCTTTATGTTCATATTCATCGTCACACGGAAAGCCTTAAAGGAAAAAGAAAAACTAAACATAAAATATTGCAAAAATGAAAATATAGGTATTTTATTGACTTGCAAATATGGTAATATTTGCAAGTCGATAAAAAAGCAAAAAGCCAAGACACGCGGTGTTTCCCAGGTGGTCACCCATCCAAGTCCTGACCGCGACCGACGTTGCTTAACTTCGGTGATCGGACAAGAACCGGTATGTTCAACGTGGTATGGACGTTGGCGTATAGTGCTGCAGAATTTACTTTATTTGATTATTTTAGGTAAACGACACTAAGACCTGTCGTGTCTGGTATATTTATTTAATTTGTGACAAACCTCTATCTGATTTTTCAAATCTTGCATGTTCATTCTTGTTTTAGTAGCTATACTTTCCCCTAAACAGTTCTTCCATTCCAAGGCATGCTCTTGTATTTGTCGTATTATCGGTCTCAAGTTCACTCTTATAGCACCAATGTCAACGAATTTGACATGCGCGTCTAGGTCCGATATTATGTCTTCGAAGAAGAAAAACTTTTCGTCATATTTCTGTATTTGCTCGTGTTTCTGAATGTATTTTTCGCACGATAAAGGTTTATCGTATGCCCAGAGATGCTGGTATTTATGCCACCTGTAAAACATTTAGAATTAAGGATGGGCAATTTCGATGCTTTTAATAATATTAGCTATGCTGATGACATGGTGCTGCTCGGTCCCTCAATCAAACTGATTGCGAAATGTGAGAGTTACGCCGGGCGACATGGTCTTAGGTACAATGCAAGTAAAAGTGAGATGGTGGATTTTAAAGCCCGTAAGTACAATCCACAAAGTGTGCCTTCGGTCGTGTTGGGCGGGGTGGCTCTCAAAATCGTGGATAAGTTTAAATATCTGGGTCACATAGTTACGGAGGACTTGGACGATGACCTGGATATCGAGAGAGAGAGGAGGGCGTTAGCGGGGGGTAACACGCTCATCCGTAGGTTCGCGCGTTGTACGAGGAAAGTGAAGCTGACACTTTTTAAAGCGTATTGTACCTCATTCTACTCGTGCAGCCTATGGGTGAAGCATTACCAGTCGCGTATATAACGCGTTGCGTGTCCAGTACAATGGTTGCTGCAGAGGATGCTGTTGAAGTTGCCTCGACACTGCAGTGCGTCAGGCATGTTCGCCGAGGCGCACACAGATGGCTTCCACGCCATTAGACGCAAGAGGGTTGCCTCTTTGCTGAGACGAGTGAGAGACAGTGGCAACAGTATCCTGAGGATGTGGGCTGGACGCCTGGACTGCCCTATACTGAGGCACTGGGTTGGTATTGTGACAGGACGGGCAAAATAGTGTACGTTTCTGCCCCGCTCGCTACAATGCCACCTGCTGCCAAAGTCTTTTAATTTTAATTTCAATTTTATTCTTTTGTTTTGTTCATTACTAACATATGTAGTCTTAAGTTTCAATAGGTTTAAGTCTTATTAACACACTTATATGGGTTCTATAGTAGTCTGAAATAAATGATTTTTATTTTTATTTTATTTTTTTATTTTATTAATCCATTAAACTTATCGACTAACCGATAATCGATAAATATCTAAAGGCATTTTTCTTTAAGGAAGAAAAAAACTACAACTCGAAATGATTAATCAAAGAATCGATCGTTTATGTCAGAAAAAAAACTCATCGATTTAAAGCAAGAGCTTGAAAATTCGATTAATAGGTAAATAATCGGATGAATAACTTTCGTTTCAATGCCAATTGATGACGCCTTATGAAAGTGAAGTCTAAAGCCGCGTTTACGCGGTCGTAGTTAGCATCAAAGGAGGACATTCCAAATTGCCCTCACTTTTGTATATAACCGTTGATGTCTTGCGTCAATCTGTATATCGTGTCTTGAATGAGTAGAGTGACGTCATTGATGGATATCACACGCAGAATGTCCTCGAAGAAGGAAAACACGTAAAACTCGTTTCCGGTCGCTTCAGTTATACGTTGGGGTGGACAGGGAATGCAGGTTTTCTTCATCCAACGTGGGAAGGAGGTTAACCTGGAATAAGTTTTTTGAATGTTAACTAATTCTTCCGCCCACGAAGAACCCTCCGCCTTTTAATCTCAATAAGCAATTATTTCTGGCACGAAAAGTAACTTTGGTCTTTCAAAGATTAGGTACCAAATAGATAGGATTCTTACGCAATCATATCATGGTGTTAGTAGGTATCGATTATGATACAGCCAGAGGTTAAACAATCACAAAGTTATGAGCTTCAAAGTTTTAAGAAGGAGTATTTTCTGTCGCTTTTCCGCAAAACACACCTTCATATGAAATTATTGTCATTTACTATGTCGCTCGAGGATCTCGACGTCACGTTCTTCTAGCGTTTCTCAACAACAAGCAACATTAAAACGGATGAAGTAATTTTTTGATATATTTGAATGGTATTTTCGGCAGTAGGCAAATATGCCTACTGCCGAAAATAGTACGAGTATTGCCTTCTTTTTTGGAAGTAATCTAATAAGACATTTTGTATTAAAAGGTAAACGTCCTGGGCACTTTATGTCAAAGCAATATGGGTTAAATTCGAACTAAGAGGATTTTGCTTCATTCGAATTTAGGCCGTGTCACTTTGACATAAAGTCCCCATGTTATACACTAGTGTGACGACTAGGACTTATACCTTATAAATTATGAGAAAAAAAGCAAAAGGCCAACGACACACGGTGTTCCCAGGCGGTCACCCATCCAAGTACTGACCGCGCCCGACGTTGCTTAACTTCGGTGATCGGACGAGAACCGGTGTGTTCAACGTGGTATGGACGTTGGCGACGAGGTGATCGAATTTGCTTATCTTGACAAATTTATGGACGGTTGGCGATAGATTACGGTATATTTACCTATTGAAAAAATGTTTGACGTCATAGCCTAATATGTTGCAGACTTCGGGAGGCGTAGGGCGCATAGTGATATCGGGTGGAACCAACATGGCGTCAACTTGGAACATGGGCGTTTTGTCGCTCAGCTGTTGTTGAAAACTTTCCAGGTTCTCAAGGGTGAGCCTAAAAATTAAGTTATGGCATTAAAAGAGGTACTAACTTTGTAGGTACTAACATATCTCTTTGCTAAAGTCTAGGTGGATGCAGCGGCGGTGATGCACCATAGGTTGGAGCGAGATACTGCGTTCTGATCTTTCGCTCACACGTACGGCGCACCGCCGCCGCCGGAAGTCGTGGCCAAGTCCTGTTTCTACCAGCACCAACTTTATAAATTCTACGTACTACCATTATTTCAGTCAGTTCTGTTCGACATGATGCCTACGGCTGCTTTCTACAACCGCACCGCTTGCCGTCGGCAGGGCATTCACTGTCAACCCTGATGGAACCTAAATGGTCGCGTACCGTACGGTTTCAGAGATATTCCTCCTTCGGACGCTCCGGTTGTGGAATGTGATCCCTTCCGAGGTTTTCCCGAGAGACTACATCAGTATGGGGTTCTTCAAAAAAAGAGTGAATAAATTCGTGAGGGGTCGACAACGCGCCTGTAACACCCCTGGAGTTTCAAGCGTTCATATTAGGCTACGGTGACCACTTACCATCATATTAAGGGCACTTAAGAATATTTGCCACCGACGTGCTATAAAAAAAACTGTTATACGTACTTAACCAGTCCCTTGAAGATGTACTTCTCCCAGTACTCGTAGTACTGTACCATGACGTCAGAGCGGCCCGTGCTGGCGCCGAGTATCAGGTACTCTAGCTTCATTAGTATCGGCCCGATGCGCTCGTAGATGCGAGACAGTTGTGCGATACGCTCGAGTCGCTCGTTGGCGACTTCTACGAAGTATGCCTGCGGTATAATTACTAACTAGAAGGAAGTATTTCTTGTGAATAACTGTTCAGGTCATCCACATATAACTTAGTACTCATCATACCGTGGATGAGATTGCCAAATCCGGTATATGCAGGGTTGGAATTAAGAGACAATACCATAATATGTGTAATTACTACATAATGCTTTGAAATGTAATAAATGAGAAATGAGATTTTATTTGCTGAAGACATGATACAACATTAGATGGAACAGTGTTTTAGTCATGATCATCTCATGGTCCTCTCGCCAAATTAATAAAATTACGTCTACTATACGTCTTTTTTATTCAAAATTACAATAAACATAGGTACATAAAGAATAAATACAATTATACTCGGAAACCTAATTCAAGACCAAAAAAACTACGAAAGATATGTCACTGTCATTAAGTGTCAAAGTCACTTATGTCATTGTCAATCGAACATGTCAGATGTAGCCAACCTTTTTGCATTGATCATCAGTTGATAGTAAATATTCGTGGATATGGCCAACATTTTCAATATCAAAAAAGTTACATTCAACAATACGCATTATTAAAAAGTACAATACAATACAAATATTCTTTATTGCTCACCAGACATAGTAAAAAATAAAAAAAGAGGTAAGTTAAACATAAACAATGGTAGACAACAGGCGGTCTTATCGCTAAAAAGCGATCTCTTCCAGACAACCTTTGGGTGGTGGAGACGATGCAAGAAAAAAAAAAAGAAAAAGTAATTGTTTTTTTTACCTGATATCGTTTAAAAACAATTACAATATCCCAAAACAAAAATTACTTGTTAAACATTTCATAAATCTATTTAGATATAAAATGACAGATTGACAATTACTAATCTATGGGGTCATGGCTGGTGGGGTCTACAGATTATATGATTTCACCACAGTTTGTCAGTACAGCATGTCGAAGTCATAATTGGGTGTGTCGTATAGATGTAACAATCCAATCACAGGTGCAGGCCGTATCGCACGTACAGCATACCGTAAAACTACTCAAAATGGTCTCGCCGGAAGACCAGCGCTGGCGCGTGAGCCAGCAATGCCAGCATTATGCTGAGGCGGGACCATTTCGCAACAAATAAATAGTTATTAAGTCATTAAATAGTATTATATGTTTGTATTTGTTTGTTACGAATAAATCATTTTCATTTTCCATCGAAGAGCTAAACGCATGGCATAATATTTAAATAACATCTAACGTTGTTCACGACCATTGTTAATCGTACCAAATGTTATGAATACCTGAAGTATTACAAGTGCAATAACAGTTTTTCTACCAAAAATCTTCTATGGTTAAATATTTAACAGGGCATCTTGTATTTTTGTAAATAAGTTGAATTAACTTGTTTATTTAAATCGTAGGTTTAAAACTACCGATAAATAAATTTTCTTGATGCGGCCTCTTAAAAAGTGAAAATATACCACCGTAAACATATTTTGTTTTAGTGGCAACCCACGTTGGTCTTGAATTAAATTTTCGAGTATAAATGATATCAATAGTATGTAATCAAGTGTCAAAAATAATTTTACACTGAATATTTTGCCTAGAACATTTTCCTAGTAACCAATTGTATAATTGAACTGTGAAAGGTTTGAGACGCTTTGACGTAAATGATGACCATGTCCGATTTGGCACACTCATTACACCTTGTGTAAAGGTTATGGTCAAACAAAACCTTTTGGCCAAATGAAATTGAATCCTATATTAATGTCATAAAGACTGACAGGGAAAAACTTTTCTAACTTTCTCTGTACCGCCTTGCGATCATACTACAGAGATACTTCAGTTCTGCAGATGTGAATTATTGTATGGAGTAAAGAGTACCTTGCAAGGATACAACCATGTATCATCGGGTTCCTTTGTCACCGGATCAACATAATTTTTAGGTTTGAGAACAGGAAAAAGGTCAAACATTTCTAACTGCTGCATAAGGAACACAATTTCTTTCTCAACCATTTTCAATTGTTGGTAAACCGCTTTCAGAGATTTTTCACCTGAAAAAGAATTAATAAAGAAGCAAAAAGCCAACGACACGCGGTGTTCCCAGGCGGTCACCCATCCAAGTACTGACCGCGCCCGACGTTGCTTAACTTCGGTGATCGGACGAGAACCGGTGTGTTCAACGTGGTATGGACGTTGGCGACAGTACAGTCGAATTTTATTATCTTGTAGATTTGTCTAGAACGTTGATGGTGTAAGATGTATTCGTCTTTATATATCTTTGTACCTAGTAGGTAGATTATAACTTATCTACCTTTAGAAATATCCTTGATATAATCGTGAATTCCCAGTGCATTCCAATTGAGCCTAGTCAACCCAGGCAATACGTGTCGCTCCATGTCCAATAGATGGCGCTTCATGAGAAACGTCTCTGAGAGGCTGAGGGACGATGAAGTCTTGTTGTACTGGGTGATGACCTCAGCGAGGGCTTCTAGCTCGTAGTAAAGACGCGCCTTTTGCATGGACACGTCGCGAATGTTGGATGGGAGATCGAAACCTGAAAGTTGATGTTAGTCGAGTCTAAATATTAATTTAACCTTACTATTATATACTTAAAACGCATTTGCTTTAAGCTAGTGCTGACTGTCTGAACTGTGGATATTACGCGTGAATGAAGAGTGCCAACAGCGTTGAAGCGCTGCAAAGGGCTTGAAACGTCGGGTTATATCTATTGCATGAATATGCACGATTATGCACGATAACATCCGATATTTAAAACCTACTCACCTAGCTGTTCCATCAGCTCCGCTTCACGTATCAAAAGGAAAAGATCCTTATCCAATTGTGGTTGAAACTCCAAATCATATTCCTGTACTAGTTTGTGTACGGTTAGGTCACGCCACGTCACGTCCATCTGTAGCGTAATATTTTTATAAATTTTACACTCACTTAAAAAACAACCTTCTTTCTGAGGTTCTAATAAAATCGAACGAGATAAAAGAAATGCAACTCTGTTCAAATAGGGTGGACTCATATTTTATTATCTCTCCAAAAGGAAGAAGGAAAAAAATATGCCTAATAATTTTCGACCTATAAAAAAATACGAAGATACAACCGTTTTAATATTGCTCGATAGAGATAGAAAGCACTAGAGACGCGTGACGTAACGGGTATCGAGCGTCATAGTATAATCATAGTAAAGTATAGTCATAGTAGAAAGAGTGTAAAGTAGGTCATCTTCTACAAACGCACGCGCACTCAAAGAAAATCTCGACCCGTTTCTAAGTGCGCCTGAGTGTGCGTGCGGCGACGCATAGATACTAATGGCGATGACGCACACATACATCTTTTATACCATTATAAAAGACAATCGTTTCATGTGAAGGTGCGTTTTTGCGGAAAAGGGACAGAGCTCCTCTTAAAACTATGGATATTTAAAACTATGTCATTATTTATTGTCTTATGTAACTTTTTTCTCCATGGCTATATTTTTAATAATTCTTCGAGAAAACTCAACATTATTGATTATTTTATTTGGTGTCGTCTTCGCTGTTAATTTATTTAATCGTATGGCATACATTATTTTGGCCTTTAATGTTGTCACTCTTTAGTACGTACCACCCAGGGGACACGTGCGGACGCGATCGCTATTAATAATAATTTAAGTTCCATTAAAGATGATGCCGTTTCGCAGCTAGAATGTCATATATGCATCAATAAAATAAGTAGGTCAAAGTGCATAGTAACACTTACCAATCCCTCCTTTGCCAGCAAGGAGGCAGAGCTTGGCGATCTCACATTTTCGTAATGCTGGCCTGGTAATCTCATCAACATTACTGAAAACAAAATTTAAATTTAACAAGAATAATACACTTTATTGTGCACCACAAACAGGAAATTTTTTTGTTGAATTTGACGTGAGGCGCGTATGGCAAAGACCCTTCGGTATACAGCCACAGTTTGAAAACATTTAAAAACATTTTAAATTATTTGTAATAAATACTAAACATTAAATTGCAGTTAAATTTAATACAAAGATATGTTTTAAATACACCTTGGCTGATTGGAAACATCCTCAGTCCGAAGTGAAGTATGACTGGGTTCTATATTTTAAAACTAAACTTAACAGCCCGTGGGAGGTAAAACGGCTATAACTGCTCTGTACGCTCGCAAGTACCTAATAACGCCATTGACGAGAAAGTGTGATGAAAATATATTTTAAATATACATACACAATCAAGGGAGCGTCAAGAAATGTAGTTTTAAAGCGTTTTCAAAAACAAGACTTGACTTAGCCCATCTTAAATCCAACGGCAAATTTAATAAGTCAATCATATATATTATAATTATCGTAGTGTAGCGTCATCTAGTACTGCATTTGGCAAATAACTCCATCTATCGAATAGCTATCTCATCTCTTTAAAGTAATTTTTAGATTATACTGGGACTGTATGGTGTAGGTATATGACATGACATACACCATATACCATTGATTGTATGAATATACACATAAAATTGTTATTTTATTCCTATTTTCATTAAATTATCAAACAATATAATTGAAACGTGATTGAAACCTAGGACTAATAACGCCATCTAGTAACACGGATTCTCATCGTGTATAAAAATAAAAGTAGGATCCTAAACGTAATTTATTC
This sequence comes from Epinotia demarniana, assembly GCA_945867215.1. NCBI lineage: Eukaryota > Metazoa > Arthropoda > Insecta > Lepidoptera > Tortricidae > Epinotia > Epinotia demarniana. The sequence goes on along the minus strand of OX244276.1, from coordinate 7,265,771 downwards.
AATGATAATTTAAATTTCATTCTTCAGTTTTTTTCAATCAAATGGAAATCAGAGTAAATTGTGCGTAGCTATTCACTTTTAAATAGAGAAAATAATACTTCAACCACTTTATCCTAAATAACATTCTTACGTAGATAAAATAGACAGTCGTTCCTTCATGATATCATCATATCTAAAATAATATATATATTAGATGATGATAAGAGAGGACATGTGGATGGAATTCATTATATCAAAAAAATACAATTCTGCAGCAAAAATAGGTACTACTAGCGACATCTATTATCTTATCAGCGCATTCCTGAAATATGATGACCGTGAATTAGACTATTTAGCAAGTTCCTGAAACCAGAAAAACATATCGCTGATATGGATGGTATACCAGGTTCGTAAATAATTTATTTTACTAGTAGCTAATACTCACAAGCTTTATCTCTCTTCCGTTTTTCAGCGATCTGCTTGTTAACGACATCTGCCGGCCGCAGCTCCAAATTTGACTGTTTCTTTTTGACGTGCGCTCGTCCGGCCGCCGTCAGTTTCATCCCTGGCGCGCCAGAGGTCGCTGTTTCTAATATCATATTTAACAATAATTAAAAATTGGATTTATCATAATAATCATAAAGTTTATTGTTGAGTTGAGGTAAATATAATCATATGGACGATGGATTACTCTACATACTTACCAATATCCTCAATAGATTCCGCTTGAAAAAAGATGTCGTATCTTGAGTTATAACCAGAGATGAAACGAAATGCAATGATTAAAAATTCAAATGATACAAAAAAAAGAGTATCATACCTTCTTCCTTTTTAAATTCAACTTTGAGAATGTTTCTCTTCATCACATTATCGACAAATGTTGAGGAAACATTCACCCATTCTCTATACTTCATACTCTCATATTCTTTGATGACTTTCGAAAAGGCTTTGTATTGTAGAAATGCTTCTTTCTTTTGCTCGCATTCATTTAGTTGAGGGACCTTTATAACAATACAAATACAATTTATAAAAATAACCTCTAACAATAACTCAATACGGAACATAAAGCACACTTCATAGGGCACAATTTAAATTTCATAGCCAAAATGACCACCTGTAAGCCTGTAAGGTCATCCTTTTTTATTTTTTTAAGTCCAAGAATTTTTTAGATCTACATAATAGCAAGAGACTAGAATTATTAATAAATTTTAACTTTGACCGTTAAAGGGTTAAAAAAGAGGCAATAATAATATTAATCAATTAAAAATAAATGGTTTGGGATCACAAAAAGGCCAACGACACGAGGTGTTCCCAGGCGGTCACCCATCCAAGTACTGACCTCGCCCGACGTTGCTTAACTTCGGTGATCGGACGAGAACCGGTGTATTCAACATGGTATGGACGTTGGCGATTGTAAAGTCGAATTTTACATACGTAATGGTAAGTATTATGTAATATGGATTTATAGAAGTAGATAATTTTCTCGACGTAGCTCAATAGTACAAAATCGCTTCCTTTAATTTATTATGAGTATTATGACACATCACAAATCACGACTCAAGATATAATTCAATTCAATATTTATTTAAGGTATTTGGACCCCCTATGCGACTAAATAAGTGCCAACATAAATAAGTAAATATTGGAATATAAAACTAATAAATGATGACCTTATACACCACATATCAATAACACAACAAATAGTGTGTCCCTTTATTAAAAATCATGCCCCAATTTATTCGATCCTCGATTGTGTGTGTGCTAAAATATCTAAGGTCTAAGGTACTCTACTAACGTAATCAAAAATATCACGGCTGTTTGATTATGAAAGCATGTGATTGGCTTTCCAAAAGCTATCGCCACGCACATGCAAAAAGCCAACGACACGTAGTGTTCCCAGGCGGTCACCCATCCAAGTACTGACTACGCCCGACGTTGCTTAACTTCGGTGATCGGACGAGAACCGGTGTTTTCAACGTGGTATGGTCGTTGGCAATTGAGCGTGCAAATATTAGGTACGTACGCAACTATATCATGTGACATTATTATCTAACCGTTTGGAACTTCATGATTGGTCGCTTCATTTTGTTGAATAACGCTCGCGCCCAGTAGATGGCGCCGGCACTCGGCGGGTGGTTCCATAGCAAGGGAGGGTTTTTACGGAAACGCTAGAAAAATATAAAGTAATTATAATGTATAATTATAGACAAGCTAAAACTAGTTCCTTCATTCATTGAATAATTCATCCAATAATGAATAACAAGTTATGCCTATGTGTAATTGTGTATGCAAGTTTTTTTGTACAGTCAAGTGCAAAAGTATGTATCGATTTCGTCCTCTTGTAAATGACATACGAGCGATGGGACATACTTATGAGTAAGATTTATGCACCCGTATTTGTACACTTGACTGTACATGCTGATACCTTGATTATTTTGCTTTCTTGCTTATTCATGCATAACATAAAACTTTTTGTAGGCAACGGGATCTGCAATAAATAGGTCAGTAACTAGTCTCTCTTGACAGAAATCCAAATAGAAAAGAAAATGAGCTAGTAAAACGATTGTCATACTAAGCTTCTCTCCGGCCTATACTTGAAACCATAATTAGATTCCAAAAAATTACCTTAAAATTTCCATTAATATTTAAAAAAAAACCGACGCTGGCAAACTTACACTCTTCGAAATGATGGACGTAGCTAATAAAAACGTCCGGCAATTTTAAGGTTATTTTTTGGAATATGATTATGGTTTCAAGTTTAGATTTGGCGGATCTCGTTGTGTGTAAAAAGTTTCATGTTATTCCAGTACCTCCGCCATTTTAAAATGAGAACCAAATGTATGTATGTATGTGCTGGGGTCTCTTAATCAGCGAAGTAATGCAGTGTCAGTTTCCAAAAAATATTACCTTTAAATAAAATAAGTGATAAATGCCTAGGGCGGGCACATTAAAATAGTAACCAGGACGATGACGCACACTACGAGCAGATCGACGGAAACGGCAATAAACAGGTTTCTTCACTATCGCCCGTAGTCCCTACCACTTGTAGCATTGGTAATATAGTAATAGTCAACAGCCAAAATAAGCAATAAAAAAAAAGTTGTTGTGGCAAAGAGTGAACCAAAGTCCAAAAACTACCCAAATTTGCCCCGGCTGGTCTTTGTATATTTTTGACCACACGCCCCTGCTATAGTAGCAGGACTAAAATTATATGAACAAACGTAAGCAAACGACTAAGGGTGAGTTGCACCAAACCGTCTGTAATCGTAAGCGGTATTCGTTAAAATCTGAATGTATGAAATTTGACAAGTTTCTATGGACTGACAGGTGTCAGCGCCATATTTAACGTTGATCGGTCTGTAATCGTAAGTTCGGTGCAACCCGCCCTAAGACTTTAAGTATAAGGTAGTTTTTAGTTTGCCTTTATTGACAAAATTTCCTCTTACAGTTTCAATCCTAGTATAGACGCGTGGATGTATCAGTGGCTGAGCGCCCGCACAAGCCGATTCCAATCGGCTTGCCTAAAATTTATTCTTTTATAAGTTGATTGCCTATCAAAACATTTCACGCGCCGCCACTGATAAGTACCTTTGCCCAGCAGTGGACGTCTTTCAGCTGATATGATGATGATGATGATATGTACCTAGTTAATGACGGATTACCGTAAATGTGTTCTCGATGATGGTGAGCTCCTTGATGAACTGCCGCATGACGAAGTCGAACTTGGTGACCAGCTGGTTGCAGATGGACGCGCAGATGAACTTTAGGACCTCAGTCCATGTCAAGTGGTTACCGTGAAGGTGTCCTCGATGATGGTGAGCTCCTTGATAAACTGCCGCATGACGAAGTCGAACTTGGTGACCAGCTGGTTGCGTATAGACTCGCGCGTGTCGAACTCGAGGAACTTCAGGAGGACGTCCAAGGCTTCTTCCGATGATCTGTTACAGATTTATTCGAAGGTATAGGCACCATATATTTACTATACAAAATAGAAGCAATTTATGCGTTGCTACTCTTATTTGAATGTCTGTTTCGTATTACTCATCCGATTACCCTAAACTTAGTAAAAAATAAAGGTTCTCTGTCGCGCTGTATAGAGCAAAAAAAATATTTTTAGATTTACCGTGGCTATGCCCGAGTTCCTTTTAATAAGCGGCTAAAGTCGCACGAGTAGCTAGTGTCCTTAATTTAATGCGGGTTGTTAATAGTGATGGGCTGATGGAATTAAGTTGGATGCCCGAATACATCCGAACAATGATTAAGACGCCGTAGGTTCAGCGAAGTTAAGCGAACAGTCTTTTTGAAACAATATAATGCGTCTGTTTATAATAATATGGTTTAAAAAAATACTAATAGTAATCTTGAGGCTTTTCTGCAGGGAAATCAGTGTTTAGAAATATGATTAAGCATTTTTCGCTCGATAGAAAAAAATCACGAACATAGGTCTAAAAGGGTCTAAAATACACTTAAAATATTTGTTACAAATTACGAACAAAAGCTAAAATTATTAAAATGGCTTCTAAAAATCGGCAATATCATGTTTGAGGGAAATCAGTGTTTACTTTTTTATTTATTTAAATGGCCAAAAAATTTAAATTAAAAAACATGATTTCCGCGCTTCCGAGCACCCACTTCCATCTCGCTCACGCTTATGCTCAGTGAGAGGGAGAGAAGACCATAAACCTACGGCGTACTATGAGTTGCACCAAACCGTCTGTATTCGTAAGCGGTTTTCGTTAAAATCTGAATGTATGGAAATTTGAAAACTTTCTATTGACTGACAGCTGTCGCCATATTTAACGTTGATCGGTCTGTAATCGTACGTCGGTGCAACCCGCCCTAACCCTGTACAAATTGCACAGAAACCAACGTCCGTAAGCCAACTCCAAAAGTTTACCTTTGGCACCCTCTGCCAAGTCACGCCCAGTTAAATTACTCCGTAAAATTATGAAAATAATGAACCTACCTCAAGTTGCCAAAACTCGCGTTGATATAGTTCTTGGCCTCGTCCTCCAGAAAGCGCACTTCGGCCCAGAAGTCCCCCATGACGACGTCCCAGTTCTCCTTGTAAATAATGAACCTACCTCAAGTTGCCAAAACTCGCGTTGATATAGTTCTTGGCCTCGTCCTCCAGAAAGCGCACTTCGGCCCAGAAGTCCCCCATGACGACGTCCCAGTTCTCCTTGTAAATAATGAACCTACCTCAAGTTGCCAAAACTCGCGTTGATATAGTTCTTGGCCTCGTCCTCCAGAAAGCGCACTTCGGCCCAGAAGTCCCCCATGACGACGTCCCAGTTCTCCTTGTAAATAATGAACCTACCTCAAGTTGCCAAAACTCGCGTTGATATAGTTCTTGGCCTCGTCCTCCAGAAAGCGCACTTCGGCCCAGAAGTCCCCCATGATGACGTCCCAGTTCTCCTTGTTGTCGTACACGAACACGCTGAAGTCGACCGTCCGGATCGGGAACACGAGCCGCTTGACGCGCTTGCGCACGTCGTCGATCTGCGTGGGGTCGCTGATGATCGACGCCAGCTCGAGGCCGAAGATGCGCTCGAAGTCTATCAGCACCTGAGAGGAAATTGAATTAAAATATGTACCTACTAGCTTTTGCCCGCGGCTTCGCCCGCGTAGTAAAAGTAATTTTCCAATAATTGTTGAATTGCTACGCCGCCTACTAACCTACTACTACTAACTTCCCCTACGAATAACCCTTCGTCATAACCCACTATGGTAAATTAATTTTTATTTACTATTATTTTTATGCCCGTGTTGTGGCGGGTTAGAATTTCACCACCCTCTTTCTTCCCGTGTGTGTCGTAAAAGTCGATTAAGAGAGCAGGGTTGAAGTGTGTTGTGGGTGATGGGCTAACAACCTAAGCAATATCACTTTTTGTCGATCTTTTATACACACATTTATGCTAAAAGTGGCGCTGGAACATAAAGTTCATGTGCTCTGCCTGCCCCTTTTGGGAATAAAAGCGTGAATGTATGTATGTATGTACGTATTTCTGTTATTAAATTTACAGTCATGATTAATGAGAATCTGTCTTCTGGAATAAAAGCTACTTTATGTTCATGATAATGTTGAAATACCAAAATATCTCCACGAATGTCAAGTCAAATTTGTGGCCTTGACATTGCTATAGGCTAGTTTCCTAAGATTTTTTTTCCATGCTTTTCGAACCAGTATTTAACATAAATACCCAAAAGTTTGTTTTAATTTAACGGCGGCCAAAATGCTTAACTTATAAAAAGTAAGCAGATCTTCGTGCAGCACCTTGAATGTACTTATTACGGATGCAGGCACTTTCCCAATGTCTCCTACCCTCCCGTCCCGCCGCGCCGCCCGCACTCGCCTAGGTACCGATTGCTGACGATCGAGATGGCACCAAATACAAACTTTAAAACCTATAACCCTATATAACGCGGGTCTCGTTCCATACGTCAAAAGCAAAAATAGAACCCTTATTTATAGGATCACGTGTGGCTGTCTGTCAGTCCGTCTGTTACAACCGATTTGCTACGAAAAAAACTGGACCGATTGAATTGCAATTTGGCACAAACATTTTCATGAATTTTCATGTCCACAACATGACATTTCAAAATCTGTGTGATTTTCGTTATTAACGTCCCAAAAAACCGTAATAACAACGCCCATATTGATATTTAGACGCCACGTTGGAATGTAAAATCGTTGTTGTTTTCCTAATCAGCGACCCGATAAACCATAGAAACAATAGATGCCGATGTTGATTTTCAGATTTTGTCACCACATGTCTCCTTTTAGGGGTTGAATTCTCAAAAAACCGGAAACCCTTGTTTACTCATTTATCGTTAGGAATTATCCTGTGAATTCTCGAATAAAATTGTCTAACTAATCTTTTTTCTCCATACAAACTTTGGACCTCCTTTTTAACCCCTTTAGGTGTAATCATTTCCAAAACGCTGAAAGGACTTTATTTGTAAATGAATAAGTAATCTGTCCACAAAGTTTTAAGTACGTAGTAGCTAAAAGTAAGTTTCCCTTATACAAAATTTGGACCCTCATTTAGGGGTGGAATTTTATAAAAAGCTGAAATTACTTTAAAGTTATCTTCCTACAAAGTCTCAAGTCTCTAGTTCAATAAATAATGTTTCCCCCCCACAAACATTGCATACCTATTTAACCCCCTTAGAGGAAGAATTTTATAAAACGCTGAAAGTACTTTTTTGTATCTTAATAATAATATTCCTACAAAGTTTCAAGTCTCTAGTACAAAAAAATATGTTTCTCCCATACAAACTTTGCACCCCTACTTAACCCCCTTAGGGATAGAATTTCCAAAAATCCCGTCTTATCCCTTGCCTACGTCATAAAATGAAGTTCTGGTGTAAATTTCAAGTTTCTAGTCCCAGTAGCTTTGAATACGAACTTTGCACCCCTATTTTACCCCCTTAGGGGTGGAATTTTATATAACGCTGAAAATACTTTTTTTTGTATCCTAATAAGTCTCTAGTTCAATAAATAATGTTTCCCTTATACAAACATTGCACCCCTAATAAACCCCCTTAGGGGTAGAATTTTCTAAAACGCTGAAAGAACTTTTTTTGTATCTTTATAAGTAATATCCCTACAAATTTTGAAGTCTCTAGTACAAAAAATCATATTTCTCCCTTACAAACTTTGCACCCCTTTTTAACCCCCTTTGGGATAGGATTTCCAAAAGTCCCGTCTTATTCCTTGCCTACGTCATAAAAGGACGTTCTGGTGTAAATTTCAAGTTTCTAGTCCCAGTAGTTTTGAATACAAAATTTGCACCCCTATTTAATCCCTTTATGGGTGGAATTTTATAAAACGCTGAAGATGTTTTTTTTGTATCCTAATAAGTAATCTTCCTACAAAGTTTTAAGTCTCTAGTTCAATAAATAATGTTTACCCCATACAAACTTTGGACCCCCGTTTTACCCCCTTAGGGGGTGAGTTTTCAAAAATCCTTTCTTAGCGGATGCCTACATCATAGTGGCTATCAGCATGTCAAATTTCAGCCCGATCGGTCCAGTAGTTTGGGCTGTGCGTTGATAGATCAGTCAGTCAATCAGTCAATCAGTCAGTCACCTTTTCGTTTTATATATATAGATTCATTACAATAACATTCATTAAGCTTTTTGTTCGTAGTCGCCAAAGTTTCGTCTTCTGAAAGACTCCTTAAGGTGCAACATCACTGACGAATTCCATACAATTTTCGTTCGGACTAGACGTCTAATCTATCGATGTCAGGAACTTGAAATTGTAATATTTAGATAATATATGACCCTCTTCTCCCGCAGTTTGAATAAATACACGTACAAACCAGTAATATTCAAAATATAGCCATTTGAAATTCATAAAATTTTACTCCGAGCCTTGTATGTGTGCGTGAGTTAGACACTGTCCGTGTAAATGACATGGCCGCGTCACATGACAGCACGTGGCCCAAAACCTTCACTAGATGTCTTTGATATCAAATCAAAATTAGTTAGACAGCGGGGTCAATAGTAGTAATTATATTCACCAGACGGCGACACCATCGTACAATCCCGTTTTTTTCTGGTGAAAGAGACGGCATTCATTTTATATTGCTACGCTACTCATTTTGGTAATGACGTAAGAGCTATGTCATTTGTTTATTGATAGAACGAATTTCAAAGAACAATGTATGAAGTTCAATGGTTTGCCTTTATTCGTGATTATTTATTGAGATTGCCATGAACAATAACCTAAAGTCCACGCAACGATAATTATGCATACATTTTGCGTCTTATTAGAAAGGAGTAAGATACAATATGGAAAAGTAATCTGTGCCACCGGCCGTATACATATGTATATAGGATTTGATGTATGATATTATAGGAAATGAATTTGCAACTTGGATTGATTAGTTTCGATTGAGTGAATGTTAATTAATGTAGCATTAAATATAACAGACAAATAAATGTTTTCTTTCTTTCTTTCTTTCAATTGTGCATTTGGAGTGAACTTGTTAAATTTAAAACGTTCGCTTTAGTCGACTACACAGTTGACAGTAAAATAACTAACTACTGCAACCTATATATGAATCGACTGTTCAAGTGTTCAACTACCGGAGATTAGATTACCGGACATGTCAATTAACTAATGCCTGTTCCCAATAATCAGTCACGGATAGTTTTCCTTACAAGCATTTTGACAGATTATTAAAACGTGTCAAATGTCGGTAAGGAAAACTATCAGTGGATTGATAATTGGGAACCGGCCTAAGTCACAAGTAGTCTTCTTTATAAAATGTTGTGAGGGTAGAATTATATACTCGTAGGCATTCTTCGGTGCAGGGACTGATGTCAGTTACGACCGGTGGCTAGGCAGATACGAGACCGGTATTCCATTAATTGGGTACGGCACTGTTATATTGTAAGGTTTAGCCGCGCCGCGACAACACAACGGTGCCCCCGCCGCGTTAGAAATATTGGTTACCGGTATTTATTAATGCCTAGTGATACCTTATAATACCGGTTCCAAACAGGTATTATTTCGATACAGTTTTTTTTGTTCTTATGCGGGTCGAATTCGCACCTTTACATCTTTTATGAAACCGTTTACGGTACCGGAAAAATTCACCGTAACCGTAGTTTTATGGTAGTAAAATATAAAGGTGCAGCTAACTATCGAAATGGCCCGGAGAAAACTGATGTACGTATTTAATTATTTTTTTTAACGTTCATATAGGGAATACAAACAGCCATCTTGGAATCCCGAAATACCGGAATCCCGGACCGATTTTTCCACTAGTCTAATACCGGAACTGAAAAGGACCAATATCGAATTACTTTTTAAACCTACTAATATTATTAATGCAAAATTTTGGATGTTTCTATATATAGATGTTTGAATGTTTGTAACTCGATCACGGCTCAACCGATTTAGATGAAATTTTGCACGATGATAGTTTAACCTCCTAAGGCCCATAAATTATACCGATTCAACTGAAATAGAGCTGAATTTGTTTTGTTTCGGGCAATTTTTAAAACAAACGAATGTCAACTCTATTTCCGACACAACACAATTCCAATGCCATTTTGTATAGTATGCTGGGCCTTAAGAGAAGCCGAGATTAAAATAAAGGATAGTTTTTATCCCGGGTCCATGGAGGCGGAAACTGGTTTTTAATAAAAAATATAATAACTTCATGCAATTGTAAAAAAAAGGAACGCATAATCAAGTTAAGTATTTACATTTATTTGAATAATTTTATTTGTAATGTCTGTGCTCCATTCTTTTTCTACCGAAGAATAATCACTTTTACGCTCTAATGATGATAGTGGTGGGAGCATAATTTGAAATTTTCGAAGGTAAAATAGGCTTCCGCTAAAACGGACAACTTTTATGAATGAACGTAGAACACCGTGCTCGTAAATAGGGAATTTAGGTAATAATAAATACCTCGTCTTTTTTACTGGTAAGTTTATTTTTTTTTCACAAAAACGTGGTTTTTCGGGTTGTTAACCCATTACAAAAACGTTAGTTAACATAAAACTTTCTTAAACTTTTGGTTTTTTAAATAAATGTAAAAAAGAAATGTTATTCATTTACTCTTACTACAACAGGTTCAGGGAGGGAAGGTGTATTTGGGTTTCACATGCCGTATCACATACGCGCTGATTCTATTGTATAGACAGTTTCCAAATACACCATCGCTCCCTGAACAGATAAAAGCAGTGTTCGCAAACAGCTCAATACTTTTTTTTAAGTAAGAAGGTTGGTTTTGCTTTTAGAGATGAGTTTTTTTATTTTACTGTCGAGGCATAAGAGATGTGTTCAGATATTTTTGAGCACTCAAATATATCTGATGGCGACTGTACTTTTTGACGAACAAACTAAAAAAGCTGCAAAACTTCCAATAATGTAAATTCAAGTAATGCAGACGAAGTAGACGAACCAAAATTTGCGAATACGTAAAATAACAAATTATTATCCTATCTTATCCTATTATAGTATTAAACGAGGAATACACACGATGATTCTTAATTCGTGATCAAGACAAGTTACATATTACAAGCGGAAGTCTCTTTCTATCAAAAGGTATTGAAAAGAGACTTCCGCTTGTAATTCGTTACTTGTATTGTAGCTTCGTGAAACGAGTCAATTTTTCTAATTCTGTAATTGATACCAAACACGATTAACTCGAAGTTACCTAATACAGACGTTCTTTCTTTTTCTGAATAAACCTGAATAAGGAATCACTTTATAATTCAAAATCATCGTCACCCTAACGGTATTTTGCAAAAATTTGACGTATGTGTGTTTGACGTATCTACTTAACTTCAAGAAATGTAGGGTGACCAAACATTCAGTGGATATTAGTGTTTACATTATCATTAAATTGAAGTAACTAAACAGTGATTTAATTGCATGCAATTCATCCATTGAAATCCGTTTTGGCTGTTTATCAATATTTTTCGACTCCTGATCACGGATTAAGAATCATCGTGTATATACATTTTCGATAGGTATTAATATTGAAGTCCCGAAATTCCGGTATTGTGGTCCAATATCACATTTCAATACCGGTATTGAGAATCATCCGATATTTAATGCCTTATACATATGTACATATATCTTTTTCGTTTTTGAGGATTATAATAATGACTTAATGAAAATTGGCATAGTAATAGATCAGCCTATATTACGTTCGACTGCTGGGCACAGACCTCCTCTCATGGACGAGAAGAAAAGCTTAAGAAAAAAAAACGGTATCATAAGTATACCAGTTTGGAAAAGGCATTATAAAAGTGTAAGTAAATACAGTAAAAAAACCGGTAACGATATGTATATCTACACGGTTCCGGTTCCGGTACCGTTATGTTGGCGGCGCGGCTAACTTTTACAATATAACGCTATCGTAATGGAATACCGGTCCCATACCGGTATACCGTAACCGAAATGAGTATATGCTCGTGAATCTGCCTTTAAAAAATATATTTTCGGACAATTATTAAAAACTGAATCGATAACAAATATCCATTATACTTAATTGAACGAGCGAGTGAGGCGAACGAAGTTTTTCATTTAAGCTTGCGCAAATATTATTTCTACATGTTCTCAACCGGTTCTCGTGAAATCTTGTGAGCTCGAAACTACCAGAGACGCGGAAATTTGCATACATTTGAAAGGTGACATAGGTATTTGTAAAGATTTACTAAGAAAATCTTTACAAATATGTCACTTTTATACAAAATTGTAGGATTCTAATGTTTATTAAATAGGGCCCTGAAAGTTCATTCATCCATCACCACAGAAATATTTTTTTATCGGATGTGGTTCCGGAAATTATACCCTACATACAAACACGCAAAAAAATCACAGATTTCTCCTCTATATAGGAATCGTTCCGGTAGCCTAGCGGTTCAGGCATGCGACTGTCAAACGACGCGATGGTCGTGGGTTCGACAGATAAGTTTCATCTCATATTTACCTAAACAAGACATTCAATAATTTTGTAAGGAAATGTCCACCTCTGAACATTAGTACTGATGAATCTTTCATATAACTGTGAAAGCATCAAGCACACGATACATAAACGCGTGTTCAAACCAAAAAAGTAGAATTCTAATTTTGAATTTTGACAATCATCGAAAACAGTACCATATTGTCAAATGGTATATTTCTCTCTTTCCGACGCGCTCTCGGACGGGACTCGAGAGACTGGCCAGTAACAGTTTTGATATACCTAAGAAGGATATAACAAACTCGCCCGTTATTCACAAAGCTCACCATATTCGTCCGGTGACGCAAAGTTATTACCAATTTTGAGGTCTAATTATTTTAGTCGGAGTTTACGGGCGAATACAAAACATTTTGTGAATAATATTTAGCCTTTCTAATTAGTCCTGCAAGTCAATATGGATATAACAGATCAAAGTAATATACTAAGTATCTTACTTTACGTACCTTATTCCGTATAACATTAGATTTTCTAGGGAACATATCTTCGTTTATGATCCTTTTAAAATACTGTACTAGTGTTACTTATTTCGATTATTTAATGTGTCTCAAATTAAACAATTACGTTGTTGTTAATCAAAATGGTTTTCATTCAAATAACATGAAGATTTATGCACGATTCGTCTAATGTCAATGGAATTGGGTTTAATAGATAAAGGTTGGGCTTTGATTTGTCAATTGTAAACCTATGGATATTCATGACTTTCCAATTAAATCAAAGGCGTAAAGGATATACCTATTCAAAATAGTATATATGTAGTAGGTATGTAACATGTAAGAATATGTCCGCCAAAAATATAGGGGATATTTGTGGATAATCTAGATACAAACATACATACATACATATAATCACGCCTCTTTCCCAGAGGGGTAGGCAGAGATCACGGATCTCCATTTGCTACGATCCTGGCAAACCACTTTCGCTTCACTCACTATCATAATATTTCTCATACATGCTCGTCGGTTTAGGGTACTTTTGACCTGGCCTTTTGTTAAAATTTCTCCAATTTTATCGGAGAGATACAAACATGCTTATCAAAAAAAATTAAACATTGAAAATTTTTTTTTACACGTTATTAGTCAATCTAATTAGTTAAGACGGTCATATTCGTTAGAAAATCCAAAAGAAAAACAAAAAAGAAGTACTTTCGTCGGGATTTGAACCCGGTTCAATGATGGCGTTACAGACAGATTTAAGCAAAAGAGAGATTTACTGCGCTACCGTATGACATTAGGTGACGAGTGAAAAAGTCAGGTGAGTTCATATTGCATTCTAGAGTGCCAGCCACAAGAACATTTAGTTTCACTATTTCCTAATAGAGGCGCTACTATAGATTTAGTTTTGCGCCCTCTAGTTTGATTTATGAAAAAGGTTTGACAATGACTGACTTTGAAGTGACATTTAGTTACGTTAGTCTGCGTAAATTCACGAAAAAGCACTTTTATACATATCTTCGGACTACATTTTAAAAAGAAGCACTGATTAGTGCAGATTGATGGCGATTCATACGTAGCACGCTCTTCGGCTTCCGCAGTTTGAAACACATGTTGGTACTGGTCACGATTTTGCGTAAAATGATGAGCAACCATCGAAATTATATATCGCGACATCTGTTAGCAACAGCTCGACAGGAACCAGTGATGTTTAACCTTAAAACTATGAATTTATTATATGCAATAGGGTTGTAGTAGACACTAAATAAAATAATCAATTATGTCATATATTCTCGAAAAAGGATTAAAAATTTAGTCAAATGGAAAAAAAAATCAATGCAAAAGGGTTAATAATCACGAAGTTATAAGTGTCCAAAGTTTTAAGTCCATTTTTCGCAAAACGCAACTTCATATGAAACCATGACGCTGGAAGATTGTGACGTCACACTAATAGAGGGCAACGTGCCGCGCCCAATCGTGTTCGACGAGCCCCCCCGGCAGCATCCTGTAATGTGACGTCACACACTCTTTGCGTTTTCTCTCTCTAACAATCATAATTAATGCGGTTGTAGCTTCGTAATTCTTTGAGATATCTGAATGGGATTTTCGTCACAAGGCATATTATTTTTTCATATCTCATGCTCTGAAAGTGGGTCGTTGTTCTAAAAAGTGTGCTGAAAGTGATACGTTTCTGCTCTAGTGCAAAAAAGTAGTGTATTCCCGTTAGTCCTCGCCTTATAAACATTATCCGGGAACTAATTCTAATAAATATCAATACTTACGCCACCACTGACAAAGGGAAATACTTTTATACTTAGGTACTAATTCATAGAATTTATTTTAAAATAAGTTTATGTTGTAAAATCATTGCTTTTATTTTAGCTAAAATATCCACTAGGGTCTATGAAGTGGTGACAAACGGAATACACCCATAATGCTTTTTTTTAACTCAAAGTTGTGCATGTGAGCTAAGGCAGAAACGCATACAGCCACTCTTCAACTAATACTATAATAATAAATAAAAATAGTATGAAAACATTTGAATCACAATTAAATTATTAAAGTAATGTATTCATATAGTTTTGATTTAGGAAATACGAATACAATACTATTTGGTTATAAAAACGTGGGCAATATTTTCATTTTCAAAATTAAAATCGTAGTTGTATTATCTGTATGTCACGTGACCAAATTACACCATATAACCATAAGCGCGAGCGAGACAGATATTTGCCTCTTTCTTTAGGACAGGTGAGATGGGACTATTCTTTCGGCTCGGATGACGTCACGATAATGGCGGCTGCCTTTTTTGAATTGTATACTTTGAATAAACATGTTGTTTTATTTTCCATCTGTGTTTTTTTCGCTTTCCTCGTATTCGATATGAAAAGTAGAGTGTTTAACTCGGGTGAATGTCACCCATTTTTGACTCGAACCATTGGCGCTCTCACTTCGTTCGAGCGCCAAAATATCTCCTCAGAAATGGGTGCCTTTCAGCCCTTGGTTAACAATCTACTATTGCCTTCTTTCATTTGGAGTAATAATAATTTTCGAGTCTACACCCCTATTTGGCATACCGATTACGTTCCATAGCTACCTGTATAATGTCACCCAGGTCCCGTGCCACGTCTCCTATATAGTCAGTGGTGGTGAAGAGGAGGGGTTGGTCGAACTCCCATCGCGCGCCCTTCCCACTCATCTCTATCTGATGTCTCGTCTCTTTGTACAACGTATGCCACATCTCCATTATCTTCTGCCCGGCGCGTGAGACACTGAGGATTTCTTCGTTGGTTTTGCTGTAGAAAATATCATTTTATTATCGGGTAAATAATGTATGATATACCTAAACCTATTTGCACTAAAGGATGGGCAGAAATGTACGGAACCCAGGCTGGGTTCCACCATTACACCAATACAATTATAACGAATATTGATTTATTGATAACAGCATTTGCTTGTGACTAGCTTTCACATGATATACATGAGATTTGTATCGGATATGGAGGCCAACTTGCCCTTTATTCTATGTTGTATATATTGTAATTGGTACATTCGTTGAATTGCTATGTAGACATTGACTTGGAAGATGCTTAGCTAATTATATTAGTTTTGTTTTAAAAGCCAGTGCCATTGGAATATGACATGTGTACCAACTTTAATAAAAACAATGCCGAAAATCGTGCGAAGTTGTAGAGAAAATGGCGGATTACAGATGAGTAGCTGAGTGTGCCATTTCAACTATGAATACTCACTCAAACAGCTTGTGAACATTGAGGAACCTCTCCAGCTTGTCACTAAGCGCCCACGATATCCTGGACAGCAGCGGCACCATGGTCTCATCGTCCCTGTACCCCTTGGACAGCACCCACATCATATAGATGCTCTCCACCAGTTCAGGCAGCATTTCTATCACTTGGGTGAGGGGCGACTCGTCTTCTATCACCTAGAACGTATCATCTAAGTAGCGTAGTCAGAGCTAACGCAAGTCTTCTCAGAACGGCATAACACTAGTGTTAGTAAAAGTCTCGGGCCTTTAAGGTTCGGCCGAGCGCCAAATTTGTATCACTAATTGAACATCTCGTCAGATGATTTAACCAGCGTCTGAATTGGAGAAACAACGCAAATGCGTCCGTATTCGTGACTACGTAGTAGCCAATGAGAAATTTATAAACGAGTGAATAGGGCACAATAACAGCTGCTGTTACCAGTTGCCATTGTTGTTTGCAAACAAGGCAGATTATGTTAGGTATTTTTTTGGCAAAGCCCGCAACAGTAAAAACGAGCTGCTTAGGTTCTGATTTATCATTATAGTGACATTAGTGACAGACTTCTATTTTCTCAGACACAAATCTTTAGTTACCCTTGCTTGCCTTTCGAGTAAATTCAGCCTAAATTTTCCAATTTCAGTTTGAAATATTTGTGCTTACAGTGAAAAATCGCATCAGCGTCGACAGGAACTTCAAGTTGTCTCCCGCCAGGTTGTATTGCTCCAACAAATTCTCCTTGTGTCGCATAAAACTCTGCAAACAGCAATAACATTTGGTACAGTAAGGTAGCATCGAGGGCGAAGCCAAGTACAGTAACACCAGCTTCTATCAGCTGTCTATCACTACATCTGGCTTTTCAATCCGACGGTGAATTTGTTAAAAACGGAGGCTGACGAGGAACCTTAACGTAGAAGCAATGTACGGACAGTAGGGCGCAGCCCATACTTCCCTAGCACTCAGATAGTCAGAATCCTTTTTAAACGACTGACCCTGACTGAATGCGAGGATGGAGTACCTTCAGTAGGACACAATAGAATCTATATTATGTATTAGTTAATAATAATTACATCTAACGCTTTAGGCTTCGCCTTGTGTAGCAAAGCCATTATCTTGACGACCATCGGCTGTTTCAGTTGCTCCACCAGCAGCGACAATTCGGCGTCCCGCTCTCGCCAATACTTATATTCGGCTACTGGTCCGTTGCCTTGTCGAGTCTGAAAACAAAGGCGGGATACTGTTTTACTTTAGTAGTGCAGTGATATATTTTGCACCCCATCTCCGTTGACAACTCGCTGGGACGACAGCCCTCTGCGACCATGATTGGAGCAACTCGCGTCGAAACGTCAGAGATAAAGGTAAACAAGTAGCGCGTTAGACCCGTGTAAAATAATAGTATGTATAACTAAGGACGTCGGAATTTGGAGGAATTTAGTTTGGTTCTCGGGGGCGTAAAGTCGCAGTGCGCCCAACACTCCCCCTCGCTTTGCTCGTCGTCGTCTCTACACGGACCTGTTAAAGTGTTATCTTTTTCTTAAGTGGTGTGACCCGGAGTAAAAGTAAGTAACTACTCGTCGTCACACTGGTGTGACAAATGTGGTTTGAAGAAGGCTCATGGTTGTATAAAAGTACCTCTAACTGCCTTTCGTTCTACATACCTTCCCCAAGCAAGCAGTGATGGTCTCATCGATATGGTTCGCCCACATAGTGACGGCCTCGTGTAGCTGGTTCACGAATTCCTCGTCCTTCAAGTCAAGCGTCACTTGCTCTTCTTGCAGCGCCGGTATCACGGGCATCGGGAGGTGGATCTCGCCTTCAATGTGCTCTATAGTCCTGGGAATAAACCACATCAGTCAATCTACTATTTCTTATGATTCTGTCCCGTTATCTACATTGTCTAATTTAAAACATAGAAATAACAAAAATCTACATAAAAATAAAGAAAGTCACTTAATTATTTTCTGAAGTGTCACTAACTTTCCGGCAATAATAACATTTTTTGTGGACGCACTACAACGCCGGTGACTTACCTGACTGCGGCTTTCAATGTCCAAGTGTCATATCGAAAGTGTTATGCTATTGCAATTTCAACCTTGTGACTTAGAGAAAATGGTAGCTATTTGTATGAGTTTTATTGTTACTTGCTTAATTTTTATCTGGTCGGAGGATTTGCGGTGGGCTTATACAATAGGAAACAGAGCCCTTGTTCACAACTTTCACAAGATAAGCTTTCAAGTGCTAAACGGACAGCTAAAATAATTTTAACTATACATGTGGAACTTACCAGTCTACTATTCCGATGAGTTCATTTATATCGTGGGTCACTTCGTCAGCTGCGGTCTTGCCTTGGGACTCCATGTGTTCATCGTCTTCAAACTAAACAAAAACACATAATTACAAAATTGATGCTTAAGGTGAACTGAAATCACATTGTGACGCACGCCTATGTTACGCATTTTTTTTACAGGTTGCTTTCTATTGATACGTACGTCTCACCCACGGACTCACGTCGTAATGCTACGCACGACACACGTGTAAACAGTGGGCGGACGACGGTGAACAACACACACTCAAAAGCGTTTTGAAATGTACAGTAGCATAATATACAGTATGTATATTTTATTTAGCCTCAAATGGTAACCAGAGGTACGTGTTAGGGCTATGAACCGATATTGCAAGAAAAAATTAAGTTAGTCTTAACTACCAAAGAGTAATTAATTTTTGGAATTTTATCGAACGGCAATGTATTGCGTACACTGTGACCTGATGACACATGAAAGATTCGGGTGACATGTGACGAATTATTGTGACGTCACGTTAGTAAGACAAAGTAGTGATCCACTGCGTGCTGAATTATTTTATATGAAAAAAAAAAGTTCGCTTTTTTAAAATAATTTTACGATAAATATATTTATTAGTGCCTATACTAAGACCCCCTAAAGTTTGCGGTTATATCAAATATACACGCTGTATATAGATATGGGTACAAGATCACTATGTACACATAATAAACATTGGATGGAAATAGTAACACAAATGGACAACAACAGAACAAGCCTCTGAGAAAAAAATAATAAGTAATATACTCGTATAACTACAACTGTATTCCCTGAAAATTACGATGCTTTCTAAGAAAATGAGTGAATAAGCTGTTACTGACCCATTGAGCTTCCACACACACACACCATCAGGTGAGAATAGGGACAATCATTGGTCAATCTTTTACACAACTACAACTTAGAAAAACCCCCGACATTTTCATTTCAAAGTCCAATATCTCAAAAACTGCTGAACAGATTTTCATGAAACATGGCTAAGAACACTCGGGATAAAATTATCTGACACAAAAATAGCGCATTCAAATCGGTCCATCCGTTTGGGAGCTACGCTAACACAGACAGATACACAGCCACAGACACGTTAAACTTATAATACCCCTCTCTTTCGCCGGGGGTTAAAAACAAAAGACGCGCGCGCCGGCCACCGCTGCCAGCGCGCGCGCACCGCGGAGTTTGGTGAACACGTATTCGTGAGTGGGCAATGGTGTGCGCTTCCGCATTAGGGTGAAAAACCACCAGAGATGTGTGAAGATGTGTTTTCATAATTGATATATAATATAAATAACGTATAAAAGTGAAATCTATTTTCTAAATCACTCGACTGTTTTTGAGTTTATCACAGATTTTAAACTGAAAAACAACGCCGAAACCAAAACAAAAATACTGATAAATAAATGTAAAAAAAAAATGTACTGGTACCTGGGCCAACATGAAGCTGTACTTTTCCAAGTCGCTTTTACCCTGGGGGTGAAATGGAGGGTTAAATATCCAGTTCACGTAATTACGTAGAATAAGTTTCTCCCTACACAGTACACACCCCTACCCTACTCTATCCACCATGAGCTTTTCGGTGAAGGAAAACGTCGTGAGGAAATAAGTATAATCCCAATAAGGTCCAGTTTTTCCTCTGGGTTGGAGGGTCAGATGGCAATTGCTTTCGTAAAACTAGTGCCTATGCCAAATCTTGGGATAAGGTGTCAAATCGGATCCCGGGCTCCTTTAGGGCGCAACCGGGGATAACGTTAGGAGGATGTTGAAGTACAAGTACAGTACTACAATCCCCGAATTCTTAGAACAATCTTCGGGAGCGGGTGAAAATGTATATACCCCAAGATCATGGACCTATGATTACTGAGGACAAGCTATGGTAATAATAATATCCCCACGAGATGGTAGTACAGAAATCTCAATAAGTGTGACAGAAAGGGATTTATCATTCGTTGTCCTTGTCATTGTTCCATTTTATTATTTGCCCCAATTGAGTTACTTCATAGGTACTAACTAAAGTAGCGGCAAATAACCCATTACCCGCCCAAATTAAGTAAGTTGTTTATGGTAAGCCATTTTAAGACCAGTTCTTAATTTAGCTGGCACGGTGGCACGCGTATAGTTCCTATGTAGATATTTATAGTTTTTCGTGCTCACGGATTGTATCATGGTCATAGTACCTAATCCTCTTCCTAATGTAGCTCTTTAGCACAAGAAAATCAGACAGACGGACAGGCGGTCAGAGTTGCACCATAAGGGTTCTTTTTTACCTTTTTGGCACGGAAGCGTAAAAAGACCATATACGACTAAAATATAAATTAAAGATTTTTTTTTTTAAGTGTTTTTAGTATTCTATTTTCTTTCAATTTAAGGGGCTCCCATAATTGGCGTATGGGATCGTACCTTCGATCTGAATCTCTCAGTTTTCTTAGGTTTTTTGTAGCTTATTATGTTAACAACAACGGCTTTAAGCAATATAGTATCCCATATTTACTTCAAAGTTCATTGTTTTCGAGATATTTGGCATCAAAGTTGAACAATTTTAGGCCAAAAAACCGGTTTCTGGCCATAACTTTTGTGTTAATTGGTTTAAAATGAAAACCCTTGACCAGTTTTTAGGGACGTCACAGACGAACCCAAATTTGTAGATTTCGTATGTGTTAGATCTTTCTCGTCAATAGAGATACAAAATAAGTGTTATTTTAGACAATGTTTAAAAAGATCATACCAAAATAAGTATACATTTGTTTCAAAATCCGGTAGACCAAAATGGGGATAAAAGATTGAAGTACCGATAACCGTTTGGTTTATACTTCTATCTGTAGAGCAAAAGTAGGAGATACGATTCAAAACTTGTCAAAAATCGATAGAAACCTCGGGTAGCCCCTTAAACACAGGTTGCTTGAATAATGTTAGTACCGCTGTTTCTTTTATTTCACTCTTATTGGCGGTGAATTCGTGAATGGTCCAGATCGCAGGTGTTTGTGGCCCGAACCGAAGGTGAGGGCCATAAATATGCGATCTGGGGCTTTACGAATTACCGGCCGTGGTGAGTACACAATTTGACGTTATCACCTGGCAACAATGCGACTATTACCGTACACGCAGTGTGCGATAAAACTGGCATTATGGCCAGGTGTAACGTAAAATAAATACTTACACCATCCAAATTGGACTTCGTAGAGCGAGGAGTAGCCCCACCAGACACGGCACGCATACCTTTAATCCTAGAACAAAAACATATACCTACATAGGGAGTTTTCAAGCAGGGAATACCGGTTACGGTTATACCGGTTTCGTACCGGTATAACCGTAACCGGAATTCCCCTACGATCCCGTTATATTGTAAAGGTTAGCCGCGCAGTGCCAATATAACGGTACCACAACCGTTAAGAAATATCTGTTACCGTTATTTATTAAAAAGGTTCCAGAAACCTATATAATATCGGTTCCCAATAGGATACCCAAACATTTTGTTCTTAAGTGGGTTGACAAAATATCGGTTACCCTTATGGAAGCCGTTAAGGTACCAGAAAAAGTAACGATAACCCTTATTTCTCGGTAGCGAAGTAAAAAGGTTGGGCTACCGAAATGACCCGGTAAAAACCCGGTTAAATAAAGGTGTAAAACTGAATGAAATTAAGCAAATACTTTAACTGCGTTATGAAAGGTCAACATTCTATTGAATATCTTAATCTAATGATATATTAAAGGTAAAAATCCTCATCAATAGACATCGGCTAGATGATTTTTTATCACGTAATTACCTCTTTTCAGCGTTCTCGCCTCTTGCTATGTTTGACATTCTACGATAGTCCGAGGGCCGAAGATAGTTCACCTAAATTAAAAGAAAAAGTTAAAGTTGCACATTTTCAAAATAAATATGTATACCTATGTGGCACGAATCCACATTCCACGTGCCTTTTATGACTATACTGCGCGGCACGAGCGACACAAATTGTATTCCCCTGTTGCTTTCGCGCTGGTGATTAAGTACAGACTAGACAGTAGGATATTAATAAAGGATGTGAGAGAAAATACAATGTGTTACTCGTACAAGCAGTTTACTCGTAACTACTGAGCTGCAGACAAAAGTGGGTATACGATACGTCCCTGAACGCAAACTGTACTCTTCTACTGATTGTATCTATATTGCACGATATCAGATTTGAAACGGCGCTATGACAGCTACAAAGTCACCTGTTAGGCCAGTCATATCGAAACGTAAAATCGCAAGCTAACGGCTAGTTGTTTTTTAACTATTTCTTAATAGGTTGTTAGGACTACCACCAGTACCGTATATCCAAGGTTGCAACTTCGAAGGACCTGTGCTAACTTTGCAGCATTCGAAAAACTACGTACTAAATTTGCACCTTAGCTATTCGATTTTTAAGATAAAAACCTACCCTTTTTTAAAGTACACTAATTAAAATCATTATTAGGTTTTATTAATATTTTTTAGTTAAAATAACCAACAATTTACTGGTACTGGCTGGTACTTGTATAAAAATAAATTCGCACCTTAGCTATTCGATTTTTAAGATAAAAATCTACACTTTTTTTAGTACAGTAATTAAAATCATTATTAGGTTTTAATAATATTTTTTTAATTAAAATAACCAATAATTTACTGGTACTGGCTGGTACTGGTATAAAATTGTAGCAATTTTATTTTACTTAAAAAACGCATAGTTTTTTATTTACTAACCGGCAGTTTAGGATTTATACCGACGATACCAAAATATGTAAGTGCGAAATATTTCGTGATCTTTCGAAACTGCAAACTTGGATATACGGTACTGGTAGTGGTCCTTTTCTTTTATTGGAAGGAAAAATCCGTTATGGATACTTCCGCACCACGGGGATAGCGCGGAGGTTATGTCGGACTCGCACCGACTAAAAACCCCCCGATGGTCCTCCTCGACGCATTTCGGACGGCTCTGAGATCTCCTACGGAACGCACCAGTGCGGCCCTAGAGTCACGCCTGTATGGGTCCTACACTATATTTAGACGATCGCAGGTAGTGGTCCCAACAACATATTAAAAAATCACAACTAGCCGATTACTGGCAATTTTAGCGATTTTTCTGGCCAAATATGACTGGCCTATGTGTCCACCGGCGAAGGACACGCGGGGGGACAACTGACCGCCATCGTCGTCATCGTCTACGACTGTGATCTTGCGGAACTGCCGCTTGAACAGTAGTATGAACGACAAGTCACCTGTGTAGCGCCCTCGGTCGCGTCGTGATCCCCGTGTCCACCGGCGAAGGACACGCGGCGGGACAACTGACCGCCCTCGTCATCCTCGTCTGCGACTGTGATCTTGCGGAACTGCCGCTTGAACAGTAGTATGAACGACAAGTCACTTGTGTAGCGCCCTCGGTCGCGTCGTGATCCCCGTGTCCACCGGCGAAGGACACGCGGCGGGACAACTGACCGCCCTCGTCGTCCTCGTCTGCGACTGTGATCTTGCGGAACTGCCGCTTGAACAGTAGTATGAACGACAAGTCACCTGTGTAGCGCCCTCGGTCGCGTCGTGATCCCCGTGTCCACCGGCGAAGGACACGCGGCGGGACAACTGACCGCCCTCGTCGTCCTCGTCTGCGACTGTGATCTTGCGGAACTGCCGCTTGAACAGTAGTATGAACGACAAGTCACCTGTGTAGCGCCCTCGGTCGCGTCGTGATCCCCGTGTCCACCGGCGAAGGACACGCGGCGGGACAACTGACCGCCCTCGTCATCCTCGTCTGCGACAGTGATCTTGCGGAACTGCCGCTTGAACAGTAGTATGAACGACAAGTCACCTGTGTAGCGCCCTCGGTCGCGTCGTGATCCCCGTGTCCACCGGCGAAGGACACGCGGCGGGACAACTGACCGCCCTCGTCGTCCTCGTCTGCGACTGTGATCTTGCGGAACTGCCGCTTGAACAGTAGTATGAACGACAAGTCACCTGTGTAGCGCCCTCGGTCACGTCGTGATCCCCGTGTCCACCGGCGAAGGACACGCGGCGGGACAACTGACCGCCCTCGTCGTCCTCGTCTGCGACTGTGATCTTGCGGAACTGCCGCTTGAACAGTAGTATGAACGACAAGTCACCTGTGTAGCGCCCTCGGTCGCGTCGTGATCCCCGTGTCCACCGGCGAAGGACACGCGGCGGGACAACTGACCGCCCTCGTCGTCCTCGTCTGCGACTGTGATCTTGCGGAACTGCCGCTTGAACAGTAAGTAGTATGAACGACAAGTCACCTGTGTAGCGCCCTCGGTCGCGTCGTGATCCCCGTGTCCACCGGCGAAGGACACGCGGCGGGACAACTGACCGCCCTCGTCGTCCTCGTCTGCGACTGTGATCTTGCGGAACTGCCGCTTGAACAGTAGTATGAACGACAAGTCACCTGTGTAGCGCCCTCGGTCGCGTCGTGATCCCCGTGTCCACCGGCGAAGGACACGCGGCGGGACAACTGACCGCCCTCGTCATACTCGTCTGCGACTGTGATCTTGCGGAACTGCCGCTTGAACAGTAGTATGAACGACAAGTCACATGTGTAGCGCCCTCGGTCGCGTCGTGATCCCCGTGTCCACCGGCGAAGGACATGCGGCGGGACAACTGACCGCCCTCGTCGTCCTCGTCTGCGACTGTGATCTTGCGGAACTGCCGCTTGAACAGTAGTATGAACGACAAGTCACCTGTGTAGCGCCTTCGGTCGCGTCGTGATCCCCGTGTCCACCGGCGAAGGACACGCGGCGGGACAACTGACCGCCCTCGTCGTCCTCGTCTGCGACTGTGATCTTGCGGAACTGCCGCTTGAACAGTAGTATGAACGACAAGTCACCTGTGTAGCGCCCTCGGTCGCGTCGTGATCCCCGTGTCCACCGGCGAAGGACACGCGGCGGGACAACTGACCGCCCTCGTCATACTCGTCTGCGACTGTGATCTTGCGGAACTGCCGCTTGAACAGTAGTATGAACGACAAGTCACATGTGTAGCGCCCTCGGTCGCGTCGTGATCCCCGTGTCCACCGGCTCAGGACACGCGGCGGGACAACTGACCGCCCTCGTCGTCCTCGTCTGCGACTGTGATCTTGCGGAACTGCCGCTTGAACAGTAGTATGAACGACAAGTCACCTGTGTAGCGCCTTCGGTCGCGTCGTGATCCCCGTGTCCACCGGCGAAGGACACGCGGCGGGACAACTGACCGCCCTCGTCGTCCTCGTCTGCGACTGTGATCTTCGGGACTGCCGCTTGAACAGTAAGTAGTATGAACGACAAGTCACCTGTGTAGCGCCCTCGGTCGCGTCGTGATCCCCGTGTCCAGCGGCGAAGGACACGCGGCGGGACAACTGACCGCCCTCGTCGTCCTCGTCTGCGACTGTGATCTTCGGGACTGCCGCTTGAACAGTAGTATGAACGACAAGTCACCTGTGTAGCGCCCTCGGTCGCATCGTGATCCCCGTGTCCACCGGCGAAGGACACGCGGCGGGACAACTGACCGCCCTCGTCGTCCTCGTCTGCGACTGTGATCTTGCGGAACTGCCGCTTGAATAGCGGAATGAACGACTGGAACAAACAAGAGAACCACATTAATCCGTAGATCTACACTTATCAGTGTAGTAATCTACACTTATAATAAATCTCTGGATTAAAGAAAAGAATCGGCCAGTATCATTTCCAAAAAAATTTTCACGGATGATCTTAGCTTTCCATGAACGGAAGATCATTAAAAGTCCGCGTGGAACTGTTTATATCATAGGTAGCTACAAACTTTGCACCCCTATTGAACCCAAACCCTAAAATTACTTTTCTTGTATTGTAAAACGAAGTCCATACACACAGACTCAAGTCTCTCAGTTAATTTTTTACTCCATCCCCAAACAAACTTTCAACCACCTTGAGGGTGGAATTTTCCAAAACCTGTCTGTTGCGTCGCTGTAAATGGCGGGTCGGTTTGTCTTTTACATATTTATAATTTCGATCCGGTCTACGATAGATCTTCAAGAAACGCATGCCAAAAACTAATGAATAATAAAAAGATTCTGATATGAGAACTTATACGTATACTTATGCGCAATTAAAAGAACGAACTGGATTAAAAGAAAATACGAACAGATTGTTGATGTTGGAAGACGAAGGGAAAGAGTTGGTTAATTCGGTCTTGACTCGCGAAATGCAACGGAAATAACAGCTGGGTCATCAATTTTGGTGATAGCCCAACAGTTCTTGACTCTAGTGGCAATGAAAAATGTTTAAATAACGTATGACACCACATACCTCCTTCAACTGTAATCCCAAGCTCATGAGCACTTTCCCAGACGTCAGTCCCACTAGGAAATGCTCGGGCATGGTCGCCATGGTAATCTGCGGGGTCTCAGAGAGCGGGATCCCGTGTGGCGACAGCCTCACGAAGTATATGTAGCGGCACTTTCTATTGGTCACTTGAGGCGTGAAGGCGCCGAAGATTGGTATGAGTTTCGGGTATTGAATGATGCGAGGTACTGGTCTCTGTGGAAGTGCAATAATGGACATTGAGAAGTGACTTCGCTTCCCGCGACCGTGTTTATTGGCGCATTAGTAGGGACGAAACGAAAAAAGACATTCTTGAAGATGACATATAATAGGGATGGTTACTAAAAAAAATATATGATGTCATTCGAACCAGTTTTTAAAGAGGAGCAAATGCTTGTATGGGAGCAACTACAATTGAACATAAAATCGTACCCAAAAATTGAGACAAAGATTGACGTTGCTGGCGGCAGCGCAAAACGCTTCATACTGATAGACAGATAGGTATGACGTCACAACGACATTTGTTAGTACAAAGTACAAGTATCGTTGTATGAAAAAACAGATAAATTGTTGTTTAGGCCGTGAAATACTGCGTTTAAGTACATAGTTGTCATACAATTTTGTGTCTGTTGCTGGCAGCAGGGTCTATTTCAGAATTCACTCATATCTTACAATTATAGTGTAGTACTCAATTGTTCCGTCAATTTCCGGATCTACGTCCTCAGGAGCTGAAAATAACAAGAACCATTATACGTAAAAAAAAATTGAATTTCAAAGTGTTTCTTGAATAACGGAAGATTATTTTTTAATACTAGTAACTTACGGGGCGGGAAATAGTAGGAGTCCTCGGCTTTTAAAGGTATCTCTTCCTCCACAAGCGAGAGGCCTGATCTTTCTTCCATCTCGCTCTCCTCCACACCCGCCACTGCTGTGTTCTCAATATCTGTTAATTGATAAAGAGTACCATCATAGTCTGACCATGCTATCCGTGTTATTGAGAGAGCTAATAATCTTCCTATCTCTTTCTTACGCTAAAAAGCTATCTTAGAAGGTCAGATGGCATAACTGACGCCGTTACGCGAAACGAGACTAGAAAATCCTCCCTTCTCTTGCTAATTTGCACAGTGCGGCTGAGACAGAAATCCCAGGCTCGAAGCTCTGAAATACGTAGTTAAGGATGTTGCCGGGAAAATCCTGAAGTATTGTCAAATCCATTTTGATTCCGATTACGCACATAGGGCTCGGCGACGGCGAAGACTTATTAGCGCGATTACGGTAGCGGCAGCGGTGCGCTTTATGAGATTATATTTAGATGTCCCCTATCCAACATCTTCGTGGTCTACTTTTATTTATTTAATAATAATAAATACTCTTTACGTCACACCTGGCCATAAAGCGAGTTTTACTGCACGCTGCGCGTACGGGAAAACTCGCATTGTGACCAGGTGAAGACGTAAAATTTTGTACTCAACACGGGCGGTAATTCGTAAAGCCCCAAAGCGCATATTTATCGCCCTCACCTTCGGTACGGGCCACAAACACCTGCGTTCTGGGGCATTCACGAATTTACCGCCCTAGTTACGTAATGTACTATTACACCACGTTATATACTTCTTTGCACCACGAGAAGAGAGAAACATCTTACAAAAAAACTGCTTAGTAAATAATGGTAACAACAGGCGGTCTTATCGCTTTAAAGCGATATCTGCCAGACAACCTTTGTATTTATTATTATTATTTATTTCGACCCTAGCCTTTAGGGCAGGGTTTCTTAAAGTGTGGTCCATGGACCCCTTGGGGGTCCGTGACATGTTTACTAGGGGTCCACGGCCACTTCGTTCACTCTTAACGTAGGCAGATACGTAGGTGAATATTTTTCAACATTTCCTACAACAGGGCTCCGCGGTATTCTTGAAATTCTGAAAGGGGTCCGTCTAACAAGAGTTTAACAACCACTGCTTTAGGGCTTACAATACCACAGGGACATGTTCTGAGTAATTCAAGAATGAAATAGCTGCCATAGAATTGCCGTAGTAATTAAACAGGAAATGTGATGATTATATACTCACCATCTCCAGTGTCCGCTTCCGACAGTGCTAAGAAAAAAAAAACAATTATTTCCAAAATTTGAGTTAGCTGCTTCGCTCTCGTTATACAATGAACGCCAGCAGAGCCGCGGGATCAAAATAAGGTATACAGTAATCCTATACTACCTATCTGTGTAGGGTTAAACAGGGTGAACTTTTAATGAGTGTCTAAATTTTTTGTAGGCATTTGGTATCACTAATAGACTCCATTTTTGAAAAAAAAACTAGTAGGTATTTTTAAATTATATATTGTCTATCCCAAAAGAATTATCCGTACCGAGGCGTGCCGTGCGCAAACCTTACTACCCGCTGAGGTGCCCGCGCGCTAAGGTTTTTTTGGGATAACTTAAAGCAGCAATTACTAAAAAAAAGTACCGAATTATATAAACCAAAAAAATAATTCTTACTGAAGAATCTTATACTTGAATTTGGACACTCATTAAAATGTCACCCTGTATATGGAGTTTCACGCTGGGCAAATGGTAAAACCCGTGGAGCTACAATTCGGTTACAATATCTGTGGACCTCGCTGGAATGTGAAGCCCGTAGCACCGTACCAGTGCGCCGTAGTGACGTCATCGACGCCAGGTCCACAGATATTGTAACCGGGTTATACAATGCCACCGATAGACGCACATTTTAAAGTAATATCTCCTTGTACGTATGTCCTGTCCTCTGCGTTTAAGAATACTTAAATGTATCTTTAAAATAGAATGAAAACGGTTCACTCAAGGACGAAAGTTGCTCGACATGTTTTTTAACCGAATGCGAACTGCGGCAAACGAATGACTGAGTAAATGGGTTTTAAAAACCCATAATATTTTTGAACAAGCTTTCCAACGATACCCCACTATATGGGTATAACGAGAAAAAAATACCTTCCCACTTTAGGTGTAGGGAATGTACCCTAAAAAATGTTTATTTCCACTGTTTTGTCGGCGGGATTGATTTATATCCCCATGTTGAATTACAGTTTTCTAGAAGGAATAGTGACTGAGCTAAGCCGCAGACGGACAGACGGACATGGCGAGATTAGTATACTGGGCTCTTTTCCGCAAATCGACATCCAGCGTGCCTATTTTGCGTGAAATGGGGTAGCGCTACTCTAACAACCCCAGCTCCTCCAGAAAGTTCGTGAGTGCCTTTGTGTTTTTGACTGCGTCCCGGAGTGTTTCCGGGGACCCTAGGTGCTTTTCCCTGTATACTTCTACCTGCTTGCAGTCCAGTAGAATATGTTTGGTCGTTTCCTCCGCCTCCATGCACGCTCTGCACATGGGGCTGTCCGTGATACCTATGTTGTAGAGGTGTTTGTTCAGAGTGTTGTGTCCAGGACACAACATGGCGAGATTATAAGGGTTCGTTGATGACTATGGAACCCTAAAAACAAAAGTACCTACCTTTCCTAAGGCTCTTGGTACTTTTCAGGCTCTTAACACTCTTAAGGCTCTTCACACTCATACTGTCCAGTTTGTCTACCGACGGGGCTGGGGCAGCTGCCTCTACTACTTCTTCCTTCGGCTTTTTGCCCTTTCCCTTCTTTTTCGGCGGCGGTGGCGGGGGCGGTGGCGGCGGCGGTGGGACCAGTCCTGATGATAAGAACGAGACAATAAAATACGTTTCACAATAAGTCTTAATAATAGTCGTTACAGGCCGAAACGCACTGAAAGAGGTGGCAGAGCAGCGCGGCGCGGCGCGGAGGCGGTACTGGTTGTAATGTTCGAGCTAATATGAAAGGAACCCGCACGGAACGCTTTTTTCCCGCCCGGGATTCTGTGCGGACCATGTCGTATTAGTTCGAACATTATAACCGGCAACACCTCCGCGCCGTGCCGCTCCGCCACCGCGGTCAGTGCGTTTCGGTCTTAAAAGTTGCAGACGGGAGCCCCTTTTAGCGACGCGTGCGAGTGGGATGCCATGATTAGAAATTTCTAGTTGTTAGAAAGAGGACTTTTTGTACAAGTACAGTCAGCATCAAAAGTAACTAGTCAAACGAAGACGTCAAAAGTCTTTATTAAAAGGGAATAAGCTTTTGAAGACGTCAATTGCACAGTTACTTTTGATGCTGACTGTACTAATATTTAATCTGTGCATTTACCAAGTCTGCACGTCTATCATGGGACGGCCGTGACATACTCATTCTCGATTTTTCTCGCACTATACCTCTTGTTCTAAGTGTTCTAGAGAGAGACAGGTAGTGCGAAAAAAATCGAGAGAGCTCGCGTGCCGTCGCGTGATAGCCGTGCTGATTAAATGTCTATCGGTCTATCTGTCAGATTATTTTTACCCGACTGCCGAAGGAGAGGAGGGTTATGAAGGTATCAAATACCATCACATTATCAAAGAAAATTATAAAACCTTAAGAAATCAGGATCCCCATAAACAATACTTTTTTGCACAAACAATCATTTCTAATATTTGTCAGTCTTTGTAGCCAGTCGTGCCAAAACAATGATCTTGTCGTAGCCAGTTTCACTGTAGAGAGGTCTCTGTACCATTTATTTCTTAAGGCTCTTAGACCTCGGATCGCAGTGATACAATAGGGCACATGCAGCCCAGAAGCCACAACCAGAATAATAATTGGCTCAGTTGGTTAGTAGTTTGTTCAGAATTATAATTAACAAAAAACTTACTCCATTCGGTAAACTCTTTATCCTCATGAATGAGTTTGTCTACAATGATTTTAGTGACATAAAATGTCTTCTTATCCAGCTGCAACTCAGTGGGCCCCAGAGGTGCGGTGATGAACGTAGTGAACTTCTGTGCCACTTCCGGCTCATCAAACATGTTGTAGAACAGGTCTTCGTCATCAAGGCCCATGAATGAGGTGATTCTGTCCTTGATCCACATGGCCCGGGGATCATTTCTAATGTCAATCGGATCAATATCGGCATGTTGCAAGATGGCTAAGGATTGCACGGTGGTGACACTCATTCTAGAAATTAAAATTATACCATGGCTATAAACAATGTATTATGGACATGGTTATCATAGGATAATAACAAGCTAAAGTATGCATTACTTTCTATTAAGCTGTCTAAGAAGGATCTAGGCGGTATCTTGTCATTGTTTTACACTAAAAACGATTGATCCAGAATGCACACATATTAATTGGCCATCCCATGGTTTTTTTGTGAAGTAGTAGAAAGTGGCAACAACAAGCAACAAGTGGCACCCACTAGGCAGGTTCCTGGCAGTGAAGGTGTTAATAATAATAAGCCATTTTACGTGCCTGGCTTGGTGGGGAATGTCCAGCAGTGGACATCTTTTGGCTGATATAATTAGGATGATTGCACCTATGTACACCTAACTTAATAGCTAGTGTTTCTTGGTAATAATAATAAGATGTGTGTCTCATCTGATCTTCCTTCCTGCAAACACTTGAGTAAGTTTCAGTTTGATCTTATGGTTGACTAGTAGAGCTATGCCACCTATATACATGAATCCTATTATTAGGTATACATATTCATCGTCATCATCATCATCATTTTCAACCCGTAATCGCCCACTGCTGAGCATAGGCCTCTCTTCGAGTATGCCAGCCGTCCCTATCCTGAGCTAATCTTATCCAGAAGTGACCCGCTATCTTCCTAATATCGTCCACCCATTGAGCTGGGGGACGGCCGACGCTCCTTTTTTCATCTATAAGTGGCCACCAATCTGACACCTTTAAAGGTGTCAGATATACATATTATGCTGCTTCAATCAATACATCTATCAAAAATTTAAAAAGGAGATGTCTTATGTTGGGTGTATAAAATATATAATAGTACCTAGCTAGCTTTATTAGCAAGTATTATAAAGATCACCGAATACTAGGGCCGTGCGCTACTCATCTCTGTTTTAAAGTAGGTACCTATCAGAGTCCCAGAACACAGGATTATCCAGCGATAGCTTAAAAGATCTTCGACACAAAAAATATCATAAGTAAAAGAATACCTTATTTTTTAGATGATTACGAAGTTCTAATAATTATGTTCCATGGCAAAACGTTACAGATATCTTAACGTTTAATTTTCTCACAAGAATCCTTGGGTTCCTCCGTGGAGTATCAAGGTAACCAATCAAATACTTTATTTCACTCACATATTAAGGTAAGTTTTATGTCTTTATTGATTAAACAAGAATTGAATGTACTTGGATTAGTAAACAAATACAGACAACGAGAAAACAAAAACATAAACAAGTGGATTGTCATAGAAACTGTTGACATGACAGCCGTTTGAATCTCTCGCGCTCGAAATCAAGATAATAAACTAAACGTATGGCAAGCCAGTGCTCATAATACTTTTATTATTTATTAATAATTATTATGTTAATCTGGATTTGTTTGAATATTGTTGTCGGATGTTTTATACAAAATTATAACGAGGTACAATTAACTGATAGCACATTGACCCTTCAGTTACAAAACCTGGCAATACTATCAGGGAAATGCATAGTAATTTCCGTGATAGTATTGCCAGCTTTTGTAACAATATACCTAATATCTAATTTAAATGTTGTACTTGAAATGTAAACGATTCAATTTGTCACTTGTGATTTGTTATTCGTGGAGAGGCAAATTGTAGCAATTTAGGGACACTATTAATGATTTTGTCGTATTTAATATTCAAGTATAATGGGGAATCCACATTATGTGATTTTACCCCAATTTGTCAGTACAATATGTCGAAGTCAGAATTGGGTGTAGCGTACAGACGTAACAACTGCAACTACAATTTCATTCAGTGTGGCCAGTTAACAGAAGGAAAGCGTAAATTGGCGCATTCAAACGGTCCTGCGAAGCGGACTGCAAGATTGTTACTAACCGATGAGATAGGGCAAGACAGCACGTCGAAAATGGGACGGCCGCGACATACTCTCGATTTTCTCGCACTATACCTCTTGTTCTAATAAGAGAGAGTCGGATCGTGCGAGAAAAATTGAGAGAGCTCGCGCGCCGTCGGGTAATAGCCGTGCAGCACACAAAAATCGAGAGTATGTCACGGCCACCTCATGATCGACGTGCTGTCTTGCCCTATCTCATCGGTTAGTAACAATCTTGCAGTCCGCTTCGCAGGACCGTTTGAATGCGGCAATTTTCGCTTTCTTACTGTTAACTGGCCACACTGAATGAAATTGTAGTTGCATAACACCGGTTTAAAAAAAATTCTTTAGCATATATTTTTTAAATTCGTTTAAATTTATTTGTATGAAATTTGAATTTATTTGTATGTGATTTTCATGCAATTAGTCAGGGCAATTCGTTTGACGGTTGGATCAGCAGCGCAACATGCATCCAGACGATAGCAATTAGTCAGCTTCTGATGAATTGGGGCTGACAAATCATGTAATGCCAGTTTCAATTTGCAATGTCAATTTGTCTGCTTTGCCCAAAGGTTGACTGGTAGTGAATGCTTACCGCATTAAGTCCGCCTTTTGTACGATAAGTTGTTCTTATGAGCAATAAAGATTAAATAAATAAATTAATAATGTATAAGATTTCAATATTTACAAGAAAGAAAGAATTGAATGAATTACCCATGCTTATTTCTTTCTATGGCAACACCACGCGCGCAAGAAAACCATGACAACGGTTCGGTTGGTAAGTTTGTAATGGCGGAACATCAAATCTTTTTTCTGTGCTGTTCTGTGCTTATAACAGTTTATTTTCCTATATATTGTATTATTTGGCTGTATGGGCCTACATTAGAAATAGCTATTTTTAGCTAGTTAATTTGTTCTACACACAGGTTCTACAGTAGTGTTACCTTGATATTTGTGTTATTTGCAATGATATCGAAAGTAATAGGTATATATCTATGGTTATTTGATGATATGTCGTTGAGACTAACTTGTGACTTAGTTCGTCGCGTCGTGCAGCGGGCCATATCGGCCAGTGCAAGCAACATTGAAGGTCAGAAGATTTGGCTACACGGTGCTTACATGAAGGTATGCGGATTAAGACATTTCAGAGAGGCTACCGCGAAACAAAAACGAACTTAGTTCGTGTATCTCCCTCTCTGTCGCTCGAACTAGCAAGTGCGACAGAGACGGAGATATACGAACGAAATTCGTTTTCTCGTTTCGCGGTAGGCCCTCAGAATATCCAAGGGACTATTCGGTGGTTTTCTTGCTCACTGGATCACGTTGGTGATCACGTAACGCATTGTATCACGTACGTTAGGTAGATCTAAATGTCTATTTTTATATGGAAAAACTAGCTTTTGCCCGCGGCTTCGCCCGCGTATTAAAAGTAATTTTCCAATAATTGTTGAATTGCTACGCCGCCTACTAACCTACTACTGCTAACTTCCCCTACTAATAACCCTTCGTCATAACCCATTATGGTAAATTAATTTATATTTACTATTATATTTATGCCCGTGTGGTGGCAGGTTAGAATTTCACCACCCTCTTTCTTCCCGTGTGTGTCGTAAAAGTCGATTAAGAGAGCAGGGTTGAAGTGTGTTGTGGGTGATGGGCTAACAACCTAAGCAATATCACTTTTTGTCGATCTTTTATACCCACATTTATGCTAAAAGTGGCTCTGGAACATAAAGTTCATGTGCTCTGCCTGCCCCTTTTGGGAATAAAGGCGTCAATGTATGCATGTATGTACGTAATTCTGTTATTAAATTTACAATCATGATTAAGGAGAATCTGTCCTCTGGAATAAAAGCTACTTTATGTTCATGAACATGTTGAAATACCAAAATATCTCCACGAATGTTAAGTCAAATTTGTGGCCTGGACATTGCTATAGGCTTGATTCCTAAGATTTTTTTTGTATGCTTTTCGAACCAGTATTTAAAATAAATACCCAAAAATTTGTTTTAATTTAACGGCGGCCAAAATGCTTAACATATTAAAAGTAAGCAGATCTTCGTGCAGCACCTTGAATGTACTTATTACGGATGCAGGCACTTTCCCAATGTCTCCTACCCTCCCGTCCCGCCGCGCCGCCCGCACTCGCCTAGGTACCGATTGCTGACGATCGAGATGGCACCGAATACAAACTTTAAAACCTATAACCCTATATAATGCGGGTCTCGTTCCATACCTCAAAAGCAAAAATAGAACCCTTATTTATAGGATCACGTGTGGCTGTCTGTCAGTCCGTCTGTTACAACCGATTTGCTACGAAAAAAACTGGACCGATTGAATTGCAATTTGGCACAAATATTTTCATGAATTTTCATGTCCACAACATTACATTTCAAAATCTATGTGATTTTCGTTATTAACGTCCCAAAAAACCATTATAACAACGCCCATATTGATATTTAGACGCCACGTTGGAATGTAAAATCGTTGTTGTTTTCCTAATCAGCGACCCGATAAACCATAGAAACAATAGATGCCGATGTTGATTTTCAGATTTAGTCACCACATGTCTCCTTTTAGGGGTTGAATTCTCAAAAAACCGGAAACACTTGTTTACTCATTTATCGATAGGAATTATCCTGTGAATTCTCGAATAAAATTGTCTAACTAATCTTTTTTCTCCATACAAACTTTGGACCTCCTTTTTAACCCCTTTAGGTGTAATTGATTTCAAAAACGCTGAAAGCACTTTATTTGTATATTAATAAGTAATCTGTCCACAAAGTTTTAAGTACGTAGTAGCTAAAAATAAGTTTCCCTTATACAAAATTTGGACCCTCATTTAACCCTCTTAGCGGTGGAAATTTATAAAACGCTGAAATTACTTTTTTTGTATCCTAATAAGTTATCTTCCTACAAAGTCTCAAGTCTCTAGTTCAATAAATAATGTTTCCCCTCCACAAACACTGCATCCCTATTTAACCCCCTTAGGGGTAGAATTTTCTAAAACGCTGAAAGAACTTTTTTTGTATCTTTATAAGTAATATCCCTACAAAGTTTCAAGTCTTTAGTACAAAAAATCATATTTCTCCCATACAAACTTTGCACCCCTTTTTAACCCCCTTTGGGATAGGATTTCCAAAAGTCCCGTCTTATCCCTTGCCTACGTCATAAAAGGAAGTTCTGGTGTAAATATCTTGTTTGTAGTCCCAGTTGTTTTGAATACAAACTTTGCACCCTTATTTAATCTCCTTAGGGGTGGAATTTTAAAAACGCTAAGTATATTTATATTTGTATCCTAATAAGTAATCTTCTTACAAAGTTTCAAGTCGCTAGTTCAATAAATAATGTTTACCTCATACAAACATTGCACCCCTATTTGACCCCCTTAGGGGTAGAATTTTCTAAAACGCTGAAAGAACTTTTTTTGTATCTTTATAAGTAATATCCCTACAAAGTTTCAAGTCTCTAATACAAAAAATAATATTTCTCCCATACAAACTTTGCACCCCTATTTAACACCCATAAGGACAGAATTTTCAAAAATCTTGTCTTATCCCTTGCCTATGTCATAAAAGGAAAATCTGGTGTAAATTTCAAGTTTCTAGATACAGTAGTTTTTAATTCAAATTTTGCACCCCTATTTAACCCCCTTAGGGGTAGAATTTTATAAAACGCCGAAAGTACCTTTTTGGTATCATAAGTTAAGTTGGTATCATAAGGTAAGTTAAGTACCATAAGGTAAGTTAAGTACAATAAGTTTTAAGTCTCCAGTTCAATAAATAATGTTCCCCCATACAAACTTTGAACCCCCATTTCACCCCCTTAGGTATAGCATTTCCAAAAATCCTTTTCTATCCCTTACCTACGTCATAAAAAGAAGTTCTGGTGTAATTTTCAAGTTCCTAGTCCCAGTAGTTTTGAATACAAAATTTGCACCCCTATGTAATCCCCTTAGGGGTGGAATTTTCTAAAACGCTGAAAGAACTTTTTTTGTATCTTAATAAGTAATATCCCTACAAAGTTTCAAGTCTTTAGTACAAAAAATCATATTTCTCCCATACAAACTTTGCCCCCCTTTTTTAACCCCTTTTGGGATAGGATTTCCAAAAGTCCCGTCTTATCCCTTGCCTACGTCATAAAAGGAAGTTCTGGTGTAAATTTCTTGTTTGTAGTCCCAGTTGTTTTGAATACAAACTTTGCACCCTTATTTAATCTCCTTAGGGGTGGCATTTTAAAAACGCTAAAGATATTTATATTTGTATCCTAATAAGTAATCTTCGTACAAAGTTTCAAGTCTCTAGTTCAATAAATAATGTTTACCTCATACAAACATTGCACCCGTATTTGACCCCCTTAGGGGTAGAATTTTCTAAAACGCTGAAAGAACTTTTTTTGTATCTTTATAAGTAATATCCCTACAAAGTTTCAAGTCTCTAATACAAAAAATAATGTTTCTCCCATACAAACTTTGCACCCCTATTTAACATCCATAGGGACAGAATTTCCAAAAATCTCGTCTTATCCCTTGCCTATGTCATAAAAGGAAAATCTGGTGTAAATTTCAAGTTTCTAGATACAATAGTTTTTAATTCAAATTTTGCACCCCTATTTAACCCCCTTAGGGGTAGAATTTTATAAAACGCCGAAAGTACCTTTTTGGTATCAATAAGTAATCCTCCTACAAAGTTTTAAGTCTCCAGTTCAATAAATAATGTTCCCCATACAAACTTTGGACCCCCATTTCACCCCCTTAGGGATAGCATTTCCAAAAATCCTGTTCTATCCCTTACCTACGTCATAAAAAGAAGTTCTGGTGTAATTTTCAAGTTCCTAGTCCCAGTAGTTTTGAATACAAAATTTGCACCCCTATGTAATCCCCTTAGGGAAGGAATTTTCTAAATCGCTGAAAGAACTTTTTTTGTTTCTTAATAAGTAATATCCCTACAAAGTTTCAAGTCTCTAGTACAAAAAATAATTTTTCACCCATACAAACTTTGCACCCCTATTTAACACCCTTAGGGATAGAATTTCCAAAAATCCCGTATTAACCCTTGCCTACGTCATAAAAGGAAGGTCTGGTGTAAATTTCAAGTTCCTAGTCTCAGTAGTTTTGAATACAAAATTTGCACCCCTATTTAATCCCCTTAGGGGTGGAATTTTCTAAAACGCTGAAAGAACTTTTTTTGTTTCTTAATAAGTAATATCCCTACAAAGTTTCAAGTCTCTAGTACAAAAAATAGTGTTTCACCCATACAAACTTTGCACCCCTATTTAACACCCTTAGGGATAGAATTTCCAAAAATCCCGTCTTATGCCTTGCCTACGTCATAAAAGGAAGGTCTGGTGTAACTTTCAAGTTTGTAGTCCCAGTAGTTTTGAATACAAACTTTGCACCCCTATTTAACCCCTTTAGGGGTGGAATTTTGTAAAACGCTGAAAGAACTTTTTTTGTATCTTAATAAGTAATATCCCTACAAAGTTTCAAGTCTCTAGTACAAAAAATAATGTTTCACCCATACAAACTTTGCACCCCTATTTAAAACCCTTAGGGATAGAATTTCCAAAAATCCCGTCTTATCCCTTGCCTACGTCATAAAAGGAAGGTCTGGTGTAAATTTCAAGTTTGTAGTCCCAGTAGTTTTGAATACAAACTTTGCACCCCTATTTAACACCCTTAGGGGTGGAATTTTGTAAAACGCTGAAAGTGCTTTTTTTGTATTCTAATAAGTAATCTTCCTGCAAAGTTTCAAGTCTCTAGTTCAATAAATAATGTATCCTCCATACAAACTTTGGACCCCCATTTCACCCCTTTAGAGGGTGAATTTTGAAAAATCCTTTCTTAGTGCTCCCCTACACCTTATAAGGAACCTACGTGCCAAATTTGGAATCTCTAGACCCAGCGGTTTGGGCTGTGCGTTGATATGTCAGTCAGTCAGTCAGTCAGTCAGTCAGTCAGTTTCTTCTTTTATATATTTAGATTACGTTGTGGGTGATGACGAAATCCTTGGCCAGTATCAGTAGTTAGCCTGGTTAATCGGTAGTAGTTAAAAAAATCCGTTGTGACACAAAAATCAACCATACAAGTCTGTGGTTAATTTTTGTGTCGCAACGGAACTTCTTAACCCAGACCAAACCAGACTAACTACTGGCCAAGAATTTGGTCCTCACCCTTGAACTGTCCTAACGCGCGTGCGAAACGTTACGTGATTACGCCCTCAGAGCACAGTATGTAAATATAGCTAAAACAGTATCACAACTACGATCTATTCAGACTATTTTGAAAATTGCGCTCCATTGAAAACTAGTTCTACGCGGAGGAGGATGCGAGGCACACTTGAATGATGCAGCGCTGAGTCCGCCGAAGTTTATTGTAGCGACGACTGTCTTCGTTGGTACGGATGTGTGTTACTTAATAAGGTAAACGCGTATTAACGACCCCATTAAGGCAATTTTAAAATCGACCTTACTTTTAAGTATACTGGTTGCCATCACATTTAGTTTTTTAATTTTATATGTTAGTGTTAAGTATAAAGATTATATTTGCTCAGTCAAATGCCTATAAATAAAGGATTATCGTAATTAAAAAAATATAAGAAGTGACGAAGTCGATTGTTGCTATTACCGTCCTAAAATAACGGCCGTGAATCTACTAACGATTTTTATGCAGCTATCACCGATCGTTACCCGGGTATGTCCTAAAACTACGACTTTAAATTGCCCACATTTTATGAGTCGGTAATACATTAAATAAATAAATAAATAAATAAATAAATATAAGGGGACAATCTTACACAAATCGAGCCAGTCCCATAGTAAGCTCAATAAGGCTTGTGTTATGGGTACTAGACGATGATATATATAATAGATAGAAATACTTAAATACGTAGAAAACATCCATGACTCAGAAACAAATATTCATGCTCATCACACAAACATTTGCCCTTACCGGGATTCGAACCCAGGACCTTCAGCTTCGTAGGCAGCGTCACTACCCACTAGGCTAACCGGTCGTCAACACATACACACATTGTCCTTACATATTTTATTACCGACCCATAGGAGTCGGTAATGGCAACCATAAAAAACCATTACCGACCCATAGAAGTCGGTAATAGCAACCATAAGAAGCTATTACCGATCGTACATACTATATACTATTACCGATCGCTAATAGTTTCTTATGGTTGCTATTACCGACTCATATATGAGTCGGTAATAGTATCTTATGGTTGCTATTACCGACTCATATGGGTCGGTAATAGTATCTTATGGTTGCTATACCCGACTCCTTTGCTCGGGTTTGGGTCGTTAATAAAATATGGAACGACAAACATAAAATTTATTACCGACTCATAAAAAGTAGGGTATTTTTATTAAATTGAACTTCTGACTACAAAATCGATTGTTAGTGATTAATATCACGATGAATATAAACATAACAATGCGGCTTTAAACGAGAAACAATCATTTACGAAGGTTACTATAAATTATCGATCTACCTAAATTATCATAATTTTGGTTAAATTTACAACGCTAATATAAGAAAACTGGGCAACAATTTATGTATCGCTAATAGATTTTTACAAAGACTGATTGTTTAGCTTCAAACTGGCACCGCCCTCTTTTAATTTATAGTTTAAGCGGTTAAAATGTTTTTTTTTTCAATAAAACGTGGTAAGAAATCAAAAGCTGATACTTAAACGGATATAATTAATACTACACGATAAAGCAAAGGTTTCACAAATTCTTATAAATGTCTTAGGCAGAAAAGTCACGTTCTTACTTGGTGGAACGACAGCCAGTATGGCGCGACCTGCGTCCGCGCTTCCCCCGCAGAAACTGACCTGTTTTATCTCTTTTGCCCACTGCTACACACACTAAAGTAAAAGTATACGATGCTCAAGGTACAAACGCATATATAGCTTTTCCTAGTTATACCTAGAATAGTTCTGGAACCGTAAAAATAACGAATAACTATAATGGGTCGGTAATACGTTCCGATTTTTGATGGGTCGTTAATAGCTGCCTTTACCTTACTTGTTGTGTTTTCTTGCTGTGTTAGTAGTATTTAAAGCAAGCGCAACGAACAAGCGAGAGTAGTTCG
This sequence comes from Epinotia demarniana, assembly GCA_945867215.1. Classification (NCBI taxonomy): domain Eukaryota; kingdom Metazoa; phylum Arthropoda; class Insecta; order Lepidoptera; family Tortricidae; genus Epinotia; species Epinotia demarniana. The sequence continues at coordinate 7,223,988 of OX244276.1, read as the reverse complement.
AGAACTTCAATTATTCCATTGGAGCGTGAGCCGTTTAGATAGGTTTAGGTTGGCGCGTTGGCTTACCGGCGTACCGGCGGCGTTCATAGATCGAAAGAATCCCAAATATCTGAACACATCTCAATTATAAACGTGTTAAGGAGACGCTACACGGGCGGGTGCCCGTGGTATCGCATAATGTTGATCGTCCTAAATAACCAACCGGAGCGGCCATTGACAGGCGTTCCCCTATGTCAAAAGTATATGACCAGTGGTCAGACACATTGTATGGACTGACGTTTATCTGGCGTAGCTATTTTCACGTTACGCATACATTTGACGTTCCCCTCCCCCGCAAAAACCGGCAGACTTTTTATGTATGGAAAATGACTCGTGGCCGCTCCTGTTGGTTTAATGCTCCAAGTCCTAAAATTTTTTGGCTGAGAATTTTTGGCATAATGTTGAGTGACATACTACTTATTTAGCCTGTTAATTTTTGCGCATACACATTTCACAGTTTTAAAGTATGTTTATCCTAATATTTATTACTCGAACATCGAATTATCTAAAAAGTAATAGTCCTAATTTTCATTGTCATAGTGAATATTTTGCCTATTATTAAATTAGCTTAAATACTATTATTTTCCTAAATTTTATACTATTTTTAAACTCTGAGCAGACCCGACCTACATCTAGATAAATAAGATAGGTTCGTTAGTTGCCTTTTGTCCCTCAGAGCAGAAATAGGGGCCCCGCGAAGCGAGGCTCCGTCGCCATGAGGGCGGGTCATAGGTTATTCAAGTATTAGGCAATTCTCAGCAAAGCCAACCTTCATTTAGATCAATTAGATAAGTTCGTTCGTTGCCTTTTGTCCCTCAGAGCAGAACTAGGGGCCCCGCGAAGCGGGCCTCCGTCGACATGAGGGCGGGTCAAAAAACTTCGACGCAATAAACATTCGGATAATAAATATTTAGGACAATCGATATTAGGAACAACAATTTCGGCAAATAAAAAATATGCACAACAATGTTTATGGCATACGTTATTCGGCATAAAGTTGGTATGCGACAAAATAGTAGTACCAACAATTTTATGCCACCCGATATAGACCCTACACGGGCCGATATCAGCGGATGGCCAAGCAGGTCACAGAAAGTCTAGCATGGAGTGACCTTGATGTGGCCTGCCACCATGCTTCCGACACGTATCCTCACGGGCCGAATCACGCGACGGCCGGCATGCAGACCGGCCGATATCGGCTGGTCTGCATGGGCACTCTAGGTAATATTTATTATCTAAAGGACACGCTAGGTAATATTTTTAAACGTAACTGTAATTATGAATATGGTTTGAAACTATATCATTTGGTTATAAAGAAAGGAAAATGAATGAAATATAACTTTTTATTTATTTTTTAATATCCAGATTTACGTAGGTACCTACTTAGTTACATTACAGTGATCAGACTTAACTAAACATATTTACCTATTACCTAAGTTATAATTTACTTCATATATTTACATGAATACTTATCTCATCTTTCAGTTACCTATATAATTAACACTAAGATAGTCTTTAAATTATTGGTATCCAAACTGTCTTTGAGGATTCGGAGGATATCCATTGCCGTTATTACTGACATCGAACTGTTCTAACCTAGCATTTAAATTGCGATTGTTTAAGAGGCGTTGCCTCGAGTCCAAAAAGCCTACAGAGCCTTGAGGAGCTGAGTACGAGGAAGGCCCGTCGTAGATCGCATTTGGTTTTCTTTGGCCTAGGATTTGCTTCGCGAAAGGATGAGTCACGGAAAAGTCCACATTAGTGGTTAGGACATCACTTCTACGATTAGGGTTTGGAAGATGATACCCTTCGTTATTATTATTGTTATCTGATTTAGGACTCCCAAACTCATTTATATTAAATGCGTTCAGAATTTTCTCCTGCTCTTTTTCTTCCTCCAGCTGGTAGCTAACAGATGGGATAAATTGGTACGTAGATAAAAAATCACCATCAGCCTGAGTGAGTTTCGCATTCTGTTGGTTGCCTGCGTTCGATTGCGGTTTTCCGTTATTTTGCTCGTGTTGATTTAGAACATTATTGTCCAACGTTGTGTAAAAAGAATAAGATTGATCTTTTTTGTACGTAACAAGTTTATTTTTCTCTAGAGGGTGCGGGATTGTGCCAATGATGTTATCCTGTACTTGGGCTGATATTCCTTCACTGTTTAAAAAGTTATTGATGAATGCTTGTTGATTCTCTTGGCTGTTGAAGTTGGCTTCGGTTGGTGCGAGCTGCAGTTTCGCCGGGCTCGCTAAGGGTAGACTGTGCGACTTAATTATTTCAACTTCTGCGCTTGACTGTTTAACTGCGTTGTTATTGTCTGTGTTGGACTGTTGATTAGATCCATGGAGATGTTCTGCTTCGGTAGCAAAATTGCTAACATTGTTGGCTTGAATAACCTTCGCCGGACTGCCTTGGTTGTAGATCTGGTTCGTTACTTCTGGAACTGGAAGCTGGTAGAGCTGACCGCTATATATTTGATTCTGATTAGCATTTGCTATAACTGGTCTAAAACCGTTTCCGAATTGGAATTGTGATGAATAGAAGCTGCCTGATTGTTGTGGTGCTACGTTGTATTGTCCGCTCTGTCCTGTGTTTTGTACGTTATTAGTAAATTGCGTTTGTCTGTATTGAGTACCGGAATTTGTTGTGGTCGTCTGTGAAGTAGACACGACATTTGTGTTACCAAGGTTGCCGTTTTGATTGTTGGCAGAGTACTGTGATGACGTGAGCTGTGATATTTGGTTTGTGATACGAGCTAGCTCGTCATCGTTGACATTCTGGAACTGTGGCTGTGTGGGTGCTGCTGTCAGTACATTCTGTTGTGCGATGTTGCCGTAGTCTTTGGCTGCATTGATAGAGTTAGCCAGCAAAGAGAACACCAGTGCCTGTGAATTTAAAAGAGTTGCATTTTTATCTGTAATCAGTTTTCCGATAGGAATGAAAGTAGGAGTGGTACTCGTGGCAAGTTGGTTTGTGAGGACCAGGTAATTACTGCTACCCGTGTTGAGTATCTCCAATCTGTCCAACTCGCTGTCATTCGTATTTTTAAAAAGATAGGACGCAACTTTTTCTGGTATTGTGATTTTCAAAGAGACAGTTCTTTCGATTGTGTTAGTGGGCTGTGTGAAATAAGGTAGATTAGACAGCTGGTTTGTATTTTGAATTTCTTTGGAGCTTTCTAGAGGAGTTTCTAGATCTTTTGATGGGGCTTGAGTAAGACGGGAATTTTTAGCCGTATCTGGCAATGTGCCTGGATTTAGACTTTCTTTACTAGAGGCATTGGAATCTGGTGGTAAATAGTTATCTTCAGGATAATCGACGGAGCTAAGATCTTGCCTTAGTTGACCATACTGTTCGTTAGATGTAGTTTTGAGGATTTTACTTGTATCTTTGACTATGTCGTTAACTGTAATATCAAGCTTTTCTTTGGTTAGTATATCGGCGAAAGATAAATTGTTATGATTAGCATTAATGCGAGAGTGTTTGGTGAGAGTGAAAGATGGTTTAGTGGCAATTTCTTTAGTAGGCGCAGCATACACAGGTGAAGGCGACGTTGGGGCGACTCTTAGCTTCTCATTTTGAGCAAAAGGAGTTTGGATGATTGTATCAGGAGCTAGATATTGTCTAAACGGCTGAGGTTGAGATGGCGGTAAGTAGAGACGTGCTATTGGATTAAACGTGGTTGGAACCAAATAAAGTCGGGAGGGTTTAGTCGGTTCTACTGTTGTCGGTGTTTGGTATAATCTGGCTACTGTCGGAGCTGGTGTAGTTGGTGTGAGGTATACTCGAGGAAGTTGTCTTACAGTGGACACTATCTTAGCTGCAACTGTCGGCTTATTGTAAACATAAGGCTCATCTGGTTCTGTTACTCGAGGTACTTGTCTAACAGTTGATACTATCTTGGCCGCTACTGTAGGTTTATTATACACGTAAGGTTCACCTGGTTCTGATACTAGTCTTGCTGGTTCTGATACTGGTGGTGGTGTTGTAGTTGGCCTATCATAAGTATAAGGAGTGCTTGCATCTACTTGTTTTTCGCTAATTGGTGGACTAGGTCTGTTATAAGTATATGGAGTGGGTTCTGCAATTAATTTTCCAGATTTCGAGGGTTTTACTATCCAAGTTTTGAATACCACACGGGATTTAGGTTGTCCTGTCTTGGGTTCTTGAATGATTCGATTAACAGTTATTGTTTTTGTTATGACAGTGGATGGTACGTCAGTGTTACTTACCAGGTTCTGTTTAGCTTCGTTACCAACTGGGCCACTAATGTCGTTTGAAAATTTGGGGTAATCAGAGTTTTGTTGTTGATTCGCTTGGTTGGTATTGTAATTGTATTGTTGTTTTGTTAAAGAAACACCAAATTCTGCTTGTTTTCCACTATTCCATTGTGCGGGTGTTTTGTTGGCTGTATATTGTGCAATTTGTCCGTTATTCTGTATTCTTTGATTGTTAAAATTCTGTGGGTTGTAAGTAGTTGGTGCAGTGTTCAGTTGGTTCTGATTTAGTTGATTTTGACGAAAGGTATTTACATTGCTATTGGTACTACTGGTGGGTTGTACAAGGCGACCAAATTGATTTCCTGATTGTGAGTTTTGCCGGTTGTTTTGGATATATTGGCCATTTTGTCGCTGCTGCTGGAATATTTCTGCGTCTGCTTGTGTTGGCTGAACATCAAATGGTATGTATGAAGGGCTCGGCGTAGACCCAGCATAAGAGGTATCTCTAATGAAGTTGGTCTGTCCGAAGTTTTGCTGTATAACTTTTGGTGGGACGAATACATTACTAGGGGTTCTGTCTGCGTTTGCTAACAGTGCACTGTTGGGAAATAGTTGTCCAGGAGGTGGCTTGTAGTCTTGCATCACAACTAGATTGCTCTTCATGATACTTTTGTCGAAAGGGTTCCTCATGGGATGTGTCAGCATCTTCTTGATGTCTTTCATTAGTTGCGGTCCAAGCTTGAGGTTTCCGAATTTTTCATTGTTGTTATTGAAGTACTTTTGTGAGTCTCCGCAGTTGACATTCATCCACCAGTCGCAGACGAAGACGGCTTGGTTGAACAGGGTGCCGTTAGGGCAGAGGAAGGATTGGAAGCCGTAGGTAGACCCTGAAGTGCATACTCTGAAGGCTTGGCAGTTTGTCTCGAGGTCCGCATAGTAACCTGTAACGTAAAGGAATAATTTATTCCAGCAATAAGGCATACCTTCAAAATCTAAACATAGCATTTAATGTTTTCTGTTTACATTGATCCAATTGAGAATTTAATTCAGGATCTTGCGAAGAAGCTGCTTGAAGTTGCGAAAGGGTGGATACTGTGTGGGTTCTAAGTTGAAAAATGTATACAATGTTTGATAACTATCCAGTTGAACCTAAGCGGAGACTCACGCTGCGTTGCCCACCAAAGCGTTTCTCAAAACTACGCCAGTTTTTAGTCTTACCTGGTGCTCTGCTGGCGCAGGAGAATGACGTCCGCGGGATGTTCCCAAGCGTAGGGTAGTCGTTCCCAGGCTGGCCGGGGACTGCGAGACGGATGTCCCACCCGCGCCCATGGTGGTCCTGACGGGGGGCGCGCCCACTCTGCCCGCCCGCCCACGAGAACAAGCATACTGAAATGATAAGTAATGCCCGTCAATAATGGAATATAACCGTAGGAAAGCACTTCAAAATACAGCTATGATCACTAAAGATAGGTGCACGTTACACAGAAATCTATACTACTATTGAAAAGAGGAAAAGTCTGTGAGATAAGTAGCATGGCAAGTTTGGTTTAAAACAAAAATATTCTGTGTATAGGATGCACTTTCTGGATGGACAAAGACTATATTTTGTACTACTTTACTGTATTCCGTGCAATATGCAGGAGAAACCGCGCTGATAGCTTGTTATGTTTATGTGACTTTATTCGTTGCGATTTCACGTAGGTTTCATGTTGATTCTTAAAATATACATAACAGTGGGTTGCAACGATGATTCACAATTGTTACGTCTAATAAAATGTAGTATTTACATAGAAGTAGTACTACTTATTAGAAAAAATAATACGAAGGCCCTTAAATTTTGAACATATTCTGGAACATGTAATTGACATGAAGCTTTATTAACTAAGAACTACACATGTAAATACATGCGCAAACACCATTTTTACCAAATACCATTAATAAAGAGAAATTTGAAACTCATCATGAATTTTTGATTTTTTGTACAAATGATAAAATTGATTTTAATCGTGGTCTAAGAAACAAACGAATTAGGTTATTAAATTGTCGTCGGGAATATTAATACGATACTGAATTTCCTTATGACGACGCATCTTATTATAAGCCTATCTCCCCGAGCCAGATTACAAGCCTGAATTGTTTATAAGGATCCGGTATAACACTTGTATAACAGCATCTCGTTTTATAAAATGGTAGGGGTAAAATCTTGTTAACCGGGCATAGTGAAGCCTCATATTCTGTTACAGAGAACATTGGATTTTTTCTGAAATACGAAGGCAAAGTTGCCGGCGACCTTGTATCAGTGTCAAAGTCACTGGCAAGATTGCCTTTGTGGCCGCCTGTCTCTACAAATATTTTGAACCGACTTCAAATAATGTTGGCAGGAAATAGTTTAGGTATTTAAGCAACATAAATATTTGAGGACATACATATAAAATAAATACCTACACAAATCAATCTAGCCCCAAACTAAGCAAGCAAAGTTTTGTACCTACTATAGGCACTAGACGACGATAATACATATTTATATAGATAAATAAATACTTAAAACATAAAAAACATCCATGACTCAGAAACAAGTTCATGCTCATCACAAAAATAAATGCCCTCTCCGGGATTCGAATCCGGGACTTCCGGCTTCGTAGGCAGGGTCACTAACAACTAGGCTACAGAGGTCGTCAGAGGTGCAAAATAATACTATCAATCAAGTATCTACCTCCCTTGGCATTCTATAAATTTACCTACAGAGCTCTTGCAATGAAATTAAACGAAAAGTGATACGATCGCGTTCGTAGTTATAATTCGTTTCAACTATTACCATCAAGAGAGTTGTTAAAATGATTAAACAGTAAAGTGTTCCTTTCACTAAATTAGACGAATAGGTACCTACCCAATTATGACCGACTTCAATTAGGACATCCGTCACACTATACATATATAAGTTTATCACTACAGTTACTCGACAGTTTTTATAGCTAAAATACAGGCTGGGAAGTAAAACTTGTCTCTTTCGTTTCTGAAAGTTGAGGGCAGTGGAACAACTCAATCGTGGTTTAGGATATAAGTAAGTATATGATAGTATAACTTAACCCTTAACCAGGTAGTGATCTCATAGTGACCACTTAACAAATATTTTTTTTCTGACGAGCAGAAAGATTATAGAAGGCAATAAATGTCATTGACGTATAGTCTATAAACTGACAGATTTCGGAACGCACCCAAAATTGATGTGTCAAAACAATTTTTTTTGACGTTTCAAATTCAAATTAAGAAAAAGCGGCCGGTTTTGTGTGTTGCTCCAAGTAAATATTAGTATTGTGCCGAATAAAATTACGGTAAGTGCTATGTGATGCTTTATTTTGGTAGTATATAAGATAATGTATGTTTAGTATGCCGTTAATAGTTACAGTAATAGTTTTTTTTGACAAATTTTTGCTCCTAAAGTTTGTGGTCTCTATATGACCTCTGCCCGTTTCGGTTCAGTACCTACAAGTGGTTTGTATGTGACCACTACCCGGCATGGTATATAAGACAAATTTAAGGGTAAGTTCATTACTTACTGTAGTTGAACTATTTCAAAAAAATAGTGAAAAATCTAAAAATTACCTTAAAAGTAATAAGCTTTGTTTAAAAATATATATTAAACGTATTATTTAGCATGGGAAGTGACATGCGAGCCGAGCAGGTGCCGGCCATTTGTGCATTCCGTGACATGAGTGAATATATATATCATCATCATCTGCAGCCTATATACGTCCCACTGCTGGGCACAGGCCTCCTCTCATGTAGGAGAGGGATTGGGCTATCGTCTCCACGCTGGCCCAATATATATATATATATATAAGTCTATATAAAAATGGTCTTACTCAACAAGGTTCCAATGGAACAAATACGAGAATCGCGAAAAAATATTAACGATTTTCATCCCGACCGGTGCGACAAACTTTTACGGAGAAATGTTTTGTTTTTTGAATTTGTGTTTTTATTTTAAAGCTTTATTATGTAGATTCTATACACTAAAATGTTAACTTGTATTAATCACTTTGGAAAAAGTAAAGTTTTAAATTTTGAAACAAGGTTTTTATTTTTGAAGCTCTTTTTGCTAAATGGTGCTTAAATATAATAATAAATATCCTTTATTCTTACTTTAATTGTGGTTTTATTTTGCCGATAATTACATGTAAACATTATGAGTAACCCTTAACCTGACTAACTTCAATGTATAGCCAGCAGGGCAGTGGCCACATACGGACCACGTGGGACTATTGGTAACGGGCACAGGGCGTATAATGACCACAGGGTTTTTTTTAGGAAATCATGATACTAAAAAAAAAACAAGACATTAGTTTTTTATTGACGCTATTATCTACCAAAATCAGGATTCAAAAGTAAGAAAATCGTCAGGCCTGTTTAAGGGTTAAATAGTTTTCGCCGGTATGAAATGAACATTAACTATTTGCAAATAAACGGAGCTTGCAAGTCAGTTTATACGTCGAAGGTATCTGATTAATTTAGAATAAACTGAATAGTTTAATAATAAATAGTTATGCTAATGCATATCATTTTTAGGGTTCCGTACCTCAAAAGGAAAAAACGGAACCCTTATAGGATCACTTTGTTGTCCATCCGTCCGACCCTTTTTCTCAGGAATGCGTGGAGGTATCAAGCTAAAATGTATACAAAATACTCAGGTTTACTGACCCTTGGAGCTGTGAAAAAATCAAACTTCTAAGCCTACGCAATCAAAAGATACAACCATTTATGCCGCAAATTTTCGAAACTCGCACGGGAATCAAAACCTACAGGGTACTTCCCGTGAACTCAGAATCTTGAAATTTGGTACGAAGCAACGTCTTATTGCACAGATAAAGGAAACATTGCGAAAACCGTAAAGTTTTAGTTACATCTTACATCTTATTATAAAAATATTTTTTCAACACAATTGCTCGTAACGTACCTCTTATTGTGTCGCTTTTAGGCTCATAATCCTGGATATTAAAATCGCGTGTTTTATAACATTACAACACTTGTGTGTTATGGTAATATCCCGATTAAGTCACGTTGGCACCTTGCAGCAAGATATATACACGAACACGGTGCATTCTTAAATTAACCGGGTTGTACAGAATGTACAGCTTTTTTTTTAATTTTCGGCAAATGGATTCTTACTCGTCTAAACAAATTAAATCCTTTTTGTTAATTAATTGACTATTTCTTTTTGTATATGATATGGAAACGTTTAATTTAGTAAAACTATTCACTTTGCATAACATTTTACATGAATTAAATACAGATAACATTTTAAAACGAAAATATAATTTTATTTTGTATTGGCTGTTTAGAGATTTCTGTGCCCACACTGCGCAAAAATACTGGCGCCATTATAGATTATTTATTTCACAAATATTTGTAAAATTTGTTTATGCGTGTTTGGTTATTATCAAAAATGTTGACTCGTGGTGACTAGAAAAGTGATAATAGAATGGACGCCACTGCAAATTCTTGGCGATGTGCAATTGTGAGTAAAAACCTGTTGTCATCTTAATGATTTGCTTAATGTAAAGTATAATTTGGCAGGCCTATAACATTTTCATCTTATGAAAATGATTCTTTCCTCGCAAAATGTGTTGAAGAACGTCGTATGATACGCGTGAGCTTTGATAATTACATCCTCGGCTTCCTTTTCACGCTCACCTGCGGTTCGCGTGAACAATTTCGCCTCTGATGTAATTATCAACATACCTCACTTGTATCACAATGTACTATTAATATTTTTTTCATCACACTTGCTCGTCAACGGCGTTTTTACTTGCGTGCGTACAGAGCAGTTATAGCCGTTTTACCTCCCACGGGATGTTAAGTTTAGTTTTAAAATATAGAACCCACTCATACTTCACTTCGGACTGAGGATGTTTCCAATCAGCCAAGGTGTATTTCATATATTCAAAAGTTTGCTACAACCAACTTTTAATATGTATAAAACATATCTTTATATTAAATTTGACTGCAATTTAATGTTTAATATGTAGTATTAAAGGAATTTATTTAAATAATACTCGAAGTACGACTAGATGTTTATTGGTTCAGTTTCACAATAGAAAGAGGGCTAGTTTAACGCTCCCGCTACTTTTATAACAATCGTGAACGAACAAGTTACTAAACGAATGATTGAATGATGTCACAAGGATCTTGTTTAAGTTATGGCAAAACAGATAATAATACTGTGTCACACCTTCAGGACAATTTAATCATGGCAACCCTGACGCCAACTGTCATCATTCATAAACATTTGAAGTTCATTCCAATTAATTTAATTACAATTTGCTTACAACTAACACTCGGCTTATCCTGACAGCGGATTACGCCCTCGTAATTCCCGAAAAGAAAACATTATCTTAACAAAATTAAATTAGTTCAACAGGCTGATCACGTAACGCATCGCACGCACATCAGGTAGATCTAAATTTCACTTTTTATATGGGAAATATCCAGTTGAATTCTCCTAACGTGCGTTCGAAATGTTTCGTGATTACCCCTCAGGTACACAATCATCAAATTCATCATAAAACAATGGGGGTATGTACTCCACTTACTTACTTGAAAATATTAAATAATTAGGGTAGACTTAAACAATCATAATAGTTTATACCTGATGGTTATACAGTGACAGTGTTAATAGTTATAACGTTAAATTAATCTTATCCTATTAAACGAATGATGTGATGACAAATAATTACCTACCACATAATAAACTAAGTGTTAGTGAAATATGATGCAATAATGACGAAAGTAAAATATTGTGAAGTGAAAATGTATTGATAGCCCGGCCTTTCCTGACTGAACTTACGACCTCGTAGTTTAGTAGTTGTAATTTTTACGTAAATAATCATTACAGGACACACTCAGTTAATGTTTACGTAATGGGACACACCCGAATAGGATATAACCAATGGACGACTGAGAATCTGGCTCAGCCTATGCCATTAGATATACTGTAGTTGTAATTCTTACGTAATCATTACAGGACACACTCAGTTAATGGTTACGTAATGGGACACACCCGAATGGGATATAACCAATGGATAACTGAGAATCTGGCTCAGTTTATGCCATTAGATATACAAGTATGTTCTACTAACGGACACACCAAGAAGGTAGGTTATGTGATAATTTAATTACATATAGGTGCAATTGTACCTATTCTTTTTTTAATCAATTTATGGTCATTATTGCGACATATTTACATTACATATCATGATTAATTTTGGATTATTTTATTTACAGGTCATCGTTTCTAATTGTATAACGACTACGAAAGGATTACAAGAGAAGATCATTATATACGATACTTCTGTATTTGGAGAAGACGTGCTAGAATGGTAATAGATACGTATATTGAAGTATGTACATAATAAAGATGAAGAAATAATCATGCTATTTTATTGTATACCTTACATAAATTCGATTTTCATTAAAATAGTTTGTTGTTGTTTCAATTATTATTACCCATCTGACCAACTGTACGTAATTATTTTAGAGTTCGTCTTCATCATCGCTCATATATTGTACAACAAACTTCTTCATTTTGTCAGCCGCAATGACGTTGTTGTACTTTCTACCGCGCTTATTTATAGAGGTTACTCTGTAGCGATCGTTATCATACACTTTAATAATTTTATACGGACCGGCATACTTATCAACAAGTTTGCCACTTGTAAGTCCCTTCTTTATTATTTTACGTTGTACTTGTACCAAATCTCCTATCTTATAGTTAATACTAGGTAATCTATTGCTATCGTATCTGGCCTTACTTTTACGAGATGCTTCTACAGTACGATTTTGGGCTTGAGCTCGTAGTTCAGGTAAATTAACAGTGGCTTGTTGTTTGTCAGGTAAATGAATTTCAAATCTAGGTTTAAACCCATAGACCAATTCAAAGGGACTCTTTTGTGTACTAGAATTAATTGAGGTGTTAATTCCCCTTTCGACTTGTGGTACGTACTCTTCCCAGTCACCATCATTTTCATCCGTGTAAGCTACAAGAGACTGCAAGATAGTTCGATTGAAGCGTTCTACCTGTCCATTTGCCCTTGGGCATGCTACTGCATTAAGAATATGACGTATCTGTTTTGTAGTACAATAATTTTCGAATTCATGACTAGTAAAAGCCTTACCGCGGTCTGTAATTATACGTGTTGGATATCCAAATGCTCTACATAAGAGATTAATTGTTGATATGACATGTACTGTACACGTGTTTGGCACTGCTTGCAACCAGGTAAACTTGGTGAATCCATCAACAATGACTAGTGGGTAGCTATTTTTATTTTCTGATAAACAAAATGGACCTAAATGGTCTAGATGCCATGTATGCCAGGGTAAGTTACCCTTATCAATAGGATTTAAAAATCCACGTTGTTTACCTGGTGGCTTTTTCGCAAACTGGCAAGATATACACGCTCTAACATATTTAGTGACAAACCTGCGTAACTTTTCAAACCAGTATTCGCGTTGGATTAGTTCTATAACTTTATTTTCATTTAGGTGTCCATTATCATCGTGAAACATTTTTGTTACTCTCCAGCGAACTGACTTTGGTATTACAATTTTATACTCTGTACCCACTTTTTTGTGTAAAATATTATCTTTAACGGAGTAGTTATCTCTATAATCGAGATGTTTTATATTATTTATAATGTTTTGTATTTTTGGGTCGTCCCATTGCACAGCTGTTACCCAATTCTCTTCACTAATATGTTGCAGAGGAAGGGGACATCGACTGAGTGCGTCAACGTGTTGCATTTTTACGCCTGGTCTGTAACGTACTTCAAAATGAAAAACTTGCAACTCTAGCCACCAGCGTCCTATCCTCGGCAACATATCTTTTTTTGTCCATGTGGTGCTAAGTGCTTGACAATCAGTGTAAACTACGAAATGACATCCTAATAAATACACTCTAAATTTTCTAATGCTTAATACCACTGCCATTGCCTCCAATTCGTACGAATCGTATTTTTTTTCAGTGTCTGTGTTCTGTTTACTAAAGTAAGCTATGGATTTTAGTAAACCATCTGGCTGTTTCTGAAACAAAATACCACCCACTCCCTGGCTTGAGGCATCAGTGTGCAATTGGGTTTCATATTCCGGGTTATAGATGGCTAGTACTGGTTCATGAGTTAAGGACGTTTTTATATTTATAAAAGCCTTTTGTTGCAGGTCACTCCATTGCCATGTCTGATTTTTTTTTAATAGAATCGTAAGTGGTGCTGTCCTATTTGCGAAAGCCTTAATGTACTTCCTAAAATAGCTAGCTAGGCCGATAAACCTCCTTAAATCGTGTACGTTCGTGGGTTCTTGAAAGCTTTTTAGCGCTTCTACTTTGTCGGTAGAGGGTCGAATTTCACCTTCGGATACTATGTGCCCTAGATACTCTATACTAGGTCTCAAAAACGAACACTTGTTACGCCGCAATACTAGACCAAATTGACTTACTAGTTGTAACGTTTTTTCAAGATGATCTAACGCTTCCGAGGCCGATTTTGAAGCCAACAAAATATCATCAATGTATGCCATCGCAAATTCAAATCTGGACTGACCTAACATGACATTCATTGCTCGCTGAAACACAGCAGGCCCATTAGCCAAACCATATGGCAACTTTTTATATTGGAATTGACCAAATGGAGTCACGAATGACGTGTATTGCTTGCTATCTGGGTGCATTTTGATTTGATGGTAACCCGCAGCTAAATCTAACTTTGTGAAAAATTTGTCACCACTTAACCTATCCAATTGATCTTGTATAACTGGCAATGGGTAACGGTCTTTCTTTGTTAACTTATTTAGTTGACGATAGTCAACACACATTCTAAATTCTCCTGACTTTTTAGGCACTAATATGACGGGGCGTAAGGCGAGTTGCTAGGTTCAATCACATCATTATCGAGAAGGTCTTGTACTATGGTCCGAACAACCTCTTGTTCCTTGAGGGACATTCTATAAGGTCTATGATAAAAAGGTACTTCAGTGGTTAACTCGATTTTCATTTCAATGTCGCATTTACCTAATCTTGTTCTTGGATAATCGTCAAAGCAATGGCTATATTTATGTAATATACTCTCAAGCCGAGAACTATCGCTACTATTCAAATCGCTTTGTTTAACTTCGGTTGGTTCATTTATTTGCCCTCGAGCAACACAACGCTGTGAGTACATAGTAAGCGGTTGACACTGCAAATTAAAGACGTTAATGTAGCCTACGTTCCCGTGAATTTCTGTAATCTGTTCTGGAACGTCTATTTCCTTACCTAATTCTCTATGTTCGGAACGTTGCACCTGAATAGTGTCTGTATCATAATTCTCCTCGGTGTACACAATTATCCGATTTAAACCCTGTACTAAAACAGTATCATGCGGGATTTTGAGCTCAATTCTTGAAAGTGTAACTTCGTCACACGCAAAAGGAAGTTCTTCATTAAAATCGTTACTCTTAGTAAATTTTAAAGTATCTGTCGTTTTTGTCAAACAAATCCCGGGCATTTCACTAAATGCACGACCAACAATCATATCGGTTTCTTGGAGTTCATCTCGGACTACCAGAACCGAAGTTTTGATACAGACACCATCAATGCTGAGACTAAGCGTACTTTCACCTTCCGGAGTGATGATTTGACCGCCATATCCCTTTATGCTAGTACTGGATTGAGTTTTAAACGACAAAGATATTCTTTTCGCTGCAGATAATGTAATTGTATTACAAGCACTACCCAAATCGATATACGCAGTCAAATCACATCCATTGGCAACGGCAGTTTTGTGATATTTCCGATCACCCTGATCTACTGGTCGGATATTAAATAGTTTTGACTTTTTATCGCGGCTTTCATCGGGTTTCACGTTATTAGTCGAAGAAAACGTGGGCACTACGGCTCGTTTAAGGCTGTAACATTCGTCTTTAACGTGACCTACTTTGCTACAATGAGAACACTTTTTAGACATTCTGCAATTTTCAGCTTTGTGTCCCACTTTACTACAAATACCACATCGAAGGTTATCCCTACACTGTGACGAGGTATGACCTCTGCGACCACACGTAAAACATTTGGGCCTGCTATCAGTAGACAGATCTGTACTTTTAGTGGGGGGTGGAGAGTCAACATCTGAATCTGTTAGATAACTTAACAAGCTACGCGTATCTCTGCAACCTGAACCACGAGCTCCTGCCTTTAACAATGGGTCACCTAAGGTAAAGATTATAACGTCACATATCATATCATCGTTAAGTTCACATAATTTACCCAGCGATAATTTTTTATAATAAAAGTCTATTACCCGCTCATCCTTGCGCTTGGTGACGGTCCCCGAGAGCGAGACCCCGTCCAGCCGGGAAGTATTCTATCAGCCTTTTCTTCCAATCCGCCCAGGATATGTTGATGTCTTGTTGATGCCCGAACCACAGAAGTGCGTTGCCTTCCAAACTCGCAGTCATATGATATATAAGGGTCTTCTCGTTCCAGCCGTAGATATTTGCGAGTGACTCCAGGCGATGTAACCATGTGTGGACAGAAAAAGTGTTGGAATTACCATCAAATTTAGGTACGTTATCGGGTTTTCCGATAAATCTAACATTATTTCCGAAATCTAAAACTGATGGTCGCTTTTCACTCGAATTGGAAGTATTGTTTGTAATGTCATTTGTTTCGGATACCCGAATAGGCAGACTCGTTGGTACTGTGCCGGTAGATTGAACTCCCACACTTATTTCAGAATGCTGCGGCGGTGCAGGGGTAGCCCACGTGCCTTGCGCCAATGTGTTGTTTGGAGTCGCACATGGTTGGCACGTGGCAATTTCGGTACTCGGTGCACTAGCCGATTGGCATGGTACAGATGCAGGTTCAAGAATAGGTGGAGGGTTAAAAGTGACATCCGTAGACGTACCTGCAGTTACAGAATTATTTGCGGTGCTCCTTCCTTGTTCGAGTATTTGTTGTAGCATATTCTCCAACCGATCCAAACGTTCTTTGTTGTTTGGACCACGTGGTTTGCGTGGCCTCTTAGACGGCCCCGCTGCATTTTCTTCCATATCTTCTTCACTTCCAAGGGTTCGTCGTCGTCCAGATCGCCCACTCATTTTAAGATGCGAAGCGGTATTAGCGCGTGAAAATGATTAAAACGAACACTTCTGAATTATTAAAGGAATTTATTTAAATAATACTCGAAGTACGACTAGATGTTTATTGGTTCAGTTTCACAATAGAAAGAGGGCTAGTTTAACGCTCCCGCTACTTTTATAACAATCGTGAACGAACAAGTTACTAAACGAATGATTGAATGATGTCACAAGGATCTTGTTTAAGTTATGGCAACACAGATAATAATACTGTGTCACACCTTCAGGACAATTTAATCATGGCAACCCTGACGCCAACTGTCATCATTCATAAACATTTGAAGTTCATTCCAATTAATTGAATTACAATTTGCTTACAACTAACAGTAGTTAAGTGTCTATGTAAAACGTTTTAAGTGTTTTTAAATCGTGGCTGTATACCGAAGGGTCTTTGCCATACGCGCCTCACGTCAAATTCAACAAAATGGACGACTGACATGTAGCAGTTTTTATTACGATTTGCATTAATTTCTTCTAAAATGTATTTGTTTCCTCGCAAATGTGATGAAAAACATTGTGTATAACACGGGGGCGTAATAATATTGTAAACTCGAGTCATCAAAAGCCCTCCGCCTTCGGCGTCGGGCTTCTGATAGACTCTTGTTCGCAATATTCCACTTACGCCCCTCGTTAAACAATGTACTATAATGTTACTACCCCTTTCCTCGTGAACGCGTAGAGGTACCTATTAAACTGAAATTCATATCAAATAATCAGGTCTATAATACCTTGAATAGCAAAAATAATCTATCTGATTTGTTAGTTTCATCTATACAACGTGTTTTTTTAACCGTCTTAGAGCCGAAGCCCAAAGTATCCAAAAGGTACTAGTCATTCGAGAAAAAAAAATCTTTTTTGTAAAGTTTTTAGTAATAAAACGTAATTAAGTTTGAAAAATTCTCTATGGCGCACGGAGCGAAGTTTATTCACCCGGTTAGAGTTCGTACCTATCTACATAAGATGGCGGCTAGCGGACACTGCGGTCACTCAGCTGGATGATTAAAATTAATATTATTTAAAAAAAAACAATATTTTATGCATTTAAAAAAAATCTTTAAAAAAATAAAAACTAAAAAAAACCTTTTTTAAGTTCTTTGTAATGTATACATTAACTGGGGTTCGGCTCTAAGACTATTAAAAAAACACCGTGTATTCATATGTATGTGTATGTATGTATTAATAGGTATATATTGTTATATCATAATATACTATATCGTATTCTACTATATTATTCATCCCATCTTGAATGTTAAAGAGTTTTTGTTTTAAATTAAGTTGCCCTGCCCACATTTAATCTGCTTTGCCTTAAGGTTGACTGGTAGAGAATGCTTTATAGCATTAAGTCCGCCTTTTGTACCATAAGATATTCTTTTGTGCAATAAAGATTAAATAAATAAATAAATAGCTACAGTTTGTACGGAACCCTCGGTGCGCGAGTCCGATTCACACTTGGCCGGTTTCCATTAAACTGTATCCAGTAGTTCTAAAATTCCAAGAAAAATAAAAAGCAATAACTACCTATGCTATTAACAGTGTTAATGAATCTAAAGCCACCCAGAAGTTATTTTTGTCAAACCTCTTCAGTTCAGATTTTGTCTAGATATAGATTTGTAGTGGAACATGGTGGAATAGGCTTGCTGGCGAATTCAGCGCGGTTAGCACAAGACGGCGCGCGTGCTATATCGCGGCGAGATAGACTATTCGTCTCTTTCTAATTTGAACACTTATTATAGTCCACCTACTGGCCGCGGCAAAGCTCGCGCGCCGCTGAAAGGAAAACGAGAGCGAAGTCGGGAACTTTAAACGATTCGCTCTCATTTTTCCCAAACAAAACAACGCGCATGGTCTGAGTTGATTTTCTTCCACAACACTGTTGCAATCTCAGCGAAGCGGAGTTCCCATACTTTTTGCGGTATTGACAGTAATCAGACGGACAAAAACAGGATCAATAGGCCAGGCCCCGCGGTCTCACATGAGCAGTATGAATTGTCTTACTCCATAGGATAGGTTCGAAATGACAACGTCATTGTTTCATATTTAATTAGTGTTCATTATCCAAGGACTTTGGGTAATTTAAATATCGTCATAGGCGTGAAGTATGTTCGTGTGGGTGGATACAATTATCACAGCAAACCAACATTTGATGCTACTGTGTGCTACGGCGATGGTGATTGATTAATATGCGATTATAACTAGGTATGACAAACATCGGGCGTGGAATGTAAAAGTCAAAAATATTTGGTGAGGTAGGGCACAGCGAAATGTCATCCCGCTCGAATTTGGAGCAGCCTAACTGGGAAAGTACCTTGCAGAAGACTACAGCCGTAATAACACTACTACTCGCTCTGTAGTATGTAGTGTTGTGTTCCTGGAGGTGAGCAAGGTCGCCAGAGCTCCCGAGGATGCGTATTGTTGAGAGCGAGTGCGTTAGTTCCTTCAGATGTTAACACGGCGAATCCTCAAACTTATCAGGGGTCGGCAACGCCCATGTTACTCTTTTGGAGTTGCATGCGTCTATAGACTGCGGTGTCCGCTTACCATCAGGCGGGCCGTAAGCTTGTTTGCCACCGTCGTTGTATTAAAAAAATAGAGAAACATCTCACATTATCAGACGACTACGGTTTAGTCTAGTTGGTATGGTAGGGACCCTGCCTACGAAGCTAGAGGTCCTAGGTTCGAATCCCGGTAAGGGCATTTATTTATGCGATGATGCACGAATGTTCCTGAGTCATGGATGTTTTCTATCTATTTAATCTATACATGCCTGTTTATCGTAGTCTATTACCCATAGTATAAGCTTTGCTTATCCTATCTTAACTTATCTTATATAGATGAGGGCCCTTTCGCATGCACTTCGACCAAGTGGGATCTTTTGTGCATTTGCCCTCTCTTTTTGTCTACTCCCAACCTCGCTCCATCATTTCCACAAAGCGGACGATGCAGCTCAGCGGGAGTACCTTGAATTCCTTTGGTTGCGGATATCCGTTACCAAAGTAACTCATTCTTTGTTTGGCAAGGGCATGACATTCACAGAATAAGTGTTCCATAGTCTCATCCTCCTCGCCACACATTCCACAGTCTAAAGCTTTGCTTAGTATGGGGCTAGAAGTAAATTTTTGTAAGATTTCAAACACATATTTATTTAAGTATTTATATTTTATCTGTCTGCTTCAAGTCATGCTTGTAGAAAGTGACTTTTACAGATGATATCCGAGGACCTGAGTAATCGTCCAACGGACTCCTGGGGAATAGTTCCGCAACATAACAAAAAGCGTAAGGACAACTGAACTGTCATTTTCAAATTCGGAAAATATCATTTAGAACCTTATATATCGTACGTGGACAAGGACCAAATTCTTGGCCAGCTTAACTCGCTCAATTCAATTTTCTATGAAACTTTTTTGATTTATTCTGTTTGTATGGCTAGCTACCGACTAACCGGGCTAACTGCTGGCCAAGAATTTGGTTCGTTCCTACGTACGAAACGTTACGCAATCGACCAGCAGGTCTATCTTTCCCATTCATTTTGCTAAATGTATTTATCGTGTTTAGGCCTTTTTGCCACACCGAATATCGCTCACCGCTTTAAGTATTTAAGCATTACTAAATGACGAAAGTATTAAACTTTTACAAAAAAAAATGGAGTAAGTAAAATAATTCAAACTGGACCTATTAACTTTTTTACATTAAATTAATATTTATTTTTTAAGCAGTAACGCTGCTAAAGAATATTATATATTTTTAAATGAAAGGAAAGGAAAAATTTAATGCCGGATTACATTTTTTTACATTATCTTATTATTATTTTTCGAAATTTCGATTGGTTGAATTTTTAATGTAGCGTTAGAATATGATAAAAGGTAATATTAAGTATCAGTAATGGATATTTTGACCGTCGGACCCCCAGCCTATTATTTCTTGTTGGAATAGACAACAGGCCGCCAACTAAACCTCTCTGCGTCGGGGTCCGCAGCCCGAGTTCCTACGCCCCAGAGAAAACAGCTGTTTTGACGGTTGTGTGTCAATTTTAAGTCAATGAATATTTTTATTTGGGGTTTTATTTTATCAACGATTCGTGTTAAATTATATTGAAAGTGCAGTGCAAGTCAATAAAAACACTTACAATGCTTATACGTAAACTTTCTACTACTTAAGTAGTTGATTATCAGAAACATTGGATCGCCGAGGAACTCCTGCCTAGTGTGATTCAGCGTTGTTTATTTCTTTTAATTGTTTAGTTCTTATTATATTCTTAGGTAGTTTATTTTCTAGTTAATCAACTTATGTTCGCATGCGTGTTGTAGATTGTCTTAATCCTCTTTTTGTATTTTCTATTTTGAAGAATGGAGTGTTGTGTAGTATGCGAAAGAGTTTTTACATCAACACGAGGATTACACATTCATCAATCGCGTACCCATCAGGTTCGCGTTCATCCTATCTCAAGTGTCCCGAATACCCATAACATATGCTCATCTACGCCATCACCCCACCTTGCTATTCCTCTTCAAACCCTTCTTGCCCAACTAAAACATTCGACGCCTCTAGTCAAACGCATTCCGCGTGGTGCCAGGTCCGCTGTAGCCGAAGTACTAACAGCTACAATAAACAATTGTGTACTAAACAACAACCTCCAATCGTGGCATGACTTGTTAACTCTGCCTTTCAAAATATTACATGTTCCTGACGATAACAACTTAAATATTTCCCTCACGAAGAAAATAAAGAATAATATTTTAGCACCAGCTTTGCCGTCTTTATCACGGCCTTTACAAACTAGAGGTAAAACGTATAACTTGTGTAAAAAGGTTGAAGAGAAATTGCAGGATGGTGATCTTAAAGGGGCGGCACGGCTCCTCTTCACTAATGATACCATCGCCCCCGACACTCCCGAAACCGCTGCCGCGTTACAATCAAAGCATCCCCCAGGCCCTTTGACCCCTTTCTTTGTTGACCCTCCATCAGATCCTTCGATATGTCTCCACGCTACAGGGCAGGACGTAGTGGCCGCCCTCGCATTAAACCTTATGCTCCTGGGTAATGTATGCCAAGATGTGACGCCGATACTTTATGGAGCTAACTTGATTGCCCTCACAAAGAAGGATGCTGGCGTGCGCCCTATTGCTGTTGGCTTTACCTTTCGGCGTCTTGCAGCCAAAATCTGCGTAAGACACACCCGTTCTAAATTACAAAAACTTTTCGAGCCCACACAGGTTGGTTTTGGAACTCGAGGCGGCTGCGAGGCCGCAGTTCACGCTGTGCGTACCTTTGTACAAACTGACCTGTGTGAGGTTCTATTGAAAATAGACGTTAAAAACGCTTTTAACTCTGTTAATAGGGACACTTTGCTGAATGAGACACGAAACCATATACCAGAAATATATAACTTTTTATTACAATGTTACCATGCCCCATCCAAGTTACTTCACAAAGACAACGAAATCCTTTCAGCCGTAGGCTGCCAGCAGGGGGATCCCCTGGGTCCAGCCCTGTTTAGTCTCGCCATCAACCCAATCATCCACAGTCTTTCTTCCGACCTAAACGTATGGTACCTAGACGATGGCACTTTTGGCGGTAAGTCTCAATCCGTCCTGGCAGATTTATCCAAAATTATACAAAAATTTGATGATATTGGACTGACACTAAATTTCGATAAATGTGAACTTTACATTTCCGAAAAAACGGATCCGTTTGTGGCTTCTCAAATTATAGTAGGTTTTAAAAACATAGCTCCAAACCTTAAAATTTTGACTAAAGACAGCCTGTACCTCCTTGGATCACCCATTTTTGACGAGGCTATTCCGTCTGTTTTAGATAAATCAATCTCAAAATTCCAAAATAACTCTGAACGTTTAGTCAAAATAAGCTCTCACTCAGCCTTATTCATTCTAAAATTTTGCCTACTCGTTCCTAAATTTACGTACCTTCTCCGTTGTTGCCCTATTTGGAAATTTCCCAATCTAGTCCTTTCTACTGATACCCTATTGAAGTCCATACTAGAATCAATTCTTAATGTTAAATTCAGCGAACAGGCTTGGACTCAGGCATGTCTACCCATAAGATATGGCGGTTTGGGAACTCGAAAAATCTCGAGCGTAGCTTTGCCGGCTTTCTTATCATCAACTCACAGCACGCAAGATCTCGCAGGTAAAATCCTTAAAGTCTCAACGACTGCAAACTGTGAGATCGCGTGCTTGGTTGATGCTAGGAACGCCTGGCTAGCAGGACCGAACCCAACTTTGCCATCAAGACCAAAATTACAAAGGGCTTGGGACTCGTTAGCTTCCGCCGCTACCATAAAGTCGTTGATCGACTCTTCGTCTGGCCGGGACCGAGCCAGGCTGTTGGCAGCAGCCAGACCAGAGTCGGGGCAATGGCTTCACGCCTACCCCTCACCTAACTTAGGTAGCTTCATTGACCCAGGCACACTTGCAGTTGCTCTCCGCGTCGGAGTTGATGTGTGCGTGGACCACAACTGCATCTCCTGTGGAGCCGCGGTAGATCGCTTCGGTCACCATGGACTCGCCTGCTCCTCGGGCGCCGGCCGCCTGTCCCGTCACGCTGCGCTCAATGACATCCTGAGAAGGGCGCTTGCCAGCGCCTGCGTCCCCTGCGCTCTTGAGCCTCGCATTGTACGAGATGATGGCAAGCGTCCGGACGGGATGTCTTTAATCCCCTGGCGGATGGGCCGTGCACTGGTGTGGGACGCTACCTGTGCTGATACGCTGGCAGCGTCCTACTTGCCGAGCACGTCCAAGCAAGCCGGGGCAGCGGCGGATGCCCGAGAGAGATCCAAGGTCGGGAAGTATAGCTGTCTCGGCGCCCAATACGATTTTGTCGCATTTGGCGTCGAGACACTCGGCCCTTGGGGAAGAAACGCGCGTAAGCTCCACAAGGAGATCAGTAAGCGGTTAAGGGAGGCTACGGGTGACCCTCGGGCAGGCAGCTTTCTCGCCCAAAGAATAGCGATTGCTATTCAGCGCGGGAATGCAGCCTGTGTGATGGGCACCCTGCCTAAAGGGCAAAATTTTGATACATTTTTCTAATTGTAATTTATTATAATTAGTTTAATATCATTTTGTATATGTATACTTTAGTAAATAAAGTTTTATCCGCAAAGGTAACGTGTAACAAGAAGGAAAACAATTTCCGATTTAAGTATTGTTTAATTGGCGTCAATAATGTCATACTTAGGTAATATGTACAGTTTGTATGAATAAAACTCAAATTAGTAGTTACCTATTTGATATAGAAATAGTTTATAGCACCATTAATTATATGCATTGCAAACCTCTCTTCTATAATATACATAATTATACGAGTACATGAAGTGTGACGGAGTGACGATTCAAAGGAATTCCATTAAGCCCATTGCCGGTCACTTATTACGTCACTATTAATACATTTTATCGAGTTAAATAAGGCTTGCCTTAAACCGCTTCAGAAGATCTAAATTATTTTAATTATGCTGTTATAACAAGCTTTTACCTGTCATGTTCACGTATGGAATTTACCAGTATATGCTCAATTATTGTCAAAGGCCTGATTAAGTCTCACCATTTTAAGTAAATATTTAGCTTTAAATTTTCCCTTCCGTTTAAACCTACAATTCACCGGAATTGGCACTGAAATTTAAATGTCATTGGCGAACCCTTTTGAGAATAGAAGCGTGAGTTTATCATCATCATCCTCCTAGCTCCTAGCTCGCAGAGGCGAAGACCATAGGGAAGACTTGGAGCGAATTGAAGCGCGAAGCTTGTAACAGAATGGGCATACTCGCTGGTGTGTATATGTATGGGTAGAACATCAAACTATATAATTATTGATGTAAAGGGGAGAAAGGATGACAAGTTTTATTTCACGCCAAAAGTTGGGGAATTGAGTTAATAAGTAAGGGGGAAAAGGAAATCAATAATTAGGCTAGCATTTAATAGTGTAGTTAGTCAGTATCAAAACGTTACTTCATTTAAAGAACATTGTATCGGTTTATTCCACGTAATGACAGTGGTTACAAGGGTTTATGAGAGTTCCGTGTAAACTAGAATTATAATAGTCATTCAATATACTATGGGAAAAGTAATGTTTCTACTCTGGCAATATTTGTCTTTCTGGAAGCGTAGGGCGGACATACGAATTTCAATCTTAATACTTAAAGCATTAGAAACTAAATGAGAAGGAACGATACGACCTTTTGTTATGAGGCGAAAAATGTCGCTAGTTACACTAGCGCGCTAGGCATCAGTCAGAAATCGACCTTATTACTAATAGAATAAGATGGGTTGAAGGGATCGATGATACTTACGGCGTTAGTCCCGCGTCCCACGTGACGCGCATCGCTGTTTGCTCCAGTATAGCTATATGCTCCGTTGTAGCTATCTGCTCTGTATGCTCTACTTGCTCTGGTTGCTCCAGTGTAGCGATATGATCGATTTGATCGGAAACGCTAAATGCGCTCGCAGCGCGGGTGGGGGGTATAAAAGGCGGTGCCGGCGTAGTATTCGGGATATTCGATTCATTCAATTCTCATCGTTCGGACTGACAGTGTCTCTGGTTGTAGGCTGGGAAATTATTGGTGTGTGCTTTAATTATTGTAGTGAATGGCTCGTCGTTGTGAGGAAACTCTCTTCATAATTATGAGTCATTTACAGTTCTTAAAACTATAGTGATTTGTGAATTCAAAAGTGGTGTTAGGGCCTACGTTATGTTAACCTTATCGGATATATTCTGTGAGGTTAATATAGCTGAATCAAACGTGTCTAAATTGCTAGCGGCAACTCCCTAGATTTAGACATGTTTGACAATTGCTTTCGGAACTCGGTCAAAGCTGTATTTACCGTAACGGAGTGCTTCCGGAGGTTCATATGGTTAAACCAAATACGGCTAATACGCCAGGGCTACTCCCTGGGATTAGACATGTTTGGATGATTGTTTCCGAAACTTAGTTGGGGTTTAATTAATACTACCTAATCAACCAGAACACTGTCCAGGTTTACAGTATACCTGAGGGGTCACGCTAGCGTATAACGGTGTCAATTAGCGTGATCCAGAGTCCTTTGCTACCAGATTTGAGGTGTGATCTGGCGTCTACCTTTTTTATTAACACAGGAGACGATACCTCTTAACCGGGGCCCTCACGTCTCTCAAAACAACTGACGGTGGAAACGTGGCTTGAGCATTCATGTGCAAATAAGCATAGGAGGATATCTCCGCTCGTGGAAACCGATCGGTTGCTTGAGGGGTCGTTCAGTGTTAAATATACTTATATATCAACATACCGTATGTCCAGTTAGTGCATCTTACTCGCTGTATCCCTTTAGCCTACGGGCGCAGCGAGGGGAGATGAATTACACAGGCTGCTAGAGGGTTGTCATCTCAGTTTCGCCGACTGAACTAATTACAGCTTCAATAGGGATACATTCTTGCTTCTGAACTAAGGTATGGTTCCAGGAGTAAGCAGAATAGGGACTGTGGGGTAGACTTTAGGGATAAATTCACGCGTTATGGGATGATACGAGTAGGTTTATAACTATATTTACTACAACGAAAGATACTCCAATAACTTGTTTTGATTAGCTAAAACTAGTCTTTATTCCGAATGGTTTTCATGAAGACCACATTGTAAGGATAGCTGAGGTTACTTCAATAATAATAATTAATCTAAATGAATATCTAGTTTCTGTGAAATGCATGTGAGGTATTGTAACGGTGTGGCATTTATCAACCATCATAGTAAGGTAACGTTTCTATTCATAACATTGAGATATCAGGGTTGCTTCAGAAAGATGAAATAACTCTGGTTTTGATGACAGGCAGAGCAGTTCATCAAATCCATTTAAAGTATCTTAATACTATGAGTAGATATTCTCCACTCAAGGCAATTTATTGTTGTGAGTGGACTCTCTTCATTTATGGTACGCCTTAGGACAAATATTTCACATGTAAGGTACGGTTTGCATTGGCATTACTCCAATAGCCATAGGTATAGAATGGTCTAGGTATATATTGGCCATATGTGTTGTAAATACAACAATTATTAACACTAAAAGATGTCAGTCGAGTTTGTCTCGGTGTATCTTCTCGAAACTGACCGCTAGGTTGGAGACACTGGTAGATTCATTCTCAGAGTCTTAAACTCATAGGTAGCTAGGAAGGTAACTTGGATAGGACGCTCTTTCCCCATCCTAGACTTGAGAAGTAGCATGTGTGAGTACAAGAAGTCCACACAACCCGTCGATAGTACCTTTGTTCCAAAATACAAGTATTTAGGACAAGCGACTAGTTTACTTTAGGTTCAAATAAATAATCTTAATTTATGTTTTATAAAAGCTACTTCCAAGTCCAACCGAGCGTGTAATAAGTGGTAGGGGATTTTCTACCCAAAAATAAAAATATTTATAATCATAAAATAGCGGTTATAATCTTAATTTAACTAATACTTAACGTATAATTATAAGATACCTACAGCGGATGAATTATTCTTCCAAACCTTAGGACTTCATTATAACTAAAAATAGGAGATCAGTAACATACAGCAGCGTTCAGATAGGTTCATTTATTGCGCGGAATAGACTAGCTATAATTATATTAATGAAGAGTCCAAAACCTGTCAAGCTTTCATAAAAGGACAAGGGTTATTACGGTACACAACACTTCAGGGTTCTACCACTAGATGATCACATTTGGCCAAATCTTCAGGTATTCGTAATAAAAGCAAGCAACAAGAGTAGGTTTATTAAATAAGTAAATAGAGGGCAAGCTACAATAGGGGTTAGTGTTAGAACTTATCATAACTTGATCAGCTTTTTGTGGGAGTAATTTATTCAGTATTTCCGAGCTTCGGCGTGGGGCTCCTTCAGTAAGCTTTAGTCGTAGAGTTATAATGTCGGGGTAGTTGGGGTATCACTTCGTTCAGGGGCGGGGCGTTGATAGTCAAGTTGTTACAAAGTGGTGCGCGATGACCTGGACGTTCGGTAGTTTTATTTTCGGTAGTTGAGTTGTTACAAGCTCAAGACCGAACGGGATGGCGACGCACTGTGGACGCCCTCTGCCCCATCTAGGGGACACAGGAAAATAAGTCAAGTAAGTCATCCTCCTAGCGTTATTCCCGGTTGTGCCCCTAAAGGAGCCCGGGGTCCGCTTTGACACCTAATCCCAAGATTTGGCATAGGCACTAGTTTTACGAAAGCGACTGCTATCTGACCTTCCAACCCAGAGGGAAAACTAGACCTTATTGGGACTAGATCGGTTCCTCACGATGTTTTCCTTCACCTAAAAGCTAACGGTATAAATATTCCGCACATAAGTTCCGAAAAAGTCATTGGTACGAGCCGGGATTCGAACCCACGACCGCCGCTTGACAGCCGCATGCCTGAACCACTAGGCTACCGTAGCTCTCGTAGAAGCGTGAGTTTATATACCTACAATTTTTTAAGCGTTCTCAGTGCAAAAAATGCGAGTACTTATATCAGGTGAACTCTGCGGCTTTTAAATAACGATTCTGATTTTGAACAAGGGACAAAATTTAGGTATTTGGCTGCTAGTCGTCAATGGAGCCACCTGAGGGTGCACCGAACCGTCTGTAATCGTAAGCGTGTTCGTCAAAATCTGACTGTATGGAAAAGTTTACTAATTTATATGGAATGACAGCTGCAGGCGCGATATTTATGTGGATCGATGTGTTATCATAAGTTGGTGCAACCCTCCCTGGCTGGAACAGAATGCGTCTGATATTCAAGACAACTGATTTCAAGCCGGTAGTCGGCTATTTCTATCCGCCATTCATCTAACTATTATCTATTCTCTAAAACCTTTATTTTTTTTACCCAACTGCCTCGGAAGGCGGATGAGGATTATGTTTCTCGATCTTATCTCCGTACATAAATAGTTGATTGTATGCCAAGGGTCTAAAATAAGCTATATTTCCACGAGATGGTTATTTCCCGAACGGAGTTAGGGAAAATAGTTCTAGGGGAATATGGTTTTTAGACCAGTACGCTTACCTACCATTAGTTTGACAATGACGGCTGACGCTAACGAGTATCGAGTCTTCTATCTGTGCATCTCTATTGCACTTTGACAGTACGAGCGGGATGCACAGATAGTAAACTCGATACTCGTTAGCGTAAGCCGTCATTGTCAAACTCATGGTAAGCGTACAGAGTTATACACTCTACTTTTCACTTA
This sequence comes from Epinotia demarniana, assembly GCA_945867215.1. Classification (NCBI taxonomy): domain Eukaryota; kingdom Metazoa; phylum Arthropoda; class Insecta; order Lepidoptera; family Tortricidae; genus Epinotia; species Epinotia demarniana. The sequence goes on along the minus strand of OX244276.1, from coordinate 7,195,381 downwards.
GACTACGAGAAAGTAGTAAAAACAAAGTTCTATCCATCCGCAATCCAATAAATACCACGGCGAACAGATTGTTAAATTTGGCGTCATTATTTTTTTAGGGTTCGTACCAAAAAAGGTAAAACAGGAACCCCAAACCATTCCCAAAATCAATTTGGGAATGGTTTTAAATTAAAGTTATCCACGTGCATTCAAAATGAGAAATTTAAATAAACACTTTAATTTTCTACGAAAAATGATGAATACGAGGAGAGGGCAAAAAAAAATCAACTATTAGGTCAAGTGAGGTATCGTTTGAAAGGGCTTGAGTTACACTTTTTGAAACAGTTTTTGTTCTATAGCGGTAAAATTTCGATCTATGAAGAAGAATGTAAAAAAAAAACACCAAAATACTCACTGTCTCATAGCTGAGTCCAAACGGCGGCCGAGCGCAGCCGACAGCATACGGGGCATGCGATAAAGCGAGATGGACGGCAGTCTATCCCGCTCAATCTTCATTGCTCATGGCATGTATGCAGTCAACCACGCTTGAACGTTTGGACGCGGTTATAGATGGACAGACACGTATATATTTTTAATGATTGTGATTAGGGAATAAGAAACACCTAATGTTTGAAATTAATTCTGTTTCCTGATTGGTCGATTTTAATATCTAGCTGTATTGTATTCTGGTTAGTTGATAGCAAGTGATTGGTGCATGTCATGAGGTGAACTGTTTTGATGGGTCAATTTAAAATGTTTTAAAAATGATAAATTTGAATAAATATTTTTCCTATGGGCTATATGTAGGTACTACTTTATTCCCGCTTCCTAAGCCTAATATGGCGCACTTTTTGGGCATGAGAAGTGAAAAATAAGTAATCCTATTTCACGGGCTACAATCCAAACGGCTTGATGGATTTTGACATAAGTTTGTTTGAGGTCATTGGATTCATCGTAATAATGGAAAGGACAATGACTATAATATTTTTTAAGAAACAGGTTGGTTTTGTTTATTTATTTATTTCAATATAGCCACTATTTTTACAGGTTAAACTAATGCAATAGCGCCTTAAATATCTAATTGATTTAAACTAATTATTATACTTGCACAAGACACACATACACACTTTAACAAATTCGGACATTGAACAATGAAATAATATCAGTTTGGTCAGCAATTAGGTTTAGTGTGTGTACGGCGCGACTGAAATTGACTACTACTGATACTTACTGATATTTACTTTAATTTTTAATCGTCCCTAAAAGCCTACGCGTCTACTTAATATTCCTCATAATGAGTCGATTTCAATCGATTCGCATAAATTACAATAACAACCGTTGTCTCGTGATGTATGGTAGAAAGCGAATTTGTAGCTTAGGTAACTGTGGACCAGTTAAGGGGCGATGATGACACACAGGTCAACGTGTCTAGTTTTATGGTGTTTATGCAGATTTATGCTGGAAGTGTCCAAAGATTAAGAAGGTCTGTGTGTTATATGGGTGCAGGTTATACATTTCGTAAACAGAAGGGTCACGTAACGTTTTGAACGCGCGTTAAGTAGATCCAGCTGTCATTTTTCCATTCAAAAAGTGGCATTTTGATCTATATACCTATATACCTGACGCGCGTACAATGCGCTACGTGATCGACCTGACGGGCTTCGAATTGCAGCGGCTGCCGCGAAACGCCAACTTCTTTCGTTACAGTGTTCCAGATTTGGAACTGGTCTTTTGACACATCGCGACACCCATATAACGTAAATTGGCACTGCTCATCGAAATAATAAAAATAGTTTCAATAGCTTCCGAGTTACAAAACATAGTTCAATCTCCATGCACGCTCTTTTTAGCACTTATAAAATGATTGTAATATTTTTTACGGCTTATTTGTATAGAAATTAGCATTGAAAACTCGGTATGCAAACCATTACGTCCTACGACTTTTTTTTATTTAGTGATACACTGCTTTAATCGATTGGAGTCTGTCAATTTAGAAATAAATCGATATGAATCAAATAATTGTGAATAGAAAAATAACAATGTATTATTTAATTACTGTCACTATAATACGAAATAAAATCACATCGATCGAAACCGACATATATTTGATTGTGCAAAATGTTGCGTTTGAAAATATGGCATTGATTTCTGCACGGCGCGCGAGCTCTCTCAATTTTTCTCGCACTATCAGTATCTCTCTTTACTTACAGGACACTTGTGTTAGCAGACGACAGTGTATAGGCTCTCTATTTGGTTTCCTAAAAATAATTATTACACAGTAATCAATCGATTCCTTTTATTAGCCATCGTCAATCGTAATCAGATATTATGACAATTGATTTACTCTAGCCACATCACTCTTTATATCATATTGGAACTGTCCAAAGACCAATCCCAAATCTCGTACACTGTAGTGTCTGTAGTATACCTATATTCGCCTCTGTCGCTGGAATTTGCGAGTGCATTTTCTTGCTGCGTGGCGGGTTTTCCGAAGTACACGTATTTAGTTTAAATGTTTCCTGCTGTACAAAGGTTGTCTGGAAGAGATCGCTTTTAAGCGATAAGACCGCCTGTTGTTACCATTATTTATCAAGCAAATTTTTTTTAACATGTTTGTCTCTTGTTGTGGTGCAATAAAGAGTACTTATTATTATTATTATTATTAGTCTACCTTTGGTGTTTTGGAGATTTCAGCGAGGTAAATAAATGTGTTAATATATACTCGATTAAGTACCGTTTGCGTTTAGTAAAAATTAACACACTAGTTATTAAAATAGACGCTGAAACTATTTGAATTAATTGCTAGTGGTCAAGTTATGCTTCACATATCGATATTCACTTGAAACATAGAATGTCGAATGTCCGGGCACCTCTCCTTGACCCAATTGAGTGCTGCCAGTGAGGGCGTTGGAGTCATATTCAAAGTGAACAATAAATTATCTACTTATAAATTATGGGTTAGGATAAAACAAAATTAAACTAGACTTGTCATGAAGCATCACATGTATTTCGTAGCCTCCTAATAATAAAAAAATAATAAATACTAGGGGAGAATTCCTCTCAATTGATCAAAGGTTAGCTGGAAGAGATCCCTTATAGGAATAAGTTCGCCTTTGTACTTTGATCTATTGTGTGACATGTATATTCTTTAACCTGTTATTGTATACAATAAAGTGCTTACATACATACATACAATCTTACACACATCGAACTTGCCCCATAGTAACCTCGAAAGTGGGTAATGGATGGAGATGCCGATATTTACCTATAATTGAATGTGCCGGTTATCGACCACTTAGCTGAGTTGGTGAACTGAAAGGGTATTTTCTTGTTTTTTTTGTAGATTTCTATTATGAAACTACAAAAAAATGCATGTACGACTAAGTGTCTCAATAGGGTCTGTAGAATAAAAGATATCTTCAATAAAAAAATACCTTGTCCTTCAGGTGGTCGCGTAACTAGCATAATGACACTACTTAAATAGATATGTATCACTAAAAAACACAATAAATATTTAAGGGGGCCCATACAACAAACGTGGTTTTTTTGTGGGTAAGTATTATATACACGTAACACACACAAAAAAATCACGTTTCTTGTTGACGTGTGTATATAATACACACAAAATAATTACGTTTGTTGTATGGGAGCCCCCTTAAATATTATTTGAATTTTATAGTATCTTGTCATCTGTAAACATTTCAACTGTCCAACTATCACGTTTCATAAGATACAGCCTTTTGACATACGGACGAACAGCGGAGTCTTAGTAATAGGGTTCCGTTTTACCCTTTGAGTACGGAACCCTAAAAAGGCCAATGGCCTACTGAAAGGACTTATTAGCTAAACATTTTTAAAACTGCTTTTTTGCCTCAGTCGTTTTATGAAACAAATGAAATTCAACTATATTTCCTACACACGTTGATTCAAATTGCAATGCCCTTATTACGGTACAAAAGGTGGTGGTCCATAGGAGAGCAAACTAGGTGTTGATGAACATGCGAATGTAAAATGAATTATTTGTACTTAATCGATCGGCATTATTGCATTATCCTGATCTGAATGGTATAACTGTATCAGTAGATATCCATCTGTGTTTTGCGAGGGTGCAGCTTTGTAAGCTTGTATTTTCAACCGAGAAACAAAAGAAATCAAAAGCTTTTTTATAAGACCCAGCTGCTTTTTTCAAATCCTATGTCACTCCCACAATAATGACGAATCCAACGACACCTCATATGTATGTCAAAATCCATCAAGCCATTTAGACTGTAGCCAGTGAAACATTCGCTCGAACAAAGAAACCAACTGCTTTTTGAAAAATTAATAGCCTATTAATTAGCGATATTATTATATCGTGGGAGTGACCACGATTAAAAGGAATCCAACGACACTTCATATGTCAAAATCCGTCAAACGGTTTAGGCTGCAGGGCGTGCCAAAAAATATTGCATAGTCACAATACATACATACGCTCGAAAAACATGACCCTCATCTCCTTCGGCAGCCGGGTAAAAACATCACCCTCGTTCCGAGGGAGTCGGGTAAAGAAGGAAACTACAGCCTATTCAGCTAGTCTCTGTGAGAACTCGCTCGACTGATATTGTGGTATCGCAGTATCGCTGGGTAACTCGTTCCATGCACAAGCTTGATTACCCTAACCGATCCAAAAGAGTACGTGTTATAAGATAGACAAGGAAGGCAAGATCCAGGATAATTAAAAATAAATAAATATTCGGGGACAATCTTACACACATCGACCTAGTCCCAAACTAAGCAAAGCTTGTACTATGGGTACTAAACGACGATATACATACTTATATAGATAAATAAATACTTAAATACATTGAAAACATCCATGACTCGGAAACAAATATTAGTGCTCATCAGGGTCACTTGGTAGTGAAGCCTAGTTGGTACTAGGCTACAGAGGTCGTCAAATTGTTCTATCAAACATTGTTATTTAGATAGTGGAACTTCTGAACTTATAATTAATTCCGTGTTACTGATGTCGGGCTCACACTGATAATATTGGATATTCAATTAAAATGTGACATGTAAAGTGAATATTGAATATGTGAACGACGTGTTAATTTTGATGAGCTGAACGCGGCATTGCGGTTCATCGTTAAATACGAATATTGAAAAATGTTCATTATTGTTTCCGAAATTATTAATTAAAACAGTAATCGAACACGTCAATGTTGTTCATAATTCAATTGCGTGAAATGAACTGCACAGAGGTATAGAATAAATTATATTATTATTGCGTAATTATTATTAACTTATTTTCCATTATCACCGAATATACGTCGCCGACAACCATCTCTTGGGAGCAAAGAAATCGAGCCACCCTAACAATTTTTATATTATTGATATTTCTGGAAAAACTATAAGCGGGATCATGAACATATTGATACCATCTGAAATATAATTTCAGCATCTGTAATTTCATACCCTTTTCAGGAAAATAAGATGTTTTCACTTGTTAAGAGTTTTTCAAATTAGTCGCTTTTTAGGGTTCCCTAAAAAGCGACTAATTTGAAAAACTCGAGCTGGTAACTCGAAGATCTCGAATCGTGCGACATAAGAGGTCCTCCTAAGCTGCGACGCTACCACGAAAATCGAAACTCGAAGTTTGTATACATCATCTCTTCGAGTATTGTAAGTGGTATAGAAATGGAAATACCTGAACCTTGACTTTCGAAGTTCGTGGTTATAGCTCTGGTATTTTGATACCTAGGTACAATTGTTACCATTCAAAGAATCCGAATAAAATGGTTACACTTACTTTACTCTTCGGTGTCTGCATTATTAGGTCTAAGTAGCTGAAAGCTCACGACCACCGTCTAGTTTTATTCCAAGGGGAACTAAGTTAGTTGCTGAGAAGTCAATCAAAAGGCGACACAGTTATATATCTTCTGGAGTTGTTAGTTCTTTACTGCTAGTTCACAAGAAAAATAGTGAGGTTTATACTTATATCAAAGGGACATCGTATTTAAAGTGCATCGGTAGCTTAAGTTTAGAAAATTTGGAACAACAACAGATCAGTAACGGCTGGTACTGGAGTTTTTAGCTATTTGCAAACTTTATCGATCAGGCCTTAACTATGTTAAAAATCGTGTCAATACATTCAGTGATTATTTAAGAAATTTAAAAAAAAACATCACCAGAATTGTATTTTTATCAAGACGCTTCTCTCAATCATACCGACATATTGTTTATTCTTAATTGTCGGCACCCATTATGACATACCACCCTGTATTATGTATGATAAGGAAAAGTGTTGACAAAAAGGGGGACAACACCTACCACAATCCTGCACGTGTCCTCTGGGTGGTGCTAAAGAGTGACAAAAAACGCGTAATAATGTATGTCATATGATTAAATAAAAATAAGGAAAAGTATAGTGGCTTTATTTATCATAAGCGGTCATAATTACACCCACTATACTCTTCCTGAAAAAGCACCTTGTTAGAGGCCATATTTTTCGAAGGGTTCGAACTTTCCGACATGTACTTAAATGAATCTTAGTTGCCGCTTGCAGTAGCAGCTATATGTGATTATGCTATTTAAGTCTGTTTTTAGAAGACTTATTAAAAGTTAGAGAACTTTTAGGTTACATACTTACAGCAGAAACCAATAAAATTATCTAAATCTGAATCTGAAACAGCTGCTGCATACTATTTACCAAAGAAAACTTACTACTTGTATTCAAACATTCAGTTCCCGCGCTACACCACAGAAAAACAAAACACAATCAAAACTCACCGAAAACCAATCTCCACATAATGCTAGTCCATAACCCTACACTCAGTCTTACACGTTCAACAAAACAAAAGAACTGAAACGAATGAATCCAGTGAACTCGATGAAAAACAAATGAAACGCGTTCACTCAATTAAATCTATCGGTGCAACATGGCGTAGTCGCGGTTGACTCGCGAGTGTCGCTTTTCGTATATGCCCGTGGTATTATCTCTGCAGTGACACGCTGCCCTACCAAGTAGATTCGCACGGGAGCAGTTGGCGCCATTAATAAATTCCTTGTTAGGGTACCGTTGCTTGGTCCTCATTAAAGTCATTATAAAGCGAGTCGCGAGGAAGGATAGTTGGTTTTTTATTGAGAACTATTTTTGTTTTTTATGGTTCCGTATTCAACAAGGAGCCGTTATAGTTTCGCCATTTCCGTCTGTTCATCTGTGACTTAGGTCAGTGACCCTTACTACTAGAAATATGTACTTCAGCATGGGTTTATAAAAAAAATAAAAATCGTTTTAACCCCATGGGGAGGTTTATCGTTTGATAGCTTCTTCAAAAATATAATGGGTTCTGATAACCATTTTTCAACTCGTTTGCGTGATATTGGGGTTTAAAGCCTAATTTATGTTCGAGTCAAGTGTCCCCCCCCCCCCCCTGTCGGCTAAATGGGAACGTGACAACCGCACCAGACAACAAACATTACAGAGGGCTTTAATAAATTAAATAGTGGTAGCCCTACGCTTAAAAAAACCGCAAATCGATGTACAGTTTAGCCGTTTGGCACACACATACTACAGGGCAAAACAATTTTTTTGACCCGCAGTTCCTAACAAAAATTCGCTTAGGGGGGGAGTGCCGAAACATTTTTCTTTTTGTATGGAAAAAATTTTTTTTTTCAGAAACCTATCATGTGTAGTATCATATGAAAGGGCTTTTTGAGGCGATTCAAAAATTTACCACATCAATACATTTTAGCCATATTTTATTAATTAAAACAAAAAAAATTTTCGAAACATACCAAGTTTGGGGTCCTCCAGACACGATATGGCTGATTTTTTTAAAATTCAATATACCACAAATGATACGTGATATCCTCATATCTGACCTCAAAAAAGCAATTTTGAAAATAATTGCATTAAGTGTTTTTTTTTTATTTTTCAATATTACCAAGTGACACAGTTCTACTTCAATACCTATTTTACGTGATACTACACACGATAGGTTTCTGAAAAAAGTTTTTGTAGGAACTGCGGGTCAAAAAAATTGTTTTGACCTCTAGTATGCGTGTGCCAATCGGCTAAACTGTACATCGATTTGCGGTTTTATTATGAAATTGGGCTTGTGGGGCTTCCACTAAAATACATGTCGTAGTGTTTATAATAAAACGCACTAAAATTATTTGAGTAGACATTATGTCCGTTGGCGTTTCAACAGCATTCATAAAATGTGTTCTCGGAGACGGCTCTAACTCTCTGGGGGTTCACGGGGGTGAAGCTTTGCTCTGTGAAAACACGGGGTTTTCCGTGTTTCCACATCGCAAAAGTCAATCTTTCGGGTATCAAATAAGAACCGTCGAAATTGACATAAAATAATAACATTAATTAACGATCACAATGAAAATATATATTCTGCATTAGAGCTGCGTCTGCACATGATTTGAGCATTCTATAATGTATTTCTGCTTAATCTTTGGATACTTAGTGCAATTTCCTAGTCGTAACTAGCTGCCCGCGCTATTCCACCCGCGTTTAACACGAATACAGTAAAATATAATCTAGTAGCTGCCCGGCCATATCACACGGATATTCATCAGGGATAATGTCGGTTTCTAATGGTAAAATAATTTTTCAAATCGGTCCAGTAGTTTCGGAGCCTATTCACTACAAACAAAAAAACAAACAAACAATCAAATCTATGCTCTTGATAATATTAGTGTATGTAGATATCCATCCCACGATCCTACTGTTTTTTTAAGGAGTTTTAGCATACACTAAAAGCAAATAGCATACAAAGCAACAAACTCACAAAGCCACGAACTCACAAACATTATCACTTTATAATATTAGTATAGATATAGATGAAACAAGTAGGCTAAGCTGGGAGAAATCTACTGAAAACGTTTTCCACCAACTGCAGTTTGACCTACTTAGTCCCTAATTATTTCTTAAGTTCCATTTTCCTTATAAATTAACTCTTATGTGTACTGAACCCTGGTCTCGAAGCTCGTCAATTTACTTATTTTATTGCTCTTTGTTTCCAGAACTAAGTATTGACTTGACGGTTTTTCAACTAAAATTAGATAATTTAAGTGCTCATTGTAACTATTGTAAGTGATATGAATGGTTTATATGCGAATAATATCACCGCTAACGTAACAACAAAGATTGTTTAGCTCATTGATTTGAAGAACTCTTGCGACAATGTAGAAGTATGGCGGTTATAATTATTTTAATCAGTGTTTTGTCGAAATATACTTTTTTGTGAATTAATTTCAACAGGATTTTGAAAAATTGTCTTTTATATGGTGAATTATATTTTTTGTTGTCACCTAATGTAATGTAAGAAAAGTGACAAGATAAGAGCGTCGTCTCGTTCTTTCGAACGGTGTCAGCCAGGGACGGACGCCCTGTCTTGTTACTTATCGTGTGATATGGCCGACCATGATACGGGGTCAGGAAGATATGAAAAAGGCGACATCCTAGCTTGTTCTATCCCTTTCGTCGTCACTTATGGCCATGTATGAGTTGACGAAATGACTGTCGCACTCGCATTGACAACGTGACGAATGGCTTATCCACAGCGGCAAGTATAACTACATAACTTATAAATTTAAAACACCCCCAACCCAACAAACAGCAGAGAACCATTTCGACAAACAAAGCCCGCACTTAATTTGGTTCATCAGTTAGTTAGACGGACTGATTCTCAAGTTAAACTTATAACGCCCCTCGTTTGTTGTGGAGCTTTAAAATGGTTACCATCATACACCGTGAAGCTACAATGCTACAGACACTGATAGTCGAATACACAGTTAAACATGTTAAACTTGGGTATAACTTTAATAAGTAACTTTTATATAAGTTCAAATTTAGTAATACTCTTCGTTTGGGTTGGAGGTTAGAAATGGCAACCATCATACCTTTGTTTAGTGAAACGTTTACTTTTTTTGACACCAAGTCGCCTCGATAGACCCATTACACACGTAACATTAAAAAAATCCCTCGTTTTGATTGTCATGTGAATGTGTGGCGGGTTCTTGCGTCATTGTGGTTGTGTAAATACAAGCATAGCTACTTAATTGCAGCACGTAATAGTATCAACTTGGTGCAATATCAAACAATGGTACTGATTGAGACGTTCGGTGGATTAAATGGGTTGAGCTACAGGTTATGGCACCGGAGAGGGAGTAGATATCGGGTTTTCTAATATGGTGAAACGAGTAGGTAAAACAACTTGTAAATTAGGAGCTGAACTTTAGGACGCGTCCGCAAACAGTTTATGATATGCACTATCACATACTGTACCAATACTTATTGATCCGAATATACTTAGAATATATATAGAGAACTGATATAAAACAATTTACAATCACAAATAACTAAGTAAAAACTAAAGCTCACTATGTCCAAAAACCCCATCGTGTGAAAGATGCTGGCAGCATTACCTCACTGAATATCCGCTGTGCGAGGAAGCTGCCAGCTCTTTGGTCACCTGTGGTCTCGCTCGACAAGCCTTGCAAGCTTGTCGATCGCTTGGACCCCAAGGCCCAAGGGTCTGGACGCCTAACGCCACAAAATGGTATTGAAATTTTAAATATTCCTACAATACAAAAAACTATTATGTAAGTTGGATTTCTGCCGCGCCGAAAGAGACAGGTATGCATTTATCATTATACCGCAATTCTATCTCAGATGTGTTTTCTTTGTTGTTTCAGTAATGTACTTTCTAAATCAATGAACTTCAAATTTTGCATAGCTGCTTCATACCTGTTTCGATCTGGTGTAACATTTTACGCAAATTGCGATAAAAATAGTAATATTATCATAATTATCATATTAATATCATCACGATATTTTATGAATATTAATATTTAGACAAGACAGACAGGCAGGTCTTACTGGTAGAAAGTGGTAATTGCCAAGTAATTTGCAATATAAAGTAAGTTGGTATTTATACATACATACATACATACATACATTCACGCCTTTATGCGTATTTATGCGTACACAAATTAAGGCGGCTGTAGCGTCCAAAATTTTGTTTTAATGTTAGCACGACTAATATGCTGTGCTGTTTGCGGTATGCACGGACTAACTTGCGAATTTTAAATTCATAATCAAAAAAATATATATTGCCAGAACAAATGATTACTAACTTTTTAATATCGTACGGTCAGATTTAACGCAAATAAATTACACTATTATGTTTCATTAATTAGCTCTTTGTGGTTTAGTAGTGCGATATTTCATTTTTTTTAGATAGTCTTCAATGGTCTACGACTTGTCTATTTACAAGGAATTGTATCTTTCCAACTATTGATGAATGATTTATATTTATTAGCTCAATCCCTCCTCTCCCGGGCTAAATTTTTTGTTCACAAGTCCATACTAAAGGCTCCCCAAGAACAGGTTCATTTCGTTTTCAAAAACAATCGTCTGGCTTAGCTGGTAGGCGTACTCCTCTTAATAACCAGGACAGGGTAAGAAAGGGGGTGGTTCTTACCTCGGATCGGACTATGGTAATTGGGTTGAAATGTGCTGCGGGCACATTTTTACCATCTGTAAACTTACAATTGCAAAGTAGAAGACTGAAAAAAGGTGTATGTTCTGCGCCCTTTTGCAAAAGCATTCAGGTATATTATCAAGAAGTACTCAACTATTAAGACCACGGTCGTTAGTTCATACGTTGTTCAGATAGCCATGTTCTTGATAGTACATAGGTACATTATCATTACTTACTTTCTATGACAAATCTCGTTTAAGCTCGTCAGTGTCGTCTCGACGAGTATTTTAGTAACTTTGCACTAAAAGTCGGCAACATGGATCATACTTGTTTCAAACGAAAAAAATGGTCTGAATATTATTTTGAAGCCAGTTAGCTGCTAAAAGCTTTATAAGTATAGGTACTTATACTAAAAGGGCCGGCAACTGTCTTTGCATAGAAAGTTGTGAAACTTTCCATGCATTTTGATTTCAATGAACACCGCTTACGATTACAGACGATCTTATGATTACAGACGATCTTACGATTACAGACGATCTTACGATTACAGACGATCTTACGATTACAGACGATCTTACGATTACAGACGATCTTACGATTACAGACGATCTTACGATTACAGACGATCTTACGAATACAGACGATCTTGCGATTACAGCCGGTGTTGGTGCAACCCACCCTTACTCTTTTTGAGTTGCTCTATGAACTTTATTCTAGGTCTTCCTCTACCTTGTGCGGAAATGTCTAAGCCTATGTAGATGTGTAAAATTGTAACTTGTAGCTTCGGGAAACGGGCCAAAGGTATAACAAAAACCTTGAGTTGCACCCTATTGCAGCCACTTCATTGCATTAACAGCGGTTTCTTTGCAAGTAGATTGCATTTTCATTCATGCAACTTCTACTGACAAGATCGTGCCATATGTAACACTAGTATTACTAATTCTTATACCATTGGTTTGCATAAATTCAGTTTTTACACTTTAGGAGTGCGAATTTTGTATCGGTTCACGTATTATGCTTTTTATGTACTCTATTAAGTATGTAATGTATAGACGGCGTGCGAATGTTACTGCGTGTTGTGTTGGAATATTGTGGTGAAGTTGATGTGAGAAAAATTAATAACATTGTTGGGTACTGCGATGGTTAGGTATACCAATTGGACTGCTAAAACGCAGGAGCGTTTCAATTAAAAAGTTTCACTTACCTACTTACTTTACATAATGAAGATACGGTTAGGGGTAGGTACAATACAAATACTTTCACTTAAATAACTAAGAACATCCAACAGAACACAAGTAACACAGTACCTACAGAACATGAAGCTTAATGTTGAGGTAAATAGCAAGCGGTCTTATCGCTAAAGAGGGATTTCTTCCAGACAACTTTTGGGTATCGGAGATAATGCAACATATCAAATTGAAAGTAGGTGGGAAATCCATAGAAAATACATTATTAACCTATGGCAGTAAAAAAAAAAATAGTCTCAGGTAGTGGTTTTCTTCATTACCTCCCATGGTTAGTAAAACTTTACGTCTCCATCTGGCCAAGAAAATTGATTATCAGCATAGCGTAGCAGCCGGTATTTGCCACTTTATGGCGCTAAGAACGATGGTCTATATCGCCGTAAAAAAACATAAGATTTACTCTGGCACTTCATCAATATGTGGTGACTTTTTGACACTTGCACTGTTCTTTACTACGCAAGCTGGTGTGTCCCAGCAAGCAAGCACGCATTTTTTTGAGGTTATAGTTGTCTTCAAATAAAGCTGATGGAATACGAAATGTACCTACGATTCTCATTAATCCCCTTGTCATGTATGTGCCTAAGTAGTAATCGTTTGCCAAACTTTCCGACTGGCTTTTCCATTAGCCTGTAACGTTGATTAATAATCTTTTGGGCACGTAAAACTCCCTAAAGGCTTGTTAATCAATGTGACTCTTAATAGAGCCGCGCCCTGCGGGGCTATTTTATTACAGACTTATTCCTTTGTGATTATTCCACTTAGAGTTATCTGGAGTTCAATTCTAGAACACGTTATTGACGTGAAATCATGTCTCACAATTAGGTCGATCACGTAACGCATAACACTACAACACACGATTAAGAATAACTAACACCAGTGGACCTCATAGTTGTCTTGTAATAAATTGAAATAAATAAATTGTACACACGCGTTAGATAAATCTAAGTGTCACTTGAAATATGGAAAAATTACAGCTGAGTTACTACAGGATCAAGTCACAGTACCCCGATACCCGTACACAGTGGCTCGTTTCCCATTTTATTTAAAAACATTGTCTGACTACTTTATAATTATCTTGATTGAAAAACTTATAATGCAGGCAGAAAATGTAATAACCAAAGCACGTTGAGTGTGAATTTCAGCTCGCTACCACGTCTGTTTGTTCATAATTTGAGAGTCCGAAAAAGCCCGAGCTACTTTACCGACACGACCCTACGCTGCGTTGCGTGATCAACCAGGACGCGGGTATATGCATATTGTAAATCTTCTTTTGTACAACAAACTATTTCATTATTTAACTTTCATTGTCAGACGATACTTAATTGTTGTCTTTGTGTGTCATTAATAACGTCTTCGAACTGATTCCATTTGCGGTTGCGTCTTATTGATAACCGAAAAAGTGGTAATTGCTTCGGACACATACCCTATTTGAATTGTTTTGGTCCCTGCTCTCCCTCTTCTATAGTCAATTGTACGTGAGTCACACTCGTGCATAAAGATATTGGTTTGAAATCAAATTGAAATGAACGTTTTAGGGGCAATGGAGATGCTGAGTTTTATACGGGAATAGGACCGATCCAATAGTAGACAGTGATTTTATACATGTCCCGACAAAATGTGTGACTGTCAGATATTTGGCAGTTGGGTCAATGCTGCTAGCTTATTATCTTGATGCTACTTATTTAAAATAGGTCTCCTACGAGTAATAGAGGTTTTGAGGTCTTTATGGAAAATAAATAGGTAGGTACTTGTATATTTATAAACTAAGCAATGTAATTGAGTGAGTAAGTATGAGTTTTTAACCCTTTATATTTTGACCCCAGTATTGTTTACTTGAAATCGGAGGTCATGATGGCGGACAGTCTGTGATCTAAAAAGGTAAAGTTCCATATAGCACCGCGTAGGAACACGGAAACTTTCCAAACTTGGCCTAGATCGGAAAAACGTGTTTAAAAGGCCTACTATTTATACAATAAAATACGTAACCAGCCACATAATGGACCTCTGACCGGCAAACTGTGTCGGATGTCACATCTGTCACATCCGATTATAATGATTAAAATGCGATCCGAATGGATTGGTCGGTTTTTTTGCGTAACAAATGCCGAGCCTAGGACACGATTTGGTGACAATTTAATTAATCTAAGTCGAGGTTTATGTCACCTGCGCTTTGTGAAAAGGCGATTCCATAACAGATATTAACATAATACTAATAGTCGATCACAGTCAAATAAATGACGATTCGTATAATAATCTTAACCTCGAAGAGGAACTATGAAAACTTACAAATACGCGACAAAATAGAAAATGACCACCTATATGTCAAATTTTCTTCATTCACTTCAAAAAATAAATGCGGTTAGAAATGTTATTAAATGATGAACCCTGAAGGAACAGTATTTCAGTCCGTTATTTTCATATTTCACCACACAATACGACATATAAACTATTAGGTGTAGTAAAATTAGGTGGAACAGAAATCTAATAAACTCTTGTCTGATTTTTATTGTTAGTTTCTTTTTGCTAAAGTAAAATATACATCAAAGTAGGCTATGGGGTTAAAGTGTGCTTTTTCGGATCATTCATTTGATTTTTGCTTCTTGACCGCCTATATTCTGCCTGGTATACGATTGCGTAACGTTTTGTACGTACGTTATTTAATTAGATGTGGACGTAATTAATACATTATTATTAGCTTTCCAAGTGCTCGATCGAAAAGTTACGCTAATTATTATCCGTCTGGTCACCAAACTCAAGAGTCGAGATTGTTAGTCTCGGATTACATCCTGAATATCTGTTTCTCCCGCTGTGGAATTCAGAACAGGCACTCGTTGTAACATGCCTGTTATTTTTGATGCCCTAAAGTATGTTTTATGCTTTCATACTCCTAGCGTTATTCCCTAAAGGAGCCCGGAGTCCGCATTGGCAACCATTCCAAGATTTCGATCTGACTTTCCAGCCCAAAGCGAAAACGAGGTAATTACCTAAGTAGACCTTTATTGGGATTAGACCGGTGGATGTTTTCTTTCACCAAAAAGCCACCGTCAAATGATATTTCGTAGGTACATAAAGTTTTTATAATATGTAGAAGTATTTTATAAGTATGTAAGTAATGGTATATTGTACATAAGTTTCTACATTGGCGCTGTACCGTTCGGGTCGATTCCTGAATCGCGCTATAGACATTTTCCCTGCGATAATGACCTCTGGCCAGTACTATTTGACTTTATTTTGTACAAGTAATAATTGACAACATTTCAATTTTCATCTAGGCCATTTTATGATTTAGATCGCTAAAAAATATTTTTTTAAGCGACACGTGTTTTTTTATTTCTCCCTTAATTGTAATTTTCATTCAAAACTATCAAATTGAAAAGTAGCGAATTCCAGAAGGTTGTAAGTAAATAATGACGTCAATACTACGACTCTGTATGGCAGTTTGGACACCTTTCATATGGCAGCCATAATCTGACGTCCCACACGGTGAAAACCACTTTTATACGTTTTCGCGATTTTCTTAAAAGCGAGCAGGAAAAAAACACTGAAAACTACTTTATTACGTTCAGATAACATAATTACCTAAATGCTTTTCGATTTAGGCGTCATTATATATTTTGAAATATTGTCACATGCAAGTAACAGTAGTATCATTTTGGGACCCCTTTGAACACCTAACCTAGCCGTTCTGTTTTTAATTCATTCGTATTTAATGTTGATTGTGTAATTGCAAACGTAAAAATGGGTAAGTAGGTATACATATTTGTGTGTTGTGTTGTCGCGTTGAATGGGTCTTATCTTATGCACCGGTTACGACTTATACCGGTTCCCAATAATCAATCCACGGATAGTTTTCCTTACAAGCAGTTACATTTTGACAGATTACACATAGATAATGTGTCGAAATGTAACTGTTGGTAAAGAAAACTATCGGTGGATTGATTATTTGGAACCGGCCTTACTTAGTCATAGTTACGTTGCTGAACTGGCGTTATTTCATCGACAGTATGCGAGGAAGCACGTAAGTCGCAAGTTTCTAAAGTTTGACTTTGTCGCGTCAGTCTTATGTTATTCACAACCTGTCTCTACCAATCACCACAATGTTAGGGAGAGAATTTACGTGTCGATGGAGTAATGAATCATTACTCTGCTGGACTTATCACCCGCACTCAAAAGCCACTCTAGCGTGCGATTGTGAGGTCTGGCCCAATCCATACCTACTAATATTAGTTATAAATGGGAAAGTGTAAAACGGAGCGACGAATTGACGTGATTTTTTAAGTGGAGATAGTTGAAGGGATGGAGAGTGACATAGGATATTTTTTATCCCCGGAATCATCCCCTAAAGGGATGAAATGGGGGGTAAAAGTTTGTATGGAGTTGCGATATAAACGAGTTCCCCGCGGACGGAGTCGCGAGCAGAAGCTAGTGTTTTATAACTCTATCGACACGTTGATTCTGGTTGTATAGTATAGTATTTTGGCCGAAGGGAGTCAAGTTCCGACGTTTTCGCGGTCGGTTACCTGACACAACGAAATTGCGGAAAATGTGACATTTGAACAATCTGAGCATATCCCCGATCGTTTGAGTTCGTTTTTCTGTGATATTCAGACACTGGAAGTGGTATGTTTTTTACATGTCGTGCAGGAGAGCAACACCAAATTGCTTTTAATTTCAGATTTGCAGGCTTTACAAACCATTTTTTGTACTCGTCGATTAAAATCTGTGTATTAAGATTTCATAGAGAATACTGCAACGTCACTCTTTTCGTCATTGAATAGTCTATGTTAGTTCCGAAACAACCGAAATAACTTTTTCGATACGCTCTAGACAATCGAAAAAAATTTGAAAATAGAACTTCGTATTTCAATAATATGTGTCCTTGATCCGATACAAAATTGCCAATCTATGGCGTTTCGGTACGATGCAGCGTCGCGTCGTCTGTCAAAAATCTACTTAAACTGGCTGCTGTATCCAGGGCATGAAAAAAATAAAAATAAACTACGCCTTGTGATTGGCCAATCACAGCACAGTACTGCAACATTACGGACGCCGGTGGTGTGATTATCTATGGATTATGTTGTGTAAAAGAAGTCGGATAGTAGAACTAGACGATATAGTACTTACGAAGCGATATTTAGTTTTCGTATTAATGACTTAAATTATTAATTTTAATGAACTCGTACAAAAAGTATTGTTCACAATACTGTCATAATCAAGCTTTTTAATCTCGTACCTTACTTAGGCCACTCAGCAAGCTTCGTGGCCTAAACCCGGTACTTGACTAAAAAGCTCTCTATTATAACACGATTGTGAAAAATACTTATTTATGGTTGATAATTATTGCGTTAGTTAACTAATTAAAAAATTGCATTAAATAATTAACAATATTCATGTAGCTAATATACAAATGGCAAACTCGTTATTAATAAGTTTATATTGATATGTATGTTATTCTTTAAGGCGTTTATAATATGGATCTTGTTGCCTGATTTAAATAAATAAACAAAAAAAGGTATATCTCGATACCGAGATTGATAGCCAATAAACATAATAATTAATAATAATCGAGATACGAAGAGCAGTGGGGAATGTCATTTCGTTCATATTCGGAACAGCCCATATTTGAGAAAGTGATTTCATCCTACAGAAGACTGCGCCAGGATAACACCAGTACTTCACACACCCCCAAATCGTTGAGAATGAGTAACCCCATTTGTAGCTTGCTGTCATCACAGCGAATCCTTAAGTCACTGAAGGGCCGGCAATACGCTTATGACTCGAGTTCAGAAAGTGTTAATTTTATTTTAATCGTACCAATTAACAAGACATTTAATTGAATTGGCGATTTTAACAAATTTCATAATTGCGGGAAATTCTGGGCTCAGATAGGGTGAAATTATCTTGAATCATCACCCAAAACTCAATATTCATTATTTTTGTCACAACATGTCCTTGTACGCAAAGTAGAATCACTAAACTCGCAAACTGCCACGACATCTCATTATGGCATGTTCACAAATCGATGCTTTAACTCTTATCACGTAACCATAAGGTCTAAAATGTCCGTTTCCTCGTTATCTTCGAGCGTCATTACTCTGACACGTATATCTGTATTCCCCATAACCCCTTCAGGCACCTGAAATCCAAAATGGCGGATAAGTTCTTAGCAAATCTATGTTCTTACAACATGTTGGTATAGAGTTGTTGTCATTCTGATATTGATGATAGAATGTAAGTCGTTTCCGCCAAGGTTTCATATTCTCCACGTAGGCAGGATAAGCGTGTAAAATGGGATGATGTATGGGAAGGTACCGCCCAAGTATTAGCGAAGTGCCGAGTTTTTCGATAGGGTATTTTCCTACTCAACATCTACGTATTCATAAAAAAAACACGGCTATTTCTTCTGATGAAATGAGGACAGGATACGTCTCGTATTCATATCAATATTATAAATGGGTTAAAAACTTTTTTGTTTGAACTAGTGTTCAGTTAAGCATTTCGAATGACCGTCATGACGGTCATTATAACTATAATCGAAGCCTAATTTAAGTACCGTTACTTCTCGTACTGTCCACAGGAGAAACCTAGTTTTTGTTCCTGTTTTTGACCCAAAATGCGAAAGTAACAAAAAAAAAATATTGTGATATTTTTTGACAAAGAGCACTTTTCTTCAAGACAATTTTTTTGGAGAAGCTTAGACGATGATTACATAACTACAACTTAGAAATGTTGAAAAACCCCCGACGTTTTCTTTTGAAAGCCCAATATCTCAAAAACATGGCTAAGAACACTCGGGATAAAATTAGATATGACACAAAAAAACTGCATTTTAATACATCCGTTAGGGAGCTAGGTTACCACATACAGATACACAGACAGACACGTAAAACTTATAACACCCCTTTTTTGCGTCGGAAGTTAAAAATAGAGGCGTGGGTAGAAAGGAGGCTAGGGAGCAACTACCTTTGTATTTAGTCATACTAAAAATATATTATTGTATTAACAATATATTATTATATTAACATTAGTGCTCTGAATTCTTGCAAACAATGCACAGCCTTACATTGAATGTATAAGGATAAGGATGCCATTTATATATATTTTATTGTCCAAGTGGGGAAAAAAGGTGAGTGAACCTTTTTCTAGATAATTCAAGTTGTGAACGAAAGCCGGGAAACAAATAAAAAGGTGTAGCCATCCTCTTTTTACGAGTATCATCTCTATCTCTACGAAACTACAATAAACGGCTTTATATGGGCAAGTTTTCACATCATGTTCTTGTGAAAATGTGCTTCCATTTTCTTAGAGCTAACACTAACGGTACCATAAACTTGTACAACTAGTTAAAAGGGAGTAAGTACATTGAAATAAAACTACACCTTCTTGTGTACGAATGTGCCAGTAGAATTTAATTCAAGGGGGTGAAATGGGGGGGGGGGGGGGTAAAAGTTTGTATGGAGCTGCGATATAAACGAGTTCCACGCGGACGGAGTCGCGGGCAGAAGCTAGTCATAAATACTTCGAGACCCTTCTTCACTTGGTCTAGTATTATATTTCAATATCAGTGGTTCACGCTCACACATTCTTGCTCAAGGGTAAACTGTACATAAACCAACATTGTATCATGACCTCTCCCGTCTTTCTCATTATTAATAAATATAATAGGTACTATAGTTAGCTTTAGTTAAAAGCATCAAGGCATTTTACATCATTAGGACGTTAACGGATACACAGCTGGCTCGTACCTTAATATTCGTAGTATACTCGTATAATATTATTTACAAATACATATTATACGTGTAATATTAATAACAGATTTTATTTTATTTTATCCTAATTCAGTATTTTGTTTGTATTTATGTCAGTAATATACAGCTATATTATATCCATAAATAAATTAAAACTATATAACCCTCTTTAATATATATCCATCCATACTAATATTATAAATGTGAAAGTGTATGTGTTTGTTTGTTTGTCCGTCTTTCACGGCAAAACAGAGCGACGAATTGAAGTGATTTTTTAAGTGGATGAAATAAAAAAGTCTAAAGGGGTGAAATGGGGGGTAAAAGTTTTTATGGAGCTGCGATATAAACGAGTTCCAAGTAACGGAGTCGCGGGCAGAAACTAGTGTAATATATAACATTTAGCTCTATTTTTCTATTATGTACTATGCCCGGTGAGCAATAAAGAATATTTGTAATGTATTGCATAAATACTTAATATAATAAACTAACTTAGAATATTATAAACTACAATCTTCATTCGGGAGAGCATTTTTTTCCAGGCACTATTAGATATTCCATAATGCCTCGTGTTTAGGTGCTAACAGCGCCGGGAAGTTCGCCCACACAAATACTCTCCTTCACGAGGGTTGTTGAACTGAGATATGCTAGACAAATAAGTGCCCTTATTGCGGGTTGAGGTTTTATGGTGATGGTTATAGTGAGATATGTAGTAATGACTGGTGTGTGAATAGTATCGGGAGAGCTGTATCTGACGCCCGTAAAGGAGTTGTGGTGTAACATTTTGAGCAGGCGTTTTTTTTTAAATCGATTACTTGCATATTTTTTTTATCTTGACTACTATTGTTACTACTACTAACGTAATAAAATACAGTAATTATGTGTTATTCAAAGTAACACTATAATCAGTAGGTTTATAATAATTAATTTAATACAGCTACATATTTCATTATCCTCATAGGTGATGTGAAAAGCAGTATGAGTCACACGGAAACAAAATTATTTCCTACTTGGGCGTGAACACTTGAATCCCTCACTACGCTCAGGATTCCACCTATTCTGGAATCCTTCGCTTCATTCGGGATTCAATCTACGCCCTCGCCGTTAATATGCCATTTTGCTCCCTTGTGACACAATCTACTATTTATTTTATTGTATTCTTCGGGAAATGAAATAAAGCCCCATCACATTTGTTTGTTCGGGCGTAAAATCTCAAAAACTATTGAAAGCAGTTTCCTCAACTCGCAAATGCACAATTTGGTTCTCGAGGAAATCGGTGAGCGTACAAAATCGCAATCTTCTATAAGAATCAGCTCTCGGAATGATTTAACGTGCGGCAGGAAATGCACAGATCGCACAGGATAAGTTGTTGAAGATTTGCCTGAAAATGGAAAGGTAAAAGGTGGAAAAAGTTACATTATAATACCAAGATAGATGTACAAAACCATATTGTATTAAACGAGCAATATTTTTATAAGTATATGTAAATATGTATATTTTGTATTTTGTAAATATATTTTGTATTATTTCTAATTACGGTCTTGAAAACGGCTCTAACGATTTCAATGAAATTTGGAATGTAGAGGATTACGCAGGCAAAAAATCTATCTAGCTTGGTCATGTCAAATCCGTTTTCTCCGTATTTTCTCTATTCCTACCCGAGCAGAGCTCGGTCGCCCAAAGTAAGTAAAATTTAGTGTCAGTAAGTCAGGCAAAGATTAGTAGCTACTATGAGAAATCAGCCTATATACGTCCCTAATATATTATAGATAAATATACACTTAAATGCATAGAAAACATCCATGACTCAGCAACAAATATTCATGCTCATCACACATATAGATGCCCTTACCGGGATTGGAACCCAGGACCTCTTGCTTCGTAGGCAGGGTCACTTGCTGGTCCCCCTAGGGTAAAGCGGTCGTTGAAAGCTTTGTCGAAGGTTCAGTCTTTTCTTATGTTTTGATATTTTTTGTAGAGAAGCACCAGAATGCACCAGAAAGCACCAGAAAGCACCTGTCACTGCAATATCACATTTTGTCGATCTTTTATACCTACATTTATTCTAAAAGTGGCGCTGGAACATAAGTTTCATGTGCTCTGCCTACCCCTTTTAGGGATAAAGGCGTGAATGTATGTATGTATGTATGTATGTAAGCACCAGAAAATATATAAATCTGCTGGAAAAATACATACATACAAATACAACTAGTTAATTGAATAATATTTTTATGATTTTATAACCATTATGCTCACCATACGTTTCCAATATACTTAGTTGCATGATTATTTTACGTACATAAATTTGCCAGTTTTTTTAATGAGTGAAGTTTAAAATGTGTAGACTAGCTCTCCAACCTACCCTCTCTTTAATTAACGCAGATGAAGAATCACTCTTAGGATTCATCACAGACATATATTTAAGCAGACGAGGCATGCACCGCAATTTGTATTAAACTCGAGCGTGTCCACTTCTAAATGGAAAACGTGACCTCACTGAGGTATTTTATTTAGTAATGGACAAAGATTTTTTGATCATTATTTTCTCATTCAATGTATCGATACACGAACCTTGAAAAACAAATGAGAAAACACTCATCATTCGTTTAGACTGGTTTTAATTTATACAAAGTTTGCCGGATGGTTGTTTTTTTTTAAATATTTTGAACAAATCCATGATTTTATTTGTAGACGATTGTTTGCACTGCACGCAATGTACCTGGGAACAGTGGGAACGCAGAAAATATCCGAAAGTTTAATATTCCCAACGCCTTTTTCCGCCAAACGAAAATTAGGACGCAGATGATTTTTAGGTATATAATAAATAGGTTTGATTATGTTAGTATTATATCCTAAAAATCCTTCAGCGGAATGTGATTTTCTGAATTAGGAAATTCGGATAAAATATGCCAGACAAATGACTCTTCGGAACTATGTATTGTGCCCTACGTGCGTTTACGTGATCTATCTAAACATATGCCTGTGGGATTCATAGTCTGGTCGTGGTTAATCCTGACTGCGGGCAAGTCGTCTTTGCATTTAAACGGTCGATTACGAAGTGTCGCAACCTGAATACGAAGTAGGTATCGTACATGTCGCAAGACGAAGGACTGAGCTATGTACTGCCTATTAACTTTACCCCTTATTCATACTTATGAATAAGGGGTAAATTTAATAGGCATAGGCAGTACACTTGACAACGTTTCAAACGGCTAACATCGCTAAATGGACAACAATTTCGAGATTAGAAGGCCACCTTTTTGCCTGACTACGGCGGTAGGGCCGAAACGCGCGCTTCGGCTGCGTTTATCCGTCTATGTTTTGATTTAATAAATAAATATTAGGGGACAATCTTACACATGTCTACATAGTCCCAAACTAAGCAAAGCTTGTACTATGCGTACTAGACGACGATAGACATACTTTGTTCAATATTGCCTACTTTGGGTAAATTTAAATTATTATTATAGCAACACAAGTTGCCACGCTATTTATCGAGTTTAGTATGGCAACACAGATAGTATTAAGATTCGAAGAAAATAGTTCGTTGCTCGTCCGTTTCTTACGAGATTATTTTCGATATCGCCCACAATGGAGTAATTGGGCTTCTCGGGTCAAGGCAGTACTCATTTCACCTTACGTGTAGAACAAGATTGCTATCGGCGACAGTTTACCTGTGTGTGCATTTGAAAGTGGTAGGACCGAGGGTACCGCTTAACTGGATCCAGCACTGAGCTTAGCCTGAGGGAGTGCCTTTCTCGTATGCTGAGCCTCGCCTAGAAGATCTCCAGGTAAGCCGATACGCAATCCATCCACTCAGACGCTAACATTTATCCTGTAAAGTCACGGCAATTGCGCGAGGACTCATTTTGATACAGTCCACTTAGATTTCTCGCCTTTTCGTTATAGTATTACACTTCTTACTTATATAGATAAATAAATACATTGAAAACATCCATAACTCACTAACAAATATTCGGGCTCATCTCTTTATTAGAAAGTATCTTTTTATTCGAAAATGTATTGTATCTATATATGTGAGTATATGGACATATACACTATTTGACATGGTTAATTTAATTTAAATTGTTTCATAATTTGATAATATTCTAGTTTTTATTTTGACGATCATTACGAGATGTCAATATCAATATTTATATTCCTTATTTTGACTTTAACATTAATTATTTTGTAATATATGTCCATAATAATGTTGTATTGTACCTTCGAAATTTCATTGAATAAATATTCATTATTTGACGATCATTCAATAAATTCGTGTACTTAAATTAGCTTAAAGTTCACTTATCTATATATTATAATATAATGTAAAATTATTTTATGAAATAAAGAAATCTAAATCATCACGCAAATAGATGCCCTTACCGGGATGCGAACCAAATTATTTTCATCGTACCTATTTGTTACGTGTGCTGCCGTAGCGCTTAAGATACTGAAACAATTTTGATGAATGAGGCATCAATCGATTCGAAATGATGCTCCGGGTGAAATAGTTACCTTTTGTGTGAAAAATAAACTTTTTATTTACAAGCTATTATTTATTTTCACCTGTCCCGTTGTCTGTCTGTCTGTAATCAAATCTTGCAAGTTAAATTTGACCCACTTTTCGGTGACCGATTGAGCTGAAATTTTGCTGCTGAAGCTTATAAGTATAGTTTGGATGACAATTCAATATTATGGTACCATTGAGCTGATCTGATCTGATGATGAAGACAGAAGGTGGCCATGAAAATTCAGTACTTAACCGACGTAATCCCGTTGAGTTTGCTCTCGTTAGAATCGCCTCAATGAGTATTTGATGATGGTATACAGAAAAGTACAGTCGGCAATAAAAGCTTGTACCAATAAAGATTTTTTTGATAGAAACTTGTTTTAGTTGCTTTTCCATAGTCGGTATACAGTCGAGTCGGGGCACATAGCATGTAGAACCGATGGCCGTTGGGGCGAAAGGTTCTCGAGTCGCGACCACGTACAGGAAGGCGCGACGTGGGTAGGCCCCCCACAAGGTGGACTGATGACCTGGTAAAGGTTGCGGGAGTCCGCTGGATGCGGGTGACGCAGGACCGCGGTCACTTTGGCATCCTTTGGGGGAGGCCTATGTCCAGCAGTGGACGTCTTTCGGCTGATATGGTGATGATGATGTGTCGTTATACTGTTTTAAGCTTCATATGCATGCTATATTATAAGTTCTACAGTATGATCATTAAAAATACATTATCCTTTTGTGACGCGCAAACAACAAATTCTTAAAATTTTGACAAACTTATTACATCTACATCTTTTGACATTTTGTTTACTGCAAAAGTGAGAACTATGGTTTCAGTTCTCAAGTGCAAAATTTGAAAAAGAATTCCTAGAAACTCATTTATTTTAGGGTTAGAATGGAAATTTGAACTTTTTTAGTAACTAATGTTTAAGTACGCTATCAGTTTTTGAATAAATACTCATAGTCACGTCCACGTCGTTATCTGGAATGAAAACGGAAACATTTTGCAAAATACGCTCGTCTGTAGGAGTAAGGACTCTTAACGCTAATAATTGTCCAAGTAACTTTGTTGTCAATAAATTGCGTTTATTGCACAATTATCAATTGTTAAAAAGATACTAAACTAAAACTATTTCTTGAGACGAAAGTAAAAAGATCGTTAGTTCGAGAAGAAGCCCTGGAAGTGTCCGCAGATAGCCATTTACACGGTTGCGGTTGAGGATCGTTAAAGAAAATTACTACTAACGACTAGGTATTACAGTTACCGTACTCCTTCTTAATGAGTTTTAGATCAAGTTGCTTATAGCGAAGACGAGTATAAAGATCGTTCCTTCAACCCTTTGGACGCTAAAGACATCTGCAGGCCCGCTATTTAACTTGTTTTCATAATCATAATCATAATCATTTGATTACAGGTGATAGGTATACAAAAGTAGAACAACCTGTACCTAAAGGTACATCTTTCGGCGTACGATAAATTACAAATACAAATGCACAAACTTAATCTTAAAATACAAATGATAATAAATAATAAGATATAACATAGAATAAAATTGCGAAATGTCAAGTGTACTTAACAGTATAATTATTATTATGTCTAATAGGCTTTAATTAATATTTAGGTAATCTTGAACATTATAATAACATTTTTCCACAAGAAATTTAAACAACACAGATTTAAATTGCCTTGGGTTATTATTTTTTATATCACCTGGTAATTTATTAAATAGCTTTGGACCCATTGTGAGAATACTTTTTTTCATTAGGCAAACAGGTCGGGGTTAAAGTTTACAAATATACAGCATTCATATATTCAATTCATTATTCTTGTGGAGAAAAACTTGTCGTGTCGTAGCTTTCGCTTTCCTACTTAAAAAATAGCATCCGAGAGGTTTAAAAAATGAGCCTGCTGTAGCTATTTCACTATACGGAAGCATATTTTTTCCCTATGACACTTAGAACGTGCCTAGCACGAAGAATCAACTCTGAGGATTCATCACATTTAAGTGGAATTGGTATGAACTCAAACTAATGCTCACTGGTACCGTCCATTTCCTATTGGATAGTGCCAGTGAATTAATTAATACTTTTTATTGAATTAATTAATAATGACGTGCTACAAGAGGCTTATTTTTGTAGTCTCTTCCGATACTAATCGCAACGCGCGTCGGCCTTACACGTCAGCACGGCTATCACGCGACGGCCGCGACATACTCTCGATTTTTATCGCACTATACCTCTTATTCATCACTCAAGTACATAAACATATTAAAAGAAATATATAGAAAAGGGAAGTCTACAATAAAATTAGAGAGAGCTGGAAGGCCTTTTAAAATACAGCGCGGAGTCCGACAAGGTGACCCGATATCCCCAAATTTGTTTACTGCTCTTCTGGAATACATATTTCGTAAGGTGGACTGGGAAGGAATAGGTATAAATATCAACGGTGAACTGTTAAATCACTTACGTTTTGCCGACGACATCGTGCTGATCAGTGATAATCACAGTCATCTAGAATATATGCTGAAAACGTTGGACACAGAGAGTCGAAAATGTGGTTTAAATATGAACATGGATAAAACATGCATAATAACAAATGGCGAAAAGACGGAAACCAACATCTCGGGAAACACGATTGAGTACGTACGAGAGTACGTTTACTTGGGACGCAAAATAACATTCGAAGAACAGACAATAGGAGAAGTAGAAAGAAGAATTAAAATTGCATGGAGAAGATACTGGTCATTAAAGCACATCTTCAAATCTAACCTACCTCTCAACTTAAAGAAAAAAGCTTTCGACACAGTTGTCTGTCCTACGCTTCTCTACGGTTGCCAAAGCTGGACTCTAAATAAAGAAGTCGTGTACATACTACAAGTTTTCCAACGGGCAGTAGAACGTAGTATGCTGGGGCTTAAACTTAGGGACAGGGTTCGAAGCTCTGAAATTAGAAAGAAGACCATGCTGGTAGACGTAGGTGATCTAGCCTGCAGGCTAAAATGGCGCTGGGCTGGGCATGTGGCCCGCGCGAGCGACGGCCGCCAAAGAGAATATTGAATATATACGGCCGCTGGAGCGAGCGCGTGCTGCACTGGAGCGTGCGCGACGCGCCGCGCCGCCGCGGCCGCCCGCGCCGGCGCTGGAGAGATGACATCGAACAGGAGGCCGGCTGTACCTGGACCAGACTCGCTCAAGATAGAAAACCGTGGACGTGCATGGAGGAGGCCTTTGCCCAATCTTGGGTCCCCAAAAACTAATTTAATTTAATCATTTAATTTTAAATGCTCATAGACCTAATGCAGACATAAATTCTAGTTTTTAAATAGGTAAAGATCTGAATTCATAACTTAATAAATTGTACCTACCTACTTACTATTAATTATATTTTTCATACAAACATTTAAATAATTATTAAATTATTAAACATATAAATATACAGATGTAACAATGAATTGATCAAATGATTTTAAAATACTGACATTTAGAATGTATACAATTTTAATTTTGAAACGATAAGCATTTTTTTATATTTTTGATAAGTTTAAATTTAAATGCATTTATCTAGTTTTAAATTTTATAATTCTATCAATGTACACGTATATGCAAATCTTCAATGCATGCTGAACCTATATTCACTGTACTTATTATTAGTTTCTCTAAAATGCAATGTAATTACTATTAATAAGTTTTTATTGTAATGTTTTTGCGGGAATAAATGGCTATTATTATTATTATTATGTCTTTCCCGTTCACGGGACAATGATGTCCCGGACCTTTGGGAGGCGTGCGTGGAGCTAGGTACCTACAAAGTACCAACTGAGCCAACACGTAGAGGCCCTTATGACAATTTAATGAAATGCAAGGAGTACACCGAGCGGATGCTGTCCCTGCCCGTGTCATGGGACGCACACAGAGACAGCACCCGCTGGGGTGTATATGGACTATTGATGGTTGATGGAATCTAAATAAAACGGATTATTGGGTTGAAATGATGGACTAGTGGCTGGGCTATTGGGTGAAACATCGGACGCCTGCCTAATAAAACTGTTTCAATCTTTATCTCTGGCAGACGGTGACTCGCTAACTGCTAGATGGGCCCCTATTAATAGCGACATTAAAAAATGGCCTAAGGTCAACACCGGTCAGAGAGCTGGGGGGGTAGAGAGGTGGCACTGGACTTTAAACATATAGCCAACTCGCCACTTAGGTGTCCACATCTACCCTCGAGCAACACCTCTTGCGACTCCACTTTGGACGGCCAATAAAGGCAAGCCAGAGGCGGAGGGCCTGTCCAACCAACCACCCGATCGGCTCAGCCTGACCACAGGACACCCCCAGGAGCACTCAGGTACGTAGGGTCGCTACTCCCTAACAGCCCGCCACAAGCTGCCTTACGTTGACTGATTGCACCAGAAATCTGGTGGGCGATGGGGCCGTCACATCCCTACGCCTTATTATTATTATTATTATTATTATTATACCTCTTGTTCTAAGTGTTCTAATAAGAGAGAGACGGACAGTTCGAGAAAAATCGAGAGAGCTCGCGTGCCGTCGCGTGATAGCCGTGAAGAAACCGGGCGCACTGCATATTGAAATGAGATACGGTGCTGCGAGAAAGATGAAATAAATTTAGTATGTATTGGTTTTATTCTTGTTTTTGGTTTATGCGATTTCAAAAAAATCGAAGTAAACAGATTTCCGAGTGCTTTGCAGCGCTCTTCGTCAACCGCCTGCACTGTGAAATATTATATTCTCTTGTCAAATTACGTTGCGCGATATTAAACCTTTGCTGCGGCAGTAGACCTCCCACAAGGTAGACTGATGACCCACTGGTAAATTTCGCGGGAGTCCGCTGGATGCGGGTAGCGCAGGTCCGGTCAATGTGGCATTCTTTGGGGGAGGCCTAAAGGCCTCCACCCACCGGACGCGTGTGCTGCGCGTGTGCTGCGCGGCACACGCGCAAGTTGTAAAGCATTGAAACTACACTTCAAACACACATCGAACGCAGCACACGCGCAGCACCCGCGCAGCTGCAGCGCAGCACCCGCGCGGCACACGCGCAGCACCCGCGCAGCTGCAGCGCAGCACACGCGCAAGTTGTAAAACATTGAAACTACACTTCAAACACACATCGAACGCGGCACACGCGCAGCACCCGCGCAGCTGCAGCGCAGCACACGCGTCCGGTGGGTGGAGGCCTTAAAGTCCAGCAGTAATCCTTAAGCTGATATTACGACGATAATGATGATGATGATATTAAGCCTGTGTCAAATTGAATGGAGTTACTACAGTAAAATTTCGTTCTAGATCGTAGATCTAAAACTGTTCCAGTGGCAACACCTGTATAAACTCTTTATTTTACTGGCTGTGTCACCTTTGAATTGTTGTAAAATAATAAATCATTGCTCTGTTCTTCATGCAACATTGTTGTTTTATTTTATTACAATGATTCGATTTTGCACTAAGTGGGCGAATTACCTTTTCCTTTGTTCTTCGTTCCATACATTTTAAACTCAATTAAAAGTAGTTTCTTTCAGTACAATAGCTACATTATATTGGTAACTATCGGATCTCCAGATCGGATGCAAACCAATCCCCAATTAAAGTTTTCGACATTTTGTTCCCCTGTTTCAACAGCAGTAATTGCATTCGGAACCCATTCGCGTTGCTATGTAATTTCATTCACGTTACGTGGAAAACATTCGGTCGTCACAGTATTTTATGAAATGATCCAAACAGTATTAGGAAGAAAGAAAGGAAAGGAAGAAAGAAAATAATTTATTAGCGTTAAGATTTTGGCGCTAAAAGGTCCTCACTCAGGTTGGTGTCACGGAGCGAGCCACAAGACGCGCTCCGTGACGCTCTTATACTTTATTTATGGTGACTCATGGTTACGCTGATTTTCAGTGAGGCCATTAAGAAACAAGATGGCACTGAAAGAATACAACATAATAGGGACATAGACTCATCAAATTAATTAAAATAATTAGAATCTCTTTTGAACTAATATTATATAACTACCCTATATATATAATATTTTATGTGAATGACTCTAAAGTAGGTATGTGTGTGTCTATGTCTGGAGTTAGATGCCATTTTTGCACCACTTAAGATTATAGACCGATCCACGTTAAAGGCAGCTGTCATTCCCTAGAAACTTGTCAACCTTCCGTACATTCCCTTTAGTACCGTTTGGTAGCCAGATTTGGTAGCTGGCTTCCAAATGGGAAATATGGTTTCCCGCCTGGTAGCCAGCTATGCAATGTTCTAACGAACACAGCTTACGACTACAAACGGTGTGGTGCAACGCACCCTTAGTGTTACTTGGAAAAAATGTACTGTATTGCTATCAACATATTTAAATTCATCCCTAATACCTTAGCGAGGAAGTGCAGAGAGACAGAGAGAGAAAAAGAATTACATGTCGGCAACGAATATATATTTTCTTCATCTAGGGTGTTCCCCTCATGTTATACAATAAGTACCTACTTATATGCTAAAAAATTCTGTACGTTTGCAAAGCCTTTCCATTATTTAACGCCTGCAAACTTTAATTTCGTTAAAAGCGCCTTTTATTCATGTTGATTTCATATTCACACCTCGTTTAAATGCTTGATTGATTCCCATGCGTTTATTGAAATATTTTCCATTAAAACTCTGATAATATTATCCTGGGTCATTTCATAGTTCCCTGCACGTCTATCATGGGACGGCCGCGACATACTCTCGAGTGTTCTCGCACTATACCTCTTGTTCTAAGTGTTATAATATGAAAGAGACAGGTAGTCGAAAAATAGAGAGAGCTCGTGCGCCGTCGCGTGATAGGCGTGCTGGATACATAAAAGTATTTCATGATCAGTATCGTCACCATCAGCAGCGGCGGCCTTAGGATCTGGCGAACAGGCAATCGCCCGGGGCCTCGCTCTTGCAGGGGCCCCGCGCAACAACCCGAACTAAAAAAAATATATTTTACTATATTTTTTCAAGATGAACAAAGGGCCTCGCAAAGACATGCCGCCCGGAGCCTCGCAATGGGTAAGGCCGCCGTTGATCAGTCGACATAGGGCCCACTGCTGGGTTCCACGCTTAAACCGCTGAACCGATCGTGATCGGTATGCAGAACAATTGGCATTAGGGAATGAACATAGAATACTGTGGGGGTTGGATGTTTTTGGGAGTGCTATAATTAATGGGGTACACAGATTATGTGATTTTACCCCAATTTGTCAGTACAGCATGTCGAAGTCATAAGTCATAGTCATAGTCGGTTGAAGACGCTGCATACCTACAAAAGTAGTTTGGTTCTCATTTTAAAACAACACAACAACAACATTTTAAATGCTGGATGTAACTTTGTGATACGCAATACAATCCGCCATATCTAGGTCGGAAACCAATAGAAAAAGAAAGAGAAAATTGAAAAAAAAATAGAGCAAGTAGAACATTTTTCATGTAAGGTCTTTTTTGTAGAGTTCGTCATTAATCGCATAATTTCCTTTCTATTATAATTTATAGCAACAGAAACTTGTTTCAGACCTGTATATGGTGGAAACCATTACGCATAAAAAGTTTCATGTTATTCCAGTACATAATATGCCGTTTTAAAATGAGAACCAGACTACGTTCGTATGGAGAGTCGACCGTGCCGGTGACTCTTAACACAACCCCTGTTTGAAATCGAATCGAATAGAATCGGATAAACTAATTGTATTTTTTTTATTTGGAAACAAACGGTCATTTACAAAAGATTGAGATTTAGATTTATTTATTTCGTATCTTAATCTATATGAATTTCTACTATGATCGTCAAAAATAATAAGAATTGTAATAAAATGTCAAGTTACATTTGGTTCAAATTATAGTCACAATTAATTAACAGGCAAAAGTAAATAAATCACTAAGATAATATCATGAAGATCGTCAGATAACAAACTATAGGTACCTAGACGAAAAATTAAATAAAATACAAATAACGATAATTTACAATGTCAAAAACAGTGCTATATTATTAATGTTTAATATCCATAAATTCCCTAAATATAATGCATTTTTCAATAAAAAGTTTCTCAAAATTCATCCAATAACAAGTATTACGTAAAATTTACTATAAAATAGAACACATGGCATCAAATTGTTTTTGTAACGCTCATTCGCCCCCATTAACCATAATACTAAAGTATATTAGCAGTAGCTGTTAGGTTTGGGCACAAATTTTACGGTAGGTACAGCTCCTGCCGTAGCATTATACCGTATAGGTATTCAGGCCCATAACCGACCCGTACTTAACCTTCGTTCTCGACCCTGCCCTTGCAAACTATAATGCTTCGCTAATTGGACCCTTAAAATCTATTTCTCTAATCTTGCACGGATCCAAAAGCTGCAAAATACGCCAAGTAAGATTGTTGTAATTAGTGTTGATTTTGTAAAAGATAGGAAGTTTTTGTTTAGGCATAGATTTGTAGCCGATTTTAGGGCTGTTTGGAGTTTATCTGCGCGTTCGCATCTGAAATGATGCCATCCGCAGCAGAACTAAGGTAACCGATAGAGCCCTCCGAATCGCTAAACTTAATATAGAACCGGCCGTTGGGGCAGACAGGTTCTCGAGTGGCGACCACGTACCGGAAGGCGCAGCGTGGGTGGTCCCCCCGCAAGGTGGACTGGTAAAGGTCGCGCCGGGAGTCCGCTGGATGCGGGTGGTGCAGGATCGGTCATTGTGGCACTCTTTGGGGGAGGCCTATGTCCAGCAGTGGACGTCTTTCGGCTGATCTGATGATGATGTGCTTGCTTTGTATATCTTACTTAATGGTGGGTTTACACGAGCTTAGTATTTGCCATTAGTACAAAATGCTTAGCTTAGTTAAACTACACTTAGTTATTTGGCTAGTATCAAGTGACAAGTAAGTACACACATGACTCGAACAAAAATTTGGGCTTGTAGCCCAATTACTCGCAAACGAATAACTAATTTGAAAAAACCATTTAAGAAACCTATAATATTTTTTGAATAAGCTAATTACCCCAATTTTTTCAAGATTTTGCTATTCTGTTTTGTCGGTGGGACGAGTCCTGATGATAAGAAAGAGTCAAAAAAGTAGGTTTCACAATAAGTCTTAACAACAGTCCAGAGGAAATTTAAGCCTATTTCTATAATAAACGAGCAATATTTGTATATACAGGGTGGAAAGATCGAATACCACATGGATGGCAACTACCTTAAATATTGGAAATAGCACATTCTGTGTATATGAGACGTTTGTTTATTTGGACACAGGACATAAACTACTTAATTGATAAACGGCTAATTAGTAATATCCCGCATTTTTCAGAATTCTCCCTTTCATGCTGCTGTTTTTTAAGTCTTATAGCTGAACAAATTATGTACTTACTGTTTGAGGTAACGATCACCATACCTTTGTGGCTCCTAATTTCTTTTGAGTACTTAGTATAGTTTGCATAGGTACTTGCCGTTCGACTAATAGATACTACTAAGAACTGTTATGGATATGTCACTATCGCTGAATTACAAGTATATACCGGGTGGAAAGGCACGACGATCCTTTCCGCAAAGGGGGGTTAGCTTAAGTGATGGAGAATCGATTCGAAATATTTAGATTATTGTTACGAACAATTAGTAAAAAAAATAAAATTAATGATCTTCTTAGGGCGGGTTGCACCAACTTACGATTACAGACCGATCAACGTTAAATATGGCGCTGACACCTGTCAGTCGATAGAAACTTGTCAAACTTTCCATACATTGAGATTTTAACGAACACCGCTTACGATTACAGACGGTTTGGTGCAACTCACCCTTAGTGGCAACCCCCTTCTATTACTACGTACCAATGATTGTATATGCGCATTGATAAAGGTCACTAAACCTTGTGTTATTGTTAAAATGTTACTGAACCTAATGAGGGTTGTCACTTGCAGTATTTTGCATTAAAAGTTAACTGGCTATAACTTCAAAACGCTTACAAATATGAGCCTAGTTTCTTTAGAGCCAAAAACAGTACTAAATCTAAACAATCCCCTTTTTGCGGAAAGGCCGTCGTGCCTTTCCACCCGGTATAGTTAACTAAGTTCATGCAAATTCAGCAATGCGCCGTTCCGAGAAAAGCTCAAAATCGGTGTGCTTGTACGAACCTACTTATGCTATAACAATGAGCATAACAGTATTGTTGGTTATTTATGAGATGGGATAATCTAACCTATCTCACGCCGTGCTCAAACTATTAATGAAGGTAACTCCAACCAACTCCAATGCCTCTCATATGAATTCAATAAACCTTCATGCCAAAGCAAACACTATCAATAATGGAATGTTATCATATATTCAATCAAACTCAATCGCATGAAACTACGCTCAATTTCTAAGCTCATTAACATTATATACGGTCGATTTCAAATATAAAACGGAGCAAGGTGAAAACATATGTTTGACGCCGAATGTATATCAACATCCGCACATTTCGGTAAATTGTATTTGCTTGACTTTTTTTTAATCCCACCGTCCCTAGTGACCCACACTTAATATTACCCAGCACTTTCTGGCTTAATATTACCCAGCACTATCCCACTTCTGGCTTAATATTGTCGTAGCGGACGTGACCCGCTCACGCGATCAACGTAGCAAAAGATTAAGATGGGAGTCAGCAATAGGAATAACAGTAAGTTAAGTCAAAGAGTAACATGCGGTAAAGAGAATTTTAATGGGATTCCCATCGTCGGTCCGATTAACCATTAGACAAAATTTATTCGTGTGATAAGCGGGGCGGGGCGGCGAGGGCGGGCGGGCGCCGGTCTGCCGCCTTAGTCGCCGCCCGCCGCCCGAGCCACCGCACGTTCCGCCGCGCCCGGTCGCCGACTCGCCGCGCCGCCGCCGCGCTAAAATTACTCGCCAACACTGATGACCTACTGACAGTGAATTGTGTTCTAACCTGTAGTGAGTGACTTCGGCTGCTGGATCGTTAACCGTAAGTATCTAGACGATGACGGAGTAAATGTGATATCTAGCGGGAAAATCCGGCCATCTTATGGAATGCCAGCCAACCTTGAAATCTGATGTGCGGCGGTGACGATCAGCAACGCCTCAAGACCTTTTCGGTTGGGTTTTACGCTTGTAAGGTCGGTTAGTATTTAAAAATAGCGCAGGAATTTCATTCTCTTGCGCGCTGTTTGTTGAGTTCCGTTGACGAGTAATATTCCAGGAGGCACGAAAACAAACCGTGAATTCATGTCAAGGCTCAGAATTCGGTAACAGAGTTGGTTTAGGAAGAGATTCTATAGACCTCAAAGGGCAATAGTTCGCACTGATAATAAATTTATCCGTATCAGATAGAAAGAATGAGATTACTAGGAGGCGAGGCGTCCCGGGGGGCGCCTACGGTCGGCAGGTTCATTAACACCGAGCTGAACTATCTTGGAGGTGAAAAAACGAAACAAAAACCACTATTCTCGGAGAAATGAGTGAAAATTTCTTGAGTGTATAAGTTTCTGCTTGAAGGGTATTAAATGAAAGAGCAATGCTGCATTAGATTTCCAGACGGTATTGCTCTCGGAGAATTTCATAATACGTTCTTACATGGAGATGCATTTAAATCTTTTTGTGCTGAATCGTTGAATGAGGTTTTTAATTAAAGAAAACATAAAGAGTCGGCTACTCATACTTTAGAAAACAAGAAGAAAAAAATGCTAACCGCGTTTTAAAAATAACAGTTTCATGACTCATGAGCAATTAAGCTTACTTTGTAGTGAGGCTGTCTGCGACGCTCGTGGTCCTGAGTTCAGATCCCGATAAGGCATTTATTTGTAGTGAGATCGAATTCTGTTCCTGAGTAAGTTCCTGTTCTGGTTGTGTTTCATATACCTATACAGGGTGTAACATAAATGGGGTGTAAACCGGTCAAGGGCATAAGGGGTATCGTGTTCCGAAAAGGAAAAAGTAAGAGAAAATTTTAATGACGCGATTTTTTTTTCACTTTTTTATGGAGCGTTGGCCGACTGGGGCGACCTGCTCCATACAAATGTAAAAAAAATAGAGTAAAAAAAATTCTCTACGTTTTTCTTGTCAGAACACGACACCTATTATGTCCTTGATCGGGTCACACCCCATTCATGTTACACCCTGTATAAGTATCCACTTAAGCACCTATTCATGAATGCACACATCGCACACACCTGATATCCATAAACAAAGCAAACTTTGCCTGCTTATGTAAGATTGTTCCCACTTAAATATTAATTTTGAATTGCAGAGGTCCGAGGCCGTAATCTACAACATTGAGGATACACAGAATCGAACCCTCTATTCCTCACTTTAAGTAGAATTTCTAGTGATCCCACCATGCTTCTACTCTTATGATTCTCACATAAACGTCAACACTCCAAATAAACCAACATGGGTACCTAGGCATCAAACCATTGCTTACGCATAATGTACATATTGCGTCTATTGAATTCTTTACGAGTTTTTCGATTACATACGTATAATTTATTAGTATAGTACAGATATTCAAACTCTTCGACATTTCTTGAATCGTTTTAACAAGTAGGTGTTTAAACATAAATCAGACAATGGAACGATATAACTGTCGCAATGGAATAGAGGTGTAGACTTACGTTAAAATGGATACCGTAGTGTTGATAAATGAATAGTAAACCATCAAATTATTGTAATAATATAAATAATGTCGCGACCGAAACAGAAATTTACTTGGTTTTCATAAGTACAATACAAGGATTAGTACAAGTAGCATACTGTGACGTCATACTTTTATGTCAATTAGTATGAAGCGTTTCACTAGAAATTCCGTCTTCGACTCATATTTTTGGGTATTTATGATCTTTAATTGTAGTTGCTCCATAGGTACACACATTTGTTCCTGTCCAAAAACTAGTTCGAAAGGCGTCGTACAAATTCTTAGGTCATACCCTCATTGCTCGTGGCATGATGGCAACATCCCTTGCATATCGCTTTCGTTTCAATCAAATCAAAAACTTTTATGAAACGTCAATAACGATGAAGTTTGTATAGGTAAATACAGACGAGTGACGTCACCATTTTGTATGGTCATAGAGTCCATACTTTGATCTTTAATATATTAGAAATCTTTGAACAAAACACAGTTAAAGCTTGATATTTCCGAGTAAGTTTCGTTTGTTGTCAAACACTGTATTATGTATTCGTCTGTTGTCGCGGGAATCCTATCAATTTTTAAATAACCCGTTTGGTGCCGGGTTAGTGCCTTTTTTTCCCGAGGGTATTAATCTGTGGAATAGGGTTATATGTGTTCTGGGCAATGGGCTGGTAACCTATTTAGTGCCACATCTCACTGTGTCCATCTTTAAGTATTTTATTGCTATCACTGAGAATTTAAATTTAGTGGGCTTTGCCTGCCCCTTTATGGAAAACCGTGAGTTTATCAATGTTAAAATCTGACATTACTCAATCGTGATGAGTCTAAGATTGGAATAGCAGTCAGTTCATTAAAATAATGACGTATTCAATATAACTGTACTGTCACCTCCATTCTGATCGCAGTTTGATAATTATAGCAACTTCACATTTCTCTGGTCTTTCCTAACGCATCTGGCACCAAGTCTGCAAGTTAAATTTGCCCTCAAAATAAGTGGCGCCGTCTTCGATAGACGGCCTTTCTAGTTTTCTTATTATACTAGAGATTATTAGAGTTGGCCGAACTGCATCAAAGAAGTCCATACAAAAAACAACTCAACCGCCCAACAAAGAAGATTCCAATTCTAATAACAGTTTTATAAAAAGTCAGCCTAGTTAAATAATCTCCACTATACGTGTTCTTGAGTAGAAGAGCTACGGTAGCCTAGTGGTTCAGACATGCGACTGTCAAGCGGCGGTCGTGGGTTCGAATCAATACCGGCTCGTACCAATGAGTTTTTCGGAATATTTACCGTTAGCTTTTCGGTGAAGGAAAACATCGTGAGGAAACCGGTCTAATCCCAGTAAGGTCTAGTTTTCCCTCTGGGTTGGAAGATCAGATGGCAGTCGCTTTCGTAAAACTAGTGCCTATGCCAAATCTTGGGATTAGGTGTCAAAGCGGACCCCGGGCTCCTTTCGGGGCATTCCCGGGAATAGCGCTAGGAGGATGATGATACGTGTTCTCGAATATTCTTCACTTTGGATTCATTTCAGTTCACTATTACAATTAAGCTAAATATAAGGTTGAATTAGTCTTAACCTAATACATAGACTTTGCCGAGCGTTTATATAAATATTAGAACACAATTGTATTGGCAACAGCATGAGGGCAAGTTCAGCTATTTCTGCCTGGGTTTTGCAATGTGTGGTAATTTGTCTGTCTATAGTATACATTAATTACGTAAACTCAGACTCTGCATTACTCTTTTGCACCTTATTATCAGACTACCAGATTTTTGGAGCATTTTCATATACAGTATCAAAATGGTTAGATAAGGTTTAACGCTAATTAATCATATGGATTGAAATTATTTATTATTGAAGAAACAAAAAAAACATGAAAATGGTTTATTTTTGGTTTGAAGATATATGTAGTTTTACTAAGGCGAGGTTGGAGCTTGTGTGAGGAATTACCGCACTTCGAGTACAAGAAGTGGTAATAGTGAACCATATAATAATTTGTGATATTAAGTTAATAACATTTACGCTGCAACGAAAATGCTACAAAATTAACGATGTCTGCTTATTACTTTGTAAATGTTTACCTCCATGTCTTTGCTGGTGACTGTACTGATTTTACTGAAGTTTCTACTTGCACTGTTTTTTTGTAGTTATGCTGTCTTTCAAAATTTGCAACCCATTTTTCAGCTACTGGCCGGTTCCGATTGAGCTGAAAGGCATATTTTATTTATTTATTTATGTAACCTCAGTGTCAACGCAATATTATGGTACCACCCAGCTTTTTTAATGTGGAAGACGGAAGGTGAACATATCAACATAATCGATTTATCTGTGGAGATAAATAAATTAATTGTGTTTAGTCTCATTGTTACTCTCTCTTGCTGAAGTCTTCCATTTCATTCGTCAGAAGAACATCAACAATCCTTTGCTTCGCTTCACGACACTCTTTACCTCAAATAATATATTATTTTCACATTTATGAAACAAAGTTTAAACACTCAAATCTATTGAAAATAATCTAAAAACTTACCTACGTTCTACGAATTTCTCAAGCTTAGAGCACGTACGGAAAATGAATATTGCATTAGTTCCGCCGCAGTCGCGCTCTGAGTGGCACTGTAGCTAGCAAAAGCGTTTCTCAAACTATGAACACTCGAATACTGTGTACGTTCATATTACAAGTAGTCTATCAAACTGACTCTGTGCCTTCAATTCTACCTTAAGTTATTACGTGAAAAGTGTGACTGACTAAATAGAATACTAAAATAATTTGTTTGACGATCATTGTCCCGATAATCGTTTCGGTGAGCGGTTTATATAGCGAAGAGTGTCGACCAACACCTTAGGAGACTCGCGCTAGATGGCGGAGTCAAGGGTCGGATACAGAAGACGGTACTCCTCGACATCATCCTGACGGACGGCCAGGAGGTTCCTCTCTCTGTCGCCCTGACCACCGGTAGCTTAGGCCCCGCCCCGCTGCCGGCGGCTCTCTAGGTTAGGTTTTTATAATGATTTTATGTACATACTAGCTTCTGCCCGCTCTGCTCCGTCCGCGTGGAATTCGTTTATATCGCAGCTCCATACAAACTTTTAGCCCCCATTTCACCCCCTTAAGGTATGATTTCGGGGATAAAAACTATCCTATGTCACTCTACCTTCCTTCAACTATCTTCACTTAAAAAATCACGTCAATTTGTCGCTCCGGTTTGCCGTGAAAGACGGACAAACAAACACACACATACGGACGTTCGACACGTACGGATAAGACGGAAGTTGAATAAAGAAGATAATAAATAACTAGTAATTTTGTTGTAGATAGTACGAAAAACGTTTGAATGAAAAAGTCCAGCCTGATATTTCAAAAGTGAGAAAAAATGTATTCTCTTGGGCAAAGTTGGACGGTTTCATGGTATTGAAGGTAATCGATTATTTCTGTGTGTTATGGTAAGTGTGATTGTGTTGTGATTACATTTCTAAACCAATTTCGAAGAATTCTTATGAACGAAATCAGCGTGAAATTGCCAACATTGTAATGTAGGTGGACGAAATATCATAGTAATAAACTATGGTATTTCGTCCAAGCCAAAACATGCATAATGCGAGTGCATGTTCCGAAATGCGTTGTTTACGAAAATGAGAAGGGTATTAATTGATGGTTTATTTTATTACCACCACAGTAGGGTATAAATAATGAGATCATTATTATTGCTGTGATATAAATGGTTATTTCGAGACCGGTACTAAAAGGAAGGCCTGTTTTTTTTGTGCTTAAAACAGAGGATTTATTATGTGTTACATATGCTTTACAGGTCTGTTTTGTATACTACTATTATGTTATATTAGGGTAATATTAAGATTGTTGATTTGATTCTTGATTCATGTCACCATCTTCGAAAATTAGGATAATAAAGATATGAAACAAAAGTGACATTCCCGGGGATGTCTTCTTTCTTCAACTGATACGAATGGAATTGCGGCTCTGTTGGTAAGCGTATTCTTCTCACAATAAGGATTATAAGACTCCGCCCAAGCTTTCCAATTTAATTGCTTGAAAGTACATGGTAAGTAGGTACCTACTTCAACCCGAGTAACGCGTACAAAAACCATAACATTATTTTCATAGCAAAATTTCTCGTATTTTCGATTCCTAATGTGGTAATGCTCGGCTCTCGGCAGCATTACGCTGAAACTTGGAATATTGTATTACATTTCCCTATTGGAGTAACCATAGCAACCTAGGATCGAAAAGTGATATGATCTCATATGATTTTTCAAGAATGTATTGAGACTTTGCCGCCGATAAAAAACCCATGTCCATTGCGAAGGTCCATTCGATTTACTTACCTACTGGTGAAAGTAATGTTGAAATCGATTAGATACAACTTAGGCCGCTTCTACAATTGTCATCGACTATTGCGTATTATTTGTTGTAAATATCTATACTGCAATCACCAAAAGCCCGCAGAAATTACTTGTTTCATTGATGGAATCTTTAACACCGGAAAAACTGCATTCATCCGGATGGATCTTTCGCGACAACTATTCACAGCGATTAGTAACAACACGCCTCAAGCATCCCAGTTTAACTCTGACCCTAAATCACTTATAGTTGTTACGAAACTCGGGGTCAAATGATATTAGGGAAAGTCTTAAGGTCGAGGCAAGTTGTAAATCTCATCTGATATGGACGATGCGGGTGAGACAGGCCCGTAAATCCGCGGTTATTGGTTGACCGGCAATGGTCTGCACCGGAAATTGCTTCCGACAGCGTTTCCGACCTCGACGGTTCCCTCAGCTCCTTTAATTACTGACATTGAAATTAATTTCATCATTGAAGGGCTCCCCAAGTTTGGCAAGTTTATGTTGACGTTAACTTTGGAACACTCAATCAGGTTCACGAAAATGTTAATTTGATATAAAACCATGTAAAGATTTTCATCATTTAATTCATTTCTAAAACGTGCTATAATAGTACATTACGTAACTAGGGCGGTGAATTCGTGAATGCCCCAGACCGCAGGTGTTTGTGGCCCGAACCCAAGGTGAGGGCCATAAATATGCGCTCTGGGGCTTTACGAATCACCGCCCGTGTTGAGTACAAAATTTTACGTCTTCACCTGGCCTAAATGCGAGTTTTCCCGTACGCGCAGCGTGCAGTAAAACTCGCATTATGGCCAAGTGTGACGTAAAATATATTTGTTCCTTGAGGGTAAACGTCACGTATTCGGACTACTTTCAGAGCTGTGATTGCGTAATTTTTAGAATTGGACTTAAATTTTTTGCGAGATGTTTGTTACTCTAGGTTCTTATTATTGTCCTTTTTGTATATAAATTAGGGGAAAATCTTACACAAATCGAACTAACCCCATACTTCTACACTACAACTAAACTCAATAATAGATAAATACTTAAATACATAGACAACATCACAGGAACATCAACAAGTCAAGACTCAGAAACAAATATTTATGCTTATCACACAAATATCCACCTTTACCGGGATTTTAACCCAGGACCGTCACTATCCACTACTAGTAGTACCACCTATGCTAACCGGTCGTCTACGCTATTAGTCAATGACATCATCTAAATAGTCAAAATCATGAATAATATTTGTAAAATTTATATTTCAATGAAAATGCATTTTATTGCGGGAATATTAGGACTACTGAGTGCTGATTGTCCACTAAAAAGCGTTTTGTAAAGCGGAGCCGGTATTAGAGTTCGGTCGTGTCGAGTAGAGAGCTCGGGGTTGGCGCTATGTGCAATTACTTTACATGAAATGTTTTTAGCGGGATTATAATATTATTTTACAGAAAAAGGAAATAAGCGGCAGTGGGATGTCTGTATAAAATAGACAATTATCTTTCCGCCCATTGCCGATTCCTTTCGCGTCAAACTCTATTCTATTAATTAATGCCTAAAGAGAATGTTATTTGATGTCAACCTCTATTATCATCTGGCTTTATTGAAATATTAAACTAAGTGAAACCAAAGCAAAGTAAACATTGTTTAAGAAATTGAACAAACACGATCAATTTTCTATTCAGTTATAGTTCATTTGTTTTATTTGATTGATGAATTTTAAAAACGCTGTCGAATGAAATGGAATGATAAACAAAGACCGTAGTGCTAATGCTAAAACGAGATAAAAAGTAGTGATTAGAGAATTGACGGCTGAGAAGAGAAGGATGGTTATATTACATATCGTTCTCAAATAAATTATACAGAGTCCGCAGTAAGCTCGGCCGAATTTCACCTTCTCATAGAAAGGTACGCTCTCATTTTAAATCTGCGTGTTGGATTGTGACGAAACTTTGCATATACAATGACATGCGGTATATCTATGTTTGTAATTAGTTTATATGGTTCCAGTTTATAAAACGAACGAAATACAACAAAAACAAGTTTTGTATGAAAAACTAAAATTCGCTGTATTTTTTTTACTATAGTATCTGAAGCTACATAAACTAATTGCAGATATAGATTTACCTCATGTCGTTGTTTCGTTACAATCCAACTCGTAGTTTTAAAATGAGAGCGTAACTACGTTTGTATGGAGAATCGAGCTTACTGCGGATTCTTAATTCACGGTGAAAAGGTTGATATCGTTTTCACATTTTGATACTTATACTGGTTGGACGTCAAAAGCCTTCATTGCTTTTTCTCATAAACTTATAGCACCCAATTGTCAGATCAAAAACCGACTCCAGTGAACAACTGAACATACCTACATGTTTTCGTAAAAAAATATTATGTTTGATAAACGTCCTAGGCTTTATTGTAGTTTATCGAATACTCGTATATTTATTTTCATAACAATGTTTACTCCTACTACGAATCGCCCATACGTATGAAATTATATGAACTACCTTAGAAATTTATGTGAAAGTTGAGCTCAAACTTAGTCATCAGGAACCCGCGTAAGTACATATTTATTAGCTTAATATAAGAAAACGTTCGTGTTTTATCAAACACGCTCGTTCGAGTTATCTTATCGAAAGTCATAAAAGGTCTCACTACGCTGTTACTCATTTTTTCAGCCTCAAAGCGGGAAAGAATTTAATTTCGAGTTGTTTCCTCGGATACAAGCAACAATGACACGCGCCTTGAGACTTCACGGGCATTTATAAGCAGGTTGAAAATAAACACAGTCTAATCCCGACGAACGGCCATTGCCTACTTGCTGAAATTTATTGTTCCGAATAAATTCTTGGCAAAACGTTTATAGGACACTTGAACGAAAGATTGAACTATAATT
Source organism: Epinotia demarniana (assembly GCA_945867215.1). Lineage (NCBI taxonomy): Eukaryota > Metazoa > Arthropoda > Insecta > Lepidoptera > Tortricidae > Epinotia > Epinotia demarniana. Next base: position 7,150,528 of record OX244276.1, on the reverse strand, counting down.
TATTAGGGAAGTTAGCATTAACTCTATTCATTTAAACGAATTGGTTTTGTTTCCTGCACCGTTTCATGTTAGATTTATGGACCTGTTTGCAATCTTAATCAAAGCATCTGACAGAGGCAGACAGAAAACGCTTTATTGATAAAAACAGACGCCACCTGTTTATATCAATTAAGCCTTTTCTTTGTACCGGTGTTAAAATCAATCCATAAATATTTAACAACGCTGTTATCCAAACCGGCATGATCGTCGGTTCCTATCCCTGTCCCCATTTGTCGAGCCGGTGAAAAATGCCTGTGTAAACTGTAACGTGTGTTATCTCTCAGATATTCTGACGGGACATATTTTAATAACAAAGCCAATTTAAAAATATTTCAAAGCAAACTCGCGAGGAATGAATAATTTCGTCCAGAATAAACTCCCGAACATCCGTCCGGGTTGGAACAAAACAATACGTTTTGGAAACATTTCCGTGCCATTCTGCGGGGAGGGTAGTCCGCATAATGAGGAGTGGTTGGATTCTGTACGACTTGACAAACAATTTGGGGAATTCCTCTTCAAACTGGACCCGAGGGAATATTACAGGTCACACAAAGACAAAAACTTAGTACCACGCTCACGCTTAAACGTACATTGGATTTTATTAAAGCCGTTGAACCACGTCCGGCTTTGGTCGGCCGGCAGTGTAAACCTAATTTGCCTTTGGATCGCTGGCACCGGTACGCTCCAACTCCATATTTTAGAATACGGGATGAACGGAGCGGATAAAGGAACATGGTTTAGCTTAAGATGTTAATTTAAGCATTAGTTAAGAAGTCGGAACCGTCTAGCAGCTTTTTTAGTTTGGTTTATCTTTTACTTTATTAACCTTTACCATTTTAATCATTTCTTTACTATGCTTATTAACTTTCATAAGAATTTAGTTCAGGCTAGTTTATTACTTTTGCTTGAGTAATCGAATAAGTTTAGCCTGTGTATATGTAAATCAAATATTACGTGATTTTTTTACTGTATCTAAAACACGAGTACACTTCACTACATAAAGTGTAAAAAAATCTAAGTAGAAAGAAGTATTTATCTGAATGAGAGACCTCCTTGCGTCTCTTCGTGGAAAATGGAATAATAGATGGCAAAAAGACCGGTCTGATTTAGCAACTTCGCAGCATTTCATTCCTGTCGCCGAGACGCCATCGCCATCTCATTTATTTTCCAACCTCCCTGAATTAGGCATTTGATTGAAACTTTTCCCACAATCGGTTACTTGTGGCTCCATGAGATTTCAGCATTCACTATTGGCAACTTCACAAGTTCTAAAGGGAGTTTGTTAAAGCAATGTTAAGGATTTTTCATCTATGAGGATTTACTTTCATCCTAAAGTATTTATATGTATCCTTAGTCGAGTCTATAATTGGTTATGCACTTGACTGCTATGGATTAACGACTAAAACTAACATAAACAAATTAGAATGTATGCAAGTAAGATTCCTGAAACTTATAGTTAATAACAAAACTAAAGATAAAAATAAAAATAATTATAGAAATTTGTTCAAGATTTGTAATATTTTACCGGTGAGCCTTAAACATAAATATTTATTAGTATTAAATAATCATGGCAGTCGTGAGCACACCCAATTACAGTTACACCATAACGATGTCTGTGATACCAGGTCGATGTCGGCGGGCAAGTTTGTTGTGCCGAGGGTCGCTAATTACCAGAGAGCGGATTTGCTCATGGCAAAAATCAAACGTCAATAGAGTTGGAACGTTGAATTTTATCGACTGTCGAATTAACTGAAATTATATTTACGTAGCGTATCTTTATTTATTTATTAACAAAACTAAACCTCAAATCCATAAGCAAACAATAATAGACTTCATATAAACATTACGGAATAACATTTAAATAAAAGATAATATACCTAAAACGATAATTTTAAAAACTACTTAGTACTGCATTATCAAAACTAAGTACCTAAGTTTCTATAATACAACCTAAGGATTCAAATCACCTGTGAACTAATTTTCATCGTATAAAACAGTATCGTAATCTAAGTTTGTGCTAATGACTTTTCCCTCGTCTTCTCTGTAATAATACATGATAGTCATAATTTTTTCCATATTATCAGCCTGCATACTGGTTCTTTTTTCATCGTAAATCCATTTATACGTAGAAAAGGAGCGTTCTACTTCAGATGATGTAACAGGTGCATATTTATAGAACTCAATTACGCTATCTTCGTATTTATTTGTTTTTATTAAATCGGCGTAGTCACGAAGGATGTCATAATCAGGAATCCTGTCCAGTACTTTTTCCAGTTTTAGTTTGACTGTGTTGGATCCACTCCAATCTATAATAGTTCGCACATGGTCTAGAATGTCAAATGATTCTACCAAAGATAAATAAGATGTTTGTAACTTTACTATTGCGTCACATAAACAGCTGTACTTGTCTTTAATATAAATTAAATCATTTTTCAAATGTTTGTCCTTAAGTATTTTTTTTGCTTCTCTAATTGCCGCTGACTCGCTTGGGTTTAACTGTGAAATCACTTCAGCAATATGGTCGAAATGTTGTGCATAATATAGAACTGCATTCAGCCATGTACCCCATCTTGTTATAACGGGTCTCGGGGGCAGTGCTATTGACGGACATATTTGTTTGAATAGCTTTACTCTCTGTGGTGATTTTAAAAATAATTTTTTTTACATTGGCAATTAACGAATCTACGTTTTTATGTTGAGATCTCAAATGCTCTGTGACTCGATGTAAACCATGGGCAAGGCATGTACCTAACGTGCAGTAAATTTGGAAATACACCTTTTAAAATTTTACCAGCCTTCAACATGTACGGCATTGTCAGTACGTATAAATGGATTTACGATGAAAAAAGAACCAGTATGCAGGCTGATAATATGGAAAAAATTATGACTATCATGTATTATTACAGAGAAGACGAGGGAAACGTCATTAGCACAGACTTAGATTACGATACTGTTTTATACGATGAAAATTAGTTCACAGGTGATTTGAATCCTTAGGTTGTATTATAGAAACTTAGGTACTTAGTTTTGATAATGCAGTACTAAGTAGTTTTTAAAATTATCGTTTTAGGTATATTATCTTTTATTTAAATGTTATTCCGTAATGTTTATATGAAGTCTATTATTGTTTGCTTATGGATTTGAGGTTTAGTTTTGTTAATAAATAAATAAAGATACGCTACGTAAATATAATTTCAGTTAATTCGACAGTCGATAAAATTCAACGTTCCAACTCTATTGACGTTTGATTTTTGCCATGAGCAAATCCGCTCTCTGCTAATTACTACGGCGATAGGTGTCTCCGGAAACGTATACCCTATATACTCAACAGCCAAGACAGCTCAGCCATCAGGCAAGAGGCCAATAAAGTTAAACTTTGTAAAAAGCTGAATAGTTACCTTTTTAAACATATTTAGTAAATAATTATTGTACTAACCTATAGATGTAGTTAATTTAAATAATAGAAATAGAAGAGAGTAGAGACTGCTCGATCCCACAGTCAAACTGTGCAAACGGTTTTGCGGGACATTGTACTTGTTCATATTTTATTATTATTTTCTTAATAAATAAATAAATAATAATAATAATAAATGAAAACGTATTTGTTGAACGTCATGCAAATCTCATGAGGCGTAATAAATGAATGCCTAAGAAATCAAATATTACCTAACAGAGTTCTACGAACATAGGTGTTTAGCAAATTAGCACGCCGCATCATGCAATTTTGGTACTAACTCCCATTACAATCGGACACTTTACGCTCAAAGTTGTAGACGATTATGTATACCTAGGACAGACGATCCAGTTAGGTAGGTCCAACTTCGAGAAAGAGGTCAATCGTCGAATCCGACTCGGCTGGGCAGCGTTCGGAAAGCTACGGCAAATCTTTTCGTCCAATATTCCGCAGTGTCTCAAGACGAAAGTCTTTGACCAGTGTGTGTTGCCAGTGATGACATATGCCACTGAAACGTGGTCGCTTACTATGGGCCTCATAAGAAGGCTCAAAGTCACCCAAAGGGCAATGGAGAGGGCCATGTTGGGAGTTTCTCTGCGTGACCGCATCAGAAATGAGGCTATCCGCAGCAGAACCAAGGTAACCGATATAGCCCTCCGGATCGCTAAACTTAAGTGGCAGTGGGCGGGGCACATAGCACGTAGAACCGATGGCCTTTGGGGCGGAAAGGTTCTCGAGTGGCGACCACGTACCGGAAGGCGCAGCGTGGGTAGGCCCCCGACAAGGTGGACTGATGACCTGGTAAAGGTTGCGGGAGTCCGCTGGATGCGGGTGGCGCGGGATCGGTCACTTTGGCACTCTTTGGGGGAGGCCTATGTCCAGCAGTGGACGTCTTTCGGCTGATATGATGATGATGATGATGATCATGCAATTTTATAATAGTGAATTTTGGCGGACTTATAAGAGTAGAATTTTAACCTCTCACTTATAATACATCTCTAAATTAAAAATAGAATCAGCCAGTATCAAACTAAGCATTGTTGTGTCACGAATGATCTCAGCTTCCCATGATCGGAAAAACATGTAACTTTTTTTATAAGTCCATTATTACTCTGGCTTCTTTATAGGATAGTTTTTATCCGAATGCGACGATTAGTTAATTTTCGGAAACATTTGACCTCAGAAAATTATGCATTTCTTCTTCTTGAAAACTTAGCCGCCATATCTGTCAACTGTCAGTTACGTCAAAATGGCGGGCTTGCCTTATGGCAAGTATGTACAAGTATGGCTTATAGTTATCTATCCAACAGTAATACTTTCAATCCGGTGTTGTAACATACCTTCACAAAACGCATATTAAATTCTAAAACATAAAAATTATCTATTCTGATATGGAATCTTATATGCGCTAAATTGATATTGAGGCGTAATTTCAATAAATATATCAAAAAAATTCAGCAAAATAACGTCAAACGTCAAAAGTCTGACTCTTCCTTTTTTTAATTGCATGGCATAGCGCTGCTCTCGCGTTCAGCCATCAAGTCAATTTGAGTTTCTGCAAGATTACACGCTGAGTATTTGTCATTATACTGAACGGCTATCACAAGACGGTGGCACGCGAGCTCTCTCGATTTTTCTCGCACTCTAGTGTCTTTCTAAGTTGTCTAATAAGAGAGAGACGGATAGTTCGAGAAAAACCGAGAGAGCTCGCGCGCCGTCTTGTGATAGCCGTGCTGGTTTGTCAGTAAGTATTTATATTTATCAGCAATAAACAGTATATATTAAATAATTATAGAACGGGCCTTTTATAAACATGAATTATCTAGCGCGTAAGTATTAAGGCGGTATTATAACTTCGTACTTCGTGCCTTCAAGTTGACATTCAGCCAATAATAATAATAGAGACCATTAGAAACACAGAAATTGGCCAACATACAGGAAAATAATTTTATCATAAAGCCTGCAACACACATTCATTAAGTTGGCCATGACGGGAACATACACAAGACTTGACACAATCTGATAGTGCGATCTGAAACATTGCAATAGGTATGAAAAAACAAACAATACTTTAATATTTTTATTTAATAATTACCTTTAATAGAAAGGGACTCTGACTCGCGTTATGGTTGTAGAACTTACCTAGTGGTAAGGTATAGTTTGGAAAATATAAATAACGACGTTAAAAAAGAGACATCTTTGGTTCGGCTTAAACACTTACCGGTCAATGGGTAGGTTCTCCGGGTACTCGAAAGGATTGTCTATTATTAATTCTTAACACATCTTAACCTGAGAGTCGGAGTGACTCAAGATCATTTCAGTCATCACATTTTTTTTTATTTAATACTAGCTGCCCGGCCCGGCTTCGCACGGATTATCCGTTTTCCCGTAGGAATGAAGCATTTCCCGTGGTAAAAAGTAGCCTATGTTCATCAGGGATAATATCGGCTCCTAATGGTAAAAGAATTTTTCCAATCGGTCTAGTAGTTTTGGAGCCTATTCAATACAAACACACAAATAATCAAATATTTCCTCTTTATAAAATTATTATTTATTTAATATAAAACAGTGTTAAAAATATGTAGAGAAGAAGATCAATAAACATTTAATGCTGCCGCCTGTGTCCTACCTGTTGGATCTATTGCCACAAACATCTACTAAACTTTTACCCCCTTATTCATGATTTTCATGAAACTTAAAATACCTCTGTTAAATAAAGAGTTTGCCCCTTTCTTACTATAATTTAAATATCAGAGTGACAGATAAAGACAAACTAATTTTAACGGCATTTTAGCTAAAATAGGTTTGTTCAAAGTTTTACTTGATAGGTTAAACTAGAACTGCATGTGTCCTAATGTCCAAAACAAAAAAAATCGTTAACTCCCACCACATTACCGTGCAAACGAAGTCGTAGGTACAGCTAGTCTCCAATAAATGACCAAATATAATGATTAATTACGCCCATGTCCCATGTTATTTGAGATGGGGGTACTCAACCAAAATCGATTCAAGAAGCTTACAACGCGCTTCGTGAATTCACTCCACCCCAAGGTCTGTTAGTAGTTTTCCTTAACCAAGGGACTGTAATCGGAATGCTCAAAGCATCTAATCGGCAGCGATTTGACCGCAACACTCATTGAAGATTGCGGTTGTTTTAGAGTAATTGGAAATGTCTGCTGAGGGAAAACTTTAAGGCATTGCCCATTACTAAATACTTGTACGGTACGGTACTTCTACTTTGACGACCGCTTTAGCCTAGTTGGTAGTGACCCTGCCTACGAAGCAAGGTCCTGGGTTCGAATCCCGGTAAGGGCATTTATTTGTGATGAGTATCATTCCTGAGTCATGGATGTTTTCTATGTATTTAAATATTTATTTATCTATATAAGTATGTTTATCGTCGTCTAGTACTCATAGTTAGCTTACCTAAGCTTAGTTTGGCGTCATCCATAGTATATATAATTATTTATATAGAATATTTGTTCCTGAGTCATGGATGTTTTCTATGTATTTAAGTATATATTTTTCTATATAAGTATGTTCATCGTCGTTTAGTACCCATAGTACAAGCTTTGCTTAGTTTGGGACTAAGTTGATTTGTGTAAGATTGTCCCTAATATTTTTTTTATAAAGAAATCCATACTAATATAATAAATGGGAAAGTGTATGTGTGTGTTTGTTTGTCCGTCTTTAACGGCAAAACGGAGCGACGAATTGACGTGATTTTTAAGTGGAGATAGTCGAAGGGATGGAGAGAAGTGACATAGGCTACTTTTTGTCTCTTTCTAACCCCCCCACTTCCCTAAAATGGACGTGGAAAGTTTGTATGGAGCTGCGATATAAAAGAGTTCCACGTGGACGGAGTCGCGGGCAGAAGCTAGTAATATGTATATTCTACGGTACAGGGGGCTACGCGATTCAAACCATGCCGCCATGTTGGGGGTGTCCCTAGACCACCGCATGAAAGTACTCGTAAGTAAAAAAAAACTACTTAAAACGCAGAACTTTAACAAAAACTATATCGTAGGAACTTTTAATTTATTAGTTAATTTAATAAAATTGAATTGAGTGCGCCTCCATACAAAAATTAATGCCGCCGTCAAAGTGTGGGTGTTTACATTTTATCTATCCGATTATCGGAACCCTGATTATAATAAGGAGCTTCCAAATAAAGATAAAATGAAAATCCACGTTTTTAAGCATGAAAATGAAAAGCAAATATAAAAGACTTTATCCAGGCATTGCAACACAAAAAGTTCCCTTTGCTAGCAAAATAACTCTTCCAACTTTGGCCAACAGTATGAAAAACTGGTTCGTAATTGGACGGAGCTTAGTCTGTGATTTGGCATTGCCTTATTGCGGCTTGCGGTTGCTTTGACCGCGTAACATCCGCGTAATCAAAGATTACCCTAATTGAACCGGGGCGGTGTCCGGCACTGTTTCTTCAAAGCCTGGTGATGTCACCTCGTGCAATACGAATGTAGCTTGCCCGATATGGCTTGAATAGATAATTCTTAGTGTTTTCAAGTTTTTACAACCGACATTGATGCATGATCAGTCATCTATTGTAGGTAATAAATGCGATTTAAATAAATTGGATTGTGATTTGAATCAAATTAAACAATTAAAGTTAGTTCTAGTTACCTTAAGAAATTAAAGTTAGTTCACAACGGGACTCATTTATTTATTTCCAACTAATGACACAAAGAAAAGTATACAATACACTAATATAAAACTTAACGCTAACCCTTAAATCTACTTAACTACTAGTATTAATGCACTTTCTTTTCACACACACACATCAAACCGTCTGTAATCGTAAGCAATGTTCGTTAAAATGTAAATGAATGGAAGACAAGTTTCTATGGAATGATAACTGCCGGCGGCTAATATATACGTTGGTCGGTCTTTGATCCTAAGTTGGTGCAACCCACCCTTAGAATTTTAGCGCAACAAAGATTCCTCAAATACGAAAAACACAATATTACATTATGCCATGATGACATGGTTATACTAATACGAACATACCCCTTACTAATAATTATACTCATTATAGTTTTACGTGTAGGCCGGCGTCAGTTGATATGGGATTGATTGAAAAGGAAACTCATTATGACACTCAAATAACTAAACAATTGGCGGCCCGCCTCTCGCCTGGCTACATACCTATACAGTGTATGCTTATGGCATGTGTAGTATGTTTATTTTGCGCCTCTGCCAATAACGTGTGACGTTGTGAACAGCTGAGTTCAACGAATTCAGAAACAGAAAATTTACTTCTTACTTTTTACAAGTCGTATCTAATCAAACTATAGCCAAGAGCATCATTGCTTGGGTACGTCTGGTTAGATTTGGACGGAAGTTCTTTAGTATAAAATACACCAAGAAAGATCCTTGAGCGAGGCTTCTAGTTCCCACTCCCAGATACCTACATAGTTTTGGTGACTCATTTCAACCAACTTTAAAAATAAGAGGCTTAGTTTGATGATATATGAACTTCGCCGTACGTGGAGCGATATTGTTTTTTTAATATGAAATGATCTGGTTTTTGTCAGAATTGACATTTGATGATGGAACCTCAAATGTTTTAATTAATCTTTTCGGTTTTTTCTTTCTGAAGTGTCTCGCGGTCATTTGCAATCGGAAAAAAATATTTGATGGAAGCTAGTTGGTCCAACTATGTTACAACATTGTATCCAAGAGACGGAAAAAGGAGAAAGCAGGAGAGATAAGAGTAGATGGGAAGATGAACTTAAAGAAATAGCCGGTGCCATGTGGTCACACACACACAGTCAGATGGAAGACTTTGGGACCCCTTGGGGTGGTCTTTGCCAAAGTCAACAATGTCGAAGGAAAACGGTCAATAGGCAGTTGTTCTAATTTTAATTTATCCGTTGTATAAATATATTTATGCTATTACCGAGAAAGATTACGAGTAAACTGGCTACGTAAAATAAATATTTTTTTATCTTTTATAATTTCGCGACAGCTAATCGGTCTTTGGTATTCACGAAGATTTCAGAAATATTGAAATCGCCATAAAAAAGGGTTGAGGGAGGGATTTAAAACTCATTAAGGAATTTGTTTATAGAATATTTTTTCTTAATAGATTTTCTAACAGCACCTTATAACCGTTGTTGGCCTCCTTTTTGGTAATTTATTGGTTGGTTAGGGTACTGGGTTTACAGGACATTATTTTAATTGGCCGGATTGCATCAAAGTAGTCCAAGGTAGAAAATTCCATTTCCAATAAGACTTATCAAAATTCGGTCACATTACATAATCTCAACCATACATACAAATACATGTTCCAATTTTACAATCCACAACAAATACACGTCGTTCGTAAGTACTTAACTATGTGAATATATTATATTGACATTTGATTTTATTATTTAAGTATTTTGGAATACCTATTCGTATAGATTATAAAGCTAGATTTTGTCCGTGACTCTGTCCGCGTATATAGGATTTTATAATCGCACTCCCAGGCAAATTTCAATTCATCTTATAGTTGTACACGGGCGGGGTTTCGCAACTCGACCTCATAATAGCGCCTCTTTTGCCAATTCCTCTTTTCGGGAAAGATGTACGCATTCTGCATCCTTCTCTGGGGCTTAAACTCATGTCAAATTTCATAATCATTTGTTCAGTGATTTTCAGCAGCAGCTAATTTAATAATATTGGCATGGATTTGCGGGCACGCATTTCAAACGAACGTCTTGCACCGAACACTCCTAAACTCGATATACCTATATTTTCCATCAGCGCAGTGAAATCATTTCTCATAAATGTAATAAACTTCATTTCTGTAATGCATGCAATATTTTATATCTACGCTGCCATATAGTTGCCGACCCACATACGCGAGGCGTTCCACAGTTCCACATTTCTTCCACGTCAGAAGTGTCAAACTACCCGTATGCATGCGGGACTTCGGCATAACCAGCTGGCTTGCAGTGAAGTGAGTGGCTTTATACATGTGGGTACTTATTGACAGTTATTGATTTAGTACTTCCGTAGTAAGTTAGTCTGCTGGTTTTCTCTGTGGGTCTGCGATGGACAAGATAAAGAATGCGGTTCTTTAGAGAACTTTTTAACCGACTTCAAACAATTGGTCCCATTCTTTTTAAAAATCCAATTGGATGGTGGGAGCCATAAGGAATTGAGGGAACTCCTCAAATATATTAGGCACACATGTAATAATATCGGTATTTTGTATTGTAACTCGTGACATGTATCTGATGATGAAGAAGAGAATCAATTTAGTGAAGTGGAACTTTCTGATGACGACCACAGATGTCTCCTACAACTCCCCAATGATGTACTTGAAACTGTTAAAGTACGTAACAGATTCTGATATCATCATCATCATATCAGCCGAAAGACGTCCACTGCTGGACATAGGCCTCCCCCAAAGAGTGCCAAAGTGACCGGTTCTGCGCCACCCGCATCCAGTGGACTCCTGTAACCTTTACCAGGTCATCAGTCCACCTTGTGGGGGCCTACCTACGCCGCGCCTTCCGGTACGCGGTCGCCACTCGAGAACCTTTCCGCCCCAACGGCCATCGGTTCTACGTGCTATGTGCCCTGCCCACTGCCACTTAAGTTTAGCGATTCGGAGGGCTATATCGGTTACCTTGGTTCTGCTGCGGATAGCCTCATTTCTGATATGATTCCCTTGAAATAGCAACTCATGAACTGCCAAAGGTCTCAGGCTCACCTTTGCTGATGGATCTACGGAACTCCTCAAATATTATCGGCCCACATACAGCGATTTGTTTTTTTTCTGTAATTCAATGTTCTTGTGGTAAAGTGGAAGGAAATGTGGAAATGTTCATGTGGCTTGGCGGAGTACTGAATTGAAGTTGGTTAAAACTATGTTTTTAAAGTAAATTATTTATTTACTAACAATTTGTATTCATAATCAAAACTTCATATTTTTTTCGTCATACGTTGTAACGATCCCCCCCCCCTCTCTCTTTTTATCTATATATCTATATACCTATAACCTAGTCTGAACTTAACCTAAATCCTAGCTGTAGAAATAGGTATCCTGCTGTTTCGGCAAAATATTTTTCGCCAAATTTCACTTCCCACAAAACTTATGGCAGTAGTTTCATTTCCCAAACGAACAAATAGCACATTTTTGTTTCGCATTTTGTTCATTTGGTCAAAATATCATTTGGCATAATTTTGCTTTGTCAAATGTTATTAAGACAAAAGTTTATTAAGCAAACACTTTGTTCGGGCTAATATTGTTTTCCAAACAAAACATTTGTTCAAATTTTCATTTCGCACATTAGGTACCAGGGTGGAAAAAATGGCTTGTCATAAGCAAACTCTGTTTTTGGTCGGTTAGGTTAGGGTTCACTTGTGTCCCTCAGACCAGAAATAGACACCCCGCGCAGCGGGGTGGCGTCGATTCGCTGGAGACTCTCGATGATAAGTGCGAAACCAACGGCTGGCTTGCATGCATGCTGCTTATTTGGATTATAATATATTGTTACCTAAGTACCTATAGTACAAAAGAACATAAACTTACCTGTAAATTATTTACTTTTGTTTTTTACAAACTACCCGCTTAGAAAAATTATGTAATCTCACTCAAATAGATTTCGTATGCACTACACAATTAGGATCTAAATCATATGCCATGCAATAATTTGGAAAAAGAATGTTATGCTAAATAATACGTTTGACCAAATGAAACTTGACCATGTAAAACTTTGCCAAACAATAATTTGCGAAGTAATATTTTGCCATAGGAGATATTGCCAAGTGATATAATGCGAAACAATAATTTGACTAGTGTTTTTTTGCCAAATGATCATTTGGGAAACATTTTTTGGGAAGTGACACTTTGGGAAATGATTTTTGCCCATACAATAGAGAACCGTAGAAATAGCCTACCTAAAGGAGTAGCTAAAGGTAAGGAATTAAACAAGTAAAAAGGGAAAACAAATCATTATTTATTGCTCTTCAAACATAGAATGTAGTATTTTATTTGGAAGCTAAAGAATCTTTGATTAATTAACCCAATGAAGTCAAGCTAGATTTCATAGGGTATTCGCTTTGATTCCTAGACAATACTAACCCTTTAACAAGCGAATAAAACAATAGGGTTAGCCCCGGCCGAATATATTAGTATTTTGATTATTTTAAGACCCTAATCTAGATTGAACTATCCTATTGCTAGAGGAACTTTTATTATTTATCCCAACAAATTCAAGCTAGAATTCATTAAGGAATCCACTTTGTCTCCTAGGAATGCTAGTCCAAAAGCAAAGCGGATTAAACGAAAATGGCTAGCACCGTACCTACTGATGACGAACGCACTTTAATTAAACTGTAAATTAATCTTGAAAATATGAACCTTAGATCCTAGTCTACAGTGTCCTAACTGAACCTAATAAAATAAACCGTGACTTGCTCTGAAGAAGTGGCCAAAACGTGATCGTGAATCTAGTGGAAGAACCCTTCGCTGTGTGAAGGTGGAACCCAGGTGCTTTTCGAGAAGGTGAGAGGTCAGCGTACTATGGAAGGAAAATTACACGTTAATAAAAGCAAACAATAAATTAACTAACTAACTTAAACTTACGTTACTACTTCGGAACAATAAGTTCATAAAACTTATTGTCATAAAACTTGAAATGCTACTATTTAACTTTCATAAAATGTAGGATTCCGATATAAACCGGACGATGCCTTCCCACAGTATCTAATATACTTCCGGGTGGAATTATATTAACTCGCAGCATTCCTATCTACTACTTCGCTTCCTAAAGGTAGCCACCAACTTCAATAATTACCTAACAGAGGGAGTACTGTATAAGGTAGCCCAATAATAATAATAATCCACTCTCATGGATTGCTATAATGCATCTGTGATACTTGCGCGAGATACTAAATCACGAATGTTTATTAACCAGATTACTCCGATTTGCTGAAGCATCTCGCGAAACATAATTAAAATGCTAAATCCCGGCGCTAAATACACTAGAATACCTAAATTCCAATATAAAATGATATTACGGCACCTGTCGAACACATTACACTATACGTGGAATAGCTTATTCTTATAAAAGTTCTCTTAATTGTAAGAAAACTGCATACTAATGCCGTTGGAATGTCGGTAGATACAAAGTTACACCTCCGCTTCACATTTGAAATACACACGTGGCAATACGTAATTTATGCAACCAAACATTGATGATTGTTTGTGGCAAAGTATGATAATGTTGGAAATAGACACAGGCAAATCACACACTGGTAAATTAAAGTAAAGTTAAATTGAAATCTTACCAGAGATTAGGCTCACCAGTTCCATCCAAATTACCAAATCGGCCGAAGGCTCGCAGGTAGTCCTCGTAGCTCAGCAACCCGCAGGTAGACTCTGCCTGAAGATCTGCTTGGCCCCGTCGCTGCCTGTAGTAGCTGGAGTCCCGTCTCGTGTGCGGTGTGGAGACATGTCTTGCTCTGCGCCCCGTGTCCCGTGAAAAGTCGTTGTGTAGCTTGGCGTCCCGTAGAAAAGAGTGTGCTCCCCGCCGCTCATTGCCTTAAATACCTCCACCAACACCAGAACCACTGTAACATGAACTCCCAACCGATAAAAGCCTTTATTATCATTGCAGTAATGTGTTTAACCGTATGCAACCCCCCCTACGACGTTGTCGCTGTCTCAAACATTTGTCGCTATTTCGCGGGTAACTGTTGGCGCCATAAAGTCTGCACTCCGTCCTACAAGTTGAAACCTGTCGAAACAAATACTATCGTTCCTGCTGTATAATGATATTCAATGCCTTATTAGCCTCATAACAAGACTACCGTAAAACCGTATAACTTTGCCCGCTTTTTGGAAATTTTTGTATTTTTCACTAGTTTATTGTGTCATTTTATAAAACTTATTAGTAACATATACAATTTTGTGGGCCCTTTTTTACATACGTCCGGACTCTAGTTCAAAAACAAGCGTCTTTATTAGGGAAAATCGCAATCTAAGTGCCGGGCCAAAAAAAATAAAAAATTACGTCATTGCCCATTTTGTGGAAGTGTTTCTTGCTCTGGCATTTTCAAACATATGCTTAGTGTAGTTAAGGACTATAATGCAGAAGAGTTATATTTTAGTTTCATCTGATAATATTTCCCTAAAGCACAATAGCTCTCACAACATTGAACTGGGCAAAGTCACAAACAGAAATCCTGCACTCTCCATACTAAAATCTCATAGTGCTAGGGTTGTCAGTTTTGATTTTACCCGACTACGCAAAGTTAAAAGGTAGAGTTATGAGTTTAGCACAGTTTTTTCTCGTTACTGTAAACAATTTAAATTCTTGTACTGTAACAATTATTGTCATTAAGAAGATAAACGTAAAAAAATATCAATTAGCTTTAGAATCACTTTTTTCGCAGTTATCATTAAAAAAATAATAACAAACGACAATTTCATAGGTAAGCACCTAATAATTACTCGTGCAGTTAAGATAGACCCTACTCGGGTCGAAGCGGTCCGTACGATCAACCTGTCATACGAACATATGTAAAAACCAACTTCTTTAAAATAACTTTTGGGTGACAACCCTAAGGGTCCAATTTGGCCGGGCAAAGTCATATTCAGTAGCCGAAAATCTGCTTATGATATTGCCCATCGCCATAATTACAAAACTAATAAACATTCAGAGATAAACTCCCACCCATGACGTTATTTAACTATATTAATAATCACAGTCAAAAACACATACCTGTACGAGTTTCCGTTACCGAGATACAACTAAAGTTTTCGAGTACTATTTGGCCCGCAAAAAAACACGTCTGTACTCAAAGCTTGCTCACGCGCAACTGACGACAGGTACGGACCGGTCAGCCGGCTAGTGTTGTCCGCTTCATAGTTGGCTTTCAATCACAGATTATAAAAAAGTGTACATCTTCAGCTAGTGTTGGGATATTACGGTTTTTGTGAAATGTGACGGGGTGGGCAAAGCTATATCCGAACGGCAAAGTCCTAAGGTTTGACGGTATTGAAATACCTACAAAACCTAAAGTTAGAATGAAATTACTTCCCAACAGCTAAAACCACTATATGATATTACACTAGAATACGTTTAAACTAACCTTTGAGTTGGTAACAGAGTTGGACATAACACTTTATTTCACTTGAATTTGCGCGTTATTTAAAGACAATAGCTACGTATCAACGTTCCTCGCATTGAACACAGTAACTAACTAAACCACACCCTTATATAATGGAAAACCTAGATCAAAGACCTATCCTTAGTCGAATGAGCATAGTGTTTCAGTGTTTCCAACGATTGTAAAATATACTAACACATAAATACAGTTAAAATATGGCTTACTTCATTATGACAAACCCTCAGATATTCAAGATATCCTTAATTAATAGCACCTTTCTAATCTAACCTATTTTGTAGGTACTATTGATACTTACTCATCATCACATCTTCTACGAACTCAAACGACAACGTTACTTTACATAAAACAAATATACAATGAATTATATTTGCTTTATTATACAGATTAATAGTATTTACTGGTAACAATTGATCTAAACCGAAACAATCCAAATATATGGAACCTACAGGTGTTTGTTGTAACGTATTATATTAAATCATTAATTACGACTTCTCTAAAGCCTTTTAAAAGCATCACGATTAAAAAACCAAAGTCCCGATGAAATCCTCTACCATTGAAATCGAGCGATTCCTACTGTTAATATCACCATAAAATTTGTAGACGGTCTCGAACCGTCACAACGTCTTTTGTTTTTCTATAACTATCATCGAAACTCATAATGGACAGAAGAAGTTACTAAGAATAGGCTCGAACTCATAATGTTGTTTCCGATTTGTGGCATTATTTTGTCGCCGACACTGGTGCTATATAGTTGCACTTTTTTTTTTCCTTGACATCGTCGGGTCAGAATACCTATGTACCATATCCATTTTTTTGTATGCATTTTAGAATGGACAAACGTATTCTCACCCGACGATATAAGTACTGTAGTGAGTACATTCCTACACGCTCAAGATGTAATGGTATCTAGAAAGTTTTAAATGTAGTTAACGCTAAACTGGTTACAATGTGTTAGAGAATCCCTGTGCCCAGCATTGATGAGGGACATGTATTAGACTAGACTAATAAAACATTTCAAAGCGGGTGAATTCTAAGCGACACAACCATTTGACTTCAATATAATACTAGGACCTAGTAACTAGGTAGGTATAAGTCAGATACCAATCGTGTTTGTAAATTAATCTATTTCTATTTCCCTGTTTGTTTCTTCTCTCTAAATCAAATAATCCCATATTCGTGGATTCGAAATTATGTAAAATGTTTTACGTCCCTATCTTATTCCTCGTTTTCACAATATTACAACTAAAGCGAAAAGAGATGCATCTTTTTTAGTTGGCTGTACATATATAGTGTATAGGTACATTATCGGAAACACTTGCATTGATATTCAATCAATCCTGCCCGCACTCACCAATTCAGTACAATATTTGGGTCACTCGGATTGCCTAGATGGGATGACAGAGGATAAATTGCTCGAAGATGTAGTCGCTATGTACTTAAGGTCGTTCATCGACCTGTCTGGCCTATATACTGCGCGCAAGACCACTCGGAGCTACGTTACTTCCCAGTTGGTTGACCTGTGTAGATATATTATGTAGGTACCCTACTATAGTATTGTATCTAGGGTACCTATCGCACATACGTATGGCAAGTAAATATAGTACGTATATACTACACCGACAAGAGCCTAGCTGTTGAATATATGATGATGATATAAGAATTATAAATCCAATCAATGAAAAGTGAATTAAACGCCAACGAACTTAACGCGTAACTTATAAAATTTCGTTAATATTTTGTTGCTAGATCAATATTCCTAATATAAAAACGTGCAGGTTTATTTTTGCATGTGGTTAACTGTACAAATCTTTTAAAATTAAGATTAGTAGTTAAGAATGTAATTTAACCCCTATTTTTTATTGAAATAAACAGTTAATTTTTTTAATGAGCTACGCACATGCAAACTTGCAAATAATTACAACAACAACCAATAATGAAAAAATATTTAGTTGTAACTAAGATCTAACTAAATTACTCGTACAGTAGGTACGAAACGTTACACAATCGGTCAGCATAAATAAGTTCATTGAATGTCAAAAGTCTAATACTAAAGTCATTGATTCGTTGAATGAAACGTATATTTCGGGTCATGGTCTTTATTGATGTTTTCTTCGTTTATGTGATATTAAAGCCCTTGAGACAATTTTTATAAAGACAGTTTTGTGGTATAAAAAAAAGACGAATTTGAATGTCTGGCAGATTCGACGTTACATACTTTTCTAGGGCTGTATGAGACACAATTTAAATCGCACGCCATATATCGCTCAAACAGTCGCCACGCCAGCCCAGTGTGAGGGGACGAATAGTGGTCACGTATATTGGAGTCTTTGTAGTTGTTCGAGCCTTTTCACCCCGAGGATTGTTGGTTATTAATCAAAGCTCGCCAAGGCTCGCATCGCAACTCACGACACTCGCGTTTTAAGACCCTATACACCAGTTGCATAAAATACTATTTCATTTTTCTTGGCTGCCGGGGGCTCTTTTTATGTGATTTGCATCTCAGGGGGGTAACCACGAAACGTTTAGAACGCGCGTTAGGACAGTTTAACCTTTCTTATAAAAATTGAGATTTAGATCTAATCTACCTGACGCGCGTACAATGCGTGGCGTGATCGAACTGCTGCTGGTAAGATTATGTTGTCAATCGATAGCTTAGTAAGATTGGTCCGATTACTATGTAGGTATAACGCCAAATAAGCAGACGACGTGGCGATTGCATTTGCAGGCAAAACGAGTCCTCGTTTGGGAGAGTCTCTAGTTAGTTTGGTTTTACAGTGACATAAAACGGGAGTGCTCGTATCTTTTAGGAGTCTTGCAAGTGCGCATCGTAAAAAACCCTTTGCTCGGATTTGTGGTAAAAGGGATTAAAAATTTCCTCAGTCCTCAAATTAGTTATCAGGAATATATAAATTGTTATTAAACGAGACATCAAAATACAAAAGAGAATTATAAAAACGTTGTACTTGCATCGCAAATTTGAAATGACAGTTGACACGTCTTAACGCTCGATCAAAAAGTTAGGGTATAATGGTTAGGGTAAGAGCGAGACTTCTCAACACAGGTACATATATACTAAATGAGAGGCCTCAACCTTGCCCTGTCTGTAAACCACTGCGTTTTCAATCCAATAAAATATTTTGTATTTGTATTTTGTACCTATGGGTCACCGGCAGGTCGATCACGTATAACGCAGCGTACCTACTGTACGTTAGGTAATTTAATGTCAATTTTTATATGGAAAAATTACAGTTGAATCTCCCTTACGCGCGTTTAAAACGTTACGTTATTACCTGTCAGCTTTCTTGCCTTCGTCCGCACTTAATGTATCGGATTTCCAATTAAAATCGACTCATAGATACTCACGAAATTAAAGTTAGGTTAAATTGTATTCATATTTACGTATACAGTCGACACAAAAAATATACTTACACTTTTGCACCTTACTCCTTCGTTATAAAGCGTTGAATGTGTAAGTATCAACTCAAACTATACCTATAACTATAACCGACTCGCCGTCGCGCCACGTCGACGCCGTCTACGATAGCGTAGCCAAAAAGTGCAGCCAATGCACTTAAGTATGGCACACAAGCACGAAAATACCCTGTTTAATAATATTGACTAAGTTCTGCCCGCAACTTTATACTTATACCCTGTCCATGTACAACTCGTCGCGATTCTGTATTATTCTAGTTTTTTTTAATGGTCCAAAAACTAAACGACAAAAAAAAACTACGTAATTATAGAACCTACTCACAACATTTTACGACAATCGGTTGAGAAATGCGCAATGGAAATCAGCAGGACAGCCGGACAGCGGAACAGCGGGATATGACAAAGTTTCATATTGGTCACATGAAAGAATTTTAGCCTAAGCTGAAAAGGGAAATCTTCGCGTCGCCCGATTTTTTAATTATAGCCTACTTATGTGTTATGCTGATGTCTCAGATATATTGTTGGAAAGTAAAATTTAAAATTCTTCGTAAAATTTTGCGATAAAAGGTAATGAATGAGTTAAGAAAAAGACAGGAAAAAAAATAGGTACACGTTCACTTTTTTGAAAGTAATAAAGTAATGCTTATTATTCCTTCCACTGTAGGTACAATTAACCAATACAGTAAAAATCATATCACTTACTCTTTCCGCTACAAGAAAATTAGTTAACTGAAATTGAATGCAACGCCTAAGGAACTTTCTTAGTTCAGCGACACAACAAGACTTTGTCTTCATAATTAACATTGCTTGTTCCAAAAGATGAAAAGAAAAGTGTGAGCAAAGAATTGAGTATATGTTAAAATTTCACTGAGATTTAAATTTATGTTTTGCGGGCGTTTTTCCACACAAGCCTAGCTATCGTGCCAGAGAACGCGAACGTATTGAAATGTGAAATGTAACTCAAATCGTACCTCAGGAGTCTCAGGACGGTGATAGTGCAGTAAGTAGCTATACCTAGAGTTGTATGAGAGTTAATTATAGAAATAGGAAGTCTAAATTAGACGATCCACACGTCAATCTTACATTTCAGCATAATTGTGATTAGCGACCCGGGTGCAATGCTGACCGCTGCCGCTATGCCCCTGCATTTTAAATCTGTTTTATCTTCGAAAATATTCATTTAAATTACGAGTACATGCTGTAAAGGGCCATATTAATCTATATTAAATGCACAATGTATTTCCCTATGACAGACAGCAGGAAGGGACTTTGTTTTATTGGTACTGTGTATAGTCATGATAGTGATAGGCTATGTGGTTTAAAGAAATAATATATTTGTAGTCTCGAAGTACGTTTTAGTTTAGGTAAGTACTTTGTGTGGATATACACGTATACACATGTCATGTGGATAACCAAAGTTAAGTAAAGTCGTCCCACAACGTGGCATACGCCTTTAATGTTCAGTTGTGTATAAATCTGCGGTGTCCGCTTAATATCAGGCGGGCCGTACGCTTGTTTGCCACCGTCATTGTATAAAAAAAGGTCAGGTGGAGAAAACTGCGGGTTTTGTCAACGATTCAGAAAGGAGTTAAACTTTTTAAATTATGAATAAGTAATAGAATACGCGCTCCTCTCAATTTAACGTACCTAAATTGTGTTTACTTTAATTTTCAATTTCAAATATTAACGCG
Source organism: Epinotia demarniana (assembly GCA_945867215.1). NCBI lineage: Eukaryota > Metazoa > Arthropoda > Insecta > Lepidoptera > Tortricidae > Epinotia > Epinotia demarniana. The sequence goes on along the minus strand of OX244276.1, from coordinate 7,129,762 downwards.
AAGATTAATTAAAATACTTTATAAGTGACGTCTCGTATTAAGTATGTACGAATACCTACATTAAAATACGTATACGTACTACATAACATTTTTTTCCAAACACATGTGTAGGTTTGTTTAGGTATCTACTGAATTTCCATCGTTCATTCTTTTACCACCTTTTTTAACGTTATACACTGCCAAATCAAGTTAATATTTAACGATTTATTTCCGCACTCACAACAAAATAAAAAAAGTTGAATGTCAAGTTCCAGACAACAATGCAATGAATCAAGTTCCCAGTCAACATCAAACGCCATAAACGTATATTTCAAACGTAATATTACACATACCCGTCATGGCGTCTGGGCATCTGCTGTCATCTTTCATCCCACAATAGAAACTAGAATCTTGCCCATTCTTCAGCTTTCGTTCGCGCCGAGGGATAGGTTATGTGGATGTATGTTCCTTTGTTGCCGCAAAGCTGCCTTTGCCCTAGTAGCTTTAAATAAAAGAAACCGCTACAGGGTTTTATTTTCTTTCAAATGCAATAAACCGAGGGAAAGGTGAGATTTTATGCAAGTTACCTTGAGAGGGTGTTTTACTTCGATTACTAAGCCAAGGATTGTGAGTAGTGAGTATCATAGAGTGCGAATTTCCGCGTTTTATGGAAGGACCTACAGACATATAAGTTTTGGCTTTTAAAGATATATATGTCACTGAAGTGTCGTAACAAACTACTTCAAGAACGGCTTGTTAGAGATAGTTAAGAAAAGTGCAGTTGAACTCCGTTCAGTCGATGCGATGATATTAGGTAATCAAGAATATTGCTAGCCTAAGTAGTACCTGTGTCATGCATCTTTTGAGTAGGTATTTTTTTTATTATTTCTTGCATCATTAAGGACTTTCGTGAACTAATGATTTATTTACCTTTATTTTATCTTATATTAATATTAAAAACCCACATACGTATACGTCCGAAAAACATTATATGACATAACTTCATTAACAACGTCATTTTTCCAAGTTTTTATTGAACTTATTATATACTCGTATAAACCCGAAGTGTTTGTCATTCATGACTGAAAAAATTAAAGAATACAATCGTCAGTAATAGTATTTTATGCAACTGTTGTATAAGTAGGGTCTTAAAACGCGAGTGTCGTGAGTTGCGATGCGAGCCTTGGCGAGCATCGCAATTATAGACGCCACGAGCGTTTTAAGACCAAGTTATACACCGTTGCATACAATACTTTTTCTACGACTAATTTTAAATAAACAGCATTTGACTTTTCAGGCAGTAAGTTTTCCGTTAGTTCTATTACTACTTACTCACGCAATTTCTTCAGCGGTGCAGTTATTTTCTTCTTCGTCCATTTTAAAAGGAACGTACACATTTTTCTTCATTTCACAAACATGAATCAAATCTTAAGAAGTTATAAATAGCGAATAGTTATCATATTTCGTCTTATAATTTTGAACTGGAACTTTGATGGGAAATTAGAAATATGACACATTGACACCTTATGTTCAGTTTTGTTTTTTATTTCCTTGCACTTGCCATCCGAACCAAACTGAATCCGGAGCCGAACCGATTTGGATCGGTTTGTATTTATAAATAATACCAATAATTGGTTTAATATGTATATTAACACACAATAATACGGGATAATTTATTTTTATTTTAGTAAATAATTTAAGTTTTACAAATATTTGATAGTAAATAAAAACTCTATGTTTCGAAAAATTTGCTTATGAAGTTGGTACCACTGCAGTATAGTAGTGGCTGATTAAAAAAAAGTTAGATGATTTGACATCGTGGTAAACAGTGCTTGGAAAATGTATGAACCAAAAAAGTACACTAAAGAGAGCGTTTATGGGCCATAGAGCATAGAGTTTTTCGACAAGTTATTATCGGTTTCATTGTATTTGAGCTAAAGCCTATATAAATGGCAGGTAACGGTACAGGAGTAGATAAAAGCTCTAAAAACTCATACGTATTTGCAGCCGGTCAGAGTTCCACAGTTAATCAAGCTAATATTTCATCAAGTCTAAAGAATTCCCGTTTTAACAACCAGTTTTATTATCAAGCTAGATTATGCCGGCGGTATTTTTTGCGTCGTAAAAGATGCAGACGGGCTAAATTAAATCTTTGAGGTAATTTCTTCAGCTTTGTAGCTCAGTACAGGTTTTCTAGTAAAATCTATGAAACATAGACACTAGATAAGGAATCTCTCAGTAAGTTTTGCATGATTTTATTCACCACATCTTAGCAAATAAGTTTTCTTGCAATGCTCAGGCGACGTGGATTAGTGTAGAGAGTTTTGATGTGTCTTTTCAAAGTTTTAAGTATATTACGACTTACGAGTAAAATCAATGATAATATTGTTTAATATTTTGCGCTGAATTCTTAATAGTTGAGTGAAATATTGGGAGCTTTCATGGAGTTATTCTATTTTAATAAAAATAAGTGCCCCATTTTCATAGAGCAGATTAAAATGTGATTGGTATCGGAATAAACGAATATTGGCCCTTAGGTAAAAACCATTTCGCAACCATAATGTCGAACACTTTGTGTTTAAATTTAGATTAAACATGACTCCAATCTCGCGGTGCCGTTATTTTACACAAGCCTTGTTTCGGCTCGTTACAGTTTAAAAGGCTGTTTATGGCGTTAAACTTCGGAAGGAAACTTTTAAACTATAACTTGTGGCTTTGTACTTGGCAGTAATATGGCTAGACGTGCACGAGGGTTTTTTTTATCGCAATGGTGGTAAGTAAGCTGGTGGCCTCTTACTGGAAAATTTGGATATTTGGTAGCTTAAATTTTTAGAATGAGCGAGCGAAGCGAACGAAGTTCTATGCTTCAGCTTGGGCCGAAAATCGTTTGTTTCCGGTGTCCCGCTGTCCAGCTGTTCTCATCTACAGATCGCATTTCGCTACCGCTCCTTGTAAAATATTATGAGCAGGAATCCACATTTTCGAAACACAAAAATAATCGGACGGAGCTAGTTATGTTATAAAATTCAATATGCGATCGGTGCTGAAATCCATAGTAGGTATATGAGTCCCTTCAAAAAGCTCTGCAACATATCTAATCCTTGTAAAGGATAGTTCCATTAAATACTTTCCGCCGTACATCCTGCGTTCAATAGGGTATTTCGCCACAATAAAACCAGCTACTCACCTAAACCCTACATTCACATCCTCCGATCTGCGTACCACGAAGTTTCTTAACATGGACTTTATTTTCAAGGCGAAAAAGTTGGTTCTCCAGTGATGTTGGCGAGTGATTTACAGGGTTCGTACACTCAGGGAAGTACGTAACACATTATGTTCGTTTCATTCGGAAACTTGCTACACCGTCGACGTGGATTAAAGCTAGTTCGTAACGACGACCACCGCAATAAGCTTTTAGTGAAACAAAACCAATATTGGGGAAAATGCACACAAGATGAATCCGGTAGTAGGCGCTAAAGGAATAAGCAATTGTATTTCTATAAAAAACAGATTATTTCTAGCTATTGGTTGTAGGACGATTTTTTTTCCGTATTACTTCTACCCTCGTACTTCCCATCGGTGTTGTAAGTGTAGACTGAACTGATGGCTGAACTGACTATGCCAATAGGTTTGAAATATCCCGTGGATGATAAGTACTTTATAACAATTTCAACATTTTAAAGTTTTACTGAGCTTGAAGTTATAGAGATTGTCACCCAGATGGGACCAGCAGAGTAAATTTTGGAACGAGGGTAAGGGGACAGGTATTTGTCACCAGGTTTTCTAGGGTAGGGTAGGGGTAATTACTAGGGTAATTTGCGTGTCAGGGACTACTCGTCTGAACTGAACGCCACGTTGCCATGTGGCCTGAGAAAACGATAATTTTTGTAGTCCGATTTGTTCCATCGGAATCGGCCCAACAGGAAGAAAAAGTTTATGGCGTTCGATCAGTAGGACCACGTGGCCAGAGGGTGACAGACCTATTATGTTCTAATCTCTGAGTTTACGTTTTCACAGTCATGGGCAAAAACGCTTCTCTACAACGAGGGCCCGAACTAAATGGCAAAAAGGAATGACGTGGGTTAAACGAAGGCTTAAGTATTTCAGTTTTAAGTATATTCTGTATAAGCATATTATATAGAACCTGAATGTATCTATTGTTGTAGCTGACGACGATGCAAAAGTGGTTCAAAGAATCCTACTTGAGTTTATTTATGGCAGCCTGTATATAAACTATTTAATTCTTGACATAGAAGAAAATGTCAACATCATTTTGAAGAATGGCCGTTTGGGCGGAAAGGTTCTCGTTTCGACCACGTACCGGCTCAGCTTGGGCAGGCCCCGCACAAGGTGGACAGATGACCTGGTAATGAAAAAAAAAATAATATCACGATTTTCTTGAAATATATTTTGTTAACGAAATATACCTGAACGATAAAGAGCTCTGGAATTTTAAGCAGCTATCTGTTTTTTGGCAGTAACAATTATGAACTACACGGCAGAAGTGTGGGAAAATTAGACTGGTAAACACGTAACGTTTCGAACAAGCGTTAGAACAATTAAAATGTTATTTTCCCATACAATAAGTGACATTTTGATCTACCTGACACGCGTACGATACGTTACGTGAGCAGCAAGGATCAAAAACTAGGCGTCCTTCCTGTAGACAATTAAATAGTTAACGATTTAGGTACATCTGTTTATGTTATGCTCCGATGAAACAAGTCATATGGTTGCAAAGGCGTTTAAGGTTCCTGTATGGGTCCAGAACCAAAACTAGGCTTTATTCGGCACTAGCTTCTGCCCGCGACTCCGTCCGCTTGGAACTCGTTTATATCGCAGCTCCATGCAAACTTTCACCCCCATTTCACCCCCTTCGGGAATGATTTCGGGGATAAAAACTATCCTTTGTCACTCTCCATCCTTTCAACTATCTCCACTTAAAAAATCACGTCAATTCGTCACTCCGTTTTGTAGTGAAAGAAGGACAAACAAACAAACACACACATACACTTTCCCATTTATAATATACTAATATATTAATATGGATAGATTAAATAAAACAGGGCTACACGAAAGACTGAACACAAACCCAAGTGAATTTAATTTAAAGAAAAGATGAGAAATTTAATGCCGTATTCGAACCTGTGACCATCGACATTCAGGACCTGTCGCTACTAACCAACTGAGCTATCGGAACAATCTGTCTCGGCCACTAAATCTTTCAAAAAGTTTCTTCATACAACGCCTCAGGGAAGTTTTCTTTTAATTTAAATTTATAATTTCGTTAGCAGCGTTACTGCTGAATACATAAATTAACTAACCGTAGTTCATTTTCACATATAGTGCGGATACTTATACTAGACTGGATTTTATCTACCCATTGGTCCAACAAAGCCACAATAGCCACGTGCCGCATATTATTATGTATTGTTAAAGTAGTATACTGTTTTTTGATACAAAATGGTGTACATTGCTGAGTAGTATTTCTTAATGTGGAACTCCCTTCCTTGGATATAAAGCCGCTTTTTAGTTGAATAAGTGTTGATGGTATGTATGTATGTATGTAAGCACTTTATTGTACACAATAACAGGTTTAGGAATATACATGTCACACAATAGATCAAAGTACAAAGGCTGGTTTGGTACACGTTTATTTTACAGCGTCAATTAGCGGTTTCATTTAACTATTAAATAGTAGTTCCGCCCGCGGCTTCGTCTGCGTGGACCCGGGATAAAAACTATTCTATATTTTTATCCAGGCTATAAACTATCTCCGTGTGAAAGTTCATCCAAATCGGTTTAGCCGTTTAAGCGTGATTGAGTAACAAACATCCAAACTTTCGCATTTATAATAGTAGCAAGATAATCGCTTTGTTTACCACTAAACAATGAAAGACAAGAGCATTGTTTACTATGCACAAAGATAAGTGAATTTGGTCTCGATAAAATAATAATCTGCACAATACCTGTATAATTTTCTCATGGATTTTGAAACAATACTTTAGCACGAAATCCATTTTGCGACGAGATAACCCTTTTACATAATACATTTCGGGTATTGTTATTATCAAATTTTGCGTAGGTAACGTGTTTGTTTCCGGAAAACGTGGGAAACGGAAACGGCACGAAACAACGTTGTTCTTCACAAATAATCTCACCCAGTAAAGGATGACCTCTAAATACGTGTAGTTGTCGAGTAAGAGCGTAGGGGTCAGATTATAGTAGAGACGTGCTTATAGTGGAGTACAGAGTACAGTGTACACTTTCACTACCAGGTACCCACCTAATGAGCGCCTACGTCGTAGTCGCTTTCCGCTACATACGGGGAAAACCACGGGATCAGCTACGAGCGTAGCGCGTAGCAATTCTTGGCAGTGAATGTGCTGTGTTTTACCGCTACGAAAAGTTTGAGCATCATCCACACTCGGCTGATAAGCGCATATTGAGTACAGATAATGTAATGAGGCAGCAAATATGTCGATAGACGCGATTACGTAACTTTTGTGCTAGAACAAATCAACTGTCATTTTCTAAATGTAATTTACCTAACGCTCATTCGAAAATTTATTAATTTACCTCTGCAGGACCATTATTTTTGTGCTTTCGCTTTACAATATTATTTCAAATTGTTTCGCGCGCTTCCGCGGCCGTCCAGGGGCCGTAGACAAGGTTACAATCGACAAGCGCTAACGCCAATAGAAAACTAAAAAAAAATATGGGAATGACAGATGTCAACGAAAAATGTTTCGTCGGCACCTGTCATTCCCATACATTTTATTATTTTCTATTGGCGTTAGCGCTTGTCGATTGTAACCTTGTCTACGGCCCCTGTTATACGTTTCCGAACTAAATAGCTGATCAAAATTTACCTCCTGCCTTAAGCTTCGCTCTATTGAACACTTTCGACTTTGAGGAATTGAGGGAAATGGTATTATTTCTACTCTGGAAACTTCCACCTATCTACTGGTAGGGATACTCGTCGACTCGACGAATAATGGCGATGTGCATATCAAAATGATCCTCGTGTGAAGCATCGATTGAACAGAAAAGATAAAATAACAGTGACTTCATATGACCAGTAGTGTGAGTACATACGAACGTTTCATCGATACTCTGTTTCGCAGAATTTTCATTTCATCTAAAATTGTTTTTTTCAGAAACTGTAAACTTTTCAGGATTGTTTTGAAACAAACATAACCTCTAATGAGTTCTACAGAACGAATGACTTTTTAGCAAATGACTTTTTTGTATTTTTTTTTCGATTATATGACAATTTGGCAGAACAATGCATTCGGTGAGACGTTTGTCGGTGAAATAAAGGACTTGGGCAAGTTTCACTCATGTTTTCTGCCGCTGTGAAAATATATGTTGAGTGATGTATCACTACCAGACTTTGCTTTCAGAGGGATGTCTCGTAAATGTACGTCCCGACATTACCGCACGTTTCGTGATATATCTCAACTGGCTGTACATATTTAGTAAATACATACAGTTTTATATTATTTTACGGGTGCGAACAGCTTAGCAAAGAAAGGACCTTTCAAGATCGTGGCAACAAAATAAAAAAAACAATATTTGTGGAAAAATAGACTAAATTTATTTTTGAACTCAAGTAGGTATACAAACAAACGTTATTTGAACCCGCTGTTAAGTAACGCGAGTTGTCCAACCTTAACAGTTGAGCTCGTAGATTATACAATGTGCACGTTCGGTGTGACTTCAGACTTGCAACTATTTAAAAGTACGGCGAACCATGAGATGTTCTTATCTCAGTAAATAGTTAGCTTCACGGGAATAGACGCATTACGTACGGGCAAGTTTTAATACGTATGCAGACAACTTTAAACACTATTCCCAAGATAGAAGTTACAAGGCATTAACGTGACGAAGCATGAGCAATTACAATACAATTCAAACTAGCTAAACGCTCCACCGCTCCCCAGTCACTTGTTTGTACAATACAAAGTTACCCACATTGATTGGCAATAACCCCAAGAATAAGGTCCGAGTCCGAGAGTCCTTGGGGATTCTTCCTCCCTATTACATATCTTAATTCTCCGCCGCCAACGCCGTACGTGAGACAATGTTAATACGAGCGATATACTCGATGTCTTCATTACTCTGTCTTCGCAGTCGTATAAGAGATACAGACATCTCTGTTCACTTAAGCCTTTTAATCTTGAGTGACTCTCCGGGGCTCGTATATTAATTAATTTATAAGTTCTGAGGGAAAAGTCGGGGAAAGTTTTGTATTAGTGTGGTTTCTCTACAGTCAGAGGCCGCGGGCACTAGCGTTATCAAGGTTATAATCTCTTGTGGATTAACAATTGAGAATAGAAAAAATGTTTCAGATTATTTGGAAGGGAAAATTTTATCATATTTCGTTCAATTTTCCTGTGGATAGAGGTCATTCAGGTCAAGGACATTTTACGTACCAACGGAAAGTAAAAGAATACGTCGTGCCGTGGCAGAAATGTTCCTACAAGTTTTCCTCAACGCGATGGGAGGCTTTAATACCTTTAGGTGCTCAATGACTCATATTTATGTTTGAAGAGATTTAAACTTACAAAATGTTCATTTACTCCTTTTAGTTCCTTTGGCTTGAACAGATTAAATAAACATTTTATTGATTGTACTAGCATTTTTATTATTAAACAGTGCGCGGTATAGTAATAGATACGTCGCTTAAGAACACTGAAATCAAAATTACCACTCCCTTATACCCAGCATCTCAGTATAATTACTTTTGTTTTCATTTTTTCCTTATAAGTGTCTCATTTACTAAGGCATTGTCTACTTGTTCGACGCTTCAAAAAATACTTCGAATAACATATTATCGGAGGCTTCATCAATATTTGACAAAGCGTCAGGAAATACACAATAGCCTAGCATAAAAAGCGAAATATCTTCAACAAAACTTAAACAATATTCCTTTGATAGATGGGAACGGGAAAATGGGAATAAAAGTTTTTCACCCGGTGATTGAGCGGCGATCGTTGAATGGCTTTTAAAGCATCGGCCACTATCTGTGTTTTTGAAATTGTATTTTCTCGTCGTTTTCTTATTTCGTAACTACTATGTTACGTTGGGATGAACATTGAGTGACGACTGTTTTTTGTTCTTCTCTTTTATAGGTAAGTCCTTATACTAAAGTAAGTAGGTACGTATTGAAATAGTAGATTCATCCTGATTCTGTTAAGCATCTCAATGCTACTATTGGAAACAATCTCAATAAGTACATGATAGGAAAGTTAGGCAACATAAGTTACCTGATACACATCTGACATCTCTTCAAGACATTTAGAAATATCATAAAATATTCATATCGCCAAAGTCAGCAGGGAAAGTGGCGACGCGGGCGAGGTGCTTAAAATGATCTAAACGAGCTCTTATTCTTCGTAAGTGTAGCTACTTCAGTTGCTGACTGTATCACCCTAAATCTCCTGAGATGTCCCGTTGTAAGACCACATTTAAAAAGTACTGTCTGGCTACTGGAAGGTTCGTCGCCATGTATTCATGTAGAAATAAAAAACCTTCCCCACCATACAGCGTTCGATTTGAATCGATTTAAATTTGAAATAACCGCCTTCCTCGCACGCCCGGAGCTGCAATATGGCGGACAAAAGAGTATTCTTTTGTTTTAAATATGCAAAACAGATAAAGCCAGACCCGACCCGGGGGATATTGCTCTGATAACGTCTTCGAGCGGAAAATGTGCAAATGCTTTGTCATTAGCGATAGTAAAAGAAAGTCTTTGCTACTTATCTGTGGCTAGCAAAGTAACAATAAGATAGCAGAGAACTTTCAGTATAAGAAACAGTGGTTTGGATTTAAATACAGCACAAAAAAACTTCTTTAAATCTAAATGGAACATAGTTTTTTAACCCTTGACGCAAACAGAGCGGTAGGAATACTATGTACTTAAATTGTAAAGGGGGTGGGGATGTGGTGCCGTAGGTAGGTAAATAACGTAACTCTCAAACGGATGAGCTAAATTTGATTTAGTTTCTTTTAATGTTTGTACAGCGAGACAAATCAACAACGATGCTGTTTTGTTAGTTTAGACCTACATTGTTTTTAATTTGCGGGCTTATTACCGTATGATAAAATGTGTCATGGGTTTTTGAAAGTTAAGGTTCTTATGTTTTTTTTGGCACTCATTTCGTAATGTCGTTGTCACAGTTAGCGCCCGTATTCATATCAATAAAACAAGCCAATTTCATAAACTTTCAAAACCAGGTAAAGTTAAAACATCGAACAAGTTTTATTGCCCAAATGAACATGTACAAAACTTTTATGACATAGTAGATAAAACTATATTAACGTGGGATGAACCTACCCCCAAAATCATTTGTTTTAAAGTCAGCTCATGTAGAAATAATTTTAAACCGCACATCTGAATAAGCAAGCGAAACTCAACTCCTTATAACTAACGAAAGTGGCTCTGTGCAAAACTGTTGTGTTTATAAAAAACAAACTACTTAACTGCACTACAACGAAACAGTTAAAACGCAGTTATGATAACTGCATTCACAGTGTACTTTAGCAGCCAAAAGCAACTGAAATGCAGCCCATCTGTAATCTGTCACCTGTAATGAAATCCGAAGCCAGAGTAAGAATTCTTTTACACCTGTTTTGAACGGCCCTCCATCTTGTAATCCCTTGATGCATTGAGGGAGACATAATTCTTAAAGCTAATATATCGCTGTCAGTCTTATTCAAGTAAAGGTTGGTTTTGCAAAGGTAAATTCACAATGTCACCCGTTTTAGATATCGTATAGTAATATTAATTTCGGCCCATTTTGAGACAATTGATGTTTATAATATTTCGATGACTAATTTATATAACATATCGTTTTCCATAACAATGTAATCAAATCTTGCAAGTGTAGATTTTCACCCACTAGCGGTATGAATAATAAAGTTTGAAAATATGTATTATATAGTTGACAACATATATGCGTCAAGCAAAAGCGCTCTCGATTGATGAAGTCTACGCTCCGTCCAGCACCAACCCAAATTCAAAGCCCCGAGAGTTTCCAGCTGGAACTCCAAAACCGTTTTGACTGCCTAGGCGGCGATGTGGACGAATTGAACGACGGGTTTGTGGAAGCTGTCCGTGGGTCTAAGTTCTTCAAGGTTTAAGGTACCAACAGAACTAAAAGGCTCTCTAACTCCACTCAGAAGCTCATGAAGGAAAGGAGTGAAGTGATTCTACAGTCTTCAGCCGATGCGACCTTATACCGGCAGCTCAATAAACAGATCTCCAAGTCCCTTACCAGCGATCTGCGCCAATTCAATACAAATCGTACAGAAGAGGCCATCCAGCGCAATAAGGGCTCTAAAGTATTCTCGAGAGATCCGTCTATAGGGCAGAGCCAGCTCGCGGAGTTAAAAACTGAAGATGGTAGAATCGTTTCTTCTAAACCTGAGATTCTGGGTGAGATAGAGCGCTTTTAAGGACAGCTATACACGGCAACGCGCAGACCCGAAGTTCGTCAGGCGGAAGACCCTAGAGCTAGACTAACCCGACACTATACCGACGACATCCCAGACATCAGCATGTACGAGATTGTAATGGCTCTAAAGCAGCTCAAAAACAACAAGGCACCCGGAGAAGACGGAATAACAGCCGAACTTCTAAAGGCGGGTGCAAAACCGGTCCCGGCCCTTTAGAAGTTGTTCAATTTCGTCTTACTGGAAGGGAGAACTCCGACGGCATGGAACGTACGGCGTACGCAGGCTAGATGACTTCCAGTCTCCCGAACAAGCCGGTTTCCGAAGAGGATTTAGTAGCGTAGACCACATCCACACGCTTCGTCAGGTTATACAGAAGACCGAAGGAGTATAACCTGCCCCTCTGCTTGGCGTTCGTGGACTACGAGAAAGCCTTCGATTCGATTGAAACCTGGGCTGTACTACAGTCTCTCCAGCGGTGCCAAATTGACTATCGCTATATTGAAGTGCTGAAGTGTTTGTACGAAAACGCCGCTATGTCAGTCCGACTCCAGGACCAGAGCTCGAAACCTATTCCGCTGCAGCGGGGAGTCAGGCAAGGAGATGTTATTTCTCCAAAACTGTTCACCGCTGCACTGGAGGACGTTTTCAAGAACCTTGACTGGAGAAGGCTAGGAATCAACATCAACGGCGAGTACATCACTCACCTTCGGTTTGCTGACGATATAGTAGTCTAGGCTCAGACCATGAAGGACTTAAGTATGATGCTCGATGACCTCAGTAAAGCTTCCGAGTGAGTTGGTCTAAGAATGAACATGGATAAGACGAAGATCATGTCAAATGCCCATGTCGTACCAACTCCCATTACAATCGGACACTTTACGCTCGAAGTTGTAGACGATTATGTATACCTAGGACAGACTATCCAGTTAGGTAGGTCCAACTTCGAGAAAGAGGTCAATCGTCGAATCCGACTCGGCTGGGCAGCGTTCGGGAAGCTACAGCACATCTTTTCGTCCAATATTCCGCAGTGTCTCAAGACGAGAGTCTTTGACCAGTGTGTGTTGCCAGTGATGATATATGACACTGAAACGTGGTCGCTTACTATGGGCCTGATAAGAAAGCTCAGTCACCCAAAGGGCAATGGAGAGGGCCATGTTGGGAGTTTCTCTGCGTGATCGCATCAGAAATGAGGGTATCCGCAGCAGAACCAAGGTAACCGATATAGCCCTCCGAATCGCTAAACTTATGTGGCAGTAGGCAGGGCACATAGCACGTAGAACCGATGGCCGTTGGGGCGGAAAGGTTCTCGAGTGGCGACCGCGTGCCGGAAGGCGCGGCGTAGGTAGGCCGCCCCCCACAAGGTGGACTGATGACCTGGTTAATGTTGCGGGAGTCCACTGGATGCGGGTGGCGCAGGACCGGTCACTTTGGCACTCTTTGGGGGAGGCCTATGTCCAGCAGTGGATGTCTTTCAGCTGATATGATGGTGATGATGATGATGATAGTTGACAATACATCTTTGTAACATCAAGTTGATTTGAGTTCGTTACGACGGATTTCTGACTTAACAACGTAACAAGTCCCGCTTTTACAGAGTGAAAATAACGAAAATGAAGTTTTTGTTATTTTCCCTTTGTCGCTTCCATCCTATAACCATCAGTCAATGACAGTAAATTCCAGAGCGTCTTTCAGTTTACTCTGCGCTCCGAAGCGCGATGGCTTTCAGTGTCAAGTGGCCAGTTACATAATCCCGCGGCACAATACTCAAGAGTGCCATCACTGGAGGTCCATTAGGACGTCGCAGCAAGCGTCTATAGTACTCTAACGCTTGGGTTATATACCTAGTTGTAAAATAACATTTGGTAGAACTAGGAACAAAAACAATCAGCACCCCGTAGGATACTTATTACAACAAACGTAACGACGTGACGTGGCTCAGCCAAAACTAACCATCAGATCACACACTATATCACCAATGTTCTGGCTGCTATTTGGCAACATAATAGGTTTTCTCATGCGACTCACTTCACTCGTCACGCCTAACGAAACTAGATCTTTGATTACGTATAGTTACTCCGAATCGTTGCGTCAAGATATATTTGTAGAGGAGGTGAGGTTACGCGAAGGAAAACTCAAAGGTCTTTGTGGACCGTCTTATCGATTTGAGAAATCGTGCGGTCAGTTAGAGGCAAATGCAGGCATAGATTTCGTGTCAGGTGCTGTAACGGCGTAATATTTTAATTTATTGGCATCGTGTAGCACTGCCTCTAAACATCAACACAGCATCTAAAAAGAAGTCTTAAACAGCTTTAAATTGTGTTGTAATGAACCTGTGGTCTGTGTTGTCAGCTTAGGGAAAAATCCTATTTTTAAATATAAAATTGAGTTTTTAATGCAACTTGGTAGCAATCAAGATCTAGATAGGTATATAGAATTTTGTTAGTGAACTTACAAATTCCAAGTTTGAAAATGGGGCTAATTCTGAATTAAAGGAAATTACAAAGAATTAGCAATCCCCAATTTAATTTTCATATAAATTAATAGTAGCAGGTTTCAATTAGGTGAGATAAAAAATTAAAAGACAGTATTCAGGATTGGATAATTTATTCCACTGCAATACCAGAGATAAGGCCTGAGGGCCAGTGGGTTTCCCAAGATGTTCATGGGGCCATTTTTGAATTCGCGGCTGACACAGCAGCATCAGGTTTCTGAAGAAATCTTATTTCTGATCCATTGGTGGTCACCATTTTGGGAGCTGATTCCGTACCGGTGTCCTGAAAGGGAGAAGAACCGTGAGTATTAATTGTGATGGATTGAGTGTAATTCCGCGTGGCGCGAAACACGAGGAATTAGGTAGTAATCTGTTCTCTGGTCTTTTCAGGAGAGGAATTCAGCGAGGAGGGAGTTTCGCGATAGGAGGAACTATGAAAGTTATATAGTTCACTATTGGTAAGATAAACTTACCCATTTTGTGAAGGTTTCATGTCGGCGTGTAGTAGGTACCCACCGTTCACTAATTAATCCAATTTAATTATTTTCAGTGAACGGGAAATTGAGAAAGAAGGAGAAGGATTAAGAAAGTGTTTGTTTGTTGGAAATGCTTCTTGTCTAGCAGCTTCGGCATCGGGTCCCTCTAGCGAGACGGAGGAAGCTACCCAGTTTCAAGGTCCGCCTGCTGTCCGGTCGCCTTCCACAGCAGTAAATTCAGGTGTGTTCGCTCCAGTTCGAAACAGGCGTACCTAAAATAAAGATATAATTGTGTAAATAATTATAGTTAGAAATTTTATCCCTGGTGCCAATCCATTGCCATATTAGTATTTAAGAAGTACAGTGTAATAAAGGTGTAACTTATGGTAGAGATTCCAGTCCTTTGGACCTAGTGTTACACGACCCAGCTCTATCCTGGGCAATCGAAATAGGTCAGGATTCATAGATTGAAAGGTTGACTGGTCTCGCCATGACATGCAAATTGGTGTAAGATATATACAGCTTCCGTTACAGTTACGGTGCCTTTCTGTGAAATAAAGAGTATAATAGCATTTGGCAATTGTTTCTTTCATATCCAAAGCTTTCCCAGGGTTTTAGCTTCATTACTGACCTTATTAGTTTGTTCTTATTTTTTCTTGACAATTTTCTGCGACAGTGTTTTGAAGGGGCACATAGCCGGGACAAAGCACTTGTTACAGTGGCGCCCAACGTGGGGCGCCCAACGTGGGGCGCCACTGTAACAAGTGCTTTGTCCCGGCTATGTGCCCCTTAGTAATGAAGCTAAAACCCAGGGAAAGTTTTATGGCCTTAGAGGTTTTGTGTAATTTCGTATAGGAATCACCTGTGAACTCACCTTGTGTACATAATTGTGTTCTTTATTTATAAACCCCTACTATTTACCACATTTGTGGCTGGTTTTAGGCAGTATTTCATTGGTATTTAGTAATATTTGATAACACATTGACAAATTTTGGAGGTTATTATAATTTGCTGACACTAGCATTTTGACACATGTACTTAAGCTTTTTTCGTTTTGCGACGTTACGAAATTCCGAATGTCCATTTGACATGTTTCAGGCGGAAAACCTTGTTTAAGCAGCAATTTGGTTGAAATATTTCAGATTATTTTGAGAATATTAACAAAACTTGAGACAAATCTTTGTCAGCCATCTTGTGTACAAAACAATATTTACTTTTCAAAATTAACAATTGTAGATTTAGAATTATATTTAAAACTTAGATCCATTCTGCATTAAGGATAGCTTTATACATTTTCAGTGTTGGTTTCTTATGTTGTACAACAAAACTTACGGTGTATTTTGAGATACATTATCATATAGTTATACACTTAGGAACTAGAATAACAACAATCAGTAGCACTATTTAGCTTTATTACAATCAACATTGTTGGTTACACAGACATTTGGTTACTTACATTGTAAGGCAAAGGGATTAAATTTTATCATCAATTAATATTACAAACATGGAACGCCAAATTCAGTTTCATAGTTTGCTCAAAGATGAACTTGTTTATGAGGTACAAATTCGGTCTGAAACACCAGCAACAACTGTTGAAGGTTTGAGGAAGCAGTTGCGAGGTCTTATTGTTGAGGCTCCAAGCGAGGTCATACTGGACACTCCTTTCTCAGCAGAGACCGACCTTAACGTGATTTCGGAGAAGCTTTCAGAGTTATCTTCCTTGGTGGATAGGCACACTAGGCATAAAGATCGATACACCGCGAGTCGAACAAGGGCCTTAGCACACCACTTGTTCTATCGGTTGGGCCGGATAAAACCGGAATTGAGCGCTGAGCATTTGGCTATTAAGGCAGCTTCGCAGTCCAGATTGGAGGCATTGTTGGTTAAGGTAGACAGTTTTAATCCAGGATCAGCAGTGTCTGGCGTTACTCCTGAAGCAATGACAAGCGACTTTAGAGATTTGCAATTACAGTGTTCATCAGACTTAAGTATTTCCAAATGGGGAGTCAAATTCAATGGTAGTACAGACCCGCGCTCATTTTTAGAGCGTGTTGAGGAGCTGAGGGAAGCAAATAACGTTCCAAGTTCAAAGTTATTTAGAGCAGCTCCACATTTGTTTGTCGATCAGGCTCTGATATGGTATCGTGGTATTAAGGAATCTGTGAACAATTGGAATGACTTAAAGCATTTGCTTTTGGATGAGTTTGAGCCTTGTGATTATGACCATAGACTAAAATTGGAAATTCAGTCAAGAACACAAGGTGATAACGAGCCAATTCATTTATATTTTGCAACCATGTCTGGTTTGTTTGGTAGGTTGAGGACGGCTCTATCAGAGGAGGCAAAGTTGGAGATTTTATTGCATAACATTCGCCCAATATTTACCCAACAGTTAGCCTTACTGGAGATTAACACGGTGGCAGAGCTTAAAAGTAATTGCAGGAAGCTAGAAGGGGCATTGCAGAGGGTTAAATTATTTGCAGAACCGCCCAAGGTTACTTCTAGTACACTTTGCAGTGAATACGCCTTCAAAGGGAAATCGTCCTCGGTAAATGCAGTTGCAGTGAACGGGAATGCGGCCTATAATGCGCCTAACCCGAAACCCGACACTTCGAGTTCGCGAAGAACTAACAATTTCTCATCGGCCGGTCGAGGCAATCATTATAGTGCTCCAGGTACGTCAGGGTCCTCGGGCAGCATACCAGTTTGCTACAAATGCGGCGGCACTGCACATAATTTCCGTTTTTGCAAACGTGCAAAGCAGCACATAAAACCAAATAATGGTCCGAATTGTCAAAGTGACGCGACAGATAACGGCAAATCGTGTGCGCAGCAGGGGAGCGTTCAAAAACCAAATACGAAAAATTCAAAAAAACTGATTGAGAACCGTAGCGATTTTAGCGATGAAATAAAACGCGATATATTAAATTCGATTGATAAGTTTAATAGTTATTCCTCAATCGCAACGGTTTATTTTGCCCCAAATAAAGAGGATATTCGACCTTACTTAAGGGTTAACGTAAATAATTTTGAGATTTACGGTTTGTTAGATTCGGGAGCCGGAATTTCTTTTCTAGGTAACCAATCTCATTTGGATTTCATTAAGTTTGGGTTTAAGTTGAACCAAATGCACACGTCACCGAAGTGTAATGTGGCAAACGGAGTTGAGGTTGAGACAATAGGGTATATCTTTGTCCCCGTTACATTTAATAACATAACACATGTAATTAAGTTTATTGTGATACCCAGCATTGTCTCAAACGTTATTTTAGGAGTGGATTTTTGGCAGTCCTTTCATCTGGCACCGGAAATATTTAAAAATATTGATTATATGGCTTCACCTGAAACTTATTTTAATTGCAATGGGTTAGATGCAAGACAGGTGCACACAATACAATCATACGACCATTAGTACAACCATACAATCATTCGGCCGAAAAGGAACTCGCGGATGCCGCAGTAGCTAAATTTAGGGAAATTTCGTTCGAGGAGAAAGGTCTAGGCCGAACCAGCTTGATAGAACATGTGATTGATACTGGCGACGCTTTACCTATCAAAACGAAACAATACCCCTTGTCAGCCGAGAAACGCGCAGTTTTAAGTTCCGAACTCGACCGTATGTTAGCTTTAGATGTAGTCACACCCTGCGAGAGTCCGTGGAGTAACCCGGCTTTATTAGTGAAAAAGTCTAACGGTGATTGGCGTTTTTGTCTAGACTGTAGGAGGTTAAATTCGGTGACGAAGGGGGATTCGTACTCCATTCCTTACATACCGCAAATTCTGGACAGCTTAAAGGAGGCGAAATACCTGTCGTCGATCGATTTAAGCTCCTCTTTCTGGCAAATACCGTTAGCTGAGAGCTCGCAGGACAAAACTAGTTTTGTAGTAAATGGTCGAGGCTTATACAAATTTAAAGTCATGCCTTTTGGTTTGTGTGGCGCGCCTGCTCGTCAACAGCGTCTCATGGACACGCTGATTGACCATAATTTAACCAGTGACGTAGAAAACGGTTTAGTCTTTTGTTACATAGACGACGTCGTAATTTGTTCGTCAGACTACCAGACCCACTTGCTTTTATTGAACCGTGTGTTGGCGAAGTTGAAAATGGCAAATTTAACAATAAATTTTACCAAATCTACGTTCTTCAGGCAGTCGCTGAAATACCTCGGATATGTCGTAGACGAGTACGGCTTGCGTACTGATCCTGATAAGGTGGCTGCCATTTTGAACTTTCCAACACCAACGACTTCGCGTGAGGTAAAGATTTTTCTGGGCACGTGCTCGTGGTATCGTAGGTTTATTCGTGATTTTTCAACGATAGCCGCGCCCTTGAATAAACTCACGTCGAAGGGTAAAAACGCACCAGCCTTCAGGTGGTCTGAGGAAGCAGAGGAAGCGTTTAAATCCTTAAAGAACGCCCTAGTGACGGCCCCTATCTTGGCAGTTCCGGACTTTAGTAAGCCGTTCGCCGTACACTGTGATGCGTCTTCTTATGGGATCGGTGGAATGCTTTCTCAGACTATCGAAGGACGCGAGCATCCAATCGCGTATGTCAGTCGCTCCTTAAATAAAAGCGAGTGCAACTACAGCGCAACGGAGCGTGAGGCGTTGAGCGTATTATTTTCAGTTGAGAAGTTTCAAGCGTATTTAGGGTCACGAAAATTTACAGTAATTACGGACCATGCGTCATTAAAATGGTTTATGAAACTTGAAAACCCGTCAGGTAGGTTAGCTCGTTGGGGTTGCAGACTGTCTCAATTTGATTTTGATATTGAGCACAGGAAGGGATCGCTTAACGTTGTGCCTGATGCACTGTCTAGGCTTATGACGGTTGACGCAGTAAACGTAACTAATGTGGTAAATGATGAGCCGGATGAATGGTATGACAGAATTAAAAGTGGATGCACAACTCATCCCGCAAATTTTCCAAATTTTTGCATGAAGGAGGGAAAGTTATTTAGACTTAGCCAGTCTAAGTATAACTTATTAAGAGAGTTTGATTGGAAGGAAGTGGTAAGAAAGGGTGACCGTAAAAGAGTTTTGCAGGAAAACCATTGCGAAGCAACTGCAGCTCATTTTGGTGTTTTTAAAACTCATCGCCGGCTGGCGTTAACATACTTTTGGCCGGGAATGTATAAGGATGTGGTCGAGTATGTAAAGGCTTGCGATACCTGTGCAGCCTATAAACACTCCCAAAAACCGACTGCAGGCCTGATGGGACAGCCAAAGGTATGTCATCGCCCATGGCAGATAGTTAGCATCGATCTGGTGGGCCCACTTCCGCGCTCTCGAAGAGGTTTTACCTTTTTGTTTGTGGTAACATGTTGCTTTTCGAAATTCACACTGCTATTTCCGCTTCGCCGCGCCACAAGCGCTTTGGTGGCGAAGACTTTTGAAGAACACGTCATTTTAACACATGGTGTGCCTGAAACCGTAATCACTGATAACGGAGTGCAATTTACGGGATCAGAGTTTAAGCAGTTGATAAAACGATACAATATACCTAACCTATTTTACGGACCGCGTTATACCGCCCAAGTAAATTTAGTTGAACGGTACAATAAGACAGTGATGATTTCCGTAGCGTCCTACGTAGAGGACAATCACCGAACATGGGATGAAAAACTGCACCAGATTAGGTTTGCGATAAACAGTGCAGTAAACGAGTCCACAGGGTTTTCTCCATTTTTTTTAGTTCACGCTAGAGAACCAGTCATCGACGGGTCCTTTTATAAGGACACCGATCAAAAGTACACCACAGCTG
The DNA here is from genome assembly GCA_945867215.1 of Epinotia demarniana. Lineage (NCBI taxonomy): Eukaryota > Metazoa > Arthropoda > Insecta > Lepidoptera > Tortricidae > Epinotia > Epinotia demarniana. The sequence continues at coordinate 7,109,589 of OX244276.1, read as the reverse complement.
TTCCTAGGGATGAGTACGCAGGTCAATTTGGAATATTGAAAGACATATTTGAGCAGGTTAGGTTACGTTTATTAAAAGCACATGCAATTAACGCAAAATATTACAATTTAAGACGCCGTTCGGCGAAGTTCTCGGTTGGGGACATTGTTTGGAAGCGTACGTATGTACAAAGCGACGCTTCAAAGTTTAGAATGTCAAAAAATAGTATAGGTATACTTTACTTACTTGCTCCGCTCGCTCTGTGCTCTTAAAGTCTTCTTGTCTGTCTGTTGTAAGGCTGTACGTTCTCTCGGTTTTCTTCGTGCATTGCGCGGTCTTCCGCTATTTAAAACAGTCGTGTGCAATGTAGTAACGATTAAGTACAGTTATATAAACCATCCACCACCCTCACAACATGTACCTTCGTACCTAAGCCATAAGTGGAAAGCAAGTTTCACAATCTAAAGTCGCCATTTTATGTCTACTTGCAGGCATTGTTTTTACGTAGTTTGTTTGAAGTGGGCCTTCTGTGTTCATAGCTCGTGCCTGTGCAAACGGAGGTGGCAACTGCTTTGTTTGATTGTGACGCGAATGCGAGGAAATGGGAGAGCAAAGGAACACGTAAACGTATAACAATAAGGATTCAATCTTCTTTACGAGTACAGTCGGTAGCGTGTGTTCGAGTATATTGTAGCAAGCAAATAAGTTGATTTGAAACTCTAGAGCGTTTGCGGACGAGAGGGTTTTTGCGCCGTATAGAGGGGTATTCAGATTCCGATTCATTCATTCACAATATCGGATTACATTATAAATTAAGTACATGCCAATTTAAAAGAATCCCTTGAATTGTGATCGTCAATAACATACAATAACAGTAAATAAAAATAATTAGAAGAGTAATAACTAACAATTTAAATATAACAATGTCCACTTAATTTTATGTCATAGTTATCAAAGTTCACCTAAAAGGATCGGAACAATAATTTAATAATACGTATCGAAAACAAAAATATGCGGTAACTAACGCATTGTTCTAACAAGACACAAATGCTGATAATTTAGTAATACTGGTTAATGGGAAGTTCCCAGACACGGTATCAGAAATCATGAACAAGGCACTACAGACAGTGGAGAGATGGTGCGACCGGCACCAATTATCCATTAATCCAGGCAAAACTGTAGTAATACCCTTTACTAGGAAAAGGACCCTTCGAGGCGCACAGCAGTTAAAACTGTACGGGAGGGTACTAGAACTGTCCAATGATGTGAAATATCTAGGTGTTACACTGGATAAGGAACTGAATTGGAAGAAGCATACAGATCTCACCATTACAAAGGCACTGAGGGTATTTGGAATGTGTAGATCAGCGTATGGCAAAACATGGGGATTGAACCCAAAAGTACTTAAGTGGATCTACACTATGATGGTGAGGCCCATATTATTGTACGGTAGCCTGGTATGGTGGCCAAGGACTTTAATGAGCACATGCAGAGATGCTCTGATGAAGGTGCAGAGATCGGCATGCATGGCTATAACAGGGGCGTTTCGTACCACGCCTACAGCGGCGCTAGAAATCCTACTGGACCTACCGCCACTTCACTTGGTGATCAAGTCAGAGGCGCGCAAATCGCTCCACAGATAAAGAACTCTGGGACTGTGGAGCGACAGCAAACCAAAGACTAAGCACACAAAAATGGAGACTGATGGTTTCTTAGACAGAATAACAAACATGGGAAGCGACAAAATGCTATAACAGATATAGATATATATATAACATAAGCAGAGCAAATAGGTATCGCTACACTGCATTTGCATTACATAAAATGTATACAATATATACATAATCATATGTCATTATTAGATACTTAATTACTATGTAAAAGTCGTCAGGTCGTAAGGTACTCGTCGCATGGAATCGTGTAACAGTAAAAATGTCTCCCCGAGTAACGGTGCGATAGTCCGTTAGCGCTGCGCCTGCGACGGCCGCCTTGCCCCGCCAGTCGACCGCGAGACTTTGCACTGAATGCACGTTACTCCGCTCCTCGCTTACCGGTTGCTAACGTAAATAATCTAGCTCATATTGCTACCGCTCTTCCTTCTAAGCTTGCTGTGTGCCTTACCGCTTACTGTGTTTATGCTGTGCCCTTCACAATAAACTGTTAGTGCATTTAAACGGACTTATTCTTATCCACCTCCAGAAAGGTCAGTAGCAACGTCCTTATTATTCGTGCACGCTAAAACAGTATATGGTACACGGACGGATCAAAAATGGGATCCAGTACGGGAGCAGGCATTTATGCGCATAACTACAGTAGTAGTGTAAGCATGGGTAGTTTGGCAACCGTCTTCCAGGCGGAGACATACGCCATAATTGCCTGTGCACAGGAGAATATAGACAGGCAAACCAGAGGGCAGACTATCTATATACTCAGTGACAGTCAAGCGGCCCTTAAAGCACTTACGGCGCCGAAAGTGGAATCTAGACTAGTCTATAATGGCGTCCAGGCACTGAACAAGATTGGAAGGCATAATAAGGTGCAACTAGTTTGGATACCAGGGCACGAGGGCTTCATCGGCAACGAAAGAGCGGATGAGCTTGCAAGAGAGGGATCTATAAATCACTTTGTAGGTCCAGAACCATTTGTGGGACTCTCGCAGGGAACCATAAACTCGGCCTTTAAAGCCCACGCCAAAACCAAACACCAACACGAGTGGAGGAATGGAGCGGGCTTAAGGCACTCTAAGCTCTTCATAGAAGGAGTGGACTCGGGCTAGACTAATAAACTCTGGAAATCCAGTAGAAAGTAGCTCAGAATCGTATCTGGGGTGTTCACAGGTCACTTCGGGGTCAAGGATCTCTTGGCCAAGATGGGACTATCGGACAGTTTAGACTGTAGAATGTGTGGCGAGGAGGATGAGACTATGGAACACTTACTGTGTGAATGTCATGCCCTTGCCAGACAACGAATGAATTACTTTGGTAACGGCTATCCGCAACCAAAGGAATTCAAGGTACTTCCGCTGAGCTGCATCATCCGCTATGTGGAAATGATGGAGCGAAGTTGGGAGTAGACATAAGGAGAGGGCAAATGCAAAAAAGATCCCACTGGGTCGAAGTGCATCCGAAAGGGCCCTCATCTAGATAAGATAACAAGACACGAAAATTTATCTGTGGATTTTGATAGCAACTGTAAGAGAGTGTATTATATAAACGTTATTTAGTATATGCACGTTCATAAAGCTTAGGTACTGTAAGCTTAGTGGCTAGATTCTATATCTGTGTACAATCTAAACACGCGGCAGCGTGTCAAGCCAAGTTCAATCAAAGGAACTGGCTAGCCAGCGCCGAGTGTGATATTGCTGTCATTTAAAAATGTGAGATCTTAAAGTAGATTAGATTTGACTTGGCCAGTTTTTATCAGAATTAAAATAGATATATGATGAATAACTTTATAAAATGAATGATGTAATGAAAACTGGTCAAGTCAAATCTAACCTACTTTAAGATCTCGCATTTTTAAATGGCAGCAATTGTTATAGGTATCCAATAACGCAAATAATATTTGGATTTTGCATATAACTTGGCACTCATTTAGATCTCCATTCTTTTTGCGGCGAAGCCCATAGCCAAGCATAATTTTTGTATTGAACTTGGCTCTCTTTTTTACATTGATGTATCTCCACATGTTCGGCAAATAAAATATTGTTTATTTAAGCTACTAATTTACAAAACTGCAAAGATAGATTATTTTGCATGAATAGGTATAATAATTATTATTTTACTGGTATATTTAAGCTAGAGCCCAATATATGTATATTTAAGTAGACAGGGTTAGAGCCCGTGTGGTGTCGGGTTAGAATTTCACCACCTCCTTTCTTCCCGTGGGTGTCGTAAAAGTCGACTAAGGGAGCAGGATTGAAGTGTGTTGTGGGCGATGGGCTAGCAACCTATCAGTGCAATATCACATTTTGCCGATCTTTAATACCCACATTTATGCTGGAAGTGGCGCTGGAACATACGTTTCATGTGCTCTGCCTATCCCTTTTGGGAATAAAGGCGTGAATGTATGTATGTATGTAGGTATAATTAAGCTAAGTGACAAAGCATTTGTAAGAAGCGAAAATAAAAAAAATTGACCACATAATTAATAAACCCGTGTTACTCGTAGCCCCGGATATATTTTTATGACTGTATGACTAAGTACTATTAGTCACATCTGAAAATATATCGGTTTGCAAATGCAAATAATACAAATAAACTGGGAAAACACAGGTGGCTATAATATTTTACTTTAGAGCTCTTGTCTCGTGCCAATCAGTAGTGCATGAGCGAGAATAATTAGCTGTCAGGCAGACACCTTATCTTAGACCTTGGATACATACTATTTTAAATTGATCAATCTCCACACTATATCGACCCATTGGTGAGATTTGTCGGGGGTATATCGACAGTGATTTATTTCAAAGCTACCTTCCTAATCATAGAACGGTCTCGGCCAGGCGCTGCATGACAGTGACTATGCGAGAGAGTCGAACCCGCGTTCGTGGCTTCATCATGTTCATGCCAGTTTATGACCATACCTTTATTTTATTATCTTTCATAATATTAATTCAACCAAAACAACTTCACTCAAATGCAGAACTTTGCCGTGGTTTAAGAGCACGGAATCACCGGAACCTTGCGGCTTATATTATTTCCAAGCTCCTACTTTTTGTTACCATACAATTATTTGCACTTTGATATCAATTTCATCCCTAAAGTAGCGCATCGTTTACTCCGAATATAGCAATAAAGCAAGTTGATTTGCAATTTATTTCAATAAGTATGTAATAAACGCATTGTATTAAACTTAAGAACGTTAGCAGTACATAGGCTCGAACCGCATGCATTCGAAAAATAGTACATTACTACAGAGGCCGGAAATTAGGGGTTGCCGGGCGAGTACATATTTCAGGCCGAGCGTAGCAAAGCCGGATAGTTATGAGGCTGGTAACCCCTTTGCATGTCGAGGTATGTACCGTGCTTTTCCCAAACATGCAATGAAGTTACTAAAAACTCCAAGAAATCAAACTTTAATTTTCATGGCTGAACGCCGAGCCGGGATGCTGTGCCACAAATAAATTAAAATTAAAATTACTTCCCGGCCTAGGCCTTCAATTTTGTATCGAATTCCTTTACAGTTCTCTCGTGTTGTTCCGCCCGAATAGTACTTTGAAGCCTGTTATATATAACGCACGTAATGACATTTTATTGCATGTTTGAGAAAACATACATCCCGGCCCCATCTCCCGGGATCACGTACGCGAAGATATCCTACCGTAAATGAATGAATGAAATAAATGAATTTTGATTCTGCAAGTAGGCCGTAATGGAACTTTTACAGTCAAAAATTCTACTGCAGTTTCTGAAAAAGAAGACCACTGTTAAGAAGAAATGCAGAAACAATTCCAACGGCCATTATTTTTTTGCCAAAAAAAGCTTGCTTTTGCTTATTAGAATGATAGTTTTTAACTTACTTAAAATCAAACTGAACATGAGTACTTACAAAGAAAAACATATCGCAAACTGTGTTACATAATACAAGACAGATACTAAAAAAAAGAAAAGTTTATAATATACATGTGAAGGTAATGTAATGTAATATATTATACGCCAGTAGGCAGCGCGGTGACATTTGGTCGAGTTCAATCTATAAAGGCCTCGTGCGCGGCGCGTGTGCTGCGCGGCACACGCGCAAGTTGTAAAGCATTGAAACTATACACTTCAAACACACATCGAACGCGATTCGAAGGCGGGCCGGCGGCGCTAAAGTTACAACTCGGCAGCGCGGCCGCGTGCCGTGCGCGTCGCGTGAGCTGCGTGGGCCCGCGCGGGCCCGCGCTGCTGAGTGTGATAAAGATAGCGAGATACATATTAAATGTGTTGGTAGTAAGAGAGATATGACACGCTTGGAGACGCGTTAGCAGCGCGGGCCCGCGTTGCTAACGCGTCGCCAAGCGTGATAGAGATAGTGAGATACATATTAAATGTGTTGGTAGTGAGAGAGATATGACGCGCGGGCCCGCGCTGCTGCTGCGCCGCAGCCGCGCGGCACACGCGTGGCACACGCACAGCACACGCGCGGCACACGCGTGGCACACGCGCGGCAGACGCGCGGCACACGCGTTGGTAACGCGTCGTAGCCGCGTACCCACGCGTTGCTATACGCCGCCCGCTTGCGGTGTGAATATACTGATTCAACCCCGCCCGACGCGCGCCGCGCACGTCATGCGCCGCGCACGACACGCGTCCGGTGGGTGGTAGCCTTAATCGTTCGCTCGTCGATCCGCTGCCCGCTGGCATCCACACTGCGGCCTTAGGCCTGAGTGCCTTCTCGAGTAGGGCTGATAAGACCGCGCCAGCGGCGTTCATGTTAAACAAATGAAAAACGCTACCCGGTCCGCTTCAAGCGGCCACTGAGGTCGTACACTAAGATATTGTGTATTTCTGCTATTTATGAACCGATATGACTTGTTTACCGCAGCGAGAGAACCCTCTTGACTGTCTACGCGTTCTAGAACATTCAGCTATTTGTACGACTTAATCAGACAGGCATGTGAACGTGTCTCGCCGACTGTACATAGTTGGAGCCCTTTACATTAACATTTCGACACGTTTTAAATGGAATCGAATCTCTTTGAGAATGCGTCACGAGTCTATTCTTTGACGTTACTTAATAGATTTTATGGTAATATGGTAATAGCTTTTCCGTTAACGTTGTCACTTTGTTGGAGTTACTTGAGTTGGATTTTTATAACCGGTGTTATAAACACTTAACTTTGATTAGGATTCGAACCTGCGAATTTTTCACAGACCTACCTGGGTGATAGCTCCCATTAGCAGTAGGGTAACGTTTTGAAAACGCGTTAGGTAGATCCAACGTCATTTCCATATAAGAAGTCACCTTTAGATCTAGCTGACGAGCGTACAATGCGTGATCGACCTGCTGAGCTATCGACGTTTAAGTCGATTAGACGAAAAACATTGTATTTCGACCATAAAATACCAAACTTAGTTCAGTCAGGAGCGGTAGCTGCTCGTGTCAAGAGATCGTAATGAAATGCACACTTTATTACAATGGCCATAAACGCGTGTATATCTATTTGAGCCCTTCGCCTGCCTAGCTGCTGCTTAGATAGATTGTAAACTGCAGTCATCCTCATCAAATATGATAGAAGTACTGTTACGACCAACCCTTAGGGGCTTGTCTGAAAACCAAGCATATCCTGAGACGAGCACCGATTGTCCAACCTAACGCAATGTATAGTATTTTAAGTTTCAATTCTACACATTGTTTAAGTTATTACTTTGTACTTATGTTAAACGTTATATTATGTATTTTTTTTGGCAATCAATTTATTTGAATTTGGATATATCTGTCGAGGTTCATCGGCAAATTAAATACTTGATACCCTGCCTAAATTCTGTATTTTTAGGGTTCCGTACCTACCCAAAGGGTAAAAACAGGACTATTACTAAGACTTCGCTGTCTGTCCGTCCGTCTGTCTGTCACAAGGCTGTATCTCAAGAACCGCTATAGCTAGACGGCTCCCATACAACAAACGTGATTTTTTTGCCGTTTTTATAGATAATGGTAAGGAACGCTTCGTGCGCGAGTCCGACTCGCACTTGGCCGGTTTTTTATTCTTTGATCTCCACGTTGACTTTAATTGGATTTTTACAAGCCAGTCGATTAACACAATATTGGCCAAGAGAGCTCTCTAAAAGGGGGGGTAATGAAGCGGCACATCAGATATCTTTGATCACCCCCTCATTGGGGCGAATTGCTCTCCTGAAAGGGGGCCACTTAATCCCATTCAATATTGTGATAGAGGAATTGAAATATAACCGGCGATTTTATTACTTAACAGTTTAATCTTCGTGGAAAATTCGGACTTTTACCTCTCGAACACCAGTTTACGACCTTTTGTTGCGCTTTTAAGAGAAACTGTTTCTAAGTGGGTTAAAATGCTTAGTAATTGACTGCTTAAGTTTAGCTTAATTTAATGGAGATGTCTGTAATTTCATGCTCTAAGGTAATTTCTCTTTGTGTAGCATAAAGATTAATTAAACGCGAGCGTCTAAGCTAACTTCATATTATGTAGTTCTACCTACACAAACCACTAGCATAAATTATTTCTAAACTACAAACTTTTTAAACTACTCAAAAACCAGCATGCTTTAACTTATCTTTAAATTTTAAAGTTTTTAAATAGGTACATAAAGAATTTAAAATGGATACTAATAGAGCATGGAATATAGTGACGTCCCTTAAGTATGAATCTAGTTGTGTACAAACTTCAGAATAACAGAGCATTTTTGTAATTTCATATAATAGTTGTTCATCATCAGCCTATACACGTCCCACTGCTGGGCACAGGCCTCCTCTCATGTATGAGAGGGAACGGGCAGTAGTCCCCACGCTGGCCCAGTGCGGATTGGGGACTTCACATACACCTTTGAATTTCTTCGCAGATGTATGCAGGTTTCCTCACGATGTTTTTCCTTCACCGAAAAGCTAACGGTAAATATGAAATCATATTCCGTACATAAGTTCCGAAAAACTCATTTGTACGAGCCGGGATTCGAACCCACGACCGCCGTTTGACAGCCGCATGCCTGAACCACTGGGCTACCGTAGCTTTTTCTAATAATAATATTTATCATAATAGTTGTTGACAGTCATCAATCAAAGTGAGAACATATTTTTACTGTTAAAGTCCTTATGACATTGACATAAGATTGCATTTCACCTAGCGTGTGGAACAGGATTCTTCGTTATACCTCTACCGTATTGAATATTCTGTTATTAGTACCAAAGTGCAAAGACAGCAAAGTAATAACGTGTTTTTTTTTGTTCCAGGTACGTGTTCACACTAATAAGGAAAACATCATTAAAACACTAGTACATGCTAGTAATCTAAAAATAAAAATAAAAATAAAAATTGTTTATTTGAAAGAAAACCTTAATTACACAAATTATCATGATCCTGTGGCTCCACGTGTCACGTGGCGGCCAGATTCGGTTTAAAAAGACTAATTACTAAAAGGTACATTATTCTTCGGCTACAAACAGGTGAGGTTCTCTTAGAAACAAAGAAATCTACGTATCCATAGTCATTGAAGTACTTAATTTTTATCTTCACCGTGATGGGTTGATTGTATTTGTAAGGCAAGATAATTATAGTAATATTTTTGACAGGCGTATAGGATGAAATTTCAAAAAAGGAAACGGACATCCGCTTTAAACGTTTGTATACTGAGATTATTTGCGTTAGCCGAATTGCATCAAAGTAGTCTATTCAAAAAGCAACTCTACCGTCCCAGGTAGAAGACTCCAATTCCAATGACAAGTTTATGAAAAATCGACCTCATTAAATAATATCTTTGGTATGAAACCATGACTGCCTTGCTGGTCTTCTTTTAGTAGGAGTGTAAAATTATTTAAATTCTATGTCATTTTATCATTTTGGATGATAGTTTTTTTTGTACAATAATTATAACGTTGAATTTAATATTGAATGCAAGACGGAAAGTACTTTCATAACATTATTTTACAACAAAATATATATGTTACTCAAATCATGAAACTCATCTTTATAAAGTTTTTTTTAATAATACATACCTAAAGCAAATGGGACGTTTAATCTTTATCGACTTCTTAAGAAAAGTTTTTAGACTGTCGACCTCATTGAGTTTTCACATAGAGCTTAAAAATGCATTAAAATAATAATGTTATTGCCTTATTCACTTCAATCAATTATAGGCTGTTTCAGACGATTTAAGCATTGTTGAGGAGACATAATTTTTGGTGACATCGTTTTCTCTTCAAGAGTTGTTATTATCAATATTTTGTTTAGCTGCTGAAGTAAACATCTTCGGAGGATACTCTTTGATAAGGAAAAACTGAAGACTAACGAACAGTGCCAATAAAACTTAGGTAAATAGGCCACGGAAAGTAGGGCGATTAAGATTAAACCCGCGTCTATAAATCAGCTAAGTGATGCAATACGGGAGATTTATTATATTATGAACTCATTTATAAGAAACGTGGCTGCGAAGTTCAATTTTCTGTATTATTATGTTCGTCGTTGAATGCGGTGGGATTATCTTTCGTATTGAACAGCTATATAATAATACTATTTAGCCTACGTCCAAAAGTATTTCATGAGCACCCCCTTTTTATATCATAGCTCCAAATTTCAATCTTTAATACATGTAAGTATACAACACGAGGACATAACATGAGTCAATAATATTTCAGTTACTAAAACAAGAAAAAATAAATGCACCAAAAATTCAACCAAAAACGAAATTACATTGTAAATTTTCTATGGAATCATATAATTCGCCGCAACGACAAACACCTACTCTGTTTAAAATAATTGATAAAATTTCATTAGTAAAGGTGTATACACTTGACTAAAATTTCGACTTTTAATACAAAAAGCATGGGTGCTCAATACTTTTGGACGTAGGCTGTATATTCTTCTTCTTCTATTATTTTATACTAGCTTCTGCCCGCGACTTCGTCCGCAGCTCCATACAAACTTTTACCCCCCCCATTTCACCCCCTAAGGGGATGATTTCGGAGGTAAAAACTATCCTATGTCACTCTCCATCCCTTCAACTACCTCCACTTAAAAAATCACGTCAATCCGTCGCTCCGTTTAGCCGTGAAAGACGGACAAACAAACAAACACACACATACACTTTCCCATTTACAATATTATATGGATACTCAATTCAAACGTATGTTAGTTCGTTAAGAGGAGTAGTTACGTTATTTTTCAAACGGGCGTAAGGACAGGAAATTTTTGTTTGCATCTCCTTGCCCAGCGAGCCCGGTACGTTTTATAGTTATGTTTTACGTGACGTCTCCGTACATTTTCGCCGTAAAATGTGACGATAAAACCTATCGCGCTAGGGCCCTCGAATGTGTCGGTCCCTCATCGATTGTGTAGCGCTTTCTACGTAGGTACATCACGTAGAAAGCGTTACACAATCGATCAATACGTGAAATCTTGTAAGACCAACTTCCCAAATGACAGTCACGTTCAATTCTTGTACACTTGTGTTTGTGAGTGTATTATTATGGTATCATCAAGACATGATCGAATCTATCTCCATAATCTGAATCTGGCCTTAGGAACTTCTAAACTACACATATCACTACTACACTCATCGGGTTGGCCCGGTTAGAATACCGTCATGGAGCTATTGAGGACTAACAAAATAGCGGGCCAAGTGCGAGTCGACTCACGCAAGGGAACCCTCGTCCCCGTATTGTTTGTAGCTAATTAAACTTAATTTTGGGCAATGTCTTGTCTAATATGCTCCCATAACAAAGTGCTTATCGGCGTCCAGCTCCTCCTCTACGCTGGCAAAATTCAACCTGTAATATTACTGTTTATACTTTATTATTTTTCCGTGAGGTAGGGGTACAGCGAAATGTCATCCCGCTCGAATTTGGAGCAGCCCAACTGGGGAAGAACCTCCGCCTTGCAGAAGACCACCGCCATAACAACACTACTACTCGCTCTGTAGTAGTGTTGTGTTCCTGGAGGTGAGCAAGGTCGCCAGAGCTCCCGAGGATGTGCGTCGTGTTGAGAGCGAGGGAATTTGTTCCTTCAGCTGTCAACACGGCGAATCCTCAAACATATCTTAAAGGCCGGCAACGCACTCACAACACCTCTGGTGTTGCAGGTGTCCATGGGCGGCGGTAATCGCTTACCATCAGGTGATCCGTCTGCTCGTTTGCCTCCTATAACCTAAAAAAAAAATACAAAGTCACAATCTTCTAAATTTTTCCTAAACCTTGCTAGCTACATTTTATAATTCAAGGTCAACGGAAACAACTCTATATAATATAGAGTTTTCCAAAAGGTTATAAGTAATTACTAGCGTAAAGTATCTTTTCATCTGTCTGCAAGTGTAATTGTAGTCTGAAAACCAATGCAGCTCACTGAAATTTCGCTACAACGTAGCTTGTGAAATATATTATATAGGTACGGGAGATACTGTGTATTTGGAATTTCTGTAGCCGAGCGCATTTAACTTCATAATTAAATTTCCCAGGATAAGCTAACAATTAAAAATTCATAAACTAGCCTCATTCAAAGTAATTGAGTTATAAGTCAACAAGAAATTAATTTAACTTTTGTTGGCTGTAAATTTGAATAATAAGTGGATCAAATCACGTTTTAAATAGGTATTTGACAGCGTTTCTGTATGGGTGACGCGTGCCCCGAGTCAGAAGTCGCCGATTCAAAAACGTATCGTGTTGCTTACAAGTGTGTACTTACTGGCGTGAGCATTTCCATACTCGCGTGTCTATCCATAAAAAAGGACTTAAACAGCCCATTCACGACCGATCCATCAAGCGAAATGGAGTAGCGCCGCGCCAAAATCGGTCCATGAATGTGAAACTGTTTCGTTCAAAGATAGTTGGCCCGGCACATATCTAGGATATCCAAACGGAGCGCCTACATTCACGACCACAAGCAAGAGACAGCATTTGGCGCGCGAGAGGGTTGATTTTTCTCGTCTCGCGCCACGCCGTGGCCCAAGTTGTGGTAGCCCCGCAGCTAGAAACACAAGTCGCGTTAGCTAAGATTTCTGGCATCGTCAGACATATTTTAATTTATAATTACTTTGAATATTAATTACTTTGAATATTGTCAAAGTCTTGAAGTGTAATTACACTTGGACTAGACTTGTCGGTGTGATTAAAGATTATACTCCTCCCAAGAAAAAGTTACGATTAATTCTAGGTTTTATTTTTGAAACTAGCGGTCCCCCCCTTTCCAACCGAGTTGTAAAAAGAATGCGAACGGAGGTACGGGGTAAAATAAAATATAACCTATGTCCACCCAGAAAGTCTAATCTATTTACGAGTATACTAGTGAATTTTGGAAATCGGATGACTTAGTTCCGATGGTTTCTCTGCGCGATCGCATCGAAAATGAGGCTATCCGCAGCAGAACCAAGGTAACCAATATAGCTCTCCTAATCACTAAACTTAAGTGGCAGTGGATGGGGCACATTGCACGTAGAACCGAGAGCCGTTGAGGCGGAAAGGTTCTCGAGTGGCGACCACGTATCACGAGGTGTAACGTGGGTAGGCCAAGGTCGACTGACCTGGTAAAGGTCGCGGGAGGCCGCTGGATGCGGGTGGCGCAGGACCGGTCATTGTGGCACTCTGGGGGAGGCCTATGTCCAGCAGTGGACATCTTTCGGCTGATATGATGATGATATGATGAGTTTCGATGGTGACCTGTTGCATTCAAATTACAAACAAAATATTTTATTTAACTCTAAAATATTAAAGTACAGAACTCTTATTTAATTATAGGAAATCGTTTACTTCAAATCAGCACCCATTCGGCTCTTTTTATTATGAAATTCTGTCTGTTTGTACCTAAATTTACATACATGCTTCGCTGCAGCCCTTTTTGGCAACACCAAAATTTACTGACACCAATTGACCTTCTTATCAAATCAAATTTGGAATGGATATTAAATTTAAAACTCAGCGAAGATTCTTGATGTCAAGCATCCCTTCCTGTGCGGCACGGAGGCTTGGGATTGCGAAAAATTTCATGTGTAGCTCTACCAGCATTTCTATCGTCCGTCCACAGCTCATACAGTCTCGTAGGTAAAATCCTTGGGGATCCCCCATCAAACTACGAGATTGCGGGCTTGGGCGTCGCTAAAAATGCATGGTTGTCGGCCTGCCCGGGGGAAGACACACCCGCAAATCCCAAATCCCAAAAGGGCTGGGACGATACCATCTCCAAATTACAGTATGCTACTCTCCTCCATAACAGCTAAGGGGGCCTAGACAAGGTTACAATCGCTAACGCTTCGTAGCGAACGAAACGCAACTGTCACTGTCACACTAATATGGAAGAGTGATAGAGAGACACAAAGCGATTCTATGGCGAAGCGCAAGCGAATGTCACTTTGTCTAGGCCCCCAGGAGCCGAGCGCGCTCGTCTGACCGTAGTGGGATGCAAGGATGCCGGCCACTGGCTGAGCGCCTACCCCTCGCCTAGCACTGGCACCTTCCTGGAAGCGGACACCCTCCGAATAGCGGTCAGCTTGCGCCTCGGGGTCCCAATATGTGCACCGCACAAATATCCCTGTGGCAGTGACGTCGACCAGCTTGGGCACCACGGTCTGTCATGTACTAAAAACGCCGGCCGCTTCTCTCGCCACGCCGCCTTAAATGATATTATCCGCTGGTCTCTTGCTATCATGAACGTACCGGCGATCCTCGAACCAACCGGTATTGCCCGAGACGACGGCAAGAGACCGGACGGAATGACCCTCATACCGTGGAAGATGGGCCGGGTCCTGGTGTGGGACGCAACCTGCGTTGACACACTGGCCCCGTCCCATCTCCACGGTACAACTCAAAAAGCCGGGGCGGCGGCAGAGGCGGCGGAGGCGCTAAAAAGGCGTAAATACAGCGGTCTCGACGCCAGATACCACTTCATTCCTTTTGGCGTCGAGACCCTCAGTCCGTGGGGTCCAGGGGCAACTGACCTTTTCAAAAACATCGCGAAAAGGTTAGTAGACGCCACCGGGGACAAAAGAGCTGGCAGCTTCCTCGCTCAACGCGTCAGCATCGCGATACAGCGAGGAAATGCTGCCAGCGTCCTCGGCACAATGCCACGGGGACCCTTTTTAGATATATTTAAGTTTTTATTTTAGTTTAGTGGTTTAGTTTTTAATTAATTTGTAAGGCTTTTATATTAAGTTTAGATAGTAATTGTTTAATGTTATTTTAAGTCTCTTTTTTCAATAAATTCTTTTCCTTAAAAAAAAAATATATAGGAAAACAAACACAATGTTCATATAAATCTTTGTTCAAGAAAGAAAAAACTACACAAACTTGTATACTTGCGATCTACGACATTCTCTGTTTTACCGCTCTAGGCAAGTAATGTATAACAAAAAGCAACATATGATATAGCATCGTTGCAAAGTAGCGATTACTCCTTTAAAATACGCTGCTGTATTTCCAATGTATAGTTAGGACCGGACTAAACATTGTCTTGCTGTGAGAGCGTTGTAATTGAGACTGAAATTTAATCCCGTAACGGAAATGTCATTTGCATACTCGAAACGTGGCTGTACCTACAGACTCGGGGACTACACAGGCTGTGTGTAAAGTATACTATTACCCTACAAGGGTTATAATGTCCAGGTCATTTCACAAGAGTGGGCACGGCACGGCTGACAAAGATACATACAAATCTGTGTTTAAAAAGTCAACATTGCCCTCGTTTCGTTGTATAATTTGTGATACCGGTAAATATTGATATTAAAGTTAATAATTCCAAGTAATTTGGCAAATTAAATCAACGGTACATAAACAAAAAAGAAGTTAAAAAGGCTAGCGGTGGCTCAAATATCAGCTTACGCAAATATTTTCCATGATATGTAACTAAACGTAAGAATGGGTCTTAGGGTAGCGCAGTCTGCAAGTCTCTAAACTATAGTGATTTCAAATAAAAAATATTAAATATTACTTTGCTTTGGTAATTTGGTAGTTTCTTATGCTACGTTATAAAATGTAACATGATGCTTTATTATACAATTTAACCGTGACAAGCCTCACGTGACAGCTTGATTAATAAACCAGCGCGCGAGTTGCGCAATCTGCTCTTCTTTTAGCGGAGAATATAAGTAGTTGACTAGTGATTGCATGCGAAGCTAAAAAATTAATTAGTCATAAACATGAAATAAATAACGCTTCAGAATATTTTTTTATTTATTAAGAAAACAAACAGTCGTACATAAATCTTGAGTAAGATAATGAACAGAAAGTCAGACCTATAGTTTCCTGAAAAGTACTAGTTAAAAAATACGTGGCTTAAATATTAAGTGTAATATGACAACATAGCAAATATATTGTGCCATAAACAAAACCCACTAACAAAGATACCTAGCATGACCTGTAACTATGTATGTATTTATTTTGAACGGACTATTTCAAATAGTTTCGGAAATCCACTGACAGTGGCACACTCTTGTGGTTACGGCAAAGCGCACGCCAAAACGAAAATCAACCTAATACGCGGAACTGTTTAGAAATTCTCTGCTCTGCAGTGTTAACGGTTGCAAGCATCATAGGTTGTCGTGCCATTTTTTTTAAATACTACTTAGCAACAAATTGTACGACCGGCCTGCTGTATGGTAAGCGGCCACCGCCGCTTTGGTCCGCTGGCAACTCTAGGGGTGTCATAATACTCATAATATATATGCCCGTTGCCGGCTCTAAATTTTTTTTGCACTCGTTTCTTGAACAACCTCATACTATAGTCCAACCTCATACTCCCAACACAAGTATCACTATCCTTGCCAGGAGAAGCCAGCCACGAATTTAATTTTACCTATTTTAGTATGATACCAATAAATATGTTTGGTTAGATTTTTTGTAGTCCTTGGAAAAACCTCGACAGGGAGCTTTTTCTGTCATGCACCAGTGCGTTTTGGGAGGTCCTCTACACCGTACGCGATGAAAGAGACCTTTTGGGGCTTTCAATGGAAGAGACCTTTGGTTGAATAGACCCGGATCACTAGGATGCTTTCCGCTTAACCACGCCAATTTACCGGCAAAAGTCTCAGTTTCCATGCTGCTGCGCTCGGCCCGAGCGCTCGCCCGGAACAAACGACTGCGCAATTGGGCCACACCGCCCTAAACCTGATAGGTATATGGCCAGAGATTAGCAGACTATTTACAAGCCGATACTCTTTTATTTAGCTGACTGGGAACGTCATTATTTTTACTTAACGGGACTTGACGTGGTTCAACATCTTTGGTCGCAGGAACGGAACAGGTGACGGCTGGAAGACTAAGTAGATAATCATTGTACACAAGATAATGGTTAAAAAATAGGTGTGGATAGTTCGAATAATCCGGACAGCAGGCCCTCTCGTGGCTGTAATATAACACGCTCATGCTCCAGAATGTCCATTGCAACACGTTCGAAGCGAATTATACGCGTGAATATTGTGAAAGTTTACATATCTATAAGCCAAGGTAATGTTTTTCAAGTGTACTAACAACACAATAGGAAAAATATGCAAAAAAATATTCGCTACGAAGAAAAAACGATTTCGGGAAAGATTTAAAAATGGTTCTAAGTATTCAGTATAAAATGGGCCGAAGTCGTATCGAAGGCGCGGACAACTTAAGTATTTACTCGTATTTTTAACCCGTAACATTTTTGCCGACCAGGTGTGTGGTTTGTGTGTTTGTGTGTGGTATTGTGATGTATGTATAATGGAAAGCTTTCAGTAAATGATTACATGACAGTCTGGAAATGCTTATTACGTGCGCGCGGAAACTGGGACTCTGATGTCAGCGCAAATTGCTGGGATGACGTCGCCGTACACGCGGAGGCGTGCGAAAATGTACACCTACCTATGAATTATGTTAAAGTACGAGTACATTCATAAAATCAGTCTCAAAATTAAAAAAAACACCATGTTGCTCCAAACCGATTGATTTCAGACCAATATATATTTGTACGGAAAGAGACGCGACATCAGTGTAAAAAAATGGTGGGTGTCGCTGACCCACGAGAGTAAAAAAAAAAAGTTGGAAATATTTGACATCAAAAATTACCAAGTTAATGTTGACCTAGAAGAGACGTCTTGTTCTTTGCGAATTTATTCCTCTTCATGCCATTAACAACATACGTTAATCACAAAAGCAACGGACCAGTAGTTTTCAAGATATTTGGAAAAGTAAAAAAAACTTTCAAGTGACATTGCAAGGAATCTGTCAATAATTATGAGATTAAACTTGGCAGATTAATAACTAGCATTATTACCAATACATATGATATATTCATTGGCGAATACCGTTAGGGGCATATTTTGTTCCCTTACACGGGTACCTATAGCCTTTCGATCAAACTCGTATGTTTAAGAATATTCAAGCATACTATTCCAAAGTTTTATGATTATTACTACACTGAACTTATTGCTATTTAAATGAAATTCAAATAGTTGCTCGTTTTCATTTCATTCCAAAGGGTATTTACGAGTAGCTATAGTTTTTTTTTGTACAAGAAAAATATTGTAGGATGGATCTGGCGGATTTGTATGCATCCATACGGTATTTTAAAACAAACACTTTTATTAAAACAATAACTCTAGGGACCGCTTTTGTTTTTCATATCCAATATTCAACGTTGTTGGAACCGCACGCGGCTTCGTTCTTAATTTAAATCTGTTAACTGATGCCACTGACACTTCAGTTGTTTTTATATTCTCAATTAGTTTTGGCAGCCAATTTTAGCTGCGAGTACTTATATTAAGACGGAATGACTGTATTGCTAATTGAACTATCGGGTATAGGTTTATATATACAGAGAGTAGGGGTCATATTTTCCATATTTTCCAGAATAACGGATTAAAAATGTAGTTAAATGGAGAAAAAATCAACGCAAGAGGGAGAAAGAAAGGGGTTTGTTCTGTCCCTTTTTCGCAAAACGCAACATCATATGAAACTATTAACGCTCGCAGTTTGTGACGTCAACGTGCCTTGCCCCATCGTGTTCGGCGCCGCCATATAATACGCACTCTGCGGCAGGCTCGCAGTTTGTGATCTCACAAACTGCGTTTTCTCTCTAACAAGCAAGATTAAAACGGTTGTAGCTTCGTATTTCTTTGAGATATCCGAATGGGATTTTCGTCACTTGGCATTTATATTTACCTTCTTTATTTTGGAGTAATAATAGTTTTAGAGTCTACACCCGTATTACGTCGTTAATAAAAACAATGGAAAAACAAGTTCTATTAATTCTTTTTTTATTGTACTAGGCTCATAATATTAGCCTCACATCTAGCTATATACCCTGTTATACGATTTACGAACGCATTTTTTTTTTTAAATATGTAAAACAAGTAAACTACTTTCCTTTCATATTCTCGATAAAAGAAAAAATTAAGACGAATGTGTTTGTTAAAATTATAATGTTATATGGAATGAGGCATAAGTATTTATTAAGGTTTGAAACCTAAATAGTATCAATGTAATTTCATCTTGCAAGTCGATTTTCACCCACTTTCACAAGTCATATCGATTTGAAACTTTGAAAAAATGTCCAATATAGATGACAATACAATAATTTGATACCTTCAAGTTGTTCTCATAAAGGAAATCACAATGTCTGATACTTAGTAAACAATATCATATACAGGTTTCATTTTAAGGCACGCACTAAAACCTTTTTTCGTAAAAACATATTATTAGTTTAACACTTTCACTGCCAGAAACCCGTCTAGCGGGCGCCTACGCCGTAGTCGCTTTCCACTACATACGGGGAGAATCACGGGATCTGCTACGAGCGTAGCGCGTAGCGGTTCTTGTCAGTGAATGTTTTAAGTGTTGTATCTTGACATGCGATTACAGTCCCATTATGCACGGCAATGTCACCCGGAGCTAAGGGTGGGCTAATAATAGTCCCAATTAGCATTCTCCTCATTTTGTCTCGTAGAAAGCGGCTTCATAACGACACAAACAACATTTCAGGGCCGGTATTCCATCCGCGAGATTCCACTTTACGTCACTTTTCTCTGCATAGATGACAGAGATACATCAAAGTATTGGTCGAATATCATTAATGGAATACGGCCCTGCGCTTGGATGATATTCGAAATTTTGGATATTGCTAAATGCATCATAGTAGGGCAATTTCAGGTGATAATTTGGACGCTGGACAAAAGCACCAAATTTTTTTCAGGTATTTGTTAGGTCCATAGCTTTAAGTTTTTGATAGGAACCAACTCCTCCGTCAGCCATCTTTAATTTTATGGCAGCCATTTCAAATTTTAGTTAATTTATCAATTTCCTGAGTTCTATTTAACATAGAATGACAAATTTAGTGTCTAAATATAAATATTTGGGGTTAAGGGATTCAACTAGATAGTTTTTAGAGTCGAGTTCCCAAATGATATCAAACGGAACCCTGTTCTTGAGCTTCCGCTGTCCATCTGGCTGTCTGCGTATCAGCAATAGCTACACTGTTCAAATTTACATAGAAGTAGTGTTTCTATTGCTGCTTTAACATACATTCATAAAAAAATAAAAAAAACAGTGCTCTCATACAATGAACGTAATTTTATGGCGTTTTTTTGCCCGCCCATAACAATCGGTATATCTCTAGAACCGTAATATGTAGACACTTGAAATTTCCGGAGATTATGTGTCACTATAGCCTCTATAATAACGGGTGATAAAAATGTAATAATGTTAATATATTAGTAGGGCAGAGTGCTCGAACAAATTGTCATAAATGTGGACACGCTGGACAATTATAGTACCATTTTTGTTTCAGGCACTTATTAGGTCCATAGCTTTAAGTTTTTAATAGGAACCAACTCCTCCGTCGGTCATATTTAGTTTTAAGGCGGCCATTTTAAATAATTGTTAATTTATTAACACATCCAGTTCCAAGTCACTTAGAATGACAAACTTGGTGTCTAAATATACATAAATACGCAAAAATGGAATTAGGATTTAATTCCTAACTTTTTAAGTGATGACAATCTACATTTACAGATTTGTGAAAAAAAGTACAGTCGGCGAGAAAATCACCAATTTTGACTATTTTTTAATGCCATTCGATCCCATTCCTATTAAGGATCAAAATACTCTTTGGGACCGACTAAGGTTTGACTACCATGTTTGATGAACATTCATGATCACATGACAAGATACCATGTTACCGGTGTTGCCGGTTGCCGGAGATAGGTAGAACTAAAATAAAATTTACCAATTTTGTACCTTAATTCGATGTCTTAAAATAAAAAATAGTTTTTTTTTGTATAAAACAGATTGCCAAGCTTTGCAGGAAACATATAAAAAAGTTGAATTCTTTTAAATTGTATTTTTATTTTAGTTATTTAACCTTTATAAGAACAATAAATAAATCGTTAGCTTTGATGGACCTACAGCTAAATGACCATTGTTTCCCTTAGGGGTAGTCACGAAACGTTCCGAACGTACGTTAGGATAACTCAACTGTCATTTTTCCATACTAAAAGTGACGTTTAGATCTACCTGACGCGCGTTACGTGATCGACCTGGACCTTGTTAGGTTAGGTTTGTTTTATAACAATCCTCAAAAGATAATTCTATGAAACATTGGTCGGTAAAATAAGCTACTTCTCGTACATCCATTAAATAATATACCATTTAAAAAGTTCACACCAGGGTTATAAAAATATGTAATAGAAAGCTGCACAAATGCAAAAAATGCATTAATCTTAAAAAGCAAGAGAATGGCTTTTCAACATTAATCGGCTTAGCCAACGGTCTGATCTATCTTCAACATTAATCGGCTTAGCCAACGGTCTGATCTATCTTCAACATTAATCGGCTTAGCCAACGGTCTGATCTATCTTCGGGCATCGCTGATGAGCTCAAGTGGTCCTGAAAGAGAAAACCATTCGTTTCAATTATTAACTTTGAAAGCTAGAAGGTAGGGGAGGATTTGGTTAAGTAAATTGTAAGTGGGAAAGGTTTTATTACGATTTAAATCAAGATTAAACTGTATCACTTGGGGTCTAGATATTTAAGTACTTGATTGTGTAAAAACCCTTAAAAATACTACCTTGTCGATATAGTTATCGACACTTAAAGATATCGAGGAAAGAGTAAATTAAGCATTTAATACTTCTGCTTGCTACCCGTGGCGACTCAAGCAAGTTCACGGGATAATGTATAGTCCGCGTCCATCCCCTATACAAACTTAACACATTCACTGCCAAGAATCGCTACGCGCTACGCTCATAGTTGGTCCCGTGGTTTTCCCACTGCGTTCCAATGCTTTAAGGGGCTCCCATAATTGGCGTATGGGATCGTACCTTCGATCTGAATCTCTTAGTTTTCTTAGGTTTTTTGTAGCTTAGGCTTTAAGCAATATAGTATCATTCAAAGATCATTGTTTTCGAGATATTTGGCATCAAAGTTGAACAATTTTAGACCAAAAAACCGGTTTCTGGACACAACTTTTGTGTTAATTGGTTTAAAATGAAAACTCTGGACCAGTTTTTAGGGACGTCGCAGACGAACCCAAATATATAGATTTCGTATGTGTTAGATCTTTCACGTCAATAGAGATACAAAATAAGTGTTATTTTAGACAATGTTTTAAAAGATCATACAAAATTAAGTATTCATCTGTTTCAAAATCCGGTAGACCAGAATGGAGATAAAAGATTGAAGAACCGATAACCGTTTGATTTATACTTCTATCTGTAGTGCAAAAGTAGGAGATACGATTCAAAATTTGGCAAAAATCGATGGTAGTCCCTTAAAAACCTTATTACTACTCGTACTCTTACAAACGTTACCTCTCTAATATTACTATATTAGAGAGGTAAAGTTTGCAAGAGTATACGTTAGAGTTTATGAGTGTGTAATGTAGATGGAGTATATAATACTATAGAACATTTTTTTTTGTCTGAAACAAATGTCGCTTTTTTAGCTAAATAAAAACAGAAGAGGACATTTCGACAATAGACCCGAGATGAAACAGTAATTTGGCTTGGCCTTCATTTTTTACGACTCACTGTCAACCATCTTTGCAATCAAATAAACCCATCTGAGCGGTAAAATTGTTTCCGCCATCGATTCGGCAAACGAAGAAAATCAAATCAAAATTATGTCTCGTCTTATAATCAAGACGACCGTAATTTCGGACCGCTTTATGAAATTCTGGTAAAATCGGCAAGTAATGAAATGTGGAGCAGCCATAATGACTTAATCAAACCAAATTGGCTTCGTCTACTAGTTATGAAACTAATAAATAGGTAATAAAATTCAATGCCAAAACAAGATTATACTTAGTATGAGTAAATATCAGTACAGCTAATGGGAATGTAAAAAATACTAGTGGCTTTGGAAGCAGTAGAACTAGCGACTCTTTTTTTTATATTTCTGAACACTGAATCGACATAATTCGAGCAGCATTCTGGCAGACCCCGTCTTCAGCGATAGTGGAACACGAGTTGAACTTCTACTAGAAAGATTGGCCATATACTCGTACCTCTAAAGTGCAATGGAGAAATGGGAGAAGGCATTAATTTGCCTCATACGAGTGTAATACATTGAACCTATAAACTTTCATAACTAGTTAGACGTTGGGAAACAATGCATTTGTGAGCACTCTACTGTTTGTCGTACATCTTTATAATTATTATCTTTTCAAAGCAGGTACTACAACTTCGCCATTCCCAAGTTTTAATGAAAACCGACAGGTAAAAATCAGAAGTAATTATGGTTTCTTCGTTGTTCAGAACATTCTGCAACTTGGTATGAGAAATAAAGCGTTATTGCCAATTAATTCGGTTCTATTCTTTACTCGCTGGGGCAATATGGATGGTTGTATTGAGTTCACGGACCCGCGCTTCGAGGGATCTTGAGGACCGCCACTGGGGCAATATGGATGGTTGTATTGAGTTCACGGACCCGCGCTTCGAGGGATCTTGAGGACCGCCACTGGGGCAATATGGATGGTTGTATTGAGTTCACGGACCCGCGCTTCGAGGGATCTTGAGGACCGCCACTGGGGCAATATGGATGGTTGTATTGAGTTCACGGACCCGCGCTTCGAGGGATCTTGAGGACCGCCACTTTCTATTATTGTTGCCGAAGTTTCGATTGCTCCAACTTTTGCTAGAGCCTCTGGGCCCGCTTTATAATGAAGTTAAAGGGTACCTTGAAAGTTTTTGACGAATACACAATGGTTCGGTGGCAAACAACGATATCAATCTTTTGGCTTAATGAAATGCTGCGATGCTTTACAATTTGAATCTTGCGAGACTTTTGGGATACGCCATACATGTTAAGTGGGTTAAGTGTGCCTTACATCGCGGTGAAGTTACGTACCTGCCTATTATTGTGTGTAGGCTGTATGTATAAGGAGGAAAAATCGATGTTAATAAATGCGGTCGGCCAAGCGAGAACGCGCTGAGCGACAGCTTCCCACTCAGCCTAGGGTTGCCTCTTCACACAGCTTTTACGAGTATTCGAAGCTAATTAAACGAGCGGGTGAAGTGAACCAAGTTCTGCGTTTCAGCTTGGACTAGAATTCTTTCGCATTTCTCAAACCGATTTGTGAAATTTCGTGAGCTGGTTTGATAATTAATTATATTTTGTGGTCTATACACAAAAAAACAGTAAATAAAAAGACTTATTTATGCTTCACTTAACCGATCGAATACTGTCTTAGCACGTGGTAACCCGAATAAACATACCTACGGATCATCTCGTATCTATAACATCACATATATCATGATACAGTCGGTGAGCACAAAATCTAAAATAAACCCCCTATTCTAAAAGCTCACTGAACAAAAATATCGAAATCATGTCTATCGTTCACCGTCTATTTATGCAGATCGAATCTCAACCCAAATAAACCATTGAAAGGCCATGTTAGAATAAATCATAGACATAAAACTGTTCGCACGAATACCCTTTCCTGTTCAGGCAATTGTCGCACAAAACTAGGCAGCCCTGGCCCAGTTAATCACTGGCACAAAGCGGGTGTTTCCTGCTCAATCACTGGATTGCCATTCAGTCATGCTAAAGGCTAATGTTTATAAAAAATACAAACAAAAGAAAACCACACGCATATCGACGGCGAAGTACCATGAACTTCTGTATACGAAAACCTTATAATTACATTACGACTAATTAGCGACTCATTTGCTTGTGGCACCACAGTTGCCAATTTCGCGCACCCCTCAACTGATGGTGGCAACTGTGATTGCCAAGCAAAATATGCGCCTATGATAGAGAAAAATTTAAAGCAATTTAGGCTAACTTTTTTAAATCCGAAATCAAGGGACACTACTTACGTCTACTGGAAATTAGGTTTTCGTATATAGGAGTTCAGGGTACTTCGTCGTCGATATGTGTATTTCAAGCTGTCAGTATACGGGTTGGGTATCAGGCAGGGCTCATGGCTCAGGGCTCAGTAGTTTCTGAATCCACACAACCCATCTGACGTGTGTCACATTTGATGCAATTTTCAAGCAATTTTCTTATCCGAGCCAGGCCAAACCGGCCACGGAACCCTAACTATTCTCAGAATCCACAAACAATTTTTACTATGTAAAACTACAAGATCGCCTAGGGTGCCGCGCTGACGCGGCGCCCCGACATATGTCGTCGTGTCAACGTGTGCTGTCAATATATATAAACATTATTATTGTGTTGTGTATTTTAAGTGTTTTCTGTAATTTTTAATTGTTGATGTCCACTTCTCCGTCACAAACCGTCAGCCAACCAAATAGTCAGTCATCTCCGGAGCTTATACAATGCCCACACTGTATCACTCCCAAATTTTTTAAGGGACAGCGTGGATTGAACATACATAAAGGCAAGTCACATAAATCTGCGAATAACTTATCTACCCATCATCCGCGAGAATATAAGAGGGCCTTCCCAGTCATCAAGCGAATCCCGAGAGGTGCTAGATTTTCTGTCGCTTCGAGCCTTTCCAAGGCGATTGACGATTGCGTCGCCAATAACTCGGTTTCAAGTTGGGAAAATCTTCTTTTATTCGCTTTCAATACCCTACATGTATCCAAAAAAGATTCTCATCGCTCTCTAACCTCCAAAATTAAACTAAATTGTTCTCGCTCGTCTAATGTTGATATTTCGCAACGCTCTTCCCCAATCGGACCTAAACATAGAGACATATCCAAAGTGGTTGAGGCAAAAGTGAACGATGGGGACCTAAAAGGTGCTGCGAAAATTCTTTTTTGCAGTGATACGTCAGCCCCTGATACTCCCGAAACACTCGCAGTCTTACTAGCTAAGCACCCGCCGGCTCATTCATCCCCTAACTTCCCTGATCAACCTAACCCAGCCCTGCCATGTCTTCACGCTTCCGAAGATGCAGTCCTGGCCGCTATTATGTCCTTCAAGAACGGATCGGCCGGAGGCTTAGACGGTATTACACCACAACACCTGAAGGACATTACTATAGGTTCTCCGGGGGGCCGAAATAATGATCTTGTTTCGGCCATCTCTCGCCTTGTAAATTTTATGATTTCAGGTAATGTCCATCCAGAGGTGATACCAACTTTGTTTGGGGCAAACCTATGCGCTCTTGGTAAAAAAGATGGAGGCATTCGCCCTATCGCTATAGGATCAACATTCAGAAGGCTAACATCGAAAGTTTGCTGCAAATACGCCGTGAAGGACTTAGAGACTATTTTCCAGCCAATCCAACTGGGTTTCGGATCTAGAGGTGGCTGTGAAGCCGCCGTCCATGCTTGCCGAACTTACCTTCTCAACTCCAAAGATCAGGTACTCCTAAAACTAGATGTCGAAAATGCGTTCAATTCCGTCAACCGCGATGCTTTGTTGACAGAAGCTCAAAAACTTATCCCTAGTTTATATCCTTATCTTTGGCAATGTTACAGTTCACCTTCAAAATTAACGTACAAAAATCACAATATATCCTCCGCTGTCGGCTGTCAACAAGGCGACCCATTAGGGCCAGCCATCTTTAGTCTTGCAATTCATCCCATAATTTCGGCTCTAAAGTCCAAATTTAACATGTGGTATCTCGATGACGGTAGCCTGGGTGGTGAAGCGAGCTCAGTTCTCACCGACCTCTCTTCTTTAATTCCAAAGTTTCAAGAAATCGGCCTTGAACTCATTATGAATAAATGCGAGATTTATTTAAGTCCTGAAATTGTTAATAAATCGCAGATTATTGACAGTTTTGACAACATCTGTCCAGGCATTAAAGTCCTCTCGAAGAGCTCGCTTCATCTTCTCGGAGCCCCAGTTTTCGAAGAAGCAATCCCGGATTTTATCGACTCCCAAATTCGCCGTTTCTCCGATTACTCTGACCAACTTCTCAAAATTAACTCGCACATGGCTCTTTTTATTCTTCGTTCCTGTCTCTTTGTCCCCAAATTGACTTACTCATTAAGGTGTAGCCCCTTCTGGAAATTTCCTCAATTATGCGAAAAAATTGACAACATCTTGCATCTACATATCCAAAAACATTTCAACATCCACATCAATGAAAGGCAATTTCTACAAGCTACCCTGCCAATCCGACATGGTGGCCTCGGAATCAGGCAAATTTCCAGCATCGTTCTTCCTGCTTTTCTTTCGTCAGATCACAGTACGTTGCCTCTTATAGGTAAAATAGTTACTCCCTCACTTCGAGTTTTTGAGGTAGCGTACTTACACGAAACAGAGGATGCCTGGAGACTGGCCTGCCCGGGTAAAACCCCGCCTTCAAACAAGGCAGTACAAAGAATTTGGGATGAACCTCTTTGTCGCCAGGCTTCAGAGTGGCTTTTAAACTCTGCCTCTACGAGGTCTGAGAAAGCCCGTTTATTGGCATTATCGCAACCCGAATCCGAATTTTGGCTACACGCTTACCCGTCTATTCACTGTGCAACTCTCCTGGACAACAATTCTTTTAGGTTGGCTGTCGGTCTCCGTCTAGGCGCGGATATCGTAGTACCCCACCGCTGCCCCTGCGGAGTCGATATGGACCGTTTGGGCTACCCCGGCCTCTCATGCCAAAAGAGTGCCGCCCGCTTATCCCGCCACGCCTGTCTTAATGACGTCATCCGTCGGGCTCTTGCCAGTGTAAACGTGCCAGCCGTCCTGGAACCTCCCGGCCTGGCCCGTGATGATGGCAGGAGACCCGATGGATTGACACTCATTCCGTGGCGGATGGGTCGGCCCCTTATCTGGGACGCCACCTGCGTGGACACCCTGGCCCCGTCCCATTTAGCCGCAACTTCTTTGAGAGCGGGCGGGGCGGCAACAGCGGCAGAAGCAGCGAAGCGCCGCAAATATGCGGGTCTGACAAACTGCTACATATTTGCGGCCTTCGCTGTAGAAACTCTCGGACCGTGGAGTTTGGATGCCCACAGTCTATATAAAGAAATTAAAAAAAAAATGGTTGAAAATACGGCTGACCATAGAGCTGGCTACTTCCTCGGCCAACGGATAGGAATTGCAATCCAACGAGGAAACGTGGCCAGCCTTATGGGCACCCTTCCGAGGGGCAGCGACCTCGGAGAGTGCATGGATATTAGTAGTTAAGTAGATTTAAGTGTTAGTGTTAAGTTTTATATTATATTGTATACTTTTGTAATTGAGTTCATAATTGAAATTAAATTCATTATCTCAGTTGTTGAAGTTAAGAACTAGATTGTTTTTAACTGCCTATTTGCCT
Source organism: Epinotia demarniana (assembly GCA_945867215.1). NCBI lineage: Eukaryota > Metazoa > Arthropoda > Insecta > Lepidoptera > Tortricidae > Epinotia > Epinotia demarniana. Next base: position 7,081,316 of record OX244276.1, on the reverse strand, counting down.
ATATGGTACGCACGCCACTGCCGATAAGCAATAACTCTTAGAAGGTCTCTGTCTCTCCATGCTAATAAATATCTCGTAAATTAGATTTGAACTTTTTATGTTTAATCATTTATCGTCCAAGACCGGGAACCCAAATAATATATCTAAATAAATCTACGAGACAAGCAACTTAACAGTACACGTTTGACATCTAGCTTCTGCCAGCGACTCCGTCCGCGTGGGTCTCGTTTGTATCGTACCTCCATACAAACTTTTTCCCCCTATTTAATCCCCTTGGGGACTGATTTCCGGGATAAAAACTATTCTAAGCCCTTACCCGTGACTCAAATTATCTCTATACCAAACTTCACCCATACAAACTTTGCACCCCTATTAACCTAGTTAAGGGTGGATTGTACCAAAACCCTACAATTACTTTTCTTGTATTCTAATAAGGAGTCAATACACAAAGTTTCAAGTTTCTCACTTAAGATTTATTTCATCCCCATACAAACTTCCAACCCCTTGTTACCCCCTTGAAGATGGAATTTTGCAAAAATCTCTTCTTAGTGGGTACTTACGTCATATAAACTACCTTTTTCTACTCCTGTAGCGTTATCTGTCATTTATATAGGCTTTAGCTCAAATACAATGACACCGGTAATAAGTTGTCGAAAAACTCTATGCTCTATGGCCCATAAACGCACTCTTTAGTGTACTTTTTTGGTTCATACATTTTCCATAAAAGCACTGTTTACCACGATGTCAAATCATCTAACTTTTTTTTAATCAGCGACTATATTGCGGTGGTACCAACTTCATAAGCAAATTTTACGAAATAAAGAGTTTTATTTACTATCAAAAATTTGTAAAACATAAATTATTTACTAAAATAAAAATAAATTATCATGTATTGTGTGTTAATATACATAATTTCAGTCCACCTTGTCGGGGGCCTACCCACGCTGCGCGTTCCGGTACGTGGTCGCCACTCGAGAACCTTTCCGCCCCAACGGCCATCGGTTCTACGTGCTATGTGCCCCGCCCACTGCCACTTAAGTTTAGCGATCCGGAGGCCTATATCGCTTACCTTGGTTCTGCTGCGGATAGCCTCATGACCTTGCCTGATGACCTGGTAAAGGTTGCGGGAGTCCGCTGGATGCGGGTGGCGCGGGATCGGTCACTTTGGCACTCTTTGGGGGAGGCCTATGTCCAGCAGTGGACGTCTTTCGGCTGATATGATGATGATGATACATAATTTACCAATTATTGGTATTATTTATAAATATAAACCGATCCGATTCGGTTCGGATCCGGATTCAGTTTAGTTCGGATGCCAAGTGCAAGGAAATTAAAAACAAAACAGACCATAAACAAGAGGTGTCAATGTGTCATATTTCTAATTTCCCACCAAAGTTCCAGTTAAAAATTTAAAGACGAAATGTGATAACTATTCGTTATTAATAACTTCTTAAGATTTGATTCGTGTTTGCGAAGTGAAGAAAAATGTGTACGTTCCTTTTAAAATGGACGAAGAAGAAAATAACTACACCGCTGAATACGTTGCGTAAGTAGTAATAGAAATAACGGAAAACTTACTGCCTGGAGAGTCAAATGCTATTTATTTAATATTTGTCGTAGAAAAAGTATTGTATGCAACGGTGTACAACTTGGTCTTAAAACGCTCGTGGCGTCTTTAATTGCGATGCTCGCCAAGGCTCGCATCGCAACTCACGACACTCGCGTTTTAAGACCCTACTTATACAACAGTTGCATAAAATACTAATAATGATAAAATCAGCTGTCTAGATTCAACGGTTTGAGCTGGGCGTTGATTTAAGTGAGTGAGTCAGTCAGGACTTTTACGTTTATATATATATATATAGATAGATAAGATTAAACGTGATAAGAGGATTTCAGATCATAATCGGGAAAGGCATGCATATCACCTTTAACTCATATGCAGTACATGCAACCTATTTACTGCGTAGGTATAGCGCAAGCGTGTGTATTAAAAATGTTTCCATAATGAAACTTTTTCAGTTTATGCCTCCACGTGTATTTCGGCTATTCATGGGCTTGTTCATAAAAGCTTTATTACGACACGGAACCTTTTCTGACATCTTAACATCCATTCTGCTCGTATTTCCTCGACAGCCCCTAAATCCAGTGGCGAATCTTTTCGTGATTATTAAGCTTTTTTCTTCGTTTGTTTCAGCACTTACCTACGTAGGTATATTTTCCTTATTGGGATACATATGTTTTAATATACTTAGAATTGGTTAATAAGGTCCGGTTTTACAAATATACTGGATACTGGTACTGCAAAGAACTCAGGCAAACCCGAAGGACACATAATATAGCATATATCCGTCTAGAAAGTCCATTCAGCACGCAAGTGAATTTTAGAAATCGGATTTGTGGTTCCAGAGCTTCAAGTCCCATTACAGAGGTCCCATTACATACAAACTTACAAAGCTACAATCGCACAGACTTTTCCTCTTTATAATATTAGTATCTGTCCTATACTGTTCCCTTCTATTTCGGTTTAATTATTCTCATCGTCTTGACCTTATTGTAATTCTAATTATTATTATTATGATTCTGTGTGCAATACTACTTAATTGATTTTAATCTTGATTATATATTATGGCATTCAATAATTATTGTAATATTCAGACATAAAAATCGTTGAATTATTTGAATTTTGTGAAATTGTTCATTTGCATGCCTTTTCTGGTAGAACATAAGCAACACTATATTTATTAGGTCATCTTTTGTATGTATGTTCTCGCAATAACTAAATGAACGATTGAAAATATATATATATATTTGGTGAGTTCTTTTGATAATTCTAAGTGGTTATAGATATAACAGTCCCGCGTATCGCTTGGCGTTGAGCGGCCCCTTCTGGGCGTTTTAAACACATATATTATGTATATATATATATATATATATATATACATAATATGATATATCTATAACCACTTAGAATTATCAAAAGAACTCACCAAATGTGTCGGCGGTTTACTAAAGTCAGTCAATTACAGTCAGGGGGGAGTCAAGAGGTCGTGTCAAGAGTCGAGAGCTTGATGCCGGGGTCCTCGAGGGGCCGAAGGCCCGATCCGAGCACGAGGAGCTGTCCTGCCCGGAGTCACAATCTGACACCAATTTCACTACTGGCGCTGGAGCGCACAAATCGCAGTAGCTGAATTCTGGACTTACGTTCCAAAAAGCGGATTCTAACAAATATTTCTTATTCACAACCGGGAAGACATGTGTCTTGCAAGAACCACGGCAACCGGAAGCCCGCTTTAGACAAGTGTCCTTTTCTTTTTTTTTACAATGCCTAGTGCTGCCGTATGAAATTATTAAGGGCACTACACACGGGCCCGAACAATATATATCAGCTCAGTACGGCGCGTAGCAATAAGCTGTTAGCTATAATTTTTGTTCCTACATTTCTGTACGGGTTCTATAAGGGTACCTTTTCTCACCTGTGGCATTTCCACGAATGTTCGTGAATAGCGACGAAGGCAGAAACGCCGGAATATCCCCGACGTTGACCGCGGTATCCATCTTCTCAGAGGCTCCCTATTTCGATCCACAACTTGTTTTACCTCAGTGTTCACCCCTAGTATATCTGAACCTCAGGATTCATAATGACAATGCTTAATCGGATCGTTCGGAATCGGTCTGACTTAGACTGGCTCGTCTAAGGTCAGTTAAATGTATGTAACCCTATTCATAACTAAATTCGGTCTGAGCGACATCCGTAACTCATGCTGAGCCATCGATTTAAGGATAACGAGATATTGTGAATTTTCATACATAAAGTACAGTCGAATACCTTGGTACCTTTTCGCTTTCACTCGTTTGACAGTTTAAACATTACGTTAGAGTGACACGGTACATACAATAGTGGGAATCCATCATTTTACCGAAAATAGTTTCATCGATTATCGTTTCCCATAACACTATTCGCAGAATTTTATCATCACACAGGGAATTATTCATCGAACTTCGTTAGATCGCTCATAAATTTGCTCGAATTACCATTTACACAAAAATGAACTCATCGAATTTCACTTCAATATTTTATATGTTCATCGACATAGTCGTTCATCGAATCGCCGTTACTATAATTTTGTTTTAACATAAATTTCAGTTCCCAAAATTCTTATTACATAGAAAATCCTTTCATCAGTGTTTGTCACTTGCTAATATTTACCTTTCAACGAACTGAGTAGGTACATTTCACCGAGACTTTGGACGTATACATAGGGGTAGCTATCATTTTATCGCAACGCATTACGTCGATTTACATTTCGCCGAAAACTATTCCACGAATTTTGTTTCATTGTTTTTCTTGTTCACATAATCATCAATTCATAGTTTTTTATTTCATCGAACAACTTTTCATCGTTAATCGTTTCGAATTTGTCTCAAATCGTAGCGTAACGATTCATCGAATTTACTTTTCATAGAATAGTCAGTTGTGTATAGTATTAATTTATCGAAACACGGTTCAACGTTGGTATGTTCCATATATTTTTGTTGCCACGATCAATGTTTCATCGCAGTAACGTTTCATCGAATGATGCATTTGTTATTATCGCAGCGCGTTTAGAAAAAATATTGCGGGTAGTCGTATATCATACACAGTTACTATAACAGCACAGTTAGTTAGTAACACAGTTAGTATATAGGTAATTTTCACCTAAGTATAATATAATACCTTATAGATAAAATGGGTCCATATTGACTCATATACGCTTCATATACGATATAGACTAATAATTAGGCTAAGTATTAAGCCTAAGTAAGTAATATAAAAAAACCGTTCTGGCGCTTCGCCGGCCGCTGCCGCGGCACGCTCGCTGCGCTCGCTCGGCTCGCGCGCTATGGGATCGCAGTTCACCTAACACTCCTCCTCGCTTCGCTCGTCGTCGTACCTACACTGGCCTGCCTTAAAGTAGAATAGGAAGGTAATCCGATATCCAGAGGGAGAGGTGGGTAGGCTTAGAGCTCTGTGTATATGTCAAAAGTCTCGGTGAAATGTAACTACTCAGTTCGTTGAAAGGTAAATATTATGAAGTCAAACACTTATGACACGATTTTCTATGTAATAAGAATTTTAGGAACTGAAACTTACGTTAAAACAAAATTATAGTAACGGCGTTTCGATGAACGACTATGTCGATGAACAAATAAAATATTGAAGTGAAATTCGATGTGTTCTGTTTTGTGTAAATGGTAATTCGAGCAAATGTACGAGCGATCTAACGAAGTTCGATGAATGATTCTTGTGTAATGATGAAATTCTGCGAATGGTGTTATGGGAAACGATAATCGATGAAACTACTTTCGGTAAAATGATGGTTTCCCAATAGCAGACTCATCTTTTTTCCGCATTGTAGCGACAACTGTCTAAGGATAGAAAATCAGACGAAGTCACGGACAAGATTTTGTATGGTCACATTGTTCATGAAATTGAAGTTGTATAGGTAAAACTAAAAACTATTTCCACTGGCCAAATGAAATTAAATCTTATGTCAATGTCATAAAGACTGACAAATAAATTTATCTCATTTTTATCTGTAATAAGTTAGTTCCAAGCCCTCTAAGGTTTTTAATTGCGCTGTTTACGTGCTCGACACGTTACGACTGGAGCTAATCAAGACAAAATGGCCGAATTAGACGCCATTTCCCCGGTGATTACGCATAATCACAATCAGTTAATGCTTAGTGACGTCACTTAACTTGAGTTTGTTCAATTAGGTTTGTGAGTTCCCTTTTGATGTATTTATGTGGGGTACACTTTGTGTATATCGAGAAGGGTTAGGCAGAGCACATGAAATAAACTTAAACGTTAAATATTCCCTACATATTAAGTTCCGAAAAACTCATTGGTACGATCCGGGGTTCGAACCCACAACCGCCGCTTGACGGCTGGATGCCTGAACCACTAGGCTACCGTAATCCTATCAATGATTCATCGACTTACTAAAAAGAAATCTCAACAGGGAATTTCAACGATCACTTGTTTCCGAATCGCATAAAACGTATTATAATAAAAAGATGCCAATTGAAAAAAAACGTTTCCAACCTTAAGTATACTGTAATACGGTAGAATCCCGCGTGCATTTTTTTTCGAGTTGGGTCCTTGTATTAAGGAGTCGGCTGATCAAAGGGCCTTTTTCAGGGCCGGCGAGCGGAACGTTAAATGTAAACCTGATTAGTCACGAGTCCTCACAACTATCATTGCTGGGTCGGAAAATCGGGGTTTGGGATTAGGACTCGACCATTGAATAAAAAATATGGAGAACTGCTTGTGTCTATTCCTACTCAATTGCTTGTGGCAACCACATTTGCCAATTTCACAATATAGGCTCTCCCTTTTTTTAAACCCGAAATTAAGTGAGCTACTATTATTTTATTTATTTCAATTACACACACACACACACACAATTACTGCGTCGTGTTGTGCAATTTCGTGGTGTCAGGTAACTGAACGTTAAAACATCGGAACTTGACTCCCTTCGACCAAAATCTTTTTTAGTGATGGTCTATAGATGGTCTGTTGGAACTCTGACCAATAAAATTCACGTTTATGGCGAGACTAGTGGAGCAGGGACACGTACAGCTGCGTCGAATGGTGAAGCAGGACGCAGCAGGGGACATGGTCCAGTCGGTGCGTGCGATTCCGACAAGTAGGCTTCCTCTTTTCATTCACCTTGCAAAACCATATCAAGGGAAGATATGAGAGCCACGCCGCAAACATGCAAGCTACTGATTTCCATTATGCTAAGACTTTCAGCACCCATCTGTATGCAAACTAGTTGCACAGTGTGCAAATTAGAAAAGGTGAGAATTTAGAATAGCTAATGGATCGCCAAATTGACGGTGAATTGTCATGATGATAGTCAAGTCCCCGTGTGGTCATCCAGTGCTAAGCTACGCTCGCAGCGCTACGATGTAGCTGAAACATGATGGTATATTTATGTAGAGAAAATCGCCCATGGGCCTCTAACGGATGTGTTAACACTTTACTTTTACATAATTAGGCGCCTACGCTTAGCGCGGAAAACGTAGGTCCTTGACATTACTTTGGTAGTATAGTACGTATGGGTAAATAGTATCTTAAGCAAAAAATCATCAAATTTATTGATAAAGGTACACTTTCACAAAGTGTGGTATTTATTTAATAATGCTAACATTTATACCGATCATTCGATTCAAAGCTTTTAGTTAAATTTATACTCACAAATTTTAGGAAAGTTTACTCAAGTATCCCCTCATGTTTTTGCATCGAACTTTATCGATAATTGGTAGCGGAAAAAATCAAATGAAGTATAAAAAACGTTCGTTAAACCTATTATCTCCGAAAAGATCTTGAAGGAAGCTGCCTCCTTATAAAAACTCGAGCACTTATGGAAACTGGCCATTAGTAGATAGAATGGCTCTCTATTATTTATAAAAGTTGATTAATAAATGTGGGGTATACTTTTTGATGGTTTAGTATTGGTCTGGCTGTAAGATAGACCTTGCACGAGACACGACTCGGACCGAGAGTTTTCTTTCACCTTTTGTCTGTGCAGCCGACCGACCGCAGCCTATCTCGCGCTCCACATAAAATTGATATCGAACTTATATTTTCAGATGTTTTATTACAACATGGTGGTAAATGAAATTGAGACTATAGACAATTTCAATCGAAATAATACTAATAATTACACGGTTCAACTAACGTATTCAATGTCGCTACGGGTGATATGTTTCGAACTCTTCGGGAGTTCTTCTTCAGGATGAGTGTTTGCTTTTGTTTGAGTGGTTGTGTGGATTGTGTATGTTGCCCGTAGTGACGTTATACGTGAGTTGAACCGTGTCATTATTAGTAAAATTGAATCAGTGAGTGCGTTTGTAATGTATCCAAACCAATAGGGGTGTAGACGCTAAATAAAATAGTCAATAATACTATATTTTCTCGAAAAAGGATTAAAAAAATTGCCAGATGGAGAAAAAAATAATGCAATAGTTTAAATAATCACAAAGTTATTAGTGTCTACAGTTTTAAGAGGGGTATATTTTGTCTTCCGTAAAATGTGACTTCATATAAAACGATTGTCATTTACTACGACGCTCGCAGATTGTTACGTCACTAACTGCGAGCGTTTTCTCTCTAACAAGCAATATGAAAACGGTTGTAGCTGCGTCATTCTTTGTGATATCGGAATGGGATTTTCTTCACTAGGCATATTTTTTGCCTTCTTTCTTTTGGAGTAATAATATATTTTGAGTCTACACCCGTACCCATTGCATTGTATCAATAAGCCCGTTGAGCTAGTGATATATAAAGAGTATAGTGATGTTTATCAGGTGTAACGAGACGAGATAACTGTTATCGACTGATCGATATTCGGCATAAGCAAACACTAAAACATGACTTTCATGTGTTGAAATTGTGTAAATGTGTTCACTAAAATTGTGCACTGGTAAAGTTGGTTTTGTACGATAAGTTGTTCTTTTGTGCAATAAAGATCAAATAAATAAATAAAGTTATAATGGCATACCCATGATGAAAACCCACTTTTAAAAAGGAAGCGGTTATTAATTAGTAGGAATCTTTTATTTTTAAAAGCTTTTATCTATTAATTTATTTCACATCACACACATCATCAGCCTATATACGTCCCACTGCTGGGCACAGGCCTCCTCTCACGTATGAGAGGAGGCCGTATTAATATTAATTTCGTATTAATTTATTTAACTTGTTATAAATAATAATAATAAATACATATTTGGGTAAAAATAATAATGAATACAGATTGATTTGTGGAACATTGTCATCTTACACAAATCAATCTAGCCCCAAACTAAGCAAAGCTTGTACTATGGGTACTAGACGACGATAAAGATACTTATATAGATAAATATATACTTAAATACATAGAAAACATCCTTGACTCAGGAACAAATCTTCAGCAGTAGACTTCTGTAATGAGGTACCTACTTCCTTAGTTGAACTGCATCATATCTGAGCAAAATTATAGTGCGCCGCGCCCTGCCTCGCTCGATACACCAAGTATGTTATTTGTTCCTCTTCAATCGCTGCTGATATCTGATATTCTGACTAAGAAAACATCCTTGACTCAGGAACAAATCTTCATGCTCATCACACAAATAAATATGCCCTTGCCGGGATTCGAACCCGGTTATATATGTATATTTGTCCGGGTGGAATCTTGCCACTGAATTTTGAAGCTGAAATTTTGGGTAAAGGTATAGTTTGGATGACAATTCAATATTATGGTACCATCTGGTGATCTGATGATGGAGACAGAAGGTGGCCATGGGAATTAAGTACTTAACCGACGTAACCCAGTTGAGTTTGGGCTCGTGAGAATCTCAATGAGTAGTTGATGACGGTATACAGAACAATATTGTCGGCAATAAAATATTGTATCAAAAATGTTTTTCTTTTAAGACAGACACTTATTTATACTGTATGTTCTCTGTGGTATGTTACCACCAATATTAATATTACTCCCGCCTAGAGCCTTCTTCTTCGTCTGGAAAATTCTCGTTTTCCGTTGTCCAGGTGGTTCCATGGTAAACAGGTCAGGATCAGATGATGGAATCCTGGAGAAATCTGGGAACTCTTCATATTTCATAGGTACCTACACTTGAAACGATTTGGGTACTGATTTAAAGTCGGTTAAAACTTAGTTTTAACAGTTAATTATTCGATATTACTACGTCCATCCATTTGCCTCAGAGACAAACGGTGCGGCACGGTGCCTGGGTGAAAGCCCAGCTTTACGAGCAGCAATACAACTTTCTGTCAACGTTGATTGGAGTACAACTTGGAGCACGACCTTCGCCCGACTCGTGGAGGAAACTAGCGCGTCTCTCAGAATGTTCTTAAATTAAGGCATAACAAGACATGTTATTTTTACACTGCGGTACTGCGCGCAACATAAAGAGTTATCAGTAGCACCATATTTTTATACCATGACCGTGGCCAACAAGCATACGGCCTAATGCTACGCAGGCACTATAGCCTGTGGACGTTAGCTACTCCAGATCAGTTACAAGCGTTTTGGCGACCCTTTAGTCACCACTAGAATCGCAACATTACACACCTTAAGAGAAAGTAGAGGTGCTATTGTGGCAGCAGACTTCTGTAATGAGGTACCTACTCCCTTAGTTGAACTGCATCATATCTGAGCGGAATTATAGTGCGCCGCGCCCTGCCTCGCTCGATACACCAAGTATGGTATGTGTTCCTCTTCAATCGCTGCTGATATCTGATATTCTAACATAAGGGTTTGTCTACATTGGCATAAATACCATGGCTTCGTCCGTCGACGTCAGAGGACAGTCAGCACCAGAAGTAGTAGCTTAAAATGCCACACTCAAAATCCATTCATACTAATATTATAAATGAGAAAGTGTATCTGTATGTCTGCCTGTCTGTATTTAGATGAAATTTGGTAGTTGGTTTTGTGTAAGATTGTCCCTTATATTTTTTATTATTTTATTTAGATAAGTAAGTATGAATCCGGTTCTAGCCCAACTAGCACACTAGCGTTAAAATAACCCTTATATCATTCTTATATCGGTTCCAGCCAAGTGTTAAGGTGTTAAGAATGCCTGTAAGAAAGGTGTTAGAGCATGCTCTAACACCTATATAACCAAGAAAGAGGCCCACGTCTGACAGGTTAAGGTGTCAGAAAGCCTTTAGAGCAGTGTTATCTGACACCCATAGTGTTAACCAACGCTCTACAAACACCGTAGGAACGCTTAAGGTGTTAGCTGAGAGTGTTGTAACACTCTTGCGCTTACCCAGTTTCAGGTGAGCATATATCTTACTCTTTTCTTTACTATAAAATTATGAGACAAATATAGTCTACCGACAAAATGGCGAAGATTATTAATATATGTGACAGGAGTCGTACAAATTGAAAGTGTATTAAATTGGATGTGTATGTGAAATTGAGTGATAACAATCTGCCCTTGTGATTTTACGGTAAGTGTATATCATGTTTCCCATCTTAATTTTAACGCGCCCAGGATTTATTAAAGATTTCTAATAAAACTTATGTAGAATAAAATAGACACCTAAAGTTTTTTATCATTTTCTATTCTTGTTTCTTGGCCAGTGGCATGTTAAATTAAGTGGCATCCATAGAATGGCAAAAGATACATAAATAGTGAAGTATTTTGATGTCAAATATTGAATAACCTAATCAATTTGTAGGTAAGAGTTCACCAAAACAATGGCGAACTTACATTAAAGCTTTAAGCGTCAGTTAACTCATCTATAACGCTTATTGAGTTACAACACCTGTAGTCAAGAATATTGATCAGGCTTTGCCTTTATAACGGTGTTGTTCAACACTTCTAGTATCTTGTGTTACAACACTCTTGACCAATTCTGTTATAAAGTCTCTGCCTCCACCTTATAGCAGATATAACACCTTAAGCTATATAAGACACTCCACTGCAACAACTAAAAAGCAATAAGAGTTAATGACCATCAGCGAGCACTCTTGTACAGGTTTAAGCGTTACAAACAAGTTAAAGCTTTAACATCTTAAGTATAATTGCTTTGAGTAACGCTCTTATATAACTCTAAAACCTTTTTAGCAGCGTTCAATAAAGCTCTAGTAACACTTTAGGAGTTAATTTTTTTTCTTAACTCCTCTATAACACTATTAGTTCCAACTGAGATAAATATAACTCACTTATAAAGGTTAAGGTTATAATAAAACCCTTTGCTGACACCAAAATGTTAGTTGGGAGGGACATATCTTTTCTTCAAAGCAGTGTGTGACTACCGCCTACTCGTAAAGCGGCCCGATTACAACGCTCAATAATGGGTGCGACAAATGGCAGAACACGTTACGAAACGAAATCGCCACTTAGTCGTCGTACAATCGCTATTTCTGTTCATTTAACAATCCCATTAGCAATTTCACTTACGAATAAAGGTCTCCTAAGGAACATTGTTTCCATTTTCTGGCTTGGCATTAGCAGTGAATTTATGACCCAGCTTCAGAAATAACGAATTTACATATTATACCTTCACTTCACCGAAAATATCATTGATACGTTGGTACCTCAAAAGTTTTTTTTAAAACGGACTGCTTTACAAACTAAACTTAAGGCCTCCACCCACCGGACGCGTGTCGTGCGTGGCGCGTTTGCTGCGCGGCACACGCGCAAGTTTTAAAGCATTGAAATTACACTTCAAACACACATCGAACGCGTTTCGAAGGCGGGCCCGCGCGGGCCCGCGGCGCTAAAGTTACAACTAGCAGCGCGGCCGCGTGTCGTGCGCGTCGCGTGAGCAGCCGCGCGGCACACGCGCAGCACACGCGCAGCTCACGCGCGGCACACGCGCAGCAGCCGCGCTGCACACGCGCGGCACACGTGCGGCACAATCGCAGCACACGCGCAGCACCCGCGTGGCACACGCGCAGCACCCGCGCAGCTGCAGCGCAGCACCCGCGCGGCACATGCGCAGCACCCGCGCGGCACAAGCGCAGCACCCGCGCGGGCCCCTCGCTGCTGAGTATGATAGAGATAGTAAGATACATATTAAATGTGTTGGTAGTGAGAGAGATATGACTGAGCTGCAGCGCAGCAGCCGCGCGGCACACGCGCACCACACGCGCAGCTCACGCGCGGCACACGCGCAGCAGTCGTATTGCACACGCGCGGCACATGCGCAGCTGCAGCGCAGCACCCGCGCGGCACACGCGCAGCACCCGCGCGGGCCCGCGCTGCTGAGTATGATAAAGATAGTAAGATACATATTAAATGTGTTGGGAGTGAGAGAGATATGACTGAACTGCAGCGCAGCAGCCGCGAGGCACACGCGCACCACAGGCGCAGCTCACGCGCGGCACACGCGCCGCACACGCGTCAGGTGGGTGGAGGCCTGTGTAAAAGCCAAGAGAAGACAACCGTCTACGCGACTGTGCAGCCGGGTAAAAAATGCCACCAATGAATTGTTCTCAAATAAACATAATATTAGTATATAATTCATTAATTAATGGTAATCTTGTAGGTCATCCAAGATTGTTGTGTTAATGAAAGAACAGATTATTGAACTAAGAAACGATTAGTTTCATAATGATAATTTTCATTCGTTAGGTATGTTGTTAACTGAGTTCTACTGGTAAGTGTTCATTGCGGACAGTATCTACGAATCTTTTAAATAGACGAAAGTTTTTTTAGGTATAAATGTTCACTAATATAATAAAGACGAAAAGTCTCTGATTATAAAAACTCTTTCACCAATGTAGAATCAACTTTCTGGGTATAATATGTTAGAAGCTATATTTCATCCCGCGGCTATGCCTGGATTCTTTGCAAACAGGCATAAAAACTATCATTTATTCTTGGACAGAGTCATTGAACTTTCAATTGTTACCGCTTAACGGCAACCTCCGATTAATCACTAGTCCTTATAAAAACAAAGTTTGTCGTGGCGACGGTTGGCCCCAGCCTTGTATAGGACACCTAATGGAACGGTGTCCTAGTGACAGTCTGACAGTGATGGATAGACCAGCCAGCTGAGGGGAAATCGGATTTTCATTACGCAACGCCAATGTTTTTAGCGATTCAATTTAAAATGAGTTTTTGCAAGTCTCATTTTGTATTAAATCAAACCGAATGCGCACGTAGTCGTGTGAGCGCACGTAGTCGTGTGAGCACACGAGGGTTTCTTTTAACTTGAAAGTTATGGGTATATTAGAATTGGTGATGACACTGATGAAGGTGACCATTCAACTTGTAAGCTTCATACGATACGAGTTTTATTTTATTTATTTACTAGCACATAACAAATTACAGTCATTCATTCAGTAACATAAGATGCTTAGTGTCTAGATCTGGACTACAATTCTAAACTGTGTGTGCACAGGAAGATTCATAACTGAAAGACAAAATTCAAAACTCTATTTTTACGAGGGTAGGGTGTGTTTACCAGCAACTCTTTACTTCCGTAATGTACCTACTAATAAGTAATAATACAAGATTATTTTCATAAATGTTTAATATTCGTCACACAAAGCGGCACCCTACGTAAAATATTGCTTCATCTACATATTTTGCCACAACTGTTACTATTTTACTATAATAATCGTTCGATTGTGCACACGTTCCAAGTTCTGTTACAACTCATACCCGGAAGCAAGAGTTTTTTGATGGATTATAGGGAGGTCACCTCGCTACCCACTCAAATTAGTTTTGCCCAACTTTTACTTTTCGCGATCACATATCGTGATATTGCCACGTCATTCTGTCTCATGGGGTAGGCTAACTTCGTAATAGGGCTGTGGACTCTAATTTTATTTTTACCAGTGTTACCTAGCTGCACCGTGGGAACTTAGAATTATACCTACACTTGGCGCGCGCTAGCGGGGATTCAGTTTCATTCGGTTGGCACACGCGCTCACGCCGGACACTGCTTACGCGCACAACAAAAGTTGAGACCATTTTTTTAAAAAGACTTCGCCGTGAATTCTTACCGGCCAAAATACTTAAGTACTGAAATTATTCATCAGATTCAGAAATTACACCACTTTTAAATTTCATAACCGAACATTTAAAGAAGGAAAAAAAATCATTCGATACTACGTTAAGGTAAAGCAATTGTAGACACTCATCATAATAAAAATGATTTATGAAGATTATTTCCAAAAATAAAAGTTTTTTTATTTTACTCAACTATTCATTATAAAATCATTTTTAAGCGGTTTCAACCCTAGCGTCGATTGGCCGGCACGAGCGGGCAACGAACCCCTTACATACATATATTATACAATTTTGTAGGCATGCATACCGGTAGGTATTTCATTTTTTATTTAGACTCGAGTATCTGTTTGTAGAAAGAAGGCAAGCATAATGTCTAATGACTAAAATCCTACATTAAGAACATTGCTTTGTAGAGATAGAAAATGCTTGACGTAGTAAATGGTGACAATGGTTTCTTGTGAAGGTGCATTTTGTGGAAAAGGGACAGAGTATACCCCCTCTTAATACTTTGGACATTTATAACTTTGTGATTATTTCTTGTGGTGTGTTACTTTTTTCTGAACTATAGGTATTTATAATAGTATTCCAGAAAATTCAACATTATTGATTTATATTATGTCACAATACCTATTAAAGGTTGTAAGTTTACTTTTCCGGGTTTTTAGCAAGATATTTTAAAATTCCAGTGTGGTTAATTATATCTGGAGGCTAACATGCCAATTTGCTGGACATAAGCCAAAAGGGTAACCACTAAGCAGCGTTGGCCGTACCATTTCCAAAACTAGATAGTAACTGATTTATAGCTTCGATCTTGCAGATTTATACTTAAGGGTATTTTCAATATTAGTATTACAATGTAACTAACAGTTAATAACAATGTAACTAGATCATTTCAGTATCTAAGTGTTAAAACTGAAATTTTGCATACGATAAAATGGGATGACTGCAATCAAATGAGGTCATAAAACTAAATTGTTGTTGGAGCTTATAAGTAACCTTACGGGTAGATCAAACATTTCTTTTTTTATGGACTGTTGAGTTGTATTAACGCTCGTTCGTAACCTTAGTTAGTAATTGCCCTTTATATCTACGGAGACGTAATTATAACTAATGGAGAGTCACTTGTCTCCGCCCAACTGTGTTGTATCGCCCGAAGCTCCTTTGATTTATTGTTTCTAGTTATGGACGCGGTTTTCCGGAGTCATTTACTGGATTAACCCGGAAGCGTTTACTCGTGCCTTTAAATATTGACCTTCTACGGACGTACATGTACAGTGAAAAACCTTCCACGGGCCTGGAAATTCAATCTTATGTCAAGGGCATAAAGACTTAGGGAAAAACTTTTCTCAGTGTATCTGTAGTTATTATTCGAATAAAGTGATGTGTAGAATCGCATTTGATTTATTGGTTTCCGATTTCCGATTGACGGCAAGTCACTCTTAAATCAAGGACTTAATTCCGAAATTTATTCTAGACTAAGGTACTGAAATCTTACTTTGAATAGTTTTGGTTCAGACGCTATAATAAAGAAATATTAGGGGACAATACACTAATCGATTCTGCGTTAAAGCATAGCGTGTAAGCTTCCTCTTATCGACAGATAGTGAATTTCAATAAATAAAATCTCCGTGGCTAAGGCTTCTACATTACGTAAAAGACATAGTTCTTTTTTAATTATTAGTTTTCCAAATACAAGTTATATGATACATTCTAAATATACACTCACGAAGCACCTCCCAATCCGTCGACCACCTTTTAAAAGACTGCCCGAAATTCACAAACCCGAGATTTAACCACGAAATCACCTGTCATAATCTTCATATAGAACCATATAACCTGCAGGAAATCATTCGTAAAGAAAGTACAATAGCCTCTTTTTGCAAACTCACCTCCTCCATAGTTAATATCCTGAAAAACTTCAATGGCACATAGTTCATTCTTCATTTCACCCATCATCCATTACAACCATACTCATCATTCATACACAGAATCACTAATTCCATTAGAAATCATCTACCATACAGCAATTGCGGATTCAGTCGCCCGTATCATTCGCGTGGACTACTTCCTGAAAAATCAAAAAGATAACAAAATTTATATATATACACTCGCCAAACTATTAACTTTGATGGCGAGACGGGCTCATTTACTAACTACTTTTGCATTTGTAATTATTATTTTAACATTATAATTTAGGTGTTCGAATGGTCCGAAACAGTCCACCGTAATACCACTTCACAGCCAAAAGGTTACCCTCATCAAATATATCATCAAGTCTTACCTGCGATATGAAGCACTTTACAAATTTGCATTTTCACGCCTACTAACGACCGAGACGAGCATTTCACAAATCCCACTTGAACCTAATTGATATATGGCATTTTTATGTGACATTAGTAATAAATCACGCTGCGAAAATAGATGGCGGGCAAAACACATTTTTTCACCGAATGACAAGTAGGGTCGCAGTAAAAAATGTAAAGTACGACAGTCTTTGAATAGACATGTATGTATGTATACATCTTATCACGTTTTGAATTTTGTAGAAGAACATTCTTTCTATCAGGGCAGTCAACAAGTTCTTTATCGCTGAGACAGTCGCGCAGCACTGCTGCACACTGCTGCATCACTTAAGATGAATGTGCAGAAGTTGTGGCTTTCCAATGACTTGTGAATTGGTTGAATATAGTATTTATTAATTTATTTGCGATATGTGTATTACTTATGATAGTGTGTATTATATTTTATATTTATATATATGTATTGGCATGTTTTTATTTGTCTAGAATTAATATTTATTAGGATTGTTTTCATTTTCTCTGTGTTTTTGTACACGGTATAAAATTTCCTATCTCGTTCTACCTACCTTCCTCTCAATTGCTCAAAGGTTAGCTGGAAGAGATCCCTTATAGGGGTAAGTTCGCCTTTGTACTTTGATCTATTGTGTGACATGTATATTCTTTAATCTGTTATTATGTACAATAAAATGCTTACATACATACATACAAGTTAATCTAGATTAATTTGACTTTTTTTAATGAAAACTCGAGGCCATATTATTATTTTTACTCCTATGAAATCATAAAAAATACATAACTCAAAAAATTGCGGAACATACATGGGGTATTTTCGGGTACTTGGGTGGGAAAAATCCAAAAAAAAAAAATTGACGTCGCTGTTTGGATCACCCTGTATAATATTACTCGTTAATTGCACGCTCACATAGTTCAAACGGCTTCCAAATTCCCCTTTTTCGACGCAGTGGTTTTGTGCAACATTAACTGACAGCTAGACTGACAGATATTAGTATAATCAAGAAATGAATTAGGGACAGCCGATCGAAATCTTGTTAAAATTAACCAAGAATGTTTTCTTGGTTAATTTTAACAAGATATCGATTTAACCAAGAAAACAAATTTATGGCTCACGATTATTTCGCATCGCTCAAGAATATTAATTTCGTACGAAATATTTTTTTTTTTCTGTCAGATTTTAAACGTGAAGGCAACCTACGCTTTTCGCGTGACTATGGCGCGAAGAATGTTGAGCGACGCGCTGGCGGCAATAACAAGTTAGGTAAACCTTCGCCGAGCCTTGGGGTGCGTGTCCCTAAGGTAACTTTAGCGGTAAGTCCATTACGTATCCATTCCAAAATCATTGCAGGAGACCGTCAAAAATTGCCATAGTGATCAATTTAAGATAGCGTTGCCATACGTCCCGGTTTGAAGCATGGAGTCCTGGCGTCCCGGCCGATAAGCAAATTGTCCCGGTTTAAAAATCATAATAATAGGTTAAGAACTATCATTGTAATTAGCTTTTTTTGGCAAAAAATAACTGACTGTTGAGTTTGTTTCGGCGTTTCTTCGTAACAGTGGTCATCTCTTTTAGAAACGCTGGTAGAATGTTGACTTGTAAAAGTGCCATTACGGCCTCTACTTGCGGAATAAAATTCATTTACGTCACACCTAGTCATAATGCGAGTTTTACTGCACGCTGCGCGTACGGCAAAACTCGCATTGTGGCCAGGTGAAGACGTAAAATTTTGTACTCACACGGGCGGTAATTCGTAAAGCCCCAGAGCGCATGTTTATGACCCTCACTTTCGGTTCGGGCCACAAACACCTGCGATCTGGGGCATTCACGAATTCACCGCCCTAGTTACGTAATGTACTATAACAGTACATATGGTGCTACTTTCCCGCACTAGTGCGGTGAAGAGCACTTTCCGTGCATATGTCAAAACATTAAAGAGCCATATGTACAGTAAAACGTTGTACGATTCACGTGCGAGTAGGTAATTCATGTCGATTTCGATTTAAAACACTCCCTTCGGTCGAGTTCACTACTAGTTGCGAATTTCCTATTTTCGTCACTTGTATCGTAAATAACTATTATTTCATTTATAAGTTAACTTCGAACTAATTGACTTTGAAATTCGTTGAAATGCACGCTTATCAAGAGACAGCCCGCGAGCTCTCTTTCTCGCACTATCCGTCTCTCTCTTATTAGAACACTTAGAAAAAGAGGTATAGTGCGAGAAAAATCGAGAGTATTATGTCGCGGCCGTCCTATGATAGACGTGCAGGTCGATTGCGTTAGATGCATGTTTAGGCGGTCATCATACTGCCACTGATGTATCCTGCTGCGGCGTGCGAAGCCGCGTAGAAACGCCGGTGCGGAGCAGTGTGAAGTACCGTGCGGAATGTATATAGGGTGCTCTCGCACGCTTTTAATCGACGATAGGTCCCAGTGGTCGATATGCCGTCTGCAAACGATGCCATGACTTAGCGACTGATGACTTTCATTAGTGTTAGCCCTGTCTGGGGAGCGCCCGCATGCTTTACATCGACCGATTTGTCGACTCGCGAAAATGCGCGTTTAGGAAAACCAATCACCCAGCAGAATCCAACCGATATGTCGTTTGGACAAATGAAACGCATTGTCACTATCGGACGATATATCACGGCAGATTACGTCCACAGTCGACAGACGAATCATCCATTCGACAAATTACACGCGTCAGATAAAAACAGTGATAGCATTCGTCCGAAGTTAGGAGCGGTGTTTTGTGAAAGCATTTGATAGACAACAAAGCGCTTTAACAGGAATTCGACCGTTTATATTTTTATTGGATCCGCACTAAAAAGATTGACGGATTTTGATCGGGTCCTCCTTTTAATTGGTAACTTGTTAGCTTCGTTTTGCAACCCTTTATAAAAACAGGCAATATTTGTTTAGTTTATTAAAGTTAAGGCGCCGTAGGTTCATGGTCTTCTCTCCCTCTCACTGAGCATAAACGTGAGCGAGATGGAAGTGCGTGCTCGGAAGCGCGGAAATCATGATTTTTAATTTTAATTTTTTGGCCGTTTAAATAAATAAAAAAGTAAACACTGATTTCCCTCAAACATGATATTGCCAATTTTTAGAAGCCATTTTAATATTTTTAGCTTTTGTTCGTAATTTGTAACAAATATTTTAAGTGTATTTTAGACCCTTTTAGACCTATGTTCGTGATTTTTTTCTATCGAGCGAAAAATGCTTAATCATGTTTCTAAACACTGATTTCCCTGCAGAAAAGCCTCAAGATTACTATTCGTATTTTTTTGAAACCATATTATTATAAACAGACGCATTATATTGTTTCAAAAACACTGTTCGCTTAACTTCGCTGAACCTACGGCGCCTTAAGGGGGTGAATTGTAAATTATTGCGTGCTTTGAAACGCCGTTCTGACTAGATTAAGAAACAATAAGGTCTGATTTTCAGATATATGATTCTTGACTATATGAATGTTTATCTGGTTTAATCAATTTCTACCAGCCAATGTTGGTTTTTAATTTTCCTTTTTTTACTCAGCCTTCTCAAACAATACATTATTACAGAATCAAGTTATTAACACTATAGTATTTTATCTCCGTTCTTCACCTAAAATCTCACTTAATGAAATAATAGTAAGGATAAAACTTCATTAGGTATTTATAGAGATTTGTCAAAAAAAGCCATTCCCTAAGAGTGTTGCATCTCTTTTTCTCCTGCGCGGAAGGCATAAGCGTGTCTCTAGTACTAGTAGTACTACCATTAATACGGGGTAAATTATGACGCCACGAGTATTTTCTGACAATCATGATGATAACATCGTGATCTTTAAAATGAAATATAATAGCCCATTAAAAAAAAACGTGGGCAGTTTAGTATACACAACCAGACACACCGTAATTTGACAGAGCATATTTATGTTTTTCTTAATCTACGAGCTCTGGGTTGTTTTTCGCTACGCGCTAATGCGGCTCACCCCGCCGGTCACCCGTCACGAAAAGAGACCTCTACTCACGCTTAGTTAACTACGCATCGCGGTGTCAAGATATATTTGTGGGTGAGCGTAGAGGTGACCTTAAAACAAGTTACAGAATAGGGGGGCAGGTTGGGGGTCAAAACGTTGGGATGTATCATTTATATGCGATAAAATCCGTTAGGATCGTTTTATTCGATGAGTAACAATCCCGGAAACCGAAGACAATAGAATTATATAATACTTTACTTTAAAAACCAAGTTATAAACGATTTCAATTCAGTACTTAACTTTACTTATTCGAAGAGTTCCCTCGATTTCTCGAGAATTCCATGATCGGATCCTGACCTGATGTCCATGGCACCACAAAAAATATTTTTTTTTATACAGTTGCTCAAAAAGTGCTACTTTACGTAGCTGTGCTACGCGCGGAAAGTTGGTTTTCGCGAACTAGTGCTTTTCACTTTTCCCACTCGTACAATTTGTACCTATCATTAATTATTATGTCAATAAAAAATAAATAAGATAGAGCTGTATTAAAAAAAAATATTTTTTAACAATTTCATTTTTTTTTCGACTTTTTATACCTACAGTTGTTACAGAATTAATAATATAAAAGTTTCGAATTCCTTACTTGTTTTTTCGCAACTGTATTAAAAAAACTCGTTCGATACACGTGCGGAAATCCGGACCCGTCCAGAGTCTTGCCACTTAGCGTGCTCGTGACGTAATGACACACTTTCCGCACTATAATGTACTATTCCAAATCGTTCCAGGCGTCTTCGAGTAATCGGGGAACATTATTAAAAAAAAAGATTCCGACGAACTGAGAACCTCCTCCTTTTTTCAACTCGGTTAATAACTCATTACGGACAGAAGTCCTTCTTTTGATGTAGAAAAACGCCATACCCGACTGCCAGCGCTCAATAGCCGATTAATCTCACTATGCCATCATCAAATAGTGCTGTCATGGTGGCCAAACGACCAATGGCGCGTAAGAGCTATTGCGGTACATTAAGCCTCAATGTGGAACACTCATGGTCAGCGTCAACTGAAATGTGTTCCATATTGTATGGTTAAATTGTTAAATGTGAGACGACTTCACATTTAACTTAATCTTAAATAATTAATTACTCGTAATCAGTCGCCGCTCGTAATCAATGTGTTTCGCTCACTAGTTCTGGCACGTGAACTTGTGTTTATTTTCATTAACATATTAGATAGTAGCCTAGTGGTTCAGGCATGCGGCTGTCAAGCGGCGGACGTGAGTTCGAATCCCGGCTCGTACCAATGAGTTTTTCGGAACTTATGTACGGAATATCATTTGATATTTACCGTTACCTTTTCGGTGAAGGAAAAACATCGTGAGGAAACCTGCATATATCTTCGAAGAAATTCAAAGGTGTATGTGAGTCCCCAACCCGCACTGGGCCAGCGTGGAGACTACTGCCCCTTCCCTCTCATCCATGAGAGGAGGCCTGTGCCCAGCAGTGGGACGTATATAGACTGATTTATTATTATTATTTTGTTTCTTTGAATTTCTCAGCATTTAGGTAAATACCGGTGTAATGGGAAGCACGGGCCGAAGCCAAGTGCATCTCATATACCTATTAGGTTTTAACGAAGACAGAAGATCTTGATGATGATGATCTGAGGGAACATCTTGATGATGATGATGATGATGATGATCGGAAAGTTGTTCTAATATTGGTTCTCGGGTGGAAAAAGAGTATCTGAGTGATGTGCTCGGGTTTGTACGTTACTGAGTGAATCATTCTGTAGGAATTTTCTGAATATTCTGCAATTGTTTAGGATTACAGCTTTATGCATTACAATCTTCGAGCAACACGGAAGGGAGTAGGCATTAGTATCATTTCCCCTCTGTCAAAGTACAAGCCCAAACGGGCATGTGCATCTAATAAAACTAGTTGTCGCTCGGATTTCCAACTAGACAGAGTCCAGTCCCGCGAGTGAACGTTACTTACACAAAATGCCGAATTGCTCTGTTTTCTGCTGTTAAAAGAGGTCTGGGACATCAAACTTACAAAAAGATGGTGTTACATTTCACATGTTAGTAAATATTTATCGTATTATTGCTGTTAAATTGCATTAAGACACCAAATTCGTATATTTAATTGTAAAATAATTGTCGGTTTTGTTTACCAACATCGATTCTGCTCGCCCGTACAAAATTCGGATCTGTTGAGCAACAAATCCGACTTCTCGCCGATGAACAATAATTTAGAGATGTTACACACCTACATAATTGTATCGATTTTGGGCGGTGCACTGTGGCGTAATAAAATCACAAGAGAAATTGTAATCAAATATATGATATAGGTTGTGCATTGCATGTTATTATTACTGGGTACCGTGACTGTTACAAGTTCAATAATATTAGGTCTCCCGCGCGTCCGATTGCGATCACGGTGATCAATTTTATAACCTTTACTTTAGCTTGCTTTTTATGGGTAGTTAGTAATAATTTTACCCGTCTACGTATTGTAATAGTGTTGTAAATGATTGTTTCGGGAAGCCGTAAAATATTATCATTCTCATTAATGTCGGCGTTTTACATAAAAGTAAAACGCTAATTAAATAACTTACCATATTCGAAACCTATGTATAACTGAGAGTAGCAACAATGTCCCTCCTGACATTATTTATACTAAACGGGACTTACTTGCGTATATTCATTTACCTCACTGAGATGTGTTGCACCATACATGGTCACGGGACAAGTGGCTTGTGCTGTGCGTTGCGGGTATCAACATCTTCTTGCTGCGCGTCTTTTCCGAACTACCCGCATTTGGTCCTGTCACCAGTAAACTTCATATAAAGCTGTCGGCATTCTATTTTATTCTAATAAAAACTTATGATGTTTCAGTTTTTTTATTTCATTCTCCATTCTTCTTAAGTAATCGAAATCTATCGATATTGCTACATCGCAAATTGCGTCTAGCCCTATCGTGTCAATGTGTGAATTGACTGAGTTGTGACTCGTTCGTACACAAAAATGTATGGGGGTGCAAGTTTTATCGGTGTATTGTTTCATATTGTATGTATTAGTGTCATCATTACAGTTTTGTCTTTGTATGTGAGCGTGCAGAGCTGCATTTGTGTGCATGTTTCCCCCCCGCAAGAAACGACAGAACTATTTGACCGTAATATTCATAGCTAAGGCGACTCCCTTCCGCTAGGAAGGCCGTGTTGCTCGAAGGATTATACTGACCGGCATGGCATGGCTATCATATGACGGCTCGCGAGCTGTGTCGCTGCGAGAAAGACTACCCGTCTCTTTTTATTAGAACACTTAGAAAGAGACGGGGAATCAATGTCACCGCGGCGCAGCTCCAGGGTCGTCCTGCGATAACGCTTAGCAAGAGACGGACAGTCTATGTCGCCGCGATCATTAATGTAATCGTAATTTTTTTAAATGTATTTTTCAATAAACCATGGGTTTTCATTATACTTCAGGATTTGTCTCTTCAGGTATTAAGTACCTACCTAACTATGGAGTATTTGGTCTGTTAATTTTCCAAGGAAATGTGATAGGAGGCAAACGAGCAGACGGATCACCTGATGGTAAGCGATTACCGCCGCCCATGGACACCTGCTACACCAGGGGTGCATTTTTTTCACAAACGTCCGTGTCGTGTCCTCGACGTAGTGTATGGCATCGGCACATTGTTAAAACAATATGGGTTCAATATTAAGTAATATTCGTTTTTAATCCTTAAGAGGGGGCGCTCCGCGAAATCGGAGTTCTTAAATTGAATATTTACCTATGACAAACTAAAGCGAATGCCAGGAAAATGAACATACAGAAACTACATCATATTTGAAATCTATTTGTCTGAAAAAAACCATACAAAACCAAAATTGCCTCGATAGAAAACAATCGCCAAAACATGTCTTATTTTTACCTAATTTCAATTGTGTGCCGTTCCCGTGCATATAATTTACGTAAAAATTTAGTGTATAATAATAGCTCTTGATATTGCCTAGTGATTTGACGAGCGGCGTTTTTTTATGTAGTCCCTTTTCAGACTTATCGAGGTATAACGTATTTGGCGTATAAGTCTTTTTTATTTAGCGCGATACTGTTTCTCCCGTCGCATGTTTCGTGCAGTTTGGTATATCTTCTGTTGCCGTTCGCGGGCGGAGTCAATCGCAATCGCTCCGCTGAGACGAGAGGACTACGTTCTGTGCTCTCACGACAGCACGGTGAACATAATTATTTCAATAATATTGTGACCCAGTATATTCGTCCAGTAAATGAATGTATCATTACATTCCAGTAGATATTTTGGTATATTTTGAAATAATATATTGAAAAGTCGACCTTAACATGTAGACCTTAAAGTTCAAAATACAACCATAAGATTACGCAGCGATCGGCCGGCGACCGGCTTCTTAGAATAATTTGTGCAGTACATGCAAAACTACACGAACATTTTTTCTGTCGAGCGTGTATTTACTTTATGAAAGATTATCACTATCACTACAACAACATACCTAGTACTCGTATAATAAAACAAAGTCGCTTCCCGCTGTCTGCCCCTATGAATGCGTAGATCTTTAAAACTACGCAACGGATTTAGATGCGGTTTTTTTTAACAGATAGAGTGATTCAAGAGGAAGGTTTATATGTATAATATAATTTAATATAGTATCCGAGCGAAGCCAGGGCGGATCGCTAGTTGAGAATAAATCCGGTTAATTTCAAAATCGATGTCCTCTCGGTCTCTAAATACGAATTCGAAGTCGGAAATAATTCAAAAAGTGGTCGCATTATTTTCATTTTTGAAATATTTTTTGTAAATTACGATGCGCGTTTTTTTTTAAAGAACGACATACGTTTTCAGGCTTTTCGAGAAATGATGTCCATTTTGAATTCCAAGATGGCGGACATTGTTTTTCGAATTTAAACTTTCGTGAGACATGTTGAAATAATACTAATACAAGGTTCAACTCACGTATTAAATGTCACTACGGGCGACATGTTTCGAACTCTGCGGGGGTTCATCAGGATGAGTGTTTTCGCGGCGGTTTCGCTTGAATCTTGTCGTGATTCAAGCGACACCGCCGCGAAAGCATTCATCCTGAAAAAGAACTCCCGAAGATTTCGAAACATGTCGCCCGTAGTGACATTATTGACATTGTTTTTCTTTGAAGTCATCACGGGTGTCGCTTTTAGGGTTATCGAGGGTGCAGATTCCAACAATTATTGCCTGCGAACTTGGTCATTTTTATATTAAAAAAAGTGAACACAATTAAGCAGTTTTTCTTTAGTACCTACCAGTATGTTCAAAATTGATAACTAAAGGGCCAGAGCGTCTCCATTGTCTCCAAGCAGGAATCCGAGATCAGAATTGAAAAATTTGGCCGCAACACTGTGGCCTGAAAATCTGACTTTCATAGACATGATCGAAGGTTTCATAATATATAACAGTTTTTTTAATGCTACTTATAAATTCACAATTAAATTCACGTATTCAATGACATGACAGGCGACATGTTTCGAACTCTTCGGGAGTTCTTCTTCAGGATGAGTGTTTTTGATGATTGTTTTGAAGAAGAACTCCCGAAGAGTTCGAAACATGTCGCCTGTCGTGACATTTAATACGTGAATTTAACCGTGGTTTTATTAGTAGTATTTTAGACATGTCTCACAAAAGTTTTAATTCGATTATGGCTTTTTTTTGCTTTAGGTTTTTACTAGCCATTGTAACCCTTACGTGATTTAGTAAATAAAAAACCGGCCAAGTGCGAGTCAGACTCGCGCACGAAGGGTTCCGTACCATTATCTATAAAACAGTAAAAAAAGTTTATTGTATGGGAGCCCCCCTTAAATATTTATTTTATTTTGTTTTTTAGTATTTGTTGTTATAGCGGCAACAGAAATACATCATCTGTGAAAATTTCAACTATCTAGCTGTCACGGTTCTTGAGTTACAGCCTGGTGACAGACAGACAGACGGACTGAGAAGTCTTAGTAATAGGGTCCCGTTTTTACCTTTTGGGTACGGAACCCTAAAAAATGGAAGATCATATTTCAGTTATAGCTTTCGAAACTCTGACTTAATAGCGAAAATAATATCTTCAAATATAGGTACAGATTTTGTCTTGCTTCCCACTTTTTATAATAGGGATGATGACTAAATTTTTTTATGATGTCATTTGAACCAGTTTTTGGACAGGAACAAATGTTTGTATTGGAGGAACTACAATTAAAGAACATAAATACCCAAAAATTTGAGACAAAGATTAACCTCGCTTATTATATTTTATTATTTATACTTTATTAGGGTAATTTGGTGGTTTACTATACATTTAGCATCACTACGTTATCAATTTCATAATTCAGTAGATCAGGCCGTCAGTCAGGTCGGACGTGTCTCTCAATAAAAATAAATATTCATCTGCATAATTGTGACCTAGTTCGGTTTATTAGGCGTTAGCAATAATTTCAATTGACTAGTGAACTCTAATAATGTTAAGTGGTGCTAATTATTTTAAAACCTAAGGAAGATGTCTCATGAAAACAGCCCATTTAGTAATCGGAGCGGGCTAACGTGTCGTAGCCCTCCGTCCACGCCAACTCCGCAGCTCGCGCCCGCGCCCGCGCCCTCAATACAGGAAGAAGCTCCTCTGAAGATGATATCTACAGGGGACCTCCAGGCATGGATGAAGTCGATTGAGCAGCATCTGCATGAAGTGTGCACTATCTCTTCTGAAGGGAAATTAAACTCGGATCAAAAAAACAGAGTGAGTACCTTATGCCGCAAAGTGGGTCATTTCACATCTCAATTAGCTGTCGAATACCAGGCTCTGAAACAGAAAGCTATCCAACACTACCATTCGTACAGCTTTCTTCAGGAAAAACACGATCTTTCCCAGCGCATCCAGGAACTTAAACAGTGTATAGAGGAGTCCACAAAGCCTTCCCCGGAACCTGTTACCTTTGCCGACTTGCTTAAGAAAAATACTAGTTTCGTTCAGCCCTCTAATATTAGCTCGGTAGCAATATATCCTACTAACAAGCAAAAAACGAGCGAGGAAACTAAATCACTTGTCCAACAGTTAATCAGACCTGAGGAAATGAAGCTGCATGTAAGAGGATTGCGCAAAGTTAAGAACGGCGGAGTGGTCATAAGCACTGACTCCAAAGACGACGTCCTGAAACTTAAACAGTCGACGCAGTTAACAACATCTGGCCTCACGGTGGACGAGCCGCCAAAACGGAAGCCCAGAATTGTAGTCATCGGTGTCCCTGCAACTATGGAGGAAGCGGAGGTGTTCAAGTGCATTTACCACCAAAACCTGGCCGATAAAATGCGTGATACGTCACTGGAAAAATTTCTGTCATCTACTAAATTGAGCCATAAATCGGGAAAGAAGAACTCTGATACCTGCAACTATATAATTGAAGTCTCTGCACCCATTCGTAAGGCCTTAATCTCAAACGATAGATTATTCGTAAACTGGTCGTCGTGCCCCGTCCGGGACTTTACCCTAGTGACGAGGTGCTTCAAATGTCAGCAGTACGGTCATGCAGCGAAGTCATGCAAGATGGAGGTCAACATCTGTGGGCATTGCGGCGTTTTAGGTCACTCAATAAAGGAATGCACAAAGAAAGCCGACTCACCAAAATGCGCTACATGTATGCACTTTAAAAAGCCATGTGACCACGAGACTGGCTATGCCGAATGCCCAGCTAGAAAACTAGCCGAAAAAAGATACCTTAACTCTATAGATTATGAAGGCGCCTAAGAGCGCCTCCTTACACTCTTCATAGAACTTTTTGTCTTATTAGCTTAGATCTTATGAGTAATAATTTAATTTCTGACCTAGATAACTTCTCTGTATATGATTCTTTAGTTTCCTCTATTACAGATCATAGGGCTGCCCTACTTTCATTATTTCGTAAATTACCATATATAAGCACGCACGTCAACAATTTCTAAATTAAATGTAAACAAACTTGAACGTGATTTACCTATGCAACTTTGAATTTGGCCCAGTTTACAATTCCGCTGACGCATGCCATACATGATTCAAAAAGTCCAGCAAGCAATATTGAGTAATACCGTAAACCTACGTACAAAATATGTCATATGACGATACAGAGAAGTTATTTATTTATTTGTTTATTTATCTATTTAAAATAATTTAATCTATCTTTTAGGTACCACCTAAGTTATAACTTCCTAATTATTTGTAAAAGTTAGTCAATAACAGTGATATTGTATTATATTTTGCATATGAATAACTTTTTCAATTGAAGTTCTTTTTTGCCTGAAACACAGGGTATCCTAGCTCAGGCACGTATTTTTGCCTCTAATAGTAAGCTCCTAGTCTATAGTAAAACTGTTGTACATTATGTCTTATCAATAAATTATTTGTTAATTATTTGTTTGTTGTTAATTTGAACATGAGTCATCATGCCTATTATTCATAGGTATTCATCATGTCTCATCTGGCTGTCGGGGCATGTACTATGCGAGAAGGAGCGGGGCAGCAATAGACGCATCAGCGCGGCAGGTGCGGGGCGCGCGGGTGATTTCTGATTTTTTCCTGGCGGTACGCGCCCTCTTAAAATTGAAGTCCTGTCACACTGACATAAAGTGCCCGTGTCATACACTAGTGCAATGTCGAACACTAGGACGTTTATCTAACATACATTTCAAAACAAACATTACGGAATCCAATCCGACCCGGAGCAAATCACCCGGGATTCCATAAGAACGCGGGTCCGGCTGTGGTCGCTTTCGCGTCTTTTAATATTCAAATTCGAAGCGAGATAATTGAAATTCTTTCCCTGCTTGAGGCCGTAATGGAATCGTATACAGTCAGCAATAGTATGCAAGTTGGAATTTAGCAAAGTTATCCCACGTGAATTTATTGCGTGGTTTTCGTCAACAAGGCTGAGGTAAAGCGACATGGTAACAGGGGGATGTTTTTATCTGAATAGGAGAGAAATAAATATTTCAATGAGCTGCTACATAATGGCTTTTATCTACGCACATACCATTGGTGCTGTAAAATGCGTTCAGAAACCCTAGGAGATGACCAGCATTATTACAACCGCTTTTACTATGAGAACTTTCTTGTCTGTGGTAGTAGATAAAATGTGTACTGTAATGTTATTACAGTACAGATTTTTGTATCGTTATGAGTATAAATTTGGAACAGCTGTCAAAACTAGCGGATCTCTATTCTAGTATCCATAGATATTAAAACATTTATCGATACGAAACGTCAATTCAGTAGGTTTTTTTAATATAAACCGCACGACATTTGATCTCGAGTGATACGAGTTTAGGAACTTCAATCGTATGTCTATGATTAAAAAAAACCATTCGTCATGACGAATTGCCGCCATTGCTGTTTTCATTTTTTGTTGGTTTTTTGCTCTTGCTTACCTACTTATGATATGTGTGTAGATAAAGTAGTGTATGCAACTGTACATAATTAGGCCTTAAAACACTCGTGTAATCCTATTATGAAACTCGCTCACGCTCGTTTCATAAAACCACACTCGTATTTTAAGGCCTCTGATTATCGATCAGTCGCATAAACTACTATTATGAGAGTGAATTAATTACGATATAATAGTGTATCTACGATATAATAATATTTATTCAAGACAAAATCAAAATAACACATAATTGAAATATTTACAACAAGTATTATATAAAAAAAGGAACGGATAGTTGTATGTAGAGGGGGGGTTAGGTGGCGATGTTGGGTAGAGCTGCCCCGTCGTTGAAGCCGAAGAAATGTTTAACAGATCTGAATTTGTGCCGAGTCCCGCGAATACACATACTTGTGGCTCGGATTATGGATATTATAATGTTTGACCTCAACCAGCCCATTATTACAGTGAGGGGTCTGTCCCAGCGGTCGGCAATAGCTTCACCAAGATGTTTTACAAAGGCGGACATTTGTGGAGCAAAGACTCCGTCAACGGATGTAACGAGAGGGGTAAATGTTGCATGACGTTTCTCGCAGGCGTTACTGTATTTATGTTTTTTATCTTCTTCTGCTGATTTAAG
Source organism: Epinotia demarniana (assembly GCA_945867215.1). Classification (NCBI taxonomy): domain Eukaryota; kingdom Metazoa; phylum Arthropoda; class Insecta; order Lepidoptera; family Tortricidae; genus Epinotia; species Epinotia demarniana. The sequence goes on along the minus strand of OX244276.1, from coordinate 7,050,437 downwards.
AATGGTTGCTACGGGACGAGAGATGTAAGAAGGAGCGTCGGTGTCTACGACACGGATATCGAATAACGCCTCCCTCTGTGCATCCCAAACGCCGCGGCAGCTGAGGTCTCCACGAAGTCCACAGTCTCCTTCAGTGATGATCGGTTCTTAAGTAACATTTCCCCAAGCGTTTTGGCATAGTTCACAAAACAGGTCTCTGATTTCATTGTGTCCACGCGTTACTAGGCCACCAGTTTTGCAGCAGAGTGCATGGTCCACATTGAAGTCATCGTTGCCGCACCCATCGCATGATTTGGGCATAGAAACAGGTGTTCTATGGTATCGTAGAGCTAATGTTGTTCGGTTCGCTCATTTGGGGAAACTCAACGGATGCCAACAGAGTGCTACTATTGCAGAAACGTGCCGTACGTGCGATGGTTGGGGCAAAATCGAGGGTTTCGTGTAGAGGCTACTTCCCAATGCATGGTATTATGACGCACTACTCACTCTATGTATTCGAAATTATAATGTTTGTAAGGAAAAATCTTTCTTCTTTCGATACTGTTAATGTGATTGGAAAAACACTCCGCCGCACTGGGCGTTTGAGAACAGTTCCCCGTCGCATGGCACTTGCATGCAAGAACCCGCGTGTCATTGGGCCTACCTACTACGAGCGACTGCCCGCTGATCTTAGACAGGAACCATCTGACGAAGCATTTAGACGCCGCCTTAAATACCTTTTATTGGAAAATCCATTATACTCAGTCAAATAATATATGAGTCTTGACTTGACATAATAAATTATTAATATCACCTTTTTAAATTTGTACGAATATGATTTGACATTAAATGTATTGTGTCACGTATTTTCTGGTGCACTAAATATTGTAAAGAATGACGATACCTATAGGTTGATATATTTGTGTTCTTTTGCTTTTGATTTGTTTTTAGGGTTCCGTAGCCAAATGGCAAAAAACGGAATCCTTATAGATTCGTCATGTCTGTCTGTCTGTCTGTCCGTCAGTATGTCACAGGCATTTTACTCTAAAACCATAAGGTGTATTTGAATATAAAATTGAGGATAGGGTGTATTTTGTGAAGTGAAGTAAGAATAGAGTCGGAGATAATCGAATCGCCCCGAAAGTGACTAAAATTGTGTCCCCCCCCTCTAATTTTTGAACCGTGTATTTTAAAAATATGAAAAAAATCATGCTCATAGGGATTATAAAATTCTACCAGCGAAATTTATTTTCAACAAGATCGGTTCAAAGGTTTTCGAGATATTAATAAAAAACTGCGTTTTCAGTAACGATATGACCTTTTTCATGTCAGACCCATCATACCCCTAGCAATACCCCTGGGTGTAGGGTGGGACTGAATACCATGTATTTAAATAATAGTTAAAAATAAACAGTTTAAATTTAATTTAATTTTTTTTTTTATACCACCGTAGTGCTGTGCACTATATTATGCTTAATAATATCTATCCCAAAAGTCCTATTACCGTTATCAGTATCACGCAGTGTAGTTGAAAAAGTTAGACTACCGTTATCTGTACGAGTAGGTAACCTTTGATTTAGTATATAGAACTAGATGCACAATGTCAAACAAATATGCCAAGAAATTTGCCCCAGAACATGAACGAAGAATACTCTGGACAAGCTATGGTAATAATAATACCACGTGCGAGCGAGCTGGTAGCATACAAATCTCTATAAGTGTGACAGAAAGGGGAATATCATTCATTGTCCTTGTCATAGTTCCACTTTTTTTTTATTTGCCACAACTGATTTAGTATAAAGTTGTGCCCGAACAAACCATTACCCGTCCCGTAGTAAGTTGTTTATGACAAGTCATCAGCCATTTTAGGACCGGTTCTTAATTTAGCTACATAAGAGCTTCTCCGTCCCTCACCGTGGCAACACGTACAGCAGCCCATCCATAGTATTCTAGGTTCATGGCATCATGGCCCCAGAATGACATCTCTAGCTACATTTCAGTAGTTGCTAATAGCGTTAACTTAAAGCCTGCATCAAGATATATGTTTCATAAAAAAAGAACTCAGTGTTTTAGACATTGAGCACGATATTAGCAAACCAACATCAAAAGATTAAATACTTTTTAGTTTATTGTGACATATAATGTGACTTGACTGCTCACGTCTAAACTTTAGCGTTTAGCGTTTAGCGAATGAATGGTCGCGTTATAAATTTTATTTATTTCAACAGAAAGCACAAATACATCTGGTTTCTTTATTTTACAAGTGGGGAATAAACAGTTTCAAATATTTGTACAAGTAATATATACAAAACAATTGTTGAGATTTCCGTAAGTACATATAGTACAGCTGACAGAGTCCATAAAAAGAAATCATTTTAGTTTCCTTGAAATAGATTCAGTTTGTTAAATAATTGTATTTTCGACCTGCCTTTACTTTAAATACTTTCTTTTTTGCGATGTAATGTAGGTAAGCGTACAGTCAAGTAGCGATCAGCTGTTGATTTTATTAAAACGGTCCTGCGTTTTGAACGTCACTCTCATGTTCACCCGACATCTATAAAACGAGTATTACGAGATATAAGGTCAAAAATGAATGAGGATGAAAATTGGCAACAATTTGCGCATTTCCAAATGATGTGTTGGGATTGTATTATAGAATTTTATTATAGCAAATTTTTTGATTAAGTGAATAGAGTCGGAGATAATCGCCCCGAAAGTCACTAAAATTGTGTCCCCCTCCCCTCTAACTTTTGAACCGTGTATTTCAAAAATATGAAAAAAATCATGCAAATTGTTTTGAACAAGATCGGTTCAAAGGTTTTCGAGATATTTCTAAAAAACCGCCTTACTTAAAGAAAAGGATGTAAGTGCCATATGATTTCAGTAAGGATACGACCTTTTTAATAGGCACGGAACCCTTGTTGTGCGTGGGCCGACACGCACTTGGCCGCTTTTTTCTATTTCCTTGTTATTGTGTTCTGACATTAATATTATATTTTATTTTTCTCTGTTTTTGACGATCGTGATAAAAATTCTTATTTTTTTGACATGTATGCAAATCTGTAATGTAATTTTTTATCATGTAATAAAAAAAAAAATGAGCCCCTAAATCAGGGGTTCCCAAACTTTTTTTTCTCATAGACCACTTTAAAAAATTTGCTGGTTCTGGTGGACCCCCTACTCTACAGCCTACACCATATTCCCAAAAAATTACAAAAATGTGACTATTACCTAACTCTGGTGACGATATAACTATGAAATAGTATAGTATATTATATGTACACCTAGGGAGATAATATAAAGAAAGGCCGAGATCGCAGATATTTACGGCCCGAGCTGCAAGCGAAGGACGCAAATGTGCGATCAAGGCTTTCTTTATTATCTCCCGTGTTGTATACATCATTTTATGTCAACATTTGGCGAAAAAGCGGCTATTTCCGCACATGTATCGGGCGAAAAAATCCACTTTTAGCCAGGTGTGACATAAATGTTCTTTACAGGTTTAGAAAAAAAAGTGAAAAATGATTGGTTAATATGCTGTCAATAATAAATACTTTACTTTTTTGACATCTACTCACAACCTATCTATTCCAGCATCAAATAAAATAAAATCAATCAAATCTAAATCTCGGAGTGGTGAAATAAAATTAAATATAGTATATTTTGCTTGTGTTGTGTTTATTCGAGTACTTTATAATATTTATGATGATAATAACAGTCGTAAAATAATTAAAATTAAAAAAAATTACGTAACTTCTAAGTACAATGACACTCAAAATTAATGGGACGGATGAGCTTGATGAATTGACAACAAATTGTCAATATTTGGGTTCAGTTTTGTCAGGAATAATCGCAAATCTCCTCGTTCTGTGATATTCAGTCTGTTCCTATTTTTCGTTAAAAGGTTTGTAACGGTGCTGAAACTTTTTTCCACAAGATATGACGAGGGAAATGATATCAAAAGCTTTCTCGCAATTTTCCACAGTCCAGGATATTTTTCGGGTATTTCTGCTTGCAGCCAAAAAGTTTGATACCCTTTTTTATATTTCACCTTCAGCTCCTCATTAGTGCTAAGCTCAAGTAGCTCCTCTTGCAATATCACGTTCTCCACTTCCATTTCATCAAATGGATTTATAATCCATGGTGGTATTTCCATCGTGAGAATGTCTTCAAATCTGGTTTTGAAATCATCATGCAGGGCAATCAAATGTTGAACATATGTCTGAATATCATCATCCTCGCATTCTACCTGTGACAAGCTTGAGAATTGGGAAAATTCGCGTCGACTAATGTTTTGCTTCATTAACTTCAATTTTCCAAGAAAAGCGGAAATCACACTCTTTGTTTTAATTAAATTGAGGTTGTCCCCTTGCAGTTGTAAGTTAATATCATTAAACTTTTTGAACAAATCTGTCAAATACGCGATATCTGCTTTGAACTTGATCAGGTTTTCTTTTAAATCTGGAGCTTTACTATCCAGAAACTCCAAGACAGACTCAAAAAGTGAGTAAAATCTTGTTAAACATGCACCTTTCGACAACCAGCGTACTTCAGTGTGTAAGAGCAATCGTCGGAAGTCTTCATCATTTTCATCGCACAATTGGGCAAATAAACGCGTATTCAAAGCATTGCTTTTTATTTTATTAACCGCGTTAATCACAAATTGGAGCGATTGGTGCAGTCTAGCACTCAAATTTTTTGCTACTAAGTGTTGTCGGTGGATGACACAGAGAATTGCAGTTAAATCTGGTATCATTTTTTTTAGATGGCTTATGAACCCACGATATTTCCCGACCATTGCAGGAGCTCCATCTGTTGCCGCCGATGTAACGTTTGTGAACGGAATTGATTTTTTCTTTTAAAAAATCGCTCAGGATGTTAAATATCGATTCACCTTTAGTGTCAGTCTTCAAAGTTTTGGCGAATAATAGCTCTTCATGAATTTCTTCGTCCATAAAGAATCGCATAAATGCTAATAATAATGCCTCATTATCAGGTAAAGTTGACTCGTCCAGTTGAATAGAAAAATGAGTTGTTTGCAGATAATTACACAAGAAACTTTCAATATCAGAGCTCATTTCGTCAATACGTCTTTGTACAGTGTTGTTACTCAAAGGAATTTTTTTGAGTATGTCAAATGGAGGTTTGTGCAGAACAGTTTTTAAAACTTCTTCAACAGCGGGTAAAATTAACTGTTCACCAATGGTGTGGGGTTTTCCAGATTTCGCTATGAGTAATGAGATGTTGTAAGATGCCCGCAAGCCATCATCGTTACTTTCAGATGTTGAAGCGAACATACCTTGCAGGGTGGGTCTCTTTTCATATTTTTCTTTCAATCATTGAAAATATTTCAAATCTTTACCTGTTTTATCAGGGTGGCACCTTTTTAGATGATCTTCGAGCTTCGATGGTTTCATAGAGTCATTGCTCAAAACTTTATTGCATAAAAGGCACATGGGCAATCGCTTGTCCGCGTTTGATGGAAGAAAGCCAAATTTTAAATATTCCACACTGAACTGTCGACACTTAATTTTCTTCTTTGGCTCCGCCATGTTTCAAATTAGCTACCTGTAAGTATAAAAAAGTTTTTGTGATCTTAACATTCTTACTTAACTTCTTCTTAGTCTTACTTAACAGGATATGGCTATTTTATAGAACAGAATTTATAATTTTTCGCTATGAATCAAAAAAAGAATACTAATAAACTTTTTTCGGCTGTCTGTTGTTTTATGGAAGTAGGTAGGTAATAATCGTAATGTTCATTATTTCATATTTCATACATGTCTATCATACACAAAGAAGACAAATATATTAACTACAAAAAGAGATACCTATAAGTTGTATAGCAAATAAACAAATAATGTACTTACTTTTCCGACACGATTCTGGCAACCAGGAACAGCAATTCACTTTACTTTTGTAGTCGAAATCCGGAAACAAATGAGTAACGTTTGTTCTTAGCATTCGTATTTATTGGTGAAGAATCAAACAAGTGCATACAAGCACAGCACATTACCGTAAGTCATAGGTATTTCGTCCCTTTGCACGTCCGAACAAGCGTTTTGGTCGGCGCCGGCGAAAGCGACGCGACGGTGCTTCGCAAGCCTAGACTTGTTCGTTTGTCCAATAGCTCGTTCGCGATATGTTGCAGACTTGCAGTCGACAAGTTTTGGAGCCGAAAGTTGTAATTTTAATAATATAGTATTATAGTATAGATAGTTTGATTCACCGAAATATTTATCACGGAGGAACGCAATATTTTTATTATATATTTATCAGTCGTCCAGGCTATAAAAATAATACAAAAATCATTATCTGTTTCGTTATTTACCATCGAAACCAGATAAATTTTCGTGGACCCCCACGTACAAACTGTGAACCCCTATTTTTTTGCCACTCCAGCGTAGACCCCTGTCACATCGTTCGTGGACCCCTGGGGGTCCACCTGGACCACTTTGGGAACCCCTGCCCTAAATTCTAGTGGGGATAAATCAAAATTGTCTTTCTTTGTCGGTATCACTGATAGCCGCCAGGTGGACGATTTTGTTTTAGTTTTCTTAAAAATTAAACGTTCAATTGCTCGTTTTTTGATCGGTGAGAGTTTGTCTAGAACGGAGTCCAAGAGCTTATCCTCTTGAGAGTCTATCTTTATCCAGCATTCTTTTCTTGCGTCTCTAAGGGATACGTGGTGTTGAGAGAGGTCCATGCGTTTATTTTCGAGTAAGGCGGATGACAGGACCGTGCAGTTTTTTTGGAGTTGTCATAATTTAAGTTTGTCATTTTAGAAAGGAACTGGTAAAGAAAATAAGTCCACTTCAAGAGAAGTTACATCGCCTCCTAGTAAGTTTGGTAGAAAACTGGAACCTAGTGTGTTTGTTAGGGGTTCGAAGGATTGGTTAGCGTTTTCTAAAACTCTTAATAAGAACGACCATTTAAATTGTGCCGCTTTGGTAAGAGCAGAATAGGCTGCTTGTGGTGAGTCTTTACATATAACAGAAAGTTTTTCTATTGTCGAAGACCAAGTTTCGACTTTTTAATAACAAAGTTTTCTTTTCCTTCGCCGATATAACTACCGAGGAAGCGTGACCCAGTTGTTATGGTAACGTTAACACCTATGAATATCTGCTGTGCACATTTCTTGTCATTTTCGTTTACAATTAAGTACGACTTTTATCTTGGGGGAGGTAGCCGTATGTAGGGCCTATTTGGCTTATTTTGTCCCACCAACGTCGTATGTTGTTAAGCGTTCCTTGGGCGGAGGAGTCATCTGCGTACCAGCATTGGGTCATTGTTTGTTTTGATTTCAATTTGTGTATTATGGGTAGTGTTGCCAGGGCGTATAAAGGCATCGCCAGTGGGTCGCCTTGGGTTACTCTTTCTTCACTGTACAAACTCATGTTGGAATCACGGATCACGAGTTCAGCGTGTCCATTGTAAGTATTGAATAGGAAGCGAGCACAGTGTGGCCAGTGTATTCTTGCCAGCCAAAGAGCTAGTTGTCTGTTTACGGAATTGAAAGCGTTGTTTGCATCCACGAGCAGCATACCCCACATCGAGCCAGGTTGACATTCTATTTGAAAGAGATCATGGAAATGACGTACTAGTTTAACTACTTTTGATGGTTTATATATTTTGTTGATATTATGCCCGGACGCAAAAAGAGAGGTTTTATATACATATTTGACGTGTCTGTGTATCTGAATGTGGCGTCGTAGATCCTAAACGATTTTCATGCAGTTTTTTTTACCCAAAGCTCTGTCCGACGTGATCGATATGGTTCTTAGCTACGTTAATTGAACAAAATCATTTCAGCCAGTTTTGAGATTTTGAACTTTGAAATGAAAATGTCGGGGATTTTCAACTTTTCTAAGTTGTTAAATGTGTTTTTAGAACTGCGAAATAGGCTTCGCGCTTTCTTTAACAATAATGGTTATAAGGTACGCAAACTTGATTCATATTTCCCTTTAATCCATACGATACCTAAGCAAATCTGATACAACTTATAACTCTAAAAAAGAAACGAATACTCTTCTCTCTCAGTTAGTCTAGATTACAAGATCACGATAACCAAGAAACCTAATTACTAATTAATGGCCCGCTGCCCTGCTAACACAAAAAGGCGTGACCAAGTTGGGGAATCACGACAGTGTTCTGTTAGGCAGATAGTAGTTTTGATCACTGGGTTAATTCACCAACAAAGTGCCATGCAGCTTGGCGTTGATTTGTGTATGTTAATTGTCATTTATACTTACCATAGGTATAGGTTTTTGGTCGGGATGTCATACTACCTTAGCGTTATTTCCTTTTCCACTCGGGTATGGAATACACTTCCTGTTTACCTGTGACATTTTAATTGAATTATTATTTGAGTAATTTCTACTACCTAACAATACTTGGGTTTATTTCTGATGTTTCGACAAGGGTCTCAGATGACTGAAGTCACAGCGAGTTGTAAGCGGGTAAAATTTGGAAGGTATACCCGAAAAAAGTACACTACCTGTCTATAATTTTACTAAGTGTCGAGAATCATGTGGGCGAATAAATTAATATCGCTTGTAAAGTCTTTTAAATATGTGTATAAAGCGCGAGAGTCTAAAGTATTATACTCGTAAGTAAGCTACTGTCAGCTCAGCCTCACCATGAATATAGTACATACCTTAATTTTGAAGCATCTCCGCTGGTCAGTAAAAGTTCCATATATGCCAGTCCACCGCGGCTTGCGGTGTATTTCCCTGGGGAATATACTTACTGAGGATGGAGTTTGGCCAGTTCAGAGGCGGGTAATTCAATTATTTCTGTGAAACCATAACATTGCCTGCCAAACTCAAAATGTTACTGCGAAACTTGGCCAAATACTGTCAGTGATTAGAGGCGTGCTATGCAATGAAAGTATATATTTAATGTCAGGCTTTAAACGAAAGCTGTCAGCGTGCGTGTAGCTGTCACCATTGTTAGAACATGCACATTCGAGGTTTTACTACAGTGTTGTGTATAGGTGTCCCAAAAGCCACACAAGATTTGAATTATAAAGACACAGTTATTTTTAGAAATAATGTGCATTGCAGAGGGACATTAAGACGACGTATACTATAATAACACAGTGTATACAGACATTGTGAATGTTGTACGGTATCACACCGGTCTTAATCATCGCCTGTCCTTGATTAAACGAAAATTAACATCCAATTTGTATGCAAATTTTCCCTATGAGGAAGTTCAGACGGCTCCGAAATTGTTTTAGGTACTTTAACTAGCGGGAAAAAGCGGTCTGAAAACCAATAAACTGATGTATACTGGGAAAATGATAGGTAAGAAATCGACATAGAAGAATTGTACAAATCGGTTCATAAATAACGGAGTTACGAAGGTAACATATTGAACAACAATGGAACCAAAGAGTGAGAATATCTGTCTTTTTTATGAGTTTAATAGTGACCGTCAAATAAGGTAACCCCTATCACGCGTGGTTATTTTCATATCTAAACAGATACATAAAATGTATACTAGAATAACACGAATAAATTACTAAATAACTGAATTAAAAAAGGTGACTAACTATAGCTGAATTTAAGATAAGTGTGATACCTATCTTAACTATGAAGTAGGTACTTACAGTTAAATCTAAATAAAGTACTGGAATTTACAAAAGGTTTACAGACGAATCCTTAAAAGGAGTATTTTTAGTAACGTAATTTTATATCAAGAATTGTGCTTGAACAGTCCATCACAAAATTTTGATTTATTACAAAATTTTCCTTATTTCTACTGGAATGAAACCACTCAGGCACCTGGAAGGCATCAAGGCAGCTCCATCGTACATTATTAACGAGTACTTGTTATAAGTGTCTTGCAAGAATTACATAGAGGTTTATGATAAAAAAAGCCCGGTCACGTCCCTTGTTCCTTACCTTCGTATGCGGTATCAACGTTCTAGTCCCCAACATACGTTGATCTGAACACTGTCAGTTAAATAAGGTAATATATTATGAGTTGGCTAGTGAACCCAGTCTGGGTCGCAGGTCTCTCTAAACTGGACGTGTAGGTATATGAATGAAAACGTTAGGCAATGGGCGGTAGGTTGCGTTTCGTGAATTTTTGATAGTGGTCGAGATCCATTTTGTTGGATTAACAACGTTAACAATCTCGGTGAACGTGAAATTAATAATGAGCCGTCGAGATGAAATAATAAAAACGTAATTTGGAAATTAAAATGATAGGTATGTTTGAAAAAAATTGGTTTGGCAAAGAGTATTGAAAAATGTTGTTCAGTTTAACGGTAAAAATAACTGCCGCGCTTCAGGCGAATGTAAAACAAAATCCGGGACTGATAGTAGGGTTTTTTCTGACGAAACTTAATTTTGGACAATACTCGAGTCCGCTTGATTTCCGGCTTGTATGGACAGTGCAAGCACAGGTGAATGGCCATTCATCTTTAAAACGAGGCTCGCTTGTGGTTATTGGTTTCCATTTTCTATCGAGCGTCTTTATGTAATCATGTTAACAAACGGGATGCTTTTCATTTTATTTTAGGTGCCATTCGATTCTGGGGCTCTGGGATTATATGCGACTAGCTACATTTAGAGCACATATAAAAAGAAAAAACAGAGGGTTTACTTAGGAGGACTCTTGCTTTCAACAGCTGGAATGGTTCATAGAAATTGACATAGTATTGTGACGTCACGGCGTTATCTTCGTACAAGCAGTTGTATGGAAAATCACGATATACAAAAAATCGCGTCATTATTTTTTGTCTTACTTTTTTCTTATCAGAACACGATGCCTGGTTATGCCCTTGATCGGTTCACAACCCATGTTTGGTACACCCTGTATGTTGTCAACACTACGTTTTACATTTTAACATGTGGAAAGTACCCAATTAGTCCAACCTATTGCTAGTTGAAGTTTCGAGCAAGAACTCGTAAATGATGGCATAAAAGTCGCTCGATAGGACATGGAATGGCGTAAACCACAAATCGACCCAAGCATACATGACCTTAAAGTCTATTCATCCTTACGTGTCTTGTAGTGTATATAAACACTTCTCAAAGACTATCACACTTTCTCTAGGATTACAAACAATCATCACTTGAAATGTTGTTGTATTTTATTATATATACAAACTCACAAAGAAATCAACCGAATATCGAACAAATGACCTCAATAATATCTGACGAAACGATGTCTGGATTGTCTATGAATCACACCTCATATGTATTTTATCGTCATTTCCAATCACTTGTCATTGATCATATTTGACGTCATGTAAACAATATGATAGGTAACGTAAGAATGAATTGATATTAATGTTTTAATCTAAGCTGCGGAAATTTCCAGTCCAGGAGCACAATATATGTAAGAACATTACACACAACAAATAGTATTCGCCCTTGACTCACTGTTTATTTCAACGCTCATTCATAAACACAACACACATAGATGTACATTCATAAACGCTGGATGATATTTGCGTTATGAACTGGGGGATTACTTGCTTGCATCACGCCACTATATTTGTTTGAAATTGAACTCTGTTGGTTGTTGGGGTTGAGATTATGATTGTTACCTAGTTGTTTGCAAGTGATACGATGTTTGAAAGGGAAGCTATTGCACCTGTCAATAAATGAGATAAAGTAAATTTAATGTATTTAATTTAATCACTATGAAATAAGGAAAAACTATGAGACACAACAAAACGTTAAGTCACCGAAAACCAAAATAAGAACATACTTTAAAATGAGAATTCTGTAATAATCATGAACATTAAAAAACAAAATTGGTTATAATCAAAACGAAAGCATAAAAAGAGAACTTATAAAAAGAACAGCCTCTAGTAATAATTAGAAATATAGTGTTATTTTTTTAGGTACATGCTCTCGAAATTTTCTAGGCAGGTACGACTAAGTGATCGACTTTCGTATTTATTAAAGTTTTAGTGCACATTCCAAGAGTATATATTCATTAATCAACCATCGGGCTAAGAAGAATCATTTAGTGTAGGTATTTAAAGCGGTGCAGTAAGATGAAAGAGATTTGGATACATATTAATAGTCCACCAATTGTTTACATTTAAATTTAAAATTAGAGTACAATCTAAAATACCTAAATAAATTAGTAGCATTTTAAGCAATGATAAATAAATCATAATTATTTCGCACTGTGAAACATAGGAAACCGAAGTTGTTATCACGGCCGTTAGCCAATTTACAGTTCGCTCCGCACTTCCTAATCGGAGATATTTACACAATTTATATCTCCCCAAAATTTAGTTTCTGGATTTCAAACTGGTTTAAAGTTAACTTTATTTTATGACGGTTATTAAAACGAATTAGCTTTGATAAACCGCGGTCTACACGGCTAATAACGGAAAGTAATACTGCGGTCGTAAATATCTGAACATCTCTGTATTCACCGCAGATGCACAACAAAATCTAAAAATACGTAACGTCATCGGCGAACTTGGAGCAGACAGTAGGTATATTCAACAATGTTTTGGACGAGCAATATTATAATTTTACTTTTGCATTTTTTCAAGAGTCGATTTTCTGGCATGTTTTGTAAAAGGTTGAGAGGGGTTAATCCCAACGTTGAGAGGGGAGAATAAACTGTATCTATCCGAAAATTCAATGTTTCCAGCTTCCAATCGTTTAGTACAGGCTCATATTAAATTTATAGTGACTTGGGTTTTTCTTGTAATAATCAACGCATTAGCTCTTGGAAAGCAGTTCATGTGGCCAAGCGGAAAGGAAAGTACTAAATTGAAGGTGGTTCAAACTTTGTTTTCAACTAAATAATTTCTCCCCGTATACCAGTAATTGTTTATAGAAAATAAAAATATATATTAAAATTATAAATTTTCAGTTTATGTGGTTTTATCTTATTCATAAACATACATGGGATAACTCGGGGCACTTATATTAAAGTGACGTAGCTATTTGTAGAATGGCAATTGGCCGCATTTAGTGTTTAGCAGTAACACAATAGTTTACTTCTACATAATAGTACCTACATTGTGATACAAGTGAGGTAGGTTGATAATTACATCAGAGGCGAAATGTTGAGAGGATGTAATTATCAAAGCTCACGCGTATCATACGACGTTTTTCAACACATTTTGCGAGGAAAAAATCATTTTCATAAGATGAAAATGTTATAGGCCTGCCAAATTATTTACTTTACATTAAGCAAATCATTAAGATGACAACAGGTTTTTACTCACAATTGCACATCGCCAAGAATTGCCAGTGGCGTCATTGGCGAATTGATGTTTCATATCGATAACTGTTTTAATATCTATGGATACTAGAATAGAGACCCACTTGAGTTTTGACAGCTGTTCCAAATTTAAACGCATAACGATACCAATTTATCAAAAATCTATACTGTGATGACATTACAGTACAGATTTTACCTACTACCACAGACAAGAAAGTTCTCATAGTAAAATCGGTTGTAGTCATTTCCTACGGTTTCTGAACGCATTTTAGAGCACTTATGATATATGCGTAGATAAAATCACATAAACAATCATATATCTGAAAATCAGACCTAATTTTAGGTCAGTCTAGTCAGAACGGCATTTCAAAGCACGCGATAATTTCCAATGCACCCCCTTAAAGTTTAATTCGTCACCAGCCTAGCTAGATCACGTTTCGTCGGACATGAGTACCTATGTGAGCGTGGTGAGCGAGGGAGACTGCTGTGGCTTTATGTCGTACGCATTCATGTCCATACACAGAGCTGTTAACCTGTTTCTTTAGAAGGTTACTTCATATCATGGCCGAATATGATATTAAAAAAACCTATTGTTGATGGTGTTATTATAACGAGATCTGATCTCCATTTTGTAAGGCAATTGGCTCGCTCGATATTAAAGTTCATGGTAGGTGCCCTGACCTCTGCTTAGCACACTAGCGCCATTTACAGAGCATTCTCATGGAAGGAGGTAAAGTAAGGAGACATCTATGCGCTTTATAAATTGGATGGGGGAGAGACCTTAGCTGAGTATTTATATTTCGAAAGAACGGGATTTTGTACATGCTCTAGCTGTTGTCTTTATTTATTCGTCCATGCGCATTGGGGACCACTCCGTAAATTTCTATAAAGATGTGATCCACTTTCAGCCCAGTGGTACTTTTAACACTGGGCTAAGGTGGTTGTTATTTCCAACGCACACCTTTTGGCGTCAGTAATTTGGCGGAATACTATAAGTGTACGAGTAAACACTGGAGTGGCAAAAATGTTCACAAGCAACTAGCACTGAAATGTTCTAGCACGACGCTCTATGTGCGTATATTATGCAAAACTAACCTTTATAATGTTATTTAATACCACTTTATATTACGATCACTTTAATATAACGCCTGCCTAGGAATCCAGGTAAGGTCAAATATTTGTGCGATAATCAGGAGTATCTGCGCCTCTGTTGTATTCTTCGAGCAACACGGAAGGGAGTAGGCATTAGTATAATTTCCCCTCTGTCAAAGTACAAGCCCAAGCGGGCATGTGCATCTAATAAAACTAGTTGTCGCTCGGATTTCCAACTAGACAGAGTCCAGTCTCGCGAGTGAACGTTACTTACACAAAATGCCGAATTGCTCTGTTTTCTGCTGTTAAAAGAGGTCTGGGACATCAAACTTACAAAAAGATGGTGTTACATTTCACATGTAAGTAAATATTTATCGTATTTTTGCTGTTAAATTGCATTAAGACACCAAATTCGTATATTTATTTGTAATATAATTGTCGGATTTGTTTACCAACATCGAGTCTGCTCGCCCGTACAAAATTCGGATCTGTTGAGCAACAAATCCGACTTCTCGCCGATGAACAATAATTTAGACATGTTACAGACCTACACAATTGTATCGATTTTGGGCGGTGCACTGTGGCGTAATAAAATCACAAGAGAAATTGTAATCAAATATATGATATAGGTTGTGCATTGCATGTTGTTATTACTGGGTACCGTGACTGTTACAAGTTCAATAATATTAGGTCTCCCGCGCGTCCGATTCCGATCACGGTGACCAATTTTATAACCTTTACTTTAGCTTGCTTTTTATGGGTAGTTAGTAATAATTTTACCCATCTACGTATTGTAATAGTGTTGTAAATGATTGTTTCGGGAAGCCGTAAAATATTATCATTCTCATTAATGTCGGCGTTTTACATAAAAGTAAAACGCTAATTAAATAACTTACCACATTCGAAACCTATGTATAACTGAGAGTAGCAACAATGTCCCTCCTGACATTATTTATACTAAACGGGACTTACTTGCGTATATTCATTTACCTCACTGAGATGTGTTGCACCATACATGGTCACGGGACAAGTGGCTTGTGCTGTGCGTTGCGGGTATCAACATCTTCTTGCTGCGCGTCTTTTCCGAACTACCCGCATTTGGTCCTGTCACCAGTAAACTTCATATAAAGCTGTCGGCATTCTATTTTATTCTAATAAAAACTTATGATGTTTCAGTTTTTTTATTTCATTCTCCATTCTTCTTAAGTAATCGAAATCTATCGATATTGCTGCATCGCAAATTGCGTCTAGCCCTATCGTGTCAATGTGTGAATTGACTGAGTTGTAACTCGTTCGTACACAAAAATGTATGGGGGTGTGCAAGTTTTATCGGTGTATTGTTTCATATTGTATGTATTAGTGTCATCATTACAGTTTTGTCTTTGTATGTGAGCGTGCAGAGCTGCATTTGTGTGCATGTTTCCCCCCCGCAAGAAACGACAGAACTATTTGACCGTAATATTCATAGCTAAGGCGACTCCCTTCCGCTAGGAAGGCCGTGTTGCTCGAAGGATTATACTGACCGGCATGGCATGGCTATCATATGACGGCTCGCGAGCTGTGTCGCTGCGAGAAAGACTACCCGTCTCTTTTTATTAGAACACTTAGAAAGAGACGGGGAATCAATGTCACCGCGGCGCAGCTCCAGGGTCGTCCTGTGATAACGCTTAGCAAGAGACGGACAGTCTATGTCGCCGCGATCATTAATGTAATCGTAATTTTTTTAAATGTATTTTTCAATAAACCATGGTTTTTCATTATACTTCAGGATTTGTCTCTTCAGGTATTAAGTACCTACCTAACTATGGAGTATTTGGTCTGTTAATTTTCCATGATTCCAAGGAAATGTGATAGGAGGCAAACGAGCAGACGGATCACCTGATGGTAAGCGATTACCGCCGCCCATGGACACCTGCTACACCAGGGGTGCATTTTTTTCACAAACGTCCGTGTCGTGTCCTCGACGTAGTGTATGGCATCGGCACATTGTTAAAACAATATGGGTTCAATATTAAGTAATATTCGTTTTTAATCCTTAAGAGGGGGCGCTCCGCGAAATCGGAGTTCTTAAATTGAATATTTACCTATGACAAACTAAAGCGAATGCCAGGAAAATGAACATACAGAAACTACATCATATTTGAAATCTATTTGTCTGAAAAAAACCATACAAAACCAAAATTGCCTCGATAGAAAACAATCGCCAAAACATGTCTTATTTTTACCTAATTTCAATTGTGTGCCGTTCCCGTGCATATAATTTACGTAAAAATTTAGTGTATAATAGCTCTTGATATTGCCTAGTGATTTGACGAGCGGCGTTTTTTTATGTAGTCCCTTTTCAGACTTATCGAGGTATAACGTATTTGGCGTATAAGTCTTTTTTATTTAGCGCGATACTGTTTCTCCCGTCGCATGTTTCGTGCAGTTTGGTATATCTTCTGTTGCCGTTCGCGGGCGGAGTCAATCGCAATCGCTCCGCTGAGACGAGAGGACTACGTTCTGTGCTCTCACGACAGCACGGTGAACATAATTATTTCAATAATATTGTGACCCAGTATATTCGTCCAGTAAATGAATGTATCATAACATTCCAGTAGATATTTTGGTATATTTTGAAATAATATATTGAAAAGTCGACCTTAACATGTAGACCTTAAAGTTCAAAATACAACCATAAGATTACGCAGCGATCGGCCGGCGACCGGCTTCTTAGAATAACATGCAAAACTACACGAACATTTTTTCTGTCGAGCGTGTATTTACTTTATGAAAGATTATCACTATCACTACAACAACATACCTAGTACTCGTATAATAAAACAAAGTCGCTTCCCGCTGTCTGCCCCTATGAATGCGTAGATCTTTAAAACTACGCAACGGATTTAGATGCGGTTTTTTTTAACAGATAGAGTGATTCAAGAGGAAGGTTTATATGTATAATATAATTTAATATAGTATCCGAGCGAAGCCAGGGCGGATCGCTAGTTGAGAATAAATCCGGTTAATTTCAAAATCGATGTCCTCTCGGTCTCTAAATACGAATTCGAAGTCGGAAATAATTCAAAAAGTGGTCGCATTATTTTCATTTTTGAAATATTTTTTGTAAATTACGATGCGCGTTTTTTTTTAAAGAACAACATACGTTTTCAGGCTTTTCGAGAAATGATGTCCATTTTGAATTCCAAGATGGCGGACATTGTTTTTCGAATTTAAACTTTCGTGAGACATGTTGAAATAATACTAATACAAGGTTCAACTCACGTATTAAATGTCACTACGGGCGACATGTTTCGAACTCTGCGGGGGTTCATCAGGATGAGTGTTTTCGCGGCGGTTTCGCTTGAATCTTGTCGTGATTCAAGCGACACCGCCGCGAAAGCATTCATCCTGAAAAAGAACTCCCGAAGATTTCGAAACATGTCGCCCGTAGTGACATTATTGACATTGTTTTTCTTTGAAGTCATCACGGGTGTCGCTTTCAGGGTTATCGAGGGTGCAGATTCCAACAATTATTGCCTGCGAACTTGGTCATTTTTATATTAAAAAAAGTGAACACAATTAAGCAGTTTTTCTTTAGTATGTTCAAAATTGATAACTAAAGGGCCAGAGCGTCTCCATTGTCTCCAAGCAGGAATCCGAGATCAGAATTGAAAAATTTGGCCGCAACACTGTGGCCTGAAAATCTGACTTTCATAGACATGATCGAAGGTTTCATAATATATAACAGTTTTTTTAATGCTACTTATAAATTCACAATTAAATTCACGTATTCAATGACATGACAGGCGACATGTTTCGAACTCTTCGGGAGTTCTTCTTCAGGATGAGTGTTTTTGATGATTGTTTTGAAGAAGAACTCCCGAAGAGTTCGAAACATGTCGCCTGTCGTGACATTTAATACGTGAATTTAACCGTGGTTTTATTAGTAGTATTTTAGACATGTCTCACAAAAGTTTTAATTCGATTATGGCTTTTTTTTGCTTTAGGTTTTTACTAGCCATTGTAACCCTTACGTGATTTAGTAAATAAAAAACCGGCCAAGTGCGAGTCAGACTCGCGCACGAAGGGTTCCGTACCATTATCTATAAAACAGTAAAAAAAGTTTATTGTATGGGAGCCCCCCTTAAATATTTATTTTATTTTGTTTTTTAGTATTTGTTGTTATAGCGGCAACAGAAATACATCATCTGTGAAAATTTCAACTATCTAGCTGTCACGGTTCTTGAGTTACAGCCTGGTGACAGACAGACAGACGGACTGAGAAGTCTTAGTAATAGGGTCCCGTTTTTACCTTTTGGGTACGGAACCCTAAAAAACGGAAGATCATATTTCAGTTATAGCTTTCGAAACTCTGACTTAATAGCGAAAATAATATCTTCAAATATAGGTACAGATTTTGTCTTGCTTCCCACTTTTTATAATAGGGATGATGACTAAATTTTTTTATGATGTCATTTGAACCAGTTTTTGGACAGGAACAAATGTTTGTATTGGAGGAACTACAATTAAAGAACATAAATACCCAAAAATTTGAGACAAAGATTAACCTCGCTTATTATATTTTATTATTTATACTTTATTAGGGTAATTTGGTGGTTTACTATACATTTAGCATCACTACGTTATCAATTTCATAATTCAGTAGATCAGGCCGTCAGTCAGGTCGGACGTGTCTCTCAATAAAAATAAATATTCATCTGCATAATTGTGACCTAGTTCGGTTTATTAGGCGTTAGCAATAATTTCAATTGACTAGTGAACTCTAATAATGTTAAGTGGTGCTAATTATTTTAAAACCTAAGGAAGATGTCTCATGAAAACAGCCCATTTAGTAATCGGAGCGGGCTAACGTGTCGTAGCCCTCCGTCCACGCCAACTCCGCAGCTCGCGCCCGCGCCCGCGCCCTCAATACAGGAAGAAGCTCCTCTGAAGATGATATCTACAGGGGACCTCCAGGCATGGATGAAGTCGATTGAGCAGCATCTGCATGAAGTGTGCACTATCTCTTCTGAAGGGAAATTAAACTCGGATCAAAAAAACAGAGTGAGTACCTTATGCCGCAAAGTGGGTCATTTCACATCTCAATTAGCTGTCGAATACCAGGCTCTGAAACAGAAAGCTATACAACACTACCATTCGTACAGCTTTCTTCAGGAAAAACACGATCTTTCCCAGCGCATCCAGGAACTTAAACAGTGTATAGAGGAGTCCACAAAGCCTTCCCCGGAACCTGTTACCTTTGCCGACTTGCTTAAGAAAAATACTAGATTCGTTCAGCCCTCTAATATTAGCTCGGTAGCAATATATCCTACTAACAAGCAAAAAACGAGCGAGGAAACTAAATCACTTGTCCAACAGTTAATCAGACCTGAGGAAATGAAGCTGCATGTAAGAGGATTGCGCAAAGTTAAGAACGGCGGAGTGGTCATAAGCACTGACTCCAAAGACGACGTCCTGAAACTGAAACAGTCGACGCAGTTAACAACATCTGGCCTCACGGTGGACGAGCCGCCAAAACGGAAGCCCAGAATTGTAGTCATCGGTGTCCCTGCAACTATGGAGGAAGCGGAGGTGTTCAAGTGCATTTACCACCAAAACCTGGCCGATAAAATGCGTGATACGTCACTGGAAAAATTTCTGTCATCTACTAAATTGAGCCATAAATCGGGAAAGAAGAACTCTGATACCTGCAACTATATAATTGAAGTCTCTGCACCCATTCGTAAGGCCTTAATCTCAAACGATAGATTATTCGTAAACTGGTCGTCGTGCCCCGTCCGGGACTTTACCCTAGTGACGAGGTGCTTCAAATGTCAGCAGTACGGTCATGCAGCGAAGTCATGCAAGATGGAGGTCAACATCTGTTTGCACAACATTGCGGCGTTTTAGGTCACTCAATAAAGGAATGCACAAAGAAAGCCGACTCACCAAAATGCGCTACATGTATGCACTTTAAAAAGCCATGTGACCACGAGACTGGCTATGCCGAATGCCCAGCTAGAAAACTAGCCGAAAAAAGATACCTTAACTCTATAGATTATGAAGGCGCCTAAGAGCGCCTCCTTACACTCTTCATAGAACTTTTTGTCTTATTAGCTTAGATCTTATGAGTAATAATTTAATTTCTGACCTAGATAACTTCTCTGTATATGATTCTTTAGTTTCCTCTATTACAGATCATAGGGCTGCCCTACTTTCATTATTTCGTAAATTACCATATATAAGCACGCACGTCAACAATTTCTAAATTAAATGTAAACAAACTTGAACGTGATTTACCTATGCAACTTTGAATTTGGCCCAGTTTACAATTCCGCTGACGCATGCCATACATGATTCAAAAAGTCCAGCAAGCAATATTGAGTAATACCGTAAACCTACGTACAAAATATGTCATATGACGATACAGAGAAGTTATTTATTTATTTGTTTATTTATCTATTTAAAATAATTTAATCTATATTTTAGGTACCACCTAAGTTATAACTTCCTAATTATTTGTAAAAGTTAGTCAATAACAGTGATATTGTATTATATTTTGCATATGAATAACTTTTTCAATTGAAGTTCTTTTTTGCCTGAAACACAGGGTATCCTAGCTCAGGCACGTATTTTTGCCTCTAATAGTAAGCTCCTAGTCTATAGTAAAACTGTTGTACATTATATCTTATCAATAAATTATTTGTTAATTATTTGTTTGTTGTTAATTTGAACATGAGTCATCATGCCTATTATTCATAGGTATTCATCATGTTTCATCTGGCTGTCGGGGCATGTACTATGCGAGAAGGAGCGGGGCAGCAATAGACGCATCAGCGCGGCAGGTGCGGGGCGCGCGGGTGATTTCTGATTTTTTCCTGGCGGTACGCGCCCTCTTAAAATTGAAGTCCTGTCACACTGACATAAAGTGCCCGTGTCATACACTAGTGCAATGTCGAACACTAGGACGTTTATCTAACATACATTTCAAAACAAACATTACGGAATCCAATCCGACCCGGAGCAAATCACCCGGGATTCCATAAGAACGCGGGTCCGGCTGTGGTCGCTTTCGCGTCTTTTAATATTCAAATTCGAAGCGAGATAATTGAAATTCTTTCCCTGCTTGAGGCCGTAATGGAATCGTATACAGTCAGCAATAGTATGCAAGTTGGAATTTAGCAAAGTTATCCCACGTGAATTTATTGCGTGGTTTTCGTCAACAAGGCTGAGGTAAAGCGACATGGTAACAGGGGGATGTTTTTATCTGAATAGGAGAGAAATAAATATTTCAATGAGCTGCTACATAATGGCTTTTATCTACGCACATACCATTGGTGCTGTAAAATGCGTTCAGAAACCCTAGGAGATGACCAGCATTATTACAACCGCTTTTACTATGAGAACTTTCTTGTCTGTGGTAGTAGATAAAATGTGTACTGTAATGTTATTACAGTACAGATTTTTGTATCGTTATGAGTATAAATTTGGAACAGCTGTCAAAACTAGCGGATCTCTATTCTAGTATCCATAGATATTAAAACATTTATCGAT
The DNA here is from genome assembly GCA_945867215.1 of Epinotia demarniana. Lineage (NCBI taxonomy): Eukaryota > Metazoa > Arthropoda > Insecta > Lepidoptera > Tortricidae > Epinotia > Epinotia demarniana. The sequence continues at coordinate 7,028,618 of OX244276.1, read as the reverse complement.
ACGAAACGTCAATTCAGTAGGTTTTTTTAATATAAACCGCACGACATTTGATCTCGAGTGATACGAGTTTAGGAACTTCAATCGTTTGTCTATGATTAAAAAAAACCATTCGTCATGACGAATTGCCGCCATTGCTGTTTTCATTTTTTGTTGGTTTTTTGCTCTTACTTACCTACTTATGATATGTGTGTAGATAAAGTAGTGTATGCAACTGTACATAATTAGGCCTTAAAACACTCGTGTAATCCTATTATGAAACTCGCTCACGCTCGTTTCATAAAACCACACTCGTATTTTAAGGCCTCTGATTATCGATCAGTCGCATAAACTACTATTATGAGAGTGAATTAATTACGATATAATAGTGTATCTACGATATAATAATATTTATTCAAGACAAAATCAAAATAACACATAATTGAAATATTTACAACAAGTATTATATAAAAAAAGGAACGGATAGTTGTATGTAGAGGGGGGGTTAGGTGGCGATGTTGGGTAGAGCTGCCCCGTCGTTGAAGCCGAAGAAATGTTTAACAGATCTGAATTTGTGCCGAGTCCCGCGAATACACATACTTGTGGCTCGGATTATGGATATTATAATGTTTGACCTCAACCAGCCCATTATTACAGTGAGGGGTCTGTCCCAGCGGTCGGCAATAGCTTCACCAAGATGTTTTACAAAGGCGGACATTTGTGGAGCAAAGACTCCGTCAACGGATGTAACGAGAGGGGTAAATGTTGCATGACGTTTCTCGCAGGCGTTACTGTATTTATGTTTTTTATCTTCTTCTGCTGATTTAAGAATGGTTGCTACGGGACGAGAGATGTAAGAAGGAGCGTCGGTGTCTACGACACGGATATCGAATAACGCCTCCCTCTGTGCATCCCAAACGCCGCGGCAGCTGAGGTCTCCACGAAGTCCACAGTCTCCTTCAGTGATGATCGGTTCTTAAGTAACATTTCCCCAAGCGTTTTGGCATAGTTCACCAAACAGGTCTCTGATTTCATTGTGTCCACGCGTTACTAGGCCACCAGTTTTGCAGCAGAGTGCATGGTCCACATTGAAGTCATCGTTGCCGCACCCATCGCATGATTTGGGCATAGAAACAGGTGTTCTATGGTATCGTAGAGCTAATGTTGTTCGGTTCGCTCATTTGGGGAAACTCAACGGATGCCAACAGAGTGCTACTATTGCAGAAACGTGCCGTACGTGCGATGGTTGGGGCAAAATCGAGGGTTTCGTGTAGAGGCTACTTCCCAATGCATGGTATTATGACGCACTACTCACTCTATGTATTCGAAATTATAATGTTTGTAAGGAAAAATCTTTCTTCTTTCGATACTGTTAATGTGATTGGAAAAACACTCCGCCGCACTGGGCGTTTGAGAACAGTTCCCCGTCGCATGGCACTTGCATGCAAGAACCCGCGTGTCATTGGGCCTACCTACTACGAGCGACTGCCCGCTGATCTTAGACAGGAACCATCTGACGAAGCATTTAGACGCCGCCTTAAATACCTTTTATTGGAAAATCCATTATACTCAGTCAAATAATATATGAGTCTTGACTTGACATAATAAATTATTAATATCACCTTTTTAAATTTGTACGAATATGATTTGACATTAAATGTATTGTGTCACGTATTTTCTGGTGCACTAAATATTGTAAAGAATGACGATACCTATAGGTTGATATATTTGTGTTCTTTTGCTTTTGATTTGTTTTTAGGGTTCCGTAGCCAAATGGCAAAAAACGGAATCCTTATAGATTCGTCATGTCTGTCTGTCTGTCTGTCCGTCAGTATGTCACAGGCATTTTACTCTAAAACCATAAGGTGTATTTGAATATAAAATTGAGGATAGGGTGTATTTTGTGAAGTGAAGTAAGAATAGAGTCGGAGATAATCGAATCGCCCCGAAAGTGACTAAAATTGTGTCCCCCCCCTCTAATTTTTGAACCGTGTATTTTAAAAATATGAAAAAAATCATGCTCATAGGGATTATAAAATTCTACCAGCGAAATTTATTTTCAACAAGATCGGTTCAAAGGTTTTCGAGATATTAATAAAAAACTGCGTTGCTTAAAGAAAAGGACGTAAGTGCCATAAGTTTTCAGTAACGATATGACCTTTTTCATGTCAGACCCATCATACCCCTAGCAATACCCCTGGGTGTAGGGTGGGACTGAATCATACCACCGTAGTGCTGTGCACTATATTATGCTTAATAATATCTATCCCAAAAGTCCTATTACCGTTATCAGTATCACGCAGTGTAGTTGAAAAAGTTAGACTACCGTTATCTGTACGAGTAGGTAACCTTTGATTTAGTATATAGAACTAGATGCACAATGTCAAACAAATATGCCAAGAAATTTGCCCCAGAACATGAACGAAGAATACTCTGGACAAGCTATGGTAATAATAATACCACGTGCGAGCGAGCTGGTAGCATACAAATCTCTATAAGTGTGACAGAAAGGGGAATATCATTCATTGTCCTTGTCATAGTTCCACTTTTTTTTTATTTGCCACAACTGATTTAGTATAAAGTTGTACCCGAACAAACCATTACCCGTCCCGTAGTAAGTTGTTTATGACAAGTCATCAGCCATTTTAGGACCGGTTCTTAATTTAGCTACATAAGAGCTTCTCCGTCCCTCACCGTGGCAACACGTACAGCAGCCCATCCATAGTATTCTAGGTTCATGGCATCATGGCCCCAGAATGACATCTCTAGCTACATTTCAGTAGTTGCTAATAGCGTTAACTTAAAGCCTGCATCAAGATATATGTTTCATAAAAAAAGAACTCAGTGTTTTAGACATTAAGCACGATATTAGCAAACCAACATCAAAAGATTAAATACTTTTTAGTTTATTGTGACATATAATGTGACTTGACTGCTCACGTCTAAACTTTAGCGTTTAGCGTTTAGCGAATGAATGGTCGCGTTATAAATTTTATTTATTTCAACAGAAAGCACAAATACATCTGGTTTCTTTATTTTACAAGTGGGGAATAAACAGTTCCAAATATTTGTACAAGTAATATATACAAAACAATTGTTGAGATTTCCGTAAGTACATATAGTACAGCTGACAGAGTCCATAAAAAGAAATCATTTTAGTTTCCTTGAAATAGATTCAGTTTGTTAAATAATTGTATTTTCGACCTGCCTTTACTTTAAATACTTTCTTTTTTGCGATTTAATGTAGGTAAGCGTACAGTCAAGTAGCGATCAGCTGTTGATTTTATTAAAACGGTCCTGCGTTTTGAACGTCACTCTCATGTTCACCCGACATCTATAAAACGAGTATTACGAGATATAAGGTCAAAAATGAATGAGGATGAAAATTGGCAACAATTTGCGCATTTCCAAATGATGTGTTGGGATTGTATTATAGAATTTTATTATAGCAAATTTTTTGATTAAGTGAATAGAGTCGGAGATAATCGCCCCGAAAGTCACTAAAATTGTGTCCCCCTCCCCTCTAACTTTTGAACCGTGCATTTCAAAAATATGAAAAAAATCATGCAAATTGTTTTGAACAAGATCGGTTCAAAGGCTTTCGAGATATTTCTAAAAAACCGCCTTACTTAAAGAAAAGGATGTAAGTGCCATATGATTTCAGTAAGGATACGACCTTTTTAATAGGCACGGAACCCTTGTTGTGCGTGGGCCGACACGCACTTGGCCGCTTTTTTCTATTTCCTTGTTATTGTGTTCTGACATTAATATTATATTTTATTTTTCTCTGTTTTTGACGATCGTGATAAAAATTCTTATTTTTTTGACATGTATGCAAATCTGTAATGTAATTTTTTATCATGTAATAAAAAAAAAATGAGCCCCTAAATCAGGGGTTCCCAAACTTTTTTTTCTCATAGACCACTTTAAAAAATTTGCTGGTTCTGGTGGACCCCCTACTCTACAGCCTACACCATATTCCCAAAAAATTACAAAAATGTGACTATTACCTAACTCTGGTGACGATATAACTATGAAATAGTATAGTATATTATATGTACACCTAGGGAGATAATATAAAGAAAGGCCGAGATCGCAGATATTTACGGCCCGAGCTGCAAGCGAAGGACGCAAATGTGCGATCAAGGCTTTCTTTATTATCTCCCGTGTTGTATACATCATTTTATGTCAACATTTGGCGAAAAAGCGGCTATTTCCGCACATGTATCGGGCGAAAAAATCCACTTTTAGCCAGGTGTGACATAAATGTTCTTTACAGGTTTAGAAAAAAAAGTGAAAAATGATTGGTTAATATGCTGTCAATAATAAATACTTTACTTTTTTGACATCTACTCACAACCTATCTATTCCAGCATCAAATAAAATAAAATCAATCAAATCTAAATCTCGGAGTGGTGAAATAAAATTAAATATAGTATATTTTGCTTGTGTTGTGTTTATTCGAGTACTTTATAATATTTATGATGATAATAACAGTCGTAAAATAATTAAAATTAAAAAAAATTACGTAACTTCTAAGTACAATGACACTCAAAATTAATGGGACGGATGAGCTTGATGAATTGACAACAAATTGTCAATATTTGGGTTCAGTTTTGTCAGGAATAATCGCAAATCTCCTCGTTCTGTGATATTCAGTCTGTTCCTATTTTTCGTTAAAAGGTTTGTAACGGTGCTGAAACTTTTTTCCACAAGATATGACGAGGGAAATGATATCAAAAGCTTTCTCGCAATTTTCCACAGTCCAGGATATTTTTCGGGTATTTCTGCTTGCAGCCAAAAAGTTTGATACCCTTTTTTATATTTCACCTTCAGCTCCTCATTAGTGCTAAGCTCAAGTAGCTCCTCTTGCAATATCACGTTCTCCACTTCCATTTCATCAAATGGATTTATAATCCATGGTGGTATTTCCATCGTGAGAATGTCTTCAAATCTGGTTTTGAAATCATCATGCAGGGCAATCAAATGTTGAACATATGTCTGAATATCATCATCCTCGCATTCTACCTGTGACAAGCTTGAGAATTGGGAAAATTCGCGTCGACTAATGTTTTGCTTCATTAACTTCAATTTTCCAAGAAAAGCGGAAATCACACTCTTTGTTTTAATTAAATTGAGGTTGTCCCCTTGCAGTTGTAAGTTAATATCATTAAACTTTTTGAACAAATCTGTCAAATACGCGATATCTGCTTTGAACTTGATCAGGTTTTCTTTTAAATCTGGAGCTTTACTATCCAGAAACTCCAAGACAGACTCAAAAAGTGAGCAAAATCTTGTTAAACATGCACCTTTCGACAACCAGCGTACTTCAGTGTGTAAGAGCAATCGTCGGAAGTCTTCATCATTTTCATCGCACAATTGGGCAAATAAACGCGTATTCAAAGCATTGCTTTTTATTTTATTAACCGCGTTAATCACAAATTGGAGCGATTGGTGCAGTCTAGCACTCAAATTTTTTGCTACTAAGTGTTGTCGGTGGATGACACAGAGAATTGCAGTTAAATCTGGTATCATTTTTTTTAGATGGCTTATGAACCCACGATATTTCCCGACCATTGCAGGAGCTCCATCTGTTGCCGCCGATGTAACGTTTGTGAACGGAATTGATTTTTTTCTTTTAAAAAATCGCTCAGGATGTTAAATATCGATTCACCTTTAGTGTCAGTCTTCAAAGTTTTGGCGAATAATAGCTCTTCATGAATTTCTTCGTTCATAAAAAATCGCACAAATGCTAATAATAATGCCTCATTATCAGGTAAAGTTGACTCGTCCAGTTGAATAGAAAAATGAGTTGTTTGCAGATACACAAGAAACTTTCAATATCAGAGCTCATTTCGTCAATACGTCTTTGTACAGTGTTGTTACTCAAAGGAATTTTTTTGAGTATGTCAAATGGAGGTTTGTGCAGAACAGTTTTTAAAACTTCTTCAACAGCGGGTAAAATTAACTGTTCACCAATGGTGTGGGGTTTTCCAGATTTCGCTATGAGTAATGAGATGTTGTAAGATGCCCGCAAGCCATCATCGTTACTTTCAGATGTTGAAGCGAACGTACCTTGCAGGGTGGGTCTCTTTTCATATTTTTCTTTCAATCATTGAAAATATTTCAAATCTTTACCTGTTTTATCAGGGTGGCACCTTTTTAGATGATCTTCGAGCTTCGATGGTTTCATAGAGTCACTGCTCAAAACTTTATTGCATAAAAGGCACATGGGCAATCGCTTGTCCGCGTTTGATGGAAGAAAGCCAAATTTTAAATATTCCACACTGAACTGTCGACACTTAATTTTCTTCTTTGGCTCCGCCATGTTTCAAATTAGCTACATGTAAGTATAAAAAAGTTTTTGTGATCTTAACATTCTTACTTAACTTCTTCTTAGTCTTACTTAACAGGATATGGCTATTTTATAGAATAGAATTTATAATTTTTCGCTATGAATCAAAAAAGAATACTAATAAACTTTTTTCGGCTGTCTGTTGTTTTATGGAAGTAGGTAGGTAATAATCGTAATGTTCATTATTTCATATTTCATACATGTCTATCATACACAAAGAAGACAAATATATTAACTACAAAAAGAGATACCTATAAGTTGTATAGCAAATAAACAAATAATGTACTTACTTTTCCGACACGATTCTGGCAACCAGGAACAGCAATTCACTTTACTTTTGTAGTCGAAATCCGGAAACAAATGAGTAACGTTTGTTCTTAGCATTCGTATTTATTGGTGAAGAATCAAACAAGTGCATACAAGCACAGCACATTACCGTAAGTCATAGGTATTTCGTCCCTTTGCACGTCCGAACAAGCGTTTTGGTCGGCGCCGGCGATAGCGACGCGACGGTGCTTCGCAAGCCTAGACTTGTTCGTTTGTCCAACAGCTCGTTCGCGATATGTTGCAGACTTGCAGTCGACAAGTTTTGGAGCCGAAAGTTGTAATTTTAATAATATAGTATTATAGTATAGGTAGTTTGATTCACCGAAATATTTATCACGGAGGAACGCAATATTTTTATTATATATTTATCAGTCGTCCAGGCTATAAAAATAATACAAAAATCATTATCTGTTTCGTTATTTACCATCGAAACCAGATAAATTTTCGTGGACCCCCACGTACAAACTGTGAACCCCTATTTTTTTGCCACTCCAGCGTAGACCCCTGTCACATCGTTCGTGGACCCCTGGGGGTCCACCTGGACCACTTTGGGAACCCCTGCCCTAAATTCTAGTGGGGATAAATCAAAATTGTCTTTCTTTGTCGGTATCACTGATAGCCGCCAGGTGGACGATTTTGTTTTAGTTTTCTTAAAAATTAAACGTTCAATTGCTCGTTTTTTGATCGGTGAGAGTTTGTCTAGAACGGAGTCCAAGAGCTTATCCTCTTGAGAGTCTATCTTTATCCAGCATTCTTTTCTTGCGTCTCTAAGGGATACGTGGTGTTGAGAGAGGTCCATGCGTTTATTTTCGAGTAAGGCGGATGACAGGACCGTGCAGTTTTTTTGGAGTTGTCATAATTTAAGTTTGTCATTTTAGAAAGGAACTGGTAAAGAAAATAAGTCCACTTCAAGAGAAGTTACATCGCCTCCTAGTAAGTTTGGTAGAAAACTGGAACCTAGTGTGTTTGTTAGGGGTTCGAAGGATTGGTTAGCGTTTTCTAAAACTCTTAATAAGAACGACCATTTAAATTGTGCCGCTTTGGTAAGAGCAGAATAGGCTGCTTGTGGTGAGTCTTTACATATAACAGAAAGTTTTTCTATTGTCGAAGACCAAGTTTCGACTTTTTAATAACAAAGTTTTCTTTTCCTTCGCCGATATAACTACCGAGGAAGCGTGACCCAGTTGTTATGGTAACGTTAACACCTATGAATATCTGCTGTGCACATTTCTTGTCATTTTCGTTTACAATTAAGTAAGACTTTTATCTTGGGGGAGGTAGCCGTATGTAGGGCCTATTTGGCTTATTTTGTCCCACCAACGTCGTATGTTGTTAAGCGTTCCTTGGGCGGAGGAGTCATCTGCGTACCAGCATTGGGTCATTGTTTATTTTGATTTCAATTTGTGTATTATGGGTAGTGTTGCCAGGGCGTATAAAGGCATCGCCAGTGGGTCGCCTTGGGTTACTCTTTCTTCACTGTACAAACTCATGTTGGAATCACGGATCACGAGTTCAGCGTGTCCATTGTAAGTATTGAATAGGAAGCGAGCACAGTGTGGCCAGTGTATTCTTGCCTGCCAAAGAGCTAGTTGTCTGTTTACGGAATTGAAAGCGTTGTTTGCATCCACGAGCAGCATACCCCACATCGAGCCAGGTTGACATTCTATTTGAAAGAGATCATGGAAATGACGTACTAGTTTAACTACTTTTGATGGTTTATATATTTTGTTGATATTATGCCCGGACGCAAAAAGAGAGGTTTTATATACATATTTGACGTGTCTGTGTATCTGAATGTGGCGTCGTAGATCCTAAACGATTTTCATGCAGTTTTTTTTACCCAAAGCTCTGTCCGACGTGATCGATATGGTTCTTAGCTACGTTAATTGAACAAAATCATTTCAGCCAGTTTTGAGATTTTGAACTTTGAAATGAAAATGTCGGGGATTTTCAACTTTTCTAAGTTGTTAAATGTGTTTTTAGAACTGCGAAATTCTAACTCTCTGCGAACTGCTTCGCGCTTTCTTTAACAATAATGGTTATAAGGTACGCAAACTTGATTCATATTTCCCTTTAATCCATACGATACCTAAGCAAATCTGATACAACTTATAACTCTAAAAAAGAAACGAATACTCTTCTCTCTCAGTTAGTCTAGATTACAAGATCACGATAACCAAGAAACCTAATTACTAATTAATGGCCCGCTGCCCTGCTAACACAAAAAGGCGTGACCAAGTTGGGGAATCACGACAGTGTTCTGTTAGGCAGATAGTAGTTTTGATCACTGGGTTAATTCACCAACAAAGTGCCATGCAGCTTGGCGTTGATTTGTGTATGTTAATTGTCATTTATACTTACCATAGGTATAGGTTTTTGGTCGGGATGTCATACTACCTTAGCGTTATTTCCTTTTCCACTCGGGTATGGAATACACTTCCTGTTTACCTGTGACATTTTAATTGAATTATTATTTGAGTAATTTCTACTACCTAACAATACTTGGGTTTATTTCTGATGTTTCGACAAGGGTCTCAGATGACTGAAGTCACAGCGAGTTGTAAGCGGGTAAAATTTGGAAGGTATACCCGAAAAAAGTACACTACCTGTCTATAATTTTACTAAGTGTCGAGAATCATGTGGGCGAATAAATTAATATCGCTTGTAAAGTCTTTTAAATATGTGTATAAAGCGCGAGAGTCTAAAGTATTATACTCGTAAGTAAGCTACTGTCAGCTCAGCCTCACCATGAATATAGTACATACCTTAATTTTGAAGCATCTCCGCTGGTCAGTAAAAGTTCCATATATGCCAGTCCACCGCGGCTTGCGGTGTATTTCCCTGGGGAATATACTTACTGAGGATGGAGTTTGGCCAGTTCAGAGGCGGGTAATTCAATTATTTCTGTGAAACCATAACATTGCCTGCCAAACTCAAAATGTTACTGCGAAACTTGGCCAAATACTGTCAGTGATTAGAGGCGTGCTATGCAATGAAAGTATGTATTTAATGTCAGGCTTTAAACGAAAGCTGTCAGCGTGCGTGTAGCTGTCACCATTGTTAGAACATGCACATTCGAGGTTTTACTACAGTGTTGTGTATAGGTGTCCCAAAAGCCACACAAGATTTGAATTATAAAGACACAGTTATTTTTAGAAATAATGTGCATTGCAGAGGGACATTAAGACGACGTATACTATAATGACACAGTGTATACAGACATTGTGAATGTTGTACGGTATCACACCGGTCTTAATCATCGCCTGTCCTTGATTAAACGAAAATTAACATCCAATTTGTATGCAAATTTTCCCTATGAGGAAGTTCAGACGGCTCCGAAATTGTTTTAGGTACTTTAACTAGCGGGAAAAAGCGGCCTGAAAACCAATAAACTGATGTATACTGGGAAAATGATAGGTAAGAAATCGACATAGAAGAATTGTACAAATCGGTTCATAAATAACGGAGTTACGAAGGTAACATATTGAACAACAATGGAACCAAAGAGTGAGAATATCTGTCTTTTTTATGAGTTTAATAGTGACCGTCAAATAAGGTAACCCCTATCACGCGTGGTTATTTTCATATCTAAACAGATACATAAAATGTATACTAGAATAACACGAATAAATTACTAAATAACTGAATTAAAAAAGGTGACTAACTATAGCTGAATTTAAGATAAGTGTGATACCTATCTTAACTATGAAGTAGGTACTTACAGTTAAATCTAAATAAAGTAATGGAATTTACAAAAGGTTTACAGACGAATCCTTAAAAGGAGTATTTTTAGTAACGTAATTTTATATCAAGAATTGTGCTTGAACAGTCCATCACAAAATTTTGATTTATTACAAAATTTTCCTTATTTCTACTGGAATGAAACCACTCAGGCACCTGGAAGGCATCAAGGCAGCTCCATCGTACATTATTAACGAGTACTTGTTATAAGTGTCTTGCAAGAATTACATAGAGGTTTATGATAAAAAAAGCCCGGTCACGTCCCTTGTTCCTTACCTTCGTATGCGGTATCAACGTTCTAGTCCCCAACATACGTTGATCTGAACACTGTCAGTTAAATAAGGTAATATATTATGAGTTGGCTAGTGAACCCAGTCTGGGTCGCAGGTCTCTCTAAACTGGACGTGTAGGTATATGAATGAAAACGTTAGGCAATGGGCGGTAGGTTGCGTTTCGTGAATTTTTGATAGTGGTCGAGATCCATTTTGTTGGATTAACAACGTTAACAATCTCGGTGAACGTGAAATTAATAATGAGCCGTCGAGATGAAATAATAAAAACGTAATTTGGAAATTAAAATGATAGGTATGTTTGAAAAAAATTGGTTTGGCAAAGAGTATTGAAAAATGTTGTTCAGTTTAACGGTAAAAATAACTGCCGCGCTTCAGGCGAATGTAAAACAAAATCCGGGACTGATAGTAGGGTTTTTTCTGACGAAACTTAATTTTGGACAATACTCGAGTCTAGCTTGATTTCCGGCTTGTATGGACAGTGCAAGCACAGGTGAATGGCCATTCATCTTTAAAACGAGGCTCGCTTGTGGTTATTGGTTTCCATTTTCTATCGAGCGTCTTTATGTAATCATGTTAACAAACGGGATGCTTTTCATTTTATTTTAGGTGCCATTCGATTCTGGGGCTCTGGGATTATATGCGACTAGCTACATTTAGAGCACATATAAAAAGAAAAAACAGAGGGTTTACTTAGGAGGACTTTGCTTTCAACAGCTGGAATGGTTCATAGAAATTGACATAGTATTGTGACGTCACGGCGTTATCTTCGTACAAGCAGTTGTATGGAAAATCACGATATACAAAAAATCGCGTCATTATTTTTTCTCTTACTTTTTTCTTATCAGAACACGATGCCTGGTTATGCCTTTGATCGGTTCACAACCCATGTTTGGTACACCCTGTATGTTGTCAACACTACGTTTTACATTTTAACATGTGGAAAGTACCCAATTAGTCCAACCTATTGCTAGTTGAAGTTTCGAGCAAGAACTCGTAAATGATGGCATAAAAGTCGCTCGATAGGACTTGGAATGGCGTAAACCACAAATCGACCCAAGCATACATGACCTTAAAGTCTATTCATCCTTACGTGTCTTGTAGTGTATATAAACACTTCTCAAAGACTATCACACTTTCTCTAGGATTACAAACAATCATCACTTGAAATGTTGTTGTATTTTATTATATATACAAACTCACAAAGAAATCAACCGAATATCGAACAAATGACCTCAATAATATCTGACGAAACGATGTCTGGATTGTCTATGAATCACACCTCATATGTATTTTATCGTCATTTCCAATCACTTGTCATTGTCTATGATCATATTTGACGTCATGTAAACAATATGATAGGTAACGTAAGAATGAATTGATATTAATGTTTTAATCTAAGCTGCGGAAATTTCCAGTCCAGGAGCACAATATATGTAAGAACATTACACACAACAAATAGTATTCGCCCTTGACTCACTGTTTATTTCAACGCTCATTCATAAACACAACACACATAGATGTACATTCATAAACGCTGGATGATATTTGCGTTATGAACTGGGGGATTACTTGCTTGCATCACGCCACTATATTTGTTTGAAATTGAACTCTGTTGGTTGTTGGGGTTGAGATTATGATTGTTACCTAGTTGTTTGCAAGTGATACGATGTTTGAAAGGGAAGCTATTGCACCTGTCAATAAATGAGATAAAGTAAATTTAATGTATTTAATTTAATCACTATGAAATAAGGAAAAACTATGAGACACAACAAAACGTTAAGTCACCGAAAACCAAAATAAGAACATACTTTAAAATGAGAATTCTGTAATAATCATGAACATTAAAAAACAAAATTGGTTATAATCAAAACGAAAGCATAAAAAGAGAACTTATAAAAAGAACACCGCCTCTAGTAATAATTAGAAATATAGTGTTATTTTTTTAGGTACATGCTCTCGAAATTTTCTAGGCAGGTACGACTAAGTGATCGACTTTCGTATTTATTAAAGTTTTAGTGCACATTCCAAGAGTATATATTCATTAATCAACCATCGGGCTAAGAAGAATCATTTAGTGTAGGTATTTAAAGCGGTGCAGTAAGATGAAAGAGATTTGGATACATATTAATAGTCCACCAATTGTTTACATTTAAATTTAAAATTAGAGTACAATCTAAAATACCTAAATAAATTAGTAGCATTTTAAGCAATGATAAATAAATCATAATTATTTCGCACTGTGAAACATAGGAAACCGAAGTTGTTATCACGGCCGTTAGCCAATTTACAGTTCGCTCCGCACTTCCTAATCGGAGATATTTACACAATTTATATCTCCCCAAAATTTAGTTTCTGGATTTCAAACTGGTTTAAAATTAACTTTATTTTATGACGGTTATTAAAACGAATTAGCTTTGATAAACCGCGGCCTACACGGCTAATAACGGAAAGTAATACTGCGGTCGTAAATATCTGAACATCTCTGTATTCACCGCAGATGCACAACAAAATCTAAAAATACGTAACGTCATCGGCGAACTTGGAGCAGACAGTAGGTATATTCAACAATGTTTTGGACGAGCAATATTATAATTTTACTTTTGCATTTTTTCAAGAGTCGATTTTCTGGCATGTTTTGTAAAAGGTTGAGAGGGGTTAATCCCAACGTTGAGAGGGGAGAATAGACTGTATCTATCCGAAAATTCAATGTTTCCAGCTTCCAATCGTTTAGTACAGGCTCATATTAAATTTATAGTGACTTGGGTTTTTCTTGTAATAATCAACGCATTAGCTCTTGGAAAGCAGTTCATGTGGCCAAGCGGAAAGGAAAGTACTAAATTGAAGGTGGTTCAAACTTTGTTTTCAACTAAATCATTTCTCCCCGTATACCAGTAATTGTTTATAGAAAATAAAAATATATATTAAAATTATAAATTTTCAGTTTATGTGGTTTTATCTTATTCATAAACATACATGGGATAACTCGGGGCACTTATATTAAAGTGACGTAGCTATTTGTAGAATGGCAATTGGCCGCATTTAGTGTTTAGCAGTAACACAATAGTTTACTTCTACATAATAGTACCTACATTGTGATACAAGTGAGGTAGGTTGATAATTACATCAGAGGCGAAATGTTGAGAGGATGTAATTATCAAAGCTCACGCGTATCATACGACGTTTTTCAACACATTTTGCGAGGAAAAAATCATTTTCATAAGATGAAAATGTTATAGGCCTGCCAAATTATTTACTTTACATTAAGCAAATCATTAAGATGACAACAGGTTTTTACTCACAATTGCACATCGCCAAGAATTGCCAGTGGCGTCATTGGCGAATTGATGTTTCATATCGATAACTGTTTTAATATCTATGGATACTAGAATAGAGACCCACTTGAGTTTTGACAGCTGTTCCAAATTTAAACGCATAACGATACCAATTTATCAAAAATCTGTACTGTGATGACATTACAGTACAGATTTTACCTACTACCACAGACAAGAAAGTTCTCATAGTAAAATCGGTTGTAGTAATGCTGGTCATTTCCTACGGTTTCTGAACGCATTTTAGAGCACTTATGATATATGCGTAGATAAAATCACATAAACAATCATATATCTGAAAATCAGACCTAATTTTAGGTCAGTCTAGTCAGAACGGCATTTTAAAGCACGCGATAATTTCCAATGCACCCCCTTAAAGTTTAATTCGTCACCAGCCTAGCTAGATCACGTTTCGTCGGACATGAGTACCTATGTGAGCGTGGTGAGCGAGGGAGACTGCTGTGGCTTTATGTCGTACGCATTCATGTCCATACACAGAGCTGTTAACCTGTTTCTTTAGAAGGTTACTTCATATCATGGCCGAATATGATATTAAAAAAACCTATTGTTGATGGTGTTATTATAACGAGATGTGATCTCCATTTTGTAAGGCAATTGGCTCGCTCGATATTAAAGTTCATGGTAGGTGCCCTGACCTCTGCTTAGCACACTAGCGCCATTTACAGAGCATTCTCATGGAAGGAGGTAAAGTAAGGAGACATCTATGCGCTTTATAAATTGGATGGGGGAGAGACCTTAGCTGAGTATTTATATTTCGAAAGAACGGGATTTTGTACATGCTCTAGCTGTTGTCTTTATTTATTCGTCCATGCGCATTGGGGACCACTCCGTAAATTTCTATAAAGATGTGATCCACTTTCAGCCCAGTGGTACTTTTAACACTGGGCTAAGGTGGTTGTTATTTCCAACGCACACCTTTTGGCGTCAGTAATTTGGCGGAATACTATAAGTGTACGAGTAAGCCACTGGAGTGGCAAAAATGTTCACAAGCAACTAGCACTGAAATGTTCTAGCACGACGCTCTATGTGCGTATATTATGCAAAACTAACCTTTATAATGTTATTTAATACCACTTTATATTACGATCACTTTAATATAACGCCTGCCTAGGAATCCAGGTAAGGTCAAATATTTGTGCGATAATCAGGAGTATCTGCGCCTCTGTTGTATTCTTCGAGCAACACGGAAGGGAGTAGGCATTAGTATAATTTCCCCTCTGTCAAAGTACAAGCCCAAGCGGGCATGTGCATCTAATAAAACTAGTTGTCGCTCGGATTTCCAACTAGACAGAGTCCAGTCTCGCGAGTGAACGTTACTTACACAAAATGCCGAATTGCTCTGTTTTCTGCTGTTAAAAGAGGTCTGAGACATCAAACTTACAAAAAGATGGTGTTACATTTCACATGTAAGTAAATATTTATCGTATTTTTGCTGTTAAATTGCATTAAGACACCAAATTCGTATATTTATTTGTAATATAATTGTCGGATTTGTTTACCAACATCGAGTCTGCTCGCCCGTACAAAATTCGGATCTGTTGAGCAACAAATCCGACTTCTCGCCGATGAACAATAATTTAGAGATGTTACAGACCTACACAATTGTATCGATTTTGGGCGGTGCACTGTGGCGTAATAAAATCACAAGAGAAATTGTAATCAAATATATGATATAGGTTGTGCATTGCATGTTATTATTACTGGGTACCGTGACTGTTACAAGTTCAATAATATTAGGTCTCCCGCGCGTCCGATTGCGATCACGGTGATCAATTTTATAACCTTTACTTTAGCTTGCTTTTTATGGGTAGTTAGTAATAATTTTACCCGTCTACGTATTGTAATAGTGTTGTAAATGATTGTTTCGGGAAGCCGTAAAATATTATCATTCTCATTAATGTCGGCGTTTTACATAAAAGTAAAACGCTAATTAAATAACTTACCATATTCGAAACCTATGTATAACTGAGAGTAGCAACAATGTCCCTCCTGACATTATTTATACTAAACGGGACTTACTTGCGTATATTCATTTACCTCACTGAGATGTGTTGCACCATACATGGTCACGGGACAAGTGGCTTGTGCTGTGCGTTGCGGGTATCAACATCTTCTTGCTGCGCGTCTTTTCCGAACTACCCGCATTTGGTCCTGTCACCAGTAAACTTCATATAAAGCTGTCGGCATTCTATTTTATTCTAATAAAAACTTATGATGTTTCATTTTTTTTATTTCATTCTCCTTTCTGCTTAAGTAATCAAAATCTATCGATATAGCTGCATCGCCAATTGCGTCTAGCCCTATCGTGTCAATGTGTGAATTGACTGAGTTGTGACTCGTTCGTACACAAAAATGTATGGGGGTGTGCAAGTTTTATCGGTGTATTGTTTCATTTTGTATGTATTAGTGTCATCATTACAGTTTTGTCTTTGTATGTGAGCGTGCAGAGCTGCATTTGTGTGCATATTTCCCCCCCGCAAAAAACGACAGAAATATTTGACCGTAATATTCATAGCTAAGGCGACTCCCTTCCGCTAGGAAGGCCGTGTTGCTCGAAGGTTGTATTCAGTAACTATATACCCATAATATAAGCCTAGGTATTTATTATAGGCGTAGTTCGATTTGTGTAAAATAATCTTCGAAATAAAAACTTGTTTCATTTATCGTTTTCTATTAATTAAGATAATTACTCAAATTTTACCTCTTCATACAAAACCTTTTTCAGTGCAACGTGTAATGATGTGTTTATGATAGAAATGAGGCGAGTTTGAGCGTGTTTCGAGTACGTGTGCATGTATTTACTGCAACGAGTCGAAATTGCATTTTCAAATAAGTTCGTTCATCATGTCGAGTCAAAAGCAGCCGCCGGTACGAGAGCCAAGCTAGTACGTCTGTCTACAATACTCAAAGCTGTTTCATGATATTGTGTTAGTGCAACTTGTTCGCCGATTTTGAACTTTAGAAGCTTTCCTTAATACTTATTTATAAGTAAGTAGTGTTCGTTGGTCGATGTATGAATGGAAAATAGTAATATGCCATTCCCGGGAATCTAGACACGCGCTACCGTGTCAAGCCAAATTCAATAATCCTATACAAAACACATGTACGAAAACAAATTATGAGAATATTTACATATGAAATGTTGATAAAGATGAAAAGTCATAATAGGTACAAAAATTCATATTTGTGGCGTACAGCATTTTACTTGTCAGAGCACAATGTTTGGGGAATATTCCCAGGATCAAGGTACCCGATAAATTCCCATCCTAGCACATCACTAATAGCACTCCTTAGAACTCAACCCTTCTTGCTTAGCACTGATCAATCAGTGCCATCGAAAGTGACTCTGTGACAGAAACGGACAGCTTAACACGTTCACTGCGATAGAAGGTCTAAAGACCCCCTGCTAGTACTCCCGGGCTGTGCGGGCAAAAATATTGTGGTTTTGCTCTGGTGCGGACCTCGTAGCTTATAGAATTGTATAGGTAGAAAAGAGTCCAATATATGGTTCGATTTCTATAATTACGTATAATTTTTTGATACTTTAAAACATGCAGGAGGTCATAAGGCCTCTCACCGCACTGAGAGTGAAAAGTGTGCGTCCAGTGCGGATAGGGGGTCTAAAGACCCCATATAGGTAGTACGGGCTTATCCGCCCCCTCCCGCACCTGTCTGTGTCTGTGATACTCGAACTATGACCCAGTGATGTGCACGCGTCTATGAGCAATATACGTAATGTATTATTTCATTTGCTCGTGAGTCAAAATACGTTCATTCTAAGTAGTAAGCGTCAATTGTGCTCAGTGTTTAAGTTCCCAAGAAGTGCTGTTGGTCAGTGAGTGATATTAACAATATGATGAGTATCGAATGTGATGAATTATTAGCACAGAATCAGAATGTAGACCACTAAAGAGTTAAGAAAATTAAATCTTAGTGCCATGATTGTAACAAACCATTGGTGTCGTAAATGTGTCTATAACAGTTATATGTGTATTCACTTACATCATATAAATAAAGGTTATTAATTTATCGATAAAATGCATTTTTATTAGGAACATCACTAGAAGTAAATACAAATGCACCTCAAAGGACCATGCGTCAAAATGGTTCTGAAACCAACAGCACTGAGAGTTATGTCATTAAATAGGTATTTAAATCTACTTTATTTCATTATATAGGCACAAAGTCTAATTCCATTGCAGAACGAAGATATTCGTATTTTAGCAACAGTCAGTAGTACGAGCTATGAAAAAACGCATTCGGAGAATATTCATGTTTAGTATTCTGGAGGGTAGATATGACAAAATGTACTAATGATGAAGAAACATCGAGCGTTGCATATATTCACATTTTATTAATAAAACAATTAATTAGCTACAAAAAACATGTTTATTTTACACACTAACCTTACCTTAATAATTCTGAATATGAATTCACGGAGAGAACCCGTTTTCTCATAGATCCTACTCACTTTAACTTAAACAAATGAATATCTCAGTTCTGCAATGAAATTCAACTTAGTGCCTATAGAACGAATTGAAGTAGATTTAAAGACCTATTTAATGACCTAAGTTTCAGCTTTGTTGGATTCAGGACCAGGCTCCATACAAAGTTGCCCATGGTCCTTTAGTGCTGTAAGAGGTCTAAAAGCCTCCTCATTATTTCTTGACATTATTCCATATTCTTACAACAGAACTTCAGGCGAAGCCAAAACAAGACAAAACAGTCCTTTAGCAATAGCATTATATAAGTATCATTCACAAATTTGTGAATTTCACGAGAAAAATAGCATTTTAATATTCTTGTTCCTTGAGTGGTTTTAAGGCCTCTAACCGCACCGGTGAAATGGTACAGTTAAGGCGTAAAGACCTCTTACAGCACTAGTTGAAAGTTAGCAATATTTTGAGCCGCAGTGAACGTGTTAACCTCTTGAGCGTCTTAGTATCACACACGAATGATCATTTATTGATCTTTAATGGTCATGCAAAGAACATGTTTAGCGATCGTTTGACACTGGAAAATACAAAAACGGTTAAGGCGATGCATTGGAAATTATCGCGTGCTTTGAAACGCCGTTCTGGTTAGATTAAGAAACAATAAGGTCTGATTTGCAGATATATGATTACTGACTATATGATTGTTCATCTGATTTTATCGATACATGATTGCTTAAAATTTCCTCGGTAGAAACAAAATCCAAAGTAGGGTCTGTATTTTTTTTTTAGTTAGCCTACTCAAACGATACATTATTTTACGTCACAATCAAGTTAATACTATAATATTTGAACTCATCTAAAATCTAACTTCACTAAGTTAGGTATTTATCAAAATTTGTCCAAAACAGCGATTCACGAAGAGTGTTACATCTCTTGTTCTCGTGGGCGGAAGGCATCAGCGTGTCTCTGTCTAGGGGGCGTGTACGACTCAAATCAAGGCATCCCCTTAACAACATCTCGTTTACAATTTGTCGGGTATCGCCTGTTGAGCTGTCGACGTCAAGTCAAGACGTCCAACACTTATAGGGAAGCTCCTCGTTGTCTATTAGTTATTTTATGAAATATCCCGTAAGGCGTATCTCCGTGCAATAATAATAATCATTTATTTGAACAACCACGAACATACAACATACATTATATATACGTAGGTATAAAACATAAAATTAAAATTACAAAATTATGAAAAATTAGAAATTAGAATTAAACAGTCCAACTAAATTACTCGTACCAACACATGTCAAAGATATGGAGCGCATTGCAGTGGTTAAACAAAAAATATGTGTCATGTGTAACAATGAAAATACGTGGATAAATATAAATTAGGTACCTACACAGTGTTCCTAGAATAAAATCGCTCACAGGAAAGGAACGTGGATTATAGTAACCCACATTCCATTTATATGATACCTACAATGTCACGCTAAATGAAAAACTAATTCCGGTCCTCGACTTGGCGTAAACAATCCATTTCCTTAATCATAAGGTTTATTTTTGTTTCATTCACAAATTGTCGGCGCGCGATGGTATTTTCCCGGCGGTTCCTGAAACCGGGGTTTGCGCAGGCGCAAGGTATGCGTAGGCGCTGGTTTCTTCCACTTGCTCACAAGTTCTTAGTCGTCTGACGACTTTGGACGTGTCAAATTTTAATCAAAAACGGTACTTTAATAATATTTTTTTTTAAATACCTTACGACAGTTTGAATAATAATTTAGACATGAATTTATATTACACAGTTTCGTGATATTTTTGATTTTTATTTTTGAATACACTTCTCCTGTGAAGGTTGTGGATTTCTCTTCATACTTTATAATCGAGGAAGCAGATCAATTTATACGGTACGATTTAGGATTGGCAAAGTAGATGATTTGTGAAATGTTGTGTTAATAGGTATCCTGCTGTCTATTCATCATCATCATCATCTGCTGTCTATTAAATGAATTCAAATGTTTTTTTTTGTTTCAGGTTGCGAAACCAACTATGACGGGCGATGCGTAGCGGCGTTCAAATACTTTCCTACTCCTATTAACCGTAACAAAGCGATTTGTGTAATATATAAATACGTAAATGTTTTGATATGAATATAACGCTTATATCTTTTAGTGTTTGTACTTACAGTACACAAAGTTTATAGTGTCAGTGTGAAAGTACCACAGTTTAAGTAAAAGAAGTAGTGTAACTCGCGCCATGTCGTCTCGGACGGGGCAACGTGGGACGTCAGTGGCTAACAGCCAGCGTCGCCAGCCGAGGTCCCGCTCCTCCACTCGGCCGGGGGAAAAAAAACCGAAGGGGAATGAGCGGACTGGGGCCACTAGCCTCGTCTCCATACCCAACACCATTAAACTCAGCATGCTGAACAGCGGACTCATTTCATTCGGTGAGTTTAGTTTATAATAAGTTTGTTGGATAAGCGTTTTTACGGGTCGTGTTTCTCAGCGGCTGACTGTACATGTATGAGATTGAACACGGCTGACTGATGATTTTGTTTTTTTCTTCTTGACAGCGGTCTTTTTAGGATTTGACATGCCATGCCACAATAAAGCTTCTAGTTATTTCGATATGCAACGTGAATAAACACGATTTTTTTTGTTCCATTACGGCAACAATACAGTGTGTTTATTTAATATTACCTCAAATTGTAACCAGAGGTTGGTGTTAAGGCTAAGAACCGATATTGTAACTTTTTTCTTAAACACCATCTTTATTTTTTCCGTATAAAATAATTCAGCACGCAATGAATCACTATTTTGTCTTACTGACGTGACGTCACAATAAATGGTCACATGTCACCCGATTCTTCCATGTGTCATCATGTCACAGTGTATGCAATACATTGCCGCTAGATAAATTTTCAAAAATTAATTACCCTTTGTTAGTTAAGACTAACTTATTTTTTTCTTGCAATATCGGTTCATAGCCCTAAGACGTACCTCTGCTTACAATTTGAGGCAATATTAAATATGCATACTGTATAAAAGCTGATTTATTTTTGTATGATGTTACACAATGTTATAACCAGTGAAGAAATGTTTATTTGTGTACTCATTAAATTTAACGATTCATACAGATTTAATCGCGTACGTATATTATGTTTTAAATATTTTTTTCGCGAATTCAATGGTCCAATTGACGTAACTTACCAACTCCAATAAGTCAGAAATCCCCGAAACCGTCCAAGCCCGTCCGGTATCCGTCCCGCCAGCAACGAGCGTGTAATCCAACGCGAAACGTCCAAACGTAACCCAAATTACTTTTATTCACCTAATTAAAAAAAGTTATAACAGCGCCAAAGCCGGAAAGTTGTCACATAAAAAAGTTCGGCATCAATGCGTTAAACCGCCTCATTTGATTTTAAAAAATGCGTGAAATTTTATAAAGTATTTTTATTAGAGGCGTTTGTTGACACATACTTTGCGCGTTCATGGCGTATATAACAATCATCATATTAATCACATACCTGCGTACATCGTTTTAATAATTATAATGGGGGAACAATCTTACACAAATCGAACTAGGGCGTAGTAACCCGGAGTTGAGTTCTCCTACAAAACTAAATGCCTGCACCAAATGTTTCTGTTTAGCCCAATGGTTCACTGGTAGAGAATGCCTCATGGCAAGTTTAAATAAATAACCTTTAAGACTTGTATTATGAATATGGGTCATGATACAAGTCTTATAGAGGTTATTTACAAAAAATATCTTATGGTACAAAAGGCGAACTTTATGCTATAAAGCATTCTCTACCAGTCAACCTTAAGGCAATCAGTCAAAATGTGGGCAGGGTAACTTAATAGTATAACTAAAGTTGATGACTATACATTTAATAGATACTTATAAATACTTAAATACATCGAAAACATCTAAGACATATTCATGCTCATACCACCAATATTTGCCCTGCCAGAGATTTGAACCCAGGACAATTAGCTTCACTAATCACTAATGATCGGCGTTTTGGATCCCACTAGGTATTTATTTATTTAATCTGTATTGCCCAAAATAATATCTTATGGTACAAACGGCGGACTTAATGCTATAAAGCATTCTCTTCCAGTCAATCTTAAGGCAAAGCAGATGAAATGTGGGCACTTCAACTTAATAGATTAATAATAATTTTATATAGGTACTTACTGGACCTGATTCTACAGTGGCCTCTAAACTTCCTAATTTTATTTAGGTGTCACTTTGCTATTCTATGAGCAGCTGTCATAATCAAATGACAGCGCTAATTTGAATCTGACGTTTCTTATTTTAGGCGGTCTATACAACTTAGCTTAGCGCAAAATGCTATTCTAAACATATCGTTTTTAATCTGCCGCCTAAATTATGTCTAAAAGTTAGACAATTTAGTTTTAGGCTATTTAAGCCATGTGCACGTAGAATGGGGTCCACTTTAAAGCTAAAGTAGATTTGTATACTTTAGAGATGAGACAGGGATCCGCTGATTATGATACCAAGATGTCAATTGTTATTGAGCATTTCTAGAATAGTTTGTAAGCTAAGTTAGCTCACAATTAAGTTAGCCGTCATTATATCTTTTTTGTATTTTTATTTTTTTATTTTAAGAAAATAAAATTGTTTGAGATTCTTTATAATAATGATAGCATAAGGATTACAGATAATTAATTACCAAAAGTGGCATAACAGACCGTTAAAAATATTGAAAAACAAATAAAATAGAAATAGTAACTGAACAGCTAACTTAATTGAAGTATATTAGAATAAGCCTCCTTGGAAGCACTCCTTTAAAATGCGAGTCTTCGTGATGAGGCATTATATGCAAAGATTAGCAGCCACTCAACTCGACACTCCATCGACGCCGTCAAAGAGATAGTCACTCATTCATCGCCAAACGGCTCCCTTCAAAGCATATACAGAATACATTTGAATCAGGACGCTAAAATGACGTAAACATAACTTGGGAATTTCCATACATACGTTCTTCCAGTTTCTTAAGATATGGAGCAAATTTTCCACTCCGACAGACGCGTCTGTTCCGCTAGTTGGTGAAGGAACAAACAATAAATACTTAAAGATAAGAACAAACGTGCGAAATATTGCGACTTGTGGTGGCTTATTCTGGCAATAAATTTGTTTTTGTTCCGCTCATCGCATATGCGTATGGCAAGTGAATTATAAATTGCAGGAGTTCAAACGTTAAGAACTTCACTAGCGTTAAACTGTGTATGCAGAGGATATGGAGGTTATTTGATTGGATTACGTATTAAATAGTATAACCATACATACATTTGCACGTAGGGTACCTACCTCTATTAGCAAAAAATAAAATATTAGAATTGGATGAAAATAGAAGTCACTTTTACCTGGCATTAGACAAATACACGAACATTCTTTCAATTTACTGGGTGCTCCAATTTTCACCGAGGGTGTTAGTTCGGCCCTTCAAGCCAAAAGACAAGCACTTTCGGCGGCACAGGAACATTTGACACAATTGTCGGGACATGTTTCCCTTATCTTGCTGCGAAACTGCTTTGCTCTGCCTCGCATGGTGTATATGTTACGGACGTCTCCAACTTGGCTTTATGACACGGATTTGAAATCGTTCGATGACACTATTAAATCTTGTTTAGAGTCAATACTCAATGTGAGTTTAGACGACAAACAATGGTGTCAGGCGGCTCTGCCAGTTCGTTACGGTGGCTTGGGCGTGCGTCGGGTCCAGGACATAGGTCTGGTAGCCTTTTTAGCGTCGGCACATGGTTCGTCGGATCTTGTTGCTCGAATATTATCATTTGATGGCAGCAGCATTCGAGTTCCATTCGTAACCGAGGCCCTGGCTAAGTGGGCGACACTATGTCCGTCCAATGATCATCCGGATAGCTTAACGGTCCAAAGAGGATGGGACGATATTCTATGTCAGCAAACGTTTTCTCATTTGTTGAGTGATGCCTCGGGGACTGACCTAGCACGTCTCAAGGCTCTCACAAAGCCCGAATCCGGTGCGTGGCTGCATGCCTTGCCTTCCCCTCAACTCGGCACTTTGCTCGACAACGACTCCCTGAGGATAGCAGTTGCTTTAAGGCTGGGGAGCAAGGTATGCGAAGCGCACCGATGCGTTTGTGGGACAATGGTGGGGGAGAATGGCCACCACGGGCTAAGCTGCAAAAGATGTGCGGGTCGGTTCCCTAGACACCATTCTATCAATGAGATCGTGCGTCGGGCTATGGTGTCCGCCAACGTACCGTGCATCCTGGAGCCCCCGGGTCTGTCTCGGACTGACGGAAAAAGACCAGACGGGTTGACGTTGGTTCCCTGGCAGAGAGGGCGGTGCCTCCTATGGGATGCAACTTGTGTTAGCACTTTTGCAGCGTCCCATCTAAAGCACACAATTAAGTCAGCTGGTTCGGCGGCCGAAAATGCCGCCAAGCTCAAACACGCAAAGTACTCTGCCTTGGAACCGACTTATGATTTCGTTCCGGTTGCTGTGGAGACAGCTGGGCCCTGGGGCAGTGAGGCTCTCGGGCTGTGCAAGGAGTTAGGCAGACGATTAAGGGACAGGGGCCTTGACCCCCGCTCTGGGTCATGGCTCGTCCAACAGGTCTCCATTGCTGTTCAGCGAGGCAATGCCGCTAGCATTTTGGGGACCTTTGGTTCGGGCTTGACGCAGAGCGGGATGTACTCGTAGTATTACTTTTATTTATTTTTACGTATTTTAATTTTATCATTCTTTACACCATTGTATTCCGACTTGATTTGTAATTCATATTATGATAATGTCCATATTGTTATTTTAAACTAATTAAAGATACTTTTATTGGAATTAATTGGATGAAAGAGCTCATCCCAGAATTAAAGATACATACATTTATTCACAAACTTGCAGGAAAAACATAATAAACAATAATACAACAAATAAAAAAAACATATACAACATGTTCATACTTGGTCAGCATGAGGCAACTTGTAAAACTTAGCATTTTAATAAAGAAAAAAGTTTGTAGAAAAGTACTTTAAATTTATTTTCAATTAAATATTACGGCGTGGTATTGATTTCATATTTCGTCAAGATAATTTTATCGGAATAGGTACAATCCCATGAGTATAAAAACCACCAAACAAACCGTCCACTCTGACAAAGCTTTTTAAAGCGAAAATAACAAAAATGGAAGACTTCATGGCTACCGTGGGCCTCCGTATGATTGATTGCTCACAACCTGGCCAATAACTTCTCAAATATCATCTTTGTAAATCACAAAGCAAGCTCCAATGATTTATAATCGTGCTCGATTAGTGATTGAACGCAATTCCACCAGTGACCTCTCACCAACGCTTATTACCAGAGGTCAGAATTTTCGTGACACTTTTGAGCTGTCATAGGTCCCTATGTGTCTGTCTCGTTTAATTCGATATAATTATGATAATCGGTCGATAAACGAGAAGTCCCTATGACAGCTCAAAAATGCCACGAAAATTCCGACCTCTGCTTATTACCAACATGTCACCTCAGGCGATCCTGTATACAAACAAGTCAGGAAATCTGGGCGACATCGACATCAGTAAGCTTCCGCGAAAATGAGAAAGAAAGAAAAACATTTATTCATGACATATTTATAAGCAAATCATGTAAGGATGAAATACGATGAAAATTAAAAAAAGAAACCTAAATATAAAACATATATATATTTATATTTAGGTTTGCTGCTGGCTGCTAGTGTCACGAAAAGGTCCTGCCACAGCATAATTCCGACTCAAGAGCCGGCGCTGATCTTCCGAGGATTACAGAGACAGGAAAAAGGAGACTTGACGGACACGTCTTATTTTGAATCTGGAATTGGATCCCAGCAGTGTGAAACAAAAATCTGTTGACAGACACACGAGGTGCGCCTGACGCGGGCACTTAATGCGCTCACGTAGCATGTGGGTCGCTGCGTCCGGTACGGTT
Source organism: Epinotia demarniana (assembly GCA_945867215.1). Classification (NCBI taxonomy): domain Eukaryota; kingdom Metazoa; phylum Arthropoda; class Insecta; order Lepidoptera; family Tortricidae; genus Epinotia; species Epinotia demarniana. The sequence continues at coordinate 7,002,180 of OX244276.1, read as the reverse complement.
GAATTTCAATGAGGTACTGATTTGACATGGTGCATTTTGCGTCATGTGTATAGCAACTGAGACTAAGACTGGGTAAATAGCAACGCCAATATACATTGTGCGAGGAACGAGGAACGGTCACCAGAGGACCGGATGAGCATATAGCTTAGCTTTTTAAGAAGCTTAATTGCATCCGGTCCCCAAGGACCCGGGGTCTCCACGGAACTCTAGTAAACAGCTAATTTCAGTATTTACCTAATTTGTCAGCAAAGTAACTGAAATCATATTAGCGTAATAGGAGATTACCAGATGATTTAGAGACTGAAGTAAACTTTTACTACCTCGGCATTCTTTGCTAATTTATTGGCCAAAGTTATGCCAAGTAACGCTTCGTAACAAACACAATTTGGCAGCATAATTTATGAGGAAAAGAAAATTTTAATTTATTTCCTAGCGTTTGACTACTCGATTAAATTGTTCCCTTTGACGGTGAAGCTGTTGGGAAATACTTGTATCTAGTGGGTAAATAAGTTCTTAATGTAGATACCCGACTTTCCAACCCATACGAATTATTAGATTTTCACAAGTGCTTGGGTAACTTGCAGGCTTCGCTAGGACAGGAGTGCTTCTAGAAAAATAACGGGTACACATTGACCTATTTCAAAGTTCGGTTTCGATTTGTACCTAAACAATGCTTAAAGCTTGTGAGGTCATTCTCAATCTTTGTTTGCCTTTCTTTTTATAAATTGTGATGCGTTTAATCAATCATGTCTGTAATGCCTTTCAAAATAGACAGGTCCTGAAGTTCCTGAAGTGGTGGTGGAAATGCATATAAAAGCAGTGGAACAGTAATCTAAGGATACCATGCTCGTATCTCGCCCTGCTAGATCTGATATTTCTTTTTGCTCTTATCTCTAATAGACTTTCGTACGTATATACTGATTGATTTTAGCCACAATTACTAAATTAATGCACTACTCCGACCGCTCCCAGAAAAATTAGGTCAAGGCTCGAACCATACACAACAGTGACATTATTACCATTAATCTTGGCAATGTAAGTGGTCACCAACGGGTAAACAGTCTCTGTCCACATACTATAGTATCCGCAAACTAAAGGGACAAATAAAGGGGGAAAGATATCTCTTTCACACTGGCCTGATAGTGCAGAGCCTCACACCTTTTACGCTTCGAGTTGTCAATTTAGTTTGGACGCACTATAACATGGATTAAACAAATAAAATTGGGTAGGGTTTTACTGGACCGCCCATTCAATTAGGACTAGCAGCCGATCGATCTAAGGCTAACGTAGCTTATTGCTAACCTGGATGGGCTCAGATTAGACAAATTGTAATCGAGCCTTTTTTTTTACTATAATAATATAAATGACGAAGGCAAAAATATACTACTTCTGTTGTTTTTGAATTTCTTTGTGGCTGCTTTTTGTTTTAGGAAGGGCCTGATTCCCACCACAAAAAAGCCTGTTTTATGGTCAGTTATGAATCTAATAGTTAGTAGTCTACTTTATAGTACCCAGGGGGTCTATTCGGTTAAGGTATGGAATTGGAAAAAAATTGTATGTCACACGCGTTCGTTCTGTCAATTTATCGGACAAACTCATGGACGTGCGAACAACAATAAAATAAAAATTGATTCTAATTCAAAACATTTAGAAAAATATAACCGAACTCGGCCACGATCTGTAGGTACTAATAAATAATTTACATACATGCATAATACATAAAAAAATAATTTACATACATACATACATAATACATAAAAAAATATACAGCAAACATCGTAAAAGAGCATCTTAAAATTTATATCTTATGAGATGTATTATCAAGGAAAGGGATATACTAGTGAAAAGGTGGGGTAGGTGGTGAATAGCGTTGCCGTAGCGTAGTGAGGTAAATTAAAAATTAATTATACGCCATTAAGTCCCGTTTAGTTTAAATAATGTGTGAGAATGGTGAAAGTTTAAATCAATATAGCGTAGCTGCAGTTATATTGTATCCCAAGGAGAGAAAAACATGTTAGAGCGTTATGTGTGTGTGTGTGTTTATACCTAATTACCCCGTGTTTGCGTTCGTTAATGAATAATGCAGCAAACACTCAGGGACTCAGGGTTGTTGTTCTTTGCACACACCTTGCTATGCCACCCTGCGAGTCTGTTTCACTGAACGATTCTTAATGGGAATCGGGTTGTGTATGACGCGCGCTCGCTTCCACGTAGCCCAAGACCTTATTTACGGACGGACGACGCGTGACCTGCTGGCACTGGCAGGCGTGTGTGAAAGCGCGCATGCTTGTACATAAATACTGCGTGCGTATCCCAGGATAGGAAATCTAAGTGAAAGTTAAAAATAAACGAACTATTACGCCATTTTACTAGAATAGGTTTGATGAACGTTTATGAATAAGGGTTAATACCCGTGTTAATTTTAGCCCCTCATGTTTGCAGTGCCCTTGCAGCGCATCACAAGTATACCTATTTTACTTTTTCCACCATTTGTAACATGTAATAAACATGTATATTCTGTCTTTCCTTAATCCATAAACGCGGCCTAAGGTTTCAAATCAAGAAGCGACATACATAAAACTATACAAAGGGCTACATAGGTTTAATGAGTTTTTTTACGCAGAGTTCTCGTTTTCTTAGCTCGTATACTTAGTATAGTTAGTCAACACTGACTTGTACTTTATAAAAATAAACCCATCCTATACTATATTTATTCATTTATTTAAAGACCACTAACGGATAACAGATCTGAACAATACGTTTACATAAAATCTAAGTAAGATGCTTAGCCATGTATGTGAAATCAAGAGTAACAAAAAACTATCATATAAAATTACATTAATTAATATTTACGATTAATAGTAGATTAGTAAAACATTAGTAAAAGTTTTAAGTAGGTACGTACATATCAATTTTCGCCTATACTATAGTAATTACTCTCAACTTGAAGCTTTCCTTTGAATAAAGAAGGTTAAAATGCAAATGGACAATGGCTGGACAAATACATTGTATTCATAAAATATGTACGACCTACTTTATACTACAAATAGGTAAAGAGTGTAGCCCAAAAACATATTGGTCACATCACATCTTGCCCCCCACGATACTACACTAACATGAATAACATAATAAGAACACTAACATAATAAAAGAACGGCAGCAAACATTTAAAGAACAAACATTCGACTTTCGACAACGAGCGACTTTCAGCTCGCACAAAGGCCTTTTGCACATTTTCTGACATTTTCCCTTATCGGAAACTCTAGAGGCACCCAAATAAACAACGCAATTTTCGGTAGGCCGATATCTGAGTTAGCATTCAACGTTTACCGACCTTTTTCGAGACGAACCAGTATTAGTCAGGCCTCGGCTAACGCTTAGCTGTAACGTAGTTTGAGGCCTAGATATACTGGATGTGAGCAGTGGAGCGAGTCAAAACAGCCTGTGAATCGCCCTGAAGTCAGTGTTGACGTTTATGGATGAGACCACTTTATTCGCCCGAGTGACGCTTTGAAGGTATCAGGGATTTTAAACTGAGATAGGTATTCGAATGATAGTGATACGTGGCATATATTACTATTTTAGTTAGACGAAAAAACGCTTTGGTGTCTGTTTGCCAAGGATTTAAGAGAAATCGCATACTTCTCTCTTCTTCATAATCATTCTATTTCCCTCTGCGGGCTTGGAGGGCTTCAACTTCCTATAAGTATATTTCGTTCGGACTCGGCCAGTTTGGTAACGGTACACCGCCAAGTTCAGGGATGATATTTTTCTTTAAGTGTCTTCTTGGAAAAATGGGAGTAGGGTTCCAAAAGGACAGTCCAAAGCCATTTCCGCATCTTGATTTCTTTTTGTATGGAGGTCTCTTTTTAAATTACCAACTATTCGCATATAATTAGTTTAAAATATTTATCCAGCGTAGATAGACCGTAAGCCCACTCCTAATATCATGTTGTTTTATCATGTTGTCATGACACGTAGGTGTATTTGGAGTGGGCTTATGGTCTAGGAAATTAGCGCCCGCGAACGATACCTACAAATTCCATTTAATTTGAATAGGTACCTACTTAAAATCGAATACAGCCGCTTGTTATTAATATTGAATGCAATATCGGTACGGCTTTATTATGAGTCTTTGATTTCCCCGTTATTAATATCCACCGGTGATTACTATATATTTGAATGAATGCCAAGGGTAATAAATGGGTAATAAAATCAACGTAGCCTTGATAGAATATGCAGTTTCTATTACGTGAATCAAGCTGACCAGTTTATGATACTAACTAGCATTTGAAATATCTCCGACTTTATTTATTTATGTAATTTTATTATTATTGGTGACGAACAATGTGCTATGAAATTGTTAACACCCAATATATTTTTGATCACACTTGCTCGTAAATTGTGTTATTCTATGCCTGTATACAGAACGACAATGCCCTAAATTGTTCCCATGGGAATTATGGATTTTCATAACTCTCTAGAGAGTTATGAGGTTGTGTGTGATCCGATTGGTTTAAGCAAATCTAGTTGGCCGTGCGTCACCAGAATTCTACTCTGTGATTGGTTGAAAAAAATCTAGTTGGCCACGCGCCGCAAGAATAGTACTGTACTGCTATGTGATTGGTTGAAATATTGAAGCTGCGCGCTCTTCTCGCACTGATCTGGAAGTAAAGTTGTCAATTTGCTAAATTTTGGATTAGTGCGATTGTATGAAACATAGATCTGTCTTTTGTAGTTATTATTTCCTTGCAAATCTAATGAAAAACATTGGGTATATATACCCTATTGTATATATGTGCCCTCTGCCTTCGTTGTCAGCCTTCTGTTATCAAGAAGACCGATGCCTTGCACTCTTGTTCGCAATATTCCACTTACGCCACTCGTTAAAGAATGCACTTTTTGAATAGGTACTACAAACTACGATACCTACGTATAAGCCAGTCAGTCATTATACTCGTAGCTTAGCTAATCATCTCTTAAAAGTTCGGAAAAAATAGCAATGAATATTTTTACCTTTGTTTTCTTTTATTATTTATTTGGTCTATAGCATTCAAGATTAATCATATAAAAATGATGTTTGTGTAAATATGTTGGATTCTTGAATAAAACACGCAATAACGATTCAAATATTAATAAACAAAAAACACGTTTTTATATAAATATTTTTTTTGTTAAAACAAAAGAGTACTTTTCCTGGAGTACCTAGTAACTGTCGTGCCCTAAAGGAAATGTAATGGTACACATGCTGTTTAGTAGCACGCTTGTTTGAGCATGCTCAATTATTATTATGCAAATAGCATGCTACTTACTAGCAACTTTACATTTACACATGCTATTTGCTCGAATCTAGCATGCTATGCTATGCTACTAAAGAGCATGTGTAACAGTAATAGTACCTTAAGCGCCACAGGCGTGATTTCAAGCAACGTCGTCTTTTATAACAAAAGCCATTGTACACGTGGCTTTGTACTGCTTGAACGTGACTTATGCTGTTGAAAAGGTTAAAACAGCACACTCAATCACCTCGTTCAGCCTAGTGGGTAATAGGGCATCTACCATCGAAGCTGACGGTTCTGGGTTCGAATCCGGGCAAATATTTGTGCGATGAGCATGAATATTTGTGTCTTAGTCTCGGATATTTTTTATGTTTCATTATTTACTTGTATTAAATATATCGTGATCCTGTGTCCATAACACGCTCCTTGTTGAGCTTAGATAGTAAACCTACAAAGCTTTGCAAAGGTCTGGGTCATACTCAAATTTAGGTTCGCGTCTTTCCTATGGACACTATAAAAGTTAAGGGCTACGAAGCCTAATTTTGGTTTGGACTCTTAATCCGCATAAACAGCGTCTCCTCTTATGTATGACTATTCGATAAAAACCTGATTTATATGCAGCTGAGCTCTTAATTATTGACCACAGGAGAGACGAATTTTGCTTATACAGTGTGAAAGAAATAAGGGGTTAGTTATATGTGTAAAATATTGGAACTCTCTCAACGAGTAGGTTGATGACAGTGCAATAAAAAGCGACGTCAATAAAAGCCTACCGGCAAACAATAAAGTTTTTTGTCGGTAACTTATTCTTACTAGCTATATATACAGGGTGACTCCTAAGTGGTGAACAAAAACCATAGTTTCTAACGCAGCGTTCCAAGGCAAGTTCAGTCAGGTCTAAAAGCAAACAATTGAACTGTAATACATAGACGTTAATTAATTTCATTTTCTAAAAATATCCAACCGTGTGGTCACCCTATTCTACATGACAAGTACTAAAAGTACAGTCAGCCGCAGATAAACGTGAACGTAGAAACTTAGTACGCAGATGTGTCACATTCCTCTGCAGCTAACTGTACTTAGGGTGTACTGTAGTAGGGTGACCACAAGATCTGGTAAGTTGTAAACTAATTATTGATTTTATTATGAAAAAAAAAGTAATAGATATTCACATATTGTTAAGTAAAAGTGTTTAAAAGAAAGCTACAGAATAAGAAAAAAATATTTCTATTCACCACTTAGGAGTCACCCTGTATAAAGGTTCTCTGGGAAAATAGATTTGGGTATAACGTACGTACGTAGAACGTCACATACTTCGTTCGAGGAAAATGGCTGCCAATACTGCCGGTGGGAGACAAATCTGTCAATATATGCGCGACGGATCGGCTCGCCGGTGATGGATCGCGGTAAAAGTCGGGTGATAGATCCACAACCACTGTCGCTTCTTTTAAGCGCTGTCCTTTAACCCTTTCAACGCCCTGAATCGGCGTTATGCCGTGTGTTGTAGTGGTCCATTTATATAAAGTTGCGCTGAACTTACTAAATCTGAGCAACCACTTGTAATGACCAAGGTAACCGATACAGCCCTCCGAATCGCTAAACTTAAGTGGCAGTGGGCAGGGCACATATCACGTAGAACCGATGGCCGTTGGGGTGGGAAGGTTCTCGAGTGGCGACCACGTACCGGAAGGCGCGGTGTGGGTAGCCCACAAGGTGGACTGATGACCTGGTAAAGGTTGCGGGAGTCCGCTGGATGCGGGTGGCGATTGGCACTCTTTTGGGGAGGCCTATGTCCAGCAGTGGACGTCTTTTGGCTGATATGGTGATGATGATGATGATGACCATTCTAGTGATTGTTATATTACAGGTAGAAGCTCACAAAATAAACAGTAGCATTTAACAAGTATTCTAGCTTAACGACAGTAAGTTTGATTCGAGCTTTTTGCTGAGCCGAGCAATTTTATTATTGTTTCGCCGCCGTCCCTCTCTGCCCGCACCTTCCATCCCTCTCTTCTCGCACCTTCCGTGCCTCTCTGCCCGCACCTCATTCCCGCACAGCAATTACTAGAGCGTTGTTTGGCTCTATGCTTGGGTATGTTCATTGTTCAGTTCGACAAATTACAGCGAATTCATGTGACATGATGAAGTCTATCATTTATGTAAGCATACGTAATTTTGATGCTTCCTGAGGTGTCAATTTAGACTGTCTAGAGCCTCTTCGCGGGGCCGTTGTAAGTGTCGACTGACGAAAGGGTTAAAGTGTATCGTGAGCGAGGAGACTTTAATGTTACGTGCTTAGCCTACCTCTAGGAATACACGCGTGAGTTTAATGTGATTTTAGGCACCGGTTCCAACTGCCGGTAACCATGAGCAACGAAGTTTCAGAGTTTTCTATAGGGTGACAGCTGCCTACACCATATTTTAACACTTTCACTGCCAAGAACCGCTACGCGCTACGCTCGTAGCTGATCCCGTGGATGTCCCTCTACGGCGTAGCTGTACGTCCTGTATAGGTCGACACACGTAAAAAGAGCTCTGCGCGCCATATTAAATGTATGACCGCCAGAGCTGTTTTTACGTGTGTCGACCTGTAAAGTGTGGTTGACACAACTTGAGCTGTTTTCATTTTTGTATAGGACAGTATCACATCACATCATATGATGCTGCCTGTAAATACGGCGGCTTAGGAGTCGGCTAGCTATTTAGCTAGTAGCAGCTAAAGTAGTCAAATCTTTCTATGTTCGAGCACAGTTTACATTTTAAAATTAAGCTTACGATGCACCCCAGCGTGAGTCATTACGCTGTTTACCTAATAAATTTGATTACTTTGTTATTTTAGTGCAATAAAGGTACTCAACCGGGACAGTTACATATTTTATCTACGCACATATCATTAGTGCTCTAAAATTCGTTCAGAAACCGTAGGAAATGACCAGCATTACTTCAACCGATTTTACTATGAGAACTTTCTTGTCTGTGGTAGTAGGTAAAATCTGTACTGTAATGTCATTACAGTACACATTTTTGATAAATTTGTATCGTTATGAGTTTAAATTTGGAACAGCTGTCAAAACTCAAGTGGGTCTCTATTCTAGTATCCATAGATATTATAACAGTTATCGATACGAAACGTCAATTCGGTACATTTTTAATACAAACCGCACGACATTTGATCTCGAGTGATATGAGTATAGGGACTTCATTCGTTTGTCTATGATTTAAAAAAAAACCATTCGCCATGACGGATGATCGAATTGCCGCCATTGCTGTTGTCATTTTATTGTTGGTTTTTAGCTGTTACTTACTACTACTTATGATATGTGTGTAGATAAAGTAGTGTATGCAACTGTACATAATTAGGCCTTAAAACACTCGTGTGATCCTATTATGAAACTCGCTGACGCTCGTTTCATAAAACCACACTCGTATTTTAAGGCCTCTCATTATGGATCAGTCGCATAAACTACTATTACTTATGATTCCGATCAACATAACAACCCGATATTAAAATGTAACGTTCGTAAAAAATGCGAGGTTTAATAAACTATTAGACGCTAACCTTTTGGTGCACGTCTTTATGAATGTGAGAGTAAGGGTGTGTGACTAACGTGACTATATATAACTACTACTTTGGCTGCCACTAACAACACGATGCCGACGATTTTTTTCCCACAAGCTCTTTCCCGTCCTCCCATTCCGCGTGTCTGCCCTGGAATGTTTAATCCCACTCGCCCTGATTCCGGTCATTTCCGCTTCCGCCAGCAGTATACGCGGCCATGACACCATTCTTAATGGATACATTTCCCCGAAGTCCTTGTCTGTTCTAAACAACAAACAATACTGAATATTTTCCTCAAATCTACATAGTTGTCGGAAACCTCTGACCTTGGAGACATGTTTGCTACCTTTTGCTATATTGCTCATAAATGTTCATGCCTCTTTTTCTTCAAATCTACTAGTCCTGGTGGTCGCGAGACCTGCAAGCATAACTTTAACACTGCCAAGAATCGCTACGCGCTGCCCTCGTAACCGATCCCGTGGTTTGTCTCGTATGTAGCGGAAAGCGACTACGGCGTAGGCGCCCACTAGGCGGGTTCCTAGCAGTGAAAGTGTTAAGATTACAACATACAAAGTGTAAATGACATACATACATACATACATACATTCACGCCGTTATTCCCAAAAGGGGTAGGCAGAGCACATGAAACGTATGTTCCATTGCCACTTTTAGCATAAATGTGGGTATAAAAGATCGACTAAATGTGATATTGTGTAAATGACAACATAATCAAATATACAATATAATATTATATTTGCCCCGGTTTTGGAATAGTTTAGTTTAGTTTATTAAATCTCATTACATAAATTTCACATAAGTACAGTTATCTTATATTATATTTCGAAGCTTCATTCTTCAGATATAACACACATGTAGTCCTTTAATCTACCAGGCAACATTTCGCAAGTTTAAAGTACGCAGTAAAAACCATAGCTCAAACAGTTTTATCCCCACCTTTACCCCTACCCTACTTGGGGACCTCGGCTTGCCACCATTTCTCATTCTTTATTCTTGCGAGGCAACGAACGCACGAACTAATTCTATTAAAAAATAATTCAAAATATTTAATCATGCCTAAACGCAGTGCACAGGAAAAAATAGAGTATTATTCTGCTAATATACGGAAATTGCAACAAAGAACTATAAACGAGTTATGACAGTGCGGTGCTATCTGATTCATCAGGTTCCGAAGATAAATCAGGTAAGTGCAATTAGTTTCAATAAATAGTTCTACATTGTGGTGCCTCTAATAAATGCATTTAATACCGCACGGGCCGTGAGCCCACGCCTGGTAATTCTAAACCTGGGGGGCGACCGAGAGTCGTCACGAAGGTATCTCATGCTTGGGGGTTGTCCGTGAGTCAACACGATAGCAATTTCTAACAATATTAATCGCTAAGAAATGCATTTCATACCGCGCGGGCCGTGAGCCCACGCCTGGTAATTCTAAACCTGGGGGGCGACCGAGAGTCGTCACGAAGGTATCTCATGCTTGGGGGTTGTCCGTGAGTCAACACGATAGCAATTTCTAACAATATTAATCGCTAAGAAATGCATTTCATACCGCGCGGGCCGTGAGCCCACGCCTGGTAATTCTAAACCTGGGGGGCGACCGAGAGTCGTCACGAAGGTATCTCATGCTTGGGGGTTGACCGTGAGTCAACACGATAGCAATTTCTAACAATATTAATCGCAAGCCCATGCCTTGTAACTAAACCTGGGGGGCGACCGAGAGTCGTGACGAAAGTATCTCATGCTTGAAGGTTGACCGTGAGTCAACACGATAGCAATTTCTAACAATATTAATCGCTAATAAATGCATTTAATACCGCGCGGGCCGTGAGCCCACGTCTTGTAACTAAACCTGGGAGGCGACCGAGAGTCGTCACGAAGGTATCTCGTGCTTGGCGGTTGACCGTGAGTCAACACGATAGCAATTTCTACAACCATTAATCGAGATTAGTATATCCCGTGTTCGCGATGCGGGGCATTAGATACATATATGCATTAAAATTCCTGACGAGTGGTTTTACAATGCATTTCATATCTACCCTCAATTAGAAAAATCAAAATATTATATTTTAATTTATAAACCACGAACAAGTGTATGAGGCAGTGGAAACTTCACTCCCACGTTCAAATGAAGAAAATGCACCTCCCGTGGAGGCCTGTGATGACAAAACGACCCCTGTAATAGATGCCGAGTTACTAACCGCTCTAGGGGACGCCACTGATGATGTCCCAAAATATGGGGAGAAAATTCATCCCAATTTAGCGCAAAGGTGGCTACCTATATTACACAAAGGTATTGATAAAAAGAGTAAAGATAAACTCTTATAAGAGTACCTGTAAATTGCAAATTATTATGGGCGCCGTCCTTAAACGCCGTAATTTCGGCGGCAGTTACAGACATCCAAAGAGGCCGTGACAAGAAAATCGAATCATCTCAACAGCAATTGGGAGTCGGTATAGGTACTAACGATAAAAATCCTATCTAATTGAAGTCGGATTTTAGATAAAACTAGTCATTCCTGGACTAGACGAAGTATTCCTTAAGTCATACAATACGTTGAGAGAGATGATACTCTCTTTGGAAGCAAACTCTCAGAGAAAATTAAAGCTTCCAAATCTACTGAAAAGTAGGCCGACAGCGTCGACCATCATACGGCCGCGAGCAGCCTACAACAAGCCACTTGCGACGCCGCGGCAGTAACGCAGGTACATGCCGGTCGCCTTAAAGCTTTTTATAAGTGTTGGCTTAATGTAACGAATAATCGTACTTTATTTATTAGACTGTATACAGAATGGCTTTCCAATTCCTTTTTAGGACATGTTACGCAATCTGTCAAACCTGTAAATACTTTCACATGCCAAGAGCATGATGAAACGAGCTTAGCTGTACAGAACTTAATTAACCTAGGCATTCAGTGAAAGCATCACTGGATGCCAACAGACTAATGATCAGTTTCTATCAAAGATTTTCTGACTCCTAAATCGAATGGTGGCTATAGATTCATACTGAATCTGAAAGGGCTCAATAAATTTGTTACTAAGTCCCATTTTAAAATGGAAGACTAGAACTGCTTCTAAATTAATCCCTAAAAACGGGTTTATGGCTACCATTGACGAGATTCGAGCATAACAATGTTACTTACGAGTTTTGTTCCCTATTAGTCTATGGACTTTCCGTGGCGCCTAGAACCTTCACCAAAATTATGAAAGAAGTCGTAACTTACCTAAAAACAAGGCCTAACTTCTATTATATACCGGGGTGGCATTTTGTGTATTGGAAGGGACCTTAACGAATGTAAACATAATGGGAGGGAGACTCTCCGGTTTCTCGAGTGCCTACGATTTGTGGTAAACTATACCAAAAGCTCGATACAATCCCAAAATTACCAACAATGCTGTAAATTCTTAGGTTTTGTTTACAATTCAATTATCATGTCTATATCCCTTCTTATGCAGGGTATGCGCACTTTTTAAGAGTTCTTACCACTGCATGCCCGACAGCTAGATACAGCTGGTTGTACACGAAGTTGTTAGAAAGATATAAATTCCGAGCTATTCAGGAATACGATGTCTATGATCAAAAGTAAAACTTCCTCGCGAAATTTTACCTGACTTATTTTGGTGGACTAATAATATTATTTGTAACGTCTTGTCATTTTGGAATCACGAAATTCGATGCAGAAATATCTATAGATCCGTCCCGATCAGAATGAGGTACAGTTTGTGACGGAGTGTGTGCAAACGGAGCATGGGAAGAGCAAGAATTAGCATTCCATATTAATTACTTAGAGCTTGCTCGCTCTTAGGATTAAAATGTTTTGCGCGAAATAAATCAAACTGTGCTCTGTTGTTCCGCATCGACAACACTACCGCGATAAGCTATATTAATCGAATGGGAGACATCCAGTTTCCCCACTTAAATAGCTTACCTAGATCTATTTGGCAGTGGTGTGAAGAACGAGACATATGGTTATTCGATTCGTTCATTAACACTAAGAATAATGTAGAAGCAGACAGAGAATCCAGAAGGCTAAATCCTGATATTTAATGAAATTTAAGTATTGCAGCCTTTGAAAGAATAAGTAAACACTTTGGTGTGCCCGAAATTGACCTCTTTGCTTCTCGTACCTCTGCCAAATGTGAAATATATATTTCGTGGAAGCCAGACTCGGACGCTCTTACCGTCGTCGCATTCACTATTAGCTGGTATTTATAATAAATATTTTTAAGCGTTTCCACCACTCGCACTCGTACTAAAGTGTTTACATAAGATTATAAATGACAACGCCACAGGAATAGTAGTATTTCCCTAATGGCCATCCCAACCGTGGTTTCCGCTTTTGTTGAGATTAGTAAAAGTATCTAATCTCATGTTAGCGTCAATTTCAAACAACACTTTACAACAGTACAACGTGTGTTAAATACAAGTTGTGCTGGAAATTTAGCATAGATAATATAGATATTCAATTTCTATAAGGGCTTCATTTCTGCTGTTATTTTATTTCTAACGCACGAATTTAATAAAGGATCGTCGTATGGCTCATTAAATAATCATAGGTCAGCACCCTCGCTCCTACGGGGGAGTAGTATCAGCTCAGATGACCAAAGTAAAGGATTACCGAAAGGTGTTTACAAATTAAAGCCCGTAACTCCTAAATATAGCCATACCTGGGATCCTCAAGTGGTATTAAATCATATAAGAACATGGTACCCTAATAGAGAAATTTCATTGGAAAAACTAACAAAGAATCTGGCGATTTTGTTAGCAATATATCCTGCCCACAGGGTACAAACACTGTCACTTATTAAGTGGAATAATATTAAGTCATGCCCAAATTGTATTAAAGTAATTTTTGATGATATAGTTAAGACTTCAGGTGTAGGTCGTCTACAACCGATTTTGTGCCTTCCATATTTTGAAGATACCTAATAGAAATATTTGCCCGGTGACTGTTATAATGATGTTTTAGGACTGAAAAAGCTCACAACATATTTTGTTGACTTTCAAAAGTCCCCATAAAAATGCATCTGCTCAATCCATTAGCCGGGGTGCATTACGCGAGTGCTTGGCGAAAGCGGTAAAGACATGGCGGCGTTCAGCGCTCACAGCACGCGCCACGCCGCCACGTCAGCTGCACACCGGTCAGGCATTTCTTTAGATGCTATCCGGAAGGCAGCAGGCTGGTCGAGAACATCGAAAACTTTGGCTCGTTTCTACCATCGTCAATTAATCGACGAAGGTCATTGTGCCAGATCAATCTGCCTTTTGTATAGGTAGAATTATGTGAAGTTACAATTGTACTCTTTGATTAATAATTGGGAGTATCTAAGATTGTTGTCAAAACATAATTATTGCATTTCATGATTATGATGTTTTACAATTACAAAGGGCAGCAAAACTTTCAACTCTAAACATCTACATGTGTGTTATATCTGAAGAATGAAGCTTCGAAATATAATAGAAGATCAAACGAGCTTCGCAAGCGAAGTTCGATCGATATTATATGAGTAAGCTTCATTCGAAGATATAACTTCCCGCCCGCCCCTATACCCCTAGGAAAGTTTTGTCTCTAAAAAGAATGAGAAATGGTGGCAAGCCGAGGTCCCCAAGTAGGGTAGGGGTAAAGGTGGGGATAAAACTGTTTGAGCTATGGTTTTTACTGCGTACTTTAAACTTGCGAAATGTTGCCTGGTAGATTAAAGGACTACATGTGTGTTATATCTTCGAATGAAGCTTACTCATATAATATCGATCGAACTTCGCTTGCGAAGCTCGTTTGATCTTCTATTACTTTTCATATAGCGATCGTTTACAAAATTACGCAAATAACTAATGGAAAAACATGTCAAGTTTAGGAGTGAATAAATAATAATGAAAAATAACAATATGGTCATACCTAGATACAGGTACTATTTTCATTGCAATAATCTTAATAAATAAAAATGTAAAATAAATCGTGTCGTAAAAAATAATAATGAACAAATAGTGTCCGAAACAAAAAACACCATACATAAGACCGGTCATTTGTATTTTTTTTGTGAGCAAGTGTATTCTCTTTTGTCGTGATGCAATAATAAGTATTTATTATTATTACTGATGGTATTCCTCAGAACTTCTGTGAAACAAAAAAAACACAATTTATTAATTCATTCGTATATTGGTACTTTGTGGGTACGTGATCACCACTAACCATGTTAGAGCGCAGCAATGTAGTAGTTGCAAAGGTTAGCCTTTGCAACTACTAACAACAACACTATAGTACATTACTGCAGAGTCCGTGAAGTAAGGGATTGCTGGACGAGCTTGGGGTAGACCCGGCTACAATGATTCCAGCAATCCCTGTTCCGGCCGAGGATTGTACAGTGCTTTTCTCAAACGATGTGTCGTGAACGGTCATGATTCACGATAGTATTTACATTGATGTTAATAATTATGTCCCAAACAGCCGATTATTTTATGTAGCAACACCGACTAGTAATCATTTTATAACAATATTGACGGGTAGGCGGAGATTCAGAGTCCCTAACGGCTGTATTGCGTACGAATAGTTAAGTGCAGATTTGTAGTGTTAGATTTGGAGGAAAACCAGGGTGAGCTCTTTCCATAATCACTTTCAGTGCATCCTATGATATTGTAGGTACCGATTTGGTACATTTACTGTTAATGTGCTTACACAGCTCGCACGATGACTGTTTATGATGTGATGTATTTATGTGCGTCCACAGGTCTTATTCTATTTGGGAGGTGTGACGGTGTATCATGGATATGAATAAGGTTTCCTACATGTCAGGTACAGGCGATAACACAGTTCTTAGTCGTGGAGTTCTTTAGTGTGAGAGGATTAGTAACCAGTGTAACGACAGGGTCTCAGGTTCGGTAGTTTCAGCCTCAGGCCGTATCGTTATCAGTCAAGGGTGCACCCGAGTAATTATAACGGGAACAATAGCGTGTGAAAAGGTGGAGCATCAGTTGTGTGGTTAAGGGATGTCTGTAAGGGGAGGAGGAGGACATTCTCGGGGACGAAGGTCCCCACCGCTCATATGTAACTGGTACGCACAAGGCGGCAGCTCATCTGTCAGATATATAAAGGATTCCTCAAGCTGTAAGTGTAGGTTCATAGTTGCATACATGCTAATACAGATAACTGAGCTATAGTGTTATAGGTACTCATTCGCGGCCATGAGATCGACCATAAGTGGCTTCGCGACACGATGTGAGAACATCTTTCCGAATGCATACGGCAGACATGTCCAGCCCATTCCCTTGAGTTTGGCGGTCTTGGCACCCACATCTACAATTTGTGTTTTGGAGCGCAGTTCCGTGTTTCTGATTCGATCAGTTCTGCGAACACCTAGGATGCTGCGCTCCATCGCCCGCTGGCAAACTTTGAGTTTGGACTTCTGAGCCTCAGTCAATGACCAGGTTTGAGCACCGTAAGTTAGGACAGGCAGGATGCACATGTCAACGAGTTTGCGCTTCAGACATAGACACTTAAAAATATGAGCTATAAATTTTCCATATCGGTACGTAATACTACGGTTACGGTATTTAATAGGTATAATACCATATACAAAATAAAAAAAAATAAAAAAAATTAACAACGTGTCATACATGTAGTGTTCGTTTCCCCCTTTTAAGTTAAACACTTGTAATAGGAGGAAACGCTCTTTCACACA
Organism: Epinotia demarniana; assembly: GCA_945867215.1. Taxonomy (NCBI): domain Eukaryota; kingdom Metazoa; phylum Arthropoda; class Insecta; order Lepidoptera; family Tortricidae; genus Epinotia; species Epinotia demarniana. The sequence continues at coordinate 6,985,653 of OX244276.1, read as the reverse complement.
GGTGGTAACTGCATGTTAAAAATAATTTACTTTAAAAATAAAGTTTGAACCGACTTCAATTTAGTACTCCGCCAAGCCACGAGAACATTTCCTATTTCTTTTTACAATTTACCAGATGAACTGATTTCCGATAACAAATGCGTTGATTACTATAGAAAAAAACCGAATCACTGTATGTGGGCCGATAATATTTGAGGACTTCCGTCGATTCCCCAAGATCATCACCAATGGCACTTCATTAGTTCCTATTTCGGAAACGGAATCTACGGAAAACTATAACGGAATCTTATCAGAACCCGTGACGTACTTTTGCATTTTTAAGTACATAATTGAGGAATTCGATAAGTCATCTGTGGTCTTCATCATCAATTCCTCGCCACCAAATTTATGATCCGGATGTAAATACACGAGTTATAACAGAAAATACCAAAATCACCACACGCGTGCCTAATAAAATTGAGGAGTCCCCTCAATTCCTCATGGATCCCATCATCTAACTGAATTATGAAAAAAATGGAACCCACCTGGAAGTATCTACATACGAACAAAATTCAAACCGGTCGCATCATGTGGGCCGTATTTGGCCAACTCGAACAATCTAAAGTATGTGAGTATATTTAACAAACTATGTTTAGTTTTATTAACCCACTTCAAAAAAAGGAGGAGGTTCTCAATTCGGCTGTATTTTTTTATTTTTTTTATTTTCAATGTTTGTTACCTCGGGCACACTATGGCATAAACTCAAATGAAACTCAAAGGTAACTCGAAGTTTTAGTTTCGTTGCAGTTGCGTCTCACGGTCTATTTTGGACCGAGGTCAACATCCCTGTTTCGTAATTTTTGACAAAATATTCCATGTCATGATCTGTCGAACAACAATGCCCCGAATCGTACCAGTGACAGTGTTATCTTATCGTGTATCAAGCCTCCGATCTCCGTACATCGCGTCGTAAGCGTAACCGGTGAATAAAGAACGTTTACGGCGAACGTAAAGTATACGATCTCTCTGCCTGTGGCAACATAACGCAGTAACTACGTATTTATGTTACAAAGGATCAATATATTGAACAATATGATCCATCAATTACTTTCTTTCACATGATGGCAGAGAGTCATAATATAAATAGGTACGATTTTACACAAAACTCTCTGTTCACCATTTAGGAGGGTCAAAAAGGACACACATGCCTAACACTTTGTCAGGAACCCATCTAGCGGGCGCCTACGCCTAAGTCCTCCACCCACCGGACGCGTGTGCTGCGCGTGTCGGGCGCGTTTGAAGCGGTATATTCACACCGGAAGCGGGCGGCGTGTAGCAACGCGGGTGCTGCGCTGCAGCTGCGCGGGTGCTGCGCGTGTGCCGCACGGGTGCTGCTCGGGTGCTGCGCGTGTGCCGCGCGTGTGCCGCGTTCGATGTGTGTCGGGCGCGTTTGAAGCGGTATATTCACACCGGAAGCGGGCGGCGTGAGCTGCGCGTGTGCTGCGCGTGTGCCGCGCTGCTGCTGCGCTGCCGAGTTGTAACTTTAGCGTGTGCTGCGCGTGTGCCGCGCTGCTGCTGCGCTGCCGAGTTGTAACTTTAGCGTGTGCTGCGCGTGTGCCGCGCAGCACACGCGCCTCGCACGACACGCGTCCGGTGGGTGGAGGCCTTAAGGCACATTCTGCTACTTATGGAGACAACCACAGGATCGGCTACGAGCGTAGCGATTCTTGACCGCTACGCGTGTAGCGCTACGATCGTAGCGTTGCGGTGAATTGGGGGTAAAGACGGAAGCAGGAATTGTGTTGCATCATTCTATGCCCCCCCCTCCCCGCTTGCCTCAAATGGTGATCAAACTCAAACTCAAAATAATCTTTATTCTAGTACGCCTAGGAACAAGTAAAGATCATCGAATATGAGGAAAAGCAATATATCTCTATTGCTTTTCCTCATATTCAATGATCTATACTAACGCCGTGACGTTTATCTGTACATCAAATAGACGCATAAAATAGTACATTACGTAAGCGGTGAATTCCTCCTTGAAATCGCAGGTTTTTGTTCCAAACCGAAGGTGAGGACCATAAATATGCGCTCTGGGGCTTACGAATTACCGCCCGTGTTGAGTACAAAATTTTACGTCTTCACCTGGCCACAATGCGAGTTTTCCCGTACGCGCAGCGTGCAGTAAAACTCGCATTATAGCCAGGTGTGACGTAAATGGATGAACGTAATATTTTGACTTCACTCATGGGTACCCTGTAGCTGCCACTTGCGTCGTGGTGTGATAGAAGGTAGAAAGATACATTTATTCACAAGTACAAACTAGAAGATTTTACGTAAAATCCAAATTTTGGAGCATCAACGTAGAATTTTGACATTCACGACCGTTCCAGTCGGATGGCGTGTTAGCCGTCGCGATGGCTTTCCATCCGTTTGGATATCCAACGGGCCGCATAAACTATCAAAGACTGTCTACAAAGCTGAGGGTCCTGGTTTTGAAGGTTTGAACACCGGTAACGGCAAATATGAGCATGAATATTTGTTTCTGAGTCTTGGGTGTTTTGTATTTACCTATGTTAGTATTTATGTGTGTTAAGTATATCATCGTCTAATACCAATAATACAAGCTTTATATCATACTATGGGCTAGTTCGATTGTGTAAGATTATCTACTATTAATATTCATTTATTCATTTTATTTATGATGGCAAAAAATTGGCTTGGTTATTTTTTCTTCATCTTCTTCTACTGCAGGCTATCCAAAATATATTTTGGGTCGGCTCCTAATCTTTAGTGTCCAGTGTGATCGTTTCTGGGTCATCTTTGGGTCCGTGATGGATTTCCCCAGGTCTTTCTTAATGACAGACATCCATGTTAGACGGGGTCTACCGCGTTGTTTTGGTTTCGAATTACATAAGTTCCAGTACTTTTTTCGTCAGATGGTCATCGGGCTTCCTAATGACATGGCCATGCCAGCGCGGTTATGTCTCATCCAGCCTTTCAGCCAGTGGCTTAGTTATGAACTTGGCATGTGTCTTAAAAGATATATTTTTGACGGTATAAAATAATCAGGACACATGAGAGATTCAATTTTGGCCGTTTCTTATGAATAAGATCATTAATATTAAATCCGCATAGCTACTCGTATTTTCGCTTTTTCTTATTCGCGCCTCGTATTTGTGAGTAAGTAAGTACGCTTTTTTTAAATTTGAGTCTCAGTTGCATTACGTAAAGCTCTGGGTAAGTAATATTGGTTTCGGTTTCCGCGATTGTAATTTATGAAGTAAAACGATGTAAACGGATTTTGTCACGTATTATGTAATATATACAAAGCGAACACTGTAATGGGTAGAGAGGGGCATGTTGAGCACTTTTGGAATTAATGCCCCATATTTTCGTGATATTTTGTGTCAGAAATATGATGCGTACCTTAATTCGAAACTAATCTGGGAATAAATATCCGTAGAGATATTTCCTGTTTTCTGTATTGAAATTGATGAAAGTCAGATAAGCTGAACTTGTACATATAATTGAGGTAAATTGAGCATGGGTATGAATGAGGCAAGTTGCAAACGATAGAATTGAGAGAAAAAAAAAAATTGCGATATAATATTTATTGCAGATATATCTTTATTATTACTGAAAATCTACAATTAGGCTGATAATCACACAATTTAACGGAGCTTTTCACGTCAGGTTTGTCTTTGATGATATTTTTCTGCTTCAAAACAGCTTTTGCGACATTATATTACTGGTCAGAACCCCTTGCGATTTATTTTTATTTTATAGGTTCACATTGGACCAACAGAGTAACTACGTGTACAGGTCCAGTTGGTAAACGAAGTAGGGGAAGACCAAGAAATGGTGGACAGACGAGTTAGATAGAGCGAAAAGGAGCGGGACCCAATGTCGTGCACATCCATCGCGTTGGTACATTTCATATGCTGGTGAAAAAATGTACTTACAAACATGATAGAACGAACATGTCGAAAAAAACCGATTCCAATGTGAAAGAGATAAATTAAAATTGAAGCATAGCATAGAACACCGTTTACATTATTTTAGAATTCGAATGTACCGGCATACATTTCTTTTTGTGTTTTATAAAATTCGGATGGTAATGGTTTTTAAATTAACGGTAAATTTACGGAAAAACTGTATAATTAGCGCTTTATCATCATCAAGCTTTAGACCAATTTGACAGAGACAAATGAATGTCGATAAGGTCTTATTGTTTTTAAAATATTATAATCAACCGCGCCTGTAAAGTAAATATTCTATGACAAAGAATTCATCTGTAGACATATTTCAGCTCCAGTGTAATAATTGGTTATATGGAAGAACTTTCAGTCTTCAAGGGCGAATGAAAGAACCTAGCTATGAATTGTAAATGAAGTATAAACGTACAAAGACAAATTGAACGAAGTGCGTCTAGACTAAACTGTGCAGAATCGGATACCGTTCTATTCATATTTAGTTATATTATATAAACTATAGTTTTTAGCATTAATGTGAAAAGTAATAATTCGCATCACGATCGTCTAACAAGGAAATGTAAAAATAATTGTTATACGTAATAAAGAAGGAAGAGCATCATACACAAGTTAATAGTTCAACAAAAAGCTAATTGAAAAATAGGCTGAAATGATGAAAATTCAAAAGAAAAACTGACCATGTCATACAAGAACTTGGTTATAGGATTAAAACTAATCGAATCATATCTCTCAACAGTTCGTTTCTACTCTTTTTGAAAATAGAAAGAAACCTATCTGAAATTCCAATCAACTATATATGGAATAAAACACAAATACATGGTTCAACCTGGGTTCAACTCACTTATTCACGTGTCACGGTACGGCGTTCGGAACGGGCGCGGGCAGTGATTCAAGCTACACCACCGCGATAACACTCATCCTAAAGAAGAACTCCCGAAGAGTTCGATACATGTCACCCGTAGTGACATTTAATACGTGAGTTGAACCCTATAATTATTAGTTTAAATTCGGTCATCTACTATGGTAAGATATTCTAAGTACTAATAAGCCACGGTTTGTTGGAAAAAATCCAGAGAAATCAAAATTCAACACTTTTTGTGAAAATGCTCGTTGCACATCGTGGCCCAAAGAGAAACCACTTATTTAAATATTAAATAGTTTTACTCGTAAACTCTTGCTTAGTTTCAAACACAGCGTTCATGACTTATGATTAGGTGCATTTTACACTATCCTGCAGTGGGGAATAATACACGAACTACTTAGTGTGGGTAAACAAGTCCACAAACACGTTGCATATGACCTGATCGCAACAACATTTTCTTCTGGAATTTTTCTTCAGATGCATATCACGTACCAAATTTACTTATAAGATATTGATAACATTTCGGATTATCTGATGGCAGTCCGAAACTTCTACTATGGACACTGGACAGGGATATGTGGAAGAAAAAGAGGGAGGCTTTTGCCCCGCAGTGGGACACTTAGGGCCTTTGATAATAATAATAGTTTTGTGATTGCACCTAGAAAGTGGGAAAAGGATCCTTTTAGGTTGCCGCCCACCATGTCAATGTTAATTATATTAAACGATACATAAATAACCACCCACTACGACACATAATCAGTTAATTAACCGTGACACAATAACGAGCTCTGGTCGTGTCCGAGACTCGAGTAAACATCGAATTAAACCTAATGACCGCTCAATCAACAACGTTGAGTCTTTACGGACCGTTTGAGTCGCTTATGACCTTTTTACTATAAGGTTGTCTGCATAATCAACTGTTGTTGCGCTTGAATTAACCTGTGACAGTCTTGTCAAATATAGGATAGATATTCGACATGTTTAATAACAGCAAAGTGACGTGTTTAATTACAACCACAAATAAATACAACACGATATGCGATGTGTGTACATTTTATATGGACCTGTACCTACAGTTTCCAATGTTTTCGAAGTCATCCGTGACCATGACTGGCGAAAGCCTTGTCGACGGGGGACGACGTCGGTAATAAAGGTGAATAGATATCGCTTTATTACCTATTGCCTTTGTTCCCAGGAAAGCAGAATATAAGGATCATATTCGACTTGCTAGCATGCATGTGCCCTGCTAGAGCCGATTAGACTAAACATATTGAATTAAAATGAGTTTAGTAGTAGGTATTTGTAAAAAAAAAACCGTACCTGTACAGAATAAACTTAGAATAAGCTTCGACCGCACGAGACAATACCAAACCGATTTCAATCTTATACAGTCAAATCGATCTTGACAGCTGGCATCCGTTAATAGCCGTGCCGGGCCGGACGCACCGGAAGACGCTGTTCGCCGCCTTCTGGCACGCCGGATACGTTACGAGCGCAATATTCGAAACTGCAACACAAAGCAGTAGAAAGTAACAATCACACAGCTACAGGGGTTTGATGTGGTTCGTCACCTTTTCTGACGCCTTAGGACGGCATATATTAAAGCGATCTCTCAAAAAACAGGACACTAGAATTCTGAAGAGTCGTTTGCCAGCGAAAATATTTATGCCGAAATTTCAAAATTCCGAACGCCATTTTCCGCTTCACGAACATATGGACCTAGATAATTTGAAATTCGGAAAAATATGCTTCCGAGCGAATGATTCTTCGGAATTACGTAGTGTATCTACCCTGAAAAAGCACTAAAAAGCGAAAATGGGAAGCGATGACACAACAAGAATAGATATCCAGTAGTATAATTCTATCTCGTATCGCTCGGTCAGTAATAAAAGCGCCGCACTGGCAACAGGGATTCTATTTGAGAAGCGAGTTCAATTGAAATTGAACACTTTCAACGCTTTGCCGCGCGTCCAAATTCAAATTTAAAACTCCTGACTTGTTGACAAAAGAGGTTTTTACATCCGTTCTGTCCCGCTTTAATCTTTTAACTATAGTGCTATACTCCTTATAGCTTCAAATAACTGTCTTTCACTTTGTTGTTTAAAAGAAAGCAACAAGAACCACTTTAACCAAGATATTTATTATAACGGGATAACATTTCATCCAGATTGTCGTACCGTCAAAGATACGTACTTACACTTTTGCACTTTATTGCATTGTTATAAGGCGAAAAACATACATGTTTTTGGCGTCGACTATAGGTACATTTGAACCCGGCAAACAGCCGTCGCCACTAATTGCCGCGCCGGCGCCGGAAACGCCGGAACCTGCCGTCCGGTTCTCTGAATACGTTACGGTGCCTCCATTTTGCTACTCGAATTACATTCAATGTGTTTGATATGCTCTATGTCAACGGGCGGCAGCATTTGCGAGAGTTGTATTTGACAGAAGCATTCGAAATCCACCAATCAAAATGACAGACCAATGAATGATGTACATGCGAATTCGTTTGAGAAACCTTGTCATAAGATGATTGGCCAAAGGCCGGAAGCGTCACTTCAGAGCGTGCCCACGCGGACACTCTCTGTCCCCGGGTGTCTTGCAAGCGAAACCCGTGGGTCGAAGTCGATACGATGAGTGGCGAGGTAAGCGAGGCCGAAGTCCGGGTTTGTCGTAGGGACCAACGGCCTGTTACAATCTCATATTATTGACGTCCATCCATCTCGTGGCTGAAGGTTTACAAAAAGGATCGCATGGATGAAAACGATACACTTATGATTTCAATACGTCAAAAACGCTCTGTGAAATGGGGCCCAGGTGGTAATATTTGGATCTCCAACCACACATTTACAATATCTACGCAGTATGTAAACAAGTGACATGCAAATTCGTCCAGTAACATACCGAATTCGAATGTACCAGACGTAACAGCTCTTAGAAATGATGTGTGCTGAGTCAAATTCCGTATGCAAGGGCTGAAATAAATTTGAACGTTTACTTAGATACGTTACGTTATATACGTTAAGTTAAGTCCAAGTTGAAAATGAAGCACTTCGCGAAAGCCATTCAAGGACCGTGGGAACGCATAACATACGCTTCGAGTCCACTGAAGATACAACAAAATATTTAATTTCAAAAAGCAGAATAATTCACTTCAAAATTGAAACATGCATCCGTAGTACCTATGTAAATTATTCGAATAAAAATTCTACAGCTGGCTACAGCGTATGTTGTGATTTTTTAATATTTTTTATTTTTTATTTCATAAGATAATAGGACAGGGGGACATCGGACATACAGACGATTTTCGGCCCAAGCTGATGCATCATTGCTTCACTCGTTCGTTTAAAAAAGCACGCGGAATTTATCGCCCAATGAATTGGGCAACTAATCCAAATAGAGATGTAATGACAAACATATTTTCAGAATCAATTATAGCAATCAAATACCTTTCCGGTCATAAAACCTTTTTCACAATTAATATGACAATGAATCTTATGCCAATGTAATAAAGACGGAAAATTGCAGTCGATATAACAGGAAAAAAGTCTTTAATGATGGAGGGTTAATTAAGGCCCCGATTTGCATGGCAAATATATTGCTGATAAAATAGGTCGTGATTAGACGCTATGAAAAATTTGCTCCGTTTTATATTTAGGTAATTTGCGAAAGTAAATCGAAAAAACCTCAAGGTGTTATAAGACGATTACGAATGAACCAAAAAATTGCTAGAAGATAAAAGTTTCGTAGGTACAGCTGTTTTAATCTTATGAACTCATGATAGCGGATAGGGTTTTTGTTTGTTCGCCTGTCTCTTGCACCTTTTGAAAGTCTCGATTTGGCCCTATGGTAGACTGGTAGAGAATGCCTTACGGTATTAAGTCCGCCTTTTGTTCTTATATTTTTGTGTAATAAAGTTTAAACAAATAAATTATCAGATAGCCCATTGTTGGGTGGGACTACGAGTATTATATACAGGTTGTCCCAAAACTTTGCCACATGGAGGGAAACTGGGTCACCCCCACTTAAACTAATATCGTTAGTGCTAATTTCATTACACCTAACAACGTTCGATATAATTTTCATTAGCCCTAATATTCGGATAACTAATTTTATATGGCATAATTATTTGCTGCGCCTAATTTCAAACCTCCTAATCATTCCTAATACTAAACATCAAGTGTGCTAATATATTCGAAACTAATAATCATTTTTCCTAATGACTACTAAGCCTAATGATTAATGTGCCTAATGATCACTATGTTTAATGTTCACTACACCTAATTTCGTCACACCTTACTATCACTTGACCTATTAACTTTTGCTCTAATGTTTGACTAGTACTAATTAATGCATCCCTGATGAACAGGCTACTTTTTACCGCGGAGTATGTCGCGGCCGTCCCATGATAGACGTCCTAATCTCGTCAAAATGGGAGCCAATAATGCACGGCCAAATAATGTACGGCCCGATAATCCGTGTCCAGTTTTCGTGGACGTGGATTATTGGATCGTGCATTATCAGGGCGGATGAAAATGGCATGTCATAAGCGAACTCTATCTTAGGTCGGTTAGGTTAGGGTTCACTTGTGTCCCTCAGACCAGAAATAGACACCCCGCGCAGCGGGGTGGCGTCGACTTGCTGTACGGCTATCACAAGACGGCGCAAGAGCTCTCTCATTTTTTCTCGCATGATACTTCTCTGTCTAATAAGAGTGAGTTAGATAGACATCGGATTACTCACCTATTCTACCCTAAGGCAGGTCAGTGTAGATACGACGACGAGCGAAGCAAGCGTGCCGCGGCAGCGGCCGGTGAAGCGCCAGAACCGACATTATAAGAAAAAGAAACAGTGAAATAAAATTAGTAGTACTGACAATTCGGGATAATGACATTAGGGCTAAAATACTGAGGCAAAATGAAGATTCGGGTTAGTGATTTTAGAGACATTGATAATAAGGTGTAGTCATTATTAGGCATTACAATATTAGGCCTAGGAAGAAATCGGTCAAATAAAATTAGTCTTAGTGAGAATTCGGTCATGAGAAATTAGATATTATGAAAATTCGGGATACCAAAATTAGGGCTAATGAATAATTAGGAACAATGAAAATTCGGGTTTGTGATTTTAGGGTTAATGAAATTAGGGCTAGTAAAATTAGGTATGAAATTATTAGGGCTAACGGAGGGGAACCAGGGAAACTACCATATTGATTTTCATAAATGTATGAATGCAGTTCAATGATTTTCAGGGTTCCGTAGCAAACAAAGAAGCCTCATAGTTTCGCTATGCCCATCTGGCCGTCTGACTGTCTGTCCGTCTGCCCGTCCGCGTCTTAGCTCAGTAACGCTTACTACTAGAACACTGTAATTAATCACGCCGAAAACGGTAGAATAAAATACTGAAAAATATTTGTTTTGGGTATCTTCCCTGCATGTAACGTGGGGATGTAATTTTTTTCTCGATAAAACCATAGTGTTCGGTGTCGTTGGATAGCTTGTAAAAAAATATTATGGGTTTTTTTTTCAATTTTTCAACTTGGTGATTGATCCGTTTGTGAGCCTTTAAAACCCTAGTTTTTGTTCGAGTCAAGTAGGTATGTGTGTTCAAAACGGTCACATTATAAAGGTGAAAATGATAATTGCTACACTCATTGAAAAAGTTACACAATTGACCTTCTGAACTGAAACGAGTAACATACAGAAAATGTGATGAACATACCATCTTTCTTCACCCACCCGTATTCGTGAGATAAGTGAACTGTCGCTGGAAACAGAATCGAATGTATTATACCTTGTTTTAATTTCCTATTTAACCCCATTTAGTTTTAGAAGCCTGTGGTGTCCCGCTGCTGGGCAAACCCTCCCTCGGTTTTCGACATCCCAATCCAGAGTGGTCTCAGGATATTTTAAATGTGATTCATCACGTAATCTCATAAAATTATATCCCTAAATTAAATAGTAAACGCTTCTGCAAGCGCTTGAGTAAAAGAATATGCTGCGTGCCAGGGCTGCCACGAGTCATTGCAATAGCGATCGCAACTTTGTTCTGCAACTTTGGAAATTCCTCCTCTGTGCATTGCTAGACTAATTGGCTGTCTGTGTCGGCATCTTATCTTCCAGTTAAACTGAGGGCTCCATAATCACCCACATCACGCCTCGACCGTATGCATCCGAGGTGCGTCTTAATTACGACACAGGAGATGGTAATGGGCTCGGACGGTGTTGAGTGCCCCTATAGGAGCGTGTTTACGAGGCGACATTGTAATTAGTAGAAATGGGGCGAAACCCGATTTCTGGGCCAAAATGGGTTGGGTTTTAATTGAAAATGCGTAGTGTGTTTTAAAGTGGAATAATCGAATTAACGTGTAACGAATGAACGGTGGATGAAAGGGGTCACTGAATGTTGGTCAAGGTCATCAAAAAGATCAGCGAGCATACGTTCAGGTGCTGTAAGTATAGGGAGGAAGCAGTAGATAACATTTAAAAATATATATTTTTATTTGCAATAAGTATATGGTTTTGGAAGGTGTTATGGGGCCCTTCCGGTCCCATCAAATGAAAGGCCGCAGGAATGTTGATAGTAGATATATTCGTGGCTTCAAAATTCAAACTTTATGCAGCTTATTGCAATAATAAACAATTACGCAGAGTGAGTCGTTGTATGCGTGCGTAGGAGTTGAAACGCCATTGTTTCTTTCTCTCTCGACTCGACTCGCTCTCGCTCTGTGTGCGTTTTGATACTGCAGAGCGAGGGCGTTTCGTTCGCCTTACATCATTTGCCACATAGTAATACATGCAAATACATATCACATTCATTGGTACACGGCTTTTTTTCTCTTTATTTAAGGAGCTTGTCACACACTTGTGTGACAAGTGTGTGAATCACTTGATCATGTCGCTCCGATTGGTACAGGGTGAGAGGACACATTAAGTGGCGTATCTAATAAAGAAGAAACACTTATTGCTGACAAATATCTACTATTACTACTACTACTACTTATTAAGTAGCTGAGTATACACATACCTACTCAGTTACTTAGGTTGCAGGTACTTAGATACGGGTTGGACATATAGATGATGTACGGTAATTAATGGAATGTAAACACGACGATAATGACGATAATGATTGTATAAACAAATATATACTCGTGTGCTTCTTCAGGTGTGGATATGCAAGGGCCACATAACAAACACTATGTTAATTCCTTTATAGATAACAAATGATTATATAGCAAAAGAGCATAATATGGTTACTTTTGACGGTATATACGATCAATATAGTTACCTAATAATTAATTAAGATTACATAGTTATCCAGCACGCTCCTTAACTCAAAAAAACATTTTAAATTTAAGATTAAGTAAGCAAGTAAGTAGTTCCGACTGTAATTTAACCCAAAAATGTTTTATGTCGTTAGTACATATATACACAATTGAATGCCACCACTGTACCTATTATGAAAACACTCCTGAATCTGCAATAATCCACACAAAAACCTCAAAAATATGACTTTTTCATTTTAATATGTCACGACATTAAAGTTTAAGTAGTTCGCCACTAAGGTAGCGGCATAAACGCGGTTTCAGCCAAGTTGAGCCCCAAAATGCTATAAGTGCGCTTAATTGGAAGGTTGTAACTCCATTTTAAAATGTATAAGAGTGCGTACTCGTTATATTAGTCAGGGTAATGTTACCACCTTTGGTTCGCATATTAAAACACCTCATTATGCTCTCGTATGTAATTCATCCAAAAGAGAATACTGGAATATGTGAATGCGGGATGAATATGGAATTAGTTTTCCGTATTTTATTAAATAAGCGAATTGCTGACAAATAGACCTCTTTTCCTAATTGATTCAGACGACGATATAGTACAAAAAATTAAATGCTTTGTCGGGTGGCAGAGACCGACAGGGTCGTAGCGTTGGTAATTTTTCCAATTTTCTTTCTTAGGGTCCCGTAGACAAAATGGCAAAAATGGAACCCTTATAGTTTCGCCATGTCCGTCTGCCCGTCTGCAGCATAGCTCTTACTACTAGAAAACTGGAGGCATCAATCACGCCGACAAAACAGTAGAATAAAATCTTGAAAAATATTTTTTTAGGGTACCAATATTTTTGAACAAGCTATCCAACGACACCCCATATTATTGGTTTAACGACAAAAAAAACATTCCCACTTTAAGGGTAGGGGCCTTAAAGAGGGGTTGTTTTTTTTCTCGTTAAATCAGTAAGATGGGGTATCGTTGGATAGCTTGTTCAAAAATATTATGATAGAATCTACGTGTATAAATATTTACCAATGTTGCATCGCGTCCTTAACTTTAGCTCAATTACAACACACAATAACAATTGAACAGCCTATTCCACTGGACACGCAATACGATCCTTTGAATCGATATCCTCGTAATCGAATTTGATACTTAAATCGATAGCTATATACGCATCGGTTAAGTGCATTCCCGTTGGACGCCTGCCATCATTCGAATCGACAGCCATCGCATCACCAATCTTGATGTCTGGAAACGGATTTCGAAAGTTTCAATTCGTAGACTACGACTAGAAAATTTACTTTTTATCATTGGTTCTTGGTATTTGATTTAACTACGAACATTGTTTGGAACACCCGTCAATCCTGACTATTTCTTTCCCATACTTAGTTACCACCTGGAAATAGCTCTCTCTGCTACGTATGTCTACTTATGTCATACGAATCGTCTATCCGATAACAACATCTTTAGATAACGAATAGGTATAGTTTACTAGCCATTCATAACACCGGATTTGACATCATAACGTTAACACGTTATCAGGCTGCAAACAAGATACCCTGTATCCAAATAAAATGTAACATTGCACGCCTTAGGTCATGTGCGTTCCCGAGGAACGCACATTTGAATAGCCTACCTAAAGATAATACCTGAATAGTGACTCTGGGTTGACCACCCTTATCAGGTCGTGCTTAGGCTTGCATAGCCTGCTGTGTAAGTCGGCACAAACCTAACCAGACCGCAATTTAGTTTTCACACAGATTGACCCACATTGTTTTTAACGTAGATTTATTTAACCTTGTTTTTGTAGTAGCTTCACGTCAATCTCTTTAGTAATTCTGTTTCAAAGGCACTGCGCCTACCCCTAGTTAAGTTGACATGTCTGAAAGACATTTCGTCATATCGAAAACCGTTCGTTCATACTCATATTTGTACTAGTATTCGTAAAACTTACTTATGTAATCAGGTTCACACGTAAATAAATAACTAACAATTAACTGTAGCTAAAAGATTTTATTAAATTGTAATTCTGCATCACTATACATAACTATTAACATAGTAAAACCTAGTCTGTAAGCCCGCTGTTAGTCTCAGTATCAATATTAAAATCTTAATTGTTCATACTTTCTCCTAAATTGGACATTCACATGGTAATTTCTCGAAATAGAATTGAATTATATACATATAACTTATATCTTGTCATTCCTCACGTAATTCTGTATTATAAAAATGCAACACAGCATTTTGAGATAATTAGATATAATTAGTGTTAAGACGTAAGCACTAAATCGATAATGAAAATGATGTAATGCATTACCTATTTTGGAAAATAAAAGTTGATCACTTCATGGTAAGCGAATTGGCTATATATATAAAAAATGGCTCCCGATATTAATTCCATTCATCACCTGCAACTCGAGCCGAAAACATCTAGCCATCTCCCTCACCATCAAGCCCTGAGAACCAGAGATTGTTGTTTTCTCTTTCCGTCCTGCGGATTCCACTCCTAGAGAAAGTGCGACCGAATAGAAGAGGTCTCACTTTCTCCCTCACTCTCCAACTGCCTCGGTACGCCGTGGCTAGCGAAGGCGTGTCGCCGTGCCTGTGGTTTGGGTCGTCTATGCCGCGTGGTGGCGGACCCAAAGTTATCGAAGCCAGAACCCGTTCAACGCACGACCGCGCTGAATAATGGTCCTTCGGAGGCCGGATCACTGAAGCAGAAAGCAGCTCAAGCAAGAATATTTCGTGCGAATTCATCGAGTTTCTCAATCGCCGTGCACCGTACTGAGAAGATTGACTTTTTAAGAAGTATCGTAATCCGATTGTCGTCGTGCTTCTTCAATCCACGGGCACCGCAGCAAGATTGACTTTCCGGAAACGTCGTGAAGCAGCCGCAACGAGTGTTCATACGTAGTGCGTCCTTTTATGAAGCTGTTAGGGAAGAAACAACAATATCAAGGCTGAAAAAATTAAGAAAAATTCAAGAAAGAAAACAGTGTCGTCAAACTATATCCTCAAGCAAGTCCAAGCTCGAAAAAGAAAATCCTCGTTATAACCTCACACGAAACAAGAAAAAAGAATAAAGAAAAAACAGTGCCTATCACAATAAATCACTGTCACCGTCATCGAAGTTTCCAGCGATAAGAAAATTCAAGCCTCAAGTAAGAAGAGCCCTCAACAGGGATAAGGAAGCAAGAATTCTCAAAAAAGAAAAGCCTTCCAAAGGCCAAAGAAGCCTCAAGAAAGAAGAGCCCTCAACAGGGATAAGGAAGCAAGAATTCTCAAAAAAGAAAAGCCTTCCAAAGGCCAAAGAAACCTCAAGAAAGAAAAATCCCGAACGGGACTTAGTGCTGCGAAAACTTCGAAGTCGAAGAAACAAGCCGTCGTGTGAGTAATTTTAAATCCTGTTAAGTGCCGAATTTTGTCGATCTTCGATGCATACTGGCAGGTGGCGTGGCTCTGGCCTAACGGTGTCAACCAGAGCGTAAACACGTCTTAGTGCGGTATATCGAGTCGGTATCGCAGCGCACTTTTCAGAGCGTTTATAAGTACTCGGCCGTGGCTGGTATGTTGCTATGTGTTGTTAAGCCACAGGTTGGCAAGCTGAAGGGCGTGACTATCCCCCACGTCATAGAGCATTAACAGCGCATAGTATTCCTCTGCCAGACGGTACCTTTACCCATCCAATTTCCCTACATTCCTATTCTCAATCGGCATCACTACGGTAGTACGCCGAGCGAGCAGCTAGGGCCGTTAGTGTTAGGTAGGTAGGATGTCAGGAAAGGGGGTAGGGCCAGTCACGAGGTCGGGCAAGCAAAAGAAGATGGACTCAGAAGAGGAGCAGAGCACCAGCGGCGAAGGATCCGGAGGTACCGGCGACACGTCGTCGTACGGCACCACTACATCGCAAGAAACGAATACCTGGAGCCATGGAACCAACACCGCGGAGCAGACGACCAACACGGCATCGTTGAACACACCGGCGTGTTCAAGCGATACGGACCATAGTTTTCCGTTAGATAACGAGTTAGGCAACACGGGTGCAGACGCGCGCGGGATTCCCGTTTCATTAGTCAACGGTCAAAAGATAGGCGCGATCGAAGCAGTTAACGCGAGTTTAGGAGGCACGGCGCCCTCACGCGTGCAAGCCGTAGGCGCGAACGCATTAGGTGCGTATCCAGTAGGCGTTCCTAGGCATAATACGTTCGCGGCCGAACAAGTAGATGCGAATTTAGGGGGTCCGGCCGCCCCACGCAGCCAAGCCGCCGACGCGAATTTAGGAGGTTCGGACGCCTCACGCGACAAAGATACCGATGCGAATTTAGGGGGTCCGGCCGCCCCACGCAGCCAAGCCGCCGACGCGAATTTAGGAGGTTCGGACGCCTCACGCGACAAAGATACCGATGCGAATTTAGGGGGCCCGGCCGCCCCACGCAGCCAAGCCGCCGACGCGAATTTAGGAGGTACGAGCACCTCACGCGACAAAGCCGTAGGCGCAAACAACGCGGGCGCCGCATTTGAGGAATTTTTTCCGCGTAGTGTTTCCAGAGTCGGTCCAGTTGAGGAAGGGCACGATCGAATTTCATCCGGGTTAGGTATTAATTTGGAGGAGCACTCTAGGGCCGAAGATGAGAGGTTAGTTAGGTTGCGCGCGGAGGCAGATTTCCGTGCGTCACAGTTGGATCAGGCTAGGGCCGCAGCGTCGTACGCCGCCGCTAGGTACGAGTTAGTGCTAGCGGAGAGCCATCGTTCGGCTAGGCATACGCCGTCACCCACTTTTAATAGTCAACCCAATGCGCCTAACGCCTTACCCGAAAGGGAAAAGCCCGCTCGTAATATCTCACCGCGGAGAGAGCCCCATACGACCGATAGGAATCGCGAATCGAACACTTCGACGAGCGAAATAAGCGCTCTGCGCGACGCTATAGTACAAGCTATCAGTATGAATAGGACTGACAGTCACTCTTCGCCCCAACCGACGCAAACGTCAAATAAGTACATAGGAGACTTACCTTTCTTTGACGGCAATCCCTCGGATTGGATATCTTTTAAAAAAGTATACTTAGACACCGAGAACGCTTTCTCGGACATAGCAAATATGGGTCGCCTTCGTAAGGCCGTGAAAGGCCAAGCACGCGACTCGATAAGAGCTATCTTACACACGTGTAGCAACCCGTACGAAGTAATAGATGCGTTAGATAGATCCTACGGGAAGCCAGACGTAATAATATTAGCGGAAATTCAAAACGTAAAAAAAATGCCGCGTATGAGCGAAGACGGCCGCAATATTACGGAATTTAGCAACCGCGTGTGTAACGTAGTCTCGTCCATAACTGCGCTGAACAAACCGCAGTACTTATACGCACCCGAATTGGTCAGTCGTATAGTAGAAAAATTAAATAACATCGTCAAATTCGAATGGTATAGGTATAAATCTGGTCACGAAAACGTGCCAGAACTACTCGCTCTGTCCCGGTTTTTAAAAGAATTAAGCGTTAATTTCAACTCTATGTTCGCGTACGAGCAGGCAAAACAGAAATCGCACGGGCGATCTCGCCAGGTTAATAATGTTAACACTAAACGCAATTTTAGGACAAGAGAAAGCTCTACGTCGTCCCAGGACGCAGGGGATCAAAGCGACTTCTACGACGATAACTCCGTATCAAGCCGCGACCTCCGCGCATCCGAGTCACGTAGACATAGGAACGTAAGTTACGAAACCGAAAGCGAGTCTGAATCGGAACGACACTACATCGCGACAGCGAATAGGCGCGCGACTCGCGATAAGCGCACCAAGGGCGGTAGTGATAGGAAACCTAAACCACAACCGGAAAAGAGTAGTAATTTTGTTAGGAAAAACGATGACAATCGGCAAAATAAATGCATAATATGCTCCGGCAGTCATTCGATAGTTAATTGCGCCGATTTTCTTAAACAAAACATCACCGACCGATGGGAAACGGTGAAACGATTTAAGTTATGTTTCAAATGTCTAGGCGATACGCATCGATCTAATTCGAGTAGGTGTCGCTACAAAGCCTGCGGCAAGGGTGGCTGTGAAGCAGCTCACCACAACGCACTACACGGCAGAAGTAACTTAAATCCGAAAGAGAACACTATCGCGGTTAGAGAACACGTTAGCTCAGTAAATTACACCAACCAATCACAAGCGTATTTAAAGATAATTCCGGTAGAATTAAGCGGTCCTAAAGGTTCGGTATCTACGTACGCATTGATGGACGAAGGCGCGACGCTTTCATTGATTCAAAAAGACGTGGCTAACGAAGTAACAAACCCCGGTAAGCGAGAAACCCTCTCTTTCGAAGGAGTAGGAGGGCACGAGGTCGTCGACCACGACTCCTCTCGTGTCAAACTTAGCATTCGCGGTACGTCCAGCAGTGAATTTCACGATCTCAAGGCACACACGGTCGATAGATTAAATTTAGCATCACAAAGCGTAGAAAGGACCGTCGTGAGCAAGTGCGATCACTTAAGACACTTGCAAGACGAATTGTGCTACGAATCGGCACAACCCACGTTACTAATAGGACAGGACTCACCACACTTAATAGTATCCAGACAAATATGTGAGGGCGGTAAACAACAACCCTGCGCGTCTCTAACTCAACTAGGTTGGGTTATGCACGGCCTGAATGAAAAGCCTCGCAGAACAGACGATTCCGTCAATCACATTAACGATAACCAAGATCCTACTCTGACCTCGACGTGCGAGCATTTTAGTACGAAATCACTAGGTACCGAACCGCGCGAGCGAACAAACGACCCCGAGGACAGAGCCATACAGATACTAGAAAGAACGTGCGAACAATTACCCGGACAAGAACAAATTAAGGCAGGATTGTTATGGAAAACGGACAACGAAGCGCTACCCGAAAACAGGACTCTCGCGTCAAAACGGCTACGCTCGTTAGAAAAAGGGTTAAATAGCGATTCTGCACTTAAGGACGAATACAATAAACAAATGAAAGACTTCTTGGACCAAAACTCCGCCGAAAAGATAGGCACAAACCTCGACTCGTCCCGCGTATACTTTCTACGACATTTCCCGGCAATTCACAAGAAAAAGTGTAAAATGAGATTAGCTAAGAACACCACATGTCGAATGAATAAAAAAGCATCAAACGAAGACATTCTATTGGAGCCAGACACAATTCAACTTCTCAAGCCCCTCAGCAATAAAAAGCCTTCAAAAAACACTTGGCAAATAGTTCAACAACTCGTCTGCAGGCTTTGGAAAAAACGACTGAAGATATTTAAAACCCGTTTTGCTACTACGCAAACGGGCCACAGATCAACCGAACTAGAAACCCGACGACGTCGTCTTAATAGTAGACAGTACCCTGCCGAGAGGAACTTGGCCCCGCGGGCTCATAGAGAAAGTTTATCCCGGACCCGACGGCAAGGTACGCGTCACAGAAGTGAGAACAATTGCTGGACTCATACGTCGCCCGACCTCTAGACTCATCTTGATAGACTGATTAGACTTATCTCGATAGATTGACTAGTTTGGTTAGCATATGTTAGTACTTGCGTACGTGGGGGGGACTGTTTGGAACACCCGTCAATCCTGACTATTTCTTTCCCATACTTAGTTACCACCTGGAAATAGCTCTCTCTGCTACGTATGTCTACTTATGTCATACGAATCGTCTATCCGATAACAACATCTTTAGATAACGAATAGGTATAGTTTACTAGCCATTCATAACACCGGATTTGACATCATAACGTTAACACGTTATCAGGCTGCAAACAAGATACCCTGTATCCAAATAAAATGTAACATTGCACGCCTTAGGTCATGTGCGTTCCCGAGGAACGCACATTTGAATAGCCTACCTAAAGATAATACCTGAATAGTGACTCTGGGTTGACCACCCTTATCAGGTCGTGCTTAGGCTTGCATAGCCTGCTGTGTAAGTCGGCACAAACCTAACCAGACCGCAATTTAGTTTTCACACAGATTGACCCACATTGTTTTTAACGTAGATTTATTTAACCTTGTTTTTGTAGTAGCTTCACGTCAATCTCTTTAGTAATTCTGTTTCAAAGGCACTGCGCCTACCCCTAGTTAAGTTGACATGTCTGAAAGACATTTCGTCATATCGAAAACCGTTCGTTCATACTCATATTTGTACTAGTATTCGTAAAACTTACTTATGTAATCAGGTTCACACGTAAATAAATAACTAACAATTAACTGTAGCTAAAAGATTTTATTAAATTGTAATTCTGCATCACTATACATAACTATTAACATAGTAAAACCTAGTCTGTAAGCCCGCTGTTAGTCTCAGTATCAATATTAAAATCTTAATTGTTCATACTTTCTCCTAAATTGGACATTCACATGGTAATTTCTCGAAATAGAATTGAATTATATACATATAACTTATATCTTGTCATTCCTCACGTAATTCTGTATTATAAAAATGCAACACAGCATTTTGAGATAATTAGATATAATTAGTGTTAAGACGTAAGCACTAAATCGATAATGAAAATGATGTAATGCATTACCTATTTTGGAAAATAAAAGTTGATCACTTCATGGTAAGCGAATTGGCTATATATATAAAAAATGGCTCCCGATATTAATTCCATTCATCACCTGCAACTCGAGCCGAAAACATCTAGCCATCTCCCTCACCATCAAGCCCTGAGAACCAGAGATTGTTGTTTTCTCTTTCCGTCCTGCGGATTCCACTCCTAGAGAAAGTGCGACCGAATAGAAGAGGTCTCACTTTCTCCCTCACTCTCCAACTGCCTCGGTACGCCGTGGCTAGCGAAGGCGTGTCGCCGTGCCTGTGGTTTGGGTCGTCTATGCCGCGTGGTGGCGGACCCAAAGTTATCGAAGCCAGAACCCGTTCAACGCACGACCGCGCTGAATAAACATAAACTATAAACGCGGTTGGTTTGAATGATGCTAATAGAAAACTATTGTATTTTTATAACTGAAGTCAGCTTTGTACCTATATTGTTCACCCGCACAATAATTCTGCTTCGAGACTACTTATATTTATATAAGATGATCGAATAACCCACTAGATATATGGCGCTATACCATCTGCGTCGATTCCTGAATCACGCCATACCAGGCTTATTCCGGCTGATAGGTAACATTTAATTATTTAGGATAGTGTGAATATTTCACTAATATATGTACCTACCTTCTCCGTTGGTGCCCTATTGGGAAATTTCCCGAAACAAACAAATTAAGCATACGAGTATATAACTGTAGTTATATTCGTAGATCGTTGCATGGAAGTATATGATACGATATAATAACTCGTATTATTCCTGGTAAGATAAGTAGTTATCAATCGGTTTCATATATTTTACACTAGCTTCCGCCCTCGGCTTCACCTGCGTCAACATCCATAATATTAGTATAATATTAGTTGAATTTTATAGCTCCCCCTGCCATTCATATTGCTGCGAATGTGCGAGATAGCTGCTATTTGTGAATACAAAAAGTTTTTGATTGTTTCCATATCCTACGTTTATACATACATACGAGGGCTGTTCTGAAAATTTTTAGTTAAACAAAAACTATAAGGAATATAATAAAACTTTAATTACAATTTTTCAAAGTATTCCCCTGCTACATTTATGCACTTATGCATTCGACGGAACCAACTTTCAAAACAGGAAAAAAACTGTTCTTGCGGAAGGTCAAAAAAAAGTCGCCTGAATTCGTCTACTGCTTCATCCGCCGTCGAAAATCGTCGCCCACGTAATGATTTTTTTAACGTGGGGAACAGAAAAAAATCACACAGAGCCAGGTCAGGGCTGTACGCAGGGTGTGGTAGCAGTTGCACTCCTGATTTGCTAAAAAAATCCATGGTTCTGGCAGCCGTGTGAGCCGGAGCATTATCTTGATGAAAAATTATGCCCCGGGTTCCAGTACTTGGACGGCTGACGTTCAGCTCCTGGAAGGCCTGTGGCAAGCAAACTTCACTGTACCATTGGCTGGTAACTGTTTTATGATCTTCAAGTGGAATTAAGGCTACCGGTCCACTACGTCGAAAAAAAAACAGCAACCATTTTTTTGTTGACGCTTCGGCCGCGAACTTCTTTAGTAGGTAAATCATCTTCTTCAAAGACCCATTGCGTGGATTGCTGTTTTGTAAATGGGTCGTAGCTATATATCCAAGATTCGTCGGATGTCACAATGTAGCTCACTTGTTGTGAATCGCCTTTATCGAATTTTTTTAGCATAAATTTGCACCAATCGACACGTCTATCTTTTTGCTCCTGCGTGAGAAAATGTGGTATCCATCGAGACGAAACCTTCCGAACTTGAAGGTGGTCATGCAAAATGGTAGAAACTGCCTGGGATCCAATCTTCAGTTCATCCTGAATCTCTCGGTGGGTAATGTTTCGAGATTCCTTGATTAGCCACTCTACCTTGATAACATTTTCTGGAGTGACTGCCGTTGGCGGTCGCCCCGGTCTAGGCTCATCTTTGACGTCGCTCCGCCCACGCTTAAATTCACGGAACCAGTAACTGACAGTGGCAAGAGATGGGGATAATGCCCCAAAAACACTAGTAAAATTTTCACGAGAATCCTTGTAAGTTAGCCCTCGTTTATAATCATAATATATCATAGCACGAAATGCTTCCCGCGTTAGCTCCATTTTTGCGAGCAAGAAGTGGCAGACATGTTTTTTTTCTGAATTCATAAAAAAATAACGGAATGTCACTGGCCAGTGACATTTACACGAAAAAGTTTGTAATGAAATTTGCCTTTGAGCTACAGTAAAATTATATGAATACGATTAATAGTACGCTGTTGACTAACTATTTTCGGAACAGCCCTCGTATATTCACGATGTTGTTTCATCAGCATACAAATACCGTTATATTTATGATTGCTTGATTACTAACTTTCGAGCACCCTGTCAACAGCTGTTCGTTATATAAACAAGAAGTAAATACTGCCAAATGACATTACATCCCAACTGTAAGCTTCTACTCAAATCTAAATTGTGTCGCCGCGAACTCCACGAAGCCAGTCGTTATACTCGAACAATTAATGCAAAACGCAGCATTTTCTACCCTAATATATCGTCATAAATGCTACATTGGCGTGTTAAATAAGGTATTATTTTGCCTTGATGAGTACCTATCAAACTAGCGCTGGTGATTATATTAGAGGTTAATTGTGTTTACTGTTGGAACGCGGCGGAAAATTGTCTCGCAGTATAGTTTAGAACCAGATCAAACTATTGATTTTACCCGAGTTTTACTCGACTGCCTCAGAAACAGGGTTCTGTTTTTCGAGCGTAGGCATGATGTGTGTGGAAAAGAACAATTTTACGGGCTACAGTCCAAACGGCTGGATGTATTTGACATTTGAGCTGTTGTTAGATTCATCGCTTGTTCTGTGGATTCATCGCAAGTGGCACTGAGTTTATTCAAATTCTATTAATTTATGGCGGCTGATGACCGAAAAATTCAACTTCGAAATGTCTACTTCACAGGTTACAGTGAAGTGTAAATATATCACGTTAATCACCTGACCCCGATCACCCAGGGGAACCTAGCGGTAATTCTTTTATAGTCAACTAGAAAAAAATGATAATGTTCGGTTATGGCGCTTCGCCGGACGCTACCGCTTCACGCTCGCTTCGCTCGCTCGGCTCGCGCGCTGTAAGGTCGCAGTTCACCTAACAACCTAACCGTTTTTCCCCTGAGGGATCAGGCTAGGGGATTCTAGTGGGCAACAGCAAAATTTGTGTAACTAAATTTTACCTACGCATAATGTCCCATAGCTCTTATGTCATCGGATTAAGCTTTCTGTACATATTTAAGAGAGGATTAAATCGATAAGTATGTATTTTGCACTTCATTTCTGTACAACTATAATAGTACATTACGTAACTAGGGCGGTGAATTCGTAAATGCCCCAGATCGCAGGTGTTTGTGGCCCGAACCGGAGGTGAGGTAATTCGTAAAGCCCACGAATTACCGCCCGTGTTGCGTACAAAATTTTACGTCTTCACCTGGCCACAATGCGAGTTTTCCCGTACGCGCAGCGTGCAGTAATACTCGCATTACGGCCAGGTGTGACGTAAAATGCCTTAATAGATTTTAACATACATAAGAAACGTCTCTTTTTTGTAAAAGAAACAGTCGGGTTTTTAAAAAAAAGTATTTTAATTTCACTAGTGCAATAAACAAACTAGTGTCATTTATACTGTTATCACATGATACTTACTCCAGCAGTAACAGCATGAATGGAGGGATGCGGGCATTAATATGCATGAAGCGTTGAGGTGTGCGTTTCAGAATCGACGCATGCGGCGCTCTGGTGTAACTGCAAATGACGTTGGAACTAACTGACCGTTACTAGAGACTAATATACGTTTCCCACCGAACGGGTCGGGCCGGCGCGAATTCTATTACATGCAAAGGAATTTGAACCGTCTATACAGCAGATACAGTTCATATTTGATTACAATCCCCACCGACCGCGTCGGTAGCCGCCGCCTCGCAGTGGATGCATGATTCATTTAAATGTGAAATGTAACTACTGTATAGACGGTTCAAATTCCTTTGCATGTAATAGAATGCGCGCCGGCCCTACCCGTTTGGTGGGAATCGTACTCGTACATAATAGGACTGTATCAATGTCTCCTAGTCTCCCAAAAATGTCTTAACTGTAAAAAATCGCATCTTATAGTGCGTAATAACGCACGAATCGAATTTAAACTTTATATTTATTAGATAAAAGCAGCTAAGGTAACTTAAGTAACGTTTAAACTCTAGTTGGAAAATGTTGAAATAATGCTAATAGGTACACGGTGAGTTGAACCGTGTAATTATAAGCATTATTACGCCTTGCTTTGTGTTTTGTCTGCTCTAGAAAAGCTGCCGACCTCTTTCTACACTCTAGACTTTAGAGTGAACGAAGAATTAGGCAGCTTCTTCATGGATTGAATCACCCTAAATACTCCACAACTGACTGGAAGGCAAGCGTGTCTGGCTTAAAGTGTAAAAGCATTTTGCTACCAATAACAATAGCATACGCAATACACAAATATTGAGTCCCATTTACGGTGTATATATTGCCATTTTGACGCAAATTGCGGATATGGGAACGGAGGGGTAGTAATTTTTTTTTTGGGTATGTAAAGTTCCAGATGAAAGTGTGGAGATACTCAAACAACCTGTTTCGTACAAGTTGGGATACTTGAAAGTAGCAGTATGCAGGTCTTTACCGCTGCGATACAACGAAACGTTGACTTCTCCATTCCCCAAAAATCGATGCGCGCGTGCCAAATGTGTTCACGAGCACTTCTTATCAACGGTCTCGTTTAGATAAAAACGTGTCTTCGATGGCACGTCATGTCAGCGATCGGATGTCGGAAGACGCCTAAGAGCGTACACATCCGTCCCTTAGCCTAGGTGTAACGTCATTTCTCAAGTTCGCTTACGGCTGGGCTGTTATTTGGAACACACTAATGCGCATCACCCGTCTCGCCTAACGAAACTAGACCTCTACCTACGCTTATTTACTACTAATCGCGGTGTTAAGACATATTTTCGGGTGACCCGTGGGGTGAGGTTAAAACAAGCAAGCAGATGGGTAGTGCGAGATGAATGTTTGAGTTTCTGTGAGATTCGACAGAGATACTGTGTCTGAAATTAGTTTTGTTCTACAGGATGTCCCAAGAAGTAGTGATATACTGAAGCTAAGAGGTAGAGGACCTAGAGGGCTATCTGAATCACCCCCACGTATGTTCCGCGATTTTTCGTATTTTCGGAGTTATGCCTTTTTTTTAATTTTTCATCTATCGCCGAGTACGATGAAATTTTTATTTATGGTGACGTGAATTATTGCAGCATCAACGGCGAGTATATCACTCACCTTCGGTTTGCTGACGATATAGTAGTCTTGGCTGAGACCATGGAGGACTTAAGTACGATGCTTGATGACCTCAGTAAAGCATCTGAGCGAGTTGGTCTAAGAATGAACATGAGTAAGACGAAGATCATGTCAAATGCCCATGTAGTACCAACTCCCATTACAATTGGACACTTTACGCTCGAAGTTGTAGACGATTATGTATACCTAGGACAGACGATCCAGTTAGGTAGGTCCAACTTTGAGAAAGAGGTCAATCGTCGAATCCGACTCGGCTGGGCAGCGTTCGGGAAGCTACGGAAAATCTTTTCGTCCATTATTCCGCAGTGTCTGAAGACGAAAGTCTTTGACCAGTGTGTGTTGTCAGTGACATATGGCACTGAAACGTGGTCGCTTACTATGGGCCTCATAAGAAGGCTCAAACTCACCCAAAGGGCAATGGAGAGGGCCATGTCTGGGAGTTTCTCTGCGTGATCGCATCAGAAATGAGGCTATCCGCAGCAGAACCAAGGTAATCGATATAGCCCTCCGGATCGCTAAACTTAAGTGGCAGTGGGCGGGGCACATAGCACGTAGAACCGATGGCCGTTGAGACGGAAAGGTTCTCGATTGGCGACCACGTACCGGAAGGCGCAGCGTGGGTAGGCCCCCGACAAGGTGGACTGATGACCTGGTAAAGGTTGCGGGAGTCCGCTGGATGCGGGTGGCTCGGGATCGGTCGCTTTGACAATCTTTGGGGGAGACCTATGTCCAGTAGTGGACGTCTTTCAGCTGATATGATGATGATGATGATGAATTATTGCGGTAGATGCTTGATTTTTTTGTGTGCTAAGGTGACAGATAGGCCAATTCAGTATTTACTAAGTAACATTTATTAATTAAGGTAACATTTACTATCAACATTTTCTTTGAACGGAATAAAAAAAAAATGCCAAGAAAGATAAAATTACCCAGTATGTTCACAACTTCAAGGGCCCTTTAAAAAAATAATATCACATAAAAAAATACCGTTTGGCTTTTTAAAAGATTAATGATTAGTATCGTTATTTGTATTGTTGTTTCTGTTTTTTCACAGTTTAATATTTTTTGCTGTGTAACTATTATTAGATTAATAAAAACTAGTTACAGAATAGCGAGGGTCGTATTCAAATGACAGAGAATCGCTTACCACTTCCTTGCACGAGATTAAAAATCCAATTCATATTTAGTAACAATAACATATTTAGTAGAGTTCAGTCCAGAAATTAGTTCTTTTTGATTCCTTGTTTTTTAAGCACCGCCTTGAAAAAATCTCTTATATGTAGTCCAGGCAATGAACTGACAACTTCTATGGAAAAAATGACAATTTAGGAAATAATTCATAATAGCTTATTTTTTCAGTGTAACGGATTTATTATCAATTAAATAGTCAACCAGCGACAGAATCCAACAACATTTCAGACATCAAAAAAATTATAATTTAATTAGCCCCCCAAAAGTCAGAAAAAATATTAATATTTTTTTTTGTGTTTGTTTTGGTTCATTAACATTTGCTCTATAATATTCTAGATAAATCTTACAAAAAAGACAACGCATGATTTATTTTAATCTACTTAATTACTTCCGGGTGGAAAGTTTGCCGGATTCTTGAATAAAGCATCTTAGAATAACATTTAGAAATGAAATCAACAAAAAGAACGCTATTATAAATTAATGTTTTTCAAAACCGTATTTTGCCCCTGGAGTATAATTTACAGCCTCATAATGCTCAGTCCAATAATCCGCGTTCAATTGATATTCACACTGTAAACAAATTGCACGATAATTAGGTAATATGGCAGAACATTATCATGGCTGTGCATTAGCTGGCCCCATTTGAATTTGATTAGACACTTCCATTGTTCATTTTAACTTATAATTCTGACACGTTGAAAGTGGCACACTTGTAAGCGAGCGCGTAACACGATGATGTCAAATCGGAATTTAAAACGTAAATGTCAATTCGCCCCCTGATAGTCCGGCAAATGCTAGTTTGACCCACTAGATTCAATTACGCAGCAACACTAAACACATTCCTTTTGACCAGTATAGCCGCGTTATTGAAGCAGTGGGTTTAACTTGAGTTTGTCAGGGTATTTCGCATTGGTTAGCGTTAGGTAGGTATCAAATCTTGTTTTAGTCGAACTTGTAAGGCTGACCTCCGGTTACACACTGTTCTGACGAATGTAATTTGCCATCAATTTACATTACGAAAATATGGTGAATATAAACTTTAGAACAAAGAATATAAAGAAAATATATAACCTATTAATGTTTAGGTGTAACTGTTAACTTGTGTATAGATATTATCATTATTTTATCTTATCATTAATCGTATCTTTTATGTTAGTTATTTTATAATTTTTGTAGACTTAAAATAAAAATATATAGGCTTGTTCAAGTTAGTATGCCATCTGTGTATAGATAGTTGTAGCTAGCAAGTTAAGCATTTTCATTTAAGTGCCTACTTTTTAACACTCCGCTACTTGTAGAAAATCCACAGGATCGGCCACGAGCGTACCGCGTAGCGATTCTTGGCACTGAATGTGCAATAGCTCAAGACTTACTACCTACCTATTGAAAAATGATAAAGCAAACTCATTTCGAGACATTCACAAAACATCTTGTAGCAGCATTCTTGGGGCTTTTTATACAACCCACTTTCGATTTAAACAGTAAAGTTTTCCATTTCTTAAAGTATTTTGAGGAACGTCCAACTTTCAAAAATCATTTAAGACTTGGACTTTTGCGGGAAGCTTTTTGGGCTTCAGCATTATTCAATTCGGGAAAAATAAAATTGTATCTTTTTATTTTAATATACTTATGTAGTGGTCAAAGTTATAAGGCGGTATTTTAAATATGGCGCTATTTTATTAAGTACTCACTGGATATTTTTTGCAACACCTAGATACCCTATTGACTAGCACAGGCTACTAATGGGGTTCATAGGGGGTGGATAGTCGAATGCCTATCAGAAATGTACTCTGAATAATATGTTGAAAGAGCCTCTTACAACCAATTAGCGACGGACTACCAAGATGACTCGTGGTAACCGGGTTGGGAAGTATACTATAGTTTTTTTTTTAATATCTATTTATAAAGATACAAAGAGACCAATTCTCATAATCCGCAAATTCACTCCCCTCCAAGGTGGACTGATGACCTGATAAAGGTCGCGGGAGTCCGCTGGATGCGGGTGGTACAGGATCGCTTAGGTACTCTTTGGGGGAGGCATATTTGCAACAGTGGACGTCTTGCAGCTGATATGATGAACTATTTATTATTTCATCGTTATGAATGAAATTGATTGAATGATCATGAATCGTATTTCAGAAAACGTTCGTCTTGAACCTGATTTAGATTAATTTTTTCATGAAACATAAAGACTCTAGTATAAATTTGATATAAAGACGTCATTAGTCTTAGAATCTTAAGTATCGCATAAAATTCCTTAAAAACCTTTTGAGAAGATTAATGAACCTGGTTTAACCTTTACGTAGGTACGTAGCCTTGGCCAGACTTTCAACACAATGCAATCGATACTAGGGCAGCGATTTACGGTGAATATCCTCCAGATATATGCAAAAAGGGATGTATCTTCATACATTTGTCACCTTGAATGCTTGACAGCACCCGTAAACTGCAAAATGTGATATTCTCTGTCTCCACTATTCCATAGGAATATCTTTCATAGGTGTGTGATCCCATAGTCTCTGTAACATCTCGAAGGCATATCATTTGTGTATCGAACACCGGCCCAGGAGGCTAACTCTAATCTACAATTTGCATTTTAATACGGGACATTAATCTCGCAGTCAACTGGTGGAAACAATAGTGGTATGGAATCGAGACATGTTTTGAATGAAATATTACAGGCGAGTCGTGGCGGATGTCCTTAATGGAACCGAAAGATGGCAATGAGGTCAATATTTATAGCGTTTTAAATATCTAATTAGAAAATAGTTACGTGGTCTTTTACCGTAAATTACAGTCATACCGATAGAAAGTACGATTTATCGAAAAACACTGCCTTAACAAACAGCACTCAAACTTGCGATTCTGAAAAAGATGCGCTTTGTCTGACTCCGGCGCAACTTTTATTGATCACGGGCGTAGTGGTTGCTCCAGCGGCATTGTTCTATTGAGTTGAAGGTTGTGTACCTTAAACACTAGTTTCCCGGAAGCGTCTGCTATATGAGCTTCCAATATAGAGGGAAAAGTAGACCTTGTTGGGATTAGACCGGTTTCCTCACGATAGTCTCCTTCAAAACCTACTGATAAATATCAAATGATATTTTATACATTTTTTTTGATAAAACCAGGTGTTACGAGACGGAGTTCGAACCCACAACAAAGATAAAAAAAACCGGTCAAGTGCGAGTCTGACTCGCGCACCGAGGGTTCCGTACAAACTAACAATTAACTCAAGGTAAAGTAAATGTCCCAATATTTGTTAAATTACTTATTTTAACCCAACACAATAGAATTCAATTTCAAACAACGAGTAACTGTTACACCAAGACAATTGAATTGCGATCTTTTTTGACCTGCTATTGAAAATAAATATACGCGTCCCAATCCCAACCCCATTAATTCTAGAAAAATCTTAACAGCGCGAATGGGGTCAGCGCCATCTATCGGCCCCATTTGGTACTAACGTGCAAGGGCAATCGGCTTAGTATGTATGTTGGTCTTTTAGGGATTATTTTTTATCACGTGAACCGATTTCTATTATTTTTGTTTCATTTGAAAGAGAGTATTTCAATTATAGTCTTAAAGGAATTTCAAAACGAAAAAATACTTATAAAGTTGATTAAATTGCAAACTTAACCAAGAAATGATTTTTGTAAATAAAACAAAAAATATGCTAGATACAGAAAAAAAATACTTTTCCAGTAATATTTATGTTTATCTTAATCACAAGTAATTATTTCAAATTTTTCGTTTTGATAACTTCGGATATAAGGGGGGGGAATTTTTATACATTTTCCTTCATAAATCGAAGTTTTACCAATGTAGAAAACGAAGAAAAACTGCTTCGAAAAGTGCAACTCAAGCCCTTTCAAATGATACCCACTTGACCTAATAGTTGAATTTTTTTATTGCCCCCTTCTCAAATTCGTAATTTTTCATAGTAAATTTAAATTTGTATTTAAATTTTTCATTTTCCATGCACGCGGATAACTCTCATTTATAATCCTTCCAAATTTCAAATTGATAGCTTAAGAGTTCGTGAGATATTTCACTTTGTAACAGACAGACAAGACAGACGGACGGAGTCGCACCATAAGGGTTCCTTTTTTACCATTTTTGGTACGGAACCCTAAAAATCGCGTTCCTTACCGTTTGGCTACAATGTTATATATTTTAGTATCTCGTTAAATTTTATTTACTAAGTATGTAGTAACTTCTACACATGATTTCCTAAGTCAATAAAAACTAAACTTAGTGCACTAGTGCACAAAAGTGAGCTTTACGAGCACATGTTGAAGACGCAGAACTAATCTTTTACTGTTCTCGTGATATTCATTTTTATGACAAATGGGAACGACGTTAAAGAGGAAGTCCGCGAGAACGCAAGTCCTGTGTTTACTAGAATAATTCTTATTCTTATTATAGACTTTGAGCTCGTGTACTATTTGCCTCTACGGAAAATAATAGTTATGTCATACAAAGAGCGAGCATTTTGGCACGATATTGGTTCTCCTGGAAACTTGCTTACTATTGTTTCATTGTTGCGGTGTTTTCGTATCCCTAATGCAAGCTCTGACATATATAGCCTTTGAGACCTCATCATCATCATAATCAGCAGAAAGACGTCCACAGCTGGAAATATGCCTCCCCCAAAGAGTGCCACAATTACCGGTCCTGCACCACCCGCATCCAGCGGACTCCCGCTACCTTCACTAGGTCATTACTCATTAGTCCACCTTGTGGGATCCCCCACTTACGAACCCACGCTGCGCCTTCCGGTACGCGGCCGTGCTTTGCGGCATTCTTGCAGAATAAATAATATTTGAATTTTGAATGTATCTTACAGCAGGTACTCTGCTTCTAACTGACCCCGTATCATGGGCGGCCTTATCACACGACAAGTGACAAGATAGAGCGTCCGTCACTGGCTGCCACCGTCCGACAGAACGAGACGGACGCTCTATCTTGTCACTTATTGCGTGATACGGCCGACCATGATACGGGGCCTGATACAGACGTAAGGTATTCGCAGACATACCTACTACCAGTGCCAATCAGACACTTTGGGCAATATCTTACCGGGCCACCGTGGCGGCGCAATCCGTCGTCCGCCACCAACAAATTGTATGCAGCTCTATTGGCAATATTTGCTTTGCAACTGCATACAATTTGTTGGTGGCGGCGACTGGTTGCGCCGCCAAGGTGTCCCAGTGAAATATTGCCCTTATATTCCACATTAAAAAATTATATTCATATGGTTACCGCGCTCTTTAAGATACGTTAGATTCGCGTGCCGATCACGTGAAACACGTTCAAATAAAACTGGAATGCGAAACAAGCGTCGCAGATTTTCCCACCAGTCCAATATTCGGTCCCGTCCGGCCTTTGAAACAAAACTTGTTAAGGCTGTTGATGTTTAATTAAAACTAAACAAAGGCCCACCCTTGGACTGTGAAGACATTTGTTTGCCGGTCGTTTTAGTACTTTCAATGCCGTTTCACTAAACTTGTACAATGTTAGAGTTTCACAAGTATGTAAGGAATTCCCTTACACAGCAAAACCAAGGAAACCGATATAGCCCTCCGAATCGCTAAACTGAAGTGGCAGTGGGCGGGGCACACTGCACGTAGAACCGATGGCCGTTGGGGCGGAAAGGTTCTCGAGTGGCGACCACTTACCGGAAGGCGCAGCTTGGGTAGGCCCCTCACAAGGTGGACTGGTGACCTGGTAAAGGTCGCGGGAGTCCGCTGGAGGCGGGTGGCGCAGTACCGCCCAACTAGCACACTAGCGTTAAAATAACCCTTATATCATTCTTATATCGGTTCCAGCCAAATGTTAAGGTGTTAAGAATGCCTGTAAGAAAGGTGTTAGAGCATGTTCTAACACCTATATAACCACGACAGA
Source organism: Epinotia demarniana (assembly GCA_945867215.1). Classification (NCBI taxonomy): domain Eukaryota; kingdom Metazoa; phylum Arthropoda; class Insecta; order Lepidoptera; family Tortricidae; genus Epinotia; species Epinotia demarniana. The sequence continues at coordinate 6,952,535 of OX244276.1, read as the reverse complement.
GGCCTACGTCTTAGAGGTTAAGGTGTTAGAAAGCCTTTAGAACAGTGTTATCTGACACCCATAGTGTTAACCAACGCTCTACAAACACCGTAGTAACGCTTAAGGTGTTAGGTGAGAGTGTTGTAACACTCTTGCGCTAACCCAGTTTCAAGTGAGAATATATCTTACTCTTTTCTTTACTATAAAATTATGAGACAAATATAGTGTACCGACAAAATGGCGAAGATTATTAATATATGTGATAGGAGTCGTACTAATTGAAAGTGTATTCAATTGGATGTGTATGTGAAATTAAGTGAAAACAATCTGCCCTTGTGATTTTCCGTATACCATATTTCCCAACTCAATTTTAACACACCCAGGATTTTTTAAAGGTTTCTAATAAAACTTATGAAGAATAAAATAGACACCTAAAGTTTTTATCATTTTCTAGTCTTGTTTTTTGGCCAGTGGCATGTTAAATTAAGTCGCATCCATAGAATGGCAAGAGTAACATAATAATAATAAATAATAAATACGTTTATTTCGGAGTAAAGATACATCCATATTTGTTAGTTTTAGGCACATTATTAACTTAGGAGCTATGTTAGTGTAGGTATTATGTAGTAGGTATAGATAGGTACACAAATGGTCACTTCTCATAGCTCACCTGTGAGCCATGAGATCGCGTCCAGTGACAGAGTATTGGACTGTCATGTGCTGCCGCAACTGCGCTCAGGAGGCTGTTGGTGCTGCCGCGGACACGCCGCATCAGGGACGCGACTCGCTTACGCATTATAGCATGGAAGTCGTCCGTGCGCGCCTCCGCGAACATCCCCGATGCGCTGCAGTAGCGCGGCAACCCCATCAGCATCCTGAATGCGTTGTTATAGAGGACGCGCAGGGCGCTATAGGCTGTCTTCGTACAGTTCATCCACAGGCTGCATGTGTAGAAAGACTGACAGTACGCTCTAAATAAGGTAAGTTTTACATCTGCCGTACATTTAGCAAACCTGCGGATCAACATGTTGCTTCTCACTGATAGCGCCCTGCGCTCCCGCTCCAAGTCCAGGTCATCCTTCTGCGACGCGGCGACCCAATGTCCCAGGTACTTAAATTGCGATACTAGCTTAAGCGGAACCCCACCTAGTTCCACCGGAGGTACAGTACTGTAGGTTTTTGTGCCTGCTTTGAATATAAGTAATTCGCTCTTACTAGCATTGTACCTGTAACGTAAAAAGTGAAGTATTTTGATGTTAAATATTGAAAAACCTAATCAATTTGTAGGTTAGAGTTCACCAAAACAATGGCGAACTTACACTAAAGCTTTAGGCGTCAGTTAACTCATCTATAACGCTTATTGAGTTACAACAGCCTTAGTCAAGAATATTGTGCAGGCTTTGCCTTTATAACGGTGTTGTTCAAAACTTCTAGTATCTTGTGTTACAACACTCTTGACCAACTCTGTTATAAAGTCTCTGCCTGCACCTTATAGCAGATATAACACCTTAATCTTTATAAGACACTCCATTGCAACAACTAAAAAGCAATAAGAGTTAATGAGCGAACCTCTGCACTGAAAGTGCTAGCTGACACTCTTGTAAAGGTATAAGCGTTACAAACTGGTTAAAGCTTTAACGTCTTAAGTATAATTGCTTTGAGTAACACTCTTATAACACTAAAACCTTTTTAGCAGCGTTCAATTAATCTCTAGTAACACTTTAGGAGTTTTTTTTTTTAACTCCTCTATAACACTATTATTTCCAACTGAGATAAATGTAACTCACTTATAAAGGTTAAGGTTATAATAAAACCCTTAGCTGACATCAAAATGTTAGTTGCGCGGTCATTGTTGCACTCTTTGGGGGAGGCCTATGTCCAGCAGTGGACGTCTTTCTGATATGATAATGATATGATAATGATGATGATGAATGTCCTTACCTATATTTTTTATATATGTACGTATTTGCATAATACAGCCTGCAATTACCGCATTCTTGGGTATAAGTATAGTTAGGATGACAATAGAATATTATGGTACCATCGAGCTGATCTGATGATGGAGACAGAAGGTGGCCATGGGAATTTAATTCAGTACTTAACCGACGTAACCCCTTCAAGTTTGAGCTCGTTAGAATCGTCTCAATGTGCAGTTGATGATGGTATACAGAAAAGTACAGTCGGCAATAAAAGCTTGTACCAGAAATCAAATATGCAGAAGCTCTTTTTACATATCTTCTCAGTATAGAAAGTATCTGATCGCATATTTATCGTCTCGTCTTCGGCTTGCATACGGCTAAGTGAGTATACATGAATAATGTATATATACTTGTGATTAATTGAGTTGCTCTAATCGCATCAAAGTGGTCCATTTTAAAAGCAACTCTATTCTCTTTATATATTACATAAAAGATTCCAATTAGAAAGTTAATTTTATAAAATGTCTGCCACAAAATAATTCTGCCTGCATCTACCTACTTGTCTTGCTTGATTTAACCGCAGTAACCAATTTCGTGCTCCCACTGTGAGTACCAAGTGAAATAAGGGCTGCCTAAATAAATAAATAAATAAAATAAAGCAATTAAGGCTACCTTCTCCAAAATCCAAAGCGAGGGTAGATACCGTAAATCTCAAATACTCGAATGAGCAGGATTCCAACACATTCCATTCTTGGGGTTGCGTTTGGTTGCGAATAAACAACCAGAATCTAGCAAACATTTATCAGACACATTGAGTTTTCAAAGCGACGCACTCAAACGGCAAGTTTAAATACATTGTGTGGTTTGTTTGTAATAAGGATGTTATTATATAAATATGGATTGCCGGCCAAGTAGGTATAAGACGCTCCATACACATGTATAATATTATCAGTAAACCACCAGTTTTCAAAAACTCCAAGTTTGTTTAACGGCTGATCGCATTACGGATCTCTCGTCTCGCCGCGCCCGAAACGTGATATCTACTTCGAAGCATGCATCATTGCATGTTTGAGAAAAAGGCAATGTCAAGCCTCAACTAAAATAATTTACTGAACACCAGCTGAACACTTCGTACCACACGAGTCAAGTATCAAATTGATATGAACTAAGCATCTCAAGGATTACCTCTAATCGACCATCAAATCTCAAAACATGGCACATACAACAAGTTACACGCCTCAAAACACGCTCAAACTAAATACAAGCTCCCAATAAAAATACTTATGCTTTCCAATTCCAACGGAGAAATGCAAACTGCGTTCTGTCTATTAGCGCAGTTCATTAACCGCTGAAAGGACATTGTATTTTAGCTTGCGTGTTATAAAGAAGCAATGTAATGTATTCATTGTGGACTCTTGGCTATTACGCAGGGGATTGGTGCCACCTGTTGCTACGCGACAGAGCGTGGGTGGCGCGCATGCGTGCGTGCGGCGCGGTTACGGTCAATTGAAAGACGGCTTCGCAGGTCTGATGTAAGGAACAATTTCTTTTTACCCGACTGACTCAGAAGGAGGGTTATTTTCGAGTGTATAGTATATTCTGGATCTTGACATACGAGGTGTCGTTGGATTCCTCATAACCGTGGGAGTGACATAGGCTTTAATATTTCGAAAAAAGCCGTTAGAGTTTTAAAAAATCTTTTGATTTCTCTTGTTATTTATTTAATATTACCGAAAATAAACAAACAAGCATACATCCTGACATCGTAGGCTATGGACGCCTGTGGCATAGAAGTCATAGTCATAGTCATATCATTTATTGCATCCATAGATGTACAGATCTTATAATAGGTACATAAGTTTCATATGGGCCCGGATAGGGCGTAGCAATTCATATTTATTATAAATGTATAATAATTTCATTGTATTACATCCCTAAAAATAATTATAATTCATTAAAATACCAATAAAATGCTTATCATGCATAAAAAATTATGAATGTCCTTAAACCTACGTTATTAGAGTCACAAGCGCGTTGCCAACCCTTTATTGACTTGGGATATTGGGCTCACAAATGTCCATAGACTGCTTACTAACAGGCAGACTTATACTGTTATTGGGCACAAATGGAAAATCGAGAACACGAAATGTCAATTTTCAAATTAGACCAAAAGTAATAGCTACCGTCAAAATGTAATTGTGTCTATACTTTTATATGACCAAATATTTCCTTGTTAAAAATGAATCAAGCAAAAATGGAATTTTATCTAATTTGAAATAGGTTCATAAGTGGAAAGTTATTGTTAAGTAAGTAATAACAATTAATATAAAAAAATATGAAAAACGAAATTCTGTTCAAAATTCATATACTTATGACGTAAGTATTTCCGATTGGTCATATTTAGGAGTGTACATTATTCCATATATCTTTCCACCTATATCAAGTATATCAATTTAACTTTTATAAAATAATACAATTTTAGCATTAAGCCGGCCACACACTCTATAGGTTATAACCAATGGTTATGCCTGCACAGTTCATTTGTGCAGGCATAACTGAACGTGTCGTATGATGACTCTGCCTGCGCAAGCAAAATTTGAAATATGAAAATTTGTATTTTATGCTGCTCGGGTGTGCTTGCGCACTGCGCTTGCGCAGGCATAACCGAACGTGTGCGGCTGGCAGGCTTGAAAGGCTTCAGTCATCCAGTGATTGCGGAGGGGAGAGGTTGCACGTCACTTGTAGAGCAATTTCAGAGAAATTTATTGGAATACTAGCTTCTGCCCGCGTGGAACTCGTTTATATCGCAGCTCCATACAAATTTTTGCCCCCCCCCCCCCCCATTTCATCCCCTTAAGGGATGATTTCGGGGATAAAAACTATCCTATGTCACTCTATCTATCTCCACTTACAAAATCACGTCAATTCGTCGCTCCGTTTTGCCGTGAACAAACAAACACACACATACATTTTCCCATTTAAAATATTACTATGGATATAAATCGGAGCCCTGTATTTGGAGAGTGTAGGATAAATACTATCATGACCGAAATAAAAGAGCGTATGAAAAACGTTTAACTAAACTGAAGGAATTAGAGCGAAAGACGAAAAGAGACGATGTTGTTAGAAAAAAAACCTAATAGCGCTATTGCGTCGGCGTGAACCACCGCTACCGGCAGTGCCATGATGGTCTGAACTGACAGTTTGTGCAGGTTTGTGTGTGTGCCCTATGAAACTCGGTCGTGCCTGTTGGTATTGCTTGCACACGCAAAACCGACACGCAAAACCTAGCGTGTGTGGCCGGCTTTATTCATTCTCGACAATTTCCCATATCAAGGATTTTCAAAATGATATTATAGATTCGGCTAATCATTTCGAGTTGTCAATTTTCCATTTGAGCTGAATGATAGTAAATCGGCGGGCTCTATGGTTGCCACTGTCTTGAAATTAAAAGACAATTTGCTAACAGCGAGTATACTCTGCGCTTCGCTTTTCCGCCCACTCGCGCAGCGCTCCCTAGACAAAACACGCGCAGCCATAAAACAATTAACTGCGCTGTTTATTTGGATGCCAATGGCTTCATTTTGTAAATAGGATGATGTGAAAAGTCGAGGTCATTTGTAATACATTTACGAGGATGTTTAAACTAGGTATACATTATTTAGAAACTGCCTTGACTGACGAAATATTACGTCAAGACTTAGTCCAGTGATTTTACTGACAACAAACATCAAAACAAATTGGAAATATTAATAACAGTTTTTTTCTCTGTAACGAATAACTATTTTTACAAGCTTTCATTTAGTTTCACCTGTTAGTCATCAAATCTTGCAAGTTACATTTGACCCAATTCCTGGTGACCGATTGAGCTGAAATTTTGGGTATACTACTTATAAGTATAGTTTGGATGACAATTTAATATTATGGTACCATCGAGCTGATTTGATGATGGAGACATAAGGTGGCCAACGGGATTCAGTACTTAACCGACGTAAAACCCCCTTTTGGGCTCGTTAGAATCGTCTTAATGAGTAGGTGTCTGATGGTATACAGAAAAGTATAGTCGGCAATAAAAGGTACTAAAAATTATTTTTTTGACAGAAACTTGTTATTTAATTAATCCAACAAAATAGCAAACATCAAAAAATCATATTCAAGATAAATCATACAAAACAAGACACTTTTTCATTCCAGTCCATAAAACTACTTCCGTTCCGTGTAAAACAAAAAGTACCTAATGTTTAAATAAAACTTTATTTTTCCTGAGAGGTAATCAAATGAATCAATCAAATCACTTTAGGATAACTCAACTGTCATTTTTTCACATAAAAAGTGACATTTAGATCTACCTGACGCGCCTACAGTGCTCTACGTGATCGACCTGTAGTATTACATACAGAGTTATAATTGGTACATACAAATACGTCAGAATATATTTAGTATCAGGCAAAATACATTACATAGGGCTAGCTTTAAATGAGAGTAGTTTAAACATGGTTCGTTCCAGTTAGTGAACTAGTTCAGATCGCTATGCAAACTTTATCCAGCGCAAATCTGTCTCGAATTTTGGCAGAGCATTTGCTGGAGTTGCCAGAAAAAATCCTCGAACCTACTTTCCTGAGTTCATTCTACAGTATACAGTATACATTTTTGAGTGTTCGGTAGAGCTGTATACTTGCTTTACAGATAAATTGATTGTAAAAGAAAAGACAAAGAAGACCTTTTGTAACAATTAATGAGAACTTGCATAGTAATGAAAAGAGTGGCGGAAAAGAGATGAGGCCTTTCCGCAGCAGTTGGACATGATTAAAAAGAAGTATGTTTTTGCAAAGGTTATCCTGGGTGAATGTCCTAGGTGAATGCGTCAAAATTGGCCGAATTTGTATACATATATAGAAAGATTAACTTGCTACGAGCTAAAGCATGGATAAAACCGCCATGCGTGACCGCTGAAGTAGGGATGAACTACAACTATGGGCATAAAAAATTGTGTATTTAAATTTTGACACAAAAATTACCTTTTCACGCCACTGCTCCGAAATGTGGCAAAAGATGGTCAGAATTCAGGTATAATAGTAATAGGCCATGTTTTTTAGAAATAAACTTTTTGTATTTTTTTTTGTATTTGTACATCGATGCCCCAATATGAGGGAGCGATTGTCGATATGGGAGACGGTTCGTGCGGTGGGCAACACTAAGGGTATACAACAGAGCTGTGTAAGTGTAAGACAGCGGAGCGATGTGCACCATCAGCGTTTGTTTTCCTCGCAATAAAAAGAGAGAGATATGTTTATTTAATGCTGTCTATAAATAACATCTAAGTGCAACATACGTCATATTTTATTAGTAAAATACGCACGGATATCTTATCCACAACGATAACGTGATAAAGTGGCGCGCTCGGACCGGCCTGTTCGGTGAGAATAGTACATTAGGGTTCGTTTTATAACAATCCTGAAAAGTATGTCTGAATAAAAAGAAAATTGTGCGAAACTGAATTGCTTGTCAGTAAAACGTGTGTAAACCATCAAGATTTTCTCCTACGTATCACGGTGTCAGCCTGTTTTCATTATTTTAATGTATTAAATCATGTAAATACTGTTTTCCCATCTTCCTTGTTTAATAATTAAACTAAGTACTAGAATTCGCCAGGGACTCCATCTGCGTTAGCACTATTAAAACTATTATATAGTATGTGTCTACGTTGAACTCGGGACTTACCACGCAAACATTTTCCTCTGAGGAGATAATATCCAGGATGAAACTATTTTCAAGGTTTATTTGGTTAAAATGCTGCGGATTCAGCGTAGGTAAATATGTATCACACAGACAAACAGTCGGACAGCATTTCTTTCTCGCCTGGAAAATTATTATTATTAGATTTTTTTTCAAATCTCGGTTATTACTCTTTGTTGTGTAGTAAAAACAAATATTCATTTGGTATGGGGTGGCGCATCGTTACTGACGATTTCTCAACATAATCAGACGTTAAGAAGCCTAAGTCTTCTGGTAGATGTCGCTACATACGCCTCCCTAAGGCGTTGTATGAAGGAACCGATTGAAGGATTTGGTGCCCGAACCGGATTGTTCCGATAGCTCAGTTGGTTAGTAGCGACGGGCCATGAATGCCTGTGGTCGCCGGTTCGAATCCGGCTCGGAGCATTAAATTTTTCAATTTTTCCTTTCATTTAAAAATTTATAGTACACCTACTTATTGTTTCTTTCCAAAGAAGTGATTCCTAAACCGTGTAAAGTTATCTTTTAAATATATGTACACATACGAGAGTTTACTCATACTCATTTATTAATTGAATATAAAAATGTACATGACAAAACAAAATGTTGAGTATGATGTCAAGTCAAAATGCAGCACGTCTGGAATGTTCGCTGAGTGGAGCACACGGCTTCCAAGCCGTGCTGCACAAGCGTGTGGCGTTCCTGTGGGCCCGCGTGCGCGCGTGCACTAACACTCTCCAGTACGCTTACCACGAGTTTGACAATGACGGCTTACGCTAACGAGTATCGAGTACCTATTCTATCTGTGCATCCCGCTCGTACTGTCAAAGTGCAATAGAGATGCACAGATAGAAAACTCGATACTCGTTATCGTAAGCCGTCATTGTCAAACTCATGGTAAGCGTAGGTACTATGGTCGCGGTCGACAGTCCTATACTTATTCATTGGATGACTGTGACATTGGATACTTATTCATTGAATGAGCATTTTGTATTTTACTAACATAGGTAAGTAATTTCATTTAATTTCGTTTCATTATAGTTTAATGTCAATATGTTTAAAGTGTTATGTTGCATCACTAATTCGCGTGCGCGGACTCAAACGTGTCTCACACAAGAAAGCAGCCCAGACAAAACTATGCTATTCAAGATCAGTTATAGAAATACTATCAACTACATTTTATTGCTTGTATTCATAACTAGTTCGCAAGTATAGTTGGACGGTCGTACAAACTTCTGGAAACCCGGAGAACCTATCTCATGGCGATTTCTATCAGTTAATAAACTATGTACATGGACCAGATATGATTTACTGAGTACGCCCTAGATCTGCAGGGTAGTTACGCAACTTTTCGACCAAGCGTTAGGACATGTCAACTGTTACCTTGAAAGTTTCTCGATAACCATGCTCGTATATGATATTTATCGCAACAAAAACTTGCCACATTTTAATATACTGATTAAAGAGGAAATAAATCAATAATGAATAGTCGTTTAGTTTTGTTTTGTTCACATCAACATTTTGTGTGCGCTTCTTGATTCGCCCTTGACCATATTTTTAAGTAGGTACTTAGTCGGCAGTTTCAAAAATGCATTACTTATATGAAATCTACGGTGGCCTTGTGGTTCCAGCATGCGGATGTCAAACGGCGGTCATGGGTGCGAATTCCGGCTCGTACCAATGAGTTTTTCGGAACTTATTCTCGGATTTTATAGTTACCGTGTTAGCTTTTCGGCAAAGGAAAACATCGCGAGAAAACCTGCATACATCTGAGGAGTAATCCGCACTGGGCCAGCTTGGGGACTACTGCGCGTTTCGTCTCATTCATTCAGCAGTGGGACGTATATAGGCTGATGATGATGATAATGACGATGATGATGATGATGATAATAATTATATGTAATAGGGTCAGCAGGCAATCACTGCAATGTTACACTTTTTAATAGAAGTGGCACTAAAAGTTCAATTTACACTATAGTACATACCGTACCGTGTTGAGTACAAAATTTTACGTTTTCACCTGGCCACAATGTGAGTTATCCCGTACGCGCAGCGTGCAGTAAAACTCGCATTATGGCCAGGTGTGACGTAAAAAATATTACAGTCAAGTGCAAAAATATGTATCAAATGAATACTATCATAAATATGCACCAAAATCCGTTGACATGAGAGCGATGGGACATATTTATGAGTAAGTTGTATGCACCCATATTTTTACTTCAACAGCAAATACAGATGATCATTTTAGTACTTTGTCGCATTTAACTTACGTTAAGTTAAGTGCGACAAAGTACAACAATACGGCGACACTTAGGATGCGTCAACGTAGTGCAAGTGACAAAGTACTAAAACAATCATTTACTTTTGCTGTTAACGATACCTACTCTGTTTACCCTTTTTCGAAAAACGGGTGTGAAGGTATACTATAGTTGTATATGTAAGCTTTGAAGCAGCACCACATTGAGGGCAAAAACCTATCGAAATTTCGATACCGTTGTCTCTCGTAGCCGCTCATTAATAATCTTAGACCGTAATTGCTTCAGCCTAATGGACTCTAATTGTGTTGTTCGCACGGAGATACGAATTGATGCATGCCATTAGTAGGGTCGATAGACACCGCACGTTTTGGGAGGCTTAAAGCCATGGCAATTCAAGTTATCTTGATTGCAGAAGGGGATGTCCCTAGGATATGTTCATTTCTGTTATGTTGGTTTTTAAAAACCCAGATCATGTCGCAGTGATCAGTGGCATATCGCTATGGCATGTTAGGGATGGCAATTTTTGTCATCCCAAACCGGGCCCAAGGTTGCTATTCCCCGCAACAACAAAACACTTTATGTTATTTACGTCTTATTTAAGCAGTTACTAATTTCAGGAAAATTTTCAAAATATTATAGTCATAGTCGTTTTGTACGGGAATTGAAAAACATTCCATGTCAACATTTTGGAGTCACTAAACCTAGGTTTTATGAAAATGATTTATATTTTCCAAAAATATTACAGTGTTTTTTTTTATTACGTATATTAGTAAACATTTGACCACTATCTCGCCTGGTGGTAAGTGATGATGAGGGCGGGGGTGTTACATGCATATTGCCTATTCACTGTCGTCGTGAAAAGATCCAAGTTCAGTCTAGACCTGACATATAAGTAGTCTGCCTACATGAACAATTGCCTTGCCTCACGAGGTTCATTCGGTGCAGACCCGTACAACATCGCTGACATCGAGGGCGGGGTGCTGTGGCATCCGTTACTTGTGCCTAGTGAAATTGAAGCATACCCCTACCCACTATCCTAGCTTTAATCCGACTGCGGTAGGTACTTTAATCCGCCAAAAAAACGAAACCAAACATTTAAATTCCAATAATACCTATTGAGTTATGTGGAGACCTTTGGATGGTATGTGACGTATGTGTCGTCAAATGTGTTATCAAATGAGAATAAGTATTTTAAATTTCAGTTCGGTAAATACGACTTACCTCAATGTTAATTATTTCTTTACTTATTACATGCACAATTCTACAAGTACACATTTTGTTATTGAGAGCGTGTATAATCTATAAATGTTGCAGTACCTGAAAAATATCTGACTCACAAATAACAAGAGCCATTAAGATTACAAAAAGCTATTAATTAGCAAAACAATTGCAAGGTTTCATGAATAGTATTCAATGACATAATTATATCTTCAAACCCTCTCCACGCTGACCTACTAAAAAAAAACACCAAATAATTCGCATCCGCAGCGTATTTAACTGATGTATGACTGCCGCACACTCGTACATTCAAATTAAAATACCAATGGCTTTTAAAAGTGCCGGGATTGCGGACTTGCGGAAGCCTTCACGTGACAGCCTTTCGCAAAATTAATCTAGTTTCAACCGCTCCCGTAATCCCGGGCCGTTAAAAGTTAATCGCGTTTGTTTACTGAGGAAATCAGACGTAGGAATTAATGAGTATTCAAAAAAAGAATATTGCGCGACGCTTTGTTTACCGACAAACCTCTTACGAATACGGGTGAGCAGTACATGTAAACTTTCTTTGATTAAGTGTTAACAGAACTCGAAACTACCCCTTCACCAACTTAAAAAATGTCAGCTGACAGTGACAATTAACTGTGCAGTGCGAGTAAAGATATTCAGTGCCATCATTTCTTACCGATCTTGAAATGTCAAAAAGAAAGAAAATAAGTTTATTCATGACGTTTGATGATGTACACGTTTTGCTGCCAAGCCACTGTCTTATCCCCTGACACGAACTGTGTTGGGATCTTCCTCCCCTCTACCACAATTGAGCAAATTACTCAACAAATATAGCGATTCTATCGACATAAACTTTGACTCTATCCAAGATTAGGAACTTCTTCAATGAGTTAATTAACGTCAATTGCTTTTTCTTTTTTAATTGACACATTCATTGCTAATAATCGCTACGCGCTACGCTCGTAGCCGATCCCGTGTTTTTCTCGTATGTAGTGCAAAGCGACTATGCCGTAGGCGCCCGCTAGGCGGGTTCCTGGCAGTGTAATTAAGTCCTTGTTTATATTAGCATGCTGTGTTTACCTGTAGGTAGTACATTAAGCATAAGACACTTAACTATAAACTATCTGTACGTATCAATGTAATAACTGTTGATGATCCATTAATGTTGGTGATCCATTAAATAAATAAATACAATTAAATTAGGTTAGTGACATAGGAGCCTGGTGAAAATCAAATAAAAAACAATGTAAGTAAATACATTGTATAACTTTGAAATAACTTTACGATTCTTTATCGAAACCGAAGGCTCCGCTTTTGTATCAAGTCTCGGCACAACTTAGTTGCTCGAATCTTCAGCCGCGGCCGCAAAGTTGAATAACGTCTGGACTAAAGTTTCCCTTCGCTTTGATTATTGGTGTGTAGTTGTGAACAGACTCCTCGAGGTACAATGTGGCGTGTAAATTACCTTAACAACGACTAACTTTGATTTAACTGTGGGTTTCTGTTGCCGAGTAAGGAGGCTAAGGAGGAGATGCGCCATAATAGCGTATATATAATTGTCACTAAACCTACTTATGAGGGCAAGTTAGTTAAATTATTAGTTTTCGAAAGATTATCGAATAAATGATAAAAACAATCTTACACCAACAACAACAAGCTCCATAATAAACTCGACGAGACCTGTGTTATGGGTACTTGACGACGATATATTTAATAGATATACATATCTACATATATAGAAATTATTTCCCAGACTCAGAAACAAATATTCATGCTCATCATACAAATTAACTTTTTAATTAACGAAAGCCTTTCGAAACTTCTGATGGATATAATTTCTATTTCGTAGTAGTCGTAATTATACTAACGTAAATTAATAATAGTCGGTATTTACTCCAATAGCTACAATTATGTTCTCCTATCAGCTTCTATTTAATCAAAATCACATTCAATCCTTCATTTTCGTCATTATGGTCACAACACTTCATCAATATTATATTTCCATCCCTATTCAAAGTTTGTCATTCGGTCACAATGCGTCATCTTATCTATGAGTAAACAGATACGTCACAGCATAATTGTCATTGGCGTGTCATAATCATACTACTACACATACTACGTAGTCGCAATTTATATGAGAACTGGGTGTTTATTCTAGGGAGGCGCGGCCTCGTCGCGGGAGACAAAGGGTCCGAGCCACAAGCGAATTAAGTAGAGTAATTTTCTTCATTAGCGAAATTGAAGTTGTCACATTTAATTGTCAGTTCTCCGAGAAGTTCTCTCTTCGAGGTCTACTGGAGATATTTGTAGAGTTCGTCGATAGGAAGATTTATTGATGACTTTTCTTATATAATATTTATTATGCACAACTGAATATAGATTGCTAGACCAGTTCAGTAATTCTAGAATTACTCACTCTTGCTTTGCCTACCTGCTCTACTCAGTCTTGCTGAGACCTACATTGTGATTTACAGATAATACTCGTACAGATGACGGCAGCAAAGTCCGTTCCATAGTCGAATACAAATTTCATCATAACCTCCGAAGTTCAATTACATCTGCTTTTCATCTTCTTCATTTGCAGTTATTCTTATGGACCTGCAAGCTCTAAGCCTACTATCATACCATATAGATTGTACCCAAAATGGGGTGTGAACCGATCAAGGGCATCATAGGTATTTGTATGGAGCAGGTCGCTCCAGTCGGCCAACGATTCATAGAAATGTAAAAAAACGCGTCAAAAAAAAATTATTTTAGTTTTTTCTTAGCAGAACACGATACTTGTTATGCCCTGGATCGGTTCACACTCCATTTTGGCACACTCTGTATAAGTATATCTAAGTTTTCAGCATGACTAAGTCACCAACATCTCTTACCTGCTACTTAAAAACGTCAAGAAACTATCGGCTTTTATTATTGGGTTATGCAATTTGGGCGCCATAAGCACTCACTCTATCGACAAGTATACAAACAAAATCTCAACAGTCCCATTTAGGCTTGTACTAAATCATATTCAGATTTAGATTCAGATTAACCCCTGTTTTGATAATACAAATTGACGCACTAACACTAAACTATAACAAACTTATTAAAACCGTAGTTTTATCTGCTCCCGCAGTGAAGTACACGAACGTGCAACCCTTATGACCTTACAGTAGCTCTGAATATGTATAAGCCTAGCCAAGTCAAAGTAGGCCGGCGCCTGTGACTTACAAGACACGTGCCGTGGAAAGCTAGTCTTCACAACTCTTACACCACTCGCCTCTGACAAGCCAGTATGAGACTGACCTACGATAACGCATAACAGTTAACGCTGGGGGTCATGTTATACTAGAGTGATTGGTGAGTAGACGAGATTGTAGTGAATTTCTATCAAGGGGGCTAAGTGGAGGTTGGCTGGCGCCACACCGACGCGACAGAGAGCGGGCAAAAATACCGCGATCAAATTTCAGGGATTTAAACGCGTCAGGATAATCCTCATGGGGTGATAAGGAACAATGTTTTTGTTGTAATTCATTCTTAATGTTTGTGCCCGCGTTTCTGATTTTAGGATGATACAAACAGCACGCATATTCGGATACAATGGCATTGTTCACAAAGACCTCAGTGAGGCTCGAAATGAATTGGCTTCTTTCGGTGGGTAAAGTATATGATAGTCTTGATGGATTATTTGCTGACCTATCTTTGATGTGTTTAATGTATTACATAAAGTTTTCTTAACCTCGATAATAACAAAGATTAAGGCTGGAATCTTTCTTGTACACATGTCGAACGTTAAGATATAATTATACAGCCTTATTTCAATATGTTATTGTAATTCAATATCATAATTTACATGCATTGGCTTTACTGTTGAATGAAGACAAGACGACTTTCTTTTTCATTCTGCATGACCCTACTTCTTGATGTATATACAGTATGTAAAGTAAACTTACTAAAACCATACCTTTAAACAAGGTGATGCTCACGTCGAGTTAAGTGTTTTACCACATTTTTTCCTAGTATATGTCTAATATTTTTAATGATATCAGTTTAGAAAAATTATAAATTCTGACCTTTTCCAAAGTCGGTTAATCCTCAAAGTATCATGGTTCATGTAGGTATTTTACATGAAATTGCATTATTTTTTCAATAGAAGTTCCTTTTTCATACCTGTTTTACGATCTTGATAATAAAATAAAAGTGGCAGCCAAATTATTCTCAATTCTATCATATCATGTAAACATAATCAATACATGGCATTTATGACATTTGAATTTCACTGGTGTCACTTTATTGTCAATTTTTTTTCTTAATTATTCCACCTAAAAAGTTTGGTTACTAATCAAATGAAAAGATTAATTCTCAATGTGACGTTTCTTTATTGCAAACAAACATGTAATTCATGATGCCGTTGAATTTTACTGCTGAAGAGATAGTGGATATGATTCTTTGTTTACGGGGAATGCAGAAATAATGGTGCGGCATCTCTTCAATTGTACGCTGAGAGATTTCCGCAACGGAGACGGCCAACGGACTCGCGTATAATTGTAAGGGCGATTACCAGACTGCGTAACAATGCAAGAGCGGTTCCGGTTAGAAGTGGTGGACCTCGTCCTCGTATTGACGTCAGAGCGGAAGAAAGGATCTTAAACCATTTTGCAGAAAATCCTGGCATCAGCACTAGAAAAGCAGGGCGGTTGTATGATATTAGTAATACAGCCGTCCACAAAATTTTAAAACGGGATCAACAGCATCCATTTTCCTTGAAACGAGATGATTTTTTACGATTATTTTCTTCTGGGGTTCGGTGAAGCAGCAAGTATTAAAAAAAAGTCGAGAACGGAAGAAGAAATGAAGCTGCGGAGTGTACAAGCTTTTAACAAAATCATGCGACGTGCCCGGCAATATCCAAATTTGATGCGTAGCGTTCACGAAAACAACCGCCTCGCCGTCACTTGGTTCAAATAACGGCTAACGATGTACCGCGTACGCCACATTGAGCCACGTCGTATTTAATTGTAAGTGTGCACATAGCCTTACCTTAACTGACGTTGCATGTTTTGAACTTGACCTTGACTTGACAGCCAGAAAACACGTGTAACAATTGTAAACAAATAATACAGGATGTTATAGAATCATAAATTCATTTTGATATTACAAATATAATTTGTAAAAAAAGCGTAGGGATTTTAATAATTTTTGTACCACAACCTTATTTATCACCTAGATATGCCCGGATTTAAATAAATGGTTTTAGTAAGTTTACATACTGTATTAATAAACCAACTTCAAAAAAAGAAGGAGGTTCACAATTTCAGTTTTTTTCGATATATAGCAACGGAAAATTAACTAATTAATGATTGTTTTGTTTCATGTACTCCCTGAATACCCTGCAATTCAACAACACAGGTAAGATAAACAAAATCAATTACTAAGCTCCATCAGTAGAAAGCTACCTACGGATTGCAATTGTAATCAAATGTTACATTGCCATAGCATAGGTATTTAGGTCATAATACTTGATTAACTGGCGTAGGGCTGCCTACGAGCACTTAATATCAAGGAGGTCACTTCGAGTTCTAATCCAATCCAGCGTCCAGTTGAAAGGCCTTTGAGTACCAAACTGCCCGCCCTAAGTTTGTAGCTCCATGTAGCTTGTGTAATTAAATCTGCTTCTAGCTTTTAAGTAACTTTGTTTATTGTAAATAACTTGTTCCTAATAGATATTTTCAGTGTGCGTATGGGATTGTTTTTGATTTTCATTATTTTGAAACTTGAAAGATTACTATTTTATACAGAGTGGAATAGAAGAGGACCTATTTTAAGGAAAAAGAACTGAAATACAGAGCAATAGTGCTGTGACTATAATCATATTTGGTATAATCGTTATTTAGTGACAAGTAAAAGAGCAGTTTTTACTTATTTAGAAACACAGGGGTTACTTGAATCATTTTTTTAAAAATTATAACGTCATTTCTTAGTAAATATAACAAGATGATGATATTTTTATGTATAATAAACATGATTATCTCCCGTTCATGGGAAAGTTCCTCATTTTATTTCACCCTGTTTGTGAGTTTACACTGGGAAGGTTACTGTCAAGCTCAAATATTGTTTTACATATAGATCTCACTGACTACAAGATAGTGCGTGAGACAAAATTATGATTACGCGGTTGAATTCTAAAGGATGAAATGCACTTGCCAGGTAATGCCTTGTTTACTTATCATCTGTGCTCGATGAAATTTCGACCACTCGTTCAATTATATCACACAATCTCACAGTATTCATTTCTTAATGAAGAACTGCGTGTCATGTTGAACCGACTATCACTATACTATCTTACTTGATCGGCCACTTGTTCCGTGTACACAAGCCTTAAACGATCAACAGTTTGCACCCTGGCAAGTTCATAACGACCATAACCTTCACAATGATTAATATATAACAGGAACATGATCTGGAATCAAAATTAACCCCGTGCGTGTAATTAATGCAGAATAAATTCCCGTACCGAAACCAAGTCAATTATGTAGTTAATTTGTTTAGACTCTGGTTACAAGTTCCAAGTCAAAGGTAAGCCGGCAGAACGTCGTAACTAATACAGGATTGGGATTAACATCTCACTTTATTATTTCAGAACGGGTGAAGTTTAAAGCAAAGAGTAAGTCAATGGATTTGTGCCCAACGTATTTGTGTTTAGAAAATTCACAGCGCTTTAATGGAAACGCTACGATAGAACTAATGCTTCTACAGCTGTCTCCATAGTTGACAAACAAGTCACTGACTAGAATCGAACAGAAAGTCCAGTTCTAATGCGGTTAGCGAAAGTTGATAAATACAATACATTATTTATAAGAATACTATAAATATGGATAAGAAGACTGCCTTAGAGTAGATTAATACATTTCAATGGAGCGCGAAGTCGGGGCGGGTCACTAGTCTCAAATATGTCAAATACTATGTAAACGCCGATGTGAATGTTATTATATATGATAAGTATTCTTAATGGTCGCGCTTCTTACATTAGATGTATTTTTTGTTTTAAAACAGAGAACAGATGATCTGAGGAAATATATTCCTTGGTAAAATCTTTATGACATTAACATAAGATTGAATTTGTGTCTCCAGCCAGACTTTCTCTCATAGTTGTTGGAAGTGAACTTTCTGTACGATTAACTTTGTGCAAATTTGCTTTAGGTACTCTCGCGCCTAATAAAGCTGACATAGAGCTTCTTTTCAAACCAAGGAAGTTCATTCAGTTACGATTTTAAACAGGAACTGAACTCGGTTTTTGAAATGGTTTCTAGTTGAAACAGACATGTCGGGTAAAGGATGAAAGTGATCCAGTTGCATTCAAATATCTCGTCAGGAGCTTCATAATATTTAAAGTACTCTAACGGTCTGGTAATAGAGTCATGTTCAGATATTTGTGAAGACCTTGTTCGCTCCGATATATTTGATGACGAAATTTCTAAGTAAATAAAATGGCGCAAAGAAACATTTGCGTAATAAAAAGGTCTTCTTATTGTGTCACTCGAAACGCTGTCCTATTCACTATAACTTTGATATTATCACTAGACACTAGCAACATAGGTTTTCATTTAATTTACATATCTCTGAAACAATAGCCTTCTATTCCAGCCTAAAGATGTTGTTTCTTGGTGCGATGCTTTCGAGTTTTAAACTGTAACCTACATTCTGTAAGTATACGCAGCGTCGACGCGCGGTTGCATCGAATCACAAAATTCCTTAATGTATCATCTATTGAGCAGAATTACATGAAATATAAAACATCGTAAAAGGTTCATGTGAACTTAACTGGTACATAATTAAATGCAATAAATGAAAAATTACAATACACACTCTTTCGATCACGTAATGCATTGTACGTAAGTACGTGAGGTAGATCTAAATGTCAATTTCTACATGGAAAAATGACAGTTGGATCTGCCTAACGCGCGATCAAAATGTTACGTGATTAGTCCTCTGGTCTACAGTAGATGAAGCAACTCATCGAAATTGTGGTTCCAATTAACAAAACTAATTAATCATAACTATGAACATGGGAACGTGAAGGTTACAAATTATGCAACGTTATTATTATAAAATACTAGCGAAGGTTAATCTATTCATGGACAGCTCTGTCTGCAGGATCTAAAAGGTGATGAATGTGGTTTGAGAATGGAAGGGTTACGCGTCAAATGTCTCCTATATGCTGACGACCTTGTACTACTTGCGTCGTCCGCTGAGGAGTTACAAATGATGGTGACGAAGATGAATGAATCTTTTGAATGGACAGGAATGAAAATGTAAGTAGTAGTAGTAGTAGTTATTTAAGTAAGACGAAAGTGATGGTATTTGAAAAAAATGAAATTATGACAGACTGCAAAACAATGATTGGTGAAGAAAGACTGGAACAAGTAAAAGAGTGTGTATTTGGGGACGTTATTTACTGGAGACGGAAAGCATGAGAAAGATATTGAAAGGAGAGTGAATGCAGGGAACCGAGGGAACTGAATGCCTTTATGGGCAGCCAGAAAATATATTGGGGAGTTTTGGTGCCCACACTTATGTATGGTAGTGAAAGTTGGGTGTGGCAGGAAAGACATCAAAGACGAGTGAATGCAGTAGAAATGAGAGCGTTGAGAAGTATGTGTAGAGTGATAGAGTCAGAAACAGTGTTATAAGAGATAAGTGTGGAATGGATGGAGATATAGTCACAAAAATTGAGAAGGGTTATGTTAAGGTGGTTTGGGCATGTAGAGAGGATGGATGAAAGAAGATTAACGAAGAAAGTGTATTTAAAAAGAGTGGAAGGGCAAGTTGGAAGGGGAAGACCTAGGCGAACTTTCCCCGATCAAATTGGAGAAATCTTAACAAAAGGCCAGGTCAAAAGTATCCTAAACCGACGAGCATGTATGAGAAATTTTATGAAAGTGGGTGAAGCTAAAGTGGTTTGCCAGGATCGTAGCAAATGGAGATCCGTGATCTCTGCCTACCCCTCTGGTAAAGAGGCGTGATTATATGTATGTATGTACTAGTGGAGTCCGCGGCTCGGCTTGGCAGGGATTGAGTTTGTGTCAATTATCTTTCCTCGCCCTAGGGAGTGGATGGGAAGAAATAAAAAACACCTACATCAATCTCTTAGGATTAAGCATTGTAAAAGCTAAATTCATCACAATTGGTGAGATGGTAACAAACGCTGTAATTTTCACATTAATAATATTAGTGGGGATTGAGACAGGACAGATTTACGTACGCCTAAACTGATCATGTTTAAAGAGCCCTATTAAATAGCATAAGCTGGATCAAATACTAGCGAATCGGTAGCAGTGAGTGACATGATATAAAGAAAAGAGGCGAATTGGTCACAATACGACCAATACCAAGACCGGATATTATTAATGATAAAACGAACTTACCTGTATGTGAAATTGAGCAGCGAAGCATAATTTCCCGTCATCAAATATAGCGTTACAATACGGTCATATTACACATAATTATATCTCCATTTTCTAACAATAGAGACTCAGGAAGACAAATTTAAGTCATAATTTGTAGAATCGTGGTTCACAAACACGTATCAAATTTTATTTTTTTCGCATTTTTATGTCACTTGTGTAATTTTCGTTTGTAAGGGAACAAATCCTGTTCTAAAACTGTTTTTAAAGTCTACAAATTATCTCTTGTACCAACGATGTCTTTATTTTCCTATCGAATATAATTGTGGGCTATAACTATAACCACATATAGACGCAAGAAAGTAGACAGCGTAGATCAATCAGCGATAACGCTTAAATATGTATTGTCGTTTTAGAATGGTTTTAGATCTAACCAACGCTTCGTAGCCGTAACACCGAACAGATTAACAGAAGCTTATAGCTTAAACGATATAGCTTTATAGGTTTAAGCGGGATCCTGCCTCGTCGGTGCATACAGCTCTGTTGTCCTAAGTAAAAAGGACGCATCTACTATGAGACTCGTAGTCAGATGCGTCCTTTTTGATTAGGACGGTTGAGCTATTATCAATATCTAGCGCCATAATTGAATCAGTGGCACGTATAGATTAAGCGAGTACGTTAAAGTGTTTACAGTTTGCATGTGAAGGCCCAATTCTAAGCCATGATGATATTTCATAGGGATATCGACATGTTCTGGTTTCTTTCTTTCAAAATCAGAATGACAGACATGAAACAAAACCGATATATAAAGGATGTCCCCTTCAGTCATATAGGTTATAAAATTGCACGCTACGGAGCTTCAGAACAATGGCATCCGTTGGACTAATTATTACTTTTGATAATGAAGTGTCAATATTATATGGGATTGCATTAGTTTGCATAGTCTGAAATTTGTTTCCATATTATGCTTAAATTAAAAAAAATTAAAAAAACTACGGTAGCCTAGTGATTCAGGCATGCGGCTGTCAAACGGCGATCGTGGGTTCGAATCCCGGCTCGTACCAATGAGTTGTATGTGAAAGGTGTATGTGAAGTCCCCAACCCGCACTGGGCCAGCGTGGGGACTACTCCCCCGTTCCCCCTCTCATCCATGAGAGGAGGCCTGTGCATGTGCACAGCAGTGGGACGTATATAGGCTGATTTATTTTTTTATATTATACTTTCAATATTAACTTGAGCTTCCATAAGTGTTCATCGAATGATAAATACCTAACTGTGTTGTGCGATGATGAGACATCTTTGAGTCAGTCTTAGGAAATACGACAGATACAAACATTAAAACCGTGAATGTAAGAATAAACGCCAGCCTAATCTGGTGGTTTAACTGTAAAGCTCAACGAAACAGTCCGTCCTAGAAAAAACATTATTTAACTGGACCACAGGGCACGGAGTTTCCTCGTAGCGGTTTCGTGCTCTGCCAACTGAGGGGCTACCGCGAAGTGAAAACGAACTTCGTTCAAATATCTCCGTCTCTGTCGCTCGAAACAGCAAGTGCGACAGAGATGGAGATAAACGAACGAATTTCGTTTTCGTTTCGCGGTAGGCCCTCTGATCCTAGTAAAATAATTTAGAGTCATAATCAGATTCAACGGAGTCGAATTCGAGTGTTTGCGTAGTCAATCGATGCTTGTTTTTTTATATTCTGGGGTTAGAATAACAGGGGTAATTGCGTACTTTTTGATCGTGCGATTGGGCGACTCTACTGTCTATTCTATTCTATTCTATAACGTACGTAACAAACGTTACGTAATCGAGCAGCAAAGGGGCTACCGCGAAGTGAAAACAAAACTTCGTTCGAATATCTCCCTCTCTGTCGCTCGAAGTAGCAAGTGCGACAAAGACGGAGATACACAAACGAAGTTTGTTTTCGTTTCGCGGTAGCCCCTCAGGGCAGTTTCAATATCCCGCAACACTGCCATCATTTCAAACAATGCGACGATACAACTCGGTATCTAGATTGAATCGAGAATTGGGCCACATTCTGAAGCGATAGGTCGTGACCTAGCCACGTCCTATGCCTGAGTAACGTACTTCGTTAATCTATATATAAGACATGTCATGCTCTGAGGTGGCAGGATGATAAACCGGGTGGATCCGGGGCGTTGCAAGTGTCACCACGATTTGCGTAATACTTCGGGTATTATGTATGCAACTATGGAATAATGTATATTTGCATTAAACTCGGAATAAACAAAGAGCAATTGTATCAAAGGAAATATTTGGAATGGCAAACTAATATAGCTGTGAGATCTTTTTATAATCTAGCCAGTGTTGTCAACACAAACCAAAATAATTGTATTTAGATTAATTACCTAAGCTCCGCAGAGTTTTTTACGCCGGTTCTTCTCGTGGCAGAGATTTTCTATAGGGACCGGTGGTAATTAAAAGACATTCATAGGTGAATAAATACTTAGATTTTGACTTTTTTAAACCAGTTTGAAATGATTTAGTGTCAATACAACCGAGTTTATACTAAGAATAGTTCATACAACTTTGATGATTAATCCTAAAATCAGTCCATAAACCAGCTCGGTGGAATGAGCTTTAAAAAGTTTTGCCGCCAAAGATTTCCGATGGACTCAAATACTGAACCAGCCTCTGACACCAAGGTCCTTCTTACGCATTTATATTACGCAAATCGTGATGATTCTGACCCGAAAGCTCGGAGTTACATACCGGTATTACGCGATAGTTACAGACTTCATTTCAGTTATTATTGTATGTTATAATGGTGCAATTGCAAGCCAAAGCATTGGAGAGTCGGCTGGGCCACGACTACGAGTGGGGGCGGCAGCGGCAGCGGTTCACCGTAGGTGAGAGCGAGAAGCACTTCGATCTCTAACTTACGTAGCACCGCTGTCACTAGCGCTGGAAGTCGTGGCCCAGTCCCATAGAAGCAGTCTGCAAGTTCTATAGTGGTTCCATTGTAGCTGTATAATAACCATTGGGACTACGATAAGTGTTAGATTAGAATTACTAGCACTAGGAATAAATAGAGTAGTGCTAACAAATTGTTCGTTATAAGTATTGCTAATTACTGTGTGCTAATTAGAACGTGTTTAATACAAATGAATGTATAATGCCAGTTGAATATATTTTACATAGAATAGAAGGTTTTACATATAAGGAAATTTCATCACATAGAAATAACAGAAGTTAAACTTACACATGCAACTTTGCCCGTCCAAAGCCCGTCCATCATACGTTACCTCGTCCACGTTTCATTTATGAATAGGAATCATTAAGTGCTCTTGATGTTATCTGGAATTAACAAAAATATTAACATTTCATTAACAAACCACATACATACATACACGCACAATCATACAATAACAACACAATCATTTAATTTCGTACATGCTTTGTAAGCCCCGCTATAAATTAGTAGATACGTACAGCCAGGGGTACGCCTTTATGACATTGACGATGGAGTCTTGTTCAGATATTTATGACCTTAATTATGTACGTATATTAATACCCCTAACTGTACAGTAATCACCAATTATATTTGTCATGTCACGTCAAATACAGTGTAACGGCTCTGTAAGTAATCGGGCCGCTATTGGGGAAATTACAAGCGTATCGGTTTTATACAGGTTTATGTGTTAGGTACAACAGGATCAACACAATAAATAAACTCTTTAAACGAAATAATTATTAAGTGCGTAAATAGAACGTACGGAAAGCGTATTGACTAGAGCATTTACGTGGGTAAAAATCGAGAGATAAACAAAAGTCGTGCACACATGCGATGACAGCGTCGGCCAGCCTGCCAGCGTCAATGCACCGCAGAGGTTTGTGTGCGCGGTGTTTACAGGCTTTATAAATAGATTTATTTTTATCCCATATTGTTGAGCCGCATCCCTTTTTTATGTAAGTACGGAAATGAATTTACGCCTGCCCACCCGCGGAAGGCACGGCTGGTATGACGGACTTCCCAGTACCACCCAGACTACTTACTAAATAAAACAGTGTTCTACGCACTGCTTATGGCAGTCACGGGAATATTTGCGCTAAGGTCCAACCGAGATCTCGGTCTCGGTCTCGATCTCGGTATTCTCGGCCAAAATTCGAGTCGAGATCTCGGAATCGGTTCTTGGGCAAAACCGGCCGAGATACTCGGTCGCGGCCGATACCATGAAACTAGTACGGACTGGTCGTTTTGAGTTGTTGTGACTGTTTAAGAGATTTTGATTGGCCGTCTTGGACGATTTTAGTAGACTGTTTGAGTTTAGTTGTTGAGTTATATAAATAGTGTTGCGAAATAGCATGAATACTATGATAATATGTATGTGTATATATGTTTCCAGTAAGTATTACAGTTTCTCAGCAAAAAACGTGTTTACTTCCAATTTTATTAATTCTCGGTCTCGGTCTCGGTCTCGGCCTCGGCCGAGACATCAAAAGAGCTCTCGGTCGGACCTTAGTTTGCACATACTTCCGCGACTGCGCCAGCTCTACCTTGTGATTATTCAATGAAATAGGAATAATGCTCATTTTGTGCAGCGCATTTCCGCAATGAAAAGGTCCGCCACTAGTATACATAGTCGATAACAAAGATTGTTTGAATGCTGCGTCTTATTTCTTCAATTATATATGATGTCGACTGGTAGCTTTAGCCTAGTTGGTAGTGACTCTGCCTACGAAGCAAGAGGTCCTGGCGCATGAATATTTGTTTCTGAGTTCTTTATGTTTTCTATATATTTGTATTTATATCTACTAGTAATATATATATGTATATATATATCGTCGTTTAAAACCCATAACACAAGCCTTAATCAGCTTACAATGGGGGACTAGTTGGATTTGTGTAAGATTGTCCCTTAATATTTATTATTATTATTTATTTATCTACTAATACGTTTTATGGTGAAATCCTGGAAATGTAATATTATTTATGAATACATTGAGCTAGTATAATTATAATTAGTTTCCTAACAGTATTTTTTTACTATTTACAGAGTCATTATTAAGTATGCTTACTGAAAACATACTATACCGGAAAATAAAGTATTGCGTAGATTAACTTTAATAAGTGACTTGTTTATGGCCGACAAACACTTCACAGGGTAAAAACCCCTGGAGTTTTAATTATTCTATAATACATAGCGACTGCTACCTTTGCGAATCCGTATTCTTATACCAGTAACAAAATCGAACACCGGCTTACCGTGCTTGGAATAAGACTCGTTTTAGAACAACATAATGAAGTAAATACGATGTTGTTGAAGTTATTTTCGGTATAGCGCTTTGCTCATTATTTTGGGTAACAATGTTAATTAAAGGCTACATAGGCGAGAACAAATATGTTTATTTTTCTTTGTGAGTTTATTACGACCATTTTACGGTCGTGCGGGGAATGTATATATGTTTTTGAGTAAATTTGCAAGAATTCGTTTTATTCAAAATATATATTTTTTGTTTTAAATGAGAGCAGTTAGAGTAATTATTATTTTGAATGAATATTGTGGATGAATGGTTTGTTTACTGTTCTCATTTTAGGACATTATTAAATTAATTAATTAATTAATTATCGTGTGGCAAAACAGTATTTAGAACCGTGAGATCTTGGATTAATGAGATTTATCCATATCCATTTTTGGTCTTTATTGGATTTAATAGCGATATCATTTGAAGTAATACATAGAAAATGCTGAGTTAACTTTAGAACTACATCCTAGTTTCTGTTAAAGTGCCAATACAGAAGGACTACTGTCTTAAGAATTGCCTTGACTCAAAAGGATACCGAATCATGAGTTTCCTTTCCCGATTCTGCGTCTCATCTGGAGTGTAGTTAATGATGTTAATAGCAGGTATGAACATGTTATGAACTAACAACTAACGGGATTCTGTAAGATTCTACAATACCTCGGAGCCTCGATTGGATTCAACTTTAAAAATTTCGTAATAGGTATGTAAGTTACCCTTGAAAATTAGCAAACCATTTTTTAGCCACTTGCGTATCAGATTGAGCCGAAATTTGGCATACCTACTTGTCTGTAAATTACATATAAATGCAAATGGAATCCGGAACAATGAACTTAAATATACTTTAATAAAATTTACTGATGTACTACCTTTAAACCTTCAACTGCTAGAAGGGAGACTGATAAGTAAATTTCAAGTTTGTATGTAAATACTTCCTGAAAATTGACTGAACCATATCCTCCACGATTCCACTTCCTAATGCGCGGTAGAAATAAACTTTACGTTCCTTTCAACTTTCGCTGTAAATTTAATCTGCTCTCTCTGGTGATTGTTGGTGACGTGAGTTTTATTTACAAAGCTCTTTAATGAAACATGGCGGACACAGATGCACAATTAAAACGTCAAGGAAGACACGGCAGTTTAATAAGGAGGGACGGCCATTTTTCTAACCCTTTGTCAACTTGACGCTTCGTAGCCCTGCGTAATTAGTGAGGGCGCTTATTTTTCTAGTTCCGTTTAAAAAATATTTTTCAGCAGTGTTAAATTTGATTCAGAAAAACATAACGGGTATAGATTAGTAACTCGGGAAGGATTATTAAATGGCATGCCTGTTTACTAAGCAGAAACTACGGCACTAACTACGGCCTATGGACGCTTGCAATTCCGGAGGGTCACACACAAGCGCGTGGCCGACCCTTTATTGTTTTGAGCATTCGTTGTACCTACCCACAGACAGCTAAAGAGCCAAGTGCATCAGATCTCTGGTGGCCTTATTCACCACAAGGAACACAACACCCACAGACACCTCCAGAGCAAGAGGGGCCTTTTCCGTCTATCACGGAACACGTCCTCTCTCGAACGTGTTTGGGGTTGTGATGACACTAAGGTTGTTAAAATCTCCAGCGCTGGAGCAGCAACCCTTCAACATCATCATCATATAAGCCAAAAGACGTCCACTCCTGAACATATGCCTCCTCCCAAGAGTACCACAATGACCGGTCATTTTGCCACTCTATGGGAAGGACCACCGGTCCTGCGCCACCCGCATCCAACATTGCTCCCGCGACCTTCACCAGATCATCAGTCCACCTTGTGGGGGTCTACCCACGCTCCGCCTGCCGATACGTGGTCTCCACTCGACAACCCTTTCCGACCCGACAACTCCTTCAACATATACCTATTAATCTAAAGTCGAAGTGATTGTCAGTTCTCACCTTCTTAAAAAGCACCAATAAGAAGCGAAGCGCGAGCGAGGCTCGCCATGGTGGGTTTCACCGCTCCACTACAACGAGCAGCTCTGGTGGATACTCATATGCAAAATACGCCTGATGGATTTCATTGTTCACTAACTCAGATTAGATGCCACACAAAGTGCTGCATTTCTACCAATCCCTTTTCGCACTATACAAGTGTGAAAATGGAAACGCAACGGTGCAACGTCTGTCTACATAATATCCGGTGAGACGGTACTCCGAACGGGTTGGGCACACCCGGTGGGCTTACAACCAACCTTATATACCTAGTACAGTCAAGTGTAAAAATATGGGTGCATACAACTTACCCATAAATATCTCCCATAACTCTTATGTCAGCGGATTAAGGTTTTGGTACTTATTTATGAGAGGATGTTATCGATACATATTTTTGCACTTGACTGTACCTATGTACATTGCTATTTCAGTTTGCTCTCCTTAATTCCTCTTGAGGATTTACATAGTATTGACTAGCATTTACATTTGCCACAACAAAACGTCACTAACTTAATTTCTGAGGCTATCAGATTTCGCCTGCTTTGTGATGTTTGTGTTTGTGATATTAATGCTGGTGACCAGTGTTTTCAGCCGGTTGCTCAAGCAAACAAGGATTCGATTCGAGATGATAAAATTTTATGCCCCGGCCTGTCAAATAATCCCCAGTTTCAAAATCAGAATGCCAGAGACATCAAAGAAAAACTATATCGTGAAGATATCCCCCTTTGTTATTAGCTTTTATATTTTTGCGGTTTCAAATTATAGTCTGTAGTTACAATTCATGGAAATCGAAAAACAAGCAAAAAGAAGAGGCCTTTTTATTAAATGCAAAAGGGAACTAAGTTGCCTAACATCAGCAAGACTTGATGTCGTTTCAATACTTTCAGTGGATCAGTTATCAAGTCCAACACTCTTTACGGGGGAATAATACCTACCGCAAAATTTATTCAGTTGCGACGTTCATTGAACTTCGAAGTTTTAATGTTTGATTGAGTTTGAATAATACGAATGGAGAGACAAAATGTTATAATGAAAATTTGAGTCTAAATATTGGATTGGAACTTTTTATGAGAATTTTTTATATTGAATTTTTGCGCTAATAAGCCGTTATCGAGGCTTGAACCCGACCTAAATGAGAGGTGACTTGTGGATTAACAATCAATAATCCTTCTATGTTACATTATTTTCGATTGCTGTTGGCAGTAGTAGTAGATGACGTATAAAAATGTAGGTGACGAGGCTATGTCTACAAAGTTGCATTGTTGAAAATGCAAAGTGGAACCACTTAGCAGGCGCCGAAATAGAGCCGCATTGCTAAGGAGGAAACCTATGATAGATAGATACATTTCACTTTCTTACTAGTGTCCGACCGAAACATGCTTTTTTGCCGAAACCGAAGGTTCGGTTTTGAATATAGTTTCGGCCGAAACCGAACCTTAAACGTTAAATAAAATGACAGTGGGCTACAGTGGCGGAAATTGCTACAAAGTTACTCTCGAGGTTCTTGTTCAGATATTTCAATCGCTTTACTAACTCTGCCTGGTCCTCCTCATTTAGTAAAATGTTTACTTATTTTCTTAAGCGCTGCTTTTAAGCATCTTTTAAATCTGATTGGGTTGAAATTTGAGCGCTCTCATTTTATTTTATTTTTTTCTTAATCTTAGCATAGTGTTATTCAAAAATGAGGCTCATCATTATTAGTTTCTCATAGTTTTAAGAGAAAATAGGTAAACTTTTAACTAACCACTATCTCACCTGATGGTACTTGGTGGTGAGGTCGAGGGTGCAGTATGCCAAGATAGTGTCTAAGCCGGAATTGCAAGCTCAATGTCGCAAGATTTCGAATTCACGAGATATATGTAAGAGGGGGTCTAAGCAAACATCGCCGTATAAAGGACTGTTCAAAAGATCTCTTCGATACAGTCAATGCCATCATTAAGGAAAAAACGCAGCTTAGCATGAATATTGGCTTTCATTGTTATTTACTTACTCGTCTCTGATAACAGCTTAATATGGAATAAAAGCAAATTCTCTGTACGCTGAGCTGTCTTTGAAGTCAGCTGCGTTTATAAAAAGAAAAAGTATTCTAATTCAATATTGTATCCGAGCATTGGAGCGAGTCTCTCACACGATCCTATGGAGACTGCGCCATGTTGGAAAGCTACATTTTTAATCTAGATCCGTTAACATGTCATTTCCTCGCGTCACCGCCGTCTGCCATTTTGTTCACGTTGAAACTCGATTATCTTTTCGACGGCTTTTGTTTCAAGGGATTGGACGGTGGGTACAATGACTTATTTAATTACGCGAACGCTCAAGTAATAGAACCATGAAGATCAAGTCAGTGAAGAGATATATGTTAGATATTTTGTTAGAGATATACAACGTGTCCCAAAACTCAACGATAAGCCGGCACCAGAGGATGGAGCTGCTTATGATTAGTCGAGAAAAAATAAGGAAAAAAATATATCACAAAAAAAAAAAATATTTTGAAAATAATTGCCATAGTGGTGTCAATACTATTTTTTTACACCATGATGATTGAAAGTGGACTGTAAGAAAAAATCTTTCAAAATTGTAGGGACAAAATGAATTTTGATTATTTTTTGTGTAAAAACTACATGTATTATGGTATTTTTAAGAACTGTGTTAGATAGCAGGGCTACTTAAGTTTCCAAAAACAAAAAAAAACAGTAATATTTGAATATTTGTAGACATGGTCGTTAAAAATACCATTAGGGATGTTGATTTTCGATGAATTTCATTTTTTTTCTGTAATTTCTAAAATAATTGAGATATAATTTTTTCCTTATTTTTTCTCGACTAATCATAAGCAGCTCCATCCTCTGGTGCCGGCTTATCGTTGAGTTTTGGGACACGTTGTATGTTAGCTTACATAGCGGTGGAACAAAAAAATACAGTAAAATTACAATGCCAGAGGCGACCACCTTAAACGCACATTATGTTCTTTATTTGTTATTTTTGTTATTATCTATAACAATTGAAAAGTTGTAATAAAAGTGGAAAAAAAAACTACAACCGTGAAAACAAAAAAATAATCTTTGTTTCTCTTTGGTCAACAAATTAGAGGTGGGTTAAGTCCAAAATCAACGTTTGCAAGGGATACGGTTTTGAAACTGGTGAACTCTGACTTTGCCCATGGTACCTACATCACAAATTCCACATTGAATTTATATAAACGATATAACATAAGTATGATGGAGGCCTTCCATCGTTAAGACGAAGTTTTGTGGGATAATGTATCGGTAAGAATTAATTTGTTAACCGACTTCAAAAAAAAGGAGGAGGATCTCAATTAGGTTGTTTATTTTTTTCAATGTTTGTTACCGCAGAACTCATCATTGATGAGCCGATTCGTTTTTTTTTTGTTTGTATGTATATGCTTCAAGGTGGGTCCTATTTTTTTCAAAATTCAGTGAGATGATGGGATCCATGAGGAATTGAGGGAACTCCTCAATTTTATTAGGCACGCGTGTAGTAATTTTGGTATTCTCTATTATAACTCGTGTATTTACATCCGGAAATCACAAATTTGGTGGCGAGTAATTGATGATGAAGACCACAGATGACTTATCGAATTCCTCAATTATATACTTAAAAGTGCAAAAGCACGTCATAGGTTCTGATAAGATTCCGTTGAAATTAGAACTATTGAAGTGCCATTGGTCCATCTCCATTTAAGTTGGTTTATTTACTCTTGTTTTCCTCCTTATAAAAGAGTTTCTTATCCTGTCTTGCTTTCTGATTCCTAGCATCTTTCCATGGCCCTTTGGCAGTATTTTACCATATTCCTGTGCTGAGTATAAGCTACGGTGATTGTTTACCATTAGACAGGCTGTAAGTATTGTTGCCCTCTATTAAACAAAAAGTTGTCACTATTTTTAGAATGAGAGCATATTGCTCAAGCTACAATTATCCCATAGGTACTAACCATTTTCGTCCCACACTCCTT
Organism: Epinotia demarniana; assembly: GCA_945867215.1. NCBI lineage: Eukaryota > Metazoa > Arthropoda > Insecta > Lepidoptera > Tortricidae > Epinotia > Epinotia demarniana. Next base: position 6,920,822 of record OX244276.1, on the reverse strand, counting down.
TCGTGACATTTGTAGAAAGTATTGTTAGTTTCCCGTGTTGCGCCTTGAGATATGCGTGGGTTCCTAACAACGCATTCAGCTCTGAACGCTTGAAGACGGTCCAACAATAGCAACACAACAAAGAGCGTTTATAAGCGTCGGCAAACACCGTTGTCGTTTTTTACTTATTATCTCGCTCTAGAAGATTTCACAGGAAAATACGCTGTCAAGGGTCTGATAAGAGGATAGGAAAGTTAGAAAGATTTAGCAGATCGAGTATAACAATGGATCGAACAGACCGAAGGTTATACTGACGCGTTTCCGCCTCAAAAGTATGGCCAAATCGTGACCCGAATACGATTCGTGTCGTCGGTGCTTATACTTTGAGTTGGTCGAATTGCATCAAAGTAGCCCATTCAAAAAGCAATTCTACCCTTCAAGGCAGAAGATTCAAATGACAGGTTTATAAAAATTAATAATTTCAACCTCATCCAATCCCCGTGTGAATTTCCTAACGGAGGGTTGCCGCTATTTTGCTATTGGCACCGGCTGGGTCTTGATGCCAAAATATATGGAACTGAGATCTAGCTTAAATAACATTCGCACTAAAAAAAACACGTAACACAATAGATACTTACCCCATTCAAGGCCATGTAACGCTGCCTACGTCTGCTACGCCGTAGCGCGTAGCAGCAGTTTATCTCCTTTTAAGTATCGTATAGGCATGACTCTTGTGGTTTTGGACCTGAAATTGGGTTAACTACCCTTCTTACGCAGAAAAATGCAGTAAACTCAGTCGTAGCGGGAAACCTTGTTGCTGTTTTATTTTATTTTATTTTCTAAAATAAAGATTCATTCAATGCCCCAATTTTCCCAACGACAGCATCCCGTAAATCAGATATCGTGAATCACATTGCGGCTCAGCTGTGACGACATCCATGTGAACAGTCCTCGAGGGTCGCCATAGATTGTTGACTTCATTAGGCTTCTCCTAATTGGCACTTGTATGAGGCTGCCTTAATGCCCGGCCCCGCTACGTAGCCGGCGGGATAGTCTCTAAGCGCGTCGCGTATTTGCCCCAATACGGCAGAGCCGAAAGGAAAACAAATTATTTTAGCAGTGTATGTATATACGTGTGTTCCACTGTAGCGTTTAAGATACTGAACCGAATTCAATAAATCTATCATCAAAGATCTATCATAAAAAAACTTTCGCTTGGTTTTATTGAAATCTCTGAGATGATTTTATCATCGTTGACTTTCATAAATCGCTATTCTTTTATATTTCCCGTAATTTATTTTCTTCTAGTTGCAACACACGTAACTCTTATGATACTCTATACGTATCGTGGCGAATCTTGGTCCCTATGACAACTGTCATCTCAGTACAATTTTACGTTTAAAGCCCGCATTGCACTGTGATGCAGGCTTATGGCCTCTCACAGACTGGAGCGGCCCGCGATTGCGGTCAATAGTAACATTTGACAGCTAATGACAAGTTTACTATTGTCCGCCGCGGCCAGGCCGCGCCAGTCTGTGAGATGCCTTAAGATTTTCGTCGGGGATGCGGTCAGCTGTGGACGCCTTGCTTCTTAAACGGAGCTTCTGACGCTGATTGCATTATTGACGACTGGCCAAACTACCTTGGCATTGGCGAAATTAATGAAAAGAAGAAAAAGAGGTTTATAAATTTTAAGCTGTCATAAGCATCAAGATTCGCCGCGACACGTATAACGTGCAAACCGCGCCGTTTATCAGTCGGTGTGCCCTTACCTTTAAGCAGTCACGTGCCAAGGTTTACACAACAAGCCCTTGCGCCCACCTAATCAGACCATAGATAAAGTGACGCGGAATATTAATTGGGGGCTTACTTTGTTTGCGGGCCTTAGGTTGCAGAGATACGAAAGGTGCTGATAAAAATAACAACCCGGGTTTGCTTTGGAAGGTTTTATCTGAATATATGGAGAATTTACTTTATTCCGAGGACAGAATTTGGTTAGTCTGTAAGATCTTGTTGTACTTTTTTAGCTTGACTACTTTTTGATGCGTCTCTCTCTTCACTCGCTCTACAGTGACTAACTAATTAATCAGCACAGATGTTTAAATGTCCTTAACAACAGATAGTAGCGTTCTAATAAAAGCGCTATTTATGCTGGCAACACCGACTAAATTGTCTGCTGGACAGGCGATCTGTGCGGGCAGCATATTAGAATATAGAAATACTGTTTTTCCATTAATAGCGTATTAATACGGAGCATACATGAGCATTACATACAGAAACGTGTTGGTAAATAATTAATAGCTATACGTTACAGAATACTAAGAAAAAAAAACATTTCACATGTGTCATATCAACTGGGTAAGTAAGTAGGTATTATGTAGGTAAATGATTTTTTTTATTTGTGTTTATATGGCGAAAAAATACCGATGGTACATAAGTAAGAATGGTACATAAGACTTTTTCAGAGTCTGGTCTCAAAATTAACGCTAGCAAAACAAAATTTTTAGTTGTTTCGAAAAGAAGAGTCGTAGATTCAATTTTTTTGGCGGGGATCTCAATCGAGCAAGTAAGGAGATTCACATACTTAGGCAGTATTATTACAGACGACTCCAGATGTACACCTGATATTGTTGCCAGGATAGCCATGGCAAAGCAAGCCTTTAATCATAAAAAACATTTGCTCACAGCTAGAATATCAAGCGCCACCCGGAAGAAACTGGTTAAAGTGTACATCTGGAGCATAGCTCTCTACGGGTGCGAAACTTGGACTATGACACAACGAGACAGGGAGAGACTACAAGCATTTGAGATGTGGTGTTGGAGGAGGCTAGAAAAAATTAGCTGGACTGAGAAGAAAACTAATGAAGAGGTCTTGAACATGGTAAACGAAAAGAGGAAACTGATGAAAGTAATTGAGGACAGAAGAGGAAGAATGATAGGACACCTACTACGGCACGACGACTTGATCAGAATGATAATAGAAGGAAAGATAGAAGGCAAGAGAAAAAGAGGAAGGCCTAGAAGAGCATATATGGATCAGATAAAAGAAAAGATAAAAATATGGCCTTATAGAGAGTTAAAGGCAAAGGCAGAATGTAGATCAGATTGGAAATTACTCCACCGACAAGAGCTAAGCTCTTAAATTTATGATGATGATGGTACATAAGTAAAAAAAGGCTCAGCTACATGAGAGTCATGAGACACTCTCACTGGCCATTTCTTTTCCAATTGTTGTTGAACTTGCAAGCAAGAACTTGTCATAAATGTTCTACAATATCCAAACACGACGTCGGCAGGAAAGGGATTTGCTCCCGGCAATTATTGACCCGCCAAGTTGCATTCTGCTTTGTGCCAAATTTCTACGAGGCAATATTGCTGCATCGGCTGTGTAGGTACTGGGAACTTAATTGAATGGTTGCACAACTGTGTGAAATGGATGAAAAATAACATAATCATTTTGTTAACGTGTGCCTCCTTGATTTTTTTTCAAAGCACAAAGGTCCAAATTAAACTCCAATACGGCCCGACCACTACATTGCGCTGTGGCGGTAGCGGCAGCGGTTTTTCTAGACCATGACGTGTGATCGCAACTAACCACAGTGCTTTGCGCGTCTCACCGCGCAATGAACAGATCAAACGCTTGCCGCGCCGCAATTCTCGCAGTGGTGTGCCGAGCCGAAAAGTCATTTATTTGACACCTCTTGAAATCATCAGCACGGTTAGCACTACTAGATAGACTATGCGTCTCTTTCTAATGAGAACGCTTACAAAGAGACGGATAGTCTATCTCGCCGCGACACAGCTCGCGGTCGCTCCTGTGATAGCCGTGCTGCCCCCCTATTCTGTATCTTGTTATATGCCGGGTTTACATTCAGCCGAAGTGAGCAGGGAAGTGGGAGGACGGGCGTAAAATGCGTTGTTACGCCCGTCCTGCCCGCTCCACGCAGGCCTCCACGCACCGGACGCGTGTCTTGCGCGGCGCGTGACGTGCGCGGCGCGAGTCGGGCGCGGTTGAATCGGTATATTCACACCGCAAGCGGGCGGCGTATAGCAACGCGGGGGTACGCGGCTTCGACGCGTTACCAACGCGTGTACCGCGCGTCTGCCGCGCTTCATATCTCTCTCACTACCAACACATTTAATATGTATCTCACTATCTCTATCACGCTTGCAACGCGTGTGCTAAAGAAAGATGCTGAGTGTGATGAAGATAGCGAGATACATATTAAATGTGTTGGTAGTGAGACAGATATGACGCGCGGGCCCGCGCGGCACACGTGCTGCACACGCGCGGCAGACGCGAGGCACACGCGCCGCCAACGCGGCGGGCCCGCGCGTCATATCTCTCTCACTACCAACACATTTAATTATGTATCTCGCTATCTCTATCACACTCAGCAGCGCGGGCCCGCGCAGCTCACGCGACGCGCACGACACGCGGCCGCGCTGCCGAGTTGTCACTTTAGCGCCGCGGGCCCGTTCGGGCCCGCGTTCGGATCGCGTTCGATGTTTGTTTGAAGTGTAGTTTCAATGCTTTACAACTTGCGCGTGTGCCGCGCGCCGCGCACGACACGCGTCCGGTGGGTGGAGGCCTTAAGTTCACCTCAACGCTCACACATAATAATACCGCGACGCGTAGTAACTAAGCGTAGGTAGAGGTCTAGTTTCGTGATGGGTGACCGGCGGGGTGAGCCGCATAAGCGCGTAGCGAATAACAGTCCTGGAATCCTTCAGCAGTTGAACGCGGAACTCGGAACTTCAGACCGCTCTCTGTGTGCGCGGGCTCTAAGTGTTCACACGGCCGCGGTGAGCAACGCTAGTAACTTGCTCTGTGATTCTCACCTCATTAAAATGTGATTAATACAAGACAATCACAATGCTCGTTTTGTTTGTACTATGCTAAGGTATCAATGCAAAATAAGCTAAGTATCTAATTCCGGTTTTTGGCCCAGTTTTGGCAAGAATACCTACTCCACCGTTAAATTGCACAAATGGGGGTACTCCCCATAGCACGATGTTATTTCTGTGATTACGCAGTCATTTCACGCTTTGCAAAGTAAAACACGCGCACTGGTTTTATAACATGTTGTCTTTTTATTTAATACTGTATTCAGTCCGTGTCCGGTATGAGTCCGAGGCCCGGCAACGTTAGCTGTGTTATATCGGCATGCAACCGTCGCAGTGGCGGCCATCTTAAATCTGCGGAAATGGAAAAGTCAAGAATAATACAACAATATTTCCTGGATTTAGAGGGAAACCTGTCTATAGCAGGTGATCGTCAGAAATGTATTAATGTGTAGGGTAGTGTAAAGACTGCGCATTTGAATGCCAAGAGCGATCCTGCGACGTCTCCCTTTACCCCGTATATCGTTTTAGTTTCTTTTCGGTTATTCCGTCAATCAATAAATCAATCATTTATTTTACATAAAAACATGGTGTTAACGACGGCCTAACATTAACATCTACGATAGCTCTACAGGAAAATAAAGAAAAATGCGAGTTTGAAATCAACAGTCTATTCACAGTTTTCACAATATGTTTACACGTTTGCGCGGCGGTTCTTCGGTAGTGTGTCACGCTCACGCGGCTCGAGCGCCGCGAAGTTGTTCCAAAACAATGGCGACCGCGGTTCAGCCAATCAGCGCTCGCCGTTCGCGCGCCAAGATGTTACGTTCGGGAACCGTGTAATGTCGTGGCTGGCTGTCGTCCACACTCCCCCCGTCGACCTGCTGTGTCGACTCTGATTCGACTGGCAGGACAGCCAGTCTCGTTGTCGGACGTCGGAACACGCCGCCTTTCGTGCGCACCTCTGCGCTACGGACGCCGCCGTCTGGTCCCTTGTATACTTGTTCGACCACGCCACGCGGCCAGACGTTACGTGGTAAGTTGGGGTCAACGACTATGACCAAGTCGCCGACAGCCAGAGGTCGCTCGCCCGCTGCTGAGGATCGACGCGGGGCGAGTGCAGGTAAGTATTCCCGCACCCAGCGGCGCCAGAAATGGTCAGCAAGGGCCTGGCTGACTCGCCAGGTTCTTCGGTTGGCCTCACCACAAGGACCAGTTCTAGGGGTTCCCGTGGGGCCGCCCAAAAGAAAGTGGTTAGGCGTAAGGGCCTCAGGATCTCTGGGATCGACTGAGACGTGGGTCAGGGGCCGGGCGTTAACGCAAGCCTCAGCCTCGGCTAGTAGAGTCACAAGTACCTCTTCTTTCGGCGCTCGCGTGTGAAGTGTTGCCTGTAGCGCGGCCTTGACTGAACGCACCATCCGCTCCCAGGCACCTCCTTGGTTCGGCGCCCCGGGCGGGATGAAGCGCCAGTCCATCTGTCGTTGAAGTCCATATTCCTGTAGGGCTGGCAACCACTCTTCATAGGCTGCGCGCAACTCTGCCGTGGCGCCTCGGAAGTTCGTCGCATTATCCGACCAGATCATGCGAGGCCAGCCTCGTCGCGCGGCCATGCGACGAAGCGACATGATGGCGGAGTCAGTGCTTAGTGAATGCACCAACTCCAGGTGAACTGCTCGGGTCGTCAGACAGGTGTAAAGAGCCACCCATCTCTTCTCATGGCGTCGTCCAATGGTGACTGTAACGTGACCAAAATAGTCTAAGCCTGTGTTCGTAAATGCTCTAAAATATGGTTCAATTCGGGCTATTGGAAGGTTTCCCATTGGTGGCACACGTGGATTCGCTCGGCGAATACGACACAACTGACATTGAATCGCCACCGACCGCACCGTCGGCCTTAGGCGTAGGATCCAAAGCTGTTGCCTCAGGTCATTGACAACACGTTCGTTGTTTGCGTGTGCAGCATCTTTATGAGCTTTTAAAATCAAAAGTTTACATAACCAGTTTCGTCCGTGCAGAATGGCGGGTCTCTTATTGATGGGTGCCGGCGTGGCGTCGATCCGTCCTCGCATGCGCAGTACGCCATCTGTGCCAATTTCGGGATCCAAATCGAAGAGCACGCTTTTCTTACTCAGCGGCTCGCCACGGCTCAGGCTCCGCAATTCGTCGGCGAAGTCTTCCCGCTGAGCTCTCTGTAATAATAAACATTTTGCACCAAGTATGTGTTTCACTTGCAATTGCACTTTAGATTTCGTTTTCAACATCTCGATGAATTGAAGTATACGTGCTGTGGCTCCAACAAGTCTATCATAATTAGAAAAACGATTGACATCAGGCAATGATATGGCAACCTCACGTGTCGCGAAGCATTGCTTTATTTCAATGTCTTGTGGATCTGGTTCGGGCTCGTTTATTTGTTCTGATGGCCACTCCGATACCGGTCGCCATAGGAAATCCGGTCCTTTAAACCACCTATGATTTGCTTCAAACTCACGCGCACTATCAGCGCGTGTGGCGTCATCTGCCGGATTTTCTCGTGTTGGGACCCATCGCCATTGTTCCGGTTCGGTAAGCTCGGCGATCTCGCCTAGGCGGTGGGCAACATACGTACTGTAGCGGCGTGCGTTATCACGAACCCAATGTAACACCGTCCTACTGTCACTCCAAAGTGTCACATCTGCAATCTCGTATCTATGTTGTTCTAGTATTGTTTTTTGCAGTCGCGCACCGATCAACGCAGACTGCAGTTCCATACGTGGTATCGACAGAGGGCGCGTCGGTCCCACTTTTGCTTTCGCCGCCACTAGATTTACGTGAACCGTTCCGGCATGCTCTATTCTCCAATAAGCCACAGTCGCGTATGCTTGAGAGCTGGCGTCTACAAAAATATGCAAAGTTCGTCTCACCGAGTTCGTAGGTCCATAGTGGCGGGGCAGGCGAAGTCGCCCGATGCGCTCGAGTGCTCGTAACCAAGTCTGGAATTCTCGGCATTCGGTCTCTGGCAGCAGATCGTCCCAGCCGAGGCGTAAGCTCCATAAGCGTTGGAGTTGTATTTTTACTGAAATCGAGAAATATGAAATTAAGCCCAATGGATCATATATCGACATTACAGCGCTCAATGTCTCTCTCTTTGTAGGGTTCCTTTCAAAGGCTTTTACCTCGGCAGGTACTCTGATCAGTCTAGTATTAAATCCGAGTTGATCGGTGTCTGCGTCCCACATTAGGCCTAATATTTTTTGGTTTTTGTCGCCAAGTTGAGCGGGTGTAACGGCTCGCAGCTCCTGCGGGATTCGTTCAATGAGTCGCCGTGAGTTACTTGCCCATCCTCTTAAGTGGAATCCTGCCTCCTTCTGGCAGGCGGAGACCTGCTCTGCGCAGACGACGGCTTCTGCTTCGGTAGAGTAACTTGCCACAAAGTCATCCATATAATGGTTCTTTATAATATCTTCTGTGGCTCTCGGGTAACGCTGTTCGTGATCAATGGCATTTTTATTTCTTACCATGTGTGCTAAAAATGGAGAACTGGCCGCCCCAAAGATCATAGACTTCATTACATAAGTGTCGGGGGCGCCAGATCTGCGGGTCCCTCGCCACAGGAACATCTGAGAGGCGCGGTCTTCCTCGCGAATCTGCACTCTCAGGAACATTTCTTGCACGTCAGAGGTCAGCGCGAAGGCTCCTTCCCTGAAGCGAAATAATATTCCGAGGAGAGACTGAAGCAAATCAGGTCCTTCTAAAATAAAATTGTTTAGGCATTTTCCTTGACTGGCCGCAGCAGCATCGAAAACTAACCGTATACGGTTTGGTTTATTTAAATTTGTGACAGCAAAATGAGGTAAAAACCAGGCATGTGAATCAAATTTAGGTTCATTTATCTTCTGAGCATAGCCTTTCATTAACAGATTATCAATTTGAGATGCATAATCAGCGGCAAATTTCGGATCTTTGTCCATCTTTCGTTCGATATTACGTAGTCTATTTAGAGCCATCCCATAGCTCGGCGGCAGTTGTAGGTTGTCGTCCTTCCATAGCTGGCCCACCTCATACCTGGGCCCGCTTACCCTGCGTACCGTATCATTAAATAATTTTACTGCTCGCTCCTCCAGCGGACGTGCTTTTTCAATTGTTTTCACGCCCAGCGAGTCTATGTGAAAATATCTTTCAAGTAACATATTCAACTCACCATCTTTATTTGATTCTCGAATGTGCAGCACTTGATCGGTTCGGTTCTGTATATGTGGTGCGCATCCGTATATGGACCAGCCCAACTCGGTTCTGACTGCCGCCGGCTCGCTCCTAAGCCCGACCCGGGCCTCGAGTGGCAACATCATGTGCCAGTTGTCCGCGCCTAACAATACTCGTGGTACTGCGGTGTCGTAAGTAGCTGAGTATAGATCTTTCAGGTGTGCGTATCGTTCTACGGTCACCTTGGGTATACACTGTGCTCTGAGTCCTAAGTCACGTACCGTTCTCATTGTGATCTCGTGCACGGGCCCTCCAGTCAAGCCGCGCATCTGCATCTGTACTTTACGACTTTGTTCGCTTATAGTGATCGCTCCGATGCCCCTGACCTGAAGAGGCGCGTCCACGCCCTCAGCTCCGACGGCGTCAGCTATGGACTCCTCGCAGAGAGAAATAGTACTGCCTTCGTCGAGTAAAGCGTAGCATTTAATCTCGCCTTTTGGACCTGTTATAATAATAGGGATCACCTTAAGTAAAACCTTGGATGGTCCCGGCGGTGATGTTGTTGATGTAAACTCGGGCGCCGATGGCGCCATCTCTCGTTCAGTCGCCGTCATCGTGTGTTCTGGCGCTGGCACGCTCGCAGCCGGCGCGCGCGCGGTAACCGCTCGTGTTGTCTCGTAGTGGGACGACGGTGCTGCCTCCCCCCGTGGTTGCGGTGAGTCACTGTACTGCTTCGATGCTTGGTTCGGCTCGTGAAGTAATCGGTGGTGCGAGTGCGGGCAGCCTGGTTCCTCGCAGCCCTTAGCTTTGCAGTGGTCTCTCCTATGTTTTCTGTCGAGACATTTAAAACAAATTTTATTATTTTTAGCCCAATCCCAACGAGCTGAAACATTCATGTTTAGTACCCGCCGACAATTTGTAGTTCGATGTGGACCACCGCAACACAAACATGGATCAGCAGTATCAGTCGCATATGTTTGAGCGTGGTTCGTATGTTTACGGATGGCTCCGCCACTAGACAACGGAAAGGCCAAGTCGCGCTTCGGCTCAAAGGCGCGTCGCGGCCCGCGCGAGTCAGCGGGCGGCACTGGCGCACTGCGACGAGGCGGGGCTCGAGCATGCGAGTATTCAATTTCCTTATCTGAAATATCTAATAAAAACTCGGCCATTAAAACGAGTTCACTATTCGAATGTTTTAGCTTTTCCTCAGCATACTGACACCATTGGGATCTTATATGTGGGGATAATCGTTCAGTAATCTCCCGCATTAAAAATGGATTGTCAGCATAAGACCGTTGATCAACATTCATCAGAGTCGATACAATATTCATAATTTTTATGGCAAAATTATTCAAGTCATTGGCAGTTGGCCCCAAATTTGGCATGCGTCTTAACTCTTCTAATGCGCGGTCAATAACTAAATCGGTACGGCCAAAGTTCTTTTTTAGAACCCTCATAACAAGTTCAGGGTTCGCCGATGAGGCTAACATATGCATGACACAGTTTCTTGCATCGCCTTTCAAACATTGTCTGAGCCTAGCCAGGTTCTCCCATGCACTGAATTTATATTTCAGAGTTGATTCAGAATAAGCGGAATAAAAGTTCAACCACTCACCGGGTTCTCCGTTGAATATTGGTAAATCATAAACCTGACTAGGCGGCGATGGCTTGTTCTGTAGCGTCATCCACTGCGACATTAACTGCCCGAAGTCCTGCGGCGGCGCGATGACCGCTGACGGCTCCCGTCGAGTCGCACGTTCGTCCTCCCATCGCGGCGTCGACGTCACCCCGCGCGGCCTGCGCGGGGCGTCCTCGTGCGCGGGCGCCGGCGCGCGCACATGGCGTTCCGTTGGTGACTGGCTTCGGTGCGGCGCACGCGGCGTCTCGCCGTAAGGTCTGCGGGGTGGGGTCGGTGTTCGTTCTCTGCAGTACCTGTGTTGTGATTCGTCAACCCAATCTTCAACCCTTTTCTTCGAAATGACCGACCCGGCTCTCGATCCTTCAAGGTCGATACGTTCAATTGTCGCCGCTAACTCTTCCTGTACGAGCTCTTTTTCTAACTCTAGCTCGCGTCGTTTTATTTCAATTAGTTTACGTTTAGCCTCACGTTCTGCTTCCCGTCGTCGAGCCTCCGTGCTCGAAGCGTGCGACGACATAGATGTAGCTGAAGTGGATTTATGTCTCTCAAGTTCGTAGAGCATTGGCGCTTTTCGGGGAAAATCGTCTATAGTAAACGCCACACCACCACGCTTAGGTATTATTGACAGGTCATCCATTTTGTCACGGGGCGGAAGCTGTTCTCGATTTGTATTTAACTGTGTGTTAAGCTTTTCACGCCACTCGCGTACACGTTTGTCAGTCGCCGTCAATTCTGTGGTCTGTTGCCGGGGTGCTTCAGCGGCCGGGACGGGTTCATTTGTCACGGGCGCCGGTTCCACTCCTCCCGCGGCAATACGGCCTTGAGCGCGATCCAGCTCAAACTGCCTAGCCTCCGCCTCTTCTCTAGCAGATCGTGTCACCACCATTGTCTTGTCCATTGAGTGCATGCACTCGATACCGCACTGAGTCTGTTATAGTCAAATCACAATCACTCGCACTTTTCCTGCGTAGTTTTGATGCACTAAAAACTATTTTATCCGGCTCGCATGAAGGACCAGCAAATGTTAACGACGGCCTAACATTAACATCTACGATAGCTCTACAGGAAAATAAAGAAAAATGCGAGTTTGAAATCAACAGTCTATTCACAGTTTTCACAATATGTTTACACGTTTGCGCGGCGGTTCTTCGGTAGTGTGTCACGCTCACGCGGCTCGAGCGCCGCGAAGTTGTTCCAAAACAATGGCGACCGCGGTTCAGCCAATCAGCGCTCGCCGTTCGCGCGCCAAGATGTTACGTTCGGGAACCGTGTAATGTCGTGGCTGGCTGTCGTCCACACATGGTGTCCAAAAAGGTATTACAATGAAAACAACAGTATCACATGTTTTGCTGCTAGTCATCAAATGTAAGGTAATATTCATCAAATTAATTAAAAATAGATACAATTCTATATTAAATAGGTATTATCCTGGAATGTGAGTATGAATAGTTATACCCATCTTGCCTCCCCGGACAGGACGGAATGGGTAAATGCATCTCAAAGGATAAAAAAATGAGGATAGTGTATATTAAGTAACTACAGTTAAGTGTTAAATATGAGGCCGGCTGATAAAAACAAAGATAAGTTAATTTTGTATTTAGCAGTAACTCTGCTAACGAAATTTAAAAAACGAAATTTTTATTTGTAAAGTTAAAACTGCATGCAAACAGATTTTAACGGACGTTATTGGATTTTTCACTCGGTAGTAACCACAGCAAATCGGTACATCTCATAATTCTGTTTGAAAATGAAAAAAAATCACAAAGAAAACCTTCGTTGTATCATAGCAGACGTTTGACTCACTCGTGCATTTCAGCCGCTTATTTTTATTGCATCTCCAATAGATATGGGATCGATTGCTGTGAGCGTATAGTAATGAGTGCCAGTGGGTCTGGCCAGCGTCCAAGCGGCAACGACGGCGATTATTTGGCTGGGCACACAATAAAGGACTATACTCCGAACATGATAAACTATGCAACATTCACTTTAATGGGATGAATCAGTCGCTGTATCAATATATAATTACAAACTTAAATTAAGCTGGCATTAAAATTTAAAAATATGTATTCCACTTTTGGTCATAGCTCGCTAGAGTCACCCGGCGCCCGACCCGCGCCGCCTCGCCTCGAGTGGTTAGGTTTTCTTTAAATGGATTTGTACGGGCATGCGCTCCCTACATCTACTCCGTAGTTAGTACATTTACGAGGCGAGGCGGTGAGGGTCGGGCGCCGGGTGGCTCTAATGAGCTATGACCTCGCAATACGTGAAAGCAAGAGGCTAAGCTTTGACCTCTCACTCCTACGAATGGTGCCGATGCCACCGCCGCTCTAAGTCGTGGCATGCTGACAAATTATAACCATTCGTAATATTTATGATTATTAACACACACACATCACATCATCAGCCTATATACGTCCCACTGCTGGGCACAGGCCTCCTCTCATGTATGAAATGATTATTAACATGCCGGTTTAAAAAATGCTTACTAGCCAAAACACCTTAAAATTAAATAATAAAAGATTTATTAGAAAATCAAGCAATTGTACATACAAATTAAACAGACATTATATGTTTGGCTCCAAATAAGGCTGAGCCTGTATCTTAGGACCCACTGAGTCGGTTAACAAATCACTTAGCAACACATCACAAGGAGCACGACATGAAAGTAACAAAAGGAAAATTTTGTTATTAAATATAATATGAACGAACTTTAACTGTTAACATTACAATCACGTGTTCCCTCGTGATTAATATTTATTTTTAAGTACTAAGAGAGTTTGTCTGTGAGTGTATGCTCGTGTGTAAGTGTGCGTGATTGTGCCTACAACACCTAAGTGTTAGTTGCGAGTGATTAGGTACCTATTGGGAAAGCAACCTTGGATGCAGTATCGTAAAATTTCCTCTTTACTATCCTACTATATATAGGCTTTAAGTTCCGACAGTAGTTCCCCTTTATAGGTAGACCGCACACATTCACTGCCAAGAATCGCTACGCGCTACGCTCGTAGCCGATCCAGTGGTTTAGGTACCTTGTATGTGACAGAAAGCGACTACGGCGTAGTCGCCCTCTAGGCGGGTTCCTGGCAGTGAAAGTGTTAACTCGGGCCTCGCTTGCGCCAGGTGCGGGTGCGGAGGTAGGACGATAACGGGGTGCGGGCGACTTGCGGGCGCCGGGCTTTAAACGGTCTACCTATACCTTAGCTGTTAAAAAAGAGAAATATTTTTTAGGTTTTTAGCGTAAAAACAGCGTAGCGTGGCTTACAAACTTAAAAAAATAACTTATTCACTCAAAACACAACACATCATGGGCTGTATTATACGTATAATAATATCAAATGTAATTACGTCATCCTAATCATAATCATCTAATATCTATACTAATAAGTATAATAAATGATCTGCCGTCAGGCAGAGAGGCTCAGCTCGGCCTAGAGCGAAAGTTGATTGTATTAATGACGATTTCAGACACGGTAATCGTAAGGGCTCGGCCACATGTCCACGTTGCGGCGCCGTAGAAATCCACGGCGCGGCTTCGTGAGAATCCACGGAGTTTCTACGGTGCCGCGTTGCATCGTATTTTTCTAAGGTGCTACGTGGTGATAGTACGATTCAGCGCCCCAACGTGCGGTTCTTCGGCGCGCGCCGCGTCGTGACTTTACACGTCGCCGTGGCGTGTTTTTCCACGGTGCGCGCCGCGCCGCGAAATTTGAGACGCCGTCAACGTGAGTTCGCGCCGTTTTACGGTGACGACGTCGTGCCGTGGACATGGGGCCGAGCCCTATTAAGGCGGTTCTCACACGGCACGGAGGCGCGAACCAATGGTTTTCTCGCTGTATGCGAGTACCTCAGCACGGTTATAAAAAGAGGGCGCGCGAGCTGTGTCGCCGCGAGATAGACCATCTAAGTGTTCTAGTTAGAAAGAGACAGATAGTCTATTTCGCCGCAGCGCAGTGTTTTGATGACCGTGCAGTTCGTGTATAAATTCCGCACGGTAGGTACCTCACACTCCGTGTGCCGTCTGTACGCTTCTTCGCACCTCCGTGCGAAGATGGAGTGTGATAACCGCCTAAGACAAGTATATATTGCAACCATGCCACAAAATCCGTGCAACGTCAACATTAATACAAATTTCAGTTCTGACGGCTAAAATATTTTTTTCAAGAGATGATTTTGCTCTAAATGTTTGTGCTTTTAAGAGCTGCATTCATAGAATCATGCTTAACTTTTAATAGCAAACAGCACTTCATTATAATGTTTATTGCATGGTTACTATTCTACAATCATGAGCTCCTCAAAAGGTTGTGTAATGTTAAACTTAACATTTGTGATAAACAACGATATTATGCATCCGTCCCCTTTCATATAAAAAAATAGATATATTTAATGTTGTTGTTCATCATGTGATCGCGGCCATAATAAGACGAATGAAACCATCACCCATCCTCTAAAATTAGTCTCAACTAAAATCATCAGCCTTGAATGAAAACTTATCTGCTTCCCAAAATACAATACAACTATTAAACCCGATTTTTCTGATGCAGCTGACGAAAACGGATCCATAACGGAAACCATACCGGACAAGCCTGTACAAATGAAAAACTTCCCCAAGCTGTGTGAGCAGCGCCGCAAATTCCCCGTCCTCTACAAACTCGAGTTCCAGGTATGTACACACGCCTTAATTACGGACCTGCCACTATTTTTTCTTTTATTTGCTCGCACGTGTGGAAAGGCCTCAATTACCTACAACTTTTATTACTTTTATTCTATGTTTTTTCTAAAGTTGGCTGCACGTGTCATGTCGGCTAGACATCCGAGAGAGTTGATTCTGTAAATTGGATTCGGATTAATACGTGATATAATATTTCTTGTTCAATTACAATTGCTAGCTAAGTAATTTCGAAATAAATACGATTTTTATTTCTGAAGGTTTTTAACTTTCCCTAGGACTCAATAGAACCATCGTCTTCTGGAGTTATCGTGAATCTACAAAAGTATAGTTTCTATACATCTGTCCATAAAAGCCATTTCCGAAGTGTTTCCTTTCTTCCCCTCGTGTGCGCAAGACATAAACATGTCTCTTAGGGTGTATTTCTCTTGGGTCGTGATTTATACGCATCGAGGGGTAGTCGTGAGATTTAGTCGCTAATTTGCGATATTATAAGCATATGTTAGGCTGAAGCTTTCGATAATTTAAGAGTCCGCAGTTAGCTCGATTCTCCATACAAACGTAGTTACGCTCTCATTTTAAAACTACGTTTTGGATTGTAACGAAACTTTGCATGTTCATTGAAATGAGGTATATCTATGTCTGAAATTAGTTTACGTAGCTTCAGATACCATAATAAAAAAGATACAGCGAATTTAAGTTTTTCATTCAAAACTTGTTTTTGCTGTATTTACTTTGTTTTATAAATTGGAACCATATAAACTAGTTACAGACATAGATATACCTCATGTTATTGTATATGCAAAGTTTCGTCACAATCCAAGACGTAGTTTTAAAATGAGAGCGTGACTACGTTTGTATGGGAAGGTGAAATTCGGCCGAGCTTACTGCGGCCTTTTAAACGCCTGATTTTACCGAACGGGTACCCCCGTCAGACGCGCTACGGTGCGGTGCAGTGAGTTGTTAAAACCGTGCTCCTAATACCCAGACGTCGACACACTCTGATAATGTACGGCACTTCCTCGCCTAGTTGGTGCCCCGCCAAGAAACTTCCATTTCTATCTAATAAGTCACATTAATGCTCCGTCGCGACATCACTTTCGCATACAGCTCTCAAAACAGACTTAACGTACAACTAAGTTAAATTAAGAAAGTTTTCGTATATGAATTTGTTTACCAATATTGCCATAGTTAGGCCATTTAATGCGGCAATGCCATAATAGACACAACAGCCTTAACACGAAAATCTATATGATACATTTTATAATGTAGTGACAATCTACAGTAATAGATATAGATTTGATCGTTTGTTTGTTTGTATTGAATAGGCTCCGAAACTACTGGACTGATTTAAAAATATATTTTACCAATACTTCATTCCTACGGGAAAACGGGTAATCCGTGCGAAGCCGGGCCGGGTAGCTGGTTATATTATAAAAAGATAAAGTCTGTGAGATTTTAGCTTTGTAAGTTTGTATTTGTAGCGGTAGGTAATAACCCATTTAAAAAATTCTTTCACACGTATTTAGAATGGACTTTCCGGATGGACAAAGGCGTGTTTGTCTGCGTTGTTTGAAAGACCCTGGCGAAACTGTGCGGGCATGCATTTAACCCTGTGTAAGTCGCATAAAACAACCGCGCGCTTTAGAGATTTGCTATTGTATCTACGTAACAGTAAACTACATGAAATATATCAAAATGATCAAAAATTTTACTCAGAGCAACTTACTTACAAACAACTTACAGCTGAGATATTGAGAAAATCACCGAAACGATATTCGGTTTTAGACCGATTCTCCGGGTAAAGATTTTGGAAAATCCCTTGTTTTGGGTAGTAGGTATGGGTAGGTATTATGTTACCCCAATGACTCTTTTAAGTACAAATACCCTTAAAATTTTCTAAGAATCGAGAGAAAGTATGCATTCATTTGTGTTTTTCTAATTTAAATTGACAAAGTATACCTACCTACAAAAGATTGCAATATTCTAACTACCTACAAAAAATATAATTTGAGTTCGCGTCTGAATTCAATGACGTTAACAGGTTGGAAATGCTCCAAATAACTTCGTTAAATACAATATGAATAATACATACGCATGATAGTACTTCCGACTTGATATATGTGGCATCAGAATTCAAAATTCATTTGAATAAATTGAAATATATCGCGTGGAAGATACAGCCTCGTAAAGTCAAGTTTACGAGTTATAGATTTTAACTTTATGGAAATAAAGCCAAAATGCTACATAAAATAGGTACGTAGTTGGAGTGGTCAAGTAAATAATGATTCAGATATTTGCTATCCAATCCAAAGGCGAGCGCTATAATAAACTTTATTGACAAAAAATGTCGTCGCTAGGACATCGCTTTTCTTTCATGTCTTTGTAATTTGAAAATAAAAATTGAGTCCAAACCCACTTTTGTGATATTGAAAATGACCTTCAACAACACTTTAGTTTCAGGGATGTTCCTGAAGCAACACTTTGGTTTAAGGGATGTCTTCTTCTGTCAACTAAGACGAATGTAATTAAGACCCTGATTTTGAAAGACTGACCATGAAAGTGAAAATATCCCGTGACATAGAAAATGTTTTTTCTTCTAAGGTAGGCATCTATTCATTTCAATTGTAAGTAAGCATTAATTCTCATACTACTACGCGTTATAATAAGTCTCTGCTCTGCGTTAATAAGTTTTAATAGGAGATTGTTTTTCTCTCTTATTTGTATTTTTTTATAACACACTCCTTAAGATTTCCAACACACATCGACCGAAGCATTGCAAATAAGGGTTCCTTCAGTATGGATTAAACGTGACAATATCGAACACCAGTAGATAACGGCCGTTATTTAATGTGTACCTAATCTCTTCTAAAATACACTTTATCTCTTAGGCAATAAGAACTTTAGCAGACGCATTCACATTCGATACTTCGTTAATTGCACGTAATACAGGATATTTTCAAAAACAGTACTTAAATCTAAGACTAGAAGAGCGTTGGGAGGTGCATGCCTTCGACTGAGTACTTAGTGAAGCATAGAACGTTAGGAGTGTTTAAAAATAGTCTTTAAAGCTAACGAAATAAGATCGTGGCAAGGTGCATTTGAGGCAGGTACTTGCTTATTTCGCCTGGAGTCTGAGATTGCTGTCTCCGCGGCAATTCCTTGCCACGATATTACCCCTCACGAACCTACAAGGCAGTATACATACGTCTTAGACTAACGAAATAAATTGACTCGTATTTTGAAACAACACACGTGCCTTCTTTACGTTTCGTACAACACCAATTCCTGACAATAATATTTAATCATTCTTAGTATTATATTGAGTTACCTATTTAGGTCATAGCAACCCTGGCCTTTTTCGATAAATAATTTCCTCACTATCTTGGTTCGGAAAAATCCGAATATCTATATATAAGTTTAAGTACTATTTTAACCTCAATAATGAAATGGATCATCATCTTCTTAAATTTTTTCACACTAAACGACACGAAGCGGTGATGGAAATTTCATGGTATTTCAGCTTGAAATAACCTGAGTGCTGCCCCTTCCTTAAGCCTTGGTTCCTGTGATTTGTCTTGCCACAGGGCCCACTCAAATAGGTATGTCTGTGCTCGAGGCACGGATAACCAGTCGGTAGGTATCGGAATTAAACTGAAATGACCTTGGTATTTGGAGAATGGTGGCTCTGTCCGTGTCGGTGTGTTTGATGTGACTGGTCTGTGTTGTGCTAACTCGCAGGGCGTCATTTGCGGTTGAATTGCGGGCTCAACCCGCCACGTGCCACGTTAATTACGTTTTTTAGGACCCGCACTGGGAGTAAGAACATCGTAAACGTTTCCTTATTAGACAAGAGGTCGATTTGATACATAGGTCTGGCATTCCCATTTCATTACGATTTAATCTCAGTAAAGTCAAGTTTTCTTTACCGTGCGCTCGTTCCGTCGTGCTGAACTATCGTGTGACGTGTATGTATTCAGTAAATATATATGGGACAAGGTAGATGTAGATGTCTTGGAATATGATTTAGTCGATGGCTGTGATGATGACTCCCGCTGAGGTTTGTATTCTGTTTCTCTCAAAAATACACGAATATTTAAAATAACTTTTCTTGCTAAACGCGCCGGCATCGCGAGCGCTCATGATTTTATGAACCGCATATCGATTTGAAGCATTTCGAGCCATATTCGCCCTTAAAGACGTGTTAAGGAAGTGACCCGTTTGGTTAAATGTCTAATTCAAGTTCACTTAAGAAAAAAAAATTTGCTCCCTGAATGTATATGCCGATAACGCAACGAAATATGCATATATAAAAATGTACAAAATTTGTACAGTCAACAGCAATAAGATCTGCCACAAAATAGCACGCATAAATATCTGCCACGACTCTATGCCTAATGCCATAAGGACGTGTCAGATATTTTTGCCCGCTTTGTTTCGGCAGATATTGATGCCGGTGACTGTACATATAACAACAAGCGTTTCCTCACCATTGTACACTGTTCCTGGAACATACCTATACAGAAAAATAATATTTCTTTCCAAAACATTCACAAGTTAATAAGTTTTTAAAACATTATTTTACAAAGGTAAAATATGCTAGGAAATATACTACAAACTAGCAGAATGAAAACTACTCATAATAGTTTTTTTAGTTTTAATCATTATTTAACATTAAAGATTTATAAAGCGAGTCGAGTGACCGCGCACATTCATCTCGCATAGAGATTTGCAAAATCATGTATATTAAGGGCGGGTTGCACCGACCTACGATTACAGACCGATCAACGTTAAATATGGCGCTGACAGCTGTCAGTCCATAGAAACTTGTCAAACGTTCCATACATTCAGATTTTAACGAATACCGCTTACGATTACAGACGGTTTGGTGCAACCCACCCTTAGTTAAGAACTTTATTTGAAACTAGCTTCCGCCCGCGACTTCTTCTGCGTGGTCCCGGGATAAAAACTATCCTATATTTTAATACAGACTATAAACTATCTTCGTGCAATATTTCATCCAAATAGGTTGAGCCGTTTAAGCGTGATTGAGTAACAAATATCCAAACGTCAAAATAAGATTAACAGTTTTAATTTCAATACCAACACAAGTTCACTTCACTATCATAAAATCAATAAAGAACCGCAACTCTTACAACACAAACAGATAAATACCTAGATAGCTCTCCGCGAGTCCGCTAATATGGAAGTAGCCAACGAGATACGCATAACCTCTTTACGTTATGACTTGGAACTTTGTGAATTAAAATCGAACAACAACGGAGCAGTGCTCTGCACGGCTATCACGCGACGGCGCGCAAGCTCTCTCGAATTTTCTCGCACTATCCGTCTCTCTCTTATTAGAACACTTGGAACAAGAGGTACAGTGCGAGAAAAATAGAGAGTATGTCGCGTCCGTCCCATGATAGACGTGCTGAAAGAGATAGAGATCAAGCAAGATTCCTACTCAAGGTATGATTTTAAGGATTAAACTTTTCGGACTGCATTTCTTCGTTAGAAAACAAAGTTTTGTTATAAATG
The DNA here is from genome assembly GCA_945867215.1 of Epinotia demarniana. Taxonomy (NCBI): domain Eukaryota; kingdom Metazoa; phylum Arthropoda; class Insecta; order Lepidoptera; family Tortricidae; genus Epinotia; species Epinotia demarniana. Next base: position 6,899,970 of record OX244276.1, on the reverse strand, counting down.
TTTGAATTAGTCAATCACATCCCAACTAGCAAAAGAGTCTCAGAATGCGCACTTAATGAGAGTGGTAGGCTTATAGCGCTCTTATAATTGTTTTGGACCATCTCATCGCCCTTATATTAGTCTTAGATAAGCTTGTACGGACTCAAGAATGCTCAGTCTTATTACTTAGACTTACACATGTATATAAGAGCATTTTATAAAACTAATTTAAGCCTCTTACTCCTACAATAACATTTACGAAGCATCATTGGACTTAACAAAACCTGTGCTTATAACAGTCTCGGAATGCGCACTATATAAGAGTGGTAGGCTTACTGTGCTCTTATAATTGTTTTGGAAGATGTCATCGCTCTTATATTAGTCTTAGACTAGCAAGTGCGGACTCAAGAGCACTCAGTTTTATTGCCTGGTCTTATATATGTATATAAGAGCAATTTATAATACTATTATAAGCCTCTTACTCTTACAATAACTTTTACGAAGACTCATTGTACTTGAGAAAACTGTCTTTATAATAGTTTTAGAATGCGCTCTTTTTAAGAGAGGTAGGCTTATAGCGCTCTTATAATTGTTTTGGAAGATGTCATCGCTCTTATATTAGTCTCAGACAAGCTAGTACGGACTCAAGAACGCTCAGTCTTGTTACGTCGTCTCATATATGTATATAAGAGTATTTTATAATTCCATTTTAAGCCTCTTGCTCTTACAATAACATTTACGAACATTGGATTGGATTAGAAAACCTGTTCTTATAGCCCCACTCTCTAACCTCATTTCATTTTGTAATAGACTTGCTAAATGCTATTGTAAGAACGTCAGACTAATGTCAGCATAGCATAAGATCACTGTAAGTAGGTCCATCTCTGATCTTATTTAAAGCTGTAATAAGATACCAGCAGCGATTTAGTAAGATATTAGAGTGATATTGGATCAACATACTTACAACACAAAAGACAAGATCGAAAAAAGGTGGTTTGATCTTAAATCGATTTTGGGAACACACAAATTAATTGTACATAAGAGCAAGATTTTATTTTATGTACTAATGCTGCCAGGGCAAGGTAGTGTTGCGAACAATATTAGTGAGGGTTCTGCAGGTTCTGCTTGCATACAAGAGGTTGATTGAGGACAGTGATTAAGTCTGTGTTGAAAATGATTTTAGTGAAAATGAATCGTCGACCGAAGACGAAACCGATTGAAAAAGATTTCGCCTTTAAACCGATTTACAAAAATGGACGTTAATGTTTAATACACCTCATTAAGCAGTAAATGGATTGCTATTTATTTTAAACAGGAGACTAAATAATGTTTTAACAAAAGACGCACGAACACTACATAAAACTCCAGATGCAAAGTTCACATTCGTCTTCGATGTAGTGGTCATAAATAGTGTATACAAAACAATTGTCACACCAAGAAAAACCAATTTAATAGTTTCCTTATGTTTTTATTTATTTATAACTAGCTGCCCGGCCCGGCTTCGCACTATTAATTTTCCATTTTTCTGTAAGAATGAAGCATTTTCCCGCGGTAAAAAGTAGCCTATGTTCATCAGGGATAATGTCGGCTTCTAATGGTTCAACAAACTGGGTGGGGGTGGTAACAAGAAGTGTGTTTCTTTCCAAGGCCATTTTATCATATCTGTCATTTATATAGGTTTTAGCTCAAATACAATGACACCGGTAATAAGTCGTCGAAAAACTCTATGCTCTTAACTTATTGGCCAATAAACGCACGGTTTAGTGTACTTTTATGGTTCATACATTTCAAATCGTCTAACTTTTTTTAATCAGCCGCTATATTGCAGTAGTACCAACTTCATAAGCAAATTCGTGTTTGTGAAGTGAAGAAAAATGCGTACGTTCCTTTTAAATGGACGAAGAAGAAAATATCTGTACTGTTGAAGAAATTGCGTGAGTAGTAATAGAACTAACGGAAAACTTACTGCCTGAAAAGTTAGATGCTAGATATTTATTTAAATACGGTAGCCCATTGGTTCAGGCATGCGGCTGTCAAACGGCGGTCGTGGGTTCGAATCCCGGCTCGTACCAATGAGTTTTTCGGAACTTATATACGGAATATGATTTCATATTTACCGTTAGCTTTTCGGTGAAGGAAAAACATCGTGAGGAAACCTGCATACATCTGCGATGAAATTCAAAGGTGTATGTGACGTCCCCAATCCGCACTGGGCCAGCGTGGGGACTACTGTCCGTTCCCTCTCATACATGAGAGGAGGCCTGTGCCCAGCAGTGGGACGTATATAGGCTGATGATGTGATTTATTTAAAATTTGTCGTAGAAAAAGTATTGTATGCAACGGTGTATAACTTGGTCTTAAATCGCTCGTGGCGTCTTTAATTGCGATGCTCGCCAAGGCTCGCATCGCAACTCACGACACTCGCGTTTTAAGACCCTACTTATACAACAGTTGCATAAAATACTATAACATTCGGATGTCTTTCTTGATTAAGTAACGGTCTATACCCATCTAATACAACTATTTCGCCACACCAACATTGTCACTTAAATAAAAAAGTACTTAGTTTATTTGTATTTATAAGTTCAAGTGAAGATTAAGATGAATAAAATCGATTTGAGATTTTAATCAACGAACCCTAATTAATTCAACATGGCCATGCCATTAGTATCCAGAATGCTAACGTGAGTTTAAACGATCTTACAAGAGTCTAACAGTGCGCTGGTGAAATGCAGCTATATCAATGGCGACACTATCAATACAAATAAAGAAATAAAATAATTAAAACAGGATACGAAATACCATAGTTGATTAGGCGCATGAATTTTAAAGCGTAAAACAGGGTCTATTTTACAGTAAATAAAATCTACCATGCAAATTACTTACCGTAAAACAAACACACACCAGATGAAAACAAACACGTTATTAAATTACAATATTAATTATACTTAATAAACAGTCACTCAAACCTTTTTATTTTTTACTGTCACGTTGCACTTTAACATACTGACCGACTCGACTCTCAGACTGTTTCAAATATCGAGTGATCCTACAATAAATAAGTACCAAATCATAATAAGCTTCTTTAGGTTCACAGTATTCTAACGTTAGATCAATATAAGCCCCTGCAGGCTTACACGATCCTACAAAAAATCATAATAAGCTTGTTTAGGCTCACAGTATTCTAACTTTAGATCAATATAAGCCCATGCAGGCTTACACGATCCTACAACAAATCATAATAAGCTTGTTTAGGCTCACAATATTCTAACGTTAGACCAATTTAAGCTCACGCAGGCTTACAAGATACTTAGGTAAATGCGTTATTAGCCTAAGGCACTTAAATTCGTTTTGGCAAGATTACTGTAAAAGTGAACAGCATCTAATAAGACTGATATTAGAACGATATTAAAACAAATACGCTTATAATTGGTGCCCAAATCCAGGCTTATACGATGATATAGGTTCAAAGTAAGAGCGAAAAAATTGTAGTCTTGAGACTGTTGTAGGCCTGGTTTTTGCTAGTTGGGATATAATTAACGTGACATTTGAAAATGAAATATTCGACAGGAATCATTCTTTATTTTTAGCATTTCAAAATTCTCATACAAAACTATGATTATTTGTGCAACAAGAGAGCGAAGTTGTTTTTCAATTAAAACTTAAGCGTAGCGAGAGACTCAAGAGCACAAGACGCAAATATGTACTTATATTTTTTTTATATTAAAAGTTTAACAGTGTCCAAGTTAAATTCTCTATAATGTCCAACTGTATTAGCAATTTCCGGGATCCTTTCATAAAAATACCAATATTCAAAAATTACGATTCCGATTACTCTGTTAAAAAGTTGTTTTTTCATGGGTTTTTACGAGACCGATTTAAACCTGGTAACACAATTTTTTTTTGTGACACGGCAAAACCAGCGCCACGCGGCCGCTAGCGCACTGCCCGACTACAAGATGCAAAAATCATGACGGGATTCAGAAAATTGTACAACCTTGTACTATTTTAGCAGATATGACGGTATATTTTCCGACCCGTATTCTTTGTCCGCGAATGTAATTAACAAGATACTTTGTCGAGTCTCTCCCTTGGCTTATAACTTCATAGCTTACTTACACAACAATAACAACTGAGATCTTCGATAGTGGCTTTCAAGGTAAAGTTTCCTTGGTCCGCCCTTGCTAGTTATCTTGGCAACAAAGAAAGCATTTTGTTTGTTCGGCTTCTCGAAACATATGAAGACGGAAAGTAGGTAAAGATGTAATTTCGAATATGAACATTGTGGTGCTTGCGGCCAAAAGATCGTCTTCTTATATCCCGGATTGGCGGTGAGACAGTCCTATTATAAACGGGTTGTACTTGACGGGTGGTTGATAGTTTAAGATTTCTGTGCCTCTTAAAAATATTTTGATTCCATGAAATCATATGAGAGGCGGGGACGCCGGTTATGCGGATCAAGAATCCAACCAAAAATTGGCTTCACAGCCCTTATTTTGGCATTGTCGCGAACCTAAATCTCTATAGGTATGACAAAAACAACCATTCTATAGAATCCCATGGAATGTTTAATATTTCTGTTCAAAATATCTCACGTGAGCTGTAAAGCTGTGCATGAACGAAGTAGATTCGAATTGGTGAAATATACACTCGCGGTCAAAAAGTTTGGGTGACCCTAAATTAAATAACCGGAACAGGTATTTTTTAATATTTAACACTAGTTTTTTTACATAATTTACTATTCTTCATAATAACCAACTGTAGTAGCAATTTCCGTGATCCTATCATAAAAATATCAATATCCAAAAATTACGACTTTTGCGATATCTCACTCCGTTAACGTTGTTTCTTTCATGGGTTTTTGTGAGTCCGACGTAAACCTGGTAACGTTATTTTATTTCTGTTATTTATGCAGTTTAGATGTAAAATTAAGTAAAATTCATGACAGGATTAAAAACTATACAACTTTGCACTATTTTAGGAAATATGACGGTATTTTACCGACCCGTGTTCTTTGTCCGCGAGTGTACGTTCTAGAATCGGACCCAACAGCTTCCTTTTGTCGTTATAAATTGGAAAACTGTTTTATACTTTTGATGAACGAAATTCGAACAGAAAACTCGAATGAAACTGGTGTTATGTAGGTCGCAGTTCTAAATAGTCAAGAGTTTGGAACGAGGTAGCTTTGAACGAGGTATATTCAAAGATTGTCAGCGCTGTGCTGAACAAATTTAATTTGACGTTGGCGTATCGAGTTCGGTTTGCTAGATGAGTACTTTGAGCGATTTAAAGTGAAATAATCTGCTGGCTGGCATATCTACTGGTTTTAAATTTTTTTTAATTAGCCGGTCTTATTCCTTTTGAAGATGATTGTCAATCAAGTCATTTATTATTGAGGAAAAACAAACGAATAAATGTCAGAATCATACAAAGTAAATCTTAAAGTAGGTATCGCTCATATCCTAAATAGACACTTTGAAAAAAGGATTTAACAAACGTCGATCTTTTCTTACAAACACAAATGTCAAAGTATGGTACAAACAAATTTTACGGCATATTAACTAAAATAGGGTCCGATGCGATGGATATTCATAACATAAGCATGAATTAAGGTATTTTTTTTTAATTCTCGATATCGTAAATACAATTTAGATGTTACTCGTGATACTTCTCGACTCCCAAAGTTTGGAAAACCCTGGTTTACAAATTAATAAATAGTTAGAACGCCGGAAGTACAATTTGTGTATAGTTTTAAACATGCTAGCAGCATAAATATCTGGGTTAAGCCCCGCCGACGTGCCCCTCTCGGCTTTCGGCTTAGCTGATCGGGAAAAGTCTACAATATCTCAACTTCCCAGGATATTAGCGACTTGACGGAAAACTATTAGCGACTTTCTACTGGATAATGTACAGTAGCTTTTTATAGGAAATAATTTAAGTGGCAGGGTTGCGGATAATAATGTCAAAACTAAAACGGTGAAAATTTGTTTTCTTAGCTCTAAATAAGAGCCAATTTTATTTATAATGACTAGAGTTAGGAATTTTGGTGGCATTGGGTGAACAAAGAGGAATGGAGTCCTTGTTATATTTTATTGATTGAATGAATGAATGAATAAATGATTGATAAATGATAAATCAATAATGCATAATAAAATGTATTAGTTACATACAAGTAAATTGATTCATTAAATTAAAACATAACACATGTTTTGTTAAAATGTGTAATTTTGTCTCTATTTACAATTTCAATTTTCCGTTGGAATAAGTTTCAGTATACCAGATGATCAGTGATTACTAAATGGGGCACCTGGTTAGAAGCTAGTTTTTATTATGCTACCTACTTTGAAGATATAAAACGCATTGTAATGCAGTTAAATAGTAGGGATGCTATAGCAATCAGTAATGTTCAAGCTTTATTTGGCCATAGAAATATAAAACAAAAGAAGTTGGATTTTATAAAAAACTGCTGTAGCATTATACCAGAATCAAATAATCAATTAGAGTGTACACATATTCCAATCCATGAATCGTTCCTAATAACTGACATCGTAAGGAGTACATTGGCATCGCATGGAACTGAAACTGTACGAAATAAGTTAGAACTTGTATTAAATAGAAGTCTTGACTTTGACGTAAAAATAAATAAATAAATAAATATTTGCGGACAATCTTACACAAATCGACCTAGCCCCAAACTAAGCAAAGCTTGTACTATGGGTGCTAGACGACGATACACATACTTATATAGATAAATACATACTTAAATACATAGAAAACATCCATGACTCAGGAACAAATATTCGTGCTCATCACACAAATAAATGCCCTTACCGGGATTCGAACCCAGGACCTCTAGCTTCGCAGGCAGGGTCACTACCAACTAGGCTAAAGCGGTCGTCATGACGTAGTGAGAGACATGGTTGATTTTGGCAATCATGCTCAAATTCTGAGGAATGCTACGTTAACATCGGTGGATGTAGAGAGATCTTTCTCGACATACAAATGGATTTTTCACAAGTTGAGAAATCGTATAACGCCAGTGAATATGGAACATATTGCCATAGTGTATGCTTTTCATAATCTTGACAACTATTTAACATCAGATGAAGATAACATGCAAGATTTTGAAACTTTAATTCCAGTTGCAAGTTGTTGAAGGTCTTGAATACATAATCATTTTAGTTAAATAGTAAAATTTATTGACATGTAATATTTTGAAATTTACATAATATATGGCTTTATCATTCAGTTATTCAATTATTCAAATAAAAAAAATACAATGGCGACTCCACTGCACTACTTGTGCTAAAAATGCCACCAGAATCCTAACCCTAATAATGACTTACTTATCATGGTACTGAGGAAGTTAATTAGGGATAGAACTCGCCTGCATGTAACACGCCAGGTGAGCTATTAAGCCATGTCTCGTGTGACATGTCCAACGATGCCCGGCAATGTTGCGCCACTTCGCACGAAGTCGTTAGCAACACGTGTCGAGATACATTAGTCCGAAATGCCTCGCTCGCTTCACTGCCAAGAATCGCTACGCGCTAAGCTCGTAGCCGATGCCGTGTTTCCCCGTATGCAGCAGAAAGGGACTACGGCGTAGGCACCCGCGAGGTGTTATCCTGGCAGTGAAAGTAGTTACACGCCAACCTAGATTGCTAGAACGAGTGTGCGCAGCAGATACAAAAAATATTCCAGTTTAATGGTTACATTTATTGTAATAGATTCTAACTTACAACGAGTGAATTCTATGTTCAGTGTTGAATGCGGTCGCCTACAATTTGTAGGCGACCGCATTCGATTAGGTCCAAAAGTGTATACATCTCTTTGTCCTCGACTGTACAATTTGAGATATGCATTGCAATAATAGGTTATGGTGCGAAGCCGTGTTTTTGTATTTAAAGAAAGAAAGATACGTTTATTCACAAACACACAGGACACTCATATAGATATTAAACAATAAAATAAACAAAAAACAGATAAAACTTGAAACAAATGTGTCTCTGCAGCAGTCCGCCGGACGGACACTGGCACAGCATTATACTGAGGTGTCAGACACCTACATCGCTGATTTTCAGCCAGCACCGTTGGCGATGGTGACTCACGGAAACGTCATACAAATTGAACATGTAAATTGCCTAAATTATTGGGACAGGAGAAGGTAGATGTTCTCGTCTCACTTCACGTCGCAGCATCAGTTGTAGGTACTTGCTTGGCCATCAGACAAAGAGAGGGTAAGGGTGAATATCCACTAGAGATGCGCGCAGATATCCATACTAATAATATAAATGCGAAAGCGTGCTTGTCTGTCTATCCTTGTGTCTGTCTGTCTGTATGTTATCTGTAATTGGGAAAAAGATAGTTTGATTCTCGGGGAAAGACATAGGATAGTTTTTATCCGGAAAATCGTCCTTTAAGGGGTGAAATGGGGATGAAAGTTTGTATGGGGTTAGTGTTTCATATATTACACACCTCTCAAGATTGAAAGCTCGATGTCGAATATATTTGAACAAAGCTTCACACATCTATCGAATATTTTGAATTTTCCATTGACGTTGGCATGAAAGGGCTTTTTCTCAACGCTCATGAACGCAATCTCGATGCTCTCTTGATTATAATGTATCCTAATAGCTATCAAGAACATGAAAACGTGGGATATAAAAAGAGTAATACGAAGTAAAATAGATTCCCTCGTAATCAACGCGTGGCTAAACATTTTACTTTCCGCCCTTTGATCCTTAATCGTGGAACGAAGGCCCCGGTTAATATTGGACTACTTAAATTCAGATGGTGATAGCTTTGCATTTTCTGAAGTTTTATTTGAATCACTTTACAGATTTCAATATTTGAAAACTAATTATTATCTTAATAATTTGCGAATGTTAAATTATGAATAAAATATGGGGATCTCCTATAATAATCTTATTTCTCTGTTGTATCTTCGGGTTTTCTATTGTTTTAAGATATAAACTTGCTGTAATGTACGCTGTACGCACGACCATGCGTAAGGTGATAAATATGAATTTCACTGTTCGCAGCCTGATGGTGCTGCTATTTGACGCAAGCGCAGCAGCTGCGTTCAGTTTTAATTTAAGGCTGTATCCCACGTACAGCAGATAACGTAAAATGTACTCAAAATGGTCGCGCCGGAAGACCAGCGCTGGCTCGTGAGCCAGCATTATGCTGAGGCGGGACCATTTCGTTACAAATAAATAGTTTTTTAGTAATTAAATAGTATAACATTACATGTACGTATTTGTTTGTTACGAATAAATAGTTTTCATTTCATTTCCTCACTAAATTTTAAGGATAGTTGACTGCATCAAAGATTGTGTAAACTTTCCAACCACATTTATAATTTAAAAACTTCAAGTCCTTTTCAACGTATAAGTATTCACCGCATTTATTTAAAAATGTAAAAAGTAATTAACGCAACCAAAAAATTTCCACAACAGCTTTTTGCGAAAACCATTGTCCCGTGATTATAAAAACACTACAAACAGAATTAAAGGAAATAATAATAAAATCCAGAGCTTCCCCTTTTGTTTAATGTTACCCTGCTTGATTACGGAAGGCCATATCTGTAATGTTATTTATGTTATGATACGTCCTTTAGAAATGGCAGTATAATGGGAAGGGAAACATACAAGGCTTGCAAACGGCTGATCATCTACGCTTTGTGCTTATAATTACTTTAATGGTGTCTCCCGGTTTTATACAAGCGTTTTACATTCTTAATGCTTGTATTAAGGATATTGCGGTTGTGAAAATGAGACGAGCATTCATTTGATCTTAGACTTCAAGTTTTGTTAACGATGGCTACACGTAAATAATTTATTGTGTTCCCTTACAGTGTGTAATGAAAATTCTTATAAATATATCATTGAATAACATATATTCAGACAACACATAAAAAAAAAAAGTCATTAACAAATACATCGAAGAAGTAGATCGGGATGTGGACCTGAAATGGCCTCCACTCAGCAATGCAGTTGACACGGGGCAAGCCAGCGGGGTGTGCTGGACAGCGTATTCTGCCACTTGTTGCAGATGATACAAATACCTACGTTATTAATATAATGAAATATTATTATAAAAATAGACATGTTACAAGAATAAAAGTAACAACTTCTTATGAATGCAGGACATAACATTGAATGAATGAATATGAATACCCGGGCCGACGCACGACGACGTAACATGTATCTTATCTTAATAAATAATTTTGACGACTGGTTAGTCTAGTGGGCTGCTATAAAGCTGAAGGTCCTGGGTTCGAATCCCGGTAAGGGCAAATATTGGTATGATGGATGAGCATGAATATTTGTTCCTGAATCTTGAATATTTTCTATGTATTCAAGTATTCATATCTATTACATATATCGTCATCTAGAACCTATAACATAAGCCTTAATGAGCTTACTTGTTCTATTTGTGTAAGATTGTCTCCTAATATTTATATACATGTGTTCGTCAGTCACATATTTACTGACATCTTGTTTCCAATGCGATTTTGTTGGGTTTCATAGTTTGCATGGACGGATGCGGGACGTGCTATGTGTAGAAAACTAGTTATCATAGCGCTGGCCAGCGCTTGTGCCGTACAGCACGCTGGACTGCGAGGCTAGGCTGACCTCCAATTCCACGACCATTGTAATGCGCGTGCAGTCTTGAGCATTTAGTTCCCTATAATGTAATGTGTACTGAGTGGTTTACAAACAGTTTTTGATTCACACTTATATGCTCAATCAGCATTACAACAAAAGTTGGTAAGGACTTTTATTCCATTAACGTATAGGTACTTACGTAAAGTTAGTGCCGCTCTAAAAAGGATTTACAGTACATACGTATGGTGCTACGTTCCCGCACTAGTGCGGAAAAGAGCACCTTCCGTGCATATGTCAAAACGTTAAAGAGCCAAATGTACTTTAAAACGTTGTACGATACACGTGCGAATAGGTAATTCGCAACTCGTGTCGATTTAAAACACTACCTTCGGTCGTGTTTTAATTCATCACCAGTCGTTGCGAATTTCGTATTTTCGGCACTTGTATCGTAAATAACTATTACTCAAGTTCATTTATTTAGTTTTTCCAACAATGAAAATAAAAAAAAAGTTTCACAACGTGTTACGTTTCTAACAAGAAACCTTTTAGGACTATTGTATTATCTTACATCGTAACGTAACTTCTCAATTTCGCGCTGACGCCACATTATTACTGCAACTTTTACGGCCAAGGAAATAAACAAACTATTATTTTCGTAGCTAAGCCGAGCTACGACAAAGCCCTCACTAGCACCTTAAACATATAACTTTCCCTATACCATACGTAAGCACACTACAAACGATGAAATTTGTCACCTCCATGCGTCGTTATCCTCAATGCTGAGGGTCGTGACCCCTTGCCATCATTTTAAGAATAAGAATAAGAATATTTTTAGTGACCATAAGTTTAAAAAACAATTTTCTATAGACACAGTGACTTCCACACTAGGCACAGCCTGTATCGTGGTAGTCAGATCGAACACGTGAGTTACAAAAATCATGTGGCTATTAGAATCAGAGATCGGAAAAATTTGCGACATTGTTTGCAATTATGTGGACATGACTCCAAAATTAATCAAAATGTTAATTAATTATTCATTGAAATATAATTTGAATTATTGGAGATAATAGTTTATTTATAAAGTGCTTATAAGCACGTATATACTATAATAACTTTAAAAAAAATGACGTTACGACGACGGTGAATTACATAAATAATTATTAGCAAAAGGTTCGTATTTAAAATGGGTATCGTTTCCGTAAATATTTAAATATAATAAAAAAATAACGATTTTAAACTGACACGATTACTTACACTAGAAATAATACCCAATAACATGGTATATTACGCTATGGTTATTATTTCTGACGACGAAGTTTTATAGTTCTACAGATATAAAACCTCCGTAGATTCATTTTTTCTTAATATATATATTTTGACGTTTATAGTTACCAAATTCGTCATAAGTGTCATAATTACCGTACCTAAATTACCCTCCGTAGGTATCTAAAAGGTAGTAATATTAAATAATGGCTTGTTCTGTACAATCTTTACTGATTGGTACTGAATATCGCCAGTTTAAAAACGAATCAATGGCGAAAATAGAAATAAATATAATACGACGTGGAAATGGTATACAAATGCGTATTTATATTTATAGTGATATAAATTCAAACAAGTATACAGATACTAAATTAATTGATTTTCGTTTTTCGCAGGAATAAAAAAAAAATGTTTATGCCGCTGCTATCTAAACTTTAAAGAAAGGTGTTTGAAGTTTCTCTTGAAACTAATCGATCATCAAAATTCGATGAATGTTGGGAAATAGTAATCGCTCTCATTCGTAAATTTCAATGCAACGATGATCAAGGTGACTTTTCTACATTACTAAGTTGATGGTTAAATGCACTAAGAACTATGCATGTAAATTACTATTGACTGTATTGATTTCTATTTGTATTTTGTATAAAAAGTCAATGTTTGTTTTAGAAGTGCAAACCTCAAGATGACGGTGATGATACCAAAACACACACCATGCATATGCATATACACCACATGTATATGCACCACGGACACAAAAATGCGTATTATGTTAAAAGCGATACCATTTAAAGCGATACCAAAGCTCCTTCCAGGATTACCACGTTTAGACAAATGAACCCAAACATTCCCTTACCACCTCAACCCGTAATCACACGATGGGGTAGGCATTGGATCCAAGCGGCATGTTATTATAATGATAATTTTGCAGCAGTAAAGAGAGTTATAGAAACATTTCCCAATCATGATAGTGTATATGTCCGCAAATGTAAACAGATTATGCAGTCGGATGATGTAGTTGACAATTTACGCTTCATTTCACAACATTTCCGATACATTTTGGCTGTAATAAACAATTTACAGTCTTCTTCAAATACTGTCAAACATACTTTAAGTAAAATAACAACTATATTAAATAATCTGGACAGTATACCAGGAGCCGTAGGTAACCGTTTGCAAACTAAAATGAAAGCCGTACTTAACAGAAATCCCGATTTTGAGGTTATCGCCCAGAACTTACAACAGAAAGTAAATTCTGAATTATGCTGGAATGATAATATTCCTATAAAACTACTGAAATTTGCCCCATTAACATCAGTGCATTGCGAGCGGAGTTTCTCAGCACTTAAGTATGTTTTCGATGTAAAAAGAAATAGACTAACAGCAGAAAATTTGGAAAAAATACTGTCAATTTTTTTAAATAAACCTATACTTTAACAAACTTTTGTATTTATTGACTAGGAATCAAATTATATGTCAAGTAAAAAATTAATTAACTGAATAACATTTTGATTGATTTTGGAGTCATGTCCAGTTGTCCACATAATTGCAAACAATGACGCAAATTTTTCCGATCTCTGAATTTAGAATAGATGTCAAGGGGTTATTTTTTACAAAGCGGGCAAAAACATGCAAGTGTGAATGCGCAATGTAGTGTGAGTATTGAGTGAATGAATGTAGGAGTGTGTGTAGTGTTAATGTAGGAGAGGGAAGGATGCAAATAGCTCTTTACTTCAGGCCTTCTTCAGCCTGTTCATAAGTCCAGGACAATAACAGCTCCCGTATGTTTTAGCCGCTGCAAGTGTGTTTTCTCTCTAATGTTAAATCTCTTTAATGATCCGCCAAATTTGTATGCTCGGCGACATGCACGGATTCGTGGAGCTTGATATCAAGGCGGGTGCGGTTTTGGTCTTTCCATCGGATTGGACTGCGTCGTCTTGGTCTTCTCACTTCCACCTTGCCTTGAAATGTGTCACACAAACTGAAAAATACGCAATTATAGTTCTGAGATCATTAAAACTATAAAGAATAAGGCCGCTGCTATCTAACCTACTTCACAGTCCCTGTGTCAGGTCCCTTTTGAGGAAACTAAATTTCGTGAAAATCAACATCCAACTCAAGGCACCTTACTTGGAAGATTCAAGGTCAAGTTCTAAAGACGACACGTGACTATGATAAATTGATGGACATATGAAATTTTCGGTGTCCATTGATCCCTTCAAGGATCCTTCGATTCTTGCAAAACACGCCTTGGTATTACAGACAAGTTTATGTCTCCCCCACACAAGCAAACGAGATGCAACACTCTAGAGAAATGACTTTTTGGACAAATGTCGATAAACACTTCTGTGACATTTGAGATGTAATTTTACTAATAACTTCATTATTTCGCCTTTGAGATATCTCATAACTGTCCCATGCCCTCAAATACCTTTTAAGCTAAAACATATTCACTGCCAAGAATCGCTACGCGCTACGTTCGTCGCCGATTTCATGGTTTTCCCGCTAAGTACCGAAAAGCGCGTACGTCGTAGGTGATCGCTAGGCGGGCTTCTGGCAGTGAAAGCGTTGACCCTTTTAAGCAAGTTCTAACAATGATAAACTAGTATTCAGTTCCTTTACTAACGTTTCTGTTTTTTGCAGACAGCGGTCAAACAGGAGACACATTCGTGTCGACACGCCACCAAGAAGACTAATCTACACAAAAACCAGAACCAAAAAGTTATACCTTGTAAGTTACATTCATACTTATCTTGTACAGGGCTTTACCTGCTGTAAGAGTTATTCCACATGTTTGTTTCGTATATTATTTAATCCCCGTGTGGTGTTGGGTAAGAATAGCACCACCCTCTTTCTTCCTGTGGGTGTCGTAAGAGTCGACTTAGGGAACAGGGTTGATCACTGTCACTGCTATATCACAATCTGTTGATCTTTTATACCCACATTTATGCGATTTTCATTACGAGTTTCATGTGCTCTGCCTACCCCTTTTAGGGATAAAGGCGTGAAATAAATGTATGTGTTATTTAATTAGGTGGTTATCATATTGCCGCCACATCCCACCGCGGCGTACGGAGTGACGGTTCGCAACGTTGTATGCCAATACCTGAGTTTGTTTATAAATTCCGCACGGTACTTTACACTGCACCGCACCTTCGCCCGACGAAATTTGTACGCGGCTGTGCACACACGGACACCGGACACTGACGCCGGCCGGACAGACAAACGATTTTCGGCCCAAGCTGAAGCTTAGAACTTAGTTCGCTTCGCTGGCTCGTTCGATAAATACACAAACCATGGCGGTCTCATGTCAATCACAAACTGAAATCAAATCAAATCAAATCAAATAATCATGTTAGTATACAGTTCCTCAATTTTAGAGATTACAGTTCAACATGGACCCTGTAATGGCACAGCAATTAAATAACTTGTAGTTAAGTACTAATTATTAGTGTTACATCATGTTAACAATGTAAAATAATAATAATAATGACAACTAATAATAATAATGAAACCAAATGCAAACTGCGATCAAAGCCTGAATGTTTTCATAACAAGCTTGGGACAGATTGTTATTACACAATAAAGCATTCAGGAGACGGCGCAACCTGATTGTTAGTAGGTACTTTGAGTTGGGAACTTCAGAGATGTATCCCCTGTCCCGACATGTCGTAACAACTTTATACTAGTAGCTTTATGAGCTGTAAAACTCGCAAGTATCTTGAAAAAAAAAACAAAAAAGAGATTCGACTAAAAAAACTATACCTATAGTTAGCGGACTTGCTTTCACATTTCACGCAAAACCGGTAGAGAAATGCGACCTTTAGAGGAGAACAGCGCGATAGCGGGACACCGGACAAACGATTTTCGGCTCAAGCTGAAGCATAGAACTACTTAGCTTCGCTCGTTCGACCAGAGGGGCTAACGGGAAATGAAAACGAACTTCGTTTGTGTATCTCCGTCTCTGTCGCATTTTCTAATTCGGGCAACAGAGACGGAGATATTCGAACGAAGTTCGTTTTCACTTTGCGGTAGCCCCTCAGAGCTATAACCACGAACTTCGTAAGTCGAAGTTCGGGTATTTCCATCTCTATCGCTATATAAACTTTGAGTTTCGATTTTCGTCGTAGCGCTCAATAGTTAATACCGAATGTACGAGTGTCTAAGGTATGTTTTTATAAAAAGATAAAGTATGAAACATACGGAAAATATAAAAATAGTTTAAATCTATTTATTTCACATAAAGTACCTACTTAGGCACAGGACCGAGACGAGTGGCGGAAAGGAGGGGAGGCCTTTGCCCAGCAGTGGGACACAATATAGGCTATAAAAATAAAAAAAATGGTACCTACTTTACTAAATTACATATTTCGCAAAATTCTATGCGAGATTATGTGCGCGGATTATTAAAATACGGAGTATAAATTAGGCTTTCAAAGCCTTTAATTTTGAAAAGGTCTTTAGGAAAGTCACTCTGCATTGTTGGGGTAGCTCTAAATGTCAATTTTTTTACGGGAAAATTACAGTTGAGTTGTCCTAACTTTCGATAACTTACTTGATCAGCCCTCTGACCTAACCTAACAGAACGAGTGCGCACAACACATTGCCATCATATTACAAAATGTCGAGCCAGATGGACCTCCAGCATTCTGCGGTGACTTAGATGTGTGTGTAATGGATACGACTGACACTGATGCAAGCTTCGTCCTAATTGGCTAATTGGCTTCACGATTGTCACCTGAAGGTTACATTGTTTATTCATTTCGCATTTCAAACGCAGTCCACACGCTTACGACAGTAACTGTGGCATCCAATGTAAGTCGGTCCCGACTTGCTTCGTCCACATGGCACCGATTTAGCTGCGCGTACGTCGCATGAAAAATCTGACATTGACGCATTGCCGTGACGTAACGCACTGATATACTCAGTAGTTTACTACAGTATTAATATATTTTAAACGTCCGAATATTCTCAAAAACTCAGTGGCCAGTTAGCTGACAGCTCCAATTCGGAGACCGAGGGCACAGCACGGCTATCACGCGACGGCGCGTGAGCTCTTTCGATTTTCCTCGCACTATCTGTCTCTCTCTTGTTAGAACACTCAGAACAAGAGGTAATGGTGCGAGAAAAATCGAGATTATGTCGCGGCCGTTCCATTATAGACGTGCTGTTCTCCACTTGGTCGCATTTCTCTACCGATTCTCGTGAAAGGGTCTAGCAGGCTAAAAAGTAGTTGTGTATCCCATTAGGTTATATTTTTAAGACAATCCTTAAAAGTTTACTGTTAGGAAAAGAAATAAAAAAAACTATAAGTATAATGAAAAATCTCAGTTGCTTACATTCATATTCATTTCACATCATCAGCCTATATACGTCCCACTGCTGGGCACAGGCCTCCTCTCATGTATGAGAGGGAACGGGCAGTAGTCCCCACGCTGGCCCAGTGCGGATTGGGGACTTCACATACACCTTTGAGTTTCTTCGCAGATGTATGCAGGTTTCCTCACGATGTTTTTCCTTCACCGAAAAGCTAACGGTAAATATGAAATCATATTCCGTACATAAATTCCGAAAAACTCATTGGTACGAGCCGGGATTCGAACCCACGACCGCCGTTTGACAGCCATATTCATTTATTTCGTATTAATTATGATTGACAATCATTCATTACATTATAAATATCACAATAAGATGATGATAGATGTCAAAAAAATCTATAAATCTAAGTTTCTACTACTCCAGGTAATACGAGAATGTTATATTTACTTATAAACAAGATGCTGATTACTGACAGGTTTTACATAACATTACAAATAAACAAAACAAATGAAAATTCTCAGAAACTGTACTCGGTAACCTATCGAAGTTTCGAAAAACACTTGCCCGATTTTCACTTGTCCGAAAACGGTAAACCGAATTCTCATAATCCATATACTCCGTTCACCATACTTATGAAATGTCGCTGGTTTGTTTTCCCACATTATCGTTTATCGTCCCAAAACTCAATAACCAGAAGAACGATTGCCAACTTTATTATTTTACAACCGAATTGTTAACCACCTTTTTATATTTCCGATGCTACCTAAAATCGAAATATCATTTTCCCTCATTTCATTTTACTGCAACGATTAAAAAACATTTAGATATGCTAAAAACCCTACAGATGCACCCTTTCATATTGCGATGCGAAAATAAACTTTCGCTAATAACGCTTTCGCTAACCCAACTTGGGTTCGATTTAAAACTGTGACCTTACAAAATAAACAATTGATAGAAAAGGGGATTAGATTAGGTCAAAACATTTAAGCAACTCGAGTGCTGCACAAGTTCTTAAAAAGCCCATAAAGGGCTCGAGGCTAGCCCCCACACTAAAAAAAACAACAAATGATCGTCAATGGTATTATTTGTAGGTTAGGTTAGGGTTCACTTGTGTCCCTTAGAGCGAAAGTAGGCACCCCGCGAAGCGGGGTGACGTTGACACGCTGGCGGTTAGGTTAGGTTACATGCTACAATTTTGATTTTTTGATATAGCGGGATATTAACATTTCGGACTTAATACTTTTCGGTACTAAAAACTTGTTGGCAAAGGATCCTTCGGAATTTTATTAAGTGTCTATTCGAATCTCAAGCGAAACAAAATTGCAACGACCTGCGAATTGGGAAAATAATAATATGGGAAATGTGCTTTAGGGCAAACAAAAATTCGGCCAACTAATAAAAAGGGAAACGTTTTCGGGATTTTAATATTCAGAATAACGATTTTCGAGCTTATGATAGGTAACCACTGTATTCGTATAGTAAGTATAATTTGTTTTTTTTTTAAGAAATAAAACATACGAGTACAAATCTTTTGGACGCAACCCTGAAAAAGCTAGAGTCAACCACAGACCAAGCTTCTTTCTCATCGCAGATATAATAATATCAACAAATATTATTACATTGTACCTACAGCCATCCATACTTCCATACTTAATATTCTAAATAGGAAAGTGTATGTGTTTGTTTGTACGTCTTTCACGGCAACACGGAGCGACGAATTGACGTGATTTTTTAAGTGGAGATAGTTGAAGGGACGGAAAGTGACATAGTGACCCCTACAGGGTTGAAATGGGGGAGGGGGTAAAAGTTTGTATGGAGCTGCGATATAAACGAGTTCCACGCGGACGGAGTCGCGGGCAGAAGCTTGTATTAAATAACAAGTTTGGAACCAAATAAGCCGATTCAATTTATGAACAAGCAGTAGGTACTCACACTTTACTTGAGCTTCACTCTGCGCTAATTAAATGTAGTCTAAACTCAATTCATAGCATTTGTGGAGGACTCCGTAACTACGCGACTACGCAAATAGTTGCCAATTTACTGAGAATGTGTTGCGTATGGAAATGTTGGTGTAAACATTTATTGTATACATGAAAGGACAATGTGAGCACTACTATCCCCGCAAATTATTATTCCTACATAGGAGAAATATACTGTGTGTTACCGGCATGAGGGCATTTATTAAAACTGATAATAATATGTTTCATTAGCAATTGTTTGCAATTAATTTTACAAAATACAAACCTTCAATGGTCTAGGTGTATGACGCCCTAGCCTACTAAACAAAGTATGAAGAGCTGTCATTTACACTTACATGACAATTTACTTTGCTGTACCTTGCTGGCAATTTCAATTTTGTCATAAAATTTATGAAGTCGGAATTATAGTTAATTATCTGTATTAAGGTCATGATTAAGTTAAAGAACTCCGTTAATTTACCCTATTTAAAAAAAAGCCCGCCTACCGGTAACGCACTGTATTTGCTAGTCAATGTATAACCGGTTCATAACACATCACATCACATCATCAGCCTGTATACGTCCCCGACTGCTGGGCACAGGCCTCCTCTCATGTATGAGAGGTTCATAACGTATGACGCAAAATACGCGACATTGCACTATGATCTTAATATTCTTAGCGTAGTAGTGAAGGGAAGATCAACCTTTGCAGCGCTATTCTATAACAAATTCGTGAAGTCTCCTTCAAAGAAGAAACATATGAATTTAATTAATTCTTATAAATTCGTTTGTTATAAAACTTATAAAATATGTTAAACTGACACATTTAATAAATAAGGAAAAAATATTTTGGATTTAAAAAAATAAATGTACAAACACACACATTAAATAAGTATTATATAGTCAGACTAAGAATTATAAAATAACTTCAAAACGAATTGTATAGAACGTACAGAATATAGCATTGTTGAAGCGTTGAGTGCCTGATGAAAATAGCGTTTATATTTGTAACAATTGAAATATGATTTGTTTTTAGTACTTTTAAGATACAGTGGTCTATTGTCAAACTTCTCTACTAAGTCCATCGACATGTGTTACAATAATTCTGAGGTCTAATTATCAGTGATAGATTCAATTAAACAGAGATGTGTTCTCATAAATCTATTAATCAAAAATGCATAAGTATACATAGTCAGGTAGGCTTTTGTTTTTGTTTAGCCTTTTTACGAGGGCTTAAAAGGTGGCTTTATAGGGTCCGAACGCCCTTGGCCACGGATTTGATAGGTACCCAAACTTACTCCTAATAGCCCTTTCAAGCGCGGGTTGGGGACCGGCGGGAGAAAAATCCAACTTTCCATTATCATTACCTAAAACAGAAGCGCCATTATATTAATCTCAGAAATCGCGATTTTATGAAAATTGGGAATTAAGGTTATTTTCGTGAGTTTAGCAAGCTACATAAGTATCTAAGTATTTGAATGAGATATACTGGGGTGATAAATATAAGTCTAAACAATTTTTTTTTTTTTTAATTAGTATCGGTTTGGTATTTGTCGCAGTGCGAGTGTAATTTACCATTTTCGTTTTAATGGTTTGGTTATGGTTATTACCAAAGTTACTATATTCAGAGAAAGTGATCGGCGGGTCATCACAACACAATTTTAATATCAGTAAAGGGTGTTTATATGCTAACCACCCAGATGCAGTGGCTTTTCAATTTGTATAATTTTAAATTGAAACAGAGCCTCATTTAAACGACATGATACAGAGAACAAAATACTGAGTGCATCAAAAATGGGATGTGAACCGATCAAGGGCATATTCGCTACGTATCGAACTAAGGCCTCCACCCACCGGACGCGTGTGCTGCGCGGCGCGAGTGCTGCGCGGCACACGCGCAAGTTGTAAAGCATTGAAACTACACTTCAAACACACATCGAACGCGGCACACGCGCAGCACCCGCGCAGCTGCAGCGCAGCACACGCGCAAGTTGTAAAGCATTGAAACTACACTTCAAACACACATCGAACGCGGCACACGCGCAGCACCCGCGCAGCTGCAGCGCAGCACACGCGTCCGGTGGGTGGAGGCCTTTACGCCGCGCGTCGCCATCTCAGGTTGCTTTTACACCAGAGATGTGCTATGCTTGCTATGCTATGTTTTCGTACATTTGAAACTTAGCAGTAGCTGGAGCGACGTTCAAATGTATGAAAACATATAGTCCATTGAATAAAAAGTTCTAGAGTGCGTGAGTTAGTAACGTAAGATGTTTCTTCGGAAACATGTCAAGAGTCCCTAGGTAATAAACATACTAAAACCCCGGGACACTAGGAGGAGCCCCGGAGTGGGGGGAGGGGGGGAAAGGGTCAATTTTTTCATTTTACGCTTAAATCTCAAAAACGGTACATGTTAGAGAAAAACTTTCAAGGAAAAGTTGAAAGGCCATAAAATTATCTACAAGTTGTACCTAAATATTTCTTTCCTATATCCTACCGTTTCTGAGTTACACGCAGTAAAAAATGATTTTGGCTCAAACAATTTCCCCATACTACATACCCATGTTTATCACATCAATCGATCAAAAAATATTTCTTTCTTCCAAAAAACTCAAATGTGCAACTTGTGACCGGTACTGATAGATTGCTCTTAATTAGGTCTATAATTGGTAAAGTAAACACATTCCTCCATGGAATCCTTTAGGAGGAATCGATGTCAAAATATTATATTAGGGTAGTTTGAATTACTGAACTTGATCTTTTTATTTTTTCTTCCAAAAAAACTCAAAAGTGCAACTTGTGACCGGTACAGATAGATTGCTCATAATTAGGTCTATCATTGATAAAAATACCAGATTCCACCACGGAGGCGTTTACGGGGAATTGAATTTTATTAGGGTAGTTACGATACTTGAACTTTTTATTTTTTTTCTTCCAAAAAGCTCAAAAGTGCAACTTGTGACCAGTACTGATAGATTGCTCTTAATTAGGTCTATCATTGGTAAAAAAAACACATTCCTCCATGGAAGCCTTTAGGAGGAATTGATTGTCAAAATATTATATTAGGGTAGTTAAGCAACTTGACCTTTTTATTTTTTTTCTTCCAAAAAGCTCAAAAGTGCAACTTGTGACCGGTACTGATAGATTGCTCTTAATTAGGTCTATAATTGGTAAAAAAACACATTCCTCCATGGAAGCCTTTAGGAGGAATCGATTGTCAAAATATTATATAAGGGTAGTTTGAGTTACTGAACTTGATCTTTTTATTTTTTTCTTCCAAAAAACTCAAAAGTGCAACTTGTGACCGGTACTGATAGATTGCTCATAATTAGGTCTATCATTGATAAAAAAACCAGATTCCACCATGGAGTCCTTTATGAGGTCAGTAGCCAAACTAAAGCCAGACATAAGCTCTCTCCCACCCACGGAAAGTGCGGCAAAACAGCATTCCCGGCGCACTTACTATCAAGTACAACAGTGGCTTGGGAATGAGCTGCCTCCACAAGAGTGGGGATGGCAGTCTGTGGGAAACACCCTGGAGCCCATAAAAACCGAAGATCCACCAGCACCAGAGGCCTTACTACAGACCATATTTTGCCGTTGCACTAAAGATTGTGCTAGCGGCAAATGTGGATGCCGAAAAGCAATGCTCAAATGTTCAGCGGCATGCCTTCATTGCCAAGGGAAATGCCTTAACAGCGTATCCATTCAGGAAGATGATGATGATGGTGATGGTGATGACGAAGAGCTTCACCACGAATCACCTACATCTGAGGATGAACAAATAATAGAAGAAGAACTCTTAACAGGACCGTCCCAACCCAAAAGGATGAAAAAGTAGTCATCATCATCATCATAATCATCATCATCATCATCGTCATCATCATCATCATCATCATCATCATCATCATCGTCATTTCTTACAATCCACAACAAAAACGGAGAAAAAAACGGTCGTCTGCGGGCACCCTAAGTTGGTAAAATAAAAAGTTTTCGAATTTTTCACCTTTCATGGGATGTAGCTCGAAAACGGCAGCGAATAGAAAAAAAATATTGAGGTACAACTTGTAGATAATTTTATGGCCTTTCAACTTTTCCATGAAAGTTTTTCTCTAACATGTACCGTTTTTGAGATTTAAGCGAAAAATGAAAAAATGGACCCTTTCCCCCCCTCCCCCCACTCCGGGGCTCCTCCTAGTGTCCCGAGGTTTTAGTATGTTTATTACCTAGGGACTCTTGACATGTTTCCGAAGAAACATCTTACGTTACTAACTCACGCACTCTAGACCCCCCTTGGAGGGACTCATTCAATGGACTAATAGCATAGCATGCATATCCAACAGACCATCTATCGACCTTCTAAGGAAGAATTTTGGCCGAAGGGAGTCAAGTTACCTGACACCACGAAATTGCGCAACACGCCGCTGTAATTGTGTGTTTTGAAGTAATGAATAAGTTTATATTGATATGTATGTTAGTCTTTAAGGTATTTGTAATATGGGCCTTGTTGCCTGATTTAAATAAATAAATAAATAAAATATCACGTTTCTGTTTCTAGTTTAACTTGTTTTGGAGTTATATTATAAGTTTTCTATATTGATAGGTACATGTATCTGTCTGAAATAAAATATTATATTTCATTTTCATATTTTGAGTATGTGGGACGGCGAGAGGTTAAACAGTGAATGTGATACAGTTCCTGATCCTCAGCGATATAACCATATTTTATAAAAAAATACAGGTCGCAGGAGTCCACTGGATGCGGGTGGCTCAGGACCGGTCACTTTGGCACTCTATGGGGGAGGCATATGTCCAGTAGTGGACGTCTTTCAGCTGATTAAATAATGATGATGATGATAGCCTTATCTAATAGACAGCCATTGTTTCAGTTGACTACAATCGAGTGGTGCTAAACGCAGTGGACCGGGAACCAGATTCGGATTATATTAATGCTTCCTATATAGATGTAAGTACTATTTAAACATATTTGTATATATATATATATATATATAAGTTTACTTTACCTTATTCCACATAAGATAAGAAAAAGCGAGCGTTAACCGCCATGCGATTTCAACGGAAACCATTTTCAAACGCAAAAATATTAGTATGGTAGGTATGTTTGAAAACTCTGATGTTAGCTGGAATGAGGTATAAATGCAGATGCAGTATTACAGCTTCAATAAAATGTAGGCATTTGTTTTGCATGCATGTGCAAAGCTGAAAATCAAACAAAAGAAATTAAAATGGTATCCAGGCAACTCGGATCGACACGTGTACACTTTCTATGGTTTCATCCCAGTTTTAATTAAATTCACAGAGTGATCTTACAGGCAAAGAAGTCCCTGAAAGTTATTTGAAAGGGGAACTTATGAGCTTATTATGTTATCTACTCGCACTTACAGCATACAAGGCAGACGCTGCTCGTTGTCGCATCTTCAAGTTTAAAATAAAACGAAATCTTAAAAAAACACTTATTCGAACCAGTGCCCTTTCGATAGGCATGGCCGATTGCTCTAAACCAACTGAGCTATCGAAGCCGTTACTCGGTCCAACGAACTTTCAACCAGTTCCGTTAGGACTTCTTCAGCGATCCCTTTAACTTAAACATTATAATTTCCATATCAGATGCTACTGCATTACAAGATGTATGCCGACACATCCCACGACAATACTATATGAATGTGTTTTGCAACCTGCGCACATAATATTATTTCTTAGACATAACCTCTCACAACTCAAAATAAAAATGTTGCATCTCGTAATTATTTTGGTGTCAACCCCTTTTTATTATGAAACCTTAAATAAAAATTCTGAGAACTTAAAATTAACATTATTAAAGAATCATCCGGTTGTAAATTCCAACGACAAAGTCTATCACTAAGCCACTAACTGGTTTTCAAGGCGGAGATGTGGCTGGATCCGTATTAACTTGAAGAAACCGTCGCCATGTTCATTCGTGACTTGGAATATGAAATTTACTGAAAAATAAACTGCTTATTCAATATTTATGCTTTGAGACGTCGGGTTTTGATTTATTCTCTACTGCTTTTCGGTCGGTAACCCTAAAATACCGATAAAGTACAGAATTTCTAACATTGCATGAGAAATGCGATTTGAAATCAAGGGTTGTACCTAAGCATTGATTATTTTGGTCGAGTTGGTAGTGACCCTGTCTAAGGCAGCGCCGTTCAGGGATAATTTATTTGGGTGAATTATGAGCTATAGGACCGTCATTAACCTTTTCACCTCCAATCAAGACATCCCTAGATGAGACAGTGCGACGCCATCGCCATTGTCACAAGAGAACAAATACACATACAGACCTACTTACCTACTGAAAGACTGACCGTGGCTTGGACAGCGTACGCCATAACACTTTTATACAATTTGTTTTTCATCTAGTTATATAATGTTTTTCTAAAGAATATATTTTAATGTGAAATGTGCTACTATTTAAAATTTATTGGATTAATTTTACTTAGACTTAAGTTTTATCATTTTATACACTTTATACACTTTTAATTTTTAAACTATTATTATTATTATTATTATTACAAATTATTTCAATATTTTAGAAAATTATTATTATTTTATTATGTCTAACTTTCTACCTAGTCAAATGTATTTAAACTTGTTTTATATTTTAAATTTTGTTGTATTAATAGTAATTAATTAATTGTAACATTTGCTACGCCCTAACGGGGTCCTGTGCATTGTCTAGCCTTAAGTTGCATGTGTCAATTGTACAAGGTTACAAATAAATAAATTGAAATTGAAATTGAACACCTATAGTCGTTCTTAGTGCGAGCATCACACAACACATTGAGGTGTTCTTGGCGTTCAAAGGCTTAAATATATAAAAAAGCGTACGGGACCCAAAACACTCTTAAAAGCTTATCACGAACTGGTGGATTAATAAATATTATTTACTTTCCCGCCCGTGCCGGGCTCGGCAATCGGGTCACGTAACCGTAATGAGTGCCGCGAATGTTAACTCACAGATGTGTCTAGACTAATATTTAGACTAGACGGACGTTGGCACGTTATATTCAACTATTTTGTTTCGTTTATTCTTGAAAAAATACTTAAATATACTAACAGAATTCATGGGTGGTCAAGAAATGGGTGTTCCTTGTTATTACGTCCCTTTTCCCACCCTAAAACTAAACTTAACGATTGGCGGTTGAGAGTAAGATTTCAAAACATTTGAGTGTTGAGATCAGCCAGGAACCCGCCTAGCGGGTGCCTACGCTGTACTTGCTTTCCGTTACATACGAGGAAAATCACGACATCGGCTGCAAACGTAGTGCATAGCGATTCTTGGCAGTGAATCTGTTCTTGAAACCCATGGCTCATGACCCTTATGCTTCTTTGAGCAATTTCTGCTACAAAGCAAAAAAATGCTGCTATACGCGCTACGGCGTACTCGTAAAACACAGGCGTTAAACATAGGGTCTGCATTACGCAAACACTTTCACTGTCAGAAACCCGCCTAGCGGGCCCTCTGTTCCTAGGCGCTTTGGTCTGCTTAGTTAGTGGGAAAATCATCAAACCAACGTGTCATGAATGCTCCACACAATGGCCCATCATGGCCCATCATACAGGACGCGGTTATGCGGTGGATCGAGACGTATCTAAATATGTCTTACTCCCTTTAACGCACAGTTGCGCCCTTTATGATGGGCCATGATGGGCCATAATGTGGAGCACGCTTTACAGACACTCTTACGTTTTCAATATCTTTGTATTTACTACCAGTATGTCTCTGTCTCGTGGGTTTCGCTCTTACTCATATTAAGCCCACATCACATTGGCGCGGCCTGGCCGCAGCGGACCATAGTGAACTTGTCTTTAGCTGTCGAATTTACCATTGTCCGCCTCCGCAGGTCGCGCCAGTGTGTTGCAGGCCTTATAATCAAAAGTCACACGACACACTGACACTCTTTCTTTAACTATACTAAGAATATTGTTTTTTTATCTCGAATAAATGTTCCTTTATTTCTAATAATAATAAACTGATAATTACCTACAAGAATTGAATACGTATGTAACGTTCGTCACTGGACGTTAAGGATGAGCCAGGGTAATATATATTTGAATATCATCACGAGATCCACTTATCCGAAATAGAAGGATTCCGCCGTTCCAGCGCTCTTTTATAAAATCAAATTGGAGCCCTAAAGGGGCCGCAATAAGCACAAATTAGGGCAATTTGTTGCGGTCACTATTGAGTCGTAATGGGGGAAGAGTGAATGGTCGGAGCAGCGCTTATCTGCTGCCCTAATAAAATAAGAGCCCGTTCTGATCAATTTAATTCGTCACTTTGTATCGCATTCACGTTTCATGCGGACAACCGTTTTTATTGGTCGATAGCGCCTGCATTGGGGACCATTTTCTTTGGTTGACAGCGGCGGGTGGGAGTTCACGTGGATATGTTCAAGTAGACCGTCTTCCTCCTGAGGAACTTTCTCGCTATCTTTTAATTAAACAATAGATTTCACTGCTCGTTATCAAAGTAACATCGACTGATGACTTTCATTTGTCACTATCCATGCACCCGCATGCTATATATCAACCTACTTACGAAAATGCGCCTGAGAAAGCGCGAAGTGCTGAACAAAATGTATCTCCTAGATAGGCAAGCTTTACGCCGCACGACAAGACGGGCGAGCTGTCAAAAAACTATGGTGTCTCCCGCCACGACAGCTTGCGAGTCGTGTCGCGCAACATTTCGCCTGTGTCTAATCGTGGTCTTAAGATTACATTGTCCGTAGTTGTTTCGGTGTCCGTTGCAGTTGTTTGCATTTCAAAAAATTAATACTAGACGTGTTTCTTGTTCACAGAGTATATTAAAACCAAATGCGTACATAGTGACGCAAGGGCCAACAGAAGACACAGTGCTGGACTTCTGGAGAATGATATGGCAAGAGCGGGCGGCTGCCATCGTCATGCTCACTAAGACATTCGACTTTATTAAGGTAAGGCTAGTCGCCAAAAAACAAGTAAAGGATCGACGTCAACGGAGCTTCAAGACGCATACATACTCGTACAAGAAGAAGAAGATACATGCAAGAATACACGACGGCGCTCGAACTCAGCTGCGGGAAAACTCGAGAGAGCTCGCGTGCCAGCTTGTGCTAACCATGCTGGTGGGTATAAACCATTCAACCCTCTTGCACTTGTATTCTTACCAGAAGGGACAAACGCTTTATGTATGATCATATTAGCTAGGCTGGGCGTCTTTCGGTACGAGTTTTAAACATACACACACTTAGGCTGTAGGTTATAGTTGTACGCGGGCTGGGTTTCCGCAACTCGACGTCATATCTGCGCCTATTTTGCGTGTGGGAATTGGCACTACTATTATTCGTGCCAGCCCAGTTCCACCAGGAAGCCTAGCAGACCCTTTGTATTGCCGACAGCCTCCGGTGGTGACCCCGGTGTTCCGAGGTGCTTTGCCCGGTATACTGCCACCCCAGGGCATGTCAGGATGACGTGGGCGGCTGTCTCTTACTCTTCCATGCAGGCTCTGCAGAGATGACTGTCTGTAATACCTAAGGTGAAAAGGTGTTTGTTTAATAGTGCATGACCAGTTATGGCGCCTGTCAAGAGACGGAGTGCCGGCCTCTTTAGTTGTTTTACCGTCCTTGACAATCCGGGGTTGATTGTCGGGAGGGCTTCCCTGGTTTGCCTGCAGGTGCAGGTTTAAACTCCAGTGTGGTTTATCATTAAAGTAAAAAGTTATGTATCTTAAACGATTTCAAAAATTCAAAAGTAGAATGGAATTTCTAGTTTATCCGGCGAGGTTGCCTGCGTTCTTTGCAATATGCGGGCGTGGCCGCTCGGGCAGCTAGTTTTGTATATGTTGCAGGGAAATGGTCAAAACAGAGATTTGATCAAATCTCTAAGGGATATGATCAAATCACGCAGGATGTTAAAATGGCCAATCCGTTTTAAGTATCATTTACCTAATACAAATCAGTAATTTGATCAAATCTCTGAATCTGTTTAGTGAAATGACGAAATCGGACAAAAAAGGCAACTCGTTTTTTCATTTCACTAGACTTGTTTAGTGATTTGATAAAATCCCTGAAACGCGTCAGTGAGTTGACGAAACTAACGCGATAAAGATTTTTCCGCTCTTTTATAAAAAAAACAACGGCCAAACAACTCTAACCTATCCGCCATCCGAGTCTAAGTCCCAGAACCGTTTAAATGACTAATGATTTAGGAGCCAATATCTGCGAGTTAGTTTCGTCAATTCACTGACGCGTTTCAGGGATTTATCACATCACTAAACAAATCTAGTGAAATGAAAAAACGAGTTGCCTTTTTTGTCCGATTTCGTCATTTCACTAAACAGATTCAGAGATTTGATCAAATGACTGATTTGTATTAGGTAAATGATAAAAGGGATTCGCCATTTTAACATCCTGCGTGATTTGATCATATCCCTTAGGGATTTGTTCAAATCTCTGTTTTGGTCATTTCACTGCGAGATTACAAATAAATTGGTACATGTAATAGTAACCTTTTCGGCACAAATATAGACGCACGGCTGAAAAATTGATCAAAGCATTATTTTATGTTCCATAGACACACCACTATACGATCTCGTAGCCGATCCTGTGGTTTTCCTCGTATGTAGCGGAAAGCGACTACGGCGTAGGCGCCCGCTAGGCGGGTTCTTGGTTGAGAAAGTGGTAACAGCTTGAATTGAATCCGTTTAAAAACTGTAACATGTATAGGAGAACAGCCGGTCAGACGCCGAAACATACGGATATACGATATATTTTTGCCGTAGCTGAAACTTCGCTCGCTCGATCAAATATCAAACACTTAAAAGATTAAGCTCGGAATGCTGGCCCGAACCGGATTTACAATTACAAAGCAGTTTATAAAGTAAATGAACGCTCAGTGGCGCCTTAACGAAATGAATGAGCTACCAGCTCCAGCCCATTGCCTCCGTTTTCTCCATCACGATTACACTGCAACTTAATGTTGGTAGTTCAACCCGGTTTCATTCACTCGCAAACTTAATGAAGACATACGTTAACCTTTTTGGTATTTTAGTATTCAGTTGTTTTGATGAAGATTTTTCATGCACGCCTCGTACATAGATATGTCCGTGAGATTCCAATACTTAATTAGAAATGGAAGTATTGGTAATATAGTCGAGGAATGAAAAGATTCGCCACCTTTAAATAAGATAAATAAAAAAAATATATACCTAACGGGGAAATCTTACACAAATCGACCTAGTCCCAAACTAAGCAAAGCTTGTACTATAAACATACTTATATAGATAAATAAATACTTACTACTACTTACTTACTTCGTTTCCGTGGACCCGGGTAATTATTTTGAATCCAGGCTATAAGCTATCTTCGTGCAAAATTTCACCCAAATCGGTTGAGCCGTTTAAGCGGGATTGAGCAACAAACATCCGAACTTTCGCATTTATTATATTAGTGGGATTAGAAATATTATTGTTTGTTAAGTTTATGCGCCCAATCATCATCATCCTCCTAACGTTATTCCTGGTTGTGCTCTAAAGGAGCCCGAAGTTGTTTATCTATGACGATGTTTCTAACAAATTAAACTACTAACTATACTTGAAAGGTTTAGGTAATTAACTTAATGTAAACTAAACAAACCACGTGACTTGGTCATTCAATCATTCATAGCATCCTTTTGTGTCTTATTGGCTGAATGACCAAGTCACTTGGTTTGTTTTGTTTACATTTAGTTAATTACCTAAACCTTTCAAGTATAACCCTTTATATATTGCAAACTTTTTGAATGCAAAATTTATATTAAATGAATCTAAACTAAGATATGGTTAGCAAAAACTCATAACTTTAATTTCGTGCACATTTCCAAGCAATTTAATCCGTACCTAGTCAAACTGCTGAGGAAAATCTGCCAACAACTCTGAAACATCCGAGACACAAAGGAATTCGCGTTCATAACGTCACGTTAGCCAACTGAATTAACTGAAAAGAAAATGCAGAACAATGATTTGCACTACAAGTGCGGTTGCGGACAATATTGTGTTAAGAACAACCGGAGTAAAGGAGATGCAACAGAACTATTATCGTCGTATAGATAGTTCAAAGTGTTCAAACCATGGCAGAAAAAACAAGGTATGACATATCGTCGGGAATGCCCGACGATGTTCCTCGTAACTTTTGTCTGGCAACTTTGCACACAAATGTTACCACTGACTGACAGATTCCATACAAACAAGGAGTTCAATTAATGCATGATTAGTATTTTTAAGAATGTGAGCTAGTATAACTATATATATTTGGGGTGAAAGGACAACTGCATAGATACAATATGTAGTTTAGCATAAATATTCTCATCGCATACACACGTCAGTCAACCTAGTCTTTAGTGATAAAATTTACGTGATACGGTCTTTTCATGAGAAAATCATCGTGAAAAGGTTTTCGTGAAAAAAAAATTCGTGATTTTTTTCAGTATTGCGACTATAATATTGATTGAAATGAAAGCACGTAAGTGAAGTAATGCAATTCATTCCGGTTCCTAATTTCCGCCATTTTTAAGATGCTGATGACATAGGCTCATGATGATGCTCTCTACTAACAAAATATGGATCAATGGTCTGAAATAAACGATTTTTTTTATAGGCAGGTTACGCTGACGTCAGAAGCTGTCACGGGAATGACATACCTTATTTTTCCTAGTGATTTCAGCCCGTGTAGATGCCCGGCGTCCAGCAAATTTATATGCCTCTTCCGTCTTATAACTTCGACAAAATAATGTACCTCCTTGTATTTACCTTCTTATGAAAGCAATAAAGATACTGATTACTGATTCGTAACGCTCACTCATGCTGTTCAACGCGATCGGCCGTCTAGCGTAGGCTACACACGATCAAACTCCGTTTTCGTTTTGCGGTAACATTAACTCTGCATAGTTACAAGCGCAGGCGCACACACACATACAACCGCGCGCAAAGATGTTGTGTTATCCACTAATATAAAACAATCTTCACAAACCCTCCGATATTCCGGGTACGTGATTGCAGTTGTGTCATATACATATTATTACAGTCGCTTAGCTTCCATTTTTCAGCCAATCAGTATCAAATCTGCGCTATTCAGTGCATTGAATAGTGTCAATTATAGGTATCAACAAGCTAAAATTAATAAAATCGAGTAAACTATGTACTTTTTATAAACATACTATTTCAAGCAAACTTGGAATATCTTACTCCAATCAACGACTCCTATAAAATGTACTCGTACTGCAGACCTCAACAGTGCTAAATTTCCAAGTAGACAACTTACGTGGTAAGTTACAGGAAACAATTTAATGATTCAAATTAATGCGACAAATATTTAGTTTTTCATGATTTTTTTAAATCCTAATAACGTATGTACGACAGCAATAAAATCATTTTATGCTCATGCTATGGAAAACGTGATAGTTTTTGTAGTTTGGTGACAACAAATTTACAGATTTTCTCGACGAGTGCATAACAGTATTCATGAAGGCCTTTTTTGCATGGAAAAAATACTAGGCTGCTGGATGAAAATGTTAGTTGCTAAAATTGCTTAAGCATCCCCAAATCTCACTGGACAGCAAACTCTTTTTTTATTTTTTATTTTTTTATTTTTTTTTATTTTTTTTATTTTATTTTTTTTAATGTGAATTTGCAATCGGACAGCAAACTCTTAAAATAATTTATTGTTAAAACCACCTGCGCGGTCGTGCCAGAGGTTTCCCTGGGTTTTCCCCACCGCGCATTCCGATCCCTTTATTGGGTTCATGCAGCATAAATCAACAGCCATGTTAAATAAAATACATATTCGAGTTGCCAGCATTGCTCTGTTGATTGGGCTCCAAAGCCGTCAGTATTTTCCGCACCGACGCCGCTCGCGATCGCTGCTCGCCGAGACGTGCTGACGAAATTTGAAAAACATTTTCCACCCTATTATTAATATCGAGGGTTAAAAGATTTCCAAGGTAAAAGACTGTTACCCGCAAATGGTTGAACAAGAAAATATTAGAATACGGACAACTTTGAAAACATTTCTGCTTCGTTATTAGTTCTGTTTTATTTACGGTACTGGTTGTGAACGTGGTAACGGAAAGTTATTGCTTCATAAAGGTAAAACGGTATAATGCTTATTTGGCCTCCATTCAGGATTACATCAGGTTACTCGATCCTGAGGGTGGAGGGCCTCGTTACCATGCAATAAATAAAAACAATATGTGAAATATCGAATTTATACTAATAATTCCCCGGTTATACGCGTGTATTAAAGTCACTACGGGCGGCATGTTTCGAGCACTGTTCTTCAAGTGACACTGGCGCGAAAACACTCATCCCGATGAAAAACTCCCGAAGAGTTCGAAATAATTCGTCTGAAGCGACATTTAAGGTCGAAAGTTAAACCGTGTAATTATTAGTACATACATACATACATACATTCACGCCTTTATTCCCAAAAGAGGTAGGCAGAGCACATGAAACGTATGTTCCAGCGCCACTTTTAGCATAAATGTGGTTATAAAATATCGACAAAATGTGATATTGCAGTTATAGGTTGCTAGCCTATCGCTCACAACACACTTCAACCCTGGTCCCTTAGTCGACTTTTACGACACCCACGAGAAGAAAGGGCGTGGTAAAATTCGAACCCGACACCACACGGGTAATTATTAGTATTATTTAAATAAGCAATACATTAGGTACGACTATAATACTTACATAAAATTTTCATACAGATTTAGTGCTGCGAGTTTGAGAGAGAGTTCCCGTTAAAAAAAAGTATATTCATGGATCATGCCACGATTGATCTACGAGAAAAGTATATTTTAGAGTACTAGGGATGCAAGGAAACGGTTCGGTACGAATGCGGTATTGCGTGCATTCCGAGCCGCGTCCGCGCAATATAGGTAATACTGCGCAGATGTACCTAGTACGGACAGTAAGAAAATCTGGGCACCATCAGTAAGCTCTCGGTAAAGCACAAAATACGGCATACCGATTCCGCCCCGCCTAGTAAAGACTTAGCAGCTGGACCTAATAGCCTAAAAATATGAATATGTGGACCAAGTACGATTAACATCCTAATTCTCGACACCTTAATGCCTCATAGTTGACTAGCATTGTTTTTCGCTATTGACATAAGATTGAAATTTTCAAGTAGTTATTCGGCACGTGGCGGGCACTAGGAAGTCCTTACGACAGAGTTTGAACAGTCAGCGACATATGGTTAATAGCAGCCAGAGTAGCGAAATATTTCATAACACACCCTAATTCTCACAATAGCAAAGACGTGCACCGAAATATATGGCTACCTTGGCTGCAACTAAATAACTATGTGACGCTGACTGAACAATCGTTAGGCAGTTGTCACTCTGCCACCGCATCCTGGGCTGTTATTCACCACACTCCGCCGGTTATCCGTCACGTAACTAGAATTCTACCTACGCGTAGTTACTACGCAATGCGGTGTCAGCTTTATTTGTGGGTGAGCGTAGAGGTGAGCTTAAAGCAAGTTACAGAATGGGGGGGGAGGCAGTTGCGGTGTGTGGAGCCGCGTTGTCATTTCGCTGCACGGTGGGTGCGGTGCAGTTTGTGGTATGGTCATTACGCTGGTTACGCGACCACCTTCGGTTAGCGACCACCTGAAGGAGAAGGTTTTTTCTAATGAAGATAACATCAATCCTACAGACCCTTTTGAGACAATTAGTTGTACATACATTTAGTTGTTTTAGAATAGAAATCTACTAAAAAACCGAGAAAATATCCTGTCAGTTCACTAACTCACTTAGGTGGTCGTTAACCGGCGAAATGATCCTATACCGTGCGGATTTTGTGTACAATTTGAGGTACTTGCATACAAAGAGAAAACCGTCGCACCGCACACCCCAGCGCGATGCCGCGGCATCAGGAGTGTGATCCGCCCCGCCTCATAAATATAATTCCGCTTGTTTCAGGTGATGTGCGTCCAGTACTGGCCTCCGAGCAAAGACAAGGAGGAGACATACGGCGACCTCCACGTGTGCATAGAGAGGGAAGAAGAACTGGCCAACTTCCACATACGCACGTTTAGGCTTTATAAGAAAAATGAGAAAGATGTAAGTAACTTCGAGAAAGAGAGAGGTCTATGATACCATGGTATTACGTTGCTGCCGAACCGTGGGCCAAGTTCCAGCTCAATTGGATACCGCCAATTTAAGTGACTGAGTTTGTCGCGAATTTTGAAGAACGAGTAATAACGAACAGAACCGGTTAAATAAAAGCTTGTAAAACAATGTTGAATTACGAGCCATTATCCACAAATTAACCTTTTATTCCGTGGAGAAAACGTGTGCGCCATCAGCTCAGCTCTCGAGGAAGTCTGGTACTGGAGCCATCTGCGCTAAGTAATTCGGGGGACTCTAAGGATTTCAGGTTGAACGCACTAGAGCCTCCCTCCCGCTTTCCCCGTGCGGGCTCGTTCTGGGGATCCTCGTCACCTTCTCTGGGGTACATTGCCAAGTGATATGGCCCCCACCATAAAGACCACTGGACCCCGTTGACCCCTTTAGTCGCCTTATACAGGCGGAGGCGACCGTAGACCTATTCTTGCTCGAGTCTACACGGTTTGTCACAATTTGGCTGTACTATTCTATTTACAAATATTTTACCCCTAGATTCAATAGAACTGCTTATAATTAAAGCAATGACGCGTAGTTTCAGTGACCGAGAGGCAACCTTACTGGCTACTTGGGGTGTGAAAAATAAATATGTCGCCAGGTATTCGATTGAAACAGCATTTCATTAAGTATATACTAGTATATAACAGGCAACCGCTGTTTCAATCGGATGCCTCGCGACAAAAATACACATAGTTTTCCAATTTCCGTCCCAGTCCAAGTTGGCTCAGTTCGGGTTGCACAGGGCGGTTCCACAACACTACGGGAGCTCAAACACCGCGAGCCATCCGGTTGCCTCTTGGACACTGCAACTGCGCTTCATTGCTCTGAATATTACAACGAGGTTAAATCCTTCGAACAAAATCAAACGAGGTAACTGGTAACTCACAGGCGCAGCTATTTCCGAGTAAATATTTGCCAGCTGAACAAATCGAACGCGTGAAACCTTGCCTAGGCGCGATGCAAATTCGAGTAACTTCGACCGGGTCGGAAAAGCAACGTTTGGTAACTCAATGCCGCTAGTGCACCGTCATTTTGCAATTTCGGGCTTTATCATTAAAATTGTCGTTCGCCTTTTAATATAAACATACTCTTTACAGTACATATGGTGCTACTTTCCCGCACTTGTGCGGAAAAGAGCACTTTCCGTGTATGTGTCGAAAGTTAAAAGAGCCATATTGTACAGTAAAACGTTGTACGATGCGTGCGTATAGATAATTTCCTATTTTCGGCACTTGTATCGTAAATAACTATTTTTGCACACCTCAAAACATGAATAAAATATACATAAGAACTTTAAAAATAGAGGTTAACAACAGGCAGTCTTATCGCTAAAAAGCGATTTCTTCCAGACAACCTTTTAGGTAGCGGAGAAATTGCAACCAAAAATTACAAGTAGGTACGTGGCAAAATTGGAAGTAAACTAACTTACAACATGAACAATTTTATTAGGTACATCAATAATACATATATAAAGAATACAAATAAACATACATAAATACTTATGGATATAGAGTTAAGTTAACCATAGAGATTGGATAAGCAATGTTTGTTCACTTAATGTATCTGAGACTGCAAGCCTTTTGTCGTTTTGCAGTGTCCGGGACTTTTCATTAAAACTGGCGCTCGTTGTAATGGTTCGTTGCTTTTTTAATATAACTTCTATTTAACTTTGTTTGGCTAACAATGTTGTAGCTTTCCTCAAGTGAAACTGTATCCGGGACGTAACGCGTAATCATGTTTTTCTATTGAAGTATACTTAGGAATAACATGCGACTGCAAGAAATAAATAACACTGTTGGAATGAAATCCAGTCGAGTTTTGCCCTTGACTTAATGGGCAATCATTAGACTGCAACCACTGGACTGCAAAGTCGACACACCACTTCTTCACCTTTACCGGGTAATATGGATCGGTCTAAATCGATACAAAATAAAGGATATCGAGGGATCTGTTTGTCCATATACATAATTTCGTTAAAACATAGACAATAATAAAGTATCAATATTATTCATTTAAATTCTTACGACTATCAATCAAATTGTAGAGCCTGAGGGACTACAGCGAAACGAAAATGAATTTCGTTCGTGTATCCCCCTCTCTGTTGCACTTGCTAGTTCGAGCGACAGAGAGGGAGATACTCAAACGAAGTTCGTTTTCACTTCGCGGTAGCCCCACTGTTCAGCTGGGTAGTCTGTATGTCAGTTCCCAAAATCGTAAATGTACAAGTTGATCGAATTGGTCGCTAAATAAAAAAATAAAATAAAAATTGCGCAAAGCTTGTACTATGGGTGCTAGACGACGATAAACATACTTATATAGATAAATACATACTTAAATAGATAGAAAACATCCATGACTCAGGAACAAATATTCGTGCTCATCACACAAATAAATGCCCTTACCGGGATTCGAACCCAGGACCTCCAGCTTCGTAGGCAGGGTCACTACCAACTAAGCTAAAGCGGTCGTCAAATGGCCCGAACCCTGTGCGTCGATTCTTAAATGGCGCTGTTAAGACCTCTGGCCAGTAGTTTTAATTTTTTACATATTTCATAGACGATTATCATTAATTACTACGACGATTATTATTATAATTAATAAATTGTCTCATCGAGTAACAGTGGCATTATTAAAAATGTGAACCAGAACGTTTGGCAATGTCTTTTCTCTGAACATGTTACAGCGCGCTAACTCCGTGTAATGTTGACACAGGTGGTGATCGAAGAGCGGTTCATCCTCCAGTTCCACTACACGCAGTGGCACTCGCACACGTGTCCGTTCAGCAATGCGCTGCTGGAGTTCAGGCGGCGCGTGCGGGCCGTGGTCGGTCGCCGGCTGGCCACTAACCCGGCCGCGGGGCCCATGGTTGTGCACTGCAAGTGAGTTCACCATCCTAAGTAAGGTCCTTGTGAGCAGTTAATTCTCCAGTTCCACTCGCACACGTGCCTTTTCACCAACGTGCTGCTGTATTTATTGCCCATGACACAACTAAATCTACTGAAACTGAATAGCGCAAGCACTGACGTTGACATTTGTTGGTTGGGTTACTGGTTAAGAGAGTGAACAAGATCAGGTGCATATTCGCTATTGCTTACCATTTTCGCAATAAATGCATTTATTTTATAAAATGTTACAGTGACGGAGGCGGCCGCTCGGGAGTATATTTATCTATAGACGCCAACCTTGAGTTGGCCGAAGAAGAGGACTGCTTTGATGTTTTCGGCTTTTTGAAGAAGCTCAGACAATCACGAAAAGGCCTTATAGAAAATGAGGTATGCTGTTGGTTTGCATTTTAGCGCGTAGCGATTCTTGTCAGAGCATGTGTTAAACGTGCCTAGTCTACCATGTCTTCCCAACTAGGAAGAATGAAATATCTATTACCAAAGTACTCAGTCTTTCAACAAACATACCTATTTGTTACCAGGAGCAATACAAATTCGTCTACGACACGTTAGAAGAGCACGTTGTCTGCGGCGTGTCCTGGTTCCCTGTAACGCACCTCACCCTAAAACTGACGGCCAAGTCCCGACGGGACCCAGTAACGAAGCTAAATGACTACCAGCGGGAGTACCAGCAGATCTGCAAGCAGACGCCGAGGTTCACGATCGGGGACTGCGCGGGCGGGCACAGAGGCGACAACCGAGAGAAGAACAGAGACGTCCTAGTTGTTCCGCGTAAGTTCTCCTGCTCTTGACCTTTTTTCGGAGGCCTCACAAAATACACTGGAGCACGCCTCGCGCCTCGCCACGAAGAACAAGAGATTCGTCTCTTGCCCCCTCAGGGTTTCTAGGCGAGTGAATTGGCCTCCTCTATAGAATACTTGCGATGCCTATGCCCCTCTGAAGTCGCCTACAACATGCGAGCCTTCAGGGTTATTCCTTCGTCCTGTTGCCTAAGTTTATCTTGTTACCTTATCTCAAGAACCTCGCGAACCATCGCCGAGCCACAAGTGCTTAGGACGGTTAGGGCGCTTCGTGAGTTCCTCGGTTGAAGAAATGTTAACCATATACCAAATCTAATAACACCTGAAATATTGATGGACATTTTCTTTTTGGTTGCAGCTGACAACTTCCGTCCGTACCTAACATCCTTTCAAGGCAACAGCTTCACAGACTACATCAACGCCGTATTTGTAGACGTACGTATTTAACTACTAGGAATGTAGAAAAGGTTAGGTTAAATTAGTTATGACGTCGCTGGAAAAATTTAGAAGGGCATTCTAAGATGGTTTCGGCATGTAGAGACGAGGATGGATGAAAGAAGAAAGAGAGTGTATGAGGGAAAAGTGGATGGTACAGTTGGAAGACGATGACCTCGTCGAACTTTCTCCGACCAAATCGGAGAATTCTAAAAAAAGGTGAGGTCAAGAGTACCCTTAACCGACGAGCGTGTATAAAGAATGTCATGAAATTGAATGAAACGAGGAAGGTTTGCCAAGATCGTAGCAAGTGGAACTCCGTGATTTCTGCCTACCCCTCCGGGAAATAGGCGTGATTATATGTATGTCGTCGCTATAACAACATTCGCGTTGCGGTTCGTTCCGCGTGGCACTATGAGCTGTAAAATTCGCAAGCCTGATTTTTAACCGACTTCAAAAAAAGGAGGAGGTTCTCAATTCGATTGTATTTTTTTTTTCAATGTTTGTTACCTCAGAACTCCGCCATTGATGAGCCGATTCGAAAAATTATTTTTTTGTTCGTATGTGTAGACTTCCAGGTGGGTACCATTTTTTTCAAAATTTAGTTAGATGATGCTATCCATGAGGAATTGAGTCCTCAATTTTATTAGGCACGCACGCAGTGATTTTGGCATTTTCCATTATAACTCGTGTATTTACATCCGGAATCATAAATTTGGTGGCGAGGAATTGATGATGAAGACCACAGATGACTTATCGAATTCCTCAATTATGTACTTAAAAGTGCAAAAGTACGTCACAGGTTCTGATAAGATTCCGTTGAAATAGGAACTAATGAAGTGCCATTGGTGATGATCTTGGGGAATCGATGGAAGTCCTCAAATATTATCGGCCCACATACAGCGATTCGGTTTTTTTCTATAGTAATCAACGCATTTGCTATCGGAAATCAGTTCATGTGGTAAATTGTAAAAAAAATAGGAAATGTTCTCGTGGCTTGGCGGAGTACTAAATTGAAGTAGGACAGTGTTGTTAAAGTAAATTATATTATTAATTTATTCCCAATGTAATACGGAGAAATTCGTTTGTTCCACAGCTCGTTCAATAATCATCACTCTCCAAACAAAAACATAAAATGAATTTGAAAACTGTACAAAAGCTAGGGATGTTGACACACTTAATTTTAATTAAATAGTGACACTGCCCGAGTATAACCGTACCTTACCGGACATAGTTCGACTGATACAAACACTACGAACAAGCGAACTTCGAACACAACTTGGAACACAATTAATAAAGATATATTGTCAGGGCTACACCAAACCGCGTGAGTACATCGTGACGGAGTGGCCGCTGGCCAAGACGCAGGGGGAGTTCTGGTCGCTCGTGTACGACTACGAGTGCGCTGCGGTCGTGGTGTTGTGCGTGCCTCCTAAGAACTCGGTAAGTTTTTTGTACTAACTTTAGATCAATGAGGAAGCGGGCTCATTGCCTAATTGTTTATGTTTTGTCCATAGCGTAGGACGAGAAATCTTTGCAGATTGATATTTGAGCTGGTTCACATTAGAAACACGCTAAAATTAACATGAAAACCCTATTGAGAATTTGAGATCAGGTGGTCAATTGCGTACGCGCGCACGTACATCAGGTATCTATATCTAAATGTCACTTTTTGTATGGGAAAATGACAGTTGAGTTTTCCTAACGTACGAGAAGTGTTACGTAATCACCCCTCAGATAAGATTGGAATCGTTTTACACACAAACTTTTTGTAGCGCGAGTTCAAATATGATCCAAACCGATAGGATTCGCCAACCAATTACTCTGAATACGTTCGGACGTTCCGAGTTTTGGATTGAACCTCTGATATTTTGTTCGGTACCTACAACTGAAAATGAATGCACAAGTGCACAACTTGCTCCTTAACTAATAGAGCTATTCAGTTTTGCGTGTTTTTCCAATATTTTTGTGATTTTTATTGCAGCAACAATATCCTCCGTTTTGGCCTGAAAGCCGAAGCCCTAAAAAATACGGTCCCGTGTTCACCATAGACCACGTGTCACACGAACACTTCACGAACATCAAGACGTGGATATTCCGCATCAATAAGAAGGTAATCAACAAAGAATTTGTCCCAAATTATTTCATCAACAAAGGATAAAGTTTCAATAATTTGGAGCTGTTGAATTATCCTTTCAAAGACCTCACAGCCATTGTCGCCCCCGCGTCCCATTTTCCTATAATTGGCCCGCAATATATACTTTTGTTAGGTATGTTTCGAACGCTAAGAATTCCATTTAAATTTATCTCCATTGACAATTCAGTCCATTCAAAATGAACTAGAGGATGGATAATAATGATTTAGTCCAAACAATGTGGGAAGTTTAAAGTCCCAGCAATTTGCGATGAGCTTAAAGAGCGACTATGCAAATTGGATAGTCTGGAAAATAGATTATATTTAACCTTAAGATTTCTAGCGGTTTCATTTATAAGATACCTATTGTACGGTATAACTATACCTCCTAACGAATGATGGCGTTTATCCTCATGATGTATTATAATTATGTGGATTCCAGTACATTGTGATACAAGTGAGGTATGTTGATAATTATATCAGAAGCGGAATTGTTGAAGTGAACAATGTTTACAAATATAAAATAAAACTATTCACTTTTGATAGCATTCCACGTGAATGAATAAAGATAACATTTTAAAACTAAAATATTTATCTTATTTTGTATTGGCTGTTAGAGATTTCAGCTAAGTCTGGATTAACACCTGCACGCACCCTGCTCAAACTTCACGAAAAAAACTGTTGCGCGCCATTATAGGTTATTTCACCGGGAATAGGAGGTACGTTTTTTGTCTGTGACCACTGTATGATCCAATGATAAAAGTAACACTCTTCTTAAAGCACATCTATTACGTACGAACGAACTTGTTTGAACTTAACAAATGTTACAAAATCTAATGGTTATGTCGTTCCCCAGATCGTGTCCCTGACGGAGCTGATGGCGGGCGTGAAGGCGCCGCCGAAGACAGTGCAGCTGTTCCAGCTGACGTGCTGGCCGATGGGCCACAAGGTGCCCACCTCCACCAACTCCCTGGTGGAGCTCATGAACATGGTTGAGCGGTGGCGGCAGCGCACCGACTACGGGCCCGTCTGCGTCGTGTCGCCGTGAGTACATTCATTACATGTCGTAGTTCCAGTTCGTGTCCTGGAGCTGATGATGACGGTGCAGCTGTTCTAGTTGACGTGCTGGCCGATGGGAAGTACGGTCTCACCCTGGTGACTGTGAATATGATAGCCTTGCCAAAGAGTCGTATCGGAGGCTAGGTTTCGTGTTGAGACGACGTGCTGGACATAGGCCTCCCCCAAAGAGTGCCAAAGTAACCGGTCCTGCGCCACCAGCATCCAGTGGACTCCCGCAACATTTACCAGGTCCTCAGTCCACCTTGTGGGGGGCCTACCTACGCCACGCCTTCCGGTACGCGGTCGCCACTCGAGAACCTTTCCGCACCAACGGCCATCGGTTCTACGTAATATGTGCCCTGCCCACTGCCACTTAAGTTACGTATACGGCCCTAGTACGAAGTAAACTTGAGTCTAGTGCCTCTGTGGAGTCCAAGTGCGGCAAAGTACAAGCTTATGTTGGAAAAGGTCCAAAAAGCATTTCTCCGCTTCCTCTATAAAAAAACTGTATGGATACTATCCATACATGTACCCGACAAAGTTTTTGCTTGGCGTCTTGGGGTTCAACTCCCTAGATGAACGTCCCTAGGTGCTCCGTAATAAAATCAATAGCACCGAACTCCGCAACACTCTTAACTACGTTGTCATGCCTCTAAATAAGTCATGCCGGAGCGCGTACTTAAAACTGTCGGACGGCACTGGATCGCGCGCGACTGCGGTGCGGCGTCACTCTCCGCTGTGCGACATGAAGGTCGCTCAAAGGGCTCCTTTGCACTGATCCGACAATGGATCTCTTTGTTGACAGCCTGCCCATGCTCGCGGTGCCTGTCTTATTCTGAGAATGCATGTTTAATGAGATGAATGAATGATTACTGAGTACATAACGCATTAATATGTAGGTTTAAGACTTCTTGTACATGTACCTGATCCCTATATTTAAGAATCTTTTGGACAAGTGTAATTGGTATTAAGGCGCCGTGGGTTCAGCGAAGTCAAGCGAACAGAGTTTTTGAAACAATATAATGCGTCTGTTTATAATAATTTGGTTAAGAAAAAATACGTTTACTAATCTCGAGGCTTTTCTGCAGGGAGATCAGTGTTTAGAAACATGATTAAATAATTTTCGCTCGATAAAAAAAAATCGCCAACATACCTCTAATTACACTCTTTAAAACGATATTTCATTTTTTTTAAACTTGCTACTTACGTGAAACTTGCATCAAAAATTGCGTATTTGTATTTTAGATGGTAATCAGTGAATACATTTTTTTTAAATTATTCCAATGAAAAATAATAATTCAAAAACATCGATAACCGTGATCCTACTCGTGCCCGACCACTGGCCGACGCCCGCTCAGTGCTCAGCGAGCTGCGTTCGGGGACGGACCTGTGTCGCGCGACTCGTGCTCCCGAATCCGTACGGCCAAGTGCATTTCTTGCAAAAAATATACCCTGCGTGCTCCCTATAATAGGGAATAAAAAGAATAAAACTAAAAAAAGGAGAAGGAGTCATGTTATGAATTGCAGAGCGATTGCCCGAAGAACAAATGCGAAACGGTAGCACTGCAATCACAGATAAATAATAAACGCAGTAGTGTAGGCTACTTACTTAGTGGCTGTGTGACGCTTATATGAATAGTGTTTTTTCTTGTTTTTAGGTTGTTGGACCGCAACAAAGAAAATAACTAAACCGTGTTCCCATCGAATGAGTACGTGATAATTATTTTAGTCTAATCAGAGAGACTACCGCAAAGCGAAAACGAACTTCGTTCAAGTACCTCCCTCTCTGTCGCTCGAACTAGCAAGTGCGACAG
The DNA here is from genome assembly GCA_945867215.1 of Epinotia demarniana. Lineage (NCBI taxonomy): Eukaryota > Metazoa > Arthropoda > Insecta > Lepidoptera > Tortricidae > Epinotia > Epinotia demarniana. Next base: position 6,855,511 of record OX244276.1, on the reverse strand, counting down.
AGACCGAGATACACGAACGAAGTTCGTTTTCGTTTCGCGGTAGGCCCTCAGTACGTGAGCATGGCGCAACCGAAACTCGTGTGACAGTCACACTCTCAACAGAGAGGAGAGGAGTGGAGTGAAGTAGAGAGGAGTGGAGTGAAGTAGAGAGGAGTGGAGTGAAGTAGAGAGGAGTGGAGATGAGAGGAATTAGTTAAGCGAAGAGGAGAGAGGCGGGGAAAATGGAGTGAAGGGGAGTAGATTGGAGAGGACTGGTGTGAGAAAGAGAGGAGAATAATGGAGTGCTACATGGGGAGGAACAGCTTGTCCGATTTGGATGAAATTTTGTTTACATATTTGAGTGGGTCCATGGGTGGTTTATAAAGACAATAGGCCCGATAGATGGCGTTGTGATCACAATTGAAATGACGAATGGTTGGACCGATTTTTATGAAACTATGTGTTTAGGTATTTAAGTGGGTCCCTGGATGGTTTGAAAAACAAACAGTTGGACCCGGTAGATGGCGCTGTGATCGCGATATCTTGAAAAACCGGATTTGCTGAACATGTGACAACACTGTATATTTTAGTGGGTTCAGGGGATGGTTTGATCGACGGAGACGAAGAGAGAGAGAGAGATGGTATTTGTCTATCTTATATGGCGAGAGAGGAAAAGAGAGATAGTGTGTAACGAAATCTTAAATGTTTATGAAGCAGAAACGTCCGCTATCGAAATTCCAAATTTCGATCATAGTGGAAAATTGAAAAATTATTCGCCACCAGCGGGATTTGAACCCACAACCTCTGGAATCCGTCTATCGCTCTCCCAATTGAGCTACCGTGGGTGCGCTAATGGTGACGAATCTTTCAATCCCTTCCACTATTGTATTTACACCTTAGGGAGGAGCGACATATACCGCGATGTTATTACAACTTCTGAAACGGCACCAACGTCTCAAGTTACATTGAAGAGGAAGGGGAAAATCAACCCATGGAAGTAATTTATATTAAGCGAGATGATGCGTTTTGGAGTGAAAAAATGGAGAAAAAACTTGTGGAATTTTATATTGGTCATTTATTGCCAGAATTAGTTGACTCGCGGCAAGCGCGAGGAATGCCAATTAGAGGAGCGTCTCCTAATCAATCGACATAAAAATAATTTATTTATAAAACAAAATAGTAGACACTTACACACACACACACACACTCTTTCTCACACACACATACACATACACACACACATACGCACACACGCACACACGCACGCACGCACATAAACTCACGCACGAGCACACAACAGATAATATCCTGTACTGGGTAATACCAGCTGCTGTTCTTATTGACTGTTATTCATGCTTCTTAAACATTTATCGATGAAGAAGGTATGACAAACAAGTTTTCACCTCACCGGCTCGAAAAGGCTTGCTTTCTCGCTCAAAATCTGCGCCCAAAAGTCCATTTTATCAGCTAGCGTGGAAAGAGTTTTTGAATTTGGAACGTAACGGTCAATCTCGAGATCCAACTTTTTTCTATACAGAATGAGAGGTGCGTTCAGAAACTGATGGTGTTATACCAATAATTAATTGTTATTATTTTGATAAAACAAAATGAATAATACTTATTCTTTCTTAATTAAGTAGGTACATACGAAATATTAATATTTAGACTGATTTATAAGGATAAAATACGAAAAAATAATTTTAAAATGTAGTTTTATGTTTCAAAAAATTTCGCTTCTTCCAAATTTGGAACGCACCGTTTGAATAGTTACTTACTTTAAGAAAAAACTCAACCTACATTTAATTTTGTTTTGTACTAAAGCCACACACAGTAAAACCAAAATAATGGTGGTTATTTATAGATTTTAGTGCAGAAGATATACAGCTATTAGCTAATAGCTAAAAGCATAAGCGAATTTGAGCCTTAGTTTACCCGTGAGTACCCAACAATATTTTGACTTTTTAGTGTAGGTAAGCGTGGGGTTTATTTAAAGATGCAAATTAAATATATATGTTACATTTAATAATTATAAAATGCTAGATCTTGATGAGATGTAAACAAACCTTTATTGAAAATGAGTATAAGACCCAAATTACTTCCATTACATTTACCTACAATTTTCCTCGCGGTGGTGAGGTGAAAAGTTGTGTGTTGCGCTCGGCAGCAAAATTGTTTGGCGTCTCGTGCCTTGAAAGCCTCGCTATGCTCAGGATTGTACTTTTGAACCATTCGCTTCACTCATGGTTCAATTTTACAATCCTTCGCTAGCTCGGCTTTCAATACAAGCACTTGCGCCAAACAACAACTTTGCAGCCTTGCATAACAAATAACTATTTTAATTATTTATACTAAATGTTCTTCGCTAAAATTCATTGTGTGTAGGTACCTACCCTAGCAAAGTACTTATAAAACTTTACTTTCCAATAAATTGTGAGTATCCCAGTTGAAATTCGTCTTCTTTTCTCAACTCCACTCTACTCCTCTCCTCTCCTCTTCACTTAACTCCTTTCCTCACCACTCTACTCGACTTCTCTCTTTTTTCTCTCCTTTTTTAAACCCACCGGTTCGTTTGGTTAGTTTGGCGAATTTACTGGGTGTAATACCGTCAGCGCCCATCGCTATTTTATTATACCTACAGGCTTGAGGTCCCGGGTTCGAATCCCGGTAAGGGCATTTATTTGTGTGATGAGCTGATGAGCATGAATATTTGTTCCTGAGTCATGGATGTTTTCTATGTATTTAAGTATTAATTTATCTATTTAAGTATGTATATCGTCGTCTAGTACCCATAGTACAAGCTTTGCTTAGTTTGGGACAAGATCGATTTGTGTAAGATTGTCCCCCCAAATATTTATTATTAAACAGAGAAAGTATAATATCTATATAAATTACATCGAAAAAACCCTTTACAAAAAAGACACGATTGGCCATCTCTCCCAAGGTGTGATGACCATACCTTTACAGGAAAGATGGCCATAACTTAACTCTCTCAGTTAGTATGTTTTTCGTTTTTTTTATACTTAAGCACGTGTCCTCGAACTCGGTGCAATTCTTATGTAGCCAAAACTACACTGAAACCAGTCTTCGAAGAAAATAACTTCTAATAGGTAATTATCCCCACAGCGGTAGTGCGCGTCTAAACTAGGATATGAATTAGCCGCTTCGTTGCGGTACTGTTTACTCTGTACTGTGTGTTTCCACTATGCGCGACGGCGGGAGACGTGCGGGCGGAGCATCCCCGCGCGCGCGGGGGCCGCACCCCCTGAGACGATATTTTTCGCTGAACCTACGGCGCCTTAAACGTTCTTGTGAATAAAAATAAATAAAAATATACATGTTTAAAAAGAAATATTAAAAAAACAACTTTTTTGGCACTCTTTGGGGGAGGCCTTTGACCAGCAGTGGACGTCTTTCGGCTGATATGATGATAATGATTAAAAAATAGGCAACAATTTTTTCTGGACAAGTGTTGTAACAATTCCTGAGGACTGTTGTGCTCTTCAAAATTTCTCTTTCAGAATTTATATGTATTTGTAAGTTGTAAGGATGTATCGCCGTACTTCTATCGAAGGTAAAGAATCGACAAATGCGTAAATAGTAACAGAAATTTTAACTTCCTTCGTATAGTATACCGTACCGTGTGGAGGAATATAGAAAAGTAAAACAAATAAATGTTCAGCATGAAGTAGTATAACTTTTTCCTATGCAATTTCCTTTTTTAGTTCACCTCACCTGGTTAGGCTTTTGTTTGTGGTTATTCCGAGCATTATTCATGTTTATTTATTGGATGCTTGCTAGGTGTTTGTAATAAACTGCGCAACAGGTGGTCGTGTTTAGTAATCGTTCCTCGCACACTTTATCACTGAGCGGCTTTTTAGGAAATTTTGATGATAATATTCCGAACAAATAGCTGACGTATACAGGCTGTTTATATACATTTGCTTTAATTTTAAGGGCAGATTCTTTACATCTTATGTAATTAATTTCTCAAAGAAACGTATGTCCTAACTCGCACCGTTTTCAAAATATTTCAAATCTAAATTTAATCACTAACTTAAGTTAAACCAGTGTAAACTCTTCTTAATTAATAACCAAATATTATTTTCTTATACGTAATAAACAATACGGCTAAGTACGCTACGTAATAAGCAATAGAGCTACGGTAGCCTAGTGGTTCAGGCATGCGGCTGTCAAGCGGCGGTCGTGGGTTCGAATCCCGGCTCGGATCAATGAGTTTTTCGGAACTTATGTACGGAATATTTACCGTTAGCTTTTCGGTGAAGGAAAACATCGTGAGGAAACCGGTCTAATCCCAATAAGGTCTAGTTTCCCCTCTGGGTTGGAAGGTCAGATGGCAGTCGCTTTCGTAAAACTAGTGCCTATGCCAAATCTTGGGATTAGGTGTCAAAGCGGACCCTGGGCTCCTTTAGGGGCACAACCGGGAATAACGCTAGGAGGATGATGATGTAATAAACAATTGCACTACCAGTGAGCTAAATTTATTAATGAGCTGTCACTGCTGTCACGCAGAACGTTTGGTACCTACTGACATAGACACCAAATTGACGCTAACTCTTCCTTACATCTAAAAGACCTTTTACAATAGTCTGCAAGTAAATATTAAATTACTTTGTATGAAAGCAAATGAATAAAAACACCCTGTATAGCAACGTGCCAAATGAAATAATACTTTCACAAGAACAGCAATAGGTAACATTATGTCATGGAATGTATACGTTTTATTCGCCGTAGATACAATAAGTCATTGACTTACTATTACTACTTATATTTATATATTACGACTGACCTCCTAGAACAGTTTTCTACACGTCTTTCATCATGTCACCTTAATTTCACCATCTGGAATGTCAGTACAAGCGCCCGCCAGAGACTATGCAAAAGTACTGCCACTGAAGAATGCGTATTGCATTCATGCATGTCACCTGACATCCACGAATGCAATAAGTATTACTCAGTTGCGTCTAGTGTGTGTACGTATTACAAATACAGTACAAATACAGTACAAATACCCTTTATTGCACAGTCTCAGTCTCACACCTCAATAAAAAAACACTGTACAGAACATAATGAACGGTTATAGCTGAAATCAAATCTAACAGAACGATTCAATTAACCTCGCGATGACCTACTGGTGATACAGAGATAATTTATGAAACCTAGTAGAAATTACAACACTGATACTAAACATAAGGACCTACCTAAGAAATAACTTCCTACTTACATCTCTTCTCGCGTATACTCAACTACCTTGCAACTACCTACCATAAATAAGAGTGTAATGCTACCTACTTCTGCTATGTATACCTTGCCCGCTCATATTGCGCGCCTGAAAGAACTCTCAAACTGTAAGCCGGAGACAAAATGCTTGCATTTTGCATGCAATTTCTCGGTCGGGAATCGAACACTTCGTTCGACAGACATAAATGGAATCCTTTGGTCTTACGTTTATCGCGAGTTTCGTCGTATTTCCACAATTTCTGGAGCGTGTAAAGTGTACATAATATGCTTATTCAATTCTAGTTGCAGCTCACGTTTTATTTATGCAATGCGATATTAGTATCATGGGGGTTTGGAGATATTGTATCGACGGTGCACCAATCTTGGGTAGTTAGGATAGAACAAAGCAAGATTCGTTTTGCATTAGGTACTATGCAAAAAAAGGTAAATCAAAACATTAGAAGTTGCAATGTTTTTTGGTTATACTACTTGCTGGTAACAACTGGCTGTCTACAAAAAAGAGGTTTCCTTTTATTCAGTATCTGACTGTCTACCTATTTATTTATTTCATGTAATAACAATAAGGCTGATAAATAATCGACTAGTCTAAGTTAGTTTTAAATGTAAAAAATTCAAATTATTTCTACTATACGCGAATAATACCAAAGTGCCTAAAATGCGGCAATTTTACGTCCATTTGCATTGCTGATTAGCTGACAGGTCTCCTAATGATAGTGGATTGTATGACAAGGATCATGCAAGGATCTAAATTAAGCTACATTAGCACGAGATGGTAGTTTCCCGAACGAAGTGAGGGGAAATAGTTCGATGGGTAACATGGCTGTTAGACCAGAGTTATAAAGAGTGTACTTAGAAGTACTTTTCACTTCGACTGCGAGAAAATAGTAAAAACAAATTTTATCCAACAATGAATAATTATACCGAAAAGATTGTTAAATTTTGCGCCATTTTACTTAGTAAACTTCGTTGGCACAAATACAAAATATAGTCACCACGAATAAACCTTTGACTGTCTAATAGCTGCGTCCAAACGGCCGAGCGCAGGTAGACAGCAGTCTATCCCAGTCAATCTAGTATAAACAAAAACTTCGACTTTTTCCTTTTGAATCTGCACCGTACACACGTTGAGTTTGACGTTCTTGTTTTAACTGAATGCAGGTTACAAGACACATTAGCGATAGATCAAATACCGGGCTACTCTTCTTATCTTACCTCTCACAACATAAATCAGAACGGCGGCGTCGTTGTATATGTTAAGGACCTCTGGAACGCAACTATATCAGAACCACCGTTTGATGAGGCGTGTTGTTTGCTAATAGATATCCCAAAACAAATTACGATACTCGGTTTTTACAGATCACTATCTTTTAAAAATACTACAAGTTTCCTTTGTGACCTAGAGAACACACTCGTAACGCTCAAGCATGTCCATCAGTTAATCGTCACTGGCGACATAAATATCGACATTATCTCCATAAATAACCAATCCACAAAAACAGAATACCTTTGTCTTCTGGCGGAACATGGGCTTGTACCAGCGATCACTCTACCTACGCGGGAAGGAGCATGTCTGGACCATATTTTTATCCGAACTAAACGGCAAGTAGCTGGTCTGGCTTGTGACCTCAACGTGACAGATCACAAAGCCGTAGCTATCGAAATTTCGTCTCACTCATTGTCCCACCCGAAGCCAAATAGAATTAAAACAGTAATTGATTACGAAGGTGTCTGTAATGAGCTTTTATCTACTGACTGGCATGAAGTATATGGTGAATCTGATGTAAATATCGTTACAAGTAAATTTATGTCTATAATACAGAACGCCGTAGTGAAAAACTCGAAACAAATAAAGATTCCCAGATCTAAGTTTACACTAAAACCCTGGATGACCCCCGGATTAGTCCGTTGTGCAAAACATCGCGACAGGCTTCACCTAAAATCTAAACAGTTTCCGAATGATGTAATTCTCCAATTAACCTATAATAGGTACAAAAACTTTTGTAACAATCTCCTAAAACAACTGAAAGAAAAACATGAAAAACTTGAACTCTCCGTCAATAAGCACAATACAAAGAAACTGTGGACCGTTGTTAAAAATATTTGTAATATAAACAAACAGATTAAGCAACCAGTTGAACTAATTTCCACACCGTATCCCAAAGAGTCATTAAATAACTGCAATAGTTTCTTCTCATCTGTCGGTCAAAAACTAGCCAATAATATTATATTACAAACAGGTGAATCAGAAGAAAGCCTCGCAAACAAAATTCAATCCTGTAGTGTCACGGACAAGTGCTTCTTCATGCAGCCTACTGACTGTAAAGAAATTGAATCCATCATCATTCAACTGAAGGATGAAAGTGCACCAGGCCTGGACAGGATTAATAACAAACTTATAAAGTGTATCAAAAATATTATTATAGAGCCCATCACTCACATTTGTAACTTAAGCCTCAGCTCGGGCTGTTTTCCTAAGCAGTGGAAGATATCAGCGGTCGTTCCAATTCATAAAGACGGTCCCAAAGATATTCCTGGAAACTATAGGCCGATATCTCTCCTTAGTACCTTTTCGAAAATTCTGGAAAAGTTGGTAAACAGTCTTTTAGTTAAATACCTCGAAAAATTCGGTCTTCTATCTGAGAGACAGTTCGGTTTCAGGCAGAACCTTTCCACCGAGGACGCCACGTTACTTCTTAATCAACCTTGTTTCTTCTTACCTTGATAAAAACTCCAAGTGTGTCGGTGTCTTCCTTGATCTGGCAAAAGCTTTTGACACTGTGTCCTTTCCAATCTTGCTACGGAAACTACAGACGCTAGGCATACGTGGTGCACCGCTGTCCTGGTTTCAGAGCTATCTATCTGGGAGGAGTCAACTGGTTAGAGTGGGTCCTTTTAGCAGTACTAAAGAGCAAATTAAATTTGGCGTACCGCAAGGAAGTATACTCGGACCCACTCTTTTCATTATTTACATGAATGATATCCTAAACCTGAAAATTCCAGATTCAGAAATAATTTGCTACGCTGACGACACGGTAATTCTGTTCAATGATACTAGCTGGGAAAAAACAGTTGCGGCTACAGAAAAAGGCATGAAAATGGCTTCCGACTGGTTTCGTGCCAACCTTTTGACCCTTAATAAACTAAAACTTACTAACTACTTTAACTTATAAAACTAAATTTCTTTGCTTTCACAAAACTGCCTCATCGAAACCATCCCTCAACCCCGTTATCAAAATTCATTCGTGTAAAGACTTCCCTGCTATCTCATGTAACTGCGACTCCATCCAGCGCACTGAGGTTATTAAGTACCTGGGTCTATTTGTCGACGAACAACTTAATTTCAAGCACCACATAAACAGACTCTCCGCAAGAATAAGAAAAGCTATTTTTATTTTCAAAAAGCTTCGACAGTCTGCTGATAACTCTTTGTTATTATTAGTCTACACTGCGCTATGTCAGTCAGTGATCAGTTATTGCATCACAGCGTGGGGCAGCGCAGCCAAGACCATCATACTGGAAATCGAAAGAGCGCAACGTTCGGTGCTGAAAGTCATGTTAAGGGCACGTAATCCGAAATCGAGCTATTTTACATTCAATAATAAACACTGAAATCTTGAGTTTAATGATGGGATATTGAGATATGTTATAGTTTAATAATCGCCCTTGTTACTTTTACGGACGAATAACGTTGCGCCGCCTAGCGGATATATAGTGTCGCGTAAGTAGCTTTACTCGAATAAGAAAGCCTTAAAGAGGCCTTTTCGATACCCGACTGCTAAACTACATTAAAATAAAACTAATTCTGATGTTTAAAAATTAACTGGTTCTCCACGATACAGGCGTAGCCTAGTGTGGGGACCCCTGGTAACTATGTAAAAGAATGTGTTTAAATAAATGACTTTTTACTTTACTTTACTTTACTTTACTAATGTATACCTACCTGTATTCTGGTTAGTTAATAGCATAGCAAATACTAATGTTTTTTAAAGAGATGTGATTGGTGGATTTAATACGGTGAACTGTTTGGATGGGTAAAATTAAAAGGTTTTTAAATCATAAATATGCTTTCATATTTTCCCTCTAGGGGCTACCTAATATGACGCACTTTTTGAGCATGAGAAGTGAAAAATACTTATAATATCTTAATTCCTCAGAGACGGGCGGAGCCGGGCGGGGGTGTACTGCGCGGCTAACGCGTGCATCGAGCAAGTCATCCAGCACGGAGAGGTGGACGTGTTCCAGGCCGTCAAGACCGTGCGTCGCCACCGTCCGCAGCTCGTCGAGAATATGGTTAGTATAGGTTCTTCAATATTGTTCAGAGTGGTATTTATTAGGGGTGAAAATTACTGTCCATTTTCTTTCCACAGACTGAATACAAATATTGCTACGACCTAGTGCTTCACTACGTGTTGCACTATCTGAATGAAGACATGAATGAAAAGAAGTGAGAGTGCGAACTCAAGGGCGAGCCGTGGTTCATCGAGTTTGGGCGCGGCGCGGCGCTCCCCACGACGCCCGAGGAGACTAGTCCGGCGGCCGCGCCGAAGGACAAGCGGCCGAGGCCGGCGCGGCGCGGCCTGTCGCTCGACCGGCTGTTGCCCGCGGTCGTGCGGCCGCCGCTGCCGCACGCCGCCACCGTGGACCCGCCGCGCCGCGCCCGCCGCGACCGCCCGCCGCTCCGCCGCTCCATCCGCCTCGAGGACGAGGACGCCGCCGCCGACGAGCGACGCCGCGTCTTCGTCCACGGCCCGCGCGCACCCTCTTTCGACGAGGGCGATGCCAGCGACGAACACGACGAGTGCGACTGCGCGCACAGCTCGTTCGAGCGCTCGGGCCACTCGGCTGACACCGCTGAGGATGACGAATATGAACCAGAGCTCGCCGCTACCCCGCCCCCACTGGAGCCGCGGCCGATCCCACGTCCGCACCTACGCGGCGTGTCTTCCGACCGCGTGCTCGCTGATGCGCGAGACGCTTCACCCGCTCTACGCGGTCCAGCTCGCGCTCACTCCCAAGGTGTTTTTGAGAGACGCCTGCCAAAGATTTACAAGTTTGGTCTAGACAAGACGAAACGGGCTAGTTCGAGCGCACTGTACGAGCGTGCCGACCGGTCTCCGACGGAGGCCTTTTACAACGCTACGGGTTCCACGCGTCTAAGTTCACAGGAGCTGTTTGAAAAGTTTTGCTCCGAGGAGTTTACTTCACTGTACGGACGAGAAACGGACCGTCGCCGCCGACCGCCGCACTCAAAGTCGACGGGGAGCAGCGGGTCGGATGTGCGGCATGAGCGCGCATGCTGCCGCCGCATGCCGTGCGGCTCGCAGCCCGCGCTGGGCCGCCGCCACATTTGCCGCGCACCACGCTCCGACCGTTCCACTGACTCTGAGGAGACGTCGCCCCGCCGCTCTACTCTGCGCCCGCTGCCCCTCGACATGGAGGAACAAGACGGAGACGACTGCTCGCGCTCCGCGCCACCCATCAGTCCGGATCGGTTCGAAGCTCGTTTTACTTTCGATATATCGGAACGCAGCGAAGCGCCTTCCCTCCGCGATGAGACGCCGTCCGACGCGACTGAGACGCGGAACCTCACACTTTATGAGGAGCCACTATCGGATCGCACGAGTCTTTGTGAACTGTACGACGCCGCATTCACGTCGCATCGGCCCTCGTTCCGGCGCGACGGTTCATACCGCCGTGGACCCTTCGACCTCAGTGCGCTAGATTTCCGGGCTATCGATGACGAAAGTCCGCGTACCAGTCGCCGAACATCGCAGCGAAGCATGGACGATACATTTCGGCAAAACTCCGAGTCGCGCAGTTGGGCGTCCGACTCCGTATTTGCGACTCCGGAGCGACGTGCGCCCGATACGTCACCATCATCGGCCGATACTCGTCGCTATCAGACCGCGCAGGGTGACTCGGTACGCGCCGATTCGGCTGCGGCGGACTCTACGCTCGCCGAAACGACCGTGGCGGACGAGGAGCCGACCAGCGTAATCGAGCGGTCGGAGTACGCGCTAGCCCTCAACCTCGGGCGCATCGACCTGGACGACGAAACGGAGCGGCCGGCGTCGACGCCCGCGGCGGACGGCGCGCGCCTGTCCAGCCGACCGTCGATGCACAAGCTGGAGCCGCTGTTCCCGGAGCGGCTGGCGGGCGGCGCGGGCAGCGAGGGCGTCGCCAGCTCGCTGCGCGCGCACGCGGGCCGGCGGCGGCGCGGCGCTAGCGAGCCGCGGCGCGCGGCGCGCTGCTTCCCGCTCTGATGGCGCGCGGCGGCGCCGGGCCCCCCGCGCCGCAGCCGCCGCCGCACCCCCCTCGTGCCTTCCCGCCGCGCTCCCCGCACCCCGCACCTCGCACCCCGCCGCGTGCCGTCTCGAGCACCCGCTCCTCCTAGATCTAGACGCTAGTAGTGTCGTTAAACTGTTAAGAGGTCCCGTGTAGGTATAGCTTAGCGGACCGCCCCTAATCTAGTCGCCTCGCCGTTCGGTGAGTTTTTTACCCTTAGAATCGTTAAGAGACGTCTGGACTCGCCTATTCGAATCGTAACTGCCAAATGACTCGAAACTGTACATTTTCTTACTTCAACTAGTTTATAGCGCCGTCTTTATAGTCCTAGTCCTAGGAGGTACTTAAGGTAGGCAATGCCTAAAACGACGTGCGTAGAGCGTAGATTCTAAATTTCTTAGATAGAAAATTGTGCCCGGGTGTGGCGCGCCGCGCGGCCCGGGCGCAGTCCACGACTGACACAGGGTCATCGTTAGCTACCTAAGGAACGTGTACGAGTAGTGTACTCGCATCGTGCTCGGGCCTCGTGTCGCATGTGGCACGCTTCGCCGCGCTGCCGCACGAAAGCCCGTGCCACACACTCACTAGCTAGTCTCTTTACGGTTAATTACTGAAGTCTTTATTTTTAAAAAGCCGACTCCATTTGAGAATATATGTATTTACAAAAATACGAGTAACTACTAGATAGCCCTTTGGAAATAAATTTTATTAGATAGTTGTTTTAATAAAGATGCGTTGTCCTACAGTTATTTTCTATAAAACCAAGCGTATATATACATATATATATGACAAATATAAATAAGAATACGTATTTATATTTTATAAAAATAACATATAAGATATTATTTTTCCATATATTGATGTTCGTAGTATTTCGGTGTTTAAATGTGTTCTATAGGTATTTGCTTTCGTTATCTTTTGTGAGATATAAAGTGTATCCTTAACGTCAGTGCTATGCTTAGAAGGGGCCCTTTTCCCGCGCTAGAGATACAATCGTGTCCTCGATAAAACGACCCCGCATCTGTACAATAAATGCCGCGAACCGTCTCTGGCAGTAACTATCTTTTCCAAGAAACATCGAATGTAGAAAGCATTTGTACATTTCCTACTTTTAACGGGTTCTCATCAAATGTATCAGATGTTGATACGACTGTATCTTTGGTGCGAATCGTCCTTTTTGTTATGTGTAATAATGTCCAGAGATGAAAATATTTATTGAATGTTACGTATGTCCGTAGTTGAAACGTGCCAATTATAAATTACTTTTAATACTTTGTGTACAAGTGCAGAGTTATATAACGGGCTTGAAGTTACTTTATGTATATAAGATTACCCTTATTTATTACCTAATATTCATATGTAGAAAACCTTAGTTTTCGCGAGGAGACAATCAAAAATATTATATAAAGCTTGATTTGTATTTTATAATTGTATTTAAATAATGTGTTTAAAATGGTAAGTTGATTTTAAAAATTCCCTGTTGGTTCCATAATATTTATATATAATTTAATATATTTTCATGAAGGATTATCCTTATGCTGCCTATGGGCCGAACATTCGAAAAGATATTTAAAGTTGAATTGAAAAAGAACGCTGGCGTTCTGGATTGTTTTTAACATGGTTAGTATGGAAATAGGAATTTTAGTTCGATATATAAATTACTTGTTTGTAGGTACTTAAGTGTGCCCTTTATTTATTCCTTATTAATGCTGGATTAGATTATGTCAATCTAGAGCAACATAATTAGCAATTGCTTTACTGTATTCGTTAGGATTGTGCCAATATATTGCGATGATATAAGCTTAGACCATGTTATTTGTGTTTATTACTTATACTTATTTATACGCCACTAGATACTATACTACTTATATGTTTATATATATATTTAGATTTTCATAGATTACAGACAAGTTAATAGTACATTACGTAACTAGGGCGGTGAATTCGTGAATGCCCCAGATCGCAGGTGTTTGTGGCCCGAACCGAAGGTAAGGGCCATAAATATGCGCTCTGGGGCTTTACGAATTACCGCCCGTGTTGAGTACAAAATTTTATGTCTTCACCTGGCCACAATGCGAGTTTTTCCGTACGCGTGGCTTGTAGTAAAACTCGCATTATGGCCAGGTGTGACGTAAAAAAACATTACGTCATGAACTTAGGTAAACCCGGAACCAAAATACGTATGAAAGAGTTTAGACTAAATAGGGCTTGCCTAAATACACATTTTAGGCAAGCCGATGGGAATCGGTTTGTATGGGCGCTCGACCACTGATACCTACTTTGTGAAGAATCATGATGAAATATAATTTCCCGATCGGTATTAATGAAAATGTTTTTCTTCTTATCTTTGCCTCCGTGATTTGTATTTCATGATTAAGACCTTCTTATACCTAATTTACAATACTACCTCTGCTTATGGAAATGTTAAAATGGTTACCTGCTGTTTTGCAACTAGCATCATATATAAATTGCATATAAGAGAAATAAAATTATTGTGGCAAATAGTTTAAGATCCCTATCGAATTGATAAAATTGAAGATTTTGCTTGGTATTCATATTTCAATAGCATATTTTTGAATGCCATAGGTAAATATACTTATTTATGCTATAATATTTATATTTAATGTATTATTCGTATTATTATAATAATTAACGCACAACCTTTGTCCTATGTATTGATACAGAACATTATTATTGAATAGAATGTACCTATGTCCTTCGAAACAAGGTTTTGTACGCACTCAGCATTGTTAGTATACACTAAGGAATTGTGCTTTATTCTAAGACATTGTGTGCCCCCATTCCCTTTCTGTTTTTATACTATTTATAGCGTGATACACCCGTTTGTACCTACACAGGTTTCGCGGAATCGTCAACAACATGTCTTATAAGGTTGCGCGATTGCGGTATCTGCTTGTAAACAGCTGTAGCTGTATATATATATTTATGTTTTAATATAAAATAACGACTGCCTTTGATTTGCTTTGAAGATCCGATAATACTAATCGGCAGTATTTTAAAAATGAGAATAAGAGAATTGATAACGGCCATTGCAAAGATCAAAAAAACTATGATATATTTTCAATTCGTGCATCCTCTTTATCTGAAGAAAGAAAAGAAATATTTTATTCAAGCCATTTACAAACCCGACTCATATTTAAGTATTGTTGAAATGAACACAACTCGTTTTCAATGCTCTTAACTTGATTGTACGTACTTAAATAAACAAACGGTGATTTTTCTGTTTTACAAATGTTCAATATCTACAAAATATTTTTCATCGGATTTTATTAAGCTGTGTCTACACTGGGCGAGCCGAGCACGAGCCGAGCACGAGCCGAGCACGAGCCGAGCGGAGCCACAATTCGTCTAGTGTGGATCGACGCACAAGCCCCGAACGCCATTCGATGCCGCGAACAGGTGGCCGATTTTTGACTTCCGAGCCATCGAAAATCAAATAAAAGTAAATACGTTTGAAGTGTCAATATGGCCGGCACTTACTTTCTATCAATAGAATTGAATACGTGGTCAATACCACTCGTTTTTAAATTTTCTATCGCTATTTATTTCAAAATAGCATTAAATTTCTTAATTTTTGTCAGTTGTCGAGTGAAAAAGTCGAGCGCTCGAAAGTCAAAAATCGATCCCCAGGACGGCTCCGCTCGCGCTCGGCTCGTGCTTGGCTCGCCTAGCGTAGACACAGCTTAAAAGTGATAAGCTTTTTGCGGTAAAAAATAACTGATATTCACGGAATGTTTTGATATCGATTATGATGACGTCCATATTTATGTGTATATGTATCTCGAATGCAATACGATAACATTATTAAGAACCAAAACATATTAACTGATCTCATTCTATCTGAACCTAGGCATTTTCAAAAAACTGTATTTCCAATCAGGGTGATTTGTTAAACAAATATTTGCTCAGTGTCAGTTTTGTGACTACAATTAAGTATTCAGTTTGTATAAAAGTTACCATTTTCTTTTCAATTTATTTATTTATAATAACAATACTTCTATCATTACAGTCTCCCAATGCGATATTTATATCTTTTGTTTGCTTAATTTTCGTTATGAAACTGACGTTGAGCAAATATATCTGTGTCAAATCCTATTCACAGTAAATGAAATCATATACCTACGTAACAGACGACATAGACTTGGTCGAATGTGCTCGTTGTGAGCTCTCGTAGCACTCCCGTAACTGCCTCTACGAAACGGCGTAGCCGTAGCATACATCGTGCCTCTGTTCTGTCCTTGGGGCTTTAACCCTTTCAGAGCCATAACTCATAATTGTGAGTCATTGGCTTTGAACGGGTTAAGGGGAGGATTTCTATGTTTTCTCCTCAAACTTCTTAAAACCTTTACGTTTTAAATAATTTATTGAATCAGCGTTACTTTGCGAAAGTCCATGATATGAACGAGAATAATATTCCTTTGCTATTCCGCTTAAAAACGTGCTAGTCCATCAGCGAAGATGAGATGCAACTATTTGCGCATTTTGCATGAGTTTAATGCGCCAACCCTCCCTCCGCACGTGCAAACATCTTTGTCTGCCAATCATTCTTTCAACATCTTGCATGTTTGCGAAAAAGCATTGCGTTTAAGGTTTCTAGAACAATTACTAATAATGAGGTACACTAATAGGCGTTATTATTAACGCACAATTGAATGCTGAATCATCACCGTTTTTCCGTGTTCTTCCATCTCTTTCACGCATGCATGGTAGTATGGGGGGTCAGAATACAAATATGGCTGACGGTTCCATTTGTTCAGTATATCGGCAGTCGGGTAGCCTATTTTGGCAGTCGGGTAGCCCCGTAGTGGAGTCTACCCACAGGCCAGCCAAGACCAACAGCTGCAGCCCTCCAGGCTGTCCAAAAAAAATTTGTTCAGTGAAAGTGGCGCAAGCAACATCGCATCTCCTGAGAATGCCTCATAGAGAGGCGAAACACGTGGCGAGCTTTTGTCATTGTTGGTGGTGGTTTCCGCACGTGCAAACATGCAAATAAATACAGATTTATCTGCATGTTTGCACGTGCGGAAGGGGGGTGGGCGCATTAACCGCATGCAAAAATACGCAAATAGTTGCAACTCATTTTCGCTGACAGACCAGCACGTTTTAAGCGGAATAACAAAGGAATGTTGTTCGCGTACATTCACATTTTCTTGACTTACATAATCAGCGGAGTTCACAGTGTTACGGACGATGCCAATTGCTTCATCTACTAGCGTTCATTAAAAAAAAACAACTAACAAGTATTAAGAAAACTGTTGGTAGGCACTGAGGTGGTCAGTCACAGACGCAGGGTTGATATTTGCATTTAAAGCCTCAGTCAAAGGCATTGTATTGCTTTGCCAGGTTATTCAGATTGTTTCGGTATTCTGCGAAATAATTACATAATTGTATTGAAGATTGGTCTACTTTAGCGGTTTCTGTATTGACATTTGCATATGGACCAAACTTAATTCAAGAAAATGAACGTCAGCATCGTTACTCTTTTGCTTATTAATAAAAAAATCCTGAACTATGTATATATGTTATGTAGTCGGTGTAACGACTCCGAAAAAGTCTGTCGCTAATGTACACTCAGGAGTAATAAAATGATTATATGCTAACTCGACCCATTTCAGTGTAAAAGTTGAATGGCCACGGCCCCACGCCCTGTTTTTGTTATTATATCGGATGACTTTCAACAGATTATCGGGTTTTAGATAACGCATACACTATTGCAGAAATAATATGGCATAGCGGATTCGTATTGCACGCTCTTGTAACGCTTAAAATATTTTATATATTACATTGTACCCCGTTATTTTCGATGTTAAATAATGGTTTTACGTAATTACGCTTTATTGTAAGTTAAAATTTCATGTGGACCATTTTATGATGTTTCTTTAGTAACTAGAAACGTAACACGCGAAAGGCGTGTTTTTCTTTATATTAAATGTAACTTGTATGTACAGTCACCGGCATCAATATCTGCCGAAACAAAGCCGGCAAAAATATCTGACACGTCCTTGGCATTAGACAAAGAGTCCTGTCAGATATTTATGCGTGCTATGTTGTGGCAGATATTTTTGCTGGTGACTGTAAGGTAATGAAGTTTTGCGCACCGACCATTTTTAATGTACATAAATGACATAGAATGAATTTGTAGTCCAAATATCTATGAACATTTAAATTATACCAAACTATTGTATACCATATACATAGTGAAGAATTTGACTAGATATAGGAAATGTAACTAACTTATAAGAATATAAATTATATTATAATATGTACCTATAGGAGCATTGTGATTTCAAGTTTTCAACTTCCAAAATATTGTAATATAACTTATTGAGATATTGTTGTCATGAATGTTATTTGAAGTGTAATTTTAAAATTTATACATGGAACTTAATGGAAAATATATTTATTTGTTGTATAAATTATGTATTTTTATTGGCTTCCTCTGTACTCGAACTGATGCATATGAATAACCTGATTTTAAAGGCCTATATTTATATTATTTTCCTATATTACCTCACTCCTCAGACAACACAATAATAACAGTAAATAAATTAAACGAGATATGAACATGACAATACTACCTCAACATAAGATTCATAGAGAGATTTTTAGAGAGTGTATGAAGGAAAAATGAATGATACAGTTGAAAGGGGACGACCTCGTCAAACCTTTTCCGAACAAATCGGAGAAATCCTTTAGGAGAAAGAAAGATATAAGTATTCATTCACAAACACACAGGACACACATATTAAACAATAAAATACACAAAAACAGATAAGAAATGAAACAAGTGTGTCTCTGCGGCAGTGTACCGGACACTGGCTCAACATTATGCTGTGTCATGGCTGTGTCCGACACCTACAGCGCTGATTTGACACCGTAGCACCGTTGATGACTCACGGAAACGTCATTCGGTTCTACGATATAAACTACTTAAATTATTGGGGCAGGCGAAAGAGAAATAAACATTAATTTAATACATGTACACACTACCAAGTTGGAGCTTCAATAAATTAATTAGACATAATTACACGTTAAAAACAAAAAATAGATATAAATACCATATGTACCTAAGAATGTCATGAAAGTGAACGAAGCAAGAAAGGTTTGTCAAGAGCGTAGCAATGGAAATCCGTGATATCTGCCTACCCCTCCAGGAAATAGGCGTGACTGTATGTTTGTATGAATGTAGAGTTAGCAGAGCTTCATAGAAGCAAATATAAATAATAGTGCCAAATTAAGAATAAATCGTAATTTTTCCCAAAAGAATGGAATATAATAGAAAATGAAGTTATTCAGATAACATATTATTACACATACATTCACATAATGCACCTTAAGAACTAACAAACAGGGATGTGCTACCGTAAAGGTCTCCACTGTTGACACAGCAGTGCCAACGGCACTGGTTTTCTTTATCCTCCTAGCGTTATATGCTTACTAGTGAACTTACTAGTCACGCAATAGTAGTTTGCGGGTCCATGATACAAGTTTCAAACCTTGCTTTAAAAGTTCCGATACACACATACGAATACCGAAGAGGAGTGTGTCAAAATGAAGGTGTCGGCGAGAACTCATGTTTAAGAGTTTATTGTTCGCTAGATGCGGAGATACATGCGATCGGGCGTGTATAGCAAAAACGTGCACTGGAGTTTTGTATTCGTTGTGTGATTTTCTTGGTACGAACTGCTAGACAGTTTCCATACACCGTGTCCTCTCCCAATAGAGTGGTGCATGTTTATGTTACGTGCGCGCAAGACATAAACGTGCCTCTTACTCGGAGACATGATATACTTGCAAGAATTGAAAGTCGGCCTCAAGAATTACACGAACCACTTGGTGCCACTTTTGACCCTTCTGTAACTCAAAACCTCTTTAACGTAAATACATAAAACTACGTGTGTTTAATTATATCTATAAGGACATCTAGAAGCCCAAATTTCATGAAGCTAGCTCAAACGGTTATAAAGATATGAAGGTCGAAAAGTCTTAAATTTTAGCACTGACTGACTGACATACAGTACCTAAAACCTTACCTACTTCCAGATGACCTAGAAAGATAAAATTTGGATACCAGCTCGGTAATTGTGTGTAAGCGTAGGAAAAAGCTCTAAAAATAAAAAAAAGTTAAAAAACACAATTTGTCATTTATTTATTTGTAGCGTTGGAACCGTTACAAGCAGATATTTGAAACTATCCCAATATAAGGATTATAAAGTTGAGTCAAAAAATAAGTGGTGTCCCTATACAAAAAACTTGTAATACGCGCTAAACAACCGGCCAACGGTGTATCGGCGGGGCGGGGCACCACTAATTATACACTGCCTAGTTTTCTTTACAAAAAGTAATGATATCCCATCAAAAAATAAATGTAAAAAAGGAGAGCCAAGTTCAATACAAAAATTATGCTTGGCTGTGGGCTTCGCCGCAAAAAGAATGGAGATATAAATGATTGCTAAGTTATATGCAAAATCCAAATATTCTTTGAGTTATTGGATACCTATAACAATTGCTGTCATTTAAAAATGTGAGATCTTAAAGTAGATTACATTTGACTTGGCCAGTTTTTATCTGAATTAAAATATATATATATTGAATAAGTTTATAAAATGACTGATGTAATGAAAACTGGCCAAGTCAAATCTAACCTACTTTAAGATCTCACATTTTTAAATGACAGCAATTGTTATAGGTATCCAATAACGCAAAGAATATTTGGATTTTGCATATAACTTGGCACTCATTTAGACCTCCATTCTTTTTGCGGCGAAGCCCACAGCCAAGCATAATTTTTGTATTGAACTTGGCTTTCCTCTTTTACATTTGTGTTTTTGGTCTGTCAGGTAACTCGGGTACTTAAGGCCCACGATGTATAGTAGGCATTGCTCCGTGGCGATTGCGGTGTCGCTCCACGCTCCACAGAAATTAATTTGCTCATGATTCCACCGGGTTGAGACATTCTCTGCGAATTATCCTCTTAGTGAACCATGGGATAAGCCTTTAGAAAGCTTTTACGATGGCATAACTTGTAGTTAACTTTTGTGCTTGGTTCTCAATGCCATGTGCAGGTACGTGTAAACATTAAATGATCGGGTACTTCCTTTATGTTAAAATGCAGTCCCTGGGCGAGCGAGCTCTGCTCGGGTAAACATGGAGAAAACGAAAAACTTCACGAAAAAAAAAACAATTTACCTGATTTGCCATGCAACGGTTAGTAGCTACGAAGATAATACAATATTATAACATCAAAATCATTGGTATGAGAAGTTTCACCGGTACCCAGGCGAGGGTCCGCCTTTGACCCTCTTTTTTGTCTAACTGCGTGCTCTTATTGTAGCTAGTCCCATACAAACATAATGATCCACTCAGAAAACTGGTTAGAATGGAAATTGACTAAAAACATCTTGAAGGAGGTAATTTACAATCGTCTGTATGTAGCTGGGTGATCCGAATGGATAGCCGAAATAATCTTGACGTTAATACCGATATAGTTGGTAGTGACCCTGCTTACAACTGCAGTTACACTAATACAACCGGGGGTTCGAAGCCCGGTAGGACATCGATTTTTACGATGACGTTTTCTGTGCGTTTATTTTGGAGCTTTAGCTGTATTGTATACATAAACATTTATATTAACATTTTAAGTAGCAGTTTTAGTCAACAATAATAGTTATTTATGTCGAAACTTTAAAGAGCCATATGTACAGTAAAACGTTCTACGATACACGTGCGAATAGGTAATTCGCAACTCGTGTTGATTTAAAACACTCCCTTCGGTCGAGTTTTAATTTATCACCACTCGTTGCGAATTACCTATTTTCGGCACTTGTATCGTAAATAACTATTCTAGTGACCTACAAGCGGTTTTTCCAAGTTGCGATTCGCATTCGCATTTTTTTCCACTTTTTTTCTCTCAATTAGCTTCTTTAACGTGCCTGTCTGTGTATCTGTGTAACCTCTGTCTGTGTTATCGTAGCTCCCAAAAGAATGGATTGAATGCGGTTTTTTTGTGTCATAGATAATTTTGTCCCGAGTGTTCTTAGCCATGTTTCATCAAAATCTGTTAAGCAGTTTTTGAGATATTGGACTTTGAAATGAAAATGTCGGGGGTTTTTCAACTTTTCTAACTTGTAGTTATTTTACTCGAAGTGTCGGTGCAGGCTCGTTGAGAGATAAGTGACTGTTGTTCAGTGTACTACTAGAGAGTTGTAATTACTAATTATTTGTAATATAATTGCCATAATACTTATGATAAATAATATGTGGATGTATATAACACGCCCAGCCACCAAAACGAGAAGTCCAACACCATATTTACCTTTGTACGTGTTATGGTGCCCGGGTGCCTCGCAAACTTTTATGGATCGTACTTTATGGTTTGCAATTTTTTAAATGAATACTGCCTATACCTATGCTCCTGCACCCCCATGCGTTCCTAGTTACAGTAGGATAAGTTCTTTACTCAATCTATATTTTGTTCAAGTACAACATATGTATGTACAAGTCATACCTTAAATTAATTACGTGCAAGATATGCGCTCCCAGTACAATGACTAGTCGAAACTCAATGCTTCTCTTTTACACGCTCATTACCTCACTCTCTCACACATACACTTACGCGATACTCCAGGCAAAATACGGTTTTGAAAAACATTAATTTATGATAGCGTTTTTTTTGTTCATTTCATTATAAAATGTTATTCTAAGATGCTTTATTCAAGAATCCGGCAAACTTTCCACCCGGAAGTAATTAAGTAGATTTAAAAAAAAACATGCGTTGTCTTTTTCTGTATGATTTATCTTGAATATTAAAGAGCAAATGTAAATGAACCAAAATAAAGACAAAAATATTTAATAATATTTTTTCTGACGTTTCTGTAGCTAGTTAATTAATCATTTTTTTGATGTCTGAAATTTTGTCGGATTCTGTCGCTGGGTGACTATTTAATTGATAATAAATCCGTTACACAGAAAAAATAAGCTATTATAAATTATTTCCAAAATTGACATTTTTTCCATACAAGTTGTCAGTTCATTGCCTGGACTACGATACATATACACAAAACTAGGTACTTCTAAGGCCTCTCACAGACTGGCGCGGCCTGGCTGCGACGGACAATAGTAAACTTGTCCGCCGCTGTCAAATTTTCTATTGTCCACCACCGCAGGCCGCGCCAGTGTGTTGCAGGCCTAATATTTACATCAATCTACATATATGTTCCTGGTCATACTGTGCAATTACCCTGTGTGGCCGCAATAAGAAATCAACTAAAGTTCTTACAATAACCAGCTCCATATTATGCACCCCTTTCCCATTCTACATAACTTTTGCAAATCACACAGTATATTCGAATATATCTAGTACTCCTCCTGCAGAACTATGTGCCCCTAGTCAAGTAGTCAACCCCCGCAACCTTAAGACAGTCTATAAATAAATAACTTTACTAACCTTTCGAGGATTTTGTGTATGGTGATGGTGGTAAGCATGGTATCCTGGTAAGACATAAATAATAATAGGAGGAAAATCCCACACGCAGGTGCGCTAAATTCGTGCAATTGCGATGGCAATTCCCAAAAATGGGCGCGGTTAATCAATGGCGGTCTATCTGCGCGCGCGCTTATTGGCTAATAATAAAATTGCCACAATACCTACCTCGATGTTGTACAGTGAGTGTACCAGGGCTGCAGGAAGATAAGTAGTTCAATTATGGAATTCCCAAAAATGGGCGGGGCTAGACAGCCAATAGAGTTGCAGTGGGCGTGGTTAATCAATGGCGGTCTATGTGCACGCGCGCTTATTGGCTGATGATAATAAAACTTCGATGTTGTACAGTGAGTATACCACGGCAGCAGAAGGATGATTTGAATAAACTTGAGATCTTCTTGTCACTTATGCACTCCTCTTTTTTAAACGGTTTTATTTAGCTTGACCCCGTATCCCGTATGGTAAGGCTATTTTGGAATTTTCTGAAGGCTTTTTCAACCACTTCTACTCAATCTGAGTGGATGGTGGAACTCTTCTTGTTCTCTGGACTGGAAAAGGCTAGGCATCAACGGCGAGTACATCACTGACCCTCTGTTTGCTGATGATATACATAGTAGGACTTGAATACTCGATAATCTCAGTAAAGCCTCCGAGCGAGTTGGTCTAAGGATGAACATGGATAAGGGGAAGATCATGTCAAATGCCCGTGTAGTACGAACTCTCATTACAATCGCTTTACGGTCAAAGTCGGAGACGATTACGTATACCTAGGACGGACTGTCCAGTTAGGTAGGTCCAACTTCGAGAAAGAGGTTAATCGTCGAATGTGACTCGGCTAGGCAGCATTCGGGAAGCTACGGCAATGGAGAGGCAGTTACTCTGAGTGATGCAAAGTGGGGAAACGAGGCTATCCGCAGCAGAACTAAGGTAACCCATATATCCCTTTGAGTTACTAAACGTAAGTGGCAGTTGGCGGGGCACATTGCACGTATATATATAGACAGAAACCGATGACCGTTGGGACGGAATGGTCCACGAGTGGCGACCACGTACTGGGAAGCGGAAGTCTGCGGGAGTCCGCTGGATTCGGGTAGAACCGGTGATTGTGACGCTCTTTGGGGGTAGGGTGGGGGGGGGGTTTGTCCATTAGGCCGCTATTAGACTATCATAGAAATATGATCATAGACATAAGCATAATAACAACCTGTGATTCACCTATGATCATAGGTTGTTATTACACCGTCATAGGTTTATCAAATTAATACGAGTCCTATGTCTATGATCATATTTCTATGATAGTCTAATAGCGGCCTTAGTCATCCAGTAGACGTCTTCCGACTGATATGATTAATCTCAAATATTATATACTATATTAGTATATTACCTACCTATTTGCACCTTAGATAATTCATGACTTTGATAATAAGTAAATACGTAGTAAGAGGCATGACGGTTTTGATATATACTTTGACACATCAAATTTTAATGCTTTTTTACCAAATAGCACGTAAAATTCACAACTTTAATTGTTTGCCGATACATAAAACCGAATTAAATTACGGTTTTTCATAATAAAAATTCAATAGTTACTATATACGGCTAACTATTTGTTGGTAACATTCGCTGAGTGCTAATGCAAGGCGCATGATATAATCACAGGTTCACAGGTGTATAGTCACAAGAAGCGCTATGAGGCGATTTAAAACAAAACGCATGTTGAAGGGAACTTTCAATACTTATTTTACATAGCTAATTTTTAGTTTTAGTGAAGCTGTTACAATTTTGTCAAAATGATAACCTATAGCGGAAGATGCGCCTTCGGGAGTAGTTTAAACTAATGTCAAAAGTCGATTTTCAAAAAAAAGCACATCTCGGATTTTGCAAGCGCAGCGACGATATGAATATTTCAGCAATCAATAAGTATACCAAATGCTGTAACAATCCAATGAAATCCAAATTACATTTATGCAACGTAAAATATGCTTTTTGCGACTACTTACTATTGAAGCATATTGGACGCGAATGTTAATCAAATTATTAGGACGTAATACGACTGAACACGGGTCGGAAAACTGAACGCTGGCCCGATAGGTGGAAACAATTAGTGGCGAGATGATTTGACGGGATTAAAATGTGGTCGTATCATTTGGCTAGAGATCTATTATAACTGCGGTGTCACGCAAAGCGTTTATTTGTTCTAGTAATGGTTGGGGAATAGTACATTACTGCAGCGGCCGGGAAGTAGCAATTCGTGGATAAGTTGATTTTGTCGGATGAAGCGAAGCTGAATCCGACAATAGAGACGAATCCACGAATTGCCGTTCCCGCCAAGGCAGATATAGTGCTTTTCTCCAAAAATGTGAGCAAATAATAGTAGATTATACACCAAGGGGATAAATCACTGTTTTATGTCACGGGAGCGAATTGAATCCCGAACGTAACGAAGGACTCATAATTTAACTCCTGAGCGTAGCGAGGGAGTTATAAGTTAATTCCTGAGCGAAGCGAGGGAATTAAGACTGAGTCCTGAGTGCAGTGAGGGGTTCAACCGCCCAAGACTAAAACAGTCTTATCCCCGAGGTGTATACTCTACTTTTCACACCTTATGCGAGACAAAAAAACAGGCTCAGTAGATAAATAATGTTTATTTAGCAAATTAAAAGTACATAGTAACATTAGACACGTTAGTCCAATTATGGAAAGATAAGGTAATGTTTTTATTTGGTACGTTTATTGAGGTTGGGTTGTCTAATTTGATAAACTCAGGAGTCAAAACACTTTCATCACTCGACATTTTCAATATTATTTTTGAAATTAAATCTTCTATAGGCACCTACAAGAACTCGATTTGTTCGTCACGCGTGAACAAATGAAGGCGCGCGACGTTCCAAATTCGAAAGCACAAGCCGTGGTCCTAGATTCAAAATTCGAATTTCGAACACCGCGCTCCTCCGGACCGGGGTTAACACGGAGGCAAACTTCATTTATTTTGTCAAATCAAGTAGGCCATGGCCTAGGACAAATTGTGTTTAGCAAAATTAAACTTTATGCATATAGTAATAAGAATTATGAAAAGTGAAATCATATTATTAACCAGCGGGTTAAAATGAAATTCAGTACAACATTATAACCCGGCTAATACCAAGGGATTTAATGTCTTGCTTTCGGTAGGGTTTACATGACCTATAATTCGGCATTGTCGAGCATGTGGTGTGAAAAATAATATTTTCAATAATCTTAAAATATCGAGTATGTCAATAACCTATCAAGGTCCCGCCCAACTTATTTTTTTTAAGTATGTATACGGCATGACTCATAGTGCCAGCTTCAATTGGCATACATACGAATTTTTAAACCATTAGAACCGGTCACGGTTTTAAATGTTTAATGCAATTAAAATAATTAAACATTAAACGGGATTGCAACCTACATGTATTTCAGTTCGTTATGAGTTTTATTTCGATAAATATTTTTATTTCTTTATTTATAACTATTTGAGACATATTTAAAAACGTCACTTCGATCACTTTCAAAAGTACACGTTTTGTCTATGACCATTAAAACAAAGAAAACTTAAAACAGGCTACAAGCGGGCGTGATTTGTCACAGCAACTTGCAATAGTTGGAAAGAGACAGCCATACACTACTAACCAGTCTCACTATCGCATGTTGTTGTGACAAATTGCAAGGACTTTAAACGTATATACGAGCACTTGGCTGTTTGTAGTGATTTGTCTTAGTCAAAGTATATAGTAGCTAGCTAAGTAGTAGCTAAGCTACGGTAGCCCAGTGGTTCAGGCATGCGGCTGTCAAACGGCGGTCGTGGGTTCGAATCCCGGCTCGTACCAATGAGTTTTTCGGAACTTATGTACGGAATATGATTTCATATTTACCGTTAGCTTTTCGGTGAAGGAAAAACATCGTGAGGAAACCTGCATACATCTGCGAAGAAATTCTAAGGTGTATGTGAAGTCCCCAATCCGCACTGGGCCAGCGTGGGGACTACTGCCCATTCCCTCTCATACATGAGAGGAGGCCTGTGCCCAGCAGTGGGACGTATATAGGCTGATGATGTGATGATGTGAAAGTATATAGTTAAAAGGTAAAAAAGTATACAGTAAAGGAATTTCATACAATTTCCTTGCCTCTAAAACTGTACAATAAAGACTTTTAACTTTTTAAATTTGCATTTGACAGTAACGAGGAACTTCACGTACTATTTTTGCTACAGTAAGGCGAACATTTCCGAGCACATTGGAGAAAAAATAATTTAAGTATGAGTTAGTTTGTGTTTCCTGTGGACACATCTAAAGTTTTCAGGCCTTTAAAGGCAATCCTCACAAAAGATCGCAGCCAAACCCATTGCGTAACGTTTCATAAAGTACGTTACATAAATCTAAATGAAATGTTTTGCATGGAAAAGTGCCTTAAGGTATACAATTAGTATTGTGGCTGGTGGTGAGTGCTTTGAGCTTCTTCATTCTTGAGCTTATTTAGAACCAAATGAGGACCCTTGTTCCTTATTAAGTGTTACCACAGCAAGTCCTTACACATCTCAAACAGTGAAAAATTAAATCTGAAGACGGTATTCTGTACGGACCCTGTCAGTGCGTTTCGGCCTTCAGAGATGTGGCGGCACTCATCAGCGCCCTCTTATGTACTCGTAATTCTCTATGGAGTGCTGAATAAAACCTCATGTATGCGGTTATCGTGTAAATGATGTAACTAACTGGCCACTAAATTGCGTTAATCGGTCGCATAAATGGGTTTCGTTACGTTTTCTGTCGGCTGTTACCTACTTTTATGACAATCCTAAGAAACATAGCTTTATGCTTATTATTAATTGTGGGAAATATATTCCGTCTTAAGTTAACAGTGTGTTTATTCTGTTCGACTAGTCCCAAAAAAGGAGAGGATATCTCTGACACTGGAAACGAATGACATTCCTAAATCACCCTCCTTCAGTTGCAGCAACTGCTGCATGTTCCAAGTTAGTAAACGTTACTAATTATCAACTATTATCCAACCTTACTATTATCTATATTATATACTATTATCAACCTAACAGTTCCCCTTTTAGCAACGTCTGCACCGCAAGTAATTCCTAGTTAAAGCTTGCACGCGGCCATTTTGAATATTTTTCACAGTAATGTAGTTTGTTCCGGCATGCATTAGGGCACGCTATTAGCCGAACCATCCGTCGCGGGCTGCCACGACCCCAAATGCATACATTACCCTAGGAATTTGCTGACAAACTGACTTACAGAAAGTAATAGTGCATTTAGTGCATTAAGCTACGCTCAAGTACGTTTAAGTTATGACTTTAAACTTTATTGCACAAATAAAAAAAGTACATTTGGCGGTCTTGATGTAACAACGCAGTCTTTTCCAGTCATTGGGCCAAACTCCGTTTACTAACTCAAGACAACAAACGTCAGGTGTCATCATAATCATCAGGATATACATATATACTTAAATACATCCCACTTTTGGGTATATAGGTATCATCTCGTGGATAAGATATTATGAAGATTGCGGGTCACTTCTGGATAAGATTAGCTCAGGATAGGGACGGGTGGCGTACTCGAAGAGAGGCCTATTCTCAGCAGTGGGCGATTGCGGGCTGAAAATGATGATGATGATGACATAAGTTTCCAAAAGCTTAATGGTATGAGTCGGGATTTGAACCCATGACCGCCGTTTGACAGCCACATGCTCGAACCACTAGGCTACCATAGTTTTAACGTGGTGAAACATGCATGTTTTCAGAAGAAGTACCGAAAGTTTCACGAATATTTTTTGAGGTTTATTTTTCTTTTTAGTTTATATAGTAAACAAATCAGAATCCTTACAAAAATGGGAAAAACTTAGGCCTAAAGTGCATTCCAGTGTTATTAAAAATGAAATAAATGTTTTATTATTATTATGTATCTTTCCCGTTCACGGGACAATGATGTCCCGGACCTTTGGGAGGCGTGCGTGGAGCTAGGTACCTACAAAGTACCAACTGAGCCAACACGTAGAGGCCCTTTTGACAATTTAATGAAATGCAAGGAGTACACCGAGCGGATGCTGTCCCTGCCCGTGTCATGGGACGCACACAGAGACAGCACCCGCTGGGGTGTATAGGGACTATTGATGGTTGATGGAATCTAAATAAAACGGGTTATTGGGTTGAAATGATGGACTAGTGGCTGGGCTATTGGGTGAAACATCGGACGCCTGCCTATTAAAACTGTTTCAATCTTTATCTCTGGCAGACGGTGACTCGCTAACTGCTAGATGGGCCCCTATTAATAGCGACATTAAAAAATGGCCTATGGGCAACACCGGTCAGAGAGCTGGGGGGTAGAGAGGTGGCACTGGACTTAAAACATATAGCCAACTCGCCACTTAGGTGTCCACATCTACCCTCGAGCAACAGCTCTTGCGACTCCACTCTGGACGGCCAATAAAGGCAAGCCAGAGGCGGAGGGCCTGTCCAACCAACCACCCGATCGGCTCAGCCTGACCACAGGACACCCCCATCAGGAGCACTCAAGTACGTAGGGTTGCTACTCCCTAACAGCTCGCCTCAAGCTGCCTTACGTTGACTGATTGCACCAGAAATCTGGTGGGCGATGGGGCCGTCACATCCCTACGCCTATTTATTATTATTGGTTTATCATCAAATTGTCGACACTCACTTCGTCGAATTTCACTTCAAAGTCAACGTTTTATGTATTTTCATTTCGTCGACAATTCAGGTCGTGGAATGGTCATTACAAGTAATTTTTAATCGTGTATTTTTACTTGTCGGATGATTCATTAAATGGATGAATTATGTCATAGAAAACGTTTTATGATTTATTATTTCAAGTATTTTTAATTAACATACAAATTATTACAAGGATTATTATTTAAAATTAAAATAGTTGGCAAACACAGTTATCTATGGCAATTATTTTAACCTAACCTAAACCTTATCAAATCGCCAGCGTGTCGACGTCACCCCGCTTCGCGGGGTGCCTATTTCCGCTCTAAGGGACACAAGTGAACCCTAACCTAACCTACTTATAATACAATTGTTGCGGTTGTTTATTTTTTTACTGCGGAAGGCTTCGCCCACCAAGCCCCCCTTGTCCTGGCTGCCCTTATCTAGTTAAACTCCTGTAATCAGTTGTTTGTTTTTGTAATGTTGTAATAAAATTTCGATCAAATGAAATTCGTCGTTTTGTTATTCTGCCATTTAAAATTTAAACAAAATGAATCATTTGCCAAATAATATTCCCTGAACGGTTATTCCATGAAATTATAAAAATTGGAATGATCTGGTCATGAAATAAAATTACAACAAACAATAATTCGTGAACTAAATGTTACTTGAAATGTTTTCGATGAAATAAAATTCGATGAAAAGTTTGTCGACAAAACAAGGGACCCATTATTATTAATATTTGTTTTTTTTTCTATTTCTCCTTTTTACAGGGTAGTTGCTTTGAAATGCGGGCCATAGCCAAGCATATCAAAAACTGGTGACTTTACGTACTACTTACACTTACTCGCTAACGAAACACATAACTACTTACTTATATTTTGACGACCGCTTTAGCCTAGTTGGTAGTGACCCTGCCTACGAAGCAAGAGGTCCTGGGTTCGAATCCCGGTAAGGGCATTTATTTGTGTGATGAGCATGAATATTTGTTCCTGAGTCATGGATGTTTTCTATGTATTTAAGTATTTATTTATCTATCTATATAAGTAAGTTTATCTTCGTCTAGTACCCATAGTACAAGCTTTGCTTAGTTTGGGACTAGGTCGATTTGTGTCAGATTGTCCCCAAATATTTAACAATTTCTTAAATTTAACAATTTCTTATATTAACTTACACTACTCTCGGATATGGTCGATGATGTCAAAAACTTTCTGGTTATGCGGCATGTTTTTAAAATTGTGGCTTTTTGAAGCGTTCCTATAATTTGAGTTGGGATCTGGAGGGTCTTCAAGCTATTACATAGGGTTTTGTGCACTACTCCTGTTGTGGAAATAACTATTGGGACTAAATTATTATTCATAATAATAGCACTGATGGAATATTCTACCTAAATATGGTACAATATTCTATGTCCTAACTCGGTACGTAATTATATTTCATTTAATTTCGCCGACAATAATTCCTCCATTTGCATTGTAAATACGTACGTTTATGAAATATGAAACGTCCTCATACGACACAAACAGAATGTGAGCCGATTTGTACGAATTAGATACTTGCAGCATTTTTTGTTTATTCAGAGCTTGGCTCTGTTAAGGTGCATGGACACTGGTGGTTTTCTATGCATGTTTAAACAAGAAATAAATATTATAGGACATATATTTGTTACAATGAACTAGGCCCATGTTGGCCCCATGGTAGCTCAATAAAGCTTAGTGTCACGGCCGTACGGGTACTTAACGACGATATATTATTAGTTATAAGATTCCATAACTGAAAACTGTAATCTGCAAAGCAGAATTCTCCATCAAAATTTAATCATCACCGTTGTTAAACTGGATCTTAATTCTGTGGGCAATTTCATATTCATTCGCCTTAGGCGAAGCAGTGCAAGTCATAATGTAACGGAATGACTTTTTTGCCCAATTCAGACAAAGTTACGGAAAACCAACTAGTTAGATAATTTACTTTAAAAACGAAGTTTTAACCGACTTCAATTTAGTACTCCGCCAAGCCACGAGAACATTTCAACATTTTTTTTACAATTTACCACTTGAACTGATTTCCGATAGCAAATGCGTTGATTAGGTACTATAGAAAAAAACCGAATCGCTGTATGTGGGCCGATAATATTTGAGGACTTCCGCCGATTCCCCAAGATCATCACCAATGGCACTTCATTAGTTCCTATTTCAACGAAATCTTATCAGAACCTGTGACGTACTTTTGCACTTTTAAGTACATAATTGAGGAATTTGATAAGTCATCTGTGGTCTTCATCATCAATTCCTCGCCACCAAATTTATAATTTCTGATGCTGTAAATACACGATTTATAATAGAAACTACCAAAACTACTACACGCGTGCCTGATAAAATTGAGGAGTTCCCTCCATTCCATATGGATCCCATCATCTAACTGAATTTTGAAAAGAATGGGACACACCTGGAACCATATACATACAAACAAAAAAAAAAACGAATCGGCTCATCAATGACGGAGTTCTGAGGTAACAAACATTGAAAAAAAAATACAAACGAATTGAGAACCTCCTCCTGTTTTTTGGAAGTCGGTTAAAAATAAAACCAAGTTGATGACGTTTACATATCTGTGACGCAATCATAGCGAGATTGATACTAAGTGTACCTATAAATATAAGGCGCTGTTGCTGTCTATCAACGAAAGCCTCAAGTAAAAGCCGGCAGCGCGCTTCGCGCTTGTGATTCTTGTCTATAGGCTACCTATACCTGATGTTAAGCAGACAGCTTAACATCAGGTATAGGTACTTGAAACCATAACTAGATTCCATTTGGAAGAGACAGTAGACATCATTTGGAAGAGTGTAAGTTTAGCCAGTGTAAGTTTTTTTTTTCTTCATTTTAATGGCAATTTTGAGGTTATTTTTGTGGAATCTAATTATGGTTTCAAGTACCTATAGTCGATATGCTAGCTTGCCACCATCGCAGTATTAATAAAATACTTGCGCGTGTTCCTACGTGGGTACCGCGCAGCGAAACACCTAGTATTATAAAGACGGATTAAAGTTTTACGAACCGAGAGACAGAGGTTTACTTAATGCGTTTATTATACAAGGTGTATCTGGCTACTCTCTGGCTGGACATTGAACGAGATCCCGAGTAGAGTTTCTTCTCAGGAATGTTCTAATACTTCTAATATGATAAATTGTTTGATCAGATATATGGACATAAAAAAATATATATAATTAAATTAATCTAAATAAATCATCATTAAATAGGAGCATACTTTATCAGTCATTCACAAAGACGATAAGATTAAAGTGACATTCAAAACGTCCTATTCATCTATGTTATACCTATCATATAAATTAAGAGGAGTAAAGCGCATTAGTCTCATTACCTACTCTTTGGTAAAAATTATATGTTCGCTTTACCCCGGCCCACCCCAGCTCCACTCCACTGCACTTCTGGGCCGCGCCCGTCACCGCAAATTCAATTAAGATCAGATGAACATTCGTTTTATTTTGATCCCGCCTATACGAGTATGTTTATAGTAAGTACCAAGGGTTCGATGTGGTTGATCACTTTCGGGTCGCATTCGCATTTGGAGAGAGTTTTGATAAAAAAAAAATTTTGTGATAGGAGGCAAACGAGCCGACGGACGGATGTCAATAGCACCGAACGTGTTAACATGAATTGTGCACTCTAAGATAAGATTGCCATTGTCATGGTCAGAGATGCACCAGACTGCACAGATAAAACGTAAAACAAGCAAACGTTTAGCAGGTGATTGCACTGTTCCTACTTCCTCGATCTTGTCAAGTGGTCTGGTGAAGTAGGGCACAGCGAAATGCCATCCCGCTCGAATGTGGAGCAGCCCAACTGGGGAAGTACCTCCGCCTTGCAGTAGACCACAGCCATAATAACACTACTACTTGCTCTGTCATTGCCGCTGCATATGGACACCTGCAACACCAGAGGTCTTGTGAGTTGTGAGTGCGTTGCCGGCCTTTAAGATGGGAGTACGCTCTTTAGTTTGCGCCAATTAAGTATTTAAAGATTTTAAAGTGAATTACTTGATTGCTTCCACATATCTTAATAATTTAAGGGATATGCATTATATAACTGTTTTGGATACTTAAGGTTATTTTATACGTAGGTTGGTTCTTAGAATCTCAAAACAATGTTCGTATACGAATAAACTATTCTACAAACGATCTTCAATGTGTTTGCGTGTTCGTTGTATAACACGTTAACTCGGCGTACTTGGAAAAGTGTCCTTTGGCAATATCTTTTTTTACTTTGAATCCTATATAGGTTTTTTTTTCATATTTTGTTTCATGCTGACTGTTTTTGTGCACAGTCATGAACTACTTGTGGATAGGGTTCCAATGAGCCCAAACACGAAAGGTTGGAATGGACACTGATCAATAGTGATCGCTATTAATTACATTTTAACTCAATACAGACTTCAGATCGCATTTAGCAAACAACTTGCACTTACGCGTTACAGTGTCCATAAGTATTGTTAATTTTATAGACACACTTTAAACACGAGTAAGCACACAGAATATGTCAATTTGTACACGGAATGAGATTAACTTGAAATGAAAATTACAAAGACCCAATCAGTGTAAAGCGGCACTCAAACAAATCGAAAACCAGTCCAGTAATTTATGCTAAAAACAAGAACTTTCCGCGTAAACATTAAACATCAATACAATTATTGTTAACTTTGTGTGCCGAACCGTGGACTGTATTTGAGCTCGGCACTTCGATAGCTAGTGGTTGGTGGGAAAAAGGATGAACGCAGATAGTTTCACTGAATTTACTTTAACTTCTTTAAAATGAAAAATAAAATAATACTTCTTGAAATAAACAAACATAAAATAACTTCTTCTTAAATACTAAACATAGCCGCTTGTGGCTAGTAAGTGGAGAGTGCGTTCGTACCGGAGCGTTGAGTTAGACTGAATTTGGGGCCCCTAGAAGGGGGTATTTATATGGCTTGATAGCCCGCTATCTAATGGCGGTATAAATGAGCTCGCGCTCTGATTGGCTGAAACGGTCGGTACGATCGCATACTTTACATTTTTCTAGCTTATAATATGGATACATTGTTGGCTTTTTTAGCCTATCCTAGGTCATTACTTATATTCATAGGTATCCTAAATTATGACTCATTGTTATACTTGCCATATGGGCAGTGTACGAGTGTTTGCCTTAAGGGCCTAAATAAATAACAACTATAGCTGGTTTAGGGCTTATGTTGTTAACCTAAGTTGCACTTAGGTTTGTGTAGGTCTAGATTAGTTCTAGCCTTTGCCTGAGGGGCTGACCTACCTATTGTTATGTTCTAGACTTGAGTCTAGATGGCTTGCCTTAGAGGCTGACCTGCCTATTAGACTTGGACTGTTAATAAGTGTCTAAGTCTAGCCCTATTTGGGTAATGATTGTACACCATGTTATAATGTTTATTTCGTACAAACTTAACTAGTTAGGTATTTAGCTATAATATAGGTATTTACAAATATCATTATAAATCTTTGTCCGTTACAACTGGGTGTCATTGGAGCGAGTTACGATTCCCTATGGTGGTCGTCCGGCACATTTCTCCCGCCGCTTGCGCCATCAGTCGCAAGTCTTGGAACTCGGGTGCTGGACGTGGTGCTCGATGCTCGGGTTTGCTGTGCAGGTTCGATGCTCGGGCTCAGCCTCGGAGATATTGCGCGCTGAGTGCTGGGTTGCAGGCTCGGCTTGGGCGCGCGTGGTGAGTGCGTGTGCGCTTTGTGACTGCGCGGGTGCACTCTGTGGTCTGGAGGCTGCGGCACCGGCCGAGGGCGCGGATGCGCTGAGAGGGCCGGGCG
This sequence comes from Epinotia demarniana, assembly GCA_945867215.1. Taxonomy (NCBI): domain Eukaryota; kingdom Metazoa; phylum Arthropoda; class Insecta; order Lepidoptera; family Tortricidae; genus Epinotia; species Epinotia demarniana. Next base: position 6,819,946 of record OX244276.1, on the reverse strand, counting down.
CGGGAAGGCCGGGCTTGGGGGCGCCGGCGGGCGGCGCGGGTGCGCCGGGAGGGCCAGGCGTGTGAGGGCCTGGCGTGGAGGCGCCGGCAGGCGGCGCGGATGCGCCGGGAGGGCCAGGCGTGTGAGGGCCTGGCGTGGAGGCGCCGGCAGGCGGCGCGGATGCGCCGGGAGGGCCAGGCGTGTGAGGGCCTGGCGTGGAGGCGCCGGCAGGCGGCGCGGATGCGCCGGGAGGGCCAGGCGTGTGAGGGCCTGGCGTGGAGGCGCCGGCAGGCGGCGCGGATGCGCCGGGAGGGCCAGGCGCGTGAGGGCCTGGCGTGGCGGCGCCGGCGGGCGGCGCGGGTGCGTCGCGATGTGAGTCTGGCTTTGTTTGGAGGATGACGAGCTTCTTTGTGGGGCGGCGTAGGGTGCCGCCCTTTGTTCTGATATCGACGACTCTTGTTACTCCGTCTTCACCGGGGTAGAGTGCTGTGACGACTCCCATTGGCCACACGTTGCGCGGCAGGGTGTTGTCCATCACTAAAACGACGTCGTTTATGGCGATCATGGGGCCCTTATGGGTGGGGTCCCGCCTGAACTGTAGCTGGGGTAGGTACTCCCGCAGCCATCTTGCCCAGAACATGTCGGCGAGTCGCTGTGCTGTCCGCCACGTTGCTCTGCCGACTGTGTCTCGCTCGTCGAAAGTACCCGGGGCTGGGTTCCATGCTGCCGGCCCGATTGTGAAGTGGTTTGGAGTGATGGCCGTTGGCTCGTTGGGGTCCACCGCGACGTGTGTGAGTGGTCGCGAGTTGACTGAGAACTCTGCTTCGGCTAAGAAGGTGGACAATGTTTCTTCGCTCGGGTGTCGCTCGCTCAGGATTGCTGTTAGCGCCTTCTTGACACTTGACACCATGCGCTCCCATGCGCCCCCCATGAAGGGGCTTCCCGGTGGGATGAAGCGCCAGCTAATGCCTCGCTGCGTTGCGGCGATGTTGACACCCGTTTCCAGTGCTCGCCGCAGCTCTTTGTCCGCCCCGCGTAGATTCGTGCCATTATCAGACCAAATCTCTGTAGGGCAGCCCCGCCGGGCTATGAATCTTCTTAATGCTGCTATGGCGGAGTCGGTGCTGAGCGATGCGGCGACTTCTAGATGTACCCCACGGGTCGTGAGGCAGGTGAAGAGTGCGACATACCTTTTCTGAGTTGAGCGTCCGACTGTAACTGTAAGTGGCCCGAAGAAGTCCCATCCCGTGTACGTGTACGCTCGCTTATGGTGGGCGAGGCGCATGTAGGGGTGGTTTCCTGTGGGCGGAGTCGGCGGCAATGTTCTTTTCTTTGCGCATTGTCGGCACGCGTGTGCTACTTGTCGGGTCGCCGGCCTTAGGTGTAGTACCCAATATTGTTGTCGTACTTCATTGATGACAGTTTCTATGCGTGCGTGATGCAGTTTCCTGTGTACAAAATCTATGTACAGTCGCGTAGCGGGGTGACGGCCGTCCAAGACTATGGGGTTCTTTTCTATTACCGTGTCCTCGGCGGCGTCGATGCGGCTCACGAGTGTGACTACGTTGTCTGTGACTTGTACTGCAAGATTTTTTAGTTTACCGCTTCGCTTTTCATTGCTCTTGAGTGCTGCTATGTCGTCTTTGAACGCGCTGAGTTGTACACCGCGCCAGATAAGGTTCGTAGCTCGTCGTAGCAGCTCCGTAGACAGGGGTTCGTAGCGGTCTATGGTCGGGGTAAAAATTTTTAGTAATTTTACCTTTTGTTTTTTGAGTGCAGTTTTGCTCCAACTGGGGTCCGCCTTGGCGTTTGCTTTGGTACGCTTGTAGTTTACGGAGTCTTTTTTCTTGCAGAGCTCTATGAATTGTAGGACGCGCGCCGTAGTTCGCAGGTATCGTTCCCATTTTGAGAACCTGCTTGCTTCCGGTAATGCCTGAGTTATGTCGCATTTTCTGACTGCTACGGCTACACACGTTCGCTCCTCCCCTGTGGGCGTGGCTTCGTCCTCATCGGGTATGTACTGCGGCCACTCCTTCTCTGGTTTTCTTAGGAAATGTGGGCCTGTGTACCACCTGTGTCTGGAAGCGAAGTCTCGGGGCGTCTCTCTTGTGGCGTCGTCGGCGACATTCAGTTTAGTGGGTATATAGCGCCATTCACTTACTTTTGAGTGTTCCTGTATGGCGGCTATTCTGTGTGCTACGAACGGTTTGTATGACCGCGAGCCGTTGCGCACCCACTGCAGCACTGTTTTGCTGTCCGTCCAAAACGTAGTAGAGTCTGGCTGTCTCTCGTGCTCTTCTTTGACGACTTGGGCCATTCGTGCTCCCATTACGGCTCCTAAAATTTCGAGTCTCGGAACGGAGTGTAGTTTTAACGGGCATACGCGCGCCTTGGCCATTATGAGTGACACGTGTATTTCACCTGTGCTTGAAGCGGTGCGCCAGTAGAGAGCTGCAGCATACGCCTCCTGCGAGGCGTCCGTGAAAACGTGCAGTTGAGTATTTACTGCATGTGTGAAGCCGGCGTAGCACCTCGGGATTGCTACGTTGCGTAGAGCCAGTAGGCTTTTCATCCAATCCGCCCAGACTGCAGCGAGGTCGTCGGGAAAGCGCTGATCCCAAGTGAGGCCGCGCCTCCATGCCTCCTGCAGTATAGATTTCGCTCTTACCGTAACAGGCGCCGCGTATCCGAGCGGGTCGTAGAGTGACATCACAATTTTCAGTGCTTCTCTTTTCGTAGGGCGGTTGTTGTGTAGCACGTCGACTGGTAGGCGGGCGAGATCTAGGTTGAAGGTGAGTTCGTCCGTGGATGGCCTCCAGATAAGGCCGAGGACGCGTTCAGTCGCGCCGGGGCCCTCGTCCAGATTGACTGGAGTATCTGTGGGCGGGGCGTTTTCTCCTAGGGCGGTCATCAGGGCGGGTGAATTTGATTTCCACCCTCACAGCTCGAAGTTGCCTTCTGCCTGTATGTCCCGCACCTTCACTGTAGTCTCGATCGCCTGGGCTAGATCTGGGAATGAGTCTAGGTAGTCGTCTACGTAATGCTTTTTTATTATCGCATTTACCGCTGTAGGCTCCGTGTTCTCGTACCTCTTGGCGTTCTCGTTCTTGACTTAGATAGCGCAGGCAGGGCTATTTGTCGCACCGAATATGAGCCTTGTCATTCTGTATTCGGTTGGTGGAACGTCCCCTCGTTGCCCGCCCCGCCACAGATACCTTAACACGTCGCGATCCTCCGGTCTGACTTGTACTCGCATGAACATCTCCTTTATGTCCGCAGAGATAGCTATAGTATGTTGTCTGAACTTACATAGTACTCCGGGAAGAGATTGCAGCAATCCAGGGCCCGCTAGCAGCTTGTCATTCAGACTAGTGCCCTGTGCTCTTGCCGCTGCGTCATGGACAATCCTGAGCTTTCCAGGTTTCATCGGGTTCAGTACTGGAAAATGTGGGAGAAAAAAGGTTTTGTGTGGAGGACCCGTTGACTGGACTATCTCTGCATAGCCCTTTTCTACTAAGGCGTTCATTTCCGCCTCGTATTTAGCCCGCAGCTCTGGATCTTTGTCGAGTCGTTTTTCTACACTGTGCAGCCGTTTCAAGACTGTATTGTAGTTGTAGGGTAAATGTACCTTGTCTTGGGCCCATAGTAGGCCGACTTCGTATTCCCTTTCTGACACACGTTGCGTAGTTTGTTGTAAGATGCGGGCGGCTCTTTCCTCAGGGTCGCTTGTAGGGCGGGCGGGTACGATGGCTAGAGAGTCTACGTTGAAAAAATGTTCGAGTTTTTCTTCGACTGTAGATATGAAATTTACCCTGTGTCCCAGGCTTCTAGTTTGTGCTCCATGCAGCACCCAGCCGAGTGGAGAGCGGGAAGCGACCGACTGGTCGCATTGTCCTCTTCTGACGGACTCGGCTAGCAGCAACTGGTAATTGTCTTGTCCTATTAGAATGTTAGGGCGGGCGGACTTATATATCAAATGTTGCTTTATGTCGCGTAGGTGCTCGCATTTGTCTATGACTGCTTCGGAGACTTCCTGTGGTGACAGCGATAATTTACTCACGGTTCTCGCTTCAATCTTGTGGGCGGAGTCCGCCCCAACGAGTTCTATGCGTACTCGTCGTGATGTGCTGGAATCCAGTGTCCCTGAGGTAAGTGCTTCAATGTGGAGGGGTTCGATCGGTCCCGGAGCTCCCACAGCGTCGGCGAGTTCCTGTGATATGAGACTAACCGTCGAGCCGTCGTCGAGCAATGCCCATGCTGGGCGGCGCCCTAGTGGTCCCGACACCTCCACCGGCAATATTTTCAGGTAGGACTGCGCTGTCGCAGCCCATGCACATGTCACCTTCTCGGTAGTGGTTGTGTGATCTGAAATATTGTTATCTCTGTGCACTAATACATTATGATTCTTACCGCAGTTAACAGCTGAGCACACTACACGTTTGCACGTGTGTTTCTTCGGCCTGTAAGAAAGACATTTAAAACACATATTGTTATGCTTCGCTACCTCTCGCCGCTTGTCTATGCACATGTCTATAAATTTAGCACATTCTCCGCCACTTACGTGTGTATCACTTTCACATACCGGGCACTTTTCTCGGGTTCCCACTGCCGTGTTCGTTTTCTGATATTTCGGCTGGTGGGCGGGGCCTGCTACGGTGCGCGCGACCGGCGTGTAGATGGCCGCTCGCGCCTGGGCGTAAGCGGGCTTGGGTGCGTTGTATTGCTGTTTCGGCGGCTGTGAATAATGCTGGCGAGAGGTTTGCATATTAGGTTTATAATAATTATCATTCATGATGGTGTAGGGCTCGCGTAGTCTTGCTTCTTCCTGCATAAAATTGACCATTAACATTACATCGTTCTCGCGGCGCGGTTTGTCCGCTGAGAATGAGTACCACTTGCTCTGTAAATTAATGGTTAGTTTGTCATGTAAAGACCGTAATATTTCACTGTTGTACCTTGAGGTGTCGGGGTCCACTAATTGTAGTGTTGACATTATGGTTCCTAGTTTAATTGAAAAGGAACATATATCTTGCGCGTTGTCCGTCAGTCTTGGAAGGTCGCGAAGATTTCTGTACTCCAGTGCTGCGAGCGTAGCTTTGTTGCCGTAAGATTCCTCCAATTTTTCCATAATTAACTCGGGCGCCGCCCCAGCTAATATGAACTCACCGAGGGCTGTGTTTCTTAACGACTGCGTTGCTGCTTGAAGACGCGCCGTATTTTCTCATGCTGTGAAGAAGGGCGCCGTGTCCGTGAATACCTTTTTTAACGATATCCATTGCCGCCTTGAGCCTTGGAAGTTCGGGAGATCCGTCGGCCTGCGTGTAGGCGAGTCCTTGCCGGCCAGTATGGCGTTTCGAATAGCCTCGGTTAGGAGGGCTATATCTGTTGTTGGCGTATAGGGCTGAATGGCGAATTCGTCTCCCGCCGGTGGGCGTGGCGTGAAGACTGGCGCTGCGTGGTTGAGCGGAGCGGCGGAGGCAAGCCTGGGTGCCGGGGGGTGGTTGTCCCCTGCTGCTTGCGGGCGAGGTGGAGGCTGCGGTGCTCCCGCCGGTATAAATGGTACATCACCTTGTGGTGGTGATGGGTTGTGCGCGTGGAAATCGATGGCCGCCAGGTGCTTGCTGCGATCGATCCATTTCTCGACCCGTTGAGTGACTTCGCTGTTGCTAGAAATGGAGTCCTCCTCATCGTCGGAGGGCCCCTCGGCTTCGATGGTGGCGAGTTTGGCGGCGGCGAGCTCTTCGCGCGCCTTGGCGAGCCGGTAGGCTCGTTTCTGTGATGCTGTGCTGGAGCCTGCTCGCGACCGGGGCCTTCTGTAGGATGTGGAGGTCGCGTTGGCTTCTGGTTGCTGACCCTGGGGTGCTGAAGGCGCTGCTGGGGTGCCCTGGGGCTGGCCATTCGGCAGTGCGACGTCTTCAGGTGCAACTGGCACGTTGTTGGCGGGCGATGAGGGCTCCGCCGCAGCCGGTGTATGCTTGTGAGAGAGGGCGCCGGCTGACTCCAGGGGTGTGCGCCCTGCCTGGGCGTGCGGCGCGCACTGTTGTTGGAGGGCGTGCGCTGGGTTGTGCACTACCTTGCTCCTGGTGGGGCCACCAGGAGGAGCCTGACTGAGGTTTAGGTTAGTTCGGCTTTCGTCATACCTTTGGCGCCGGGCGAGAGTCCTATTGCTATCTCGTCCGGATTCCGCTGATGTGGAGCGCTCGATGGATGACTTCGTGATGTTGGCTGGCGTGGAGGTGGTGTGCGTTGCTTGGCTTGCACTCTCCGACTGCCCGCTCCGTGAACGCGTGACGGCGCCTTGCGGCGCGCTGCTGAGCTTTTTCCCCTGGGTGGGCCTACCTCGGCCGCTCATGGTGGAGTCGAGGGTCCAATCCCCCGTACTACCTGATGGTACGAAGGTCCAATCCTTCGTACTGACGGTTGACCGATGCGGAGTGGAGGGTCCAATCCCTCGTACTGCCTGGTGTGCACGGCCAATCCTTCGTAGAGACGGTTCGAAGGTCCAATGTGCCGAACCGTGGACTGTATTTGAGCTCGGCACTTCGATAGCTAGTGGTTGGTGGGAAAAAGGATGAACGCAGATAGTTTCACTGAATTTACTTTAACTTCTTTAAAATGAAAAATAAAATAATACTTCTTGAAATAAACAAACATAAAATAACTTCTTCTTAAATACTAAACATAGCCGCTTGTGGCTAGTAAGTGGAGAGTGCGTTCGTACCGGAGCGTTGAGTTAGACTGAATTTGGGGCTTTTTTTTTTTTTTTTTTTTTAACCTGACTGTTGCTATAATAGGACGGACCCAATATAGCGGTCGAACTGCGTGGTTGGAGGGTGGCCTGGGGAAAATCCAGGGGAAGCCTCCGGCACGACCACGAGGGGAATTTGGGGCCCCTAGGAGGGGGTATTTATATGGCTTGATAGCCCGCTATCTAATGGCGGTATAAATGAGCTCGCGCTCTGATTGGCTGAAACGGTCGGTACGATCGCATACTTTACATTTTTCTAGCTTATAATATGGATACATTGTTGGCTTTTTTAGCCTATCCTAGGTCATTACTTATATTCCTAGGTATCCTAAATTATGACTCATTGTTATACTTGCCATATGGGCAGTGTACGAGTGTTTGCCTTAAGGGCCTAAATAAATAACAACTATAGCTGGTTTAGGGCTTATGTTGTTAACCTAAGTTGCACTTAGGTTTGTGTAGGTCTAGATTAGTTCTAGCCTTTGCCTGAGGGGCTGACCTACCTACTGTTATGTTCTAGACTTGAGTCTAGATGGCTTGCCTTAGAGGCTGACCTGCCTATTAGACTTGGACTGTAATAAGTGTCTAAGTCTAGCCCTATTTGGGTAATGATTGTACACCATGTTATAATGTTTATTTCGTACAAACTTAACTAGTTAGGTATTTAGCTATAATATAGGTATTTACAAATATCATTATAAATCTTTGTCCGTTACAACTGGGTGTCATTGGAGCGAGTTACGATTCCCTATGGTGGTCGTCCGGCACACTTTGCACGCAAGCGATGTAACGGAGGGCCCCGATTATGTCGAAGCTTTGTAACGAACTTAGGGCCCGGCAACTTTGCGCCGGATAAACTCAATTTAAAACTGAAAGTAGGTTTCAACGCGTTCTTATTTTGTTTGTCGGTCAAAAACATGGAATAAATCGAGAGAACCGTTACGTCTGCACGAAATCGCGTTCGTCAAAATAACTTGATGTACCAAGGGAATCAGTGCTTGCTCACACGAGCAAAGCAAAACTGAGCTAGTACCTTTTTGGGATTATTGCAACGCACAATGTCTTTAATTTGGTAAAAAGGATAATAGTACAAGTACAGAAAGGACACTCCTTTGATCTTTACAAAAGGCGCTTTTTTCTCAGCCAAAACATTAAGATTTATGGCCCTCCGACGTCGTCGACGTTCATCGCTACATGTACATGCCGGTTGGGGCACCGACATGTACTTGTAGCGATGAACGTAAATCGCGGAGTGTCCCGCGCCTGATATGAAAAACCTGAAACTGGAAAAAGGTGGAAAATGTCCGTTAGTGCCGACGTGTCCTCGCGGTGTTGACAGCTCTCCGAGCCACATGCTACAATTTACGCAACATTGCAGTTACAGCACGAAAAATATGTAGGGCGCGATATTTATTTACCTTCATTTCTGACGTTTGGACTTGGAATACAAAGGCCATGGTCATAGATACCTGTTTGTGATGTGATGAATGTCATCTAAAACCCTGAACGTGTCGAAACGAAACTTCAGAAGTAATTAATACATATATATATATATATACTAGCTGCCCGGCCCGGCTTCGTACGGTTAGTGTACCCATATTAAAAAATAAGACATTTAGTAGTTGACATACCGATTTAAAATCAACAGCACGTCTATCATGGGGGCCGCGACATACTTACTCTCGATTTTTCTCGCACTATAATTGTATTTTTAAAACATCCAGCCCCCCTAGCACACTAACTTTTATGTCGGACATAAAGCATTCGTCCCATTCTGGCAGATATGCGAGTGCAAGAGGGACAAATGCTTTACGTCGGACATAAAACCTAGTTTGCTAGGGGGTCAGGTAACCATCGAAATACCTGTATAAAATTTCAACCCAATCAAATGTGTAGTGTAGATGTAGACGTAGATTATGTAGATTTTCCAAACACAAGTTACACGAAATTAATATTTGTTTTTAAGCAGTAACGCTGCTAAAGAAAATTATATTTTTTTTAAATGAAAGGAAAAATTTAAAAATTTAATGCTCCGAGGCGGAGCAGCGTTACTGCTTAAAAACAAATATTAATTTAGTATGGGGTGGCGCATCGTTACTGACGATTTCTCAACATAATTTGAGACGTTGGTGCCGTAAAGAAGCCTAAGTCTTCTGGTAGATGTCGCTACATACGCCTCCCTAAGGCGTTATATGAAGGAACTGATTGAAGGATTTGGTGCCCGAACCAGATTGTTCCGATAGCTCAGTTGGTAGTAGCGACGGGCCATGAATGCCTGTGGTCGCCGGTTCGAATCCGGCTCGGAGCATTAAATTTTTCAATTTTTCCTTTCATTTAAAAAAAATATAATTTTCTTTAGCAGCGTTACTGCTTAAAAACAAATATTAATTTAGTATGGGGTGGCGCATCGTTACTGACGATTTCTCAACATAATTTGAGACGTTGGTGCCGTAAAGAAGCCTTAAGTCTTCTGGTAGATGTCGCTACATACGCCTCCCTAAGGCGTTATATGAAGGAACTGATTGAAGGATTTGGTACCCGAACCAGATTGTTCCGATAGCTCAGTTGGTAGTAGCGACGGGCCATGAATGCCTGTGGTCGCCGGTTCGAATCCGGCTCGGAGCATTAAATTTTTCAATTTTTCCTTTCATTTAAAAAAAAATACAAGTTACACGATAAATTACAAATCGTGTTAGACCCGTGTTTAAGCTACTTATTATAAATTTGAAATATATTGTGTGTGTACCTACAAAGCGCGAAATTATCAAATGTTATATCTGGGTTTCCATTATGAAAATAACTGACTTGCACTAGTTATGATGAAACGAGTGTTTGGAGGATTTTGGTACATTTAACAGTGATATGATATCGTCATTACATCGCATAAACTGGATAATTAACTACTTAATGTGTCATGTTATCAGCAGAACAGCTACGTCATAAACTCTATAAACAACCGAATTATCTTGGTAAAACATTGACAAAGAAGACTCAGATTCACAGGTACTCATGTATCTGGGGGCACGGTAGTGCCCCCGCCAAGCCGAGCCAAGCGAAGCGCAACGCAAGGGCACTACCTACCTTTCCTAGAAGCGGTTCGTCGTTTTTTTCAACCCTCGTAACTTGGGTTTGGATTATACCAGATAAACAAAATTCTCGGGATATGATGATAGTGTACTTATTAAACATATAAAGTTTCTACCTGTTAGTTGTTATCTTATCTTTTCTTGCATCGTCTCCACCACCCAAAGGTTGTCTGGAAGAGATCGCTTTTTAGCGATAAGACCGCCTGTTGTCTACCATTGTTTATGTTTAACTTACCTCTTTTTTATTTTTTTACTATGTCTGGTGAGCAATAAAGAATATTTGTTGTTGTTGTAAAGTTTCAGTAACATAGCTCTTATACTTAAGATTTTATTGATGTCTAAAAAACGCCGATTTCGTCACTGACCCACTGATGTTGATCATCAAAACCTCTAGGGTACTTCCTGAAGTTCCTTGTTATAAATAATTACTTTACAAAAAGGAATGAGATCCCACCAAAAACATTACATGTAAAGTGATTGCCAAGACTCCCTAGCTCATATATAGCTTTCAGCGTTAAAAATATATCAGATGACAAGTAGCGCCGAGCTTCTTATCCTACACAGCGTAACTCTACCAATACCAGCCACGGTCTACAAATTCTATATCTTGGCTAAAAAGTATAGACTCGCGTGAGAGTCTATACGCGGCGACCGGGATGTGCCCAACAAAGCTATACTTTTTAGCCAAGATGTAGAATTTGTAGGATTGTAGAGCTTGGCTGGTAGTGGTAGAGTTCAATTCAATTATGAATACATGTTTAGGGATATTATTATTTTACGCCCGCGTATTAATTTCGCGCCATTTTCGTTAATTAAGATGTTGCCAGGTCGTAAAGTCGTTTTATCGTCACTGGATTAACGTTAATAAACCGAGCCGCACCCGTTTAGGGATATATATATATATATATATATATATATATATATATATATATATATATATATATATATATATATATGTTTGTACGCTATTTAACGTTGTGACGTCATGCTGGCAGAATAATTATTTAGTCTTTTTTTACATCGAGTAACAAACAATGAAATTATTTTGGTTCTTCCGTTAAAAAACTCTGTCGCCATGCCAGATTACCTATTCTTATGTTATTTTTCAAATCAGAGAAATGAGATGAATATAATAGGTAATAGCTATCAACAAGAGCGTGTTCAAATCGTCCCTTGGCTAGGGTAGGGTGGTAGATGAAACTAATAATGTCGAATTGCTACCATTGTGCACTGGGAAACTTCATTATCGCGATTGGAAATCGAATTAACTACATTACACACAAATCCTTGTAAACTATTCGTAAGCTGGGGTCCGGTTGAATAATTGCCAGTGAGATATTATTTCTAATGCAGCCTTTGAGTTAAATTATCGCTTTTGTAGCACCCATACATCATCAGTCGTTCTCTCGATGCTACGGATCCTGACATCATGTTCTATTCTTGCTGACAAGGTTCCTCCATAGAACCCACCTCATGCATAACTTCGTGCATGAGATGAGGCTTCGCAAATGTGGCTGGAAGGGTGCAGTGATTAGGGTTATCAACCTAGCGGGTGGTCTGTCCTCGTTATCAACCTAGCGGGTGGTCTGTCCTCGTTATCAACCTAGCGGGTGGTCTGTCCTCGTTATCAACCTAGCGGGTGGTCTGTCCTCGTTATCAACCTAGCGGGTGGTCTGTCCTCGTTATCAACCTAGCGGGTGGTCTGTCCTCGTTATCAACCTAGCGGGTGGTCTGTCCTCGTTATCAACCTAGCGGGTGGTCTGTCCTCGTTATCAACCTAGCGGGTGGTCTGTCCTCGTTATCAACCTAGCGGGTGGTCTGTCCTCGTTATCAACCTAGCGGGTGGTCTGTCCTCGTTATCAACCTAGCGGGTGGTCTGTCCTCGTTATCAACCTAGCGGGTGGTCTGTCCTCGTTAACAACCTAGCGGGTGGTCTGTCCTCGTTATCAACCTAGCGGGTGGTCTGTCCTCGTTATCAACCTAGCGGGTGGTCTGTCCTCGTTATCAACCTAGCGGGTGGTCTGTCCTCGTTAACAACCTAGCGGGTGGTCTGTCCTCGTTATCAACCTAGCGGGTGGTCTGTCCTCGTTATCAACCTAGCGGGTGGTCTGTCCTCGTTATCAACCTAGCGGGTGGTCTGTCCTCGTTAACAACCTAGCGGGTGGTCTGTCCTCGTTATCAACCTAGCGGGTGGTCTGTCCTCGTTATCAACCTAGCGGGTGGTCTGTCCTCAACCCTCAACATTGCCCGTCATCATAGTCCTCTTCCGAGCAAAGTGAAAGATGTCCAAATATTATTGAGAAGCACCTACAAGTACCTAGCAAATATAGCTTCGATACTTGGAGTGACCCTGCATACGAAGCTAGAGGTCCTCGGTTCGAATCCCGGTAAGGGCATTTATTTGTGTGATGAGCACGAATATTTGTTTCAGAGTCATGTATATTTTCTATGTATTTAAGTATTTTTTTAATACGTATACGTATATTTATCGTGTTATGTACTTTTGTAACATGTTTTTCTTATGTTGTGGTGCAATAAAGAATATATTATTATTATTTTATTATTATCGTCGTCTAGTACCCTAGTATACAAGCTTTGCTTAGTTTGGGACTAGGTTGATATGTGTAAGATTATCCCCAAATATTTATTTATTTCCTTTACTCCCCGCGCATTGCTTGCCAAAATATGCAAGCGCTGTCCTGGGCTTGGTGACTAAAATATTTACAGTTTAAGAAAAAAATATGCGACATCGATGAGTTGTAAGTCTCTATGTTGCCGGGTACATTGCCTTCGATGGTGGCAACGTTGCCAACCGTAGCCGCATATTTACAACGTTCGCTGTGACTGCACACCTACGTGTAAGTATATTGTATTAAAAGACATCCTTCGTACAACTCCTTAGAAATTAGCAGCTACGACGGCGACAAGGGCGGTATACGACGACTTTATTAAACCGCCGCCGGACGCCGTACTATAGTACTGTCCCATACTAATTTAAACCGTACTATGGTACTGTCCCGTACTAATTTAAAGTGAAAATTATGTCCTATTCGCATATCAGTTGGTCTCATCTATTTCAACTTAAATGCAAGGGATTGGTTAGACAGACTAATTTTCAATTGTAAATTACATTAAAGTCGAGCATTGTTGTTGCAAACTTCACTTTAAATTTAGTGATAGAGATAAAGTTGCTATAAAAGTAACAAATTAGTCTAGACACGCCGTATCTAGATATACATAATTGTATTCTATTTACCTCGAGATCGAATATTTCAATGGGCGAAGAAGTCAAATAACTGCGCTATAAAACCGTTCAAAAATGCTTAAACTACGAAGAAGTTTTAAAGGAATTAAACTTGGTTCGAAGAAGAGCGACGCTGGACTTTTTGCAGTTCGTCGAGAGAAACAAAAGAGTCTCGGTGATGAATATTATAGCTCTGCAGTTACTGCTGACAACTTGAAAATTAGAACGAGCATTCGTGTTGGTTAAATTCAATTCAATTAGTTAAGTGTCACGAAAGTTCGTTACTCGACATGACAGTGTGTGAGTTTCCATTTTGCCTCGTGCTCTGTACTATGTCATACTATTACTAAGGTATAAGTATTATTTACCTAAGTATTAGACTTAATACCTAAAGTCTATACTCATATCCTACTAATATTATAAATGCGAAAGTTTGGATGTTTGTTACTCAATCACGCTTAAACAGCTCAACTAATTTGGATGAAATTTTGCACGAAGACAGTTTATAGCCTAGATTAAAATATAGAATAGCTTTTATCCCGGTTCCATGCCGACGATGTCGCGGGCGTAAGTAATATTATAAAGAGGAAAGCGAGATAAGTAGTTACTTTTAGGGATGCAACGGATAGCAGGTCAGTATCCGGTATCCGGCCTATCCGTCCACAATTTTAATATCCGGCCGAATACAGAATAGTGGCGTAGTATCCGGCTCGATACCGGGTAGTATTTTAACAAGGAAGAACATAGTAAGGAGAGAACAAGAGTAGGTAAGATGGCAAATAAATAAGAAACTACAAAATAATCAGTTCAATCTTCGAAATTAATAATTATGCCTATTGACATAGTTTAACAAGGTGCAAGCACTGGGCGTCGCGGTCGAATTTACTACATTTTAGTCGTGTAACTGTTGGCCGGATATCGGGTATCGTACAGAAGTACGGAAGCATTTTTTCCTGTCCCGAAACGAAGGACTTCATTGGTTTCGCTCCCTCGTACCATAAATATAAATAATTATTCTCATTAAACCTACCTCATCGTAAAATATATTAACGCCAGATATAATAAGATATACAACTTTCCTAAAAAACAATTAATTTAGCACGTAGGTACATAATCGAGTAGGTCGATGTCAAAGAAAAACAGTGGGAACCATACTAAAGCGTCTAGTTACACCTACACCCAGCTGCGAAACATGAACGGAACGTTATTAATATACATAAAGAACTCAGCTCGTTTTAAGAAAAAACCAAATAACGAGGAAATTATGTTGTTTTCTAGTACACATTTCAAGTGGTAATGAAGCACAAGATGTGTTTGTTATCTCTTTGATTTTACCAAAAAGCAGTCCCCGCGAAGGATACGGGCGACTGAATCCGCGATTACTGTTTGGTAAATCATTTTTAATGGAATAACTAAGTGTTTCTGTGTAGGTATGAATGATGTAAAGTGAACTGCAAAATGTAACCGAAACTTATGTTAGTGAGAGTCTAGGCAGGGAGACGGGACGTGCGTGGATCAAGCCAACCAGCCCAGCTAGCAGCTAGCTAGTTATATTTATAGGTACATGACGTTTCAGTACATTTTCGCCGTAAAACGTGATGATAAAACCTATCGTGCTGGGGCCTCAGAAGGTCAACAATGCAATGTATCAGGAGCTCAATTTCAGCAGCGCGGACGGAATGACGCTTACTCTGCCGGCAAGAACTAAGCTTTGATTAAATGATTATCTGGTATAATTAAAATAAACATCATCCTGTATTTGTTTTCGGAGACCTTCGAAAATCATTGAAGTCATTATTGTAAAATCAGCCAAGTGAATGTCGGGCCACGCACAGTGTAGGGTTCCGTAGTTGCCTGTCTTTCTTAGCTACATCAACACGACGCGCCAACTAAATGGTTGCGTCAGCTGAATTTGTGCGAAAGTTGGCCTTTCAGTACCTACATTTCATAGTCAAGTTTTCAAACCGTATAAATAATTATCTGACCTTCCAACCCAAAAAGGAAAACTAAACCTTGTCGGGATTAACCGGTTTGCTCATGATTCTGGACTTTACTGAGTACTACCTACCTAAAGTTTATTTTTATACGATGACAAAAATGTTAATATGTTAATTATTCACTACTAGTTATTCACTATTGTTCTATAATTCAGCTACTAAGTATTGGTTTATAAACTTGGATTTATCATTTGCCCTTGTGGCAATTGCATGCAGTTATTCGTCCTAAGCAGTTTAAAGTCAACAGATTACATCACAGAGCAGATAAGAATAAAAATAAAAATTGAAACATTTTATTAACACATTCACTACCATGTGGTTTTCCCCGTCATCATCCTCCTAGCGTTATTCCCGGTTGTTCCCCTAAAGGAGCCCAGGGTCCGCTTTGACACCTAATCCCAAGATTTGGCATAGGCACTAGTTTTATGAAAGCGACTGCCATCTGACCTTCCAACCCAGAGGGAAAACTAGACTACTACTACTGACTAGTTTCTTCACGATGTGTTCCTTCACCGAAAAGCTAAATATTCCTTACATAAGTTCCGAAAAACTCATTGGAACGAGCCGGGATTGGAACCCACGACCGCCGCTTGACAGCCGCATGCCTGGTTTTCCCCGTATTTAACGGAAATCACCTACTTACTGGCAATGAAAATCTTAATGTATCTTCCGAATTTTCAGTAATAAATTAATTTATCTTTTTTATTTCTGATATATTTTGTTGCTTTTTGTCTCTACGTAATTACTTAGATGATGATATCGATCCGTTACACAGAAAATAACAGCTATTAATAAATTATTTCCACGTATAATGAGTGGGATTATGAGATCGATTACACAAACGCGATTCTTCCTATTCGTGATTCCCATACAATATGGATTCCACACAATTGCAGTTTACTACATTCGTGATTCCACACAGCCGTTATTTTAACGCAATCGGGATTCCTCCTATTCGTGATTCTACACACTATGGGTTCAACGCAACTGCAGTTTACTCGTACTACATTCGTAATTCCTCTCAGTTGTTATTTTTACACAATAATAGCGTTTCATCTTAATTGCGTCTGATCTTAATCAATATTTTAATTTGACGACCGCTTTAGCCTAGTTGGTAGTGACCCTGCCTACGAAGCAAGAGGTCCTGGGTTCGAATCCCGGTAAGGGGCATTTATTTGTGTGATGAGCACGAATATTTGTTCCTGAGTCATGGATGTTTTCTATGTATTTAAGTATTTATTTATCTATATAAGTATGTTTATCGTCGTCTAGTACCCATAGTACAAGCTTTGCTTAGTTTGGGACTAGGTCGATTTGTGTCAGATTGTCCTCAAATATTTATTTATTTATTTATTTATTTAATTATACTACAGTAGCCTAAGTAGTGGGTAGCGGGGCAGAGTGCTCGAACAAATTGTCGTAAACGTGGACACGCCAACCAACTCCTCCGTCAGCCATCTTTAATTTTATGGCGGTGATTTTGTCCGTATAATTGATTAAGATCAGACTATTAAGATGAAACGATATTTTTGTCCTCCGTGTGGTGTCGGGCTAGAATTTCACCACCCCCTTTCTTCCCGTGGGTGTCGTAAAAGTCGACTGAGGGACCAGGGTTGAAGTGTGTTGTGGGCGATGAGCTAGCAACCTATCACTGCAATATCACATTTTGTCGATCTATTATACCCACATTTATGCTAAAAGTGGCGATGGAACATACGTTTCATGTGCTCTGCCTAACCCTTTTGGGAATAAAGGCGTAAATGTATGTATGTATGTACGATATTATTGTATACGACTCCATCTGACCAAATATACAGAGAAACTAAAATATTTAATATAACACAGACTTATATGTATAACACGTGTGTCTTGGTTAGGAAAATCATAAATAAGACCATACACAGTAATATTACCTTTACAAAAAGAGCACAAGTACAAAAACGGATTACACGACAGGCAAATAATTTACTACTTCGACCGCCAAGAACCAATTACGGCAAAAAAAGTATCGTTTATGAAGGCGCACAGTTCTATAATAAACTCCCAAAGGACGTAAAAGACGCAAAATCCTTAATAGTATTTAAAAAGGCCCTTAAACATTATATCTATAAAACTTATCTGTGTAGCATGTAAAAATACGTACATACATATAAACACATAATACCGATACAATATTTATATAAGTATAATATACCTAACCGTGTAAGTAGTCTATAAGTAATTATTAATAAAATAAAATAAAAGTATCTAACTACCAAAATTTTTCCTACATACTTAATCACTGGTTACCAAGACACTGTTTAACCTCTACACATGTGTAGAATCACGAATAATATGGGTTCAACGCAATTGCAGTTTACTACATTCGTAATTCCTCTCAGTTGTTATTTTTATGGTTTATGGTTTAAGATATTTATTTCTCAAAAGATTACAAATCACTTACTGAGAAATACAATAATTGTGCTTAACACTAATTGGAGAGGGTATTTACACAAAACAAATAATTACTTACAACTATAACTTATTTCTATGCTTAGCTAATATAATATATCAATACAAAGCGGGTAGATTTCCTTGCCAACAGGTCTGCGCACGGTTACTGGGCAGTGCTTGTGAGGGCCGGTTAAACAGTGTCTTGGTAACCAGTGATTAAGTATGTAGGAAAAATTTTGGTAGTTAGATACTTTTATTTTATTTTATTAATAATTACTTATAGACTACTTACACGGTTAGGTATATTATACTTATATAAATATTGTATCGGTATTATGTGTTTATATGTATGTACGTATTTTTACATGCTACACAGATAAGTTTTATAGATATAATGTTTAAGGGCCTTTTTAAATACTATTAAGGATTTTGCGTCTTTTACGTCCTTTGGGAGTTTATTATAGAACTGTGCGCCTTCATAAACGATACTTTTTTTGCCGTAATTGGTTCTTGGCGGTCGAAGTAGTAAATTATTTGCCTGTCGTGTAATCCGTTTTTGTACTTGTGCTCTTTTTGTAAAGGTAATATTACTGTGTATGGTCTTATTTATGATTTTCCTAACCAAGACACACGTGTTATACATATAAGTCTGTGTTATATTAAATATTTTAGTTTCTCTGTATATTTGGTCAGATGGAGTCGTATACAATAATATCGTACATACATACATACATTTACGCCTTTATTCCCAAAAGGGTTAGGCAGAGCACATGAAACGTATGTTCCATCGCCACTTTTAGCATAAATGTGGGTATAATAGATCGACAAAATGTGATATTGCAGTGATAGGTTGCTAGCTCATCGCCCACAACACACTTCAACCCTGGTCCCTCAGTCGACTTTTACGACACCCACGGGAAGAAAGGGGGTGGTGAAATTCTAGCCCGACACCACACGGAGGACAAAAATATCGTTTCATCTTAATAGTCTGATCTTAATCAATTATACGGACAAAATCACCGCCATAAAATTAAAGATGGCTGACGGAGGAGTTGGTTGGCGTGTCCACGTTTACGACAATTTGTTCGAGCACTCTGCCCCGCTACCCACTACTTAGGCTACTGTAGTATAATTAAATAAATAAATAAATAAATAAATATTTGAGGACAATCTGACACAAATCGACCTAGTCCCAAACTAAGCAAAGCTTGTACTATGGGTACTAGACGACGATAAACATACTTATATAGATAAATAAATACTTAAATACATAGAAAACATCCATGACTCAGGAACAAATATTCGTGCTCATCACACAAATAAATGCCCCTTACCGGGATTCGAACCCAGGACCTCTTGCTTCGTAGGCAGGGTCACTACCAACTAGGCTAAAGCGGTCGTCAAATTAAAATATTGATTAAGATCAGACGCAATTAAGATGAAACGCTATTATTGTGTAAAAATAACAACTGAGAGGAATTACGAATGTAGTACGAGTAAACTGCAGTTGCGTTGAACCCATAGTGTGTAGAATCACGAATAGGAGGAATCCCGATTGCGTTAAAATAACGGCTGTGTGGAATCACGAATGTAGTAAACTGCAATTGTGTGGAATCCATATTGTATGGGAATCACGAATAGGAAGAATCGCGTTTGTGTAATCGATCGCATAATCCCACTCATTATACGTGGAAATAATTTATTAATAGCTGTTATTTTCTGTGTAACGGATCGATATCATCATCTAAGTAATTACGTAGAGACAAAAAGCAACAAAATATATCAGAAATAAAAAAGATAAATTAATTTATTACTGAAAATTCGGAAGATACATTAAGATTTTCATTGCCAGTAAGTAGAAGATTTCCGTTAAATACGGGGAAAACCAGGCATGCGGCTGTCAAGCGGCGGTCGTGGGTTCCAATCCCGGCTCGTACCAATGAGTTTTTCGGAACTTATGTAAGGAATATTTAGCTTTTCGGTGAAGGAACACATCGTGAAGAAACTAGTCAGTAGTAGTAGTCTAGTTTTCCCTCTGGGTTGGAAGGTCAGATGGCAGTCGCTTTCATAAAACTAGTGCCTATGCCAAATCTTGGGATTAGGTGTCAAAGCGGACCCTGGGCTCCTTTAGGGGAACAACCGGGAATAACGCTAGGAGGATGATGACGGGGAAAACCACATGGTAGTGAATGTGTTAATAAAATGTTTCAATTTTTATTTTTATTCTTATCTGCTCTGTGATGTAATCTGTTGACTTTAAACTGCTTAGGACGAATAACTGCATGCAATTGCCACAAGGGCAAATGATAAATCCAAGTTTATAAACTAATACTTAGTAGCTGAATTATAGAACAATAGTGAATAACTAGTAGTGAATAATTAACATATTAACATTTTTGTCATCGTATAAAAATAAACTTTAGGTAGGTAGTACTCAGTAAAGTCCAGAATCATGAGCAAACCGGTTAATCCCGACAAGGTCTAGTTTTCCTTTTGGGTTGGAAGGTCAGATAATTATTTATACGGTTTGAAAACTTGACTTTGAAATGTAGGTACTGAAAGGCCAACTTTCGCACAAATTCAGCTGACGCAACCATTTAGTTGGCGCGTCGTGTTGATGTAGCTAAGAAAGACAGGCAACTACGGAACCCTACACTGTGCGTGGCCCGACATTCACTTGGCTGATTTTACAATAATGACTTCAATGATTTTCGAAGGTCTCCGAAAACAAATACAGGATGATGTTTATTTAAATTATACCAGATAATCATTTAATCAAAGCTTAGTTCTTGCCGGCAGAGTAAGCGTCATTCCGTCCGCGCTGCTGAAATTGAGCTCCTGATACATTGCATTGTTGACCTTCTGAGGCCCCAGCACGATAGGTTTTATCATCACGTTTTACGGCGAAAATGTACTGAAACGTCATGTACCTATAAATATAACTAGCTAGCTGCTAGCTGGGCTGGTTGGCTTGATCCACGCACGTCCCGTCTCCCTGCCTAGACTCTCACTAACATAAGTTTCGGTTACATTTTGCAGTTCACTTTACATCATTCACACCTACACAGAAACACTTAGTTATTCCATTAAAAATGATTTACCAAACAGTAATCGCGGATTCAGTCGCCCGTATCCTTCGCGGGGACTGCTTTTTGGTAAAATCAAAGAGATAACAAACACATCTTGTGCTTCATTACCACTTGAAATGTGTACTAGAAAACAACATAATTTCCTCGTTATTTGGTTTTTTCTTAAAACGAGCTGAGTTCTTTGTGTATATTAATAACGTTCCGTTCATGTTTCGCAGCTGGGTGTAGGTGTAACTAGACGCTTTAGTATGGTTCCCACTGTTTTTCTTTGACATCGACCTACTCGATTATGTACCTACGTGCTAAATTAATTGTTTTTTAGGAAAGTCGTATATCTTATTATATCTGGCGTTAATATATTTTACGATGAGGTAGGTTTAATGAGAATAATTATTTATATTTATGGTACGAGGGAGCGAAACCAATGAAGTCCTTCGTTTCGGGACAGGAAAAAATGCTTCCGTACTTCTGTACGATACCCGATATCCGGCCAACAGTTACACGACTAAAATGTAGTAAATTCGACCGCGACGCCCAGTGCTTGCACCTTGTTAAACTATGTCAATAGGCATAATTATTAATTTCGAAGATTGAACTGATTATTTTGTAGTTTCTTATTTATTTGCCATCTTACCTACTCTTGTTCTCTCCTTACTATGTTCTTCCTTGTTAAAATACTACCCGGTATCGAGCCGGATACTACGCCACTATTCTGTATTCGGCCGGATATTAAAATTGTGGACGGATAGGCCGGATACCGGATACTGACCTGCTATCCGTTGCATCCCTAAAAGTAACTACTTATCTCGCTTTCCTCTTTATAATATTACTTACGCCCGCGACATCGTCGGCATGGAACCGGGATAAAAGCTATTCTATATTTTAATCTAGGCTATAAACTGTCTTCGTGCAAAATTTCATCCAAATTAGTTGAGCTGTTTAAGCGTGATTGAGTAACAAACATCCAAACTTTCGCATTTATAATATTAGTAGGATATGAGTATAGACTTTAGGTATTAAGTCTAATACTTAGGTAAATAATACTTATACCTTAGTAATAGTATGACATAGTACAGAGCACGAGGCAAAATGGAAACTCACACACTGTCATGTCGAGTAACGAACTTTCGTGACACTTAACTAATTGAATTGAATTTAACCAACACGAATGCTCGTTCTAATTTTCAAGTTGTCAGCAGTAACTGCAGAGCTATAATATTCATCACCGAGACTCTTTTGTTTCTCTCGACGAACTGCAAAAAGTCCAGCGTCGCTCTTCTTCGAACCAAGTTTAATTCCTTTAAAACTTCTTCGTAGTTTAAGCATTTTTGAACGGTTTTATAGCGCAGTTATTTGACTTCTTCGCCCATTGAAATATTCGATCTCGAGGTAAATAGAATACAATTATGTATATCTAGATACGGCGTGTCTAGACTAGGCAAATAATTTACTACTTCGACCGCCAAGAACCAATTACGGCAAAAAAAGTATCGTTTATGAAGGCGCACAGTTCTATAATAAACTCCCAAAGGACGTAAAAGACGCAAAATCCTTAATAGTATTTAAAAAGGCCCTTAAACATTATATCTATAAAACTTATCTGTGTAGCATGTAAAAATACGTACATACATATAAACACATAATACCACAATATTTATATAAGTATAATATACCTAACCGTGTAAGTAGTCTATAAGTAATTATTAATAAAATAAAATAAAAGTATCTAACTACCAAAATTTTTCCTACATACTTAATCACTGGTTACCAAGACACTGTTTAACCGGCCCTCACAAGCACTGCCCAGTAACCGTGCGCAGACCTGTTGGCAAGGAAATCTACCCGCTTTGTATTGATATATTATATTAGCTAAGCATAGAAATAAGTTATAGTTGTAAGTAATTATTTGTTTTGTGTAAATACCCTCTCCAATTAGTGTTAAGCACAATTATTGTATTTCTCAGTAAGTGATTTGTAATCTTTTGAGAAATAAATATCTTAAACCATAAACCATAAAAATAACAACTGAGAGGAATTACGAATGTAGTAAACTGCAATTGCGTTGAACCCATATTATTCGTGATTCTACACATGTGTAGAATCACGAATAGGAAGAATCCCGATTGCGTTAAAATAACGGCTGTGTGGAATCACGAATGTAGTAAACTGCAATTGTGTGGAATCTATATTGTATGGGAATCACGAATAGGAAGAATCGCGTTTGTGTAATCGATCGCATAATCCAATGAGTGACTACTAATGAAAATAGATTGACTGGACTTCATGGTAGCTTGTTGCAGATCGTCGGAGGCATGCACTCTGCAAAAAAGGTTTGAATTTCTTTACAGTAGGTATAAGTATCATATTAGAGTGGGTAGATACCCAGCGCCGTCATGCGAATAGACAGCGATAAAATTCCGCCGAGTAATCCGGAAGATTGATGGCTCTCGCTCGAACACCTTTTTAAATATACACGCTCATTGCCCTAATTATTATTAATAAGGGCGAGTGGAAAGATTTTTCAATCTGAAACCGGATTCTTGGTTTCATTTTGTATTAAAAATGTATTTGGAATATGTATTTATTTTTGACGGGTGGAACTGGCTAGGAGATGAGGCCGTCGACTGATGTGAAACTTTGTTTTTCACCTTTGAAATCAAGTGGTTCGTTTTGGAAATTCGACAAATAAAATTTTGTAGCTTTCCTGTAACATGCCGTTAAGAATGTTTGTAGACACATTTTCAATATTAAGTTAATAGTCTTGGATTGGTAATAGTTTGACCAGTTTCTATGGAATGACGGGAATAACAGCTGCCGGCGCCATGTAATCGTAGGTCGGCGCAACTCGCCCTTAAGGCCTCCACCCACCGGACGCGTGTCGTGCGCGGCGCGTGTGCTGCGCGGCACACGTGCAAGTTGTAAAGCATTGAAACTACACTTCAAACACACATCGAACGCGGCACCACGCGGCACACGCACAGCACCCGCGCAGTACCCGCGCGGCACACGCGCAGCACCCGCGCGGCAGCCGCGCTGCACACGCGTTGCTACACGCCACTCGCTTCCGGTGTGAATATACCGCTTCAAACGCGCCCGACACACATCGAACGCGGCACACGCGCAGCACACGCGCAGCACCCGCGCGGCACACGCGCAGCACCAGCGCAGCTGCAGCTCAGCTGCAGAGCAGCACCCACGCGGCACACGCGCAGCACCCGCGCGGCAGCCGCGCTGCACACGCGTTGCTACACGCCGCCCGCTTCCGGTGTGAATATACCGCTTCAAACGCGCCCGACAAGCGCAGCACACGCGTCCGGAGGGTGGAGGCCTTTAGACTGAAACTAGGATATATATAAATTTCGTTACGCTGGCACTTTTATAAACTCTGTTTTTATCCTAAACTTTTCTAATCATCTTTAGGTCGAGAGAACATGTTGAATGTTAGAAATATTTTATGAAAGCACATGAAACTCACAAAGGGGCATGAACTTTAGAGGAAACTGACCTGACAAAGCAATATCAAGCAGTCTTTTCCAGTAACGAGTGCATGCATACATACAAAATGTGGCGATATTATCATAGCAGCTAGCGTTCCACGATACATAAATGCTTTGAAGAAAATATTTAGGTAAATATGAAATGGAAGTATGCACACTTTTAAATTAACATTTAGCCTGTGCAATACCATGATATACAAAATATTACCGAAAAGATCAGTGCTACTAAAAAGAAAAGGATTCATGGATATTCACAGCAAAAAAAGAACGACAAAGCGTCGTATTTTACCGACCCGTTCTTTGACCGCGAGTGTATTTGATAGTGGAATATGGTCTATCGAATACACTATTTACGACTCAGTTTTTTTATTACAGACCTCTATTATTACCTTTCTAGCAGCTACGGCTTAGGTGACAAGGGTGAATATTCTAAGTAGCCATTCGTAAACCGAGTATGCCGGGCATTACAGTGCGAAGACCTTTTTTATTCGACGCCGCATGATGTGGCGGATCCTTTATTTATGCTTATGGCTGTGTACCCTACATAAACTGAGCCACGATCGCTCTGGAGCTAGTATTCACAACGCTTACAGAATACTTCCCTGAACTCTCTAGGTGAACCAGTATAAAGGATGGACAACGTGGAAGATTCCTTGAAACAACACGTACGGCGGAAGCGTAATTTAAAGTTAACGCACACTTATAGCCTTAGCACCGGATCGCTTTAGTTGTGGCGGAACCACGTTGGCAACTCCCCGTCACCATACTTACATACATCAGGTGAAACCGAGCTTACAGCTAACAAGCCGCGAGAGACTTGTCGTGAGGCGACCCATGTGTACATAAATGCAAAGAACCTTATACTTATTTGTAATTTATAATTTTCGTTAGAAGACGTTTCTGCTTATTACAAAAAAAATATAGGGTGGCGCACCTTTACTGACGCATTGTCAGTGTAATTTGAGTCGTTGGTGCCGTTAAAATAAGCCAAAGTTTTTGAGATTGATGTCGATACACGCCTACTAAGGCGTTGTAAGAGGGAACAGAGGCTCTAGTATAAGTTTTACCGAAACAAAACGTTACGGCCGCGTTCGCGTTTAGCTGTCGAATCCCATACAAATTGAGGGTAAAACGCAAACGCGATCGTAAAGTTTTGTTTCGGTAAAACTTATACTAGAGCCTCTGCGGATATCGTCGTCCGAGTTTCGAGTTCCAGTTTCGATAGCTCAGTGGATAGCAGGGACTGGCGGCATACGGCGAAATATAAGAAAGGGGCGAGTTCGAGTCTTGCTCTCTCAGTCTCAGTCTTCTTGAGAATATCATGTATGTGCGGAAAAACCTTCACGAGTTCAAACTCAACAGCGATATCCACGACTTCAACACCAGAAGTAAAAACAAGATCGCAGTGAAGGCCAGTCGTCTCCGCAAGGTTAGCACGTCGTTCGTGGGGAACTGCATACGTTTTTATAATAAAATACCCCCCGAAATTGTTAATTTACCGTTCAGTCAATTTAAGTCTCATGTTAAAAGTAATTTGCTAAGCAAGGCGTATTATACTGTCAACGATTTCTTAAACGACAAAAATGCCTTTAAGCCAGTAGTAGGCTAATTCTATTAGGAATATACCTAAATACACATTATAAGTACCTACCTGAAATAATTGTTCCATTTTATGTAAGAAGAGAGCACGTAATGCTGTTTCTCGCCGAGCAAGTCGCTTATTAATCTTTGTTCTTAACACTGTCCGGTGGCTTGAATATGTCATGCTCGCTTAAAGGGCTTTGCTTACGGTGGCGTCGTTGATCGGGTCGCCACCTTCCCTAACATATGGTTGAGGGAGGCGATGGCTGAGATATGCGTCATACTCGTGATCGGGTGCTGTTTGTGGAGTCCGGACTGTTCATGCTTGCAAGGGCATAGTACCTAACTTCTTAAATACTAGTGTTATTTTATTATTATTGTATTGACGAGAGACATCATTCCGATCTTGACACGTTTTATTGTTATTGACCATGTACATCACTGACAATATTACATTAATATTCCTTTTTTTATTGTTTTGTTTGGACGCTTAGAGACCGTATACATCTCTACGAACATTGAATAATTATTAATTGTACTTGGACGCTCAGAGACCTTATACATCTCTGGAATACTGAATTAATATCATTAACTTTCTGTTAATGCACAGACCTTATCCTAATCGAATGTAATGGTCATATTTTGTTTTGTTTTCATTAACTTTGTGACATTTAGTGTGTTGTTATATCAGTCCTTAATGTGCAAATTTTAAATTATTATTGTGTAAGATTATTATTCTTTTATTGTAAGATTATTATTTTTATTGTAAATTACCGTTTGACATGTAAAAGTGCCCTTGTGGCCTATTTGCAGAATAAATAATTTGAATTTGAATTTGAATTTGCTCGGAGCAATAAACATTTTAAATATCCCTCAAATTTGAAATAAGAATAATCTATCAACCAGTGGGCGGGAACGGCCACCTTGAGGCTGCCGCTGCTGTCCCGATGCTGTACGTGTACGCACGTTTGGTTGACGCCGGAGGGATGCTTCATGGCGGGTGGGTCAGGCAAGTCGGAACTGGCCGGGAGACGAGGCGGTAAGTGTGCGTTAAGCTTTAAGCTTGGTATGGTCGATCCCTATGTTGGACCTCAAATTATGCATAGTTTTCCGTATCTCGAGGCCACGTTATATTTAGGACGTGTGGTGAAGTGAAACGGGATTATGAATTGCATAGCGGACCGCAGGGAGTTTAGTACAGCGACGTTTCGGGACTATATATGTTATAAGTAATGTATATCTTACTGAATCTGGAAATAGGTAGTTTCGCAGAATTTTCATTTTATCGAAATCTTTTCTTTGAAATAAAAAATATGCTCTATACAGAGATACTGCCAAGTAGAGTAGAGTCTGGCCAGCAACTCGTGACAAAAGCATTTGTTATCAATATTTTTATATGGCAACATGTTTACGCATCAAATAAGCTGTCCAGTTACAAATAGGTACCTTTACGCCTCTCACAGACTGGCTTGGCCTGCGGTGGCGGTCCTTAGTAAATTTGACCGCCACCGCAGGCCAAGTCAGTGTTGCCTCCACGGATAGGACGGGATGCGTAATGCGTTTACGCATCCCGTTTACTAACCCCAACGTTAAAAAAAGACCAAGCCAGTGTCATTCAGGCTTAAGGCCTGTAAGACGCGTCAAGCTTTCGTGTAACGCATGCGTTTTTTTTTTTCAAATTTGCCGCCTTTTTCTTGTGACACCACTCGCTGGGACTCTAAACTAAGAAAGTACTTCAAAGTACACAATAACGCACCTACTTGCTCTGCAGCTGTGTGAAATTTGTATACCAGCAGGTCAATCACGTAACGCATTGTATTTACGTACGTTAGATAGATCTAAATGTCATTTTTTATATGAAAAAATGACAGATCTACGAGAAACATGCAAATTTTACTTAGCATATATTATAATAAATTGGCAGCTAAAATAATAACTTGGCATTGGTCGCCCAGGGAACAGCCGCTGAGTGATTAATTTTGCTTAGGTTAGGATAGGTTAGACTTCTATTATTTTTATAGCTGCCTGGTTAAATTCATGCCGTGAATGAGTTAGGTCACCTGCTGAGGATTCGCTGTGTTAAAAGATTTGTCTCTAGCTTTGAACACAACTAATTATCATTTCAATACAAAACAGCAACGAATTTGTGACCCCACCGGAGTTCTGCTTACCATCAGGCAGCCGTATGATCGCTAGCCACCGTCGAGTATTAAAGAAAAATGAGGCCCGAGCGCTTCTGTTTCGCCATACTATGTACAAAAAATCAATTCAGAATAAAGCTCCTACGTTAATGCGTTTATCCTCGTCTATGCTATTCCCAACCTGCCTGTCTCTCCTCTCCACTAAACAATGTATCTTGACCCCCGATTGTAAGCACTACACGCGTAATGGAAGGTCACAATTACGTTGGTACGCGTTCAGCGAGTTATATGTAACTTGTTGAGAATATCAGGACAGGACAGCCCCTCCGCATGCAACATGAAAAGGATTTCAGTCGTGCCTAATTGGGGCTAATCATATTTTATTAAAACATTACCCGTTTTTGTATTTTGTTTGCATCTGCTCTTTTAGTCGCTGTTTTCTGTACTATTACTGTTTTTAGGGTTCCGTACCTCAAAAGAAAAAAACGGAACCCTTATAGGATCACTTTGTTGTCTGTCTGTCTGTCTGTCTGTCAAGACCATTTTTCTCAGGAACACGTGGAGGTATTAAGCTGAAATTTATATCGAATACTCAGGTCTATTGTCCCTTCGACCTGTGAAAAAATCAAACTTAAAAGTCAACCCAATCAAAAGATACAGTAGTTTATGCTGCAAATTTTAGAGTTTTTCGACACTCGCAAAACTTACGGGGTACTTCCCGTAAACTCAGAAACTTGAAATTTGGCACGAAGCAACGTCATATAGCACAGACAACGGAAAAATTACGAAAAGTAGTCATTTTTAGTAAAATCATACAAAAAAAAGTTTTTAATTTTTTTCAACTTAATACCTTTTTCCTCGTAAACGTGTGGAGGTATTAAATTGAAATTCATGTCAAATACTCAGGACTATAGGACATTTCAGATGTAGCAAAACCAAACTTTTATGTCAACGCAATCAAAAGAAATAGCAATTTAAGTCGCATGTTTTGAAATTGAGTACTCGCAACAAACTCAAAACCTAAAGGGTACTTCCCGTTAACACAAAACCTTAAGACTTGGCACGAAGAAACTTTATATAGCACAGACAAAGGATAAATTACGAAAAGTAGACAGTTTTGTAAAATCATACAAAAAACCTTTTTTTAAATTTTAAACTTACTACCTTTTTCCTCGTAAATGCGTAGAGGTATTAAATTGAAATTCATGTCAAAAACTCAGGGCTATATAGGACCTTTCAGGTGTAGTAAAACCAAACTTTTATGTCAACGCAATCAAAAGAAATAGCAATTTAAGTCGCATATTTTGAAATTGAGTACTCGCAACAAACTCAAAACCTAAAGGGTACTTCCCGTTACCACAGAAACTTGAAACTCGGCACGAAGAAACTTCCTATAGCACAGACAAAAGAAAAATTACGATAATGTACACATTTTTGTAAAATCATACAAAAATTTTTTTGGAAATTTTAAACTTACTACCTTTTTCCTTGTAAACGCGTAGAGGTATTAAATTGAAATTCATATCAAATACCTTTCAGCTCTAGCAAAATGAAAGTTTTATGTCTACACAATCATAAGAAACAGCAATATATGTTGCATAATTTAAAACTGAAAAAGTTGTATGTGAAGTCCCCAACCTGCACTAGGCCCGCGTGGGGACTACTGCCCGTTCCCTCTCATCCATTGGAGAAGGCCTGTGCCCAGCAAGGGGACCTATATAGGCTGATTTATATTATTATATAAGTATTATAGATAATCTCAAGGGTATCAAAACCTAAAGGTACTTTCCCGTGAACTCAGTTTTATATCAACGTAATAAAAAGAAACAGCAATTTAAGTAATCCGCTTATTTTGGCGTTCGCAACTACTCGCAAGGAAATCAAAGCCTAAAGGATGATTACTAAATTGATAAAGTGACCCTGTTTAATTTTATGCTCCCCCAGCTTTCCACATTGTAATGTTACGGATTCCATTTTTATTTATCATATAACTTTTGCTTGTTTGTACGGAACCCTCGGTGCGCGAGTCCGACTCGGACTTGGCCGGTTTTTTTATTACTATATTGAGGTGTGCAATAAAGAGTAATTGTATTGTATTAGCCACGGTTGTATCGCAGGGCTCAGACTTTCGTGATACATTCAAGGTACGAAACCAAAGGCAAAACAAACACATTTCATGCCTCTGCCTATAATATTACTGTTTCATCCAAATGGACATCATGCGCTACTGTTTTCGAACGGCTCATACGTTAACGCCTTTATCTCAGGCTATTTAAATGCTGCCTTGATTAACCTCACCATGCACTTTGTATATCTTGACCCCGAGTTTTGCCGTTTTAACGCACATACTTGCTTGTGCGAATTGGAATTTGCACAAGTATGATTGAGCGTGTAGCCGGACCCGTGAGTTATATTTACAAGAAAAAATATTGATTCTTAAACCAAGAAATTAATAACATAAACAGGTTAAATTGTCTCAAATTAAGCTAAATTTCTTAATCAAGATTTTTTCTCGTGGTTCTAGAGAACAATCTTAAAAAGCCAAGATGATTTCTGTTTCTTTCAAGATTTATGGAATCGTATGGCAATAGTCCACAATAGGGAAAATATAACAGATTATTATGATGTGACAGTGACAGTAACAGATTATGAGTACGTTCGTCAGAAGACCGGCTTCTCGCTGAGGGTGTTCCAGCTGCGTTCGCGCCACTATGTGCACTTCAGCTCGTTTGTGGTGCGCGTGCCGCGGCCGCTGCAGGAGACCGTCGCATGTGCTGACTTCTGGCCGAAGGGTGTAGTGTTTCGACGGTTCCGGGGCAATCTGCCGCATCCTACACCGGAGACGATGATGCAACGGGGCCACGCCGTTTCGTCGCCTAAATAGTATTATTTGTGGTTTTGGTTTCGTGACGCATTGTTTATTACTGAAATGTCACGTAAATGTATTTGACAATAAATAAATAAATGACATTTATAAGTTAACATCCAGGTTTTGCATTCATAGCAAAAAGTCGGTTGTCATGTCTATAATGTGGTCTGGGCTTCCTGGCTTCTTTCAAGATAATTGCGGCTTACCTAGTAAATTTCTAGATACTTACACGTTTTTTTTGTGTTCTTTGTTAATACCGGGGCCGGCGCGACTCGTCCGCTCCGCATCACTGCCGCCTGCAACATCAAACAGGGTTTCAGTCAAGCCTCGTTGGGTCTAATTATATTATAATTCAATAAACTGGCCAGTGGCGCCAGTTATGCAAAAAGCTGGTTTTTGTTAGGAAATTGGCTTATTACATATACAGATAAACTTACAAAAATTAAAAAATCGTGCGTTTAAGCCTCTGTTGTACTGTAGGTATGTAGCGCGAAAAATCGTTCCACAAAAAAATGCAAAAATGTGACTAAAAAATGTGTGCATTTAAAGACTGTCAAGGTTAGGGTTAAGTGATTAGTCAACACATATCTAAATTAATTATTGGTTGCAGTGTTCTATGTTCCCGTTTTATATGTAAGTTTAACATGTGTACATGTGTATCTGTGTACATCTATGTGTCTGGCTGTGGCATCGTTGCTCGGAAACGGAAGAACCAATTCCAATGCGGTTTATAATCGAAGGTCTTGTCAGTCCAGAAGGGTTTAGCTATGTTTGTTGTGTCGGGGGGTATTTTGGAGTTTGTTTAGTTTACTCTCCAACATATGTGTGATTTATAAGGATTGGGACTTTTGGTTGCATGCCGTGGTTCTAGATCTAGAATCCATGTAGTCGTCATATGTTAAAAGATTTTCGAAGTCAAAGTCTATAAAGAAAACGTTACTTTTTTTACACTTATTCTAAAAGCCATTTCCTTCTCAGAGTATATGTAACTATTTTAGTTAAGGGTTCCAAGCCTAGCTGATGTATTTAAATAATATTAACGGTAGCACTACCGTAGGTAGGTAGGTAGGATTTTGGCTTCGAGCATAAAATAACTCCCACTCCAATCCAACTTAAGTCGTCTCAGATTTCCGTCGTTTCTTAATAAGTTTCTGTTTTGAGTATCAGTTAAATACCCTATTACATACTTAACAAAGTCAGTAATCATCATCATCCATCATCATCATCATATCAGCCGAAAGACGTCCACTGGTGACCGGTCCCGCGCCACCCGCATCCAGCGGACTCCCGCGACCTTTACCAGGTCATCAGTCCACCCTTGTGGGGGGGGGCTACCCACGTCGCGCCTTCCGGTACGGTCCATTACCATTATCAGCCACTCAGCCAGTAATCGCCCACTGCTGAGCATAAGTCAGCCTGTCTCCGATTACATTAGTAATAGTCGATGCAATATTTGTACCCGAGTTTCCGTAAAATCTGTGCCGAGATTCACCGATTTGGACAAATGGAATACGTAGGTAGCACGTTCGTCGCTCATTAGGAAGTTTCTGATTCGGAGATGCTTGTTGAGTTGAATAGCGAATTATTGGGATGCATTAGATATAGGAGCAGTTAAAGCATATGTATGTTAATTGTACGTTTTGAAACTAATGTGTCGGCAATAAGATTCAAATTGAAAGGCCGTCCCTAGTGGCAGATTGTGGTTAACAGATTTTATAGAAACCAAAGTTAAATTACCTTAATTATTTTACAGGCACGGTTTTGTATACATATATGTAGCGCATCGTACGCGCGTGTTTCGATGAATATCCACCACGTTTAAGAGCATTGAAGATTGCGTCAGTCTTCATTTTTTGACGCGAAAATCTGATCTCTGGTCGTCGCATATATAAAAAGAAAAAAACGCTATATCAATGGTACCTACTAAAAAAAATGCTAAATAATTTAATCCTTCACACAGCATAAACCTTTATACAATTCTGACCTTTAACTGAATTAGCCCACGTCATTCTGTGCCGTCACCAAGGGTCCGACCCGGGGGTCCATTTAAAGGGCTACCCGAGGTTTTCATCGATTTTTGTCAAGTTTTGTATCGTATCTCGTACTTTTGCACTACAGATAGAATTATAAGTGAAACAGCTATCGGTTCTTCAATCATTTATCTCCATTTTCGTTTACCGGATTTTGAAAGAAATGAATACTTCATTTTGTATGATTTTTTTAGACATTGTCTAAAAAAACACTTATTTCGTTTATCTCCATTTTTGTCTAACGGATTTTGAAAGAAATGAATGTTTTTTTAAACATTCTATAAAATTCTCTATTTGACGTGAAAGATGTAACATATACGAAATCTACATATTTGGGTTCGTCTGTAACGTGTCTAAGGTTTTCATTTTATACAAATTAACACAATAGTTATGGCCAGAAAACCAGTTTTTAGGCCTAAAATTGTGTCAACTTTGATGCTGAATATCTCGAAAACAATGAACTTTGAAGTAAATATGAGAGTACTATATTGCTTGCCGTTGTTGTTACTATAATAAGCTACAAAAAACATAAGAAAACTAAGGGATTCAGATCGAAGCTCATTGGCGTATGGGAGCCCCTTAAGTTTACGTATTCAATAGGTATCGGGTTGTTTTATGTCTTAAGACACTGTTGACTATGGTCAATCCATATTACGAAGGGCCGTAGGTCTGGAACACTGTTTCAACTTTTATGTACCTTCCTGTCTGCCTGGCTCTGATTATCGGTTAGCCTAATATGAAGCTGAAGGTCCTGGATTCGCGTCCCGGTAAGGGCAAACATTTGTATGATGTTGATGAGCATGAATATTTTTTCTGAGAGTTAGATACTGTGTTCTACGTGTTTAAGTAAATTTATATTAAATATTTCATCGCCTAGTACCCATAACACAAGCCTTATTGAGCTTACTACTTTACTTACTATGGGACTAGCTCGATATATGTAAAATTGTCGCTTAGTATTTATTTATTTACTAGCCCGCGACGTCATCTGCGTGGACCCGGGATAAAAACAACCCTGCCCTATACTTGAATCTATAAACTATCTTCGTCAAAAATGTCATCCAAATCGGTCGGTCCGTTAAAGCGTGATTGAGTAACGAACATACAAACAGCCAAACTTTCGCATTTATAATATAAGCAGGATTTATCATTTTTATGGCTGGCCTGTCCCTGTCAGTGTTAATAAACCAGTTAATGCGTCCAGTCAAGGTGTCCAGGGGTGGCAAACAAGCATTTGACCTGCCTAATGGTAAACGGACACTGTAGCACATGGACGCTTGTGACGCCAAGATGTCTCGTTGTCGAGTTAGAGTCAAAGTCGAGAACTCTGATGACCTTACTACCGAATACCATACAAAGATTATATGATAACACGGTTCAATTGATCATTGGACGCAAGAAATAAAAAAACGATTACAATTCAACGTGCTTAGTCGAATAGACTCCTGAAGGCGAATATATTTTTGTATTGAAATTTGTCCGGGTGCAACCTTTAATGGCGACCCTTGCGGAATGCCCCACTAAAGAAAGGCGATACTTCCGGAGAACATGGATTATTGCTTTGCTATGGGTTGTTGTATGGGTTAGTGTTGTATGGGTTGCTGGAAAATACATATGTAATTCAATTTTTTGCGCTTGGAATTTCTGTCTGTCCAGTGTGAAACAGAGTCAGTTGTTTAGTGGGAGGAATCCATCAGTCTTGTTCAAGCGGTTCGTTCGTATATTTTGAGTAGGTCTATGCAGTTGTCACCTGAATGTGAGTCAAACTAGGAACATAAAATTGGCGTCTCTCCTGCACGGGTATCACAAGACGGCGCAAGCGATTCTCGATTTTCCTCGACCTATACCTCTCTTTCTAAGTGTTCTTATAAAGGAGAGACGGATAGTGCGAGAAAAATCAAGAGAGATCACGCGCCGGCGCGTGATAGCCGTGCTGTAGACAATGCTTTAAACTAAGTACACTAAGTTCGTTCACGTAGCTTACAAGTTTAGTTTAGTTTTTTTTTTCAAGAGGGTACATACACATATTCAATTTCAAATTCACTCGCAAAACTGACGGAACAGTTTGTTGGCGAGACTGCGCTCATTTTTAAACGGGCTTTCATAATTTATTTAAATAATAACACGATGAGTAATAAATTCCATTAGCCACTCCACCCAGCGCGGGAGTACGAATACGCAGAGTCACTTAAACGCAAATAATGTCTCGATTCTCGTATCATCTCCATTTTGGCTGTATTAGTAGGGTCAGGGAAAAGTGACATTATGAATATATATAAAAACAGAAACCTCAATAGAACAATCGCACGGCAAACGAAAAGTACCTATCATAAATGGGTCGTCCTAGAGATGGGAAATGTCCACATTGTTAACCATTTTTTTATACGGAAGATACGTTTTCCCTGGATAACTAGTTATCAAACTTGGGTAAGAACATAGAAGGACAATTGCCCTCTCATTACTGGTTTTATCCGCGGAAGAAATGTTCCCCCTAGTTAACTAGTTATCAAGTTTGGTTATCTGGGTGGATGGTGGACAAAGAACGGTTCTCTACAAAAATGCCAAGACAGACTTTCCCTGGCGACTTCCTGGTGGCAGCACCCATTGGGTACATATTTATTTGGTTTGCTGAGCTGGGTCCATTTCGTGGCAAAGAAAAATGAGTTTTTTTTATTTTATTTATTTTATTTATTACCTATCTGTGTTGTTTTTGCCAAGAAAAAACCTTTTGATTTGATTTGATTTTGGTGCTTTGGTGCTGCCAATTGTTTCTGTCCTGACTAGCTATAAGTACTTACAGGTTCCGTTTGATGCCCTGGCTGTCTGGACCACGGAAATTATCCGTATTCGTTAGTAGTCTCACATTGAAACGGATTACTTGTATGTTTTTCAAAGCGAAACCCGTCTTCCTGTAGTAATGCTATCTGATTCAAAGTCAAGTAAAAAAAGGGACGATTTAATACATTTAGTATCAATATTTACTTTTACTTTATCGATTTTCACACATTATTTACTACTGCGCAATTGCGCGACTTAATCGCGTATAATTCGTTTTATTTACCTCTTGGAGGTCCCTCGACGATGTGTCATAACACTTGGTCGCCAGCAAATGAATATATGTGTTACTTTGACAAAAAAAGAGCCGGCACAAATATTTACCACCCCAAAAATATCTTCTTCAAACAGAGTCACCATGCAAACAACATACAACTACCCCTACTATCATGGATGGGGTAGTTATGTTTACTTTTTTGTCACAAAGAGCACCCAGACTCAAAGCTAGTTTTACCAACTACTAACGACTAAATCAGCCTATACCTATACGTCCCACTGCTGGGCACAGACCTACTCTCATAGATGAGAGGGAACGTTTCAAAGACTCCTAGCTAGTTTTACCCTAATATAAGATAATTCGAGTTATTTGGAGAATGTGGGCCCCGTGTAGGTCCACGTCGAGCCTAGGCCGGCGGTGACAAGGGACGAAGAGATAATATTATCTGGTCAAAAGCAAAATCTCCACAAATGTTGGAGCCAACTTATATACAACATTTCAGGCATCCCTTCCAATGTTTGCCGTAGTGTTGCAAGGAACGCGTGACCAAACTGTGAAATATGTGTATCCACGTTTATCTCCTTTGCTCTGTCGTTTTATGCCTTTTGACTAAACGAATCGTTCTATCGTCAAAGATGAATGTATTTATCTTCATGAAAACCGAAGCAGATTTACCACGGAAGTATTTATAATAGATAAAATGTGCCGCCGTGCTAAAATAAATCTCAGACTTTTGTGAAATAAATGAAGATTTCTATTGAATTCTTTGTACTTTTGGAACATTGATATTTTTTTCCTTTGACTGGAGAAAGCAGGAAAAAATACAACACTATAAAAACGAACATCCGAAACTAAAAAAATCTGCCAAAAGAGTAAGAATGTGTGTATTCTATACGGAATAGTAAAAGCTGCGGAGGCCATTTGCTCCATGTGCTACACCAAACACTAACCCTTGTGTACTTTACGATTCAATAACAGAATATAATTTATTGATAAAAACTAGTCCCAAATCCGCACTGGGCCAGCGTGGGGACTACTGCCCATTCCCTCTCATACATGAGAGGAGGCCTGTGCCCAGCAGTGGGACGTATATAGGCTGATGATGTGTGTGATGATGTGATAAAAACTAAGTATTTTCTTGCATGATTTATGGGACAAGATAAAAAAGGGGTTTTCAAAGTTTCATCGTCTCATGTTCCTTTCAACTGACACTTCAGTAATCGATAGGCATTGGTGTTTGTGATTTCAGTAAAGTAAAGCAAAGTTTGAGGTTATTGGATCTGTATACCTTAGCGAGATTCATCACAGCTGTCGCTAGAAGGGACACTATTCCGCATCGCGCTACTGACCTATTAAGATAACATTGGAATCTTATTGAGTATTGGCTCTCGCTCGGATACATTCAGTTCTGCTGTGTCACATAGGAAAGGACGCTAACTAATATGTCCCCGGAATATATTCCTTGCTGGCGGTGAGTGGCAGCTCAGATTACCGCGCTTGAACTCTGTGAATTAAGGCTCAGGCAGAGTAGATTATAGCTTAAATTAAAACAGTAAAACTGATCCGCATAGATATCTGACTTGACACACTCACACATACGCGTGCCGCTGTAATAAACTTATGAAATTCACTACTGACCACGTACTGGAAGACGAAGCGTGGGTAGATCTATTCACTGCCAAGAATCGCTACGCGCTACGCTCGTAGCTGATCCCTTGGTTTTTATTGTATGTGGCGGAAAGCGACTACGGCGTAGGCGCCCGCTAGGCGGGTTCCTGGCAGTGAACGTGTTAAATATGAAAAAAAAATAGTTTTGTAAAATAACGTGCAGATTTAATTCTTTGACTTTAGTGGGACAGAAAAAGCACTTGACAATAACACAATGCCAGCAGTACGGCAAGGAGGCAGTCCTCCACAAAGCTACTTATTCAACAGAAATGCAATGTATTTAAATGTTCAGGTACATATATTACAATTTAATTATTTTCTGTACAATCATAAATTATAAACACATTACCATTTAGTTACAATTTACAGAATGACTAAAACTAAGCCAAATATTAACATTAAAACTAAAGAATATTTAAAAAATGTCGGCATTGTCCCCAAGATGCTAATTTTAAAAAAAGTCCGTATATTCCGTATGGAAATTAAAATGTAATGGAATAGATACTATTTTTTAGGACCTTTACTCCAAGTAGGATTTCCGTTTGATTTACGGGTGAACAAAGACAACCCGTTGTCTATGACAAGGCCGTGCATCTGCACGGATCATTTTGACCATGTAACAGTACACTCAGTGTAGTATATGGTTGAAATTATTAATGGTGGCCGACCTTTTTAAAAACTGCCATTGAAATTTGAATCATCTACATTGGAAGGTAAAGTCGTGAATGGACTACTTGCATGCAACTCCGCCAAGTTAAATAATCTCAAGTGTACAGTAACTACATCCTATTGAAACTTGTTGCACGCCGTGACGTCACCAGTGGGCCCTGACGGATGACGTGCTTTCCAATTAGGCCGGCACCATGCCGAGTCGGAAACATTTCATGCCGCGTTAATTATATTTTTGTATTTTTATGAATTTTCCTGTGTTTTTTGTTCCCTGAAAATGTTAAAAAAATGTTACTTTCTTTTCTCCTTTCTATTTTCTTTCTTATGTCAAAATGAAGGTTACTGCTGTTGCTAGCACTGGCAGCTCAAAGTTATAGCTCTGAGTATAATAAACAAGAAGTCGTTCGCATTTCCTACGTTAAAGAGGCTATCCAAGTGTATTATTCGCTTTATACTAGTCTTTTCGTATGCGTATAAATATTAACATATATGTTACTCTGTAGTCTTTGCATGCGACTTCGTAGGCGTACCTATCAATTACTTAAAGCCTATGATATTCTGGTATTTTTACGTGAATGAAGGACAAACATCTTCCCAAACTTTCGAGTTACGCTACGCCTGCGGGAAACCCAACTTCCTGACCAGCACGCAGCACGTCTACCATGGGACGACCGCGACATACTCTTGATTTTTAAGAGTAAGTATGTTAGTTTGTATGTAACGGGTAACGGAAATTCTCATTCGATATCAAAAAATCTTTCACCTGTACATAGAATGGACTTTCTCAAAGGACATAAGCTATGTTTTATCCTGCGTGTTTGCCTTCGTTCTTTATAATACGCGGGCAAAGCCGCGCGGGCAGGTATGTAGTTTCATATAAAATTAGGAAAAATCTTCTAATATCGCCATGTTAGTACTTCGTAAGTAATACAAGTGACAGTGTCACGAATATCATATCCTATTTATTTTACAATTTGTCGTTAAAAAAAAGCAGCAGTACAATATGAATAATATAAAGTTAAGTTAACAACTCAAGATGGTTCCGAAGTGTAATTTCCTAACAACTATGGAACGTGGCCAGTATAATAGACTACACTCAGCAATATAAACAGCTCGTTAGTGCGATCCCTCAAATGCTACTTGTAGCTGTGATTGACGACGTCGGACTCATAGTCACACCATTTTCCACACTGTTGTGACCACGAGGAAAAAAATTAATTTATTTTTCTCTTAGCCACACTGTTTGGTTCTGGCGCAAGCTGCGTAGGGTCGCAGTACACCTAACAATCTTCCCCGCTTTGCTTTTTCGGCGTACCTACACGGACTGCGTATAATTATCGAACCAACTCAGAAAAATCACGAGAATCAGTTGAGAAATGAGATCTGTAGAGGAGAACATTAGGACTGCGGCACATCCCGACATACGACCGAATTTTGGCCCAAGCTGAAACTGAGAACTTCCTTCGCTTTGCTCGCTTTTTTTATAATCCACAGGCTACGAAACGGCATCTGTGTTACCACAGTTGCCAATTTCGCATACACCCCTCAACAGATTTTGGCAACCGTGGTTGCCAAGGCTAACCGTTCTTGTTTGCCATTATCGTGGTATAATAAACTTGGAAAAGTTGAAAAATCCCCGACATTTTCATTTCAAAGTTCAATATCTCAGAAACGGCTGAACAGATTTTCATGAAACATGACTAAGAACAGTCGGGATAAAATTAATCTATGACACAAAAAACCACGTTCAAATCGGTCCATCCGTTTGGGAGCTACGATACCATAGACAGATACACAGATACACAGACACGCAGATACACAGACAGACACGTTAAACTTATAACACCCCTCTTTTTTCGTCGTTAAAAAGTCGTATATACTAACTATTGATAAGTCCTAATTATCAACGACGTCGCCATTTGACTTTAGCGCATGACAAATACACGTCCAGCGGCCAGCCCTGGGAGGGGTTAAAAAGGCAATCTAATAAATCGCCGCCGAAGGCACTTAAGTAAGGCTGCCGCCACTTTATTACAGACTAGCTGCGCGACCGGCTCCGCCCGCGTGAGCAAAGAACTTAGGCCCTGTCTTGGGATAAAATATGGCCTATTTCCGCCCTGGGACTAGGGAATGCATACCGGTAAACCGGTTTACCGGTTAACCGGTAAATTAGCCGAATATGAGGACGGTAAACTACCGGTAAATTAAAACAACTACCGGTAATTTACCGAAACACTAATTATCGATAAATTAATAAATTTTATCGATTATTTATAATTTATCGTCATGATTATATCTCAATAACCCTCCTTTTATCATTTAAAAATGACAACTGAATAAATGTGCCTATAGGATCTAAATAATACGATCGTTTGTAGAAGCTTATTAAAATGCAAACACGTTTTCGGTTCCGTTCTATGAAATATGAATAATGATCTGTTTGAATAAGTACAATAGAGACGCCATAACAAACTTCAGAGGTATACCTACTCATCATCACAATCCAAAGAAATACCTCTCTTCGTCTTACTGGGAGGGAGAACGCCAAAGGCAAGGAACAGAGGTATGGTGGTTCTTTTATTCAAAAAGGGTGACAACACCCTGCTGAAGAACCACCGACCCATGTCACTTCTGAGCCACGTCTATAAGCTGTTTTCGAGAGTCATTACGAACCGTCTCGTACGGCAGGCTAGATGACTTCCAGCCTCTCGAACAAGCCGGTTTCCGAAGGTTCTTTAGCACCGTAGACCAGATCCATACGCTCCGTCAGGTTATACAGTAACTTGCCCCCTCGTTCTTGGACTAAGAGAAATC
The DNA here is from genome assembly GCA_945867215.1 of Epinotia demarniana. Taxonomy (NCBI): domain Eukaryota; kingdom Metazoa; phylum Arthropoda; class Insecta; order Lepidoptera; family Tortricidae; genus Epinotia; species Epinotia demarniana. The sequence goes on along the minus strand of OX244276.1, from coordinate 6,779,049 downwards.
TTTCGATACGATACAGTTTGTGTTGTATTATTTTGATAATATGTTCTTCTATTCAGTAAATGTTTTTTTTATAGAATTGGAAATCCGTAGGATTACGTATCTGTGGATCTGGGAGTCATGACAATGACCGCAGGCACTGTGTGAACCGCCAACGCCGAAAAACTGTTTTGTATTGTACTGATATTGTAATGGAAATATGTAGGACCAAGAACAATTAGTTGAGTTTCTGGCCTTCCTACCTCTGAGCAAGTTTTAAATATGAATGAAGCTGATTATTACGGCATTTACAGCACATAACTCTTTATACTAAATCGTAGCTTATTTTTACCATAAATAATCCTCAAATAACGCTACTTATTAACCAAATTCAACTTACCGGTAATTTACCGGTTAACCGGTTTTTCCTCACTCAAATCGGTAATTTACCGGTAATGAAATTTGCCCGGTAATTGCATTCCCTACCTGGGACCTATTTCACGAAGGGTAAGCTACAAGTTACAATTATAATCGTTACTGGTCCAGCGCTTCAGTGTCGCTAGTTTTATACATGTAAGATTGTATCTTAGTTAATAATGTGTGAGAATCTAATAAATTGTATCTTGGCAGCAAACGAAAAAACCATTGAAGTCTAAGTGGAACCGCAAAATGGCTCCACAGAATTTTTTGGCCACCAAATATGCGAGGATGGGGGCGAGTTGTCAAAACGATGATGCCAGGCAGCCGTTTAGTTCAAACACGCGCATACTGGGTTTTAGGCGCGTGTTTAGGTAGAAATTTGTGAGGAGCTCGCATTCTATAGTTTCTTTCGCACAACGGACATACGAAAGAATTTTGGCCCAAACATCGTTCGCATCGCTCCCTCGTTCAATTAGCATAGAAATATGGGTAGTTTGGATTCGTAACGATGTGGTCCACGCACTACGAGCGAAGCCGTAAGTGACGATTACACGAAACATTGAAATACAATTGGAATATGAAACCGACGTACCAGATTGAGCCCTTGGGATACAGTACTTTTATTGCAGCTCTCAGACAGGCCAAGGGCTTGGCCCTTGTACGGACATATAAACACGAAATTTAGAGACATACCTACCTACAACAACGGTGCTACTAAAATGATTTTGCACTTTTAATAGGGCGCTTAAACTTGATTCTCAATTGTGCTCGAATGTTAGAATGTTCTTGGGATTTTGGGAGTATACGAGTACCTACATGGAGAAAGAGACGTATGAGATTTTCGTCATTGAGTGGAGTTAATTACAACATTTTTGGATGTTACATATTCAACGATTTATTATCATTCACATATACATATACCTACTTGACAACTGATATAAATAAATATATTTATATTGCACAAAATCACGAGCTCTTCCAACCGGTACATTCCAACACCGACCGAAACAAAAAAAAAAACAGCAAGAAAACAATCTCCCGAATCAAAAGAAAGATTTCTGAATTCTTTGCCAACCCGGATATGGGCTTTTGATCAGGTACCGGAAAACCGGCAGCAGCCACTCGAGAAACATTACCTAACGACGTGACGTCTTGTTTGTAAACAAAAACATCTTTATAAAGGGGGCTAATACGGCTAATATAACGATGCGTGTAAGAGAACGTTACACACAAATTTTCTGGCAACTTTTCTGGTTATACGGAAAAGTGATTATCCCCAATTAGAATTCCACGTGAAAGTGCGCACTTTTTCCTGATGGTTCAATGCGATCCAGAACACTGATCGATAAACTTCACCATGCAGTACAATATATTTTTTACTACTAAAATACTTGTATTAAGGAGATTAAATTAAAAGTACCTTTTAGTGCAGTCAATGAACTGACAACTTGTATGGACTAAATGTCAATTTTGGAAGTAACCACTGCATTAGCCTTGTTAGGTACTACCAACAAGGCTTAAGCGTCAGTCTGCCTATGAAGCAAGAGGTCCTGGGTTCGAATCCTCGTAAAGGCATTTATTTGTGTGATGAGCACGAATATTTGTTCCCAGGATGTTATTATTATTCGAATCAGGCAACAAAGGCCCATATTTACAAATCATGACCGAATACGCGGCGCACCTTTAATAAAAAACCTTAAATTTATTAAGATAAATCAAATTGCGAACTAGCTGAACATCAAACGCGCGGACCGCGCCGCGCTTCGGCCTTCTCCAGAAGGGTCCCAAAGAAAACACTGCAAAGCCCGAACACCTGGCTAGCCTACTATTGTTCGGCACTTAACACCGCCTTGGGCTCTCGCTAATGGCCCAATATAATAATATCATCTTCATTGCGTGGCAATTGTAGCAGATGGCGGAAATGTTTCAATATGCAGCATTATTTTAACTTATTTTATTAGGCTTTATTTACCAATTTTATTTCATATAGATTTTTTTTCTGTTAGTTTCTTGCTTCGTTTAAATAAACTTTAATCTAAGATGGAATTTAAATTAATTATCAATTATCATCATCATATTAGCTGAAAAACGACCACTTCTGGACATAGCCTCCCCCAAAGAGTGCCACATGGCTGGTCCAGCGCAACCAACATCCAGTGGCCTCCCGCGATGATCAGTCATCAGTCCACCTTATGGGGGAACAAAGCTGCGCCTTCCGGTACGTGGTCGCCAGTTGACAACCTTTCTGCCTCCACGGCCATTACGTGTAATGACCCCCGCCCACTGCCACCACTGACCACACCACTTTTGAGTTCGAGTTTAACGCGTTCGGTGACATGCAACTAGTTAACAACGCTTAACTGTACGTGTACCGTCAATTTGAACTTACATTTGTACACAATTAACAAAAAATCCTTGGATATCATACAGAGAACTATAATTTAGTGAACAATTTTAAAAATCAGACGCCCTCTCATCGGCTTGTTACAGTAAAGCGTTAGTTTCGCTCCAAATTGCATTCGCAAGACATGTCAAAGTTAAAGTGAGGTTTATTAAATTTTGGTCTAAGTAAAGTTGCTATATTCCGTTGCAGTGCAGTGTAGGAGATACAACGCCAAACAAGCCGCGTAGATGGGTGTCTGGTGAGGAAAGAGAAGTTGTTGAGTGTCTGCTGCAAATCGTATACTTAGTTTGTTTTACTTAAAATGTCGAAAATGCGCTTAACGTGGGATATTACAGCATCTTTTGTTGTTAAATATGCAAGGCAAAGATAACAAAGGGAAGTCATGAAACTGACCAAATTGTGGCACGTGTACTGGATTATTAGCTACTGTTTGTTCTATTGTTTCACAACCCTACTGTTGTTAATTATAAGTGAAAAGCACTTTAATATTGGAAAAACACAGATACCCAATGCAAATTCTTTTTCAACACAATTGCTCGTAACGTATTTCGTATTGTGTCGCTTTTAGGCTCATATTCCTGGATATTAAACACGCGTGTTTTATAACATTACAACACGTGTGTGTTATGGTTATATCCCGATTAAGTCACGTTGGCACCTTGCAGCAAGATATAGGTATGAACACGGTGCATTAACCGGGTTTTACAAAATGTTAAAAAAGCTGTACTTTTTTTTAATTCTCTGTAAATGGATTCTTACTCGACTAAACAAATTAAATCCTTTATGTTAATTAATTGACTATATGTATATGATATAGAAACGCTTAATTTAGTAAAACTATTCACTTTTGATAACATTTTACATGAATTAATGCAGATAACATTTTAAAACGAAAATATTATTTTATTTTTGTATTGGCTGTTTAGAGATTTTTGTGCCCGCACTGAGCAATCTTCACGAAAAAAAACTGTTGCGCGCCATTATAGGTTATTTTACAAATATTAGTAAAATTTGTTTATGCGTGTTTGGTTATTATCAAAAATATTGACTTGTGGTGACTAGAAAAGTGATAAATAGAATGGACGCTACTGGAAATTCTTGACGATGTGCAATTGTGAGTAAAAACCTGTTGTCATGTTGATGATTTACTTAATGTAAAGAAAATAATTTGGTAGGCCTATAACATTTTCATCTTATGAAAATGATTTTATCCTCGCAAAATGTGTTGAAAAACGTCGTATGATACGCGTGAGCTTTGATAATTACATCCTCGGCTTCCTTATCACGCTCACCTGCGGTTCGCGTGAACAATTTCGCCTCTGATGTAATTATCAATATACCTCACTTGTATCACAATGTACTATAACGAACATTTGCCTAGCATAAATTAGCAGTTGGGCGTTCTAGTTCCGGGCTCTTGCTAGGGTACCTACAGTTACTCTTGGCTAACTGGTCGATATAGGTATGTATATGAAATCGTTACCGTTCATTTAGATTGAACTTTACAACATAGCAGTCCGCCGTATTTAATGACAGCTAGCTGCTTTACAATCTAGCGGCTATCCGCCATATTACATTACAGCTAGCTTTTTTTACAGTTTTGTAAAACAACCTTCGCCTGAATACGGTAAATATTTTTAAAGGAACAAAAACAGGATATAGAAGAAAAAAGGTATTGTGGCAAAGCAATCACACTGATTAGCTTAGTGATGTTCCGTGCAAATACAAATATTGCTTCGGCGGGAGCCCTCTCGCCGGCTCTCACATCCGAAATGATGTTCCTTTGTCAGCATCATGTTCCAATATTTTGACGGGAATTAATCCCGTGAATACTCTGTTCCAAATAACATTAGAAAAATGTTAAGACTCATGCCATTTCAAGAAAACTATTATGCATTGCAAAAGCTCTAGTATGGTTATTTATTTATTTATATACACACATTAAAGAGCCAACAGCTATTTCATGTTTGAAAAGTAGGTAGTTAATGATCGAAATAAGTAAAACTATTTCCTTTTGATGTCCTAGATAAACAGAGAAACCCTAATGAAGATGAAGAATATCTAATGTTATTTGGAATCAGATATTGTCAATCGAGTTTAGTACGTTTTTCCCCGAAATATTAATATGGGTTCATCCGGGATTGTTTATTTAGGATCATAACATTTTGCAACTATTAAAAAAGATCGAAAGCTTATGAAAGAACACTTTTACGGATGTTTTGGTTATGTTCATTTTAGTAAGGTGGTCGACCCAATGTGTGATACGTGTGATTGACGATCCTACTGTTCACTTAGAAAAGCTTTAATGTAGTAACATTTTCACACTCTCATTAACATTATATGATGACAACTAACATTAACTAAATGAAATTAAAACTAAGTTAAACCTAAAAAAGGCCTGTTAACGACGGGGTGCGCGGGCGCGCGGGGCGAAGACGCGCCACCTAGCGTCAGATCTCGATGCGAGCCGGACCGACTGCACGTTTTGCATTCGATCCTAATTTAATTTGTTTTTATTGCTTTCCTTTTCTTGTAATACTATTAATAAACGTATATAAAGTGTTAGTGTTGACCATTTGTTTTTGTGGGACCCCAAAACCCTACAAAGTGGTCTTCGAACCGGATCGCGTATGTATAGGACACCAGTGAAAATGGTCAACACACGTAGCACAACTAAACGTGAACAGCAAAAGAAGATCGAAGACGAACAGAAGGAGCAACAAAACCAGCAACAACAATGTTTAGAAACTCCTACGAACGAACAAAGGAAGATCGACGGAACAAATTTGTTAGATGAGGGTAGCATGGTAAAAGAGGAGGTACCGAGAATGGACGAGCCACAACCACATTCCTCTCGTAAAGCCAATTCTAAAAAGTCATCGGCATCTTCCATAGTGGCGCGTCGTAAGCAGCTGGAGCTGAAAGCAGCGGAAGCGAAGGCTCGCATCGAAATGGAACTAATCGATAAGCGGTTCCAAGCAGATCTCGCAAAACTTGAGGACGAGAATAGTCCACAATCGGAATCGGACGAAGAATCCGCACACCGGAGTGATGTCGCGAGGTGGGTTGAACGAAGCCAACATGAATTGGAGACACAGCTTGCTCCCAAGCATGGAAAACATATGGGCGCGCTGTGCCCCCCGGCTGCAGTCGCCGCCGGAACTGACGGTCCAATCCAACAGCTGGCTAACGTTCTTAAAGAACTGGTCACCACCTCAGCCAACAGTAGTCACAATACAAACCTGCTTAGCCGCATTAGCACGCCAAGGGACCTTCCATTATTCTACGGCGAGCCCATGGAGTGGCTGCAGTTTAAACAAGCCTACGAAGAATCTACTAGAGTTTGCAATTTCAGTGAAATGGAAAATATGTGGCGGTTGAGAAAATGTCTCCGTGGCCCTGCAAGAGATTCAGTCGCAGCTCTGCTGATCAGTGGAACGCCACCTGGAACTATAATGGCGGCATTGGAGCTTCAATTTGGAAATTCTGAAGTAATACTGCACCGAATATCATTAGAAATTAAAAAACTCAACCCTCTACCATTGGAATACTATAAGGAAATAGTGACGTTTGCGACAAAAATTCAAAATTACGTCACGGCTATTCGTGCACTTCACCGTGAAGAATACCTACATGGAATCAACGTAGTCTCCTTGGTCCTGACAAAATTACCTACCGTGCTGCTATCTAAATGGGCTGATTATAGTTACCCACTGATACAAAAGGGAACTAAATCAAGAATGGATATTCTCGCTGACTTTTTACACGAAGAAGCCGTGAAAGTGTCAACATGCAGTGCTTCACTTATTCCTATACGTGATATTAAACGTAAAAGTCACGAACAAAGTTTAAAACAATCGGAAACTACTTTATTGCAAAGTGCCCATAGTTACGATAAGTGTAGATTTTGTCGATTAACAAAACACAAACTAACGGAATGTAAGAAGTTCAAAAAAGCCTTACGAAAAAACCGATGGCTGCATGTCAAGAAATTCGGTATATGTTACAAGTGTTTGATATCTCAGCATGACCGCGAGGCGTGCTCCGCCGCGGCGTGTGACGTAGACGGCTGCAATGAGCCGCACCACCGACTCCTGCACTACGTAACGACTCAAAGTTCGCGCAAGGACAGTACAAATCAAGTGCAACTCGTGGATGAACCTAACAGCGATACGCAGACTGAAGTTAGTGACAATCAAACTGAAATCAGTGATAATCGGACTGAAACCAGTGAAAACAGTGAAAACATTATGAACATAAACATTAAAAAGTGCGAAGTGCTATTAAAAGTCATACCCATATGTATTCAAGGACCTAACGGTATAATTAATACTACGGCATTGCTCGATGACGGCTCGACCGTTTCATTAATAAGTGCATCTTTAGCAAAACGCGCCGGTATGCACGGGCGGCGGGAGTGTTTACGAGTGCGAGGCGCTTGGGACAATAGCGAACTGGTTTGTGAAACACAGCTGATCGATCTCTCGTTACGTAATAAGGACGGAAAGATGTTTACGTTATCAGCCCGTAGTGTAAATGACTTGAACTTACCTTCACAGAATTTAAGTTTAGTGAACTGTGAAAACTTTAAACATCTCGAACAAATAAAAGAACATTTGTGTCATAAAAAGTTGAAACCGGAAATACTTATAGGTCAGGACAATTATCAGTTACTGGTGCCTCTGGAAATAGTGACGGGTCAGCCGCACGAGCCGTGCGCTACCCGTACTCCGCTGGGATGGTGCTTACACGGCAGGACGCCCTCGCGCGTGACGTCATCCAGGGATGTGCTCTGCTCGTCGTTACATATTTCTCATAACGATGAATATGACGTGGCGCTGGAAAATAATAAGCTTTTACACACACTTAATGAAGATCTTCGTCTCTTCTTCTCCATCGACGCCATGGGGGTGGCTGCTAAACCGCGAGAGAACTCGGAGGACCTGCGTGCCCTGGAACACCTGGAACAAACGTCTGAGCTTATAAATGGCAAGTGGCAAGTAGGCTTACCCTGGAAGGATGAAGACTGTGTCATGGTGGACTCCTTCCATAACGCCTTGTCTAGATGGAAAGGAGTCGAGCTGAAAATGAAAAAGAACGAAGAATATGCACGACGATATAGAGAACGCGTACAACATTTATTTGATAATAGTTACGCAGAAAAACTGGATAATCCAGGTTTTACACCCAGAACTTGGTGGTTACCGCATTTCGGGGTGGATAATCCCAATAAAAAAAAATCTCCGCCTCGTATAAGACGCTGCTGCTACAACTAAAGGCATGTCATTAAATAGTTATCTACTGAAGGGCCCCGACCTACTCGAATCACTTATTGGAATAATGTTTCGTTTTCGAGAACACCGAGTGGCTGTCACTGGCGACATTAAAGACATGTTTCTCAGAGTCAAGACCTGAAGACCGAGACGCCCTACGTTTTTTGTATCGCGACAACCCTAACGAGCCTGTTAGTACTTACGTAATGACGTCGCTTATATTTGGTGCCAACTGTTCGCCTTTCATCGCACAATTTGTAAAAAACAAGAATGCTAAACGCTTTGAAATGACAATGCCTGCCGCTACGAGTGCTATATACTCTCAACACTACATGGATGACTATATAGATAGCCTACCTGACGAAGAAACCGCTAAGAAGCTGACTAATGAAATCACCTATATACATAAACAAGGAAACTTTGAAATACGTAACTGGAACAGTAACTGCAAAAAAGTATTAAACGACATTCCAAAAGAGACCCTGGGTGACAACGCAGTAAGGTTCAAAGCCGGGCAGCAGTACCATGGAGGCGAGCGAACGCTAGGACTGTTATGGCAGCCCGACCGGGACACGCTCGGATTCGATGTCTCGTTGAAAAAGATACCTGAAAACATAATAAATGGGAATCAAAGGCCCACTAAACGAGATATATTACGAGTAGTAATGTCCATTTTTGACGTTTACGGATTTTTATCACCGTTTACAATTAATGGAAAATTAATTATGCAAGAGACATGGCAGCTTAAAATAACCTGGGACGAAGTTGTACCAGATAACATATACGCGAAGTGGTTAAAATGGATTGAACAATTAAAGGCTATGAATGATGCCCGTCTACCTAGATACTATCAAGCCGCTGCAAGCGGGAGCGAGATGCGCGCGCGCACCACAAGGGTGAGCGGGACGGGAACGCCTGATGTTATCAGTTCGCCCGAGCGACCTGCGCCGGAACCTGTTTACTTCACAAGTTGTTATTCAAACTTACAGTTGCATATTTTTTGCGACGCATCTAAAAAGATAATATGCGCAGTTGCCTATTGGAGATGGATTAATAACAACACCGTATACCAAACATTTATAGCGAGTAAATGTCGCGTTGTTTCGCTCAAAGTTACTTCGATACCTCGTATGGAACTTCAATCAGCGGTTCTTGCCACGCGCTTAGCTGAAACAATAACAAATGCACACAGAATTAAACCGGAGCGCCGAACGTTTTGGAGTGACTCATCGACGGTACTGCATTGGGTACGAAATGACGCGCGGAATTACAAAACTTACGTCGCGCACCGTCTCGGCGAGATTGACGAGTATACACAAAAGAATGAGTGGCAATTTATACCGACAAAACTCAATGTTGCGGACGTAGCCACGAGGGAGTCGTATGCATTTACTACATTACCTCAGGCCTGGATAAATGGACCTGCTTTCCTACAAAAATATGAAGACGAGTGGCCTCAGGACATAGTGGACACTGAAATAAATAAAGAACAATTGGAATGTGTAACAAATATACAGACGCACACACACTTACCTATACCAGATCCTGAGAGATTTTCATCTTGGTTACGGCTGCTTAGAGCTACATACACAGTACTTAAGTTTATAAATAAATGTAAACTTACCGACGAAGAGGAAGAAACCACGATGGCAAAGGCAGAAAGGTTACTTCTAAAGTATTCGCAAAACACGTCGTTTCCTGAAGAAATACATAACCTGAAAAAAGGAAAATCATTACCTACTACAAGTCGATTACTCACCCTGTCGCCTTATTTGGACGAGCACAAAGTTCTCCGCCTCGGCGGGCGAATCGACGCCGCTTGTGACGTCACACCTGAAAGTAAAAGACCTATAATACTGGATGGCAAAGATTATTTAGTACGATTGTTGGTGAAACGTTACCATATACTCGCGGCGCACGGGAACCAGGAAACAGTGGTGAATAACCTGAAACAGAGATACTGGATATTAAAAATTAGACCTACAGTAAAGAATGTAACATCGAAATGCATGTTTTGCCGCATTCGAAAATGTAAACAAGAAATCCCAAGAATGGGAGACTTACCGAGGGCTCGAGTCGCACATCATCAGCGACCATTTTCATATTGTGGTGTCGACCTGTTTGGGGCCATGGAGGTTACAATTGGTCGAAGGCGGGAAAAAAGATACGGTGTTTTATTTACATGCTTGACGATAAGGGCAATTCACATCGAAGTTGTTAGTACGCTAACCTCCGACTCTTTTATAATGGCCCTGCGAAGAATGGCCGCGCGCAGGGGATGGCCTCAAAATTTGTTCTCAGACAATGGCACGAATCTGAGAGGCGCCGATACAGAACTAAAAAGGTCTATTGAGAAGTTGGACGAGGAGTACCTAAAAGAAGAGGGCTTGAAGTATGGCACAAAATGGACTTTCATACCCCCTGCAAGCCCGCACTGGGGTGGAGCATGGGAGAGGTTGATTCGAAGCGTCAAAAATAGCCTGAAAGTCGTCCTAAAAGAGCGAGCACCTCGAGACGAGACTTTGAATACCTTACTCGCTGAAGTCGAAAATATAGTAAACAGCCGACCGTTGACACACGTTTCTGTGGAGCCAGGCAGCACTGAGACACTAACACCTAATCATTTTCTCCTTGGTTCGTCTTCAAATCTGCCTACCCTTGGCGTATACAATGATGATGAGTTTTACCTCCGAAAACAATGGAGAATTGCCCAGCGCCTGGCGGACTTATATTGGAAAAGGTGGCTTAAGGAAGTTCTACCTGATTTATTGCCCCGCAGGAAATGGAACCAGGAACAGAGACCCTTGGAAGTGGGAGATCTCGTTTTACTGGTCGACCCAGATGGACCACGTAATACCTGGCCACGAGGCCTGATAAAAGAGGTAATGCCAGGCAATGACGGCCGAGTGAGAGCGGTCCAAATTAAAACCAAGACTGGTTTGCTGATGCGGTCGGCTGCGCGCGTTGCTCGAATACCCATGGCTGATGAGTGCTGCTAGGCAGCACTGGGGTGGAGGATGTTAACGACGGGGTGCGCGGGCGCGCGGGGCGAAGACGCGCCACCTAGCGTCAGATCTCGATGCGAGCCGGACCGACTGCACGTTTTGCATTCGATGCTAATTTAATTTGTTTTTATTGCTTTCCTTTTCTTGTAATACTATTAATAAACGTATATAAAGTGTTAGTGTTGACCATTTGTTTTTGTGGGACCCCAAAACCCTACAAGGCCCCTGAATTGCAATGCTGATGCGTTGCGCGAGAAAGCCGCCAGCTCTTCGGTCACCACTTACGTCAACCAGACGTTTCGCGATTTCCGCAAATAACTTTTGCGCACTGGGACCCCACGGGCCGAAGGTCTCGACGCCAAATGGTACAAAGTTGTAATCTCTGCCGAGACCACTTTATTTGTTGACTTTTGTTGCTTTGCATTACTATTGAAGTTGTCAAGTCATTGGCCGTTGTCGAGGCACGAGACGTTTACTTCACCACTTGCTCTTCCTGAAACCCGTCTAGCGTAGACGCTTTCCGCAATTTTTTTTTATGTGATATGCGGCAAACGAGCAGACGGATCACCTGATGGTAAGCGATTACCGCCGCCCATGGACACCTGCAACACCAAAGGTGTTGTGAGTGCGTTGCCGGCATTTAAGATGGGAGTACGCTCTATTCTTGAAGGTATGAAGGTCGTATCGGTCCGGAAATACCGCAGGCGACAATCCATTCCACAGATTAGCTGTGCGAGGCAGGAAGTTTCTGGAGAAGCGCACAGTTGAGGACTGCCAACCATCTAACTGGAAGTACGTATGCTACGAGAGTAGCGCGTAGCGATTCTTGGAAGTGAAATGTGTTAATGTGATTTGTTGAATTGGATATAAGGAGATTGTTGAGCATGACTAGGTACATTTTTTTATTTCTATTGACACAATCCGAAAATGCGAATCCAAACTGTAATAGTGAAACGACAAGTGACGTAAACTTCCATTTTAGTTAAAGTGCCCCTCCCCGTCGTACCCATATCACTGTCGCGGGCCAATTACCTGCCGTCCGTACCTATTACCGCCTACAGGGCCGATTGTGATTGAAATATATGCCAAATTGATGTCATATCTACTGTCATGCACATAGGGCTAAATGTTGATGGCTTTTGTTATGTTTATACTAAGGATAGAAGGAGGACCTCAAAGTAATAATTTGTTAAAATAAACCCATGTCACCAATACGTAGCAAGATTTTGGCAGTTTAAATATTTGCGAGGGGTGAGACGATTACTGATACTAGTATACCTACACTAAGTTGAAACGAAATTACAGGTAACGAGTATCATGAATGAGTGTGAGTTAAAATTACGACTATTTTTCTTTAAAGAAGTCAGGGAGTCGAAAGGAGTGGTTTCCACTTGATGCGAATCTTACATGTTACGTAATTTTTTGCTTTTTTAACTCTGCTGATGATTTAGTTTATAGGCTTCGTTTCACCCGTATTTTTTTTTTCAATTGGAACATTTGCCCATATCTTCCTTGAAAATTCATGAAGCAAAAGAAGTTTAGGAGCTATCATTTATTACGTACCTAAGACAAATTTAACCACTTTCTGATCCCCCTGAACATTTTTCTTATAAACTAAGACATGTTCGGACATCGGAATAGTCTTACGTTCCGTACGTTGTATGAATAAACCCCTATCAGGATAGTAGCAAAGGGTAAGCCGCGATCTGGGCCTATACAGGATGTCCTAAAAGTCAACGTCAACCCGCAAACGGGTAACAGTCAAAACCCAAGTCATAACAGTTTATAGGTACTGAGACAGCGGCGCTCTAGCTCGAATACCCCCTATTCTGTAACAAGTTTTAAGCTCACCTCAACGCTCACCAAGAAATATATCATGACACCGCCATGCGTAGTAACTAAACATAGGTATAGTTCTAGTTTCGTGACGGGAGACCGGCGTGTGAGCCGCATTAGCGCGTAGCGAATAACAGCCCTATTCACACTGGCCGACAGGTGGGACTCAACCGTTCCGTTCCGTTCCGTTCCGGTGACTCAGCCAGCCAGCAGTTCTGCAGCAAGGACCCGGAGGCGTTGGCCCGGGAGGGAGTGCCCGGACTAAAGCACTGGGTGCAGCTGCTTGCACCCTCATACTTCAACCTATATTAACTAACCTTAACTAGATTTAAGTAAAATGTTACTATCAGGTTATGGACTTAGTTCGAAATAAAATTATTTGAATCTAATTATCACCCGTGGAATGTAAGGGGAGATCGGAATACCATCTACACCGGCCCTACTGTCAACCCTACCTGCACGCGCCGGATGGCGGCGGCGACCAACTGGTTTTACTGGTTCCCTGCTAGACAACCAACGGGGCTCTGGCAACCGAGCAAGGGCGGTATAACCATACACACCCGACCCGGTAATCTGTACGGAAGAGGCGTCAGAAACCTTGGGGACCAAATACACCCTAAAAGTGCTGGTGCAGGAGGCAACGGGAAACCACTGCACTATTTTCCCACGAGTCACGAAAAGTTCTTTTATCTACGCACATATCATTAGTGCTCTAAAATACGTTCAGAAACCGTAGGAAATGACCAGCATTACTACAACCGATTTTACTATGAGAACTTTCTTGTCTGTGGTAGTCTTAGAGCATTAAACCAACAGGAGTGGTCACATGTGTCATTTTCTATACATAAAAAGTCTGCCGATTTTTGCGGGGGAGGGGAACGTCAAATGTATGCGGAACGTGAAAATAGCTACGTCAGGTAAACGTCAGTCCATACAATACGTATGACCAGTGGTCATACGTATTTGGCAGAGGGGAACGCCTGTCAATTGCCACTCCGGTTGGTTTAATGCTCTAAGGTGGTAGTAGGTAAAATCGGTACTGTAATGTCAATATGCCGCATTTATACGCTTGCGATGGGTTGGCGCGTGAGCAGGACGCAGCTATGCGTTAGAGGGAGAGGGCTATAATTCGATCTCATTCGTTTACATAGCTGCGTCCTGCTCACGCGCCAAGCCATCGCAAGCGTATAAACGCGGCATTACAGTACAGATTTTTGATAAATTTGTATCGTTATGAGTTTAAATTTGCAACAGCTGTCAAAACTCAAGTGGGTGTCTATTCTAGTATCCATAGTTATTAAAACAGTTATCGATACGAAACGTCAATTCAGTACGTTTTTTAATACAAACCGCACGACATTTGATCTCGAGTGATATGAGTATAGGGACTTCGTTCTTTTGTCTATGATTTTTTTTAAAACCATTCGCCATGACGGATGATTGAATTGCCGCCATTGCTGTTGTCATTTTATTGTTGGTTTTTTGCTGTTACTTACCTACTTATGATATGTGTGTAGATAAAGTAGTGTATGCAACTGTATATAATTAGGCCTTAAAACACTCGTGTGATCCTATTATGAAACTCGCTGACGCTCGTTTCATAAAACCACACTCGTATTTAAAGGCCTCTCATTACGGATCAGTCGCATAAACTACTATTGCAAAAATCGACCGTGACATGACCACGACCACTCTGTCAAGAGTGCACGACTAAGAAGAAGAATCACCCGTTTTCGGCTTTTTTATGTATGTAGGTATGTACGTACTCGTAGTAGTAGAAAAAAATGTAAAAACAAAGGGGACCATTTATAATGTGGCATATATAATCTCTGAAAACGGTCCGGCCCTCGATGAGCCCAGCGGGATTCAGCCGAGATTCCCGGATCCAGATTAGCTCGTGTCGGTAAAAAAAATACCATTATCGGTGGAATGGAAACCGGCGAAATGAAAATCCTTATAACCCCCGATACAACGTCCTTCGGTTCAAATTATCGAAATAGTGGATCTTGTATAACTAAATTAGGTACTTACATACTTTCTAAGTTGTAGCAAATAGTACATTATTGCAGCGGCCGGGAAGTAGCAATTCGTGGATAAGTTGATTTTGTCGGATGAAGCGAAGCTGAATCCGACAATAGAGACGAATCCACGAATTGCCGTTCCCGCCAAGGCAGATATAGTGCTTTTCTCCAAAAATGTGAGGAAATCAAATAATATTTTCAATAATCTTAAAATATCGAGTATGTCAATAACCTATCAAGGTCCTGCGCAACTTATTTTTTAAAAGTATGTATACGGCATGACTCCAGCCTGCCAGCTTCAATTGGCATACATACAAATTTATAAACCATTAGAACCGGTCACAGTTTTAAATGTTCAATGCAATTAAAATTATTAAACATTAAACGGAATTGCAATCTACATGTATTTCAGTTCGTTGTGAGTTTTAGTTTATAACTATTTGAGACATATTTAAAAACGTCACTTCGATCACTTTCAAAAGTACGCGTTTAGTCTATGACCATTAAAAAAAAACTTAAAACTAACTGGCAAGTGCGACAGAGACGGAGATACTCGAACGAAGCTCGTTTTCACTTCGCGGTAGCCCCTCAGGCTACAAGCGAGCGTGATTTGTTACAGCAACTTGCAATAGTTGGAAAGAGACAGCCATACACTACTAACCAGTCTCACTATCGCAAGTTGTTGTGACAAATTGCAAGGACTTTAAACGTACGAGTACTTGGCTGTTTGTAGTGATTTGTCTTAGTCAAAGTATTTAGTTAAAAGGTAAAAAAGTATACAGAAAAGAAATTTCATACAATTTCCTGGCCGCTAAAACTGTACAATAAAGACTTTTAACTTTTTAAATTTGCGTTTGACAGTAAAGAGGAACTTCACGTACTATTTTTGCTACAGTAAGGCGAACATTTCCGAGCATATTGGAGAAAAATATATTACCATTTAAATACATGATATTATTTGTATTGACGGGATAGCGAACAAAACATGAGGAATGTGGTACAAAACACTCGGCGAAAGCCCATTCCGCGTCGATAGGCGTGGGGGACCCTTAGTTCCCACGCTTCGCGGTTTCAAGATATACTTGTGGGATGAGCGTTGAGATGAGCTTACAACAAGTTACAGAATAGAGGGGCAGGTCGATCACGTAATGCATTGTACGCACGTAAGGTAGATCTATGTCACTTTTTGTATGGGAAAATGACAATTGAGTTATCCTAACGTACTTTCGAAACCTTACGTAATCACCCCTCAGTAACTCAAAAAGTTCACTCGTCATTGATCAAAAGGAGTCATTTTTGTGACTGTCAGTGCCAGTGTTTTCAAGTTTTCCGCTAGAAGTGACTGAAGTGAAACTTTAACCAATTAACCTCCCACAGCCTGGTACTACCGGCCTATAATAGCGCGCCTATAGTTTATGCGACTGATCCATAATAAGAGGCCTTAAATACGAGTGTTTTAAGGCCTAATTATGTACAGTTGCATACACTACTTTATCTACACACATATTATAAGTAGTAATAAGTAGCAGCAAAAAACCAACAATAAAATGACAACAGCAATGGCGGCATTTCGATCATCCGTCATGACGAATGGTTTTTTTTTAAATCATAGACAAACGAATGAAGTCCCTATACTCATATCACTCGAGATCAAATGTCGTACGGTTTGTATTAAAAAACGTACTGAATTGACGTTTCGTATCGATAACTGTTTTAATATCTATGGATACTAGAATAGAGACCCACTTGAGTTTTGACAGCTGTTCCAAATTTAAACTCATAACGATACTAATTTATCAAAAATCTGTACTGTAATGACATTACAGTACATATTTTACCTACTACCACAGACAAGTAAGTTCTAATAGTAAAATCGGTAATAGTAATGCTGGTCATTTCCTACTGCTTCTGAACGCATTTTAGAGCACTAATGATATGTGCGTAGATAAAATAGAATACTTAATTGATGCTGTGTAGGTCTAAGTGTGTAGGTATGACTGGATATCAAGATATATCTTTTGTTCTCTGTTTGTCCTTTTGTGTTTCACGAATAAATGTTTTCTATTTGTATTGTATGTGGGAGAGGGTCTATTTACCACAATTTTACCGTCAACAATAAACGTTTACGGGAATCAATTCGCACGTAGCCATAAAATCTGTGACGTCATCGGACGCCATTTTGAATCTCAGCCTGCCAAGTTATGGGGTATTAAATTTTACATCTTACTCAATTACCTACCTCTATAGAGTTGTTATGGACTGTAAAATGTGACTTGAAGTGTGGATTTTGACGAGCTCGGTAACAAGGGATTGTTAGTTTGTGCTGTTTTCCTTCCATAACATGTCGTTGGTGTCGTCGTTTACTAATCCGTACGCCATTTTTATATTTTTATGTGTGTAATTTTATCGGGGTTCTGCCTTTCCTCCGAATTTGTTATGTCCGAATTTCACTTGTCAACCAACTTTTCGCCGATGATTCACCTTGCCAACTAACTTATGGCAATTTTTTTTATGACAACAGATTCATTTGGTAGAATTGTTGATAAGTCAATTATTATAATGAATTGAAAATTTTGGCATTATCATTTGGCAAATTTTTCAGTTGGACAAACAACTACTAAACGAATAACGTTTCGTCAGTGCAACAGTTCCCTTTTCTTACATAAGCCAACTTTTTACTACAAAGAACAAGACAGCATAACATAGTCAGACTTTTATTCAACGTGTTCTTATATAAGTTACAAGGAGAGAAGTGGGGGTGGGGAGACGAAGTCAACCACAAGAGGGGTTCGGGGGCCAAGCCCCCGCATTAAAAAATAACATACAATCGTTGCAGTGATGTTATTTGTAGGTTAGGTTAGGGTTAGCTTGTGTCCCTTAGAGCGGAAATAGGCACCCCGCGCAGCGGGGTGACGTCGACACGCTGGTGGTTGGGTAAGGTTTAGGTGAGGTTAGAATAATTGGCTGGTGTTTGTTTAAAAAAATAACACATGTTCACCTACATACATACATTCCACCAAGCAACAGTCCAAAAGTAATGATTTAAACACTTATCTCCAATGATGCGATAATTCAGGTACCGTCATTGTCAAAAAAACAAGTGAGCGGTTGCGCTTACTCACTTTGTAAATACGTTATATAGTTACTAAATAAAACATCTGGTAAGTGTTATACCACGAAATGTATATAAGTCAAACTGACCCATTCTGCTGCTCGAAAGGTGGCATTTTGAAAAGTGACTTTATGAAAAAAGTCCAAGCATACAGTTGGTAACCGTGAGGTTGGGAAATAAAACTAAACCCTTTGATAAGTTGACACTTAATCATTCGGCGAAATGACAGTATGCGAAAAATGATTTAGAGAACCAATTTTATCATTTCTACATGTACGATTTACCGTGAGTGCGGATAACAACGAATAAAACATGCGGGTCCCTCGCTCTCAACTCAACGTGTCATCACGAGAAAAATAACACATAAAACGATTCCACGCTGAACTAGGTCAAGGAATTTAAAAACAATTTCGCATTCCATATTTTACATTGTAATTTTACAGTCCCAATATTTCA
This sequence comes from Epinotia demarniana, assembly GCA_945867215.1. Lineage (NCBI taxonomy): Eukaryota > Metazoa > Arthropoda > Insecta > Lepidoptera > Tortricidae > Epinotia > Epinotia demarniana. The sequence goes on along the minus strand of OX244276.1, from coordinate 6,760,546 downwards.
TTGCTCACAATCAGCTAAAAGTGTACCATCGTTCATATCCCCGCTATACGCGAATTTAATCCAATCTCCGTTACGCCGAGTCACACAAACTTGCATTCGCTGAGTCGCATGAATAGGGCATGAACGTAGCATAAAATGACTCTAAAGGAAAGTTACATTGTGGAAAATTATGTAAATTGGGATGAGACGTTTATTAAATGGAATTGAATGCTCTCAACAGAAGTCTTTTAACAGTTGTGTTGGGATGTTAATAGTATTTGTTTCCTGTTAGGCGGTTATATAGGAGGTTGATTTCAACTTTTTTAACCGCATAATGGATTGTGCAAAACGAACGATCAACAACAGCTTGAGCAATACTCGTATACTTATCTATATTATATTTATTTTTTCAATTGTGCACTTACAAGATAATTTACTTTAAAAACAAAGTTTTAATCGACTTCAATTCAGTACTCCTCCAAGTCACATGAACATTTCCACATTTCCTTTCCACTTTACCACAAGAACGTTTTATATTACAGAAAAAATCCATGTCGCTGTAGGTATGTGGGTAATATTTGAGGAGTTTCGTCGACTCGCATATAAATGCAAACCATTCTTATTTACGAATCAGTCCATAATTGACGGAGTTCTGCGGTAACAAACATTTAAAAAAACGTAACTAAACGTGAACCAGTAACCCTGTACAGACTGGACTTTGGACAATTTGCACTTACTGCATTTCATCACTTATCATTGCTGATAACGGGGTCATTACTTCCCCTTACATCATGTCAAAATATATTTATTTAAGTAGTATCTCTTACCTCCGTATGTAAGTGGTATCCTTTTCTTATTCTCCGTGGTATTTAATAATTGGAGATCATAGAGTCGATGAGAAATATAATGAAACTGATTTCAATCAATACATTTTTACTACGTGTAGGTACACGGTTTATACATGGCTTTTAAAGGTCTTCTTTATTTTATCTACCCTAACACAAACAATACTTTTTCATAGGTAGATTAATATAACCATTCAACTGCCTTGTGAAAAATAAAAGCAAGATTAAAAACATATAAAATAAAAACTTGTAACCCATTTCAGTATCATAAAACACGACTTAGCTCACCGGCGAGCTAATCAAAAGCTTACTTTAGCAAACAGCTTTGAATAGATTGGCCGAGACTAGCCCAGCCCGCAAACCATTTTACGATAAGTACAAGTTATGAGGTGAAATCTTTTCTGAAAAATTCTACAATATTGGAGTAAAAGAAATATTACTCCAATTTTATATAATTTATTTCATTTTAATGCTATAATTTCAAAGCAATTTTTTATAGCAAAAAGCAAGAAAAGGTTGTGTCACGGTCTATCCTAACTTACCAACCTATCTACAAGTTGAAATTAAATTCGTGATACTAAATAGCATAATGCGAATCTATCCATGATTCTGCGACAATTTTACGAGCAAAGTGTATGAAATAGCCGGGACTTTAATTTGGCATCCCAGAGTTGGTCTATGGGGCCAACGAATCCGGCCGACTGACAAAAATGTATAAAAGGAAGATTTTTGGCAATATACAAAACTAGCTTCTGCCTGCGACTCCGTCCGCGTGGAACTCGTTTATTTCGCAGCTCCATACAAACTTTTAACCCCCCATTTGACCCTCGTAGGGGATGATCTCGGGGATAAAAACTATCCTATGTCACTCTATCCCTTCAGCTATCTCCACTTAAAAAATCACGTCAATTCGTCGCTCCGTTTTGCCGTGATAGACAAACTAACAAACACATACACTTTCCCATTTATAAGTAATATTACTAGCTTCTGCCCGCGACTTCGTCCGCGTGGAACTCTTTTATATCGTGGCTCTTTACAAACTTGTGCCTCCTATTTCGCCCCCTTAGAAGATGATTCCCGGAATAAAAAGTATTATATACTCGTATGTTAATCCAGGTTATACACTATATGAATACCAAAATTCATTTTAATCCGTTTTTGCGTGATTGAGGTCCAAACTTTGGCATCTTAGCCTAGCGGCGGCTGCCAGTCGGAAACGATAACGCAGGTAAAGCAAAGATGGCAGCGGTCAGTCTTTGGATGGGTGACCGCCTGATGTTTGAGTGGGTGGTTAATATAAATGAACGCTTCCGTGCTTTGGAAGGCACGCTAAGCAGTTGTTCCCGGCTGCTGTCTATGACAGTAGTCGTTAAGCTGAGTTAGAAGCCTTCGAGTGGCTTAAGAGTCCGTATCGGCCCGGCAAAAGTTCGATTGTAGGTATATTACCCGTCTCGAGCGCGCCAGCGCAGGTGTCGTGGTGGGGGTCGAGCGAGGCTGCTAGGTCGGCGTAGAAAAGTTTTGATACTTGAACCGCTTTATCTGAGGTTTTCGTTACTTAATATTTATATTCATATAAATATATAAATGTTGTATATATAAATACATATACAACACAGTGTTCTGTTGAAATAAAATATCAGGCAATCAACAAAAAAAAATCTCATGTATTTTCTGTGTGAACATGATACGGAGTATCAAAATTATGCACAAATAATATTCGGGCTATTGAAATTCAGCGTAATCGAACTATGCGAATCTCAATTCTGCCAAAACAGTTTATTATGCGAAAAGTCAATTATGGCTACATAGACTATGCGAAATTGAATTCTTACTAAAAAAAGACCGGGTTGCACTCCGGGAGTGCCGGCAGAAGTGAAAACTTGAATAATTTTAATTTTGCAAAAAAACCCTTCCTCCCCCCTCCCTCCCCTGCGTGCCAATATATCTAATAACAGCCTTATTAGTAGTACGCTATAGTTCAACTTAACTCAGCAAAATTGATGAAGGAGACAATGAAATAAAATACCAATTTGTTTTGCCATTGCCAAATATTTTTCAAAGCCCTATCTCTTTAGGAATAACGTCCAAATTCGAACTATTCGAATTTACTCAATGGCAAAACGGTAAAGGACGCGTGGACAAAATTACATATTTATTTGCAGACAATGCAATTGCAAAAAGCGTTTAACGGCTTTATACTCTTACGAATAGTGTTCAGTTTTGAATGAAGTCGAATCGGCTAACAAAAAATATAAGAGTTTGCTTTTTTAAACAAAATGAAATTTGCATTTACGGAAAATGTGTTACGACCTTATACTGTTAACAATAAAGTAAAAACTAGAACTATGTGCCACATGTAGTCGATCCCCCGTTTCCCCCCCCCCCCCCCCCCCGCCCCATGCCTCGTCCCGAATCTCTCCCAATTCTACGGTCACGTGACATCACAAAAATCTGTCACGACTGTCACGAGTTTAACAATTTTTCCCCATCCCAAAAAGTACTCAGCGCCGCTAAAGAAGTTTTCACTTCAAAAATATGCCAAAACAGAGGGAACCTACTTAGAACTGTATCGTTAATTATAATGTATTTATGTAATTACTAGAAATTCAGAATTCATTCAAGTACTTACTTGTTTGACGACTGCTTTAGCCTAGTTGGTAGTGACCCTGCCTACGAAGCTGGAGGCCCTGTTCGAATCCCGGTATGGGCAGTCTTGGATATTGGTTTTCTATGTACTTAAGTATTTATTTACCTATCTATATAAGTATGTATATCGTCGTTTAGTACCCACAGTACAAGCTTCCCTTAGTTTGGGACTAGGTCGATTTGAGTAAGATTGTCCCCAATATTTATTTATCTTTATTCATCTTAAAACTTAGTAATTTTGGCTTTGCTGGAAACGTATGGCCAACTGGTGCCTTTTTTTAGGGTTCCGTACCCAATGGGTAAAAACCGGTCCTTTCGCTGTCCGTGTGTCTGTCACCAGGCTGTATCTCAAGAACCGCGATAGCTAGACAATTTTGAGCCCTTTCACGTTGGTTGAGAAATGCGACCTCTAGAGGAGAACAGCCGGAAATCCGAACAGACATACGAAAGCATTTTTGTCCAAGCTGAAACGGCGACCTTATTCGCTTCCGCTCACTCGGTCGATAATTAACTACTGTTAGAGTTTTCAGTTTCCAGGTTATTCAATTCTAGGTGAATAGTCTTTACCTGAATTATAGTATAACATTAGTGTATGTGTTGAAATAAAATACTAGGTAATTTAGAAATGTAGGTACAGTTTATTTTTGCTTACAGTTGATTGGCCTAACGTATGAGCTTAATCACCTGATAAATATTAATAATTCGTTAACCTTTCCAGATTCCAGCGTTTTGCTGATTTCGTTAGTCTGATTTAAATCTTTAGGACAACTAAATATTTTCTCTCTCTTTACTTTACCAAATGAACGGTTTGTCTTCCTAGGCGCCATACTTGAATCTAAAATAATAAAACCAATCAATTTATGAATATTGTTTTATAGTATACTACATTAGCGACATGAATAGTAAGAATCTGACCAAGGAAAAGATGGGCGATAAAAGATATGGAGATAAAACATGTTGCACCGTACGTCCACAACTAAAGTGAAAGATGAAACAACTTCAGCAAATATTATCACTATACGTAGGTCACAAATGACTTACAAGATGCAAAACGATAATACACTTTAAAAGCGCGAGTTCTATACAAGTGGTGGAATGATATTGTACAAATTACTATCAAAGCTGCAGAAGAAGAAGCAGAAATAGCTTAATTTTTTTTGTGAAAAAAGCCGATTTTAGCTATAGCCTTTAAGAGTTCTATTGAAAAAAGCGCTCGCTCAGGATTCGGTATTTTGATACGCGTAGTGCGTAGTGTGTGTGTAAATACTACTAGCACGCACACAAGCTTACTGTAGCTGTATAGCGCACCGTTGGAGCGAATGCGCGACCGATATTAATACTTGCACTATTCATATTGTTATTTTTGTCAACCCTGCATATTATGTCGGTGGTTTGTAAGTACTTGTGAATGTTACAAATGAAAAAGTGATGGCCGTTGGACCTTGGACCCCCCACAAAGTGGACTGATGTAACTAATAACAATAACTAATTAACAAATAATAAAAGCTTGTTTCATAACAAGTTTTTCTCCTTTAATTAAATTTTTAACTTTTTAGATTTTTTAATTTTTCCTATTTTTGTTGGAGTTGCATATTCACGCCATATCATATAGATATGTCAAACGAGCCCAAAGTCGATGGGGCTGCGTCTTTTAATTACGGAGTTCCATGGCTACCTTCCAGCTCCATTATCAGACCCTCCCAGATAGCAATTTAAACTTGGATCGGACTTGCTACAAGTTTGATGTATCAAAAGTGAAGGTTTGTGACAAGTTTGCCATGGCAAGTGTATACACTTGACACAAGTTTGAATCAAGCTTTCTAGTTTACAAGGAACAACCTTGCATGGAGTTTGTTTCAACAAACTACATGCAATACTGAAATGACAAAGTTTATGCAATGTTGCCCCAACAAACTTGGTCAATGTTTGTTTATACAATTTATATAGAATGCTGACAACACAAACTTGCATGAAGTCTCTTTTCACAATATATACGCAATGTTGCCCAAACAAACTTGCATGAAGTTTGTTTTTACAAAGTATACGCAATGTTGCCCCAACAAACTTGGTCAATGTTTGTTTATACAATTTATATACAATGCTGACATCACAAACTTGCATGAAGTCTCTTTTCACAACATATACGCAATGTTGCCCCAACAAACTTGCAGCTTCTTTGTTAATCGGGGATATAACCCCAGTTTTCTCATGGTCCTACTATTGTGTCCTCCAGGTAAGACCACGAGGGAGAACCTGAGAAAACGGGGAATTAATTTATTAAGTACAACTATGTCAATTCTAGTTCCTGAGTCATAGCCACATTACAGTGAAACCAGACAAAAGTAACTGTTTTAATATAACTCATGCAAAGAAATGTGATTATTCACTAACTTTCAGTACTAAAATAGACATAGCCATACCCTATGTGCGTTTCGCAGTAAAGAATACACTCGAGTACCTGTACATGAATGACAACATTTATTTTCGTAAGTAACTATAAATTACAAATACAAATTATTTATTCTGCAAATAGGCCACAAGGGCACCTTTACATGTCAAACGGTAATTTATTATATAAATTATATTATATAATATAATTATATAAAATTAATAATCTTACAATAAAAGAATAATAATATAAAATTAGGAAGGCGGATTGACACGTAGGACGCTGCTGCCCGATCTCCGGATAATTCCTCTTATGACACCCACAGGATGATATGTAGTAGTGCAATTCTAAGCCAACGCTACACATCCAGCGTATGCTTATTATTTATTATTGTTTAGTATTTCTGCTCTGAAACAAATAAATAAAATTATTATGACATTTTCACTAAATTAATCGACCTGGGGTCGATCGTATATTACGATTTTCGAAATTCGTCTGTGTCCACCTCTTTCGCTCATGCTATATTTGAGTGATAGAAAAAGAGATATACGCCTTCACACACCCCCTGGTACTTCCGTTTTAATATCCGAGTAGATGGATCATTATCACAAAGTTTTGTGAGTTGTCACAACCATGTATTGCAAGTTCAAAGTGACTCTCTTATTTTTAAATTACTCTAAGACAGCATGAGCTGTACTCATACAATTAAACGTGCAGGTGGCTTAAGCATAATGTTTCTTAACTAAAATTCCTAGTTTTTACTTTTAATAAACTAGAGATTAAATTAGCAATGTGCAGAGGTGCGTAGCACTAACAGTTTCACAAGGTTTCCATACCGGCCAACACATTGGACTCCCTTAACAGCTGGTATCCGGATAGTAGTATCAGTCTTCAATTAGTGTTCCACTTGGTGAAGTCCACCGCAGTTAGTTAAGCCGTCGGCGTTTAATTAAACCGTAGTCACGTGCACGATAAAATGGAGTGGTCTAAGATTAAAATTTAGAGGTGAAAAAGAAAAACCTGTGGACAAGCAGTACACAGCATGTAAGTATTTGTGCCGTGGCAACAAATAAAAGTAAGGATAGAAATAAAGGCAAGAAATCTTACCACAGATGTGGTTTCTCTTTAGTAATCATAATAAATTTATGATAGGGATTAAATCAATCACTGTTTATATATAACAAATCTGTACCATGTCATAAGCCGGAAACAAATATTTCTTTGGCTCCATCTCTCCTTTAATATTACGAGTTTCACACAAAACAGGCACATTTTTAGAAGTCGGCAGCTGAAATAAAGAAAAAATATTTATACTTGAGTAATCTAAAATATGAATTGTAACTATGTACAAATACTATAAAATGACATAAAATGTGTTAAATTATATGTAAATAATACCGTTTCATAAGTTAGGGCCAATTTATTTTCTTGGTGACTCATTGCAGTAACTTGTTCTTCTGGAACATTTACACTGCCACATAATACCGGAACCGGTTCTGTAATTGGCAGCTGAAAATGAAATTAAGTTGATCTGAATAGAAGTTATCAAATATTCTATTATAAATTCTTCAATCTAAAGTTATTCAAGTCGCCTGAACTAGAATAATTCATGCTGATTAAAAAATATAACAAAACAAATAGTACCATTTTTGGTGACGGATCCAAATTTTCTTTTTGTGTGTATATCATATGTTTAGATGTCGATGGCTGTAAAAAGAATAGACAATTCATAATGAAAAAAATTATAACATCCCAGATAAAAAATAAAGACGCATGAATGTCACAAATTGAAATTACCCTTAAAATTGTATGAACTAAGGAGTTTAAAAAAAAAAATTTAAAATTTAATCTGTTTATTTCACTTATTTTTTTAAAAGTAGCATACATATTTCTTAACTACTAATCTTAAATTCTAAAGATTTTTTGAGTTAAGGAGTCTATAATTAATTATATTAGTTATACAATTTCAATTACATAACTTATAGGTTTATCTCTTCTCTCAATTTAAGCATGTGTTTTTTTATCATATTTCTAGCTTGTTTACATGTTCGGCCTTCTAATGAGCTTATTAGTTCATTTGGAAATCTATTCAATATCCGCGGTAAAGTGCATTTCCATATTCTTCGACCGTATTCATTGTTAGTTTTTGCGATCTCAAACGTTACTCATTAGTTAAAGATTCAAAGTATATAGGTATATTTACCATATTAAACACCGTCGGTACGGCATTCTCACGCAATCTCACCACGTCTAGAGTTCTGTTAAAATGAGATTCCTCGAAATGTAGGGAACAGATATACAGTTCTTTATGTCGCGGATTTATGTTCTCCAGGCCAATAGCGTTTAGCCATTTTCGACGCAAAACTTCATTTTTTGGAACACTGTAAAGTTGTAAACAGACACATTAGTACTGAAGTAGCTTTTAAAGGCCAAGCCAACTATCGACATCAGCACATCCTTACGCCTAATTGTCAAATGTAATATATGATTTAAAGCATGAAAATACACGGCAAATATAAAATATATGCATATATTCTTGTTAGAGACATCAAACAAGTCTTGAAAACCATAAGAACTATGCAAAAACTATAACTTAATGGTACTTTTTTGATGAAAAACAGTTACTAACCTGTGAAGAGTCAAATTTGGTCGATTTTTCGATTTTCTTGCACCACACTGTTTTATTGAACACATAGGCATATTGCGATTGCATCACTTGATGTCCACACCAGAAAATCAAGCGCTAAAACTGATTTTATCAACGAATTCCAAAATTAAAACCACAAATTTGTCGTCCACGTTGACAGCCGACCTACTAAAAACAACGGGTTTGACGTCTGGCGGTTAAGATGGCGGCTGGCAGCCGGAAACAAACATGTGGTAATAATGTCAAACAGTACCCGAATTAAGAATAACTAAACATCATGTTATCTCTTTCATCGTATTCTTATGAAACTGGGACGTGCGAGTACACAGACTTAATAAACTCCCAAACCTCGTAAACGCTCTTGAAGTACGGACTGTCAGAACTGTCATAACTAGTAAAAAATGCTTAACCCGGTTCTTCCTATTTAACAAGAAAAGTATAAATTAATGTAGGAACACCTGCATTCAAGCCTAGGCCCAACTCGAAACCTATAGACCAAGACGTGGGAAGACTTTCCTAAAATACATGTTGAGTAGAGAACGGGAAATATAATATGGTAAAAGTGGAGTGACAACTCGTAGTTACACTCAACTTCTGAAATATGTTATTGGTGAGGCAATCCCTGCAGTTTTACCTGACCCTAAAGTGCTACAAATGGTTGTACTTAATAGGGGTTTTTGCTACAACTTTACTGTAATAAACACTACTGTTTAAGTAATTAATATATAATAAACTTACGATATAGTGCAGGTTAATTACTTATATTCCAAAAAAAAACACAAGTAACGTACAAATATTTTCATTAAAATTGCTGCTTGTGTGAAGAAAAAAACTTATTTTTATGTAAAGGAGTATGGATGCAATTATTAAGTATTTGTTTTATTTTTCTATGCATGTAAATAAGGTAGAAAAAAGTTACAGATTTTTCGGTCATAGAATAAAGCATAGAAAAATAAAAACAGCTACGATCCGTTGACAATCCGGAATAAATCTGAATTATTCACAATCTGATCGGAGATCTGCACTGGCAACAATGGAAGTGAAGGCGGCAAGAGCGCTTGTGTCATGATGACGCTACTCTCTAGCAAAAACAAGTTTGCAGCAACATAAAAACAAATTTGAAAGATCATGTTAGAAAATTTAAATAACTTACAAGTTTGCAGCAACATTACCACAAACTTGAAAGTTTATCCTTAAATTTACAAGTTGCAGCAAGATGGTCAGAAACTTGCCTTGTTATATTTGACGTAGCAATGTATAATCAAAGAGAAATCAAGTTTGCTGCAAGCTGATCCGCTAGATTCGCTAGCAAAAACAAGTTTGCAGCAAATTTGAAACAAATTTGAAAGATCATCTTTGAAAATTTAAATAATTTACAAGTTTGCAGAAACATTACCACAAACTTGAAACTTTACCCTTAAATTTACAAGTTGCAGCAAGATTGTCAGAAACTTGCCTTGTTATATTTGACGTAGCAATGTATAATAAAAGAGAAATCAAGTTTGCTGCAAGCTGATCCGCTAGATTCGCTAGCAAAAACAAGATTGCAGCAACTTAAAAACAAATTTGAAAGATCATCTTTGAAAATTTAAATAACTTACAAGTTTGCAGCAACATTACCGCAAACTTGAAACTTTATCCTTAAATTTACAAGTTGCAGCAAGATTGTCACAAACTTGCCTTGTTATATTTGACGTAGCAATTTATAATCAAAGAAAAATCAAGTTTGCTGCAAGTTGATCCGCTATCTGGGCTGGTTACCATATAGAACCAAAGTACTCGTCAAGACGAATTACACGACCCCAAACTTGATGGGGTTGCGTCGTTTAATTACGGAGTTCCTATGACCACCTTCCAGCTCCATCGTCAGACCCTGGTTACCAAAGTACCCGTCAAGACGAATTAATCAAGCCTAAACTCGATGGGGTTGCGTCGTTTAATAACGGAGTTCCTAAGGCTACCTTCCAGGTCCATCATCAGACCCTGGTTACCAAAGTACTCGTCAAGACGAATTAATCGAGCCCAAACACGATGGGGTTGCGTCGTTTAATTACGGAGTTCCTATGGATACCTTCCAGGTCCATCATCAGACCCTGGTTACCAAAGTACTCGTCAAGACGAATTAATCGAGCCCAAACACGATGAGGTTGCGTCGTTTAATTACGGAGTTCCTATGGCTACCTTCCAGCTCCATCATCAGACTCTGGTTACCATATAGTACCAAAGTACTCGTCAAGACGAATTAAACGAGCACAAACTCGATGGGGTTGCGTCGTTTAATTACGGACTTCCTATGACCACCTTCCAGCTCCATCGTCAGACCCTGGTTACCAAAGTACTCGTCAAGACGAATTAATCGAGCCCAAACTCGATAGGGTTGCGTCGTTTAATTACGGAGTTCCTATGGCTACCTTCCAGGTCCATCATCAGACCCTGGTTACCATATGATACCAAAGTACCCGTCAAGGCGAATTAAACGAGCCCAAACTTGATAGGGTTGCGTCGTTTAATTACGGAGTTCCTATGACCACCTTCCAGCTTCATCATCAGATCAGCTTTATGTAATAATAATAATACATTGTCATCCAATTTATACATGCATGCAAAATTTGAGCTCAATCGGAAACCGGGAAGTGGATCAAATTTAACTTGCAAGATTTAATTACAGACAACGGATAGGTGAACTAAATAAAAGTTTATAAAAATTCACCCAGTATCACGATTACTCGTAAAATAATTGACATGGGAGCTATACAATTCGTAAGTTGTCTCGATTAGCCTCACGAATGTCTCACTAGTATAGTTTGACCCCAACGTTGGTAACAACTATGTCTAGCCGGAGATCAAAATAATATTTTAGTCGAGGGTTAGCCTTCGTGAATAGCCACAATTACACGACGTACAGGTCCGACCCGGACAACGGCTAAGCCGGTACTGCCGAATCGAGCGCCGTGCACGGTGTTTTATTACGAACTTTAGTGTGATTTCAAATATTTTTTATGCTTAAATTTACTTCTACACATAAATATATTTTTGTTTGTACGAATAGCGCTTAAACTAGAGTTTCTTATTATGGCTTCATATTTTTGAAATAATGAGCTAAATGGCCAAAAATACTGGCGATTCTTCGCGTGTTTTTACTCAAAAGTTGTTGGATGGAAATACGGTTTTACTCAACAATTTAATATGTAACTTATAAAATGTTTTCCACTTATTCCTAAGAAGACTATCATTCCAATGTGGATTTATTTGTTTCATGTCGGTTAGAAATCAAATAGTTCTTCAAATCCACGTCGTTTTACACGTCTCCGAGCGAAAATTTAGAAAACAGCGGTTGGACTGAGCCAAAACATGGTAAATCGAGAGCTAATTGTAAACAATTTTTCCACTTATTCAACTTGAATTGGAATGATCTTTCATATTACACAATAAAATCTTAAGGAAAACGAATATTTAATGAGATATGACCTCAAAAAGTTTAGCGAATTCAGCAAACGGCTATATACGGACTCTTAAGAACTCCTATAACAGTCGAGTTGCCCCCTGACTTGACAAAGGGGGGCCAAAAATAATGTATGCCATACGATTAAATAGTTTAATGGATGAGGTTTATTCACGATTTTCGCTACGTCTACGTTGATAGAATTGTGCTAAAGTTTACCAACAAAGTGAAAATTTTATTGATATAATAAGTATGAAGTAAAGGATAATCCTACTAAAAGTATAAATGCGAAAGTTTGGATGTTTAGATGTTTAAATATTGGGATATTTGTTACTCAATGACGCTTAAACGGCTCAAACGGTTTAGATGGAATTTTACACGAAGTTAGTTTAAAGCCTGGATTAAAATATAGAATAGCTTTATCCCGGGTCCACGCAGACGAAGTCGCGGGCGAAAGGTAGTATTCTTTAAATGTACAATTTTCAATAAGAATCCGCTTATTTATTATTTATTTTAATGCGTCTTATATTCAAACGGTTATGTTCGCTACAAAAATATTATTCTACTGTGATTTTTTCCACAAAAACGTGTAAATACAGCATATGCCATCTAGTGACGGTTAGATAAAGTTGTGGTACTTAGGGTTTCTTAATACAAACTTTCAACCAAGTTTTAATCCCTTTAGAAGATGAATTATCAAAAACGCAAAAATATGTTTTTGAAAATAAAATATTACGAAGTTTCAAGTCTCTAGCTCAAAAATTATTCATTCCTCAAACAAATTCTCGACCCATTTTTGAACCCCTTAGGGTGTGAAGTGGCAAAAACGCTGAAAGTTGTTTTCTCCTATTTCATTAAGGAACCTTATTACAAAGTTTCAAGTCTCTATCTTAAAAATTAAACTAATTCCCATACAAATTTTCGACCTATTTTTGACCCCTTTAGGGTATGAACTGGCAAAAATGATGAAATAAGTTTTCTTGTATTTCATTAAAAAACTTTTTCATGAAGTTACAAAATCTTACTCTATCTTAAAAAATTAATGAATTCCCATACAATTTTTCGTACCCTCTGAAAAAACTTTATCTAAAAAAAAGCCGCGCTATATCCTATTCTGAGGGCTAAACTACAATAAGTATTAGAAAGTGCCATCAAAATCGGTTCAGTAGTTTTTGCTAGAATTTTCCCCTAAAATTATACTGAATCTCATCGCCACCCCGCGACGTCCAAGACTTTATCCAATCGGTTAGTCTCAAATTTGGTCTGCGGGTCACCTGAACTCCATCAAACTTTTTTATATGTTTCATATAGTTTGACGAAGTTAAGACGCCGACAAAAAACTGGAGAATGACCTACTAAGGCTAGAATATGCGTGAAAATTGGTGATGTTCTGCATCGCGCTATTGAAGTTTTAAATTTATGTTGCATAAATACAATTTCCTTCGGATGCTCCTTATTATGTCTCTCTGCTTACAACATCAACGAATTTTCACATTTATAATATTAGTGTGAAGTGTGATGATCCCATAGTAAAAATTGGATTGAATCACACGCTGCTATTTTGTATCACGAATGAACTCCATCAAACTTTTTTATACGTTTCATATGGTTTGACGAAGTTAAGACGCCGACAAAAACTGGAGAATGACCTACTAAGGCTAGAAAATGCGTGAAAATTGGTGATGTTCTGCACCGCGTTATTGAAGTTTTTAATTTATGTTGCATAAATACAATTTCCTTCGGATGCTCCTTATTATGTCTCTTTGACAACATCAACAAATTTTCACATTTATAATATTAGTGTGAAGTGTGATGATCCCATAGTAAAAGTTGACCAGAATCATGGATTGAATCATACGTTGCTATTTTGTATCACGAATGAACTCCATCAAACTTTTTTATACGTTTCATATGGTTTGACGAAGTTAAGACGCCGACAAAAACTGGAGAATGACCTACTAAGGCTAGAAAATGCGTGAAAATTGGTAATGTTCTGCATCGCGCTATTGAAGTTTTTAATTTATGTTGCATAAATACAATTTCCTTCGGATGCTCCTTATTATGTCTCTTTGACAACATCAACAAATTTTCACATTTATAATATTAGTGTGAAGTGTGATGATCCCATAGTAAAAGTTGTCCAGAATCATGGATTGAATCACACGCTGCTATTTTGTATCACGAATGAAATTTTAATCATAATAGATAAGTATATATATAAGAAATAAGTATAATATATATCCCACCCAGTGCGTAAAACCACTCATACCTAAGTCATTGAGTGCGTAAGCATGCACATCAACGGTTGTAAAAAAGGCTTTTAACCGAATGCATCATAAAAACGCTATTAGCAAATTGGTTCGACTAGCCATTAATGAAATCGGCCATTATGGTGAGTGCGGTCGGATTTTTGATGACTTTGCCTTAATCGATGTTGTGTATGTTAAATCTAACGGCATGTATTAAATGCTTTAGATAGCGAACTTTGTTATTGTACACTCAAGTTCAAAACTAGCATTTCCTTCTGTTTCATACCTGGGTATTGAATTTTTAGTGTGTTCCCCATTGCAGACTAGGTCAGTGTGGGGACTAACTACAGCCCATTCTCTCTTATTTTTGACAGAGGCCACTAGCCTGTTTGGCACGTATATAAACTGATGGTAAGGATTATTTACATAAAAATATGAATCCGTTGGTCTTGTTCCAATGAATAAATAAAGTTGATAACAAGTGAGTATTACACATACGGAAACATGCTACGAATATATTTAGGTCAGGTCATAAAGAAAAGTTGTTCTCTGAAACAAAGTTTTCTCACAACATCCTCCTCATTAAAGACAGGACTAATTAATTAGCGAAATCTTCTTTGATTAAAGAGGGGTACCTAGTCAAGTATTCCTATTAAGTACTTTACAGGGAAATTGCGCCCCGTTAGCCCTTTCTATGGTTTGAACCTAAATCTTCAAACTTATTCGTCGCATCTTATTGTGATAGACCTAAAATGTATTTGTTCATATGGTAACGTTATTTCAATCCATTCGCGTATCTATGTAAACTAGAGAGCTGAAGAAATGGGATGTGTGCAAGTTTTTTTTATTTTGGATATTGCATACATCAACTTTAGTAATTTTTAACCGACTTCAAAAAAAGGAGGAGGTTCTCAATTCGGCTGTATTTTTTTTTATTATTATAAACTCCGTCGTTGATGAGCCGATTCGAATTTTTTTTTGTTCGTATGTTTATACTTCCAGGTGGGTCCCATTTTTTTCAAAATTCAGTTAGATGATGGGAATTGAGGGGACTCCTCAATTTTATTAGGCACGCATGTAGTGATTTTGGTATTTTCTGTTATAACTCGTGTATTTACATACGGAATCATAAATTTGGTGGCGAGGAATTGATGATGAAGATCACAGATGACTTATCGAATTCCTCAATTATGTACTTAAAAGTGCAAAAGTACGTTACAGGTTCTGATAAGATTCCGTTGAAATAGGAACTAATGTAGTACCATTGGTGATGATCTTGGGGAATCGATGAAGGTCCTCAAATATTATCGGCCCACATACAGCGATTCGGTTATTTTCTACAGTAATCAACGCATTTGCTATCAGAAATCAGTTCATGTGGTAAATTGTAAAAAAATAGGAAATGTTCTCGTGGCTTGGCGGAGTACTACGTTGAAATCGGTTAAAACTTTGTTTTTAAAGTAAATTATACTTAGTAAATTTATTATTTAAATTTTATTACACTACCTATAATGAGTTATTATCGTAAACCAATAATTTAAAGGCACAGACTCAGAGTTCATCTTTCCATTCCTTTTCGGGATAAAACTCCCTTTTTAGCTCTTCCCAAAACTTAACCCTTTTCTCTTCAGGAATGTTAATCATTTTGATTTTCGACCCCAAATTTAACGCTCTAAGTGGGAATTCATCGACGAATGGATCCCAGCGAAGATTACCGAGGTGACGATCGACATCATGTGGGGTCGGGTTTCTGAAAAAAAAATAGGTTATAGGTTATATAATTTAAGTAGGTAACGTTGGTTTTATTCACTTATAGAACTGCTTCTTTTCTTCAATGAGATTTTTTTAAATACCATCCTTAGTTACCAATCAAATAAGGTAAAGGTAGAACGAATTGAAATTTAATTACTGGGCTGTTTCAATTAAAACTTATTCGCCCTTACCCGTATTTAGCGAAATTCGTCCACAGTCTCGCAATTTTCTTAATGAAGTGCTTTTCATTAGAACCCTCACCGCTATTGTATACGTGATTTGCCGATTTACATCTGAATAAGTAGCAGATTTCATCCCCAAACGTCGCGCCCGACAAATTCAAGTTCCCCACCGAAGAAATCCAGGCGCTATTGAGCACACCCTTGTACGAGAACCGGTACAAGTAAACTTTGGTACACGATACTTGGCCGTGTAATCTCGTTTGCCGAATCAATGGATAAATAACTTGGTCTGACACGTATTTCGCGTACCGCCGCAAACTTTGCTCCCCGATCGTTGTGTTCAGGAAATAAAACTCCATTATTTTTCTATGTATCTTTCTGTATCTCTTGGAGCCGTATTCGTCTACCGCCCCTTCGAACGGCACCAAATATTGGAAATTGTAATTTAAATACTTCAAAAGCTTTCGGTTCTTCACTAAGCCTTTCAATTTGTAAAGGGATTCCAAGTTCGTGTACCCTATCATTACGTCGGCGATGTTATTCGTCATACGGCTCTTGTATACATGCAGTGGTAATTTATGTATAAAGGCATGTTTCTTTGTTTTCTCTACGGTGGGTCCAAAAGAATTAATCAATCTCTGATTATCTCTAACTTCAGTACTATCGAAAAGATCCTCAGACGCAGATAGCAACTCACGGACTGATGTCTTAGCGAGAAGTTCGTAAAGTTTGGTGCGGTTGAATTTATCAAAAGGTCCGTTTAAATTCCAGTACAACTTGTTTGCGATTTCAAAACTGTAACTTCTGTAATCAGCGGGTGAAACTGCGCTGCCGCTTTGAATTATGACTCTTTTATACAAATCTTCACCCTCGTTTGATGTCAAAAGAGACGCCACTAACGTAGCCCCGTCCCCATTACCCATTACAGTCACTCGAGCTGGATCTCCGTTAAAAACGCCGATATTATCTCGTACCCATTTTAGTGCTGTTAAGATATCCTTGGCTCCCATATTTCCTGAAGCGAAATCATCTTCCGTGTTCAAGAACCCTAATATATGCGTCCGGTAAGACACCGTCACCACCACGACATCCTCATCGAGAAGGAAATCAGGTCCGTGAGTGCCTGAAGATTCGTGGATCCACACCATCACAGCGAAGCTGCAGGTCTTGTTCAGGGAAACGGGCATGTAGACGCTCAGATACAGGCAATCCTCATCAAAGACAGTCGAGCATGTTTCTTTGTAAAGAGTGCTGTAATCTAAAACACTGCCTTTGATCGCGCCTTCCAAACCCTTTGGTGGCTGAAAGGTAAAAATGTTTTTTTTTTATATCCTCAGAAATATTTACTTACTTAATAATACTTTAATAGTGAACTTGTTTAGATATTTTATGCTTTCGCGGAGGCACTTTTCAATAGGTACTACTACTTTGTAAATAATACTAGTACTTGTAACTAAGCCTAAGTATATAAAATGGCAAGTTGCATGTTATGTTCAATACGATATTAGGTAATACACTTACTTGACTTGCGCCAAGAAGTTAAGAAAACTAATAGTAGTTTATGCGACTGATCCATTATGAGAGCCCTTAAAATACGAGTGTGGTTTTATGAAACGAGCGTCAGTGAGTTTTATAAAAGGATCACACGAGTGTTCTAAGGCCTAATTATGTACAGTTGCATACACTACTTTATCTACACACGTATTATAAGCAGTAGTAAGTAACAGCAAACAACCAACAATAAAATGACAACAGCAATGGCGGCAATTCGATAATCCGTCATGACGAATGGTTTTTTTTTTAAATCATAGACAAACGAATGAAGTCCCTATACTCATATCACTCGAGATCAAATGTCGTACGGTTTGTATTGAAAAACGTACTGAACTGACGTTTCGTATAGATAACTGTTTTAATATCTATGGATACTAGAATAGAGACCCACTTGAGTTTTGACAGCTGTTCCAAATTTATACTCATAACGATACAAAGGGCATTGGGTAACCTTGTATGAGAAAAATTTTAATTTTTTTTTGCAGCGGCCACGGATGTTTGTGTAAAAATCTTTTAGAGGACCTCTTAATACGCATATATATATAAAAATAAACGCGTTAAACAATATCGGAGCCGAGATGTTTTAGTTTGGTTTATAACTTTTTAATATAACCTGCGGAAATATGTATTGCAAATATCTCGGCTCCGATGCATTTTAGAGTATTAGGTACATTTCATAACAAAATATGTTTGTTTCAAATAGATCTATCATAATATACCAATTTAACGAGTGGCCGCTCATTTAAAAAATATGACAACACATTTACCCAAACCCCTTTATCAAAAATCTGTACTGTAATGACATTACAGTGCAGATTTTACCTACTACCACAGACAAGAAAGTTCTTATAGTAAAATCGGTTGTAGTAATGCTGGTCATTTCCTACGGTGTCTGGACGCATTTTAGAGCACTAATGATATGTGCGTAGATAAAATAATAAATCTATTCCATCTAAGAGGCGTTACTCTTAATTAGTGTATTTGGAATTGGCCCAATGTAACGTAATGCTACATAGTTCTCCGTGCTGCTTATTGGGATTACAATGTATTTTACCCAACAACCGACGGAACAATCTAATCCTTATTTGAAACCCTATTTAAAACGGAGAAGTCATCATATCACCCACCTTAAACCTCAGCAAACCGACCGGCGGTTCGGCGTAAGGTATTCTCCAAAACGCCGCAAACGGCTTATTCCCAGACAAAGTTAGTAATTCTCTTCCAATGATCACAACTCCGTCCGATTTTAAATTCACAATATCCTCGTAACTCCATACAAACAAATTTGAATACAAAATGAGTTTTACTAAAGTTATAACAGAATATAACATGGTTCTTATAAGAGCATGATTAATACATTGGTATAAATGCGCTACAGTTTCTCAGGGCAAAAGGAAAGACACGTACCTATTGTAAACTATATTTAAACCGTGAAAATGTTTATTAAACATTGAATAATTTCGTTCATAGTCGTACAAAATCATTTCCTAAGTATTGCACTTATCAACTTCACGTATAGGTACTTAGTTTAATGGTTTTTGACACACATTTCTAGTAAATATGTATATGTTGTAGGTAAACTGAGGGACTGTACACTACATTTTTCACGTACTTAGTTTAATGGTTTTTGACACACATTTCTAGTAAATATATGTTGAAGGTAAACTGAGGGACTTTACACTACATTTAGTTTAGCTTCTACCATACGTTAGGTACTTATTGGGATCGTACCTATTTACATTAATTTGACATATTCCTAGAAACTACTCTACAAAGTCTTTCAAATAATAATTGCCTTTTCATGATTTTACATGCCTTTTCTTGATTATATATTTTTAGCACATAAGTATTTTTCGATTTGCCAAAAAAAGTGTCTACATATTAATATATATTGACCCTTTTTTCTATCATCGTACGAATGTACCTACTGTCGTACCTTCATATACGCACTTAACTACTTAAGTATTTCAAGAAATAGATGTTGCTGTAGCTTTTAATCTATAATATTGTTTCCAGTAAAGGGATACTTGTTTTGTTTACAGTTTTCTGCGCCACAAGCCACAACCACCAATCAAAAGAATGATCATAATTTAATGCTTTTCAATACCTACACGTCAAGAAAATTTACTCAATATTTGTGTGTTTACCTATGTAAAACATGCTCTAGCTATCTCCAAATGTTTTAAAAACCGAAAAAATATTACAAGAGTCTGATACAAGTATGTATTATTTTCAGTCAAAAGTGTTTACGGTGAAAAATTAAATTGAGGAGAAATATTTAGTACTTAAAGTTTAATCTTCGGTAAACTTCTCTTGAAAATCGACAAGCAATTAAACAGCGATAACAAATATTTTATTTTAATTTATCAAATTTTAGGACAGCCATAAAGATATTAACGATGTCGTGTACTATCCAGTCGATAATGTTAACATTATGTGACAATACGCGTGCAATGCATCAGTATAGTATTATTTTCTCTCTGTGTTTGACAGTTATATTGGGTGTATACAGCCACCCTGTAGTGCGGACGAGCCACGGAAGCATATGTGGGAAAGTTCTGAGGACTTTGTTGAAAGATGTGGAATACTATGGCTTTACAGGGATACCGTATGCAGCGCCGCCTATTCGAAGTTTCAGGTTTATGGTATGGGATTTGATTCAATTTTGCGGCGTATAAATGATGATATAAATGTAGAACTATTCGCGCTGTACTCGAAATGCAACGTTACAATTTAAGCCTCGGACCGTGTTTATGTAGTTAAGCGACAACACAAATACAAAACACAACAACAATAAACTGCACACACAAAATGAGCGATCGATATCGCGGTATAGTGCGAATTCTTATTCTAGACCGGATCTTATCTTAAGTCCCATGGGTCCAACAAAGCAAGTGCAAAGCACTTGGGTAGCCACAATGCCACGTGCTACAAACGTTTCGAAAGGAAAAGACTCTTTGATAAATGCTTTACCCGAATGGCGATTCTATTGTTGATGTCGTTAGTCTATTGTTTTAAATACAAATTGATTGTTTTAAATGTCAACATTGCTAAGCACCTAAGTAGTATTTTTGAATATGGACTTCTTTTTAACAGTAACTGTTTAATTAAGCAGAAACTTCCGGTAACGAAATTCCAAATTTCCATCACAGTGGAAAATTGAAAAATTATTCGCCACAAGGTTTTTTTTTTTTTGAACCCACAACCTTTGAAATCCGTCCATCGCTCTGCCAATTGAGCTAACGTGGGTCCCCTAATGGCGACGAATCTTTCAACCCTTTCCATTATTGTATTAAATCCCACTCTTGGCGAATAATGTTACAATTCTCCACTATGATCTAAATTTGGACTTCTTTTTCTTAGACATAAAAGCCTTTTGGTTAAAAAAGTATTGTTGTTTACTACTTTTATTTTACAGTTTCTAATAGCGGTTACACTTAACAATAAAAGACAATTACCACTCAACAATGAAAGACAATCGCATTGTTTACTACGTACAAAGAGAAGTAAATTCGGTCTAAAATAAGAATCTGCTCCATACATTCATCGGAACTCGCGCAAACTCTAACTGCGTGTTGACTAGGAATTGTAAACGAGGGGGTTATAAAGTTTAACGTGTGTAAGTATCGGTGTATTTGTGGTATCATAGCTCCCAAGCGGATGAACAGATTTAAGCGTAGTTTTTTTAATTATTAATGTATTGATATGTAAGAAGACCAAATCCTGCGATACAGTTTTGGCCTTTTATATTTGGCCTAGTATATAGGGACTGGACTTACGCACACACTTTACGTGTACACAATTTGCTAGGTAAATAAATGTCTTATGTCTTATTATCTGTCGAGATGGTTCTTAGCCATATTTGTTGTGACGGGAGTCGTCTAAATGTTTAATCGGTGTAGTTATTTTAATTCCTTACAGGCACCGCAACCATTGGAGCCATGGGAAGAAATCCTAAATACTACTAGGGATAAGCAACCTTGCTTTCAATTCAGCAATGATGTCAAAAACGGCCAATCCTTCAGACATTACGGTTCCGAGGATTGCCTCTACCTCGACGTTTTCACACCGGCCTTGGACGAAAAAAAACGCCCCATTATTGTATTCCTGCACAATTTCCAATTCAGGTATTCATACAATAAATCCGATTACGGGCCGGATTTCTTCATCGAAGAAAACGTTGTGATTGTAACAATAAATCATCGCTTGTCTTTGTTCGGATTCCTTTCCCTGGAAGACGGCATTGTGCCGGGAAACGCGGGATTAAAAGACATCGTAGCCGGCTTAGAGTGGGTGAAAAAAAACGCGATGTACTTCGGGGGTGATCCTAAACGGATTACATTGATGGGATCGCAGGGAGGCGCGGTCGCGGCCGACCTTCTCATCCACTCGCGCGCTAACCAATTATTTAATTCGGCCATTTTGCAAAGCGGCACCTCTTGGAGCACTATGTATCTACAGGAAAATGCTCGGGAGCGCGCTTTCATGCTCGCCGAGCTGTCCGGAAGAAGCACAAGCAGCAGCACGCGCCTTTTAGCCGAACTCAAGGAAATTTCCCCCGAGACTTTACTAGCTCAAGAAATTGCTGCCAATCCCAAAGATTACACAAAGGAACATCAAAGAAGTGCGCTTGCATTCGGACCTATAGTGGAAAGCCAACCAAACGGTCTTGTGAACCAGTACCCCGAGCGGGTCAATAGAACGACCATGCCTGTTTTGATTGGATTCAACTCTCTAGAGGGCTTGGAAGCCTCTCTACAGTATCTCATAGAACCAAAGTACTTAAGTTTCCTCGAGAAAGACTTTCCTTTGCTGCTGCCGCGACGAGTCCGGTTTAAATTCGAACCTAACAGCGATAGTTACTACGATGCTGTAAAAGAGGTTAAGAATTTTTACTTCAGCGGTAAAGTTAAAATTAGTAGTTCGCCCGAGTACGTGACTTACATAGGGGACGTGTTAACCAAGTACGCTGTGAACGCTATGGCAGAGAAGTACGCGAATGTATCTTCGAGTTCGGTGTTTTATTACCAATTTGACTATTACAGCGAATTGAGCGAGAATAAAAATAATTTATTGAAGCTGTCTTCGGTGTCCGACGGCACGGGGGGCGCGGCGGCGGGGGACGAGCTCTGCTACCTATTCGTATGCGCCAGGCTGAAGAAGAAATACACGGCATACAACCGACAACAAACAGAGGAAATTGCCGTTTCCCAAAGACTAGTGCGGATGTGGAGTAATTTCGCGAAATACGGGTAAATAATATTTCTAACATAATAAGTCAGACTTGAATGTTACTTAATTTTAGTGGCTTTATTATGAAATAACAATAGCAAGGGAGTTTTATTGTTCAGGAAATAAACTTTGCACCGAAAGACTTTGGACCCGGGTATGTCCTAAAACTACGACCAAGACCACCGGGGGATGGGCAGCAGCATCCCTGGAGTGCGGTGGAAATACTGCGATCGCCAACCCGCATGCCAAGCGTGGCGATTATGGCACATACCCCCCAAATGGACTGTACAATTAAACCACGGCCCCGAGGTTCCGGCGACCCCCGGTACCCAGGTTGTGGTAGCGGCCAGGGTACCAGCGGGGTCAGGGGTGCGAAGAATCTCCGGCGAAGATCCGGCTACCAACACCGACGACCTCTGGCCCTGGCAACGTATAACACGCGCACACTGCGGACCGACGAAAGGATAGCGGAACTGGAGGAAGGATTGAGCGAGTTGCGTTGGGATGTCATAGGGTTATCTGAAGTCCGAAGAGAGGGGGAGGACACGATAACCCTCAAATCCGGCAACTTGCTCTATTACCGGGAGGGCGACCAACAGTCCCAGGGAGGTGTCGGGTTCCTCGTCCACAAGTCCCTCGTAAATAACGTGGTGAAGATCGAGAGTGTGTCGACTAGGGTGGCGTACCTAATACTCAGAGTATCCACAAGGTACTCATTGAAGGTCATACAGGTCTACGCACCGACCTCGGCACACTCCGACGAAGAGGTGGAGGCTATGTATGAAGATATATCGAAGGCCATGCATAGTTCCAAAACCTATTTCACCGTTGTTATGGGGGACTTCAACGCAAAACTGGGCAAGAGAGATGGTGAAGAGCTGAGAGTGGGGCAATTTTGAGTTGGAAGTCGGAACCACCGGGGCCAACTACTGGCTGGCTTCTTGGAGAAGGAAGGACTCTACATGATGAATTCCTTCTTCAAGAAACGCGAGCACAGAAAGTGGACCTGGATGAGTCCCGACGGTGCAACTAAAAACGAGATTGACTTCATAATGTCGACGAGGAAGCATATATTCAATGATGTCTCTGTGATCAATACGGTCAAAACCGGGAGCGATCACCGTCTGGTAAGAGGCACATTGAATATATGCGTCAAGCAAGAGCGCTCTCGATTGATGAAGTCTACGCTCCGTCCAGCATCAATCCAAATTCAAAACCCCGAGAGCTTCCAGCTGGAACTCCAAAACCGTTTTTATTGCCTAGGCGGCGATGTGGACGAATTGAACGACGGGTTTGTGGAAGCTGTCCGTGTCACTGGGTCTAAGTTCTTTAAGGCCCAAGGCACTAACGGAACTAAAAGGCTATCTAGCTCCACTCAGAGGCTCATGAAGGAAAGGAGTGAAATGATTCTACAGTCTTCAGCCGACGCGACCTTATACCGGCAGCTCAATAAACAGATCTCCAAGTCCCTTACCCGCGATCTGCGCCAATTCAATACAAATCGTATTGAAGAGGCCATCCAGCGTAATAAGGGCTCTAAAGTATTCTCGAGAGATCTGTCTATAGGGCAGAGCCAGCTCGCGAAGTTAAAAACTGAAGATGGTAGAATCGTTTCCTCTAAACCTGAGATTCTAGGTGAGATAGAGCGCTTTTACGGACAGCTATACACATCAACGCCCAGACCCGAACTTAGTCAGGCGGAAGACCCTAGAGCTAGACTAACCCGACACTATACCGACGACATCCCGGACATCAGCCTGTACGAGATTGTAATGGCTCCAGCTCAAGAACAACAAAGCACCCGGTGAAGACGGAATAACAGCCGAACTTCTGAAGGCGGGTGGAAAACCGGTCCTTACGGCCCTTCAGAAGTTGTTCGGTTCCGTCTTACTGGAAGGGAAAACTCCAAAGGCATGGAACAGAGGTGTGGTGGTGCTGTTCTTCAAAAAGGGTGACAACACTCTGCTGAAGAACTACAGACCCATCTCACTTCTGAGCCATGTCTATAAGCTGTTTTCGAGGGTCATTACAAACCGTCTCGTACGCAGGCTAGATGACTTCCAGCCTCCCGAACAAGCCGGTTTCCGAAGAGGCTTTAGTACCGTAGACCACATCCACACGCTTCGTCAGGTTATACAGAAGACCGAGGAGTATAACCTGCCTCTCTGCTTAGCGTTCGTGGACTACGAAAAAGCCTTCGATTCGATTGAAACCTGGGCTGTACTACAGTCTCTCCAGCGGTGCCAAGTTGACTACCGCTATATCGAAGTGCTGAAGTGTTTGTACGAGAACGCCACTATGTCAGTCGGACTCCAGGACCAGAACTCGAAACCTATTCCGCTGCAGCGGGGAGTCAGGCAAGGAGATGTTATTTCTCCAAAACTGTTCACCGCTGCACTGGAGGACGTTTTCAAGACTCTGGACTGGAGAAGGCTAGGCATCAGCATCAACGGCGAGTACATCACTCACCTTCGGTTTGCTGACGATATAGTAGTCTTGGCTGAGACCATGGAGGACTTAAGTACGATGCTCGATGACCTCAGTAAAGAATCCGAGCGAGTTGGTCTAAGAATGAACATGGATAAGACGAAGATCATGTCAAATGCCCATGTAGTACCAACTCCCATTACAATCGGACACTTTACGCTCGAAGTTGTAGACGATTATGTATACCTAGGACAGACGATCCAGTTAG
This sequence comes from Epinotia demarniana, assembly GCA_945867215.1. NCBI lineage: Eukaryota > Metazoa > Arthropoda > Insecta > Lepidoptera > Tortricidae > Epinotia > Epinotia demarniana. The sequence goes on along the minus strand of OX244276.1, from coordinate 6,734,934 downwards.
GTAGGTCCAACTTCGAGAAAGAGGTCAATCGTCGAATCCGACTCGGCTGGGCAGCGTTCGGGAAGCTACGGCAAATCTTTTCGTCCAATATTCCGCAGTGTCTCAAGACGAAAGTCTTTGACCAGTGTGTGTTGCCAGTGATGACATATGGCACTGAAACGTGGTCGCTTACTATGGGCCTCATAAGAAGGCTCAAAGTCACCCAAAGGGCAATGGAGAGGGCCATGTTGGGAGTTTCTCTGCGTGATCGCATCAGAAATGAGGCTATCCGCAGCAGAACCAAGGTAACCGATATAGCCCTCCGTATCGCTAAACTTAAGTGGCAGTGGGCGGGGCACATAGCACGTAGAACCGATGGCCGTTGGGGCGGAAAGGTTCTCGAGTGGCGACCACGTACCGGAAAGCGCAGCGTGGGTAGGCCCCCGACAAGGTGGACTGATGACCTGGTAAAGGTTGCGGGAGTCCGCTGGATGCGGGTGGCGCGGGATCGGTCACTTTGGCACTCTTTGGGGGAGGCCTATGTCCAGCAGTGGACGTCTTTCGGCTGATATGATGATGATGATGATGATGACCGAAAGACTAAAATTGTATAGTTCGATGTATTACATTATATGAAACTAGCTTTCGCCCGCGACTTAGTTAGTTAGGTGGCCAGCCCACTAGAATGGTTCCTTTTATTACAAGTTTTAATTGAACTTGCACTGTTCGTATTAAGTTAAGTGTAAAAAGTTCCTTTGAAGTTTATTCATGCAAAACTTTATTCAGGCTGCTGGGCCTACTAGAGAAACCAATATAATTAGAAGAAACCAGTAAATCAATATAATTTGCCTACAAAAATTATACAAAATAAGGTTAGCCGCGGAAAATTCCCTTACGAGTAGAACCACCCACTTACGTCTCATGCTCTTTTGCTAATTTTCGACCAAACCTATCTAATAATCTGAGTGCGATAATCAGTGTTGAGTGAAGTTTATTATTATCACTAGCTTACCTACTTCCCGTTGCCCAAATATTTGGACAGCGTCAGCGTTCAACCTAACCGTGCAATTATGCCGTGATGTTATCCTACACAAGAACAATGAAAACAATTACATTTTGTTTAGAGATTGTACACAAACATTCCCATTACTTGGCCCACTTTAAACTGGGCGTGTGTGAAACGACGTAAAAATGTATTTGGTTTCCATTTAACACAAGTACGAGTACAATGTTATTATCGTTGCAGGAACCCGACACCAGACGGCGATACTGTATTAGAGAACCTCAAATGGCCTCCTTACAGTGAAACAAAAGAATGTCTCCACATCGACAAACAATTGGCAGTGAGACGTAACTCAATCAATAACCGATTCCGATTCTGGGAGCGATTCCTTGCAAAGTGGGCGCGCAGGGCCCGTAGCTGGACTATTTCTGCGACAAATAAAGAAGAGCTCTAATTCAATTGTTTTAAAGTACTCCGACTTTTTGATTTGTATCCGTGACTTGATTGGCTCTTTGCACAATTTATTATTTGAGGGCTTTTTTACTAAGCCCAGCCTGTCGGCCTGTCCAACTTTGGTTTTCTTAGAATAATCAGTTTTATTTCTGGAATCATAATTTAAAAGAGCCCGTTAATTTTTCCAAATACATGCATTTTAGGTGCACATACATTATTCAAATTAAGTAAATCGAATATAACCCACAATAAACTTTCGTTTATTACTGATACCTCCGAGTAAAGCTGCAAACGGAAGGGTCCGCACAGAAAACCGCGCCGCGCCGCGCCGCTCTGTGCGGATCGTTTCATATTAGCTCGAACATTACAACCGGTACCGCCTCCGCGCCGCACCGCGCCGCTCCGGCACCGCTGTCAGTGCGTTTCGGCCTTAAACGAACCTACGCATCGCACAAAAAAATCATTCAATGGCTTCGTCACATAGACATAATTACCTACTTAATACAGTTACTTACAAGGAAAGGTACCCAACTGTCCGGCTCCGATTTGTTTTTTTTATACATGTTATAGAGTAGTCTAAAATAACAGACACTCATTTTGTTTAGCTGCCCAAACTCAACCTGTTGGGAGGAATGGTCCTTCAAGTTCAAAGTAGGCACTGAAAAATCACCAAACCCTTTTAACTTCTGAAAAGAGATTTGTTCAAACCTATCTGGTATTTACCTTTCCTTGTTAGTCAAATTGAACTTATGTTACGTTTGTAACTATATAATAACTAACAAGATTATGAGTTGTAGTCAATAAAATACTGTCACGGGCATTTAACTAGAGATTCACACAAACGTTAGAGTACCTATTCATAATTGTCAAATACCTAAGTCGATGTCACTACACATTGAAATCCGGAACGTCTTAATTGTTATCGATTAAAACCACTATCTTTCTCATAATAGATAACCAGTAAGTGTAACGCTAAAGATTAAGTCGCACGTATAGGCCACGTCAGTCCCTCAACAACTAAATAATGCTATTGATATTGAATACTCACAAATTTGACAACCAGCCGTAACATGAGACATAAAACATATCTATTTTATTGCCTTGCAATTTTATGCTTCCTGAATAAAATTCAAGGTAATTTGATCGTTAAGACGAATTCGGGAAAGGTGGAGGGTAAAGAAGTGCCGTCTATACTACAGGATGAGAAGTACTACTCTTTCACCGGCATACCATATGCTAAACCACCTGTCGGCAGGCTCAGATTTATGGTAAGTGAAAAAAAGCGTTTACCTAAATACACTCCCCTAAACAAACAGTCCCTATCAGATTCCGTGAAAGTACTTTAGTCTTGAAACGTTTGAAGATAAACGTACCTATCTATCATTAATTTGTCTACGTGTTAATTCAAAGTTGTTCAATTTACAGCCTCCAGAGCCGCATCCTGGTTGGGAAGACGTGTTCCAAGCAAAGACCGAAAAGAAAAATTGCATACAAAATAATCCGAATAGAAATACAAAAGGCGTAAGTGATGATGAAGACTGCTTGAACCTCAACATCTTCACACCTAAGCCACCGGCGGACAATCAGAACTTGCCTGTCATAGTTTTCCTCTACAGTGAACATTTCCGGGCTACCTACACTGGCGCCAAAGATTACGGCCCAGACTTCTTCATGAAGGAAGACGTTATTCTAGTTAACATTCAACACAGACTCGGTGCTCTCGGTTTCCTATCGTTCGAAGACGATTTGCTGCCGGGGAACAATGGATTGAGAGACGTAATCTTAGCCATGAAATGGATAAAAGAAAATATCCAATACTTTGGAGGAGATCCGAGTCGGGTTACCTTAATGGGCAGCCAAACTGGCGGTGTGCTGGCCGAAATCTTACTGCATTCACCGAAAGCGAAAGGATTGATCAGTGCTGCTATCATCCAAAGTGGGACATTGTGGAACTCGATGTTCTTTAACAACAAAGGCCGAGAGAAGGCCATCGAGTACTCTAAGGCACTGGAAGAAGAGTCAAGAAGTAGCTCTTACTTGTTGAAACGGTTTGCTGATATTTCTGCCATCAAACTTACTGAATCAGAGCCCTACGCCGTTCATGCAGACGAAGCGAGGGTCTTGCAGAGAGGTATCCCTCCGTTTGGACCCGTCATTGAGCACGATCACCCAGAAGCAGTAATCACTGAATTTCCTGACAACAAACCCGTTGATTTTGGCGTACCCATCATGATTGGGTTTAACTCCCGAGAAGGTCTCGAGATGTCAGAACGTTTTCTACAGAAACCTCAATACCTCACGTTTGCTGACAGAGATTTTCTCGTAATTATTCCGATTCGAGTGAATTACCATTTCCAATTGAACGATAATATCTATGCTCAAGCTGTTAAAGAAATTAAGGATTACTATTTTGAGGAAGGCTACATAAAAGTCTCTAAGCCAGGAGAATACATTTCATACATGGATGATGTAATGTCTTTCTATTCCATAGATTATGCTGTAAGGAAGTACACAAATTCTTCGAGCAGTCCCGTTTTCTATTACATGTTTGATTACAGTGGCGAGTTAAATATGAGGAAGAGGCAAGTTCTTGAAAATGCTAAGTCCATTGATGGAGTTTGGGGTGCCACGGTAGGGGATGACCTTTGTTATATGTTTGTATGTAAAGGCATAAAAAAATCATATCGTAAGGCGTTAAAAGACGAAGAATCGGAGGAAATTAAAGTTTTGAAAAACATGGTTCGGTTGTGGACTAACTTCGCAAAGACTCGGTAAGAATAAGAAGCCTAATTCCTAATGCAAAAGACAAAACACTTGTCATTATAATCGAATATTGAAATACTTACAGAAATTTAACTTTAATATAAACCGAAACTAAAAAGTTTAATCGTGATTCCGTTAAGGCAACTAATTCTATATTAGGGTCAAAATCAGGAATAGAACCTAGGTGTCTTTCCTGCAGTCAGTACAATAGTTAACGATTTAAGCACATAAGTATCTATAAATTATCTTCTGGTTAGACCAGCCATAAGCCGCAAAGACGCTTTACATACATGGATCGGTCCAGTGTCAAAATTAGGCATTATTCCAGGTGTGTCCAGAATACAAATAACCACTAAAATTTATCCCATATTTTTTTGACCAATTACGTGTTTTTCCAGTAACCCTACCCCTCCGGGAGAGGAGTTCACCTGGAAGCCAGCTTCGAAGGAGAACAAGGAGTGCCTGGTCATCAGCGACGAGCTCACGATGACCGAACGACTCTACGACGACAAGATCCAATTCTGGGATGACTGGATAGCCAGATACGGAGATCTCGCTGTCAATGGAGTCGTGAAAGATGTCAAAGATGAACTGTAGAATAAAATTTTCCTGAAAAGAAATATCTGGATTATTTTTTATTTATTCCCTGAAAAGATACCCGCCACAGTATAAAATTAGATATCATATCAAGCAGGATTCTAAATAAGTACTTTTGAATAATAAAATACGAAAAAATGCAGTGACGTAAAAGCTGACGGTAAAATAATTACAAAGCCCTTAGGCATTGCTCAGACATTTAACTACTATTCTAATTGATCTCATAAATACAGAAATGAATAAACCTAATCATAAACTTACTTTTAAGAATGACAATAGACAGTATCATAATTTAATAAAAAACTCACCCAACTCGACCTTTGTGAGACCGACGAATTTAAATGATATTAGGCTGATAATAAGTTCATTATAAGAACACGAACAGTACGGGATATGACGGCATACCAACAAAACTGCTCAAACAAACTTGTAATATTATAATGGAGCCGCTTTGCCACATTGTATACAGCACGGTATATTTCCAGAGAAGTTAAAAATATTAATGTAATAAATGAATTTTATTCTGCAAGTAGTCCGTAATGGCACTTTTATGCATATTTCTTAATCCAGTCGTACGTAACTGACCGTAAACAAATTACACAAATCGGTAGATTATGCATTAAATCCAAAACTGAAATCCATCGGAATTTAGAGACATCAAATATGGAGTTCGGCAGGGTAGCATACAGGGACCCCTGCTATTTATATATGTAAACGCCTAAGGCTATTAACTTTCCGATTGTACTCTTTGCAGATGACAGCACAATTATTTTGTCAGCAGATAATTCAAATGTAGATATAAATACTTATCAATGTAACATAAATAGGACTTTAGAAATGGTAATATAATGAGTCAATAACAATAACTTGAAAATTAATCTTGACAAAACCAAGATAATGAACTTTAAACAACGGATCAATAAAATATCCAACTCACTGAATTGACTGTAGCTTATAATGACCTTGTAATAGAGGAAACAAATACAACTCCATTTTTAGGTTCAAGTGTATACAATTAGCTGACATAGGAAAACCAAATATTTAGAAACAATTTGTAAAAAACTTAACCAATGTTCTTATGCCATGTATAACTTAAGAAAAATAGTAAGTCAATCAGGGGTTCTTGTAGCATAGCATGCATACGTAACTTCGACTTTACGATATGGAATTATGTGTTGGGGTAATTTCAATGACCGTGAGATAGTTTTCCGAATTCAGAAAAAAATTAGGTATTTTTGCCATATATGGTATCCCGCCAACGGAATCATGTAAGCCACATTTTATTAGACTAAGGGTGGGTAAGGTGGGTTGTACCAAACCGTTTGTAATCGTAAGCGGTGTTCGTTAAAATCTGAATGTATGGAACGTTTGACAAGTTTCTATGGACTGACACCTGTCTGCGCCATATTACACGTTGATCGGTCTGTAATCGTAAGTCGATGCAACCCGCCCTAAGTATGTTGACTCTGTCATGCTTATATATCTATGAAATCGCATGTAATCAAAAACATTTCGCTAGTTTTAACAGTTCGCTTCAACAGGGTAAGATCCGCAATACCTTTTCGTGTAAAACAGCCATCCTCTTAAAAAGTGTTCTTGGGATGGTACCAAGAATCTTCAATAAGTTGCCAAGAAACATTTTAAACGCTAAAGAGCTGCTACTGTTCGAAAATAAATTGATTTTCCTTCAACGGAAAAGGCATATTATTCAATTGACGAATATAGGAAAGACGTTTTTAAAGTAAATTGTGTTATAACAATAAGGTAACCGTACTTTATTGTATTACACCTCCGGGTAAGACATAGTGATACCAAGCTGCATATTATAACATCTGTATAACCTATGTTTAGTAAATAAATACTTTGACTTCGTGCGTGACATTAGTTGAAGCCTGGGAGAGCTGGAAAAACATCAATTTATCTAAAAATAGTTTTACGGACGCGTCATGGCTGATGATTTAAGCCATTATGGTAAACACACTAAGGCTAAATTAAATTTAAATGTACTCTGTCCGTGAACCCCAAACAGTAGTGTCGTGACGTGCCTAAGTAGTAAAAATAAGACATTATTAAATTTCACTGTGTTCATTTTTAATCCTATCGAAACCAATGTGATCCCACTCGTTATCAATAGATAAATAAAGTACACGTTAGTATTCCTTATCGGAGCGCTTTACCTGTCACTAATGTTTTTTAAATTGCACTCACTGATCATTTAATATTAACACAGAAACATGTCAAATAATGTGATCACACATTATGGGACCTATTGCCTTCTTTCTTTTCTAGTTATAGGGGCGTGTTACAGTGATGATAGTGTCGTGGTGACTTTAAAACAAGGAATATTGTCGGGGACGGTGGAAAAAACATTGGTAAAACAACGGGACTACAATGCCTTTAGAGGTATACCTTACGCTGAACCACCAGTGGGTGCGTTAAGGTTCCTGGTAAGCATATAATTAAAACAATACTTACTTGAGTTACTTAACTTTTAGAACTATACCAATTGACATTTGTAACACCAAGCGCCTTTTTGCTAAAGGGCCTACATTTTGACTTGATGGTATTTCATTCGCTTAATATAAGTTACTTGTTTTTAACTAGCTTTTATTTAATTTGCACTGTTCGTATGTAGTTGTCCTTTAATATTTTCAAACCATTATACAGCCACATGGCGTGAGGAAGTGGTCTTAGCAACTCCTAAACTGCACAAGATAAACCCTGTATGTTTGGGCTTATTGAAACCGTTTCAACGAGTAGTTGACAACCATGCAGAAAAGCGCAATCAGCAATACGAACATTAACCAATATTTTTTGACGGAAATTAATTTTATTTTCAGCCACCAAGGCCCCATCAAGGTTGGGAAGGCACGTACGAAGGCCACACAAACAAACCGACATGTATGCAATTCAATGGACGCCGACGAAACGACGAGCCCTTCGGTATATCGGGCTCCGAAGACTGTCTCCACCTCAGCGTCTTCACACCCTCCCTGCACGGGCCCACTCCAGTCGTCATATTTGACTACAACGACAACTTCAAAACTGGTTTCAATGACACCGACACGTATTCCCCCGATTTTTTCATAGAAGAAGATGTTATGGTCGTCACAGTCAATCATCGCTTGGACGTGTTCGGATATCTCACGACGAATGACGAAGTTATTCCTCCTAATGCTGGTCTGAAAGATTTTATATTAGCTTTGGAATGGATCAAAGAGAATATTAAGCAATTTGGAGGCGACCCGAATAGAGTGACATTGATGGGAAGCAAAGGTGGAGCTGCGTTAATTCACATATTACTTTTTTCTGAGAAAGCCAAAGGTTTGTTTTCAAATGTCATCATGCAAAGTGGTACTGCATTGGAACCTATATACTTCTCCGATTACGCTAGAAAGAAGGCTTTTCAGTTGGGAGAAGAAATTGATATCACGACTGAAGACAGTCATGTTTTACTAGAAGCACTACAAAAGTTAGATACGGGAGAATTGTTTTATAAACAAGGTAATATCATTGATAACAACGACATGGTTGAACGACAAATGGCCATTTTTCCATTTTCACCTATTATTGAGATTGAAAATCCTGACGCCGTGCTCACATCACTACCAGAATACAATAACATTAAAAATGATGTCCCAGTTTTGATTGGACTAAACTCTAGAGAAGGCCTAGACTTGGTCTCGCACTATATATTCGAGCCGCGTTTACTGCAAGATTCCGTAAAAGATTTTTTTATTCACTTCCCAATAAGACCCGGTTATAGATTTGATCGTAACAGCACCGTGTTTCAAACATTTGAGCAAGAAATAAAAGATTTTTATTTGCAAGACGGCTACTTTCATACGGAGAACATTCTAGAATACGCCATTTACGTTGGGGATGTACTGCACAATTACGCTCTTGACTACACCGTTACGAAATTGGCTGATCAATTGTCTTCTCCGTTGTTTTACTACATGTTCGACTTCCTTGGGGCATTGAATGAGAACACTGTATTTATGGGGAAGCTAGCAAGAAGCAGTATGAAGAACTGGGGTGCCACGGTGGGAGACGAACTCTGTTACTTGCACGTGTGTACTCGGGTTAAGAAGAGCTACGAATCGCTCGTGAAACTGGTCAGCGAGCAAGCGGAAATGAAAGTACTGAAGAAAATGGTACGAATGTGGACGAACTTTATTAAGACTGGGTAAGGGTGCAGTTCATTTCATTGTAAAAATAACGCGTTGAAATCATAATTAGACGTCGGTTACTTGCTATAAGTACCTATCTGTTTGAATACATATAATGTTTAATGACCTGGTAAAGATTGCTGGAGTCCGTTGGATGCGGGTGGCGGGGGAACGGTCACTTTGGCACTCTTTGGGGGAGGTCTATGTCCAGCAGTGGACGTCTTTCGGCTGATATGATGACGATGAATGCTTTAATGTCTTGACAGTTTATCAGGTAGGTATCTTGTTATTTTAGTAACTTGACACTAGCAAATCTTCGCAATACTTTTAATGTTACTCCAATTATTATTGCTTAAAATTTAAAAATAGTGTAAAATAAATATCTTGGCTTAAAATAATGCATTATAGCCATTATAGGTGACGACCCCTGCTGCACACGTTACTAGTATTCAATAAGCAGGTAGATATTTTTTTATAAATGCTATAATTTAGAAATACATAAATAAGTTATACCTAAAAAAATAGTTATACCCGACGACACAAGACGAAGTGTTAACAACTAACTGCATCAAAAAGATGTATTTGCAACAAATTTTATAAGAACCTTAGACAAAATGAGAAACATAACAAATAACAAAATACACCACACTAAAATTGTTTTTTTCTAAATTCTAGCAATCCCACACCAGAGAGAGACAGCCTCCTCCAATTTACATGGAGCCCAGTCGACAAGGACTCTAAAGACCACCAATACCTACACATAACCAAGTCCCCGAAAATGAAGTTCAGTCCCCTAGGCGAGCGAGCCGCCTTCTGGGACAACATTCTTGAAAAGTACGCTGCAATGGCGGTCGACGGCGTTGTGTCGGACCCAGAAACAACTCGTGACGAATTATAACATTGAAAAGCAGTTTTCTTTTGTTTAATTTGGTTTTTATGCACTTTGATTAACTGCCTGCGTTTGGGATGATTCTTCTGTTTGCGGGAAATTCCATGAAATGAAAGGCGTTTTGTTATGTCAGTGTCACTTTTAATTTAATTAGTCTTTAGAGGCTATGTATCGTCCTACGGGTGTTGGTTTCAATAAAACACTGCACTTACAGTTTTATCATTGTATTGTCCCAGTAGGCACACAGAATCCAAAACAGAAGGCACGGAAGAGCGAGAGGCACAAGCACAAGCACAGAATTAGTTCATAGGCAGAAGTACAGTTTATAGGAAAGCACAGAAGTAGAAAAACAAGCAGTAAATATGGTAAGCAGTACAAGCCGCGTTAGCTGGTAGCGAGAGCATCAAGCGTGCGGTTAGTGTCGCGTCTAGGCTGTGACTGGTTTGACCTCTGTCCACGATGCGCGGGCGCAGAGACGCCGCCCGGCTGGTGCGGACCCAGAGGTCGATTATTCTGCGTATCGACAAGTTTATCGATATATCGACATTCGACCAATAGGTAGGCAATATATATGGAACGCGGATACTTGAAATATTAAATATATATATATATGGATATGTACATATAATCTAAGCATATAAATATTATGTAAATGTAAATATAAATTAGGTATTTAAATGTTATATATTGTGATTGTAATTTGTGTGTAAGTGTATTATAAGAGTAAGTAGGCCACACCACTCCCCTCCAGAGACCGTCAAGGGCGATAGTAGTCTGGAAACCTCACCTGACGACCAGATCGGGTAGTATAGTGATGAGGTGCAGGAGCAGGGGTAACGGGACCAAGATCTTCTTTTTCGCAGTCAGCAGACAGTATGAAGGCTGGTTTAAGCCTATCTATGGACACTGATTTGTCCTTGTTTTTCAGGAGGATCCTAAATACCTTGTCCCCACGCGAAAGAACCTTATGGGGTCCGGTGTATGCAGCTTGGAGTGAACCTCGCAATGCGTCTTCTCGGAGGAATACGTAATCGCAAGTCTTCAGTTCTTTGTAAATAAAGACCTTAGGATAACAGTGTCGGGCAGCTGGTACTGGTTTTAATTTTTGAGCGAAGTTCCTGAGGCGGGCAGTAAATTCGGACATGTCCGTGGTACCGCCCGTTGGTGAGCCGAAGAACTCGCCGGGAAGTCTCAGTGGTTCTCCGTAGACCAGTTCTGCCGATGATGACTGTAAGTCCTCCTTAAAAGCCGTTCTTACCCCAAGTAATACCCAGGGCAATGACTCTGTCCACCCTTCATTCGCGTGACATACAATCGCCGCTTTCAGTTGACGATGGAACCGTTCCACGAGACCGTTGCAAGCAGGATGATAGGCTGTCGTCCTTTTGTGCTCGAATCCGGCTATCTTTGACAGACAGTGGAACAACGCCGATTCGAATTGACTGCCGCGGTCAGTTACAATGTCTGTAGGACAGCCGAATCGAGCTATCCAGGTCGACAGCAGGGCCTTGGCGACGGTTTCGGCGGTGATGTCATGTATCGGGACTGCCTCCGGCCACCGAGTGAACCTGTCCACGGCTGTAAGGCAGTACCGATAGCCATGCGACAGGGGGAGGGGTCCGACCAGGTCGATGTGGACCTGCTTAAACCGTGCGCGCGGTAAACTGAAGGTGCCAAGGGGGGCAGTTACGTGCCTATTAACTTTAGCCCGCTGGCACTGCAAGCATGCGCGCGCCCACTCCCTGCAGTCCTTCTGCACCCCAGGCCAAACGAACCTTTCGGCGACTAACTTTGCAGAGGCGCGGGAGCCTGGATGACATAGGGAGTGTAGGCTTTCAAATACCTGTTTGCGGTAGGGCTTCGCGACATATGGTCTGGAGGTTGGGGTACTGACGTCGCAGTACAATGGCAACCGGCTTCCAGGTACGTGCAATTTCCGCAGCTGCAGGGAAGAACCTTCGCTAATAAGCGCTTGCAATTCGGGGTCGGACACTTGACTTTCGGCCAATGCTTCGAGGTTTACAGGCACTCCCAGTTCTTCTATACGCGACAAGGTGTCGGCAACAACATTATCCTTCCCGGATATGTGCCGGATGTCCGTCGTGAACTGGGAGATATAATCGAGGTGTCTATACTGCCTTGGTGAACAGTTACTTTTTCGTTCGTGAAAAGCGAAACTGATGGGTTTATGGTCAGTATAGACAACGAAATGCCTGGCCTCGAGCATATGCCGAAAGTATTTGATGGCCTCGTAGATTGCAAGCAGCTCCCTGTCGTAGGGTGAGTACTTAGTCTGCGAGGGGTTGAGCTTCCTGGAGAAGAACGCCAGTGGTTCCCACGCGTCGTCCTTGAACTGCTGGAGAACCGCTCCAAGAGCTGTATCAGAAGCATCAGTCACTACAGCGAGTTTTGCTGAGCAGTCAGGGTGAGCCAGCAGAGCGGCATTGGCCAAACTCTCCTTGCAGGCTTGGAATGCTGCTAATGCGTCTTCTGACAGGGTAATGGGTTGCTTGCCTTTCGCCGATCCCGTTAACAAGGCGTGGAGAGGGGCTTGAATTTGGGCTGCTTGAGGAAGAAATCTCCTATAAAAATTGAGCATGCCCATGAAGCCTTTTAGTTGTCGCACGTTGGTGGGGGGCGGGAAATCTTTTACGGCCTGTACCTTGGAGTCCAAGGGTCTGCAACCCTTCTGCGAGATCTGGTATCCAAAAAAAGTTACCTCCTTTTCGCCGAAGACACACTTGGCTGTGTTGATCATCATGCCGTAGTCTTTCAGCCTTTGGAAGACTTTCCGCAGGTGTTCCTCGTGCTCGGCTTCGCTATGGGAGTAAATCAGGAAGTCGTCGAGGTATGTGTAGACGAAATCGAGCCCTCTGGTTATCTCGTCTACAAACCGCTGAAAGGTTTGACCCGCATTCCGAAGACCGAAGGTCATATAAGGGAATTCATATAAGCCAAAAGGCGTTGTGATCGCGGTCTTCGGAATGTCCTCTGGGCTGACAGGTATCTGATTATAAGCTTTTTCCAAATCCAATGTGCTAAAAATGCTACACCCTACAACATTATGGGTGCAGTCATGGATATGCTTGATCGGATACCTGTCAGGCACCGTTCGGGCATTCAGCTTACGATAGTCGCCACAGGGACGCCATCCATTGTTCTTCTTTGGCGCCAGATGAAGTGGAGATGCCCAGGAGCTTTCCGAAGGTCTAGCTGTTCCACAGGACAGCATAGACTGGAACTCTTTTTGGGCGATCTTAAGTTTATCCGGCGCCAAACGACGAGGAGGAGAGAAGACTGGGGGACCTGGTGTCGTCCGTATGTGGTGTAACGTGTTGTGTGGTGTAGTGTGGTGTCTACCTGCTGGTCGAGTGATCTCTGGGTAGTCCTTGAGGATGCCATGATACCGTGTCTCACCAGTCACCACCTTCACCGACGAAACATTTGGGCAATTGGCTGACGTAGCAACAGCTGCAATAGAGGTAAGGTTATCGATCAGACGCTTATTTCGACAGTCCACGACAAGGTTGTAAAAATTTAAAAAATCTACGCCTATGATTGGCTTTGTCACGTCAGCCACTACAAAACGCCACGTAAAGGTTCTACGTAAGGTAAAATCTAAATCTAAAGTTACATAGCCGTATGTGGCAATACTAGACCCATTGGCAGCACACAAATTGTAGTCTGTTTTTGAACGACGTTCGCGAAGTGCCGACCGCGGGAAGACGCAGAGGTCGCTGCCGGTGTCGACCAAAAACTGCATCTTCGAAGACCGATCGGTCACGAACAGACGGCCAGTTGAAGAGGTGGGGCAATCGTCCGCCGCCATTACCGACCGCCCCTTGGGTTTTCCGCCGTGTAGTCGCAAGGGCGGGTACACCTGGTAGCCTTCTCTCCGAACTTGCTATGGTACCAGCACAAGGGGAACTTCCTGTAGTTGGACTGTGAACGCTGCCTGGAGGCGCTGCGCCTGCTCCTTGACCCTTGCGCCGTTGGGGTGCGGGATCTGGAGTTCCTTCCCGACGCCTTAAGCTTCTGGAATTCCCGACGAAGCTCTGCCACTTCTCGTGTGAGGTCGGTGATGAGGGAGCTGGGAACTGCACTGCTCACTGCTGCTACCCTCGGCGAAGATGAGGCGAGGTCGTTTGCTCTGTCTGCCAAGTCTGCCAAAGCTTCCAGATCTGTGGTTACTGGCTGACCTGCGAGGACTGTCTGGATCCCGTGGGGCAGACGATTTATCCACATCGTCTTCATAAATTCGTCAGTGACGCTGGTACCTGCGAGGCCCTGGAGGTGTCGGAGGAACTGCGATGGTTTACGGTCTCCGAGCTCTTCATGCATCATCAGCTGCTTAATCCGCTTTTCCTTGGAGTCGCTAAGCCTCTTAATGAGTTCGCTCTTCAGCTTGTCGTATTTGTTGGTTGCGGGCGGATTGATGATCACATCCTTTACTGCCCTAGAGTGATGGTTGTCCAGATGCCCAATCACGTAATTAAATTTGGTAGTATCACTAGTGATTCTGGATATGGTGAATTGGCCTTCGACTTGCGCAAACCATATGTCTGGCTCCTCAGGCCAGAAGGGTGGCACTCGAACGCCGACCTTATAAACATCGACCGGTCCTATCGACGCTTCCCCATCACTAGCGCCTGCGTCTGGCTGCCTATCGGCCCCGGATTTTCGCTCCCCCGACATTGTGTTTCTCAAGGGGTCACCACTTTAGAGGCTATGTATCGTCCTACGGGTGTTGGTTTCAATAAAACACTGCACTTACAGTTTTATCGTTGTATTGTCCCAGTAGGCACACAGAATCCAAAACAGAAGGCACGGAAGAGCGAGAGGCACAAGCACAAGCACAGAATTAGTTCATAGGCAGAAGTACAGTTTATAGGAAAGCACAGAAGTAGAAAAACAAGCAGTAAATATGGTAAGCAGTACAAGCCGCGTTAGCTGGTAGCGAGAGCATCAAGCGTGCGGTTAGTGTCGCGTCTAGGCTGTGACTGGTTTGACCTCTGTCCACGATGCGCGGGCGCAGAGACGCCGCCCGGCTGGTGCGGACCCAGAGGTCGATTATTCTGCGTATCGACAAGTTTATCGATATATCGACATTCGACCAATAGGTAGGCAATATATATGGAACGCGGATACTTGAAATATTAAATATATATATATATGGATATGTACATATAATCTAAGCATATAAATATTATGTAAATGTAAATATAAATTAGGTATTTAAATGTTATATATTGTGATTGTAATTTGTGTGTAAGTGTATTATAAGAGTAAGTAGGCCACAAGTCCATGATCACCCGGAAGGCCCATTATATACTGGTGAAAGATTTATTGAAATCGGACGAGTAATTTCTGAGTTCACCCCTTACATACAAACTTACTAAGCTACAAGACTTTACCTCTTTATATTATAAGATTTATTAGGATACTTATAGAAGTATAGTCTAGCTGCTAAATTATAGCAACTAAGGATCATAATATGCTAGCTATCTAAGGATCATGAATTAACTACGAAGCACAACGCTTATTCAAATATAACCCCAACATTCATAAAGTTGTTCGCTAACGAAGCAAGTACCAAGGCATAAGACAAAGAGCGAGGCTTGTCGTCGTTCACAACACTTATCGTTTGTTCTCCCCAGAATACTCAATGTTAGTCGGACCTCCGACCCCGCTCACTTGTTACTAGTGGTGCGGTCAAGATATACCGGGGTGAGTGGTAAGTGGCGTCGAAAAGTTGAGAACCGCACCGCTGCGTTGTTGTATCTTTGCCTTGCGTTAGTTGAAACTAACTAACGGGCCGAAGTTTAGACTCAACAGGTATTAGCATAGTTGGCCGGCTAATAATTAAGTGGTTGGCGTTGGTGGGCGGAGAATGAGTTGCTGTAGAATGGGCTGTATAATTCTCAGTACACCGCATAACCTAGCTCGGCGACCGGTGAGCGAGATCTCCATACATTAGCCGGTACCAGCTGTGCCGTCTCTGTGAGTCGGTTGGCAAACGGTTGAAACGGTGTTCCCTCCTCTATTATGAGCCTAGATTTGGGTTACCGATTCTTGCCCTGCTTTTTTGTTTTGACTTGGGTAAAACAGTTTGGGATTCTACAAGAAAGGAGTGTACCGGTTTTAAAACGGTCGGCAATGCGAATGCGACTCCCCGGGAGTTGCGAGGATCCATTAGCTATGGTATCCGAAAACCATCAGGCGGACCGTACGCTTGTTTGCCACTGACGTGCTAATTAAATAAAGGTTACTTAGAAACAATGCTTTATTTTAAAACATTTAGTTTTGTTGTCATTCATCCTCAAAAAACACTGCCCACGAGTACAATCAGGCTCCATTGCTGACCTAATAAAACTTGAAAACGGTGAGGCAATAAAATAACTCCTCTTAGTTATTGCCATGTTGTTTGCAAGCTGTATTTTATGGCTTTATACAATGCAATTTATTTTACCTATTTCACCGGTTGAGATTCCACTAGCGACATCTATCAGCCTAGGACGGAAGCGCGTTCCTTTCAAATGCACAGCATTCAGCATAGAAGACTTAGGTACTTAAGTAATATTATTAAGTCCAAAACCATGTTCATAGATGGCGTCGCTGGACATATTATGTGAAAATAATTATACTTCTGTAACAAGAATTTAGTAACTAATAATATAGGTTTACAATTTATTTTAACTAATAAAAACGGTCCCTTGTGAATTTTCACTACGAGCAACATGTTTTGAACTCGTAAGGAAATCCTCATGACTGAGACCGATCTTAGTTTCCACCCTAATCAGTGTATCTTTAAATGTGCAGTGTATTTTTTGGAGGCATCGGGAGGAGGCAACCGGTCTAACCCCAATAAGGTCCAGCGTTGGATGGCAGTCGCTTTTGTAAAAATATTGCCTATGTCAAATCTTGGAATTAGGTGTCAAAGCGGACCTTGCGGGCACGTTTAGGGCACTACCGGGAATAACGCTAGGAGGATGATGGTGCTTACGTTATTCAAATACATAATCTCGTGACACCCTTCTCCTACCAACACAGCACCTACTTGTAAAAGAAATGCTCATTCATACAACATGTTTTTCCGACAGCTTGTTAAATTTAAATGTAGAAGCCAATTGTTGTACCAATTATATATAACTGTAGACAGGTAGTTTAGCCTATAATTTCTGCGGTAGGTACCTAATAGTGGAAATGGGTAGAGGTGGGTAAATACCCGGTATTTACTTATGGGATTTTACCCACTACCTACCTATCTAAACCTACTAGTATTTATTAGTAACATTAAATTACCTTCAAGATTGCAAGAATAATAAAATTCACACTACAGGAATATTTAGTAGGTAATTTAGGTCAAAGATTAAATACCAAGTCTCCTAATCCTAATATAACTAGGTATTTTTAACACTACTACTGTATTGCTGCTATTAATTAAACACGCAACATGCATATTTAATTATTTAACTCATTTGTAAAATGGTTCTCGAAAACAGCTCTAAACACTTTCGAAAAGACTTTCAGTTCAATACAGAGATTTAGCTAGGTCTCATTTCCCTGACCCTCAATTTTCATTAATTTTGTGTGACCCCTTATCATCGGAAAAACACATCGAAAGCTGAGCAAGCAAAGCTCTGTCTCACAGCTGCCTTTTAAGTATTTAAGTATTTATTTATTTACTATTATTTATTTACTAAACTTCATTGTACAAATAAAATACTTAGGTACAATGGGCGGACTTAATGTCACAAAGTACTTACTCGTATGTACGACACGTAGTAATAAGTGCCTAGCTACCAGTAATTAATCGATGCAGCGGCCGCAATATCCTAGTATAGCTTGATATATCTTTCGTGGATTTTAAGTGCAACAACAAACCCGTCGCCAAAATGAGAAACTTGAGGGTGAAAAGAATCTATATCACATTTTCAGCTAGTTGTAATTAAAATCTAATTACAATTTGGGGGTCCCAGTGTGCAAAAGTTATTTGCGGAAATCGCGAAACGTCTGGTTGACGTAACTGGTGACCGAAGAGCTGGCGGCTTTCTCATGTAATGCATCAGCATTGCAATTCAGCGAGGAAATGCCGCCAGCATCCTCGGTACAATGCCTCGAGGGCCTTTTTTAGATTTAACTTAGCTTTTATTTAATTTAGTTAACGGTATAGTTATCATCTTGTATATACTTTAGAAAATAAATGTTTTATTTACATTACAATTTCAGGTTGGTTTTGTTGATACCCTCACTTTTTGGAACTTTTGTGCGATCTCTACTCTGTCGAGTTTACACCTTAGAAAACAATGACATGAGTAATTTAATTTAGTTCCGCAAAATTAAAAGCAAACACAAGACTTAACCTACGTAGTTATTAGTGATACCTAACCCTTTCCTTCCTTGGGAATTTCGCACGTGCGCATATTGTTCTGAATTACCTACTTAAATATTTACAATTTAATTGCACGACGGAATATGACTATTTAGGTAAACCTTTCATTTGCATATTAATGCAAGTTGTATGTTTATTACTAAATAATAAATGAAAATGTAATCCGTAACATTACAATGTGGCAAGCTGGGAGAGCATACATTTAAACAGGGTCACTTTATCAATTTAGTTTATAGACCTGAGTATTTGATATGAATTTCAATTTAATACCTCTACGCGTTTATGAGGAAAAAGGTAATAAGTATAAAATTTAAAAAAATCTTTTCACATGATTTTACTAAAAATGTCTACATTTCGTAATTTTTCCTTTGTCTGTGATATATGAAGTTTCTTCGTGCCAAGTTTCAAGTTTCTGTGTTAACGGGAAGTACCCTTTAGGTTTTAAGTTTCTTGCGAGTACTCAGTTTCAAAATATGCGACTTAAATTGCTATTTCTTTTGATTGCGTTGACATAAAAGTTTGATTTTGCTACATCTGAAAGGTCCTATAGCCCTGAGTATTTGACATGAATTTCAATTTAATACCTCCACAATCTACGAGGAAAAAGGTATTAAGTTTGAAATTTAAAAAAAATATTTTTTTGTATGATTTTACTAAAAGTGTCTACTTTTCGTAATTTTTCCTTTGTCTGTGCTATATGACGTTGCTATGTGCCAAATTTCAAGTTTCTGAGTTCACTGTAGGTACCCCGTAGGTTTTGCGAGTGTCGAAAAACTCTAAAATTGGCAGCATAAACGACTGTATCTTTTGATCGCGTTGGCTTTTAAGTTTAATTTTTTCACAGCTCCAAGGGACAATAGACCTGAGTATTTGATATAAATTTCAGCTTGATACCTCCACGCGTTCCTGAGATAAATGGTCTTGACAGACAGACAGACGGACAGACGGACAACAAAGTGATGCTATAAGGGTTCCGTTTTTTCATTTTGAGGTACGGAACCCTAAATAAAGTTCCGTTCCCGCTGCGCGTATCTCTATTATTAAAACCCATCACTTACGATGATTGGTTCAATTTCCCTTTGGTACGTGGTATTGTTTTATTAAAACGCTAATTTTATACGCGTTCCAATAGGTTTTCTATTGCGTGGGTTCTAAGAAATTTCAAAAGCATGTGATCGTTGCTACAGCTCATTTAAATTACTTGGTATTTATAAGGTAGAAAATGAAATAAGTCAAAATAATATTTATTTTAGTGTCAATAAACATCAAAAAACAAGGAAAACCCGTCAGCGCAGGGCGGCTTGTCTAGCGACCCTGACGCTCCTGTTGCGCTATTCGGTAACTTGTTTTAAGCTCACCTCAACGCTCACCAAACAAATGTATCTTAACGTCACGATTCGTAGTACAGATGCCGTCAAACTTCTTGAACATGCGGGACGAAGGAAGGAAGGAAGGACGGGCAGCTCGCAGGTACAATTCGCCTTTGCGCAGGCAAGGTCAAATGTTCAAGAAGTTTGACGGCATCTGTACTACGAATCGTGACGTTAAGATACATTTGTTTGGTGAGCGTTGAGGTGAGCTTAAAACAAGTTACCGACGGCGCTAATGCGGCTCACCCCCCGCCACGAAACTAGACCTCTACCTGCGCTTTGTAATTACGCATCACGGTGTCAAGATATATTTGTGGGTGAGCATTGAGGTGAGCTTAAAACAAGTTACCTACAGAATAGGGGGGCAGCTATAGGCGTTACGAGTCGGGTGAGTCGGATGAGCACTCCTGAGGATGTCCTGTGAACCTCTGCCACAACCCCAGCCTCTGACTTGGCTCATCCGAACGTCCAGAATGGAGTCGCAAGAGTTACGTTCTCGAGGGCAGATGTCGTCAGCGAAGTGGTGAATTAACAGTGCCACCATATTCCGCCGGTGTGTAAAACTAAGTGAGGTAGGGCACAGCAAGTGAGGTAGGGCACAGCGAAATGTCATCCCGCTCGAATTTGGAGCAGCCCAACTGAAGAAGTACCTCCGCGTTGCAGAAGAACACAGCCATAATAACACTAACTACTTGCTCTGTAGTAGTGTTGTGTTCCTGGAGGTGAGCAAGGTCGCCAGAGCTCCCGAGGATGCGTTGTGTTGAGAGCGAGGGAAGTTATTCCTTCAGCTATTAACACGGTGAATCCTCAAACATATCAAGGGTTGGCAATGCCCATGTACTCCTTTGTCTATACTATAGGCTGCGGTGTCCGCTTACCATCAGGCGGGCCCGTACGCTTGTTTGCCACCGTCGTTGTATTAAAAAAAACTTCCTCACCGGTGATGGCGGTGATACCTTTAGGCATTGACTTATATAGTAGTAGTAAGCCAAGAGTAATAGTGAGTTATAATAAGTACAGCCAATTCAGAGGGCGTTTCAGAGGGCGAGCGTTGGTCTGAGATGAGCTCAATGTAGGTTATATTTTACAAATCTTAAAACTACATCAAGTATTCCATGGATACATGTTGGTACCTACATACATTATAGGTAGCTGTTTTATTTGCCTGCCTAATAGAGAAAAGTAGATTATAGATGTAAAAAACGATATATCCATGAAGCATTCCCATCGGAAACTTCCTAACGGAACACTATTTTTGAATTATTTTGAAAGGTAATTATTATTAAAATATCCGCCCTAGCATTGTGTTATCTCGATGAGTTTTCATAGAACTCAAACTAATAATAACATAGATATTTACAGCACGGATCTCTGTAGATAACGTCTGTTAATAAAATATGTCCTAGGCGTATAAGTAGTGTGTAGGCTAGGCAGTGTAATATGCAGTATTCAGTGAAGAGTTGGCGGTGGTCACGCTCGCAGTAACAAGTATATCGAGTTGCATTCGTACCTACTACGTTAGTGTCCCTAAAAAGTCACTAAACAATATATTTATTCTCAGTAAAGGCACGTTTTTGTGACCATAAACGCATGTACCTACTCACGAAAATTTAAGTAGTTAGGAAAACCCATTACTGTGACGTTTTAAACAGTGATCTTATGAGCGGGAAGCCGGAGGCCTTCCTTGGTCCACCTACCTACCTTACAAATTATGTGAAAAGTTCCACATGTAACGAGTTTATGCATATCATTTATAAATTGAAAAAAGCAGTTAATTTTCATACAAACTGATTACTTAACCGTCGTCACAAACCTGACACGATTTTTAAAGTGAAAACTTCTTTAGCGGCGCTGTGCACTTTTTGGGATAGGGAAAAATTGTTAAACTCGCCACAGGTACGTGCCCGTGAAAACTTAGAACGTTTTTTTTTCATTTTTTTTTTCAAAAATCCTTATGTGTATGTACTGCCCAAGGACACATTTTTGAGAATGACCCTATGCTCAAACTCATAGGCCGCGTTATCTGGCGCCTATATGACGTTTCCCGACTCCGTCACTGCCGGCCACTCATATAAACTTTGTTTGTTTTCTTAGTTCTTGCTTTCAATCATACATAAATGTGACGTCACCACCACAAGGTTGGTCTCTCTCTCTCTCTCTTCCTAACACTAAGAGACAGAGAGAGAGAGTAGTTGCCTTCACAAGGCAAATACAAAATAAAAGTCCTATGATTTTTGCATTTATTTGGGCCATGTCCATTTCATTAATCTAGTAAAAACTTTCTCCCGGTACCTTCACGATGGCGTGACCAACTCATCTAAGTTATTTTGTTTTAACCTAAAACTTCACTTTCGAATTGGGGAAATTGTACCCGTGCATTATTTTGATTACACGGCGGCGCGGCGGTGCGATAAAAATGAGAAAAACAGTTGCAATTAAACATTTGAGTGACCTCGGACTGCACTGGGCCTAGTGATGTGCCGTCTTCCCGCGAACATTGCGAGGACTGTACACTGCAATTATCTCTGTACACCGTTTGGTATAATATATAAAAAGTAGGTTAATATTAGTTACGTTAGTTTTAGTTTACCTCTCGGATCCACTGAAAATCATCATCGTTGCACTCGGTGTCTCGACACATGCTGAGTGGACTCCTTTTTTGAAGCAACACTAGACTTCTTTAGGCCTCTCACAGACTGGCGCGGCCTGGCCGCGGCGGACAATAGTAAACTTGTCCGCCGCTGTCAAATTTACTATTGTCCGCCACCGCAGGCCGCGCCAGTGTGTTGCAGGCCTTAGATTTAAGCCTTATGTGATGTACTCGTATATTCATGGTGTAGTTCCAATATAATTTTATTCTATTCTATTTCCCATGCATTTCGGAAAATTAAGAACTTTTTTACCCCCTTATGAAGTTACCTCTGAAAAAAATCTTGCCTACTTGTCAGCGGATTATTATTCCGACAGGTACACTATAGGTACAATTTCCTGGAGGAAACCTTACTCCAGTGGTTCTTTAAACTTTTGTTAGGCGTGGACCACTTTCAGAATTTCAAAAATACCGCGGACCCCTGTTGAAGATAAATCTCATATTTCATGTGTCTACATACCTGCCTACGTTAAAAGTGATCGAAATGGCCGCGGACCCCCAGCAATCATGTCACGGACCCCTAAGGGTCCATGGACCACACTTTAAGAAACCCTGCCTTACTCTCTCTGTTTATTGTTATGCAATGGAATGGATAACGATGTGTCTTCACTTGTCTCGTAATAAGGTACATACAATAGGTATATTGTTTCCACAATTCTAGAAATCTAAGTACACTTGGTCACGAAAGGGTATAGTATACGTATCTGACGTTATCTAGGGGCACGGTAGTGCCCCCGCGAAGTCGAGCAAAACAGCGGTACGGCCGTACCATCCTTTTCTCGAAGCTGTTCAGGCCATTTTCGAGCCCCGTATAACTTCGTTGTGGATAAAACCAGAAGCCTGAATTTTGAGTAACCAAGCATGCATACTCAATATAATTGAAGCAAAGATAGAGGGGAAGCGAGGAAGAGCAAGACCTAGAATAGACTACATAGAGCAGCTCAAAAAAAGAGTTGATTTTAGGTCGTATCGGAATGTCATAGAGGTTGCGATGGGATCGGAGTAAATGGAGGGCCTACTTTGAGCTACACCGACAAGAGCTTAGCTCTTAAATAAGCAGAAGAGAAGCATGCATGGTATAAACACGGTATATTTCAAATTTCATTCGATTTGAACCAGTTGTTTAAGAATTATAACTAGTCAAAGTTTCTTAATTTTGTCACTCACTGACTGACCGATCATCAAAACTCTAAAGCACTTCTAGCAGACATAGAGCCTTCAAATTTAGAACACAATTAGTGTTTAGTGTATAAATCAAGGGAAAACTAAAATATTTTGCAATTTCGGTCCAGTGTTCTAGATACACCAACTGCATAATTAATATTTATTTGCTATATTTATAATGTAGTAAAGTTGTGTGATTGCCAAGTTGCAGAATTTTATTTAGCTAGCAAATAAGGATTAATAAGAATGCCCGAGACTTGCTACTACGAAATATCTCACAACTTTTACGGTGGAAGAGTTTCGAGACTTGGCCTCTTTTTTACATGGAATGTTTTTTATGAGATTAATTATTGATGAAGATACTTAGGCTATTAAGTATATAATGATACCTGGACTCATCATTGAACGTGAGATTACATTCTGCAATGAATCTATAGATAATGATATATCCATTATTCATGCCTTGTTGAACGTTGAACGAGGTTGGTTCTTGTTAAATAACTGTAGGATCGTGTTTCTATACCAGCTCGCCTCCGTAATCAGTAATGATCCAACGAGTTATGAAGTCACGTCAATTTTCCTTCCGGTCGGTTGGTACAATTACGAGCAATTTGTTACATGCACTGTTGTGTGTAGACAGAAGTTTCTAGGCCGCGTTTACGTACAAACGCAGCCAAAGAAAAAACCATAGAATGCGAGCCCCTTACAAATTTCTGCACAAACACGTGCGTAAAACCCGGTATGCAAATGATAGAACTAAACGGCTGCCTACTGGCATCGTTCTGACACCCCGCCACCAACCCCGCCTGCGGGGTTCCGCATGGCACCCATTCTGTAAGGCCATTTTGCGGCGCTAGACTTCTATTGGCTGCTCTACATGATGGGCCATCCTGCTAGCTCAGTAGGATGGGCCAGCGTTTAGAGAGGGTAGTGGAATCAGATGGCTTATGGCGCGGCGGGATGGCGATGGGATGAGTGAGCCAAACGATTCGATCACAACTGAATGTCGCCATCGTGTAGTGGCGTTCAACTATCGCATGGCCACAGCGCTGGGCCATACGACGGGCCATCATGTAGAGGAGCCGTAAGGTTTTTTCGGTCGCTGCACAAACGTAATTTCCGTGTGTCAGTGCCAGATTAGACCATAAGGTAATTAAGCAATTGCTTACGGTCTTGGGGGCACAAGGAAAATCACAAAGAATATGGCTTATGAGCAGGGCCCACAGGCGGGGATTGCTTAGGGTATCAAGTACAGTCGCCATCACATACATCTGAGCGGTCAAGGTGTTCACAAACATCTGAACACGACTTTATTGTCAAAGCCATAGAGTGCATGTTCAGATATTTATGAACACCCTGAAGAGTACAGATGTATGTGACGCTGACTGTACCTACATTGCGGGCAACATGGAAAACATGGAAATCCATATAGCACAAGCACAGCGGCATTACCTAACTACGTCGACCGCTTTTTTTTTTAATTTATGGTACGAAATACACAAATGGCGAGCATAATGCCAAATGGTATTGTCTAGCTATCTCCAAGGACGGATCCAGGATTTTTTTCTGGGGGGGCACAAGGGGCAGGCGGACAGATTTTTTTTTCTGTTGGGGGCTATCTGGCAGAAATAATCAACAACTGTTAAAAATAAACTTGTAGTGTGATGGAAACTCCACAACCGTAAATCCGCCCTTGGCTATCTCTGTTTAACCATTGGGCTAAACAGAGATATAAAAGATGCAAAGAAAAAAGTATGATAATTTCTGTTACGAAGACGAGTACCAACACATGACAGAACAAACACATAAGATACATACAAAATAACTTAACTTTTGTCAAACGCTGTGGATTTCTATACAAACAAGCGCGCGCGACGTTACCCGAGATTATGCCTCTGCGTAAAAGGAGCATGCGGCGTTAGTGAAGGTACTTCTATTTGTGCACTGAAATTAAAAATAGTCGTTGTGAGCTAAGAATAATGCACCTTTTACATCGAACATAATTCTAAAAAGAACAACAAAGAGATAGTTAGTGTGTAGTGAGGGCACCTGATGGAAAGTTTCTAAAAACAATGCACGAAGCTTTATATATTTGTAATTCGATCTATAATATCAGCTGTCGCGTGCCCGGAGGACACGGGCGTGGCTTATCATACTCGTGCTATTATGAAATCAATTTAAGAAGCTATAAGATTCAAAATGCATATTGCAAAGTAATTATGATACCGTAATTTTAACCATATGATTACTTACTAGTTACTTATTACTATTGTCTCGTCATCAAGCGGCATGTTTTTCGATTTACATTTGGTATAATAGTTTTAGTTCCAATATTATGTTGTATATACTACTACCGTGGATTAACATATGGCGCGGTAATTTCATCCCGCGTTCATATGACACACAAGATGAGTCACGCTATGCAGTACATGACTTTATATATCCTTAAAAAAAAAAACTATTCATTCAACTTGATGGGATTATTGGACAATACATAGTCGTTACCTTTGCTTCATTTGTTAATCCGCGTATGTTATGCGCTTAGGCTGACGTCCGTGTTCATAAACCATATGTGCATAGTGCAATTTGTTGCAAATCGCACTTTATTCATATGACTATAAGTTGGAATATAGTTCTTAATTACGAAAAGAAAGAGACGCAACGGCGAGGATGTGTCGCTGTTTTCTTAGGTATGATGTCGCGGGGTTCCGCTATTCTAAGTTTAGCACTTTGAGTTAATCGGCTTTTGGTAACGTTTATCAATAATTTTGAGTCTGTTTTTTTTTAATCATAAGAGTATAACTTGATGATGTCTATAATTCGTGATAAAATTTACAATATATATATTTGTCTGCAATGATTTTAATTTCGCATTATTATTATTTTGTTTGTTTTATATTGAATTTTTTAAAATAACTATTAATGATCCAAAATAATATTAAAACATTCCATTTCATAGACTGGATTAACTCATTGTCCTTTACAGTTGTAAGTATTTGTGATTTTTCTTAACTGTGAACTATATTCTTCTACGTATTTATCGTATAACTTTTAATATTTTATAATTATTATCAATTAAACTTTCGCTAAATTATCAGATGGCCATTCTAATAACTAGCTAAATGTGTAATTGTTAATACAAGATTTACTGAAATATTCGTAAAAAATTTCGTTACGTTTTATATGTATGTAAAAAAATGAAGTTACTATAGAGATTATTTAAATAATAATAAACAAATACGATACGATTTCGATGTCCTTGAAGCTGTGGTGGCTGCAGTGCGCGTAGGCAGGCGTGTTTTCCGTGGGGTGGTGGCGCGGCTCTTCTGGTTTACGGTGTTGCGCATCATCGCCGTAACCCTCTATGCCATCCTCGTCCTCGTCCTGGGAATTTTATGGGGCTTCCTCTTCCCGGCGTGTGGTTTTCTGCTCGCTCCCTGGCTGCCGTAGTGGAGCGTTGAGCGGTCTCTGGGTCTGATGGTACGCTGCTGCTAGCGGTGTTTTTTGCTGACTCAAAGTTGACTCTCTATTGTTTTGACATAAGAATGAAAGTGTCATGTATTAGACCAATGTCGGGTACTGGGACGTTTACTTTACGTAGCAGTGGTACCTTCCAACAGCGATTTGGAAAAAAATATGTAACTCATCGTTGAAATACCTAACGTATGCACGCATTTTCTTTATGCCTAAATATCATAAAACGACGGTTCTTTGTCACATACTCGTAAATACCTACCTAATACCTACCAACAAATACCTAAATACGTAACGATGCATTAAAAATAAAGATAAGCAAATCTAATTTAGCCACATAAAACTACGTATCATAAATACGTACCTATTCATTAATGAGTAGGTAAGAAAACTACAGACTACTAATTAGCACACATTTGAAATACAAACTCTCCTAATAATTAAATCATATCCCAGATTATAGTTTCGCCATGTCCGTCTGTCTGTCTGTCTGTCTGTCCGTCTTCGGCTTAGCTCAGTAACCCTTACAACTAGAAAACTGCAATTCGGCGTGGGTATATGGGGTATATAAACCAATCACGCCGACAAAACAGTGGCATAAAATCCGGAAAAAAAATTTTTTTAGGTTACCTCCCCTACGTGTAAATTGGTGATGTTTTTTTTTCTCGTTAAACTTAGTGTAGGCTATCGTTGGATAGCTTGTTCAAAATATTATGGGTTATCTACAACTAGTTTTCAACTCAGTTACGCGTTTGCGAGATAATGGGATTTAAAGCCCTAATTTTTGTTCGAGTCATGTGTGTGTGTGTGTGTGTGTGTGTGTCCCTGCCGGCTAAGTGGCTACTACTGGGGACGTGAAAAAATTCGTGGCAGTAGTACATATAATGAATTTAAAAGGAAAACTATCACAGTTAAGTAGACATAACTAGTTAACGAGTAGTAGACATAACTAGTTAACTGGTAAGAAATGCACTTAATTTCGGTTGCATATACTTACATTGTCATTCGAATTTGAACCTTTTCCCGTGGACGGGAGAGTTGCTTTTTCACGGCACGTTATCTTCAATAGAAAAAACCTTGTCCTTCAGGTGGTCGCTAACCGAAGGTGGTCGCGTAACCGGCGAAACGACCCTATACATTGGTGTGTTATAAAAATAATCATATTTACGATTATTTACAAGGGGTAAGCTATAATAAACACCCCTAAAGCCCCTTTTAAGTCCGCATTCTGTGACAGACGGGCAACTACGGAACCCTACCCTGCGAGTGGCCCAACACGCACTTGGCCGCTTGTCTCCAGGAAAAACCATAGCAGATACACCGTCCCGTGCCCGTGTCCGGCCCAAGTCCCGCTGGCAGTCTTTCACCAAGTTTTCCATGCATTCGCCCTTGTGCCGGGAAACGGTGATACCTACGCGCGTAAGAAACAAAATGACAATAATCAATAGGAGAAATATACGTGACATAGACTTTATTTAGCCGGGTTGTATGTCGGGTCGGATGACGCGGGCACGGTATTCCGTGGTAAAGTGATGATTCAAAGTACACCGTTACGTACTCACAGTACAGTCGAACTCTTCAATAGCTGAACACCTTGTCACTTTCTCCCGTTTGACAACAACGTATGGCAGTTAAAGTACTACATGACGTAAGAGCGGTACAAAGGCGTTCAACCCCTCGCGAGGACGTACAACGTAACTTCGTATCTTGATAAAGCTTTAGTTAACTGTCCATTGTTTAGTATATTTAACAGCCCATTGAGACCTTTTTTCGCTTTCTCTACTTGTATAGCGTATTAACTGGGGCCCACAGCTCCCAGTTATACGCAGATAAAATCTTACCGTATCTGCGTAGTATTAGCACGCTTGGTTCTGTATATTAAGGGCCTGTTTCACAATCTCCAGTTAAAACATATCCGTCAGATAAATGTTGGCTGTCACTTTTCTTTTATATGACGGGAGAAAAGGATAGCAATAATTTTAACTGGCTGATAACTTTATCCGGCGATTGTGAAACAGGCCCTTAGTGTTTTTAGTAAACAGCTACTTAAAATCTCTGCGGCAGCAACCACCAAAAAGTTTAACAAATTGGTTGTCACTAAAGGCTGAACTGAAAACCAGCGCTGTGTGTAGCTATTCTGTGCCGCAGTAAGCGCTGAGTTCACTCCTATGGTCGCACAGAATAGGTATGTACTTATACTAGATTTAGTTTTTATTTTTCTGTTTTAATGTTTTTATATTCCGTTTCTCTATCTGGTATGTTGTGTGGCAATAAATGACCATTATATTCTACAAACCTACTAGGTATTTAGTAAGTTTTCGTAAATTAGCAGGCTGGGACGTCATTCGTGTCAATAACATTCTGGTTTGGATAACGTCATTAACTCTTTCAATATATTCATTTATCTGCCATTTTGTCTCCTTTACTCCAAACTCATTAAAATAATTAGTAATTCACTTCTTTATTGCACGTCCACGCGTCAAGCGATCAGTATCTTATTAACAAGACGAAGTGTTAGTTGAGATGTCATCGCCGGGCGACAAACACGCAAGTGACAAACACAGTGAAGTGCACGTTGTTGATATCGATGCAGATATAGATCGGATAATCGAGGGCATAGACAAGAAGGACTCAGTCGTGTTGGACATTGAAAACGGAAAGGATCCAGCCATGAATGGCAACGGTGAGTGACTTAACACATAAATAATTTTGAATTTGGAAACGTTTTTCTGAACTCATACTACCTATACATACAAATTTTGGGGAATTGCGATTTGAATTTTAGTTTCCTGTCAAGCTTTTTTTGTAATATGCATGTGTTTATCTGTCAGTGATTGATTGGTACATCTAGCATAACATGGTGTAAACAATTGTTGGTCAACTTAATAAGTAAATACTTACCTAAAACGGGTAGCCAGGGCACTTAAAATTTCATTTTCAGTGACTCTTCTAACAATTTTAGGTAGGTATTTAGAGTGATGTCGCAGCTATAGGTTGCTAGCCTGTCACCCACTGCACACTTCTACCCTATTTTCATAGTTGACTCTTCCTTCCTCGGATTCTTCCATCCTCGGAGCGGAACAGTGGTGCTATTCTGACCCGACACAACACTGGGCTTCTATAACAAGTACTTACAACTGATTCCTGAATTACATATCACGTACGGTTTTGTTACAGTAGGTAGGCTCGCGTTTCGTAATTGACAACTGTATTACATCTACGTGTTCTTTACATAATTATATCTATAGTCAGTTAGGTAATTAACCCATAATAGAAAATCTATATTTAAAAGTATAATGTTTAAAACTGTGGTGGAAACTGCGCGTGAACGCACTTGTTGCATTTTAAAATTAAACATTTACCCGCTATTTAGGGATTTCAAGGTTCTCCAGCCGGTTTTCCATCGAGAAAAACACTGTCATTACAAAAGATGTGATAAGGTATTCTTCTAATTATGTTTTTTATTAAATATAAAACTATTTACTTTGTCGAATTTAAACTTTCGTGAGACATGTTAAAATAATACTTTTAATTACACGGTTCAACTCACGTATCACACCGCCGCGAAAACACTCATCCGAAGAAGAACTCCCGAAGAGTTCGAAACATGTCGCCCGGAGTGACTTTGAATACGTGAGTTGAACCGTGTAAATAAAAGTATTATTTACTTTGTGATAATAAATTCCGGTGTTTATAATGAAACTAATAACTTTTTTTTTTAACGGACCAGGTTAAAAAAACATACAAGTCTCTTAATTTTGTTTTAAGCAGTAATTTTTCATTTTTCCTTTTAATCAAAATTTATTCAAGTCTCATACAAAAATAAACCCTTAACAGGTAATTTTAGTCATACAAAAAATGCATTTTTTGTTATACAATCTGAGTTAATTTTTCGTTTCTCCATCCGTTCACTACGGCTAATTGAGATATTGTAACTTTTATCATTTTAAGTTACTTTTGGTAGGTACGTTTAGCCCGTTTTCCCACTGTGTTGGAGATGGCAGTCGCTTTCGTAAAACTAGGGCCTTAGCGAAATCTTGGATTTAGGTGTCAAAGCGGACCCCGGGTGTTCCTTTAGGGTACGTTTAGCCCACTCCACCCGCTATAGGAAAATAAAAAGATTTATTTGCAAAAATAAAACTGACGCAGTCTCTTTCCTATTGTACCCGACTACCAAGAAGGGTAATATGTGTGTAATTTGTGCGAAACCATGTTATTCCGAAATATCAAAATTCTAAAGTAATTTTCCGGTAAACGAATAATTAGCAGATGATTGAATATGAATAGGTTAGGTTAGGTTAGTATTATAGGTATATCCTGAAAAATTAAGGTCTCGCTGGATTCGTCTCTGCAACCTTTGGGACCATTAGAATATGTTAGGTCATAAAAATATCACAGCGGATTTTAGATGCCATAATGCGTGTGCAGAGTTTTTTTCATACCAATCAAATCTTTTACCGAAATTAAGAGCTTTAAAACATTTTTAAAGCACTTAATTTCATAAAGTATTTGATCTGTGACATTGATTATTTGGAGGATCATATGTAAATTTGGACGTAAGGGTATGTATTTAAGGCGCCGTAGGTTCATTGGTCTTCTCTCCCTCTCACTGAGCATAAGCGTGAGCGAGATGAAAGTACGTGACCGGAAGCGCGGAAATCATGTTTTTTAATTTAATTTTTTTGCCGTTTAATTAAATAAAAATGTAAACACTGATTTCTATCAAGCATGATATTGCCGATTTTTAGAAACCATTTTAATATTTTTAGCTTTTGTGCATAATTTGCAAGGAATATTTTAAGTGTATTTTAGACCCTTTTAGACCCATGTGCGTGTTTTTTTTTCTATCTAGCGAAAATTGCTTAATCATGTTTCTAAACACTGATTTCCCTGCAGAAAAGCCTCAAGATTACTATTCGTATTTTTTTAAAACCATATTATTATAAACAGTCGCATTATATTGTTTCAAAAACTCTGTTCGCTTAACTTCGCTGAACCTACGGCGCCTTAATTTGAATAATGATTAGGCGGTTATAAACCGTAATAAAATAGAGTATCAAACCTGTTTTACTTCGCATTTATAATAGCTGCACGGCTATCACGCGACGACGCGCGAGCTCTCTTGATTTTTCTCGCACTATGCGTCTCTTTCTTATTAGAACGCTTAGAACAAGGGGTATAGTGCGAGAAAAATCGGAAGTATGGCGCGGCCGTCCCATGATAGACGTGCAGGTTCAAATTATAAGATTGTATGCCCATTGGCTAAACATATCGTACTTCGTATTCTCTCGGTACCAACGATGTTAACTACCTATGTTTACAAGTAAAGCACTTTGACTTTAATAATTCCATCGCTCAATGGCAGACATGCTCATTTTGTACACCTATTCTTCTCGGGATCAAGTTTGCTTGACTCTGTATTGTTTACGGACCTGTCTGACCTTTTGCTTTGGATCGTAACATATACATGATTAAAGAAAAATACAGAAACGGTGGGAAAAATTACAACTAATAAACAAATAAACTAACAAACGAATGCCACGAACTGATAATAAGGAAAACGTCCCACGTAGTTATTTTTCAGCTCTATTGTACCTACTACGAATCGCAGCGTCAAGTTATAATCTTATAATTCACCGGATGAAGTGATTAAAAAAAACAGAATAGTGGTGCTGACTAAAGTGCATTCATCCTTACTTGTCTTATTTGGTAAACAACATTCTAACCTCAAAATGTATCATTTCAGACTATAGCAGCTATTTTATCGTAAAAAAGCGTTGCTAGGCAAAACATCGTGAAGTGATGTCCGAAAAGTCGTGTCGGCATGACCTAATGCTCACAAAATTGCTATTCTATCCTAAAAAGATGCATTTTGAGGTTAGAATGTTGTTTACCAAATAAAGGCCTCCACCCACCGGACGCGTGTGCCGCGCGTGTGCCGCTCGTGTGCTGCGCGTGTCGGGCGCGTATGAAGCGGTATATTCACACCGGAAGCGGGCGGCGTATAGCAACGCGTGTGCAGCGCAGCTGCTGCGCGTGTGCCGCGCGGGTGCTGCGCGTGTGCTGCGCGTGTGCAGCGGGTGTGCTGCGCGTGTGCTGCGCGTGTGCCGCGCGGGCCCGCGCGTCATATCTCTCTCACTACCAAAACATTTAATATGTATCTTACTATCTATCACGCTGCCGCGCGTGTGACGCGCGTGTGCAGCGCGGCTGCTGCGCGTGTGCTGCGCGTGTGCTGCGCGTGTGCAGCGCGTGTGCTGCGCGTGTGCCGCGCGTCATATCTCTCTCACTACCAACACATTTAATATGTATCTTACTATCTCTATCATACTTAGCAGCGCGGGCCCGCGCAGCTCACGCGACGCGCACGACACGCTGCCGCGCTGCCGAGTTGTATCTTTAGCGCCGCGCGGGCCCACGCGGGCCCGCCTTCGAAACGCGTTCGATGTGTGTTTGAATTGTAGTTTCAATGCTTTACAACTTGCGCGTGTGCCGCGCAGCACACGCGCCGCGCACGACACGCGTCCGGTGGGTGGAGGCCTTTAGACAAGTAAGGATGAATGCACTGTACGCTTAGCTCCTATGAAACGAGACGGTAAGATATATATGTAGGTCCACGGTGAGGTGAGGCTAAAACAAGTTACAGAATAGTGGGGCTGTAGGTACATAAAAAACACTCCTCCGCGGCTATCACAACTATCCCAAGCACGCGAGCTCTCTCGATTTTTCGCACTATCTGTCTCTCTCATTTTAGAACACTTAGAAAGGGAGGCATAGTGCGAGAAAATCGAGAGAGCTCGCGCACCGACTTGTGTAGTGATAGCCGTGCTGCGCAACGTTATTTGTTTGTGTTTGCGCGTGTGCCGACGCGTGCACCGCGCCGCTAATCACCCCGCTTGACCATAAACTCGGCCTTAAAAGTTGCGTACTTACGTAGTTCATTGATAAGTAGGTTTTGAAAATCATCCCCGTTGATCAGTTTGTTAGAATATAGTTAAATCTCCATGGAATCACAAAATTCTGAGTAAGTAAATTCAAACGCTCCGGAAATAAAACAGGATCGACAAACTAATTGTCATAATATTTATTTATTTATTTATTTATTATTATAAGTATACAATCAACATTTACAAATACGATTGCAATATGCCTCTACTCTTCTAATTACGGCCGTAATCAGTGGCGTATCTTGGGGAGGGGCGCGTGCCCCCGGGCGTAAGACATTATTCATTTGTTTTGTCAACATAACGAGTAATAAATTATAATTGGAGAAATCTATGGAGAAAGTGGCATTTTTGGTATTAAACTTCAAATGTACCAAATTATTTACATAATGTGTCAAAATTAGGGCTTCAAAGTTAGGATTGACTGTTAGGTACTGTTTTTAATATTTTTTAGGGTTCCGGAGCCAAAATGGCAAAACGGAACCCTTATACTCGTAGTTTCGCCATGTTAGTCTGTCCGTCTGCGGCTTAGCTCAGTGACCCTTACTACTAGAAAGGTGTAATTCAGCATGGGTATAATCAATTAAGCCGACAAACTGGTAGTACTTTTTTTTACGTCACACCTGGCCATAATGCGAGTTTTACTGCACGCTGCGCGTACGGGAAAACTCGCATTGTTGCCAGGTGAAGACGTAAAATTTTGTACTCAACACGGGCGGTAATTCGTAAAGCCCCAGAGCGCATATTTATGGCCCTCACCTTCGGTTCGGGCCACAAACACCTGCGATCTGGGGCATTCACGAATTCACCGCCCTAGTTACGTAATGTATTATTAAAGTACTGCACGTAAAGTGCTTGTAATGTTTTTTTTTTCTCGTTAAACCCATGGTTACGGTGTTGTTAGATAGCTTGTTCAAAAACATTATGAGTTTCTAAAACATTTCACAACTCAAATAGACCACTACATTTGTGTAATATTGGGCTAGCCCTAATTTTGTTAGAGTCATGTGCCCCCTCCCCACCCACTGCCGGCTGCTACTGGGAACGAGTTTCTTATTTCTGTAGAGTGTGAAGTGATAGCCTTTTTTAAGCGTTATCGCCTTTCGTAAAATATCAGTGGCAGTTTGAAAGATAAATTGATAAGATTACATTTTTGGGCCTACATTTTATTGCACAAGTTAAAAAAATAAAGGAACAATTGGCGGACTTCATGCCTTAAGGCCAGTCAACCATTGGGCTAAACAGAAACTTTAGTGGTGCAGGATCCTAAATACTGAGACGCGAATGGAAACACAAATCAATAAATTACATTAATATACTCGTACATACATATATAATGCACACAATATAAACTTACTTATACATACTTTAATACATACAATTATATCTACCCGGACAAAGATATCATGGCGATCATCAATCTTTAGTAGTCAAAAATAAATGCATACCTACACAACTTGCGTTCAAAGGAGAACTTGCTTGTCTGACGGTAAGAGGGAGATCATTCCAGAGACGAATAGCCCGAACAGCGAAAGAATTTGAGAGGAAACCAGTACGGTGAAATAGGACAGAGAGATTAAGACTCCGGGATGTACGTAGCTCGCAATCAGGACGGGGTGTAACAAATTTAGATTTAACTAGCTTCTGGGGACCGATTTTTGACTACTCTTTCACTCGAAAACTGATAAAAATTATTAAATGCTATTTTGAAGTGATAGAAAAGAGATAGAAAATTCAAAAACGAGTGGTATTGACCACTCGAATTCAATTTTATTGGTAGAAAGTAAGTGCCGGTAATTTTGACACTACAAACGTATTTACTTTTATTTGATTTTCGAGCGCTCGAAAGTCAAAAATCGGTCCCCTGCCCGCGACTCCGTCTGCGTGGAACTCGGTTATATCGCAGCTCCATACAAACTTTCACCTCCTTAGGGGATGATTTCCGGGATAAAAACTATCCTATGCCTTCCCCAGGACTCAAAATATCTCTATACCAAATTTCACCTAAAATCTAAAGCGGTTCAGCGGTCTAAGCCAGATAGACACACTTTCGCATTTATAATATTAACTATGGATGGATAGAGAACCTCCCTTCATATTATGCTATCTTATTATCGCCATGTGATGATTGTGACGCTTCATCTTCGCTGGTATTTGCGAAGACGCGTCCCAAAAATAAAAAAGTGTAAACATATGATAAAAACAGACCAATGCATAAACGATAACTTTACATTATATAGATTCTAGGGCAACATAGCGATAGCGTGATTCAGGCCTCGGAACAGCGACATCTAGCGGCAAATCTTGTTACTATTTTCACGTATATACTCATAAACTGATTCAATAATAACTTATCACTTGTATAATTATATAATGTATACTTTCTGAGATTTAACAGTAATATAACCATGTCATGGCGTGGTTGACGTGGCTGTCAAATTGATTGGAAAAATGTAAAAGTCGATGTGATAACAACGATGTGACAAGGTTTTATCACTATTAAATCTCCCAAAGTATTTCAAACCTACAACCCATCATAAGTTGTGCATTTACTGCTTGCCATTAATAACAGTTCTCACGTACAGAAGCGCTGTGTTCAAACGCTATCATTTTGATTGTACTGATTAGTTTGTTTATTCATGATTATAACAGATGGCTTTGGCTGTCCTAATTTTGGTAAATTGTCATGATAGTTTTTATAATGGGATCAACGCCATTCTATTAGTAAAAAATATTAGAAACTATGTATTGAAGTGCCACACAGCATAACTTTAATCTTTAATACATAAAACGGTGGCTCTTAATCCATAGTAATATTATGAATGCGAAAGTGTCTGTCTGTCTGTAACGGCTTCTAACAGATGGCGTTGGCTGTCCAAATTTTGGTAAATTGTCATGATAGTTTTTATAATGGGATCAACGCCATTCTATTAGTAAAAAATATTAGAAACTATGTATTGAAGTGCCACACAGCATAACTTTAATCTTTAATACATAAAACGGTGGCTCTTAATCCATAGTAATATTATGAATGCGAAAGTGTCTGTCTGTCTGTAACGGCTTCTAACAGATGGCGTTGGCTATCCTAATTTTGGTAAATTGTCATGATAGTTTTTATAATGGGATCAACGTTATTTTATTAGTAAAAAATATTAGAAAATATATTTTGAAGTGCCACAGAGCATAACTTTAATCTTTAATACATAAAACGGTGGCTCTCAATCCATAGTAATATTATGAATGCGAAAGTGTCTGTCTGTCTGTAACGGCTTACTAACAGATGGCGTTGGCTATCCTAATTTTGGTCAATTGTCATGATAGTTTTTATAATGGGATCAACGTTATTTTATTAGTAAAAAATATTAGAAACTATGTATTGAAGTGCCACACAGCATAACTTTAATCTTTAATACATAAAACGGCGGCTCTTAATCCGTCGTAATATTATGAATGCAAAAGTGTCTGTCTGTCTGTAACGGCTTCTAACAGATGGCGTTGGCTGTCCAAATTTTGGTAAATTATCATGATAGTTTTTATAATGGGATCAACGCCGTTCGATTAGTAAAAAATATTAGAAACTTATGTATTGAAGTATTGAAAAATTTAATGCTCCGAGCCGGAATCGAACCGGCGACCACAGGCATTCATGGCCCGTCGCTAGGTACTTACCAACTGAGCTATCGGAACAATCCGGTTCAAGCACCAAATCGCTCAATCAGTTCCTTCATACAACGCCTTAGGGAGGCGTGTAGCGACATCTATCAGAAAACGTAGGCTTCTTAACTGCACCAACGTCTCAAATTATATTGAGAAATGGTCAGTAACGATGCGCCAGCCCATACTACCTATATTAATTTTTGTTTTTTTAAGCAGTAACGCTGCTAACGAAAAGTATAATATAAATATAAATAAATTAAGAAAATATTGAAAAATTTATTCGGATTCGAACCGGCGACCACAGGCATTCATGGCTCGTGGCTACTATTTAACTGAGCTATCGGAACAATCCGGTTCGAGCACGTATTAGCCTTAAATGCCGCTAAAATTCGAGGTATCTTTATCTGGCACTTTGACATTTTTGTTCGTAAGAAAAGAGAGAGAAAAGAATGAGCTTTTTTTTTCATTTTATGTATCAGAAATAAGTAAAGGATTTAGGTTACCTATATTGGTAAACTCGCTAGGGCCCCGGCAATGAGTTGTGTTGAGAATGAGAGACCCGCGTTCGTGTCTAGCTATCAACCTGTGAGCTACCAAAACAACGAATCCTCTAATCAATAAAGGATTGGCAACGCGATTGTGATTCTTCTAAAATGGCAAGCTTCCATAAGGCTACGGTGTCTTCTAACCTTCAGACAAACCGTATGGTGGTTCACCACCGTCGTAGGTAGTAGCTATAAAAAAACACTACGCAAAGAATAAATTAAAAATGTATAAAACCTTCAACCGCCTCTGTATAAAACATGCCGCATTGAACCACTTCCTGCCTAAATCATAACATCGCTTCGGTTGGTCTGGTCAATGACTCGACCACCAGACGTAGCCCACCAGTTATGATGAGCCCGCCGGCGTCACAGCACGGCGCTCCGGACGCCACGCGTGTTGCCGTGATACCTGTGTGCGATACCGTTGTGACCATAGACAATATAGATCAGGATTGTAGCATGACCGAAGGTAACTCCCGAGTCAAATTTTATTCTTGGTAACTCAAAATTAAAATTTAATCGATGTTCTTTTATGTTTTCGCCGTTGTTATGGTAACGCTTTTCGGCGCTTAACGTAAACGGTGAAAGTACTTATTGCTTACTGAGCTCATTATGTAGGTAGGTATGTGTGTAACTTGCGAATTTCATATCGAGTTATTTTTTTATTCATTCGCTTCGGTTTAGTTTCTATAGTAAACAACGCTCGCAGTTATAAGCGTGTTTTTAATAATAAAATATAATATTACATATACAAATCCTTACATCGGTTTAGGAGCTATGATGACACAGACGTATAAACGTATCCATCTACTCACATTATATATACAAAATTTGGTATTTCTGTCTGTTACCTCTTCACGCCTAACCCGCTGAGCCGATTTAGATGAAATTTAATATAGAGAGAGTTTGAGTATCGGGGAAGGACATAGGATAGTTTTTATACCGGAAATCGGATAGTTCGGATAAAAAGAGAGGGGGTATAATTTGGTATGGAGCTACAATATTAAAGAGTTCTACGAGGGCGGAGTCCCGTGCTGTAGCTATACATTAGGTACCTACATGTATATCAAGTTAAAAGCATGTTATACGTGTTCAAATATGACACCTGTCTTGTGTGTACGGAGGTTAGAAAAGTTTTACTTTTCATAATCAGTTAGTCACTCATAAGGTAAACGTCCGAGTGCTCGACGCTGTACTAATATTTGGCAAGGGCACTCTATGTCAAAGTAACATGGCTTAAATTCGAATAATGAAATATCCTCTTAGTTCGAATTTAACCCATATTGCTTTGATATAGAGTGCCCATGCCATATACTAGTACTGCGTCGAGCACTCTGACGTTTACCTTACTCGTACTATAGAATAACTTGACAACAAAATGACGCGACGACAATCCACGAGTTGTGTATACATAATCAAGCAAACAAATGAGTTTTTGTGGCCGGCAAAACTGCTGGAAAATGTCAACAATTGAATTCCTACAATTCCCAAACCTCGATGTCGTTTGGGCAATTAGCAGAACCGTGGTAATGCAATTAGTGCCTGATGAAGGCCAAGGCTAGACGGAAACATTGTCCACACTAATCTATACTTGTGTACTAGTATTATAAGGAAAAGTCTGTGAGATTGTAGTTTGTAAGTTTCTATGTAATGGATAATATCCGGAACGGCTTATCCGATTTCATAATGGTATTTTATACAATCGTTACACACTGGAGCACTTAGTGTTTAAACAGTTGTATAATCATTTATTTTACTTGAGTTTGCAGCATGTAATTTCAGTTTGGTGTACCTACGAAGTCAACAAACAATACAATACAATACAATACAAATACTCTTTATTGCACACCCCACAAAAGGGTGAAGATCAAAAATTAATTTAAACTACGCTTTAACTTTCTCATTTTCGTAACGACAGTTACCCATACATTTTATATGGTTAATTGTCGTTACGAAAATGAGACAACCTAAGGAGACAACACAATGATCACAATGAACACAATGACGAACAAAGCAGTTATAAAGAGAAAAATAATAATTTAACATGTAGGTAGAGGTAGACAACAGGCGATCTTATCGCTGAAGAGCGATCTCTTCCAGACAACCATTGGGTATCGGAGAAAGAGATATAAAACTAGATTAGTAGGCGGTGCAGAGATTATATTTAGCCAAAAATCAAAATAATAACAACAACAAAACACAAAAAAACATTTAGTTCTTCTGCGATCTAGTCCTTTGGCTATTATAGTATTTTATGCAACTGTTGTATAAGTAGGGTCTTAAAACGCGAGTGTCGTGAGTTGCGATGCGAGCCTTGGCGAGCATCGCAATTAAAGACGCCACGAGCGTTTTAAGACCAAGTTATACACCGTTGCATACAATATTTTTTCTACGACTATTTTAAATAAATAGCATAATTTGACTTTTCAGGCAGTAAGTTTTCCGTTAGTTCTATTACTACTCACGCAATTTCATCAGCGGTGCCGTTATTTTCTTCTTCGTCCATTTTAAAAGGAACGTACACATTTTTCTTCACTTCACAAACAGGAATCAAATCTTAAGAAGTTATTAATAACGAATAGTTATCATATTTGACATATTTCGTCATTTAATTTTGAACTGGAACTTTGGTGGGAAATTGGAAACATGACACATTGACACCTCTTGTTTATGGTCTGTTTTGTTCTTAATTCAACTTGCCAGTACTGTCAATGTCATATTAAGACGAAGGTTTTTCGTTGGCAGCAATGCCGTTAGTAAGTACAATAATTTATTTGAAGTAAATACATTCAGATTTCAGATTCAGATTTCAGATTATTGATTGATAAATGTACATCTCATTTACAAGTCAGAATATAATCATATTAAAAAAACATTTGGCCTGTGTTAGGGTCAATGATCTTTTTGGAGAAACTCATTTACATTGTAGCACGCAAGGTCAGTAAGCAATGCCTTTAGTGTCTTTGTAAATAAGGCATCACTCTCAGCTGTTTTAATGTGTTCGGGCACACAGTTATATATATGGATCCCGGCAACGCTGAGTGCCGCGCGAGCCTTAGCCAAGCGCCGGCGCGGGGGCTCCAGCAGGTGCCGCCTGCGCGTAGGCCTTTGGGTGGGTTGACCGTAGGTTTTATAGTTATGTAGGTAGCATCGTATGTGTGAACAAGCAGTTAATATGTATGTATACACTTGGTAACGTTAGGATGTTATGGTGTCTAAATATGTCTCTCGCGGGATGGTCTACTGGTTTACGGTCGATGATTCGCAAGGCTCGCTTTTGAATTCTGAAGACTCTGTCACGGTTGGCAGACATTGCCCACAGATCTACCCCTCGAATTAGAATTGAGTGAAAGTAACCGAAGTAAGCTTTCCTCAAGTTACTGGGAGAATTTACATTCAGTGGTTTGTTAAGTTGGTAGTACCTAATGTATTTTATGTTTCGGCATGGCCCTCTAGATTAGTCGCGTCGCGGCCTACTCGATCGTGTCTAGTAGGCCGTGGCACAATGTAGCACTACCCAGGTTTAGAAGCGTATGGCTGCCAAGCGTATCGTTTTGGCGACAAATCAGCACGGTTGTGCCGTACTGTTATGGGGAATAGAGTATAGACTTTTCTGCAGACTTATTTTGTATGTCTTTATATTAGTGTTCGGGACTATGTAAATGACAGATAAAAGTACAGGAGTAGAAAAAGGCATTTAAAGATGTAGACGTTCCAAGGAGTGGTCGTTTTGATACTTAGCTATTCTGAGACGAAGGCCTTTTACTCGTTAGTCGTTTTGCTACCATGCTATTATGAGATATAGGCTTTTTGATATTGTGGTCGTTTTGCGTTCTGGACCTCATGCTAAACAGGTCATTTTGAGATTCAGTCGTTTTGATAGTAACCCTCTTTAAACATTAAAGTCGACGAGTATAAAAAAAATATTTTCACTAAAACGCATGTAGGTAATCGATTTTGTAATACCTCCTTAACGTGCCTTAACTCCTTATATCGGTAGGTATGTATCCGTTGTCGCATAAAACTTAATAACTTAATTAGTAATAGACTATCTATATATAACTATACTACATGGTACTATACTATATTACATGTTTTTATTGATTATATTCGTCTACTCTACCTACTCGAATGGCCCTCAACACGTATAGACAGGTAGGTAATAAAGCCAAATGTCGTTGGTCGGTTGTATGAACAGATTCAAATAAAAAATGTATGACCAGTAATTTAGCGAATCTGTGAACTTTAGCAGTCCTTTATGTATTGTCAGTTCCAGAGGAGGCCTGTGTCAATCATCACCAAAGCGGTATTTACAATACGAAAAGTAATTGTATAATTTTATGCGTTTGATGATTTGTATAGGAATACATTTTATAATTAGAATTTCCTGCCAGATTGAATCTCGAAAAGTCCCTCGAGAAGAAACTCGATCATCTTATTCATCATGCATGGAATTGACCTTGAGTAGCCGAATATATCGGTCCAGTCCAACGAGTCCGGCCACCCGAACTATAACCACGAACTTCGAAAATCGAAGTTCGGGTATCTCTTTCTCTATCGCACTTACATTACACGAGTGACAGCGATGCATATATATATGCGTAGCGCCGCAGTCTGTTCTAATTTCAACTGGCGTCGTTTACACTCGACGCGACGCACGACACGCAAAAAAATCGCAATGCGTTAATGAAACCATTCAAATGCTAACCGTGCGGTGGTGTCACGTAAGAATAATCACCCCTTTGTTCCCGTGAGTGTCGCAAGTTTGACTTAAAGATGAAAATTCAATTTTAATTGTGCTATGCTTTCCCCTTTCGGAACCGTAAGTAGTTATCCCACTAGTTCCACTACCACATTTGCTAAAGTACAATGGTGTAACATATAAAATAAAAAGAGGTACCTAGATATGTGATGTAAATACGAAATTCCGTATTTAAAAATGGCCACCGAATCTGACAGCATACGTTTCCATTGGCGACGCGAAAATGAGACAAGTTGTTGCAATTGACTCAGTTTTAATGTGCCACTTTTAGAGCGCTTATCTACCTGTTTTTATTACATCATTGAGTAGTACATATCGCGCAGATGAAATATATGTGACTATAGTACCCTTAGGGTGCCTTTCCACCAGAGATGTGATATGCTTGCTATATGCTAATATGTTTTCATTCATTTGAAACGTAGCTGAGGGTAAGGATGCCCGAGATTGTAATAGAGAACGCCACACCGTCAGAAATGTATCATGTGTTTCGTAAATGGGGATGTACCTACATTGTATTATTTCCCAACCGGGGGCAAAAAAAAGGCTAGAAAATGATAGTTATGACGTCATGAGCTGTGGTCACTTATAAAGTTATAAGTGGCTAAGTATCTTGATTTTTGTACATAAGCCAAATATAATAAATAAATGACAAGAGTCGGAAACTAGCGCAACGCCTGAACATTGAACTCGTTTACTACCAGCTTACCTATTTTAAGACTAAGTACTGGCAGCTTGAACTACAACTCTTGAAGAAAATATAAGTTAATTTAGCTTGCCAACGGATGCCGTGGATAGGTAATTAAATTGGTAGTTGGATAAGCCCGCTTTTAACTGGTTCGCGTGCCGTGACTCGTGGTCAGGAGAAAGGTGGAGGAAGCAGGAAACGCCAACGCTACCTAACACCTGTCTTAGCGAACAAGGTATAATTTTCTGTGACGAGGTGGATGTACTGATCTACAGAGATACGCCACTCTATGAACTCACGCCACCACATTTCCGAAGGGGGTAGGCAGAGCTTGAAATGAAACTTAGAGATAGTTTATTTTAATTTAGGCGATGAAAAGTATGTAATACCAACCATTATCGACATCTTTTGTTTGTTTATC
Organism: Epinotia demarniana; assembly: GCA_945867215.1. NCBI lineage: Eukaryota > Metazoa > Arthropoda > Insecta > Lepidoptera > Tortricidae > Epinotia > Epinotia demarniana. Next base: position 6,691,014 of record OX244276.1, on the reverse strand, counting down.
CTCAAGTAGAGTTGTAAAACCATTACGCATAAACAATAGCCGGTCACTTTGGCAATCTTTGGGGGAGGCCTATGTCCAGCAGTGGACGTCTTTCGGCTGATATGATGATGATGATGATGATGATAAACAATAGAACAAAAAGTTGCTACTCCAGTACACGTGCCACACTTCGGTCAGTTGTATGAAGTCTCTTTGTTATCTTTTCTTTTTATATTTGGAAACACAAGAAGTTGTAAAATCCCACGTTAAGTGCATTTTCGTCATTTTAACCAAAACCAACTATACATGAACGCACGCCAACACATTTTCAAAGGGGGGTTAGGACAAATGATGGTAGAGTCAATGTCAAAGATATGTTTACATTATTCGGCTTATTACTACTCGTTTATATGGCAGGGGATTAAATAATCACAAAGTTATAAGTGTCCAAAGTTTCAATGTCCTGTACGCTTACCATGAGTCTGACAATGACGGCTTACGCTAACGAGTATCGAGTTTTCTATCTGTGCATCTCTATTGCACTTTGCCAGTACGAGCGGGATGCACAGATAGAAAACTCGATACTCGTTAGCGTAAGCCGTCATTGTCAAACTCATAGTAAGCGTACTGTCCCGTTTCCGCAAAACGTGGCAAAACGCACCTTCATATGAAATTATGAAACGATTATAATGACGATCTGCGAGTGTTTTCTCTCTGTAACGAGCTATATCAAAACGGTTGTACATTCTTAATTCTTTGAGATATCTGAATGGGATCGTCACTACCTATGCATATTTTTTGTGATTTTGAAGTAATAATAAAGTTTAATCTACATGACGCATCTTACCCTAACGATGTTTTTTCCTCGCACACCGCTCCTCTACCTCGCACACAGATGATACTCACCCTTAACCCTTCGTCTGCGGTGGGTTAACAAAATAGTGGGTTCAAGCCTCGGTCGCGCCGCATTAGAAATAATAAATTATTTATTAAAAAAAATGCAAAAAAATGCTGCCTTCTTCCGATAAAATTGTTGTCTCGACATGATGCTGTATAAATGAAACGACATTCCATATCCATAAAAAAATCTATGAAACTATAATCTCTCGCCCGTACCACGCTACTAATGATACCCTTTCTGTCTTATTATTTAGCTAATCGGCTTTGCCAAGTAGGTAAACAAAGTCGTTAAACACCGGAATAGACGTCATTCTGTGGCTACATATTTTTTATGTCTACAGTAAACATTGATATATTACTAGAGTGCACAAGTTTGCGCATGTCAACATACTCTCATGAGTTTGATCTTGGTTTAGTCTGTAGCGGGCAGTGATGGCGGTCGGTTCCAGTGCGATTTAACTCAAAACTTTAAAAAATCCCTACTTTTGCATTGCGCTATTGCACCACACAACAATAGTAAAAGTACGGGAATCACTTTTTTTTCTGTAATTTAAGAGTCTGTGAATTTAAGATACGCGCCCTTTACGCGCCGAAAGCGGCCATTAATACATAGATTAAAAATGTAGAAGTGACAATTTCCTAAGACTATTTTGGTTTAGTTCTAGTTTGTTCCTAATCACTCCTGATTGCTATCCAAACTATGTCCTTGAATATGCCTGTCGCAACTTCTTGTATTCGTGGTTTTATTTGAAATAAATAGTATTTATAGTATTTACCTCTGAAAAGTGATCCATTGGTGTGGAAATTAATCAAATCACTGCGATGTTTGTAAAGTAATTATTGCACAACTCGGCATTTTGGCAAAAAACTGAACTTTCTCGGTAGACAACGGACGGCAAATGTATGGCGGAGTATGCCCAATGAGCTGACATGTGCGATACAGCGCCGGTGGCTTGTCCGCTCTATAGTATTTTATGCTCTGAGCTCCATACCGTAAGGTTGGTACACCTGACCTAGTCCTAGTCGTTTCTCTAGTGTATGACTTACTTTACCTTATATTTCCAAATCTATGATCTCGTTGTGAATGAAATCTATCAAAATAGGTACCTACAGTCAGCATCAAAAGTAACCGGGCAAACGAAGACGTCAAAAGTCTTTATTAAAAGGGAATAAGAGCTTTTGAAGACGTCCATTGAGTCTTTTGAGGCCGACTGTTCCTATCTTTAAAAAAATGCATGAAGAGGCTGTGTAGCTCAAGCGCTCAAAATTAGACACGACTCTAATGTCAAGAAAATGAAATATGTCAAGTGTATGAGGACTGTCCATATAATTTTGAGCGTATTATTTTACTTCAGCTACTTCTGCTATTGACTGCCTACATCAGACCCAATATTTTTTGGCAAAGTTCATTCCCCCTTACCATATCATTCGTGCCAGTCAATTTGCTGAGACATTTGTAAGTCAAATTAATTTTTCCCTAACTGCCTCGCAAAGCCGTCTTTTATCATTTAAAACCAGTGGGCAAAAACGCATTTCATCCACTAGTGGGGATAGTACCTAATTTGACCTTGGAGCGTTTAAGTAGCTTTTGACAGATAACAAAACGTAAAAGGCTCATAATACAAAATTTTCACAGATGATGTATTTCTGTTGCCGCTATAACACAAATACTAAAAAACACACTTAAAAAAAATTGTTTGTTGGTTTCATCAGGCGCTGGGTCTCAAAATGTATAGGAAAACTAAAATTCGACGGGCACGTGGCACGTGACCAAAATTCAACTTGATAATACCTACCTACGTTATTATTAACTACTGAAAAAAAATACTATTATTTAAATTAACTAAAGTTGTTTTGCATGTTGCACTTTCCTCGCTACAGAGAGGTGAAAAGTTTTATGTTACACACGGGTGCAAATGTATTTTACTTCTCGCGTGTTGTATTTTACCACTCGCGGGTATAATACAACTTTGCACCCTTGTATAAAAATAGTTATTTACGATACGAGTGCCAAAAATAGGAAATTCGCAACGAGTGGCGATAAATTAAAACACGACCGAAGGGAGTGTTTTAAATCGACACGAGTGGCGAATTACCTATTTGCACGTGTATCGTACAACGTTTTAGCTGTACATATAGCTCTTTAAAGTTTCGTCATTAGCACGGAAAGTGCTCTTTTCCGCACTAGTGCGGGAAGGTAGCACCATATATACTGTATATAAATAACTATTTCTCTTTATAGTAATAATAGATTAGAATTGAAAAATAAATTCAATAATTATGTTGAATAACCTAATAACTGATATTGATATCACAACTAAAACTATTAGACCAAATGTGTTTATCAACATTCCGTAGCAGTTATCTAATACCTAACAGACACGACGCCCTTATGGCGCGCGCCGGCTCACCTTGTACCTTAAAACTGGCATTAAATAACTAAACAACTATGTAGTGAACGACTCGCGTTTGCCTCCAGGTAAAAGACTAATTAAAGTTATTAAGGACATTATTAGGACCACAGTTATATTCAGAGCAATGACGCGTAATTCAATATCCGAGAGGCAACCGGATGGCTCGCGGTATTTGAGCTCCCGAAGTGTTGTGGAACCGCCCTGTGCAACCCGAACTGAGCCAACTGTGATTGGTTCGGAAATAGGAGGGGTGTGGTAAGAAAAAAATTGTCGCCATGCAACCGATTGAAACACGGTAGCCTGAAAGTATGTACGCTGTTTATATAGTGATTTTTTTATGCCATCCCTCCTAGTGCGACCGGAGCCGAGTAAGCAAGCGAAGAAAAATAAAAATTAAAAACGGCAGGCAACCGCTTGAAAATTGGCATGCTTGTTCTTCATCACATACAGACACTGTAAAAAAATGCCACCCGTCCCGGCCGGGCGGTTATCGAGCCGTCAGACTTGATAGCAGGAAAAAAATGGTGGTGGACGAGAACTTAGGAAACATGCTGGTTTTGCAAAATTAAAATTATTCAAGTTTTCACTTCTGCCGGGCACATCCGGAGTGCAACCAGTTTTTTTTATTATCTACACTAATATTATAAAGAGGAAAGATTTGATTGTTTGTTTGTGTGTTAGTATTGAATAGGCTCCGAAACTACTGGACCGATTTGAAAAATTCTTTTACCATTAGAAGCCGACATTATCCCTGATTCCCTGATGAACATAGGCTACTTTTACTTACTGCGGGAAAATGCTTCATTCCTACGGGAAAACGGGTAATCCGTGCGAAGCCGGGTCGGGCAGCTAGTCCATACTAATATTATAAATGCAAAAGTGTGTCTGTCTGTCTGTCTGTCTGTTACCTCTTCATGCTTAAACCGCTGAACCGATTTGTATGAAATTTGGTATTGACATAGTTTGAGTCCTGGGAAAAGACATAGGATAGTTTTTAACCCGGAAATCATCCTCTAAGGGGGTGAAGTAGAGGGTGAAAGTTTGTATGGACCTATACCGATATAACCGAGTTCCACGCGGACGGAGTCGCGGACAGAAGCTAGTTATATTATAAATGCGAAAGTGTCTGTCTGCCTGTCTGTCTGTTACTTATTCACGCTTAAACCGCTGAACCGATTTAGATGAAATTTGGTACTGATACGAGTATAATTTGAGTCCCAGGGATGGACAAAGGATAGTTTTTATCCCAGAAATCATGCTCTGAAGGGGTGAAAGTTTGTATGGATCTGCAATATAAACGAGTTCCATATAGTTGGCTATAATTATGTCTCCTCTCCGATGTCACCTTTCGATACCTTTGGTTATTTTTTTTTAGTTTTCCTTATGCCGCTCGAATTAACCCAACAACCATATTTTTACGCATACTTAATGACCACAAAACTTTAAATGTTCTTGGCCTTCGCCGTTTAGGAAGGTCAATTGTTATTTATATAGGTACCTGAATGTTATAAATATCGTTCTCGGTATTTTGTTGCTGTTTTTTTAAACGCCGGTCTGTTCCGACTAGATTAAGTTACAATAATATTAAGGCCTGATTTTCAGATATATAATTCTTGACTATGATTTTATCTGATTTAGGTAATCGATAGGTAAATGATTGTCTAAAACTTCCTCTATAGAAAAAAATGCCAAAGTTGGGTCTTTATTTTCCTGTTTTTATTCAGCTTACTCCAACAATAGGTACATAATTTTACGACACAATCAAGTTTCTTCAACTTCTAAATCTCACTTAATGAAATATGAATAAAAGTATATAGTCAGGTATTTATCGAAATTTGTCCAAAAAAGCCTTTCCCGACGGGTGTTAGGTAAATCTCTTTATCTCGTGCGCGGAAGACATACGAATTGGTTGCACGCGTTTGTGCTACAGTCGACTACAAGAAGATGTACCAATCACAGTGTGTTAAAAACTCCTATTTTGTCTCACCTAGTTTTTTTTGAAAATCGTATAGTTTGCATGATTACAAACAGCAGACTAAAACTCCGACGTCGATACGGCTTGTAGTTTTTTTTATAAAAAAATCTCTAAGTTTGCTTATACCCGGGTCACGAATTTCACAAAATAAATAATTATTGAAAAACTAAATGACTTATTTAAGTTTTGTGTATACCGATTTAACAGGAGTATAATGCCTTACCTTTCCACAAGGTTTTGTATAGTTCCTGTAATTAGATAAGCAGTAATCAACTTATTTCTCATTTTCGATTTTTATTTTTTTATTCTTGAATTAAGCCGTATTAGCACGAAATTCCAATAGTAAACGGTAGCTTATAAAAGCTTTTACCAACAGTATTAAAATTACATGCTAATTCCTTGTTATTCAGAAGATATCTAAAATTTAAATTCGTCTTCAGGGTTGTCACCTCTTTTATCCGGATGCCAGTAATGGTACGCACCAAACCGGATCTATGTACATGAAATACCTACGTATTATATACCTCCCATTACGTAACCTACGCTACCTACCTTCTTTTACGTAACCTACTCTTCATTACTTAAAATAAAATTTTCACCATCGTCCATATTTGACGTCGTGGCTGAATAATTTGCCGATTTTAATAAAGATATGGCTTCTTTCGGAAGTGGATACTTTTGTAACTTGTTTTTTCGTTTTTGAAGTCCATAATCACTGATTACGGGGTCTGAGGTGACTAGTGCCCTATGAAACAAATCAGACATGGCTGCTACACGATTTGTTTTCCTGCTATGGTGTTCCCTATCATACCGCCAGTATTTATTTCGGGCGTCTGCTCCTTGCTCCGAAAGCATTCCAATAGGAACAGGCGTCAATTCAATTATTTTAGCGCCATGAACAAGGATCTTAAGCATGGTGACTGTCATTGGATGCCATTTAAACTTTCTAAAAATAATTCGATGCGACGAAATGAAAACGATTTTATTGGTTAAGTTGGCAAAATTATTTGCTTCCAAAAATTACCGCTGACAAATTTCTTGTCATCTTCATACAGTTATTATGTTCCAACAGTTTACGTCACACTGGTCAGTGATACAGGTTCTTTTTATCTTGAAAGATAAGTAAGTGCAGTTTTTTCCCAAATCATAAGGATACCAATGCAATGCAATATTCATAAATCGATATATACGTTCGAAACTAATAACACTCAGACCCGGGTATAGTAATCCTGAAGTGACAACCCTAACCACAAGAAATCCGGATAAAACTTATATTACTTCTAACTTCTGAATAACACGGAATTAGCATGTAATTTTAATACTGTTGGTAAACGCCTTTATAAACTACCGTTAACTATTGAAATTTCGTGCTAATGCGGCTTTATTCAAGAATAAAAAAATAAAAATCGAAAATGAGAAATAAGTTGATTACTTCTTATCTAATTACAGGAACTATACAAAAACTTGTGGAAAAGTAAAGCATTATACTACTGTTAAATCGGTCATCGATACTCTTAAATAAGTCATTTAGTTTTTCAATAATTATTTATTTTGTGAAATTCGTGACCCGGGTATGAGCAAACTTTGAGATTTTTTTATAAAAAAACTACAAGCCGTATCGACGTCGGAGTTTTAGTCTGCTGTTTGTAATCATGCAAACTATACGATTTTCAAAAAAAAACTAGGTGAGACAAAATAGGGGTTTTTAACACACTGTGAGTTGCCAGGTATACTCTTGCTTGCCAGAATTTCATATGCCCGAATTTTATCTGCCATAATATTCAACTGCCATAAAGTTGTTTTCTATAATTTTGTATGCCATCATACTCATTGTTTACCATATTAATTATATGCCTGAATCTTTGTTTTCCATAATATCAATATCAATAATCTCATTTTCCATAATCATTGTAATCCATAACTATCACATGCCATAATGTCATTTGCCATCCATCTCAACATCCATAATATTCTTATGTAATAATGTGGGTACGTATTGCAGTGTCTGAAATGAAAAAAAAATACCTCGAACCTATCTGCGATCCGGGTCGGTTTTGCCACTAAGTAAAAATAAACTTTTCTCTGAGATTACCCAATGCCAAGATAGTGGTGTATCGTAGGCAGTAGGGAACAGGGGCTTAGTGGCAAAACCGACTCGGATCGCGGATAGGTTAGAAGACGGAAGCGGGAGCTTTGCTCCCGCTTTCGTCTTCGAGGTTATTTTTTTTATAAAATAGCGGAAAAACTAACAAATTAACAAAGATGAATCCGAATGCATGTTTAGTATAGCGTTTAAATATTCTATTAAATAATATTATTGCAAACAATAATCTGGAAAACAATACGTATGGCATTCGTATCATTATGACATCCAATATTCGGGTAAACAAGAGTATGTCAATTAACTATTATGGTAAACGAAACATTCGGGCAAATGAAATTCGGGCAAGCGAAGTTCGGGCAAATCATTATTATAGTATGTGAATGTCGGGCAAACAATAGACAACCGAGTTGCCAACCCCATTGCGTTGTAATTAAGAGCCCGCGCACACAGAGAGCGGTCTGGAGTTCCGAGTTCCGCGTTCAGAGTTCTGCGTTCTTTCGAATGTACTGAGTCCGGTACGATAACGCACACAGCAGGCAGTCAGACCGCGGCGGTCAAAGTGGAACGCCGCGTTCTAGAGTTCTTTTGCCGCCGAGTCTGAAGTTGCAAATACAGAAAAACTGATAGAATTGGTTAGAGAAAGGAGATTATTATATGATTTAAGGTTAAACATCACTGGTTCCTGTCGAGCTGTTGCTAACAGATGTCGCGATATATAATTTCGATGGTTGCTCATCATTTTACGCAAAACCGTGACCAGTACCAACATGTGTTTCAAACTGCGGAAGCCGAAGAGCGTGCTACGTATGAATCGCAATCAATCTGCACTAATCAGTGCTTCTTTTTAAAATGTAGTCCGAAAATATGCATAAAAGTGCTTTTTCGTGAATTTACGCAGACTAACGTAACTAAATGTCACTTCAAAGTCAGTCATTGTCAAACCTTTTTCATAAATCAAACTAGAGGGCGCAAAACTAAATATATAGTAGCGCCTCTATTAGGAAATAGTGAAACTAAATGTTCTTGTGGCTGGCACTCTAGAATGCAATATGAACCCACCTGACTTTTTCACTCGTCGCCTAATGTCATACGGTAGCGCAGTAAATCCAGGGACCCGCCAACCCCTTCCCAGAAAAAAGCCTTTGAATGGGTTAGTCGTTAGTTTAATAGCCCAAATCACTTGCTGTCCTTCAACTCATTCAGTTAACTTAGCCCGTATGAAGGAGTTTCCCTTACGGGGCGCTACCGCTACTGATAGAAAAACCCTTTCGAAAGGCTTTTTAAGCGCTTTTTAAAGGGTTGAAGCGCTTCCTCGTGTTGAATACCCATTCATTGTGCTTTAAAAGCCAAATGAATGGGTATTGAGGAGCATTGGCTTTGGTAAGCAAACCCTTTCAAAAACCCTTTAAAGGGGATACCATATTTGGAGCGCTTTAATAGCCAAATGAATGGGTTAAGAGGAGCATCGGCTTTGGTAAGCAAAGCATTACGAAAAACCCTTTCAAAAACCCTCGAAGGGGATACCGGGCGGGTCCCTGAGTAAATCTCTCTTTTGCTTAAATCTGTCCGTAACGCCATCATTGAACCGGGTTCAAATCCCGACGAAAGTACTTCTTTTTTGTTTTTCTTTTTGGATTTTCTAACGAATATGACCGTCTCAACTAATTAGATTGACTTGTAACGTGTAAAAATTTTTTTTAATATGTTTAATTTTTTTTGATATGCATGTTTGTATCTCTCCGATCAAATTGGAGAAATCTTAACAAAAGGCCAGGTCAAAAGTACCCTAAACCGACGAGCATGTATGAGAAATATTATGAAAGTGAGTGAAGCGAAAGTGGTTTGCCAGGATCGTAGCAAATGGAGATCCGTGATCTCTGCCTACCCCTCTGGGAAAGAGGCGTGATTATATGTATGTATGTATGTTTGTATCTAGATTATCCACAAATATCCCCTATATTTTTGGCGGACATATTCTTACATGTTACATACCTACTACATATATACTATTTTGGATAGGCATATCCTTTACAAAGATGTTACGCCTTTGATTTAATTGGAAAGTCATGACTATCCATAGGTTTACAATTGACAAATCAAAGCCCAACCTTTATCTATTAAACCCAATTCCATTGACATTAGACGAATCGTGCATAAATCTTCATGTTATTTGAATGAAAACCATTTTGATTGACAACAACGTAATTGTTTAATTTGAGACACATTAAATAATCGAAATAAGTAACACTAGTACAGTATTTTAAAAGGATCATAAACGAAGATATGTTCCCTAGAAAATCTAATGTTATACGGAATAAGGTACGTAAAGTAAGATACTTAGTATATTACTTTGATCTGTTATATCCATATTGACTTGCAGGACTAATTATTAGAAAGGCTAAATATTATTCACAAAATGTTTTGTATTCGCCCGTAAACTCCGACTAAAATAATTAGACCTCAAAATTGGTAATAACTTTGCGTCACCGGACGAATATGGTGAGCTTTGTGAATAACGGGCGAGTTTGTTATATCCTTCTTAGGTATATCAAAACTGTTAGTGGCCAGTCTCTCGAGTCCCGTCCGAGAGCGCGTCGGAAAGAGAGAAATATACCATTTGACAATATGGTACTGTTTTCGATGATTGTCAAAATTCAAAATTAGAATTCTACTTTTTTGGTTTGAACACGCGTTTATGTATCGTGTGCTTGATGCTTTCACAGTTATATGAAAGATTCATCAGTACTAATGTTCAGAGGTGGACATTTCCTTACAAAATTATTGAATATCTTGTTTAGGTAAATATGAGATGAAACTTATCTGTCGAACCCACGACCGTCGCCGTCGTTTGACAGTCGCATGCCTGAGCGGCTACCACGAACTTCGAAAGTCGAAGTTCGTAATATATGCATCCCTGTCACTCGAGTAAGGGAGTGCGATAGAGATGGAAATACCCGAAATTCGACTTTCGAAGTTCGTGGTAGCGCCGCTGAACCGCTAGGCTACCGGAACGATTCCTATATAGAGGAGAAATCTGTGAATTTTTTGCGTGTTTGTATGTAGGGTATAATTTCCGGAACCACATCCGATAAAAAAATATTTCTGTGGTGATGGATGAATGAACTTTCAGGGCCCTATTTAATAAACATTAGAATCCTACAATTTTGTATAAAAGTGACATATTTGTAAAGATTTTCTTAGTAAATCTTTACAAATACCTATGTCACCTTTATACAAAATTGTAGGATTGTAATGTTTATTAAATAGGGCCCTGGGAGTTCATGGCGATATACTTAGGCTTAGTAAATTTTATATGCAAAAAAGTTACTCTGGTTTTTAGAGAGATTTGACCGTTAATTTATTAAATGCAGTTTATATTTGTTCTAAAATCGGTCTGGTGACTCCTAAGAGCAAATTTCCGCGTCTCTGGTAGTTTCGAGGTCACAAGATTTCACGAGAACCGGTTGAGAACATGTAGAGGAGAAGTCTGGACAGCCGGACATACGAAAGAATATTTGCCCAAGCTTAAATGAAAAACTTCGTTCGCCTCACTCGCTCGTTCAATTAAGTATAAGTAATGGATATTTGTTATCGATTCAGTTTTTAATAATTGTCCGAAAATATATTTTTTAAAGGCAGATTCACGAGCATGTACTCATTTCGGTTACGGTATACCGGTATGGGACCGGTATTCCATTACGATAGCGTTATATTGTAAAAGTTAGCCGCGCCGCCAAGATAACGGTACCGGAACCGGAACCGTGTAGATATACATATCGTTACCGGTTTTTTTACTGTATTTACTTACACTTTTATAATGCCTTTTCCAAACCGGTATACTTATGATACCGTTTTTTTTTCTTAAGCTTTTCTTCTCGTCCATGAGAGGAGGTCTGTGCCCAGCAGTCGAACGCTTTGAGTATTAAGCCCACTGGAGATGTCATACACGGGCGACCCCCTCCGGCAAAGTACATTGGTCAACTGTTCAACCTCGTTATATAAAACTACTTCAAGCCGCTTCACCGCCATTTTGCATCGTTTCGTATCGCGTGACGTTTCTCTCGAAAAATGGTGACTTGTGCAGTTTTATCGTGTAAAAGGCGCTCTGACAGCTCAAATTCGCAACAAGATCGCGTTTCCTATCATAGGTAAGTATTTTTACTAACTATTATATGTATGTTATATGTACAATCTCAATTTAAAGAAAAAACCGCTGCGATATGTAAACGACAGAAAAATGTAAACATGAATACAGTGGTACGGGGCCGAATCGGTCTTTAGGGATGTGACCGAGTCAAAAAAGTGACTCAACATTTGAATGGATCATTCATTCACTCAATCACTACAGTTTGTTTATTAGATATTTAATTAAATAGTAGGTTACATTTCAATCTTGTAAGGTGAATTAGAAAAAATACTTTTCTCTTGACAAACGATGTTGAAATTTAGTCTGAAAATGAAAAGAATTGTTGGTTAAAAATATATATCTAGGTAAAAGGAATACATTTAGTGCGGGACTATGAGTGTATGTGTTATGAATATACTATTATTTTATAAACTTTATTTAATATAATTGTATTTCCTTTTAGATTTCCAAAAGATCCCTACATAAAGGAGAAATGGAGAAAATTTTGTAATAACGAAAATGATTCTTGGAAACCTACACGTACAAGTGTTATCTGTTCGGAGCACTTTACTCCGGACAGCTACAAAAATGCTAATAACAGAAAGATATTGATTGAAGGTGCAATACCTTGTTTGCGACTCTGTCCTTGTTTGGTGAGTTTTTTTTTTCTTTGTGTTTCCTAAATCTATGACTGCTTCAATACAGTAGGTACAGATAGGTACATTTAATATTTAAACCCGGCTTTTTTCCCATAAAATCAAATTAAGGATAAATATTCAAATAATGCTCCATTTTGTACTCATTTTCGAATATATTCCAATTTGTAATTCAAAAATCCATTTCAAAAGTTCCTCACTCTAAAAGGGCGTAAGTGACAAGGACACAGCGCAGAAAATCGTACTGTGGAATGATTTGATTTCAAGGTGGATTTACAAAGTGTACTGATAATATGTTCTCCTCGTGTGTTGTGACTGTCAACTTTTACACCAGTTGACGTCATCTTTGTTAACGCTTTTGGAGCGGCGCTTCGTTCGGTTTTTTGAATATTTTATATCATATAAACAAGGTAACATTTTTCTTTTTTAGGAGGAACTTTCTGTAAAAAAACAGAAAATTGAACCAACAAAATCGAATGCTGCCAGTGCTTCAGCTGCACCAACGTCTGAAACAGTTACCCGATCTTCGCAATGCCTCATTGTAAGTTACAAAACCTTATGGAAATCCTGGAGTCTTTAAGTACTTATACATAGATCTGCTAGCTGCTGCATAATAACGTTTTGTACGCTTACCATTCATCACATTAAATTATTGGCTTTTCGGTTCTACGTACGTACATGTTGGTGTTTAACAGACTCATATGTTTGTATGTATGTATGTTTGTCCCCGATTATCTCGCGTATGGCGAATCCGATTTAGATGTGGTTTTCAGAAATATATTCGTTACATTTTGAAGAAGGTTTTGGTATACAATAAATGGTTACTAACCGACTTCAAAAATGGGAGGTTGAGCTGATGATGGAAAACATAGAAGGCAACTGAAATTAATCAATAATTATAATTAAAGTTAAATTATACTACGGTACTGGTATGGGGGGTACTATACTGGTAAGCGGACACCGCAGCCTACAGAAGCATGCAACTCCAAAGGCAAGTAACATGGGCGTTGCCGACCCTTGATTTGTTTGAGGACTCGCCGTATTGACAGCTGAAGTAACAAGTTCCCTCGCTCTCAACACAACGTATCCTCGGGAGCTCTGGCGACCTTGCTCACCTCCAGGAACACAACACTAATACAGAGCGAGTAGTAGTGTTATTATGGCTGTGGTCTTCTGCAAGGCGGAGGTACTTCCCCAGTTGGGCTGCTCCAAATTCGAGCCAGATGACATTGAATGAATTGCTGGATAATTGAATTGCTTATGGAGGTTTCTCACTAACTACATTTTTATACTTTCAATTCTCACTTATGTACGCTATCACGATTCAAAGGCTGTTATATCTTGCTCACCTACATAATATTTAATATGTTATAAAATTAGATGTCTTTATTTTCAGTCTGAATCTCCGAGCAAAAGAAAATTACGGGCTCAGTTGGAATCTAAAAATAGGAAAATACGGAAGTTGCAAGACAAAAACCGATATTTAAAAAAAAAGGTTGATACGCTAAAAGAGCTTTTGACCAATTTGGAAGAAAAGTCACTCATTAATAAGGAAGAAAAAATGGTTTTGAGCAAAATTGGTGTGACTGAAAAAGAATTGCTTGTTCGACAAATGAAAAAAAGTGACGATAGCAAACTTCCCAGAACAAAGTACTCTTCAGAGTTAAGATCATTTGCCCTTACTCTGCATTTTTACTCGCCAAAAGCTTATAAGTATGTACGCAAAGTATTTGGGACTTGCTTGCCTCATCCGAGGACTTTGTCGAAATGGTATTCTAACATCAATGGCCAGCCTGGCTTTACAAAAGAAAGCTTATACGCGTTAAAGCTAAGAGCTGAGCAAGAAGATGAAAAAATTTACTGCGCACTTGTTTTCGATGAAATGAAAATTAAGTCTAATCCTAATGGGGCAGAATGGGAACCTCGAACCAAACGATATTATGGATATGTGAACCATGGTTTTGAGAAAGTTTCTGACAGTTCAGAGATAGCAACCGACGCAATAGTAGTTTTGCTTGTAGGCATAAACAAAATATTCAAAGTTCCGATTGGATACTTTTTTGTTAAGGGCACGACTGCTGTACAAAAATCTCGGTTGGTGACTGAAGCTTTATCACTTGTCCATGAAACAGGAGTTGAAGTAAAATCGCTGACATGTGACGGCGTAAAAGCTAATCTTGCTATGGCAGAAGAGCTAGGATGTTGTTTAGACCCTGAAAATTTACAAACAAGTTTTTTGGATCCTTCCACTGGTCAAAACATTGCTTTTTTTGCTGATCCTTGCCACATGATCAAATTAGTCCGAAATGCATTTTCAGATTATCAATATTTCATTGACGAATTTCAACGAGAAATTAAGTTTGATTTCATTCAAAAACTGCACGCGCTGCAAGACGAAGAATTATTTTACTTAGCGAATCGGCTTCGTGCTAACCATATATACTACAAAACAAAAATCATGAATGTCAAACTCGCAGCACAGCTGTTTAGCGCAAGCGTTGCAGAATCGCTATTATTTTGCAAGAATATACTAAAAATGGCCGATTTTCGTGGCGTGGAAGCAACGGCAAACTTCATAAAGTTAATAAATGATCTGTTCGACATCTTGGATTCGCGAACAAGAAGTTATGGCTTCAAAAGAGCTCTTAACGAAGAGAACTACCAAGCAGCTTTCAACCGATTACAAGAGGCTCGACAAGTCCTTTTGCATTTGTTCATCGATGTGGAAAGCAAACGGATTGGAATGGTTCGAAAAAACTTATTGGATTCACCACGGTATACTGGCTTTCTTGGTTTATTGATCTGCATAGAAAGTACTCAAGCTTTATTTCAAGACTTGGTGTTGCAGGGAAAATTGAAATACCTTCCAATGCATAAAATTAGTCAAGACCATATTGAAATACTATTTTCCGTCATCCGGTCTCACGGTGGCTATAATGATAACCCAACTGCACGCCAGTTTGAAGCTATTTATAAAAAATTGCTGATCCATACAGAACTTCAAACAACATCAGCGGGGACAAATTGTATTCCCCTAGAAAAAATTACCATTCTTAACTGCTCCTCAGCGATTGAAAAAATTAATAAAACCGTTATAATACGCGGAGAAGAGGATGAACTAAAATCGGTAGCGATAACTTCACAAACTGAAGACAACATCTTGGACGATATTGAAAGTCAAGTATTCATTTCACCCTTTGGAGAGAAGGTAATTGAATATGTAGCAGGATTCTCGGCCTTCTCTGCGGCAAAAGTCGTGAAATGTGCCACATGTCTAAAAGGAATTTTAGGACCTGCTAATACAGGAAGCCTAATTTACCAAAAATCAAAAGGATACCTTACTTACGCTTCAAAATCGGTGATTGCTTTATGTCATGCCTGCGAGAAAGAAATCCGAAAGAATTTAAGCAATAATAGACGATTAAATTCAAAAGTGACTTCCCAATTTATTGTAACGAATGCACTAAAACATTTTCTGGGAAAAGAACTTTTTGCTGGTATAGACGATCATGCGTATGATAACGGAGTAGTAAACCATAATTTGGAGCTCGCAAACCTAATTATGGAAAAATATACAAATGTTCGTCTATCCTACATTTCAAAAAAAGTAGACCCTCAGAAATGTATTCGTCACGTGTACAATAAACTTATTCATTTTAAAAATCAATAAAAATACTAATTATTAAAAAAAAATCGCCTTAAAAAAACTAATAAGCCAAAAATATTTCGTTCATGTACCTAGTAATTGCGTGAGGTGTTAAATAAATGTGTGGTAATTCTTATTAAATTAACAATTGTTTTATTGCTTCCCCTTTGTTCATTCATATGTTTAAGTAACTTTATATGTATGTGGTGACAGGTGACCCTTATTATAATACAAGTTCATATATATACATAGGTAAACAAATATCAATCTACTTTAATATCTTTTTCACGCCACTGCTCGGAAATGTGGCAAAAGATGGTCAAAATTCAGGCTTCAAAGCTGGGGTGGGGTTAGTTGGACATCGCACAAACACTATGAGTTCAAACTGTCTATCTTCAATGTACAGAATTTCCGCTTTCTCAATTTTATAATAAAATAGTATAAGACAATTCAGTTCACTCATCAAACTGATTTCACTCATTCTTCAGATGTGTCCCATGACTAGCTTGTTCGTACGTATGCTGCATAGTTACGTCAAAACTCTGTCTGTGTGCGTGTAGTTTTTGATGTGTTGAATTTATTTGCAGTGTGCGTTTGTCGCAATAGTAAAATTTGTATCTGTTGAGTTACTTATCTTTTGGTGGTGTGCTGTACGTGTTTACCTCGCCCCCCGCTAAAAGTGACGAAAAAAATTTTCGAAGAGTTTACGTTATGACATCTCCAGTGGGCTTAATACTCAAAGGTCGAACGTAATATAGGCTGATCTATTACTATGCCAATTTTCATTAAGTCATTATTATAATCCTCAAAAACGAAAAAGATATATGTACATATGTATAAGGCATTAAATATCGGATTATTCTCAATACCGGTACTGAAATGTGATATTAGACCACAATACCGGAATTTCGGGACTTCAATATTAATACCTATCGAAAATGTATATACACGATGATTCTTAATCCGTGATCAGGAGTCGAAAAATATTGATAAATAGCCAAAACGGATTTCAATGGATGAGGTCTCATGCAATTAAATCACTGTTTAGTTACTTCAATTAAATGATAATGTAAACACTAATATCCACTGAATGTTTGGTCACCCTACATTTCTTGAAGTTAAGTAGATACGTCAAACACACATACGTCAAATTTTTGCAAAATACCGTTAGGGTGACGATGATTTTGAATTATAAAGTGATTCCTTGTTCAGGTTTATTCAGAAAAAGAAAGAACGTTGTAGTTGGTAGTGACCCTGCCTACGAAGCAAGAGGTCCTGGGTTCGAATCCCGGTAAGGGCAAACATTTATGTGATGAGCATGAATATTTGTTTCTGAGTCATGGATATTTTCTATGTATTTAAGTATTTATATCTATTATATATATCGTCCTCTAGTACCCATAACACAAGCCTTACTGAGCTTACTATGGGACTAGGTCGATTTGTGTAAGATTGTCAACTTATATTTATTTATTTATTTATTTATTTATATTTATTAGGTAACTTCGAGTTAATCGTGTTTGGTATCATTTACAGAATTAGAAAAATTGACTCCTGGGGCTCGTTTCACGAAGCTACAAGTAACGAATTACAAGCGGAAGTCTCTTTTCAATACCTTTTGATAGAAAGAGACTGCCGCTTGTAATATGTAACTTGTCTTGATCACGAATTAAGAATCATCGTGTGTATTCCTCGTTTAATAGTATAATAGGATAAGATAGGATAATAATTTGTTATTTTACGTATTCGCAAATTTTGGTTCGTGTACTTCGTCTGCATTACTTGAATTTACATTATTGGAAGTTTTGCAGCTTTTTTAGTTTGTTCGTCAAAAAGTACAGTCGCCATCAGATATATTTGAGTGCTCACAAATATCTGAACACGTCTCTTATGCCTCGACAGTAAAATAAAAAAACTCATCTCCAAAAGCAAAACCAACCTTCTTACTTAAAAAAAAGTATTGAGCTGTTTGCGAACACTGCTTTTATCTGTTCAGGGAGCGATGGTGTATTTGGAAACTGTCTATACAATAGAAACAGCGCGTATGTGATACGGCATGTGAAACCCAAATACACCTTCCCTCCCTGAACCTGTTGTAGTAAGAGTAAATGAATAACATTTCTTTTTTACATTTATTTAAAAAACCAAAAGTTTAAGAAAGTTTTATGTCAACTAACGTTTTTATAATGGGTTAACAACCCGAAAAACTACGTTTTTGTGAAAAAAATAACAAACTTACCAGTAAAAAAGACGAGGTATTTATTATTACCTAAATTCCCTATTTACGAGCACGGTGTTCTACGTTCATTCATAAAAGTTGACCGTTTTAGCGGAAGCCTATTTTACCTTCGAACATTTCAAATTATGCTCCTACCACTATCATCATTAGAGCGTAAAAGTGATTATTCTTCGGTAGAAAAAGAATGGAGCACAGACATTACAAATAAAATTATTCAAATAAATGTAAATACTTAACTTGATTATGCGTTCCTTTTTTTACAATTGCATGAAGTTATTATATTTTTTATTAAAAACCAGTTTCCGCCTCCATGGACCCGGGATAAAAACTATCCTTTATTTTAATCTCGGCTTCTCTTAAAACCCAGCATACAATACAAAATGGCATTGGAATTGTGTTGTGTCGGAAATAGAGTTGGCATTCGTTTGTTTTAAAAATTGCCCGAAACTAAACAAATTCAGCTCTATTCCAGTTGAATCGGTATAATTTATGGGCCTTAGGAGGTTAAACTATCTTCGTGCAAAATTTCATCTAAATCGGTTGAGCCGTGATCGAGTTACAAACATTCAAACATCTATATATAGAAACATCCAAAATTTTGCATTTATAATATTAGTAGGTTTAAAAAGTAATTCGATATTGGTCCTTTTCAGTTCCGGTATTAGACTAGTGGAAAAATCGGTCCGGGATTCCGGTATTTCGGGATTCCAAGATGGCGGTTTGTATTCCCTATATGAACGTTAAAAAAAATAATTAAATACGTACATCAGTTTTCTCCGGGCCATTTCGATAGTTAGCTGCACTTTTATATGTTACTACCATAAAACTACGGTTACGGTTAATTTTTCCGGTACCGTAAACGGTTTCATAAAAGATGTAAAGGTGCGAATTCGACCCGCATAAGAACAAAAAAAACTGTTTTGGAGTAATACCTGTTTGGAACCGGTATTATAAGGTATCACTAGGCAATAAATACCGGTAACCAATATTTCTAACTGGTGGCGGGGGCACCGTTGTGTTGTCGCTGCGCGGCTAAACCTTACAATATAACAGTGCCGTACCCAATTAATGGAATACCGGTCTCGTATCTGCCTAGCCACCGGTCGTAACTGACATCAGTCCCTGCACCGAAGAATGCCTACGAGTATATAATTCTACCCTCACAACATTTTATAAAGAAGACTACTTGTGACTTAGGCCGGTTCCCAATTATCAATCCACTGATAGTTTTCCTTACCGACATTTGACACATTTTAATAATCTGTCAAAATGCTTGCAAGGAAAACTATCCGTGGACTGATTATTGGGAACAGGCATTAGTTAATTGACATGTCCGGTAATCTAATCTCCGGTAGTAGAACACTTGAACAGTCGATTCATATATAGGTTGCAGTAGTTAGTTATTTTACTGTCAACTGTGTAGTCGACTAAAGCAAACGTTTTAAATTTAACAAGTTCACTCCAAATGCACAATTGAAAGAAAGAAAGAAAAAAAACATTTATTTGTCTGTTATATCTTGTCAAAACGCAAGCATCGTCTACTACGTTGTAGCTCATGGCAAGTAAATTTAGTGTCTACAAGAAAATTGCGCTACATGGTCATTGTTTTTGGCACAAGTTCTCACAATTTAACGAGTCAAAAATCCATAGGTATGTCAAATTTAATAATACTGTATTACAATATTCCAATATACTTGAAAACTACTAAATATTTTTCTTCGTAACATATATAGATGTGTTGATTGCACTAAAATGTCTTGTTACGTCTCTGAAAACCTATAGATAATTGTATATTAGCGGCACGTATTTCAATCTGATTTCAATTGCGTAATAACGGAAGGTAACATAATTAGAAGTGCATTCTGGGGGGAAATAATAAAATTAATCAGTTTTCTATTTTATATTATTAAATATTCTGACTATTTTAAAGTTTCAAACAACTTGCGCAAAGCGGGAATTGGGAATTTGACAAGTGACAAGATAGCTTGCGTTTCGCTTCCAGTATACTTAATTCACCATAGAAAAATATTACTTGCTCACAAATAACTGTATTTACTAAACAATTGGTTGATAACAGAATGCGTTCTGTAATCGGAATATCAAATTAAATTGATAGCTTAGTTTGATATTTCTAACAATGCTGAAGTCCAATTTATTATTGGTTACGTATAGTAGAAACAAAACGCTTTTTTGATCGTTGCCCTTTCACGGCCCGGACGAACCGAACAATCGCGAAGTGAAAACGAACTTAGTTCGAATCGAATATCTTTCTCTCTGTTGCTCGAAGAAGCAAGTGCAACAAAGAGAGGGTTACACGAACGAAAGTCGTTTTCGTTTCGCGGTAGGCCCCTGAGGAGGGTCTTCCGCGAAACGAAAACGAACTTCGTTCTTATATCTCCGTCTTTGTCGGTCGAACTAGCAGGTGCGACAGAGAGAGAGATTCTCGAACGAAGTTCGTTTTCACTTCGCGATAGCCCCTCTGCTTAACGTGTGGAGTGAACGCGAAGTTAGCAACAAAGTTCGACTCGATCCGATCTATCTATTCTGGTTTTTTTTTTTGGCGGGAACGTTGAAAGTGATAGGCGCGCTTGATAAAATATTTTATTGTAAATTAATTTTAGGTGTTAATTTGTACATATTTAGTCTTAATTTTAATTTTAATTCATAGTTGATTTGGTTATCGGTTTGGTGCGCTTCCCCAGTCATGGGGAAGCGTACGGGAAAGCGTTCTCGGTTGGAGGGCTTGGAGCCGGAGCCAGATCTTCAATCTGAAAGTAGTTCTGATGCGGATACAGGTGCGCCCTCGGAGCGCATACCTGCAAAAAAGAAGACTAAAGAAGATGACAAAGAGAAGTATACTCCTTTCAGGGCCAAAAGTTATTACAGGTTGTACGACGAAAATTCAGCTAAGAAAGAATTTATTGTTTTTCTGAATCACAGAGAGGATGACCACAAATTTTCTGACAAAGATAGACTTGCTTTGTCCAATGCAATCCGAAAGCATCGCGTGTCGGGCGTGATGCATCTAAGAACAATTAATGCATACAAAGTTGGGATTATGTTCGATCTCCCAAATCACGCCAATGTCTTCCTAAAAAATGAAAAATTATTAAATGAAATTCACATGAATGCTTCAATCCCAGCATCTGAGACCGAGGTTACGGGTGTTCTCACTTCAGTGCCGATTGATTATTCGAACCAGAAGATTTTCCAATTAATAGCTTCCAGTAAAAAGGTGATAAGCGTAAGACGGTTTATGCGGCGGGTAAAAGACACGCTGGGTATCGTCTCAATGGTTCCAACTCAGACGGTTGCCGTGACTTTTGCCTCTGTACAGTTGCCTGAATATGTAACACTTGACCATTGGAGGCACGAAGTAGGGATCTATATTCCTCCAGTAAAGCAATGCCTTCGTTGCATGAAATTTGGTCATATAGCAAAGTATTGTAAAAATAATGAAGTATGTTCAATTTGTGCTGAACCTCATAATTTCAAAAATTGTAATAAGGTTAAAACACAATGCGCAAACTGTGGTGGGGATCACGTGGCTATATCTGCTGCATGTCCAATTAAAAAACAGAAAATTGAGGAAAATAAGTTAAAATCACGTAGTGCTAAATATTCCGATTTGTTTTGTGACGTTGCATTTCCGCAGCTCGGCTCAAAATATATTGACACCCATCTAAGTAATCTGACCAAATCTGACAGATTTATGAATCTACTTGTGGAAGCTATAGTTAAAATTTGTGCTGATAAAGAAACGCCAATAAATTCTAACAATATAAAAGAAACACTTAAAAACACTTTCAGGAAACAACCTTAATTTTTTTCTTTATGGACATATTGAACATAGTGCAGTGGAATGCTCAGAGTATAATAAGCAATAGGCTAATCTTTACTAGATTCTTATATGAAAATAACATTCACATAGCAATAATTTCTGAAACCTGGTTAAAACAACATCAAAAATTTTCAATTAAAGGATACAATGTCATTAGAAATGACTGTGGTAATAAACATAATGGTGTAGCAATACTTATTCATAACAATATAGTATATTCTAATATTAAAACTTATTTTGACAATGCTCTACAAAATATCTGTGTACAAATAATTATAAACAACAAGCAGTTGAGTGTAGTAAGTTTTTATAGTCCATCAAATTCTGATCCCCCATTTAATAAAAGTAAATTTGATGCTTTGATAAAATCTATTCCGCAGCCAATGCTTTTTGGAGGCGATCTAAATGCTCATCATATGTCATGGGGCTGTGTTGATACATTGCCTAGAGGTAGAGATGTCTTAGATATTATTGATGGCAATGACTTGGTTCTTTTAAATAATGGTCAAACTACTACAACTGGTTCTTCTTCTTGGCGTCCTAATGCTCTGGATTTAACTTTCGTTTCTCCATCATTGGCACTTTCATGTGATTGGTCTGTTATGGATTGTCCTCTTGGCAGCAGTTATCATTTGCCTGTAATGATAAAAATGATAGTTGGTAATGAAAATAGCTCACAAAGTAATCCAATATGTAATAATGTACATTTGCCCATTCACCCAAATTACAAACAGGTGAATTGGAAAATGTACAGGCAATCAGTTGATTTTTGTTTGGCTAATATTGATTTTGAAAATATGTCTTCGATAGATGCGCTCAATCTGTTTTGTAATATTTTGCGATCTACTGCTGTAGAGTCCATCCCTAGACATAGGTCTTTGAATAGTTCTAATCCGTGTACACCAAAATCTTTGAAATTTCCCCGGCTGCCTTGGTGGAATCAAAAGTGTTCAGAAGCTGTACTTAATTCAAAACATGCTTATATAAAATTTAAAAGTGAACCTAGTGAAGAGAATTATATAGAATTTAAAAGACTTCGAGCCCTTAAAAAGCTTGTTCTTAAGACTGAACGGCGTAATAGTTGGATAAATCTGTGTAACTCATTTAACCGGTGCACTCCTTTGACATTAATATGGAATTACATGCGGAAATTTAATAAAACATTCATTTCAAAACACGCTAGTAATAATAGTTGGATATCAGATTTTCTTAAGAAATACACTCCTGATTTTGTGCTTAATGAGTCTTTAAATTATGTTCACACAGAAAATGATAATGATAAGTATCTTACTGAACCGTTTTCTTTGCAAGAGCTTAAATCTGCCCTATTTTCAAGAAGAGATACATCCTTTGGTCTTGATGGAATACCATATATTTTACTGAAAAATTTAAGTTCACAAAATCTAAAGACCTTATTAAACATATTAAATCAGCTGTGGGAAGAAAACTTAATTCCTGATGATTGGAAAACAGATTGCTTGGTCCCAATTTTAAAGCCTGATAAAGATAAATTGTTACCCGACTCATATCGACCTATAGCACTCACATCTTGTGTAGGAAAGGTTTTTGAACAGCTTCTAAAGCAACGGTTGGAATTTTTTGTCGAACAAAATGGTCTGTTACCCTGCAATCAGTTTGGTTTTCGTAAAGGTCGGTCTTCTCGTGAGAGTATTTGTCAGTTGCAACTTGATGCACTTAACAGAGGGGCTACCGGGAAGTGAAAACGAACTTCGTTCGAGTATCTCCCTCCCTGTCGCTCAAACTAGCAAGTGCAACAGAGACGGAGATACACGAACGAAATTCGTTTTCGTTTCGCGGTAGGGCCTCAGCATATATAATAATCAGTATCTTCTTTCGGTATTCTTTGACATTGCAGGTGCATTTAACAGTGTCAATATTTCCGTTTTATGTAGAGAGCTGTCAATGATAGGGTTACCTGGCAAAATAATAAATTTCTTACAAATGTTTTTAACAAACAGGAAGGTTTTTGTTAAATTTAACAATCACTTATATGGCCCAAGATTATCTTCTTTAGGGGTTTGTCAAGGAGGTATCTTATCCCCTTTAATTTTTATTTTGTACATTAGGAGACTAAATCTTATTCTAGGAACAAAGGTTAAAAATCTGCAGTATGCAGATGATTTGGTTGTTTATGTGTCAGGATCTGATTTAAATCAATTAGCTTTGACTATTAATGAGGCATTAATCAACTTACATAAATACTTTGCTTATCTGAACTTAGATGTAAATTCGACTAAAACCAAAGTTTTTATTTTTGGTCGCAAAAGCATGTGTTTGCCCACAGTTTTGTACAATGACATATCACTGCCTATTTCATATGATCTAATAAAGTTTTTAGGTGTTATATTTACTTCAAAACTTTCCTGGATAAAATATGCTGACAGTATTATAACCAAAGCTAACAAAGCATACAATGTGTTAAAATCGCTGTGCGCCACTTCATGACCCGTGACGGTGCAGACCCCAAAATTTTGTTAATCTTGTATAAGTCTCTAGTTCGAAGTCATTTTGAATATGGTTTTCTATGTTTTGCTGGAGATGATAAAATTGTAAATTCATTAGATAAAATACAAAACAAATGTATGCGGACAATACTGGGTGCATTTAAAACTAGTCCTATCGCTGCTATGCAAATTGAATCGAATCTTCCTCCTATTCATATTAGATTTCGTTATTTAAAAGAAAGATTTATTTTAAAGTTATACAGCTTGCCTAAGAACGATCTTCTTCACAACTTGATTTCTTTCCAATCATCGCCTTTTCAAAGGCGCATGTATGTTCTTCAGGATTTTACTTCTTTCTTTCACTCTTTGCAGGAGTTAAATATACATCTTGATAATGACCTTCTTCCCTGTTACACAGGCTCTTTTAAGAGTAAATATCCCGATATAAAAATTGTAATAGATTCAAAGCTAACTTCCAAAGAGGAGGCTTATTTATTGTTGTCAGAATGGTCTAATTGTAAATTTATTTATACGGATGGTGCCAAAAATAATAATGCTGTTTCCTTTGCAATTTATCAACCTGAAATTAATAAAGGTATTGGGTTTAATATCAATAAAAATGCAAGTATCTTTACTGCTGAAGCAACTGCCATCTTATTTGCTTTGAAACATGTTAAAGAACATAATCAATATAGTAAAGAATGGGTCATAGTAAGCGATAGTATGAGTGTATTAATAAGTTTATCGAGTAACAAAATGAATGCTAGCACTTGCTATCTAATTTTTTCCATTAAAGAATTATGGTTAGAACTATCTTTAATTGGTATTAAAATAGATTTTGTATGGGTTCCGTCTCATAAAGGAGTTTCTGGTAATGAAAACGCCGACTACCTAGCTAGAACTATTGCTAATGCATCTGACTTGTCCCTGGTTCCCGACAGCAGGGACTTAGCTGTGACCTTGCCATATTCTGATATTATAAGTAATCTAAAACAGCGTATGACTGTTCTTTGGGGAAGACATTGGTATCATTTTACAGAAGTTGAGAATAAGGCTCATTTGTATGCTTTGTTAGATAACCAAGTTAATAGTAAGCCTTGGTTTTGTAAGTTTAAAACTTACATGCATCATAGGTTTTACACCATAATTACTCGTATGCGCATTGGTCATTGTCGTTTAAATTTTCATCTCCATCGTAAAAACTTTGTCTCTTCCCCTTATTGCGATCATTGTCAAAAGCAAGAGGTTCAGTCTATAGATCACATTCTGTTTAGTTGCTCATCCTTTGGCATTCAGCGCCTAGTGCTGATGGATGAGTTGCTTGAGATTTATGGAGCTTCTAATCGAATCCCGCTCTCAGTAACTGATTTGTTGAAGGAGTCGTCTACTTATTTACCTTTGTTTAATTTTGTACATAATACAGTGTATATGCTGTAAATATGATGCTAAATTTAAAACTTGCTTAAAATTGTATATATTTTTATTGAAGCATTGTACCTATATTTTGTTGGTCAAATGACTTTTTGGAATGTCTGGATGAGGTGTAAGCTTTTTTGAAGAGCTGAATATTGGATTTGACGTTTTTATTGGAACATACTCAAGACTTTATTACTGGATTTGACTTCATGAATTGGATTGGAATAACTGAAGACTTATTTTTTGGATTTGACACATATGTTGATAATACTGATGACTTAATATCTAGATTTGTTCATATGAATTGGAAATAACTGAAGACATATTTATTGGACTAGAGACTTCTGATTTGAAACTACTGAAGACGTTATTACTGGATTCGATCAAATGAAATTATACTTACTGAAGACTAGGCAGTATGGCCCATGGTCTTAGCCTGTCCGAATGGACGAATTTAAAAAAAAAAAAAACTATCTATTCTGTCATTAGTGTCAAGTCCATGTCAAGTCTATCTTGCTTACCCTGTGTTATCGGAAATTGCTCAATCATTATTCCATTAAAATACAATTTCTGCAGTGAACTGGCCGTCTGGACGCTGAGCTAACAAAGAGATTGAACTTACGATTGCTAGTGATTCACTTTGATTAATTGACTCGCCTTTTTGTAGAGAAGGATGACTATCGGTGAGTTATTTATTTACTCGGTACTTGTTTCCTTTCGAATATCCACTTTATTCAAAATAGCTACTACCTACTAGACACAATATTAAGTATATTTCCTTACTAAACTACAGGACTAATGCTTCTTACTACACTGTAATATTTCTTATGGTAAGTGGTACAAAACAGCATAATGATGTTTCATCTTGCACAACAAACATTACCTATGTAGGTGACTATATGCTTAGTAACTTGGCAGATTATGTAAACTATCATAGTGCCAGTAGTCTTGCGAAACTCCCTACAACTTTCAATAAACTAAACTAATGATAGGAAATGCTGTTGTTGGAATCATTAGTTGGTAAGTGAAAGAAAATAAATATGCAAAATAATCAGCCCTGACTGAGTTTGGTATGTCAATAATGATCATCAAATTGTACTCAGGTAAACAGGTTAGGAGAACCTTGAAATGTGAATATTGAGTAAGCTATTTTTATTTACTCATCATTTCCTCATGCCGTTGGTTTTTAAAAACGTACTTAGTTAGTTCTTCAAAGTTTATTAGTTCACATTTTATTTTGTGTCTTACGCAGCTTACACATTATAACTTGATAATTGGATAAACAACTTTTTAAAGTGTTTACAATCTAAAATAAAATCTGAAATGAACTTTAACCTGTTGATGTACGCTGTCTAATTGCAATGTCATTGTAGACAAAATACCTGTTCCAGGTAGACAGTGACTTATTACATGAAAAACTCTTCATTGGCTATGAACCTGAGGGTAATTATCTCCATGGTGGTAAAACGCCTATATGCAGGTTGTAAAGTTGGTTTCTAAAACTATTAAATATAGATATGAGATATAAGGGGTCCCTACAAATTCAAGTTTTCAATTTGGGTAGTCAGATGAAAATTGCTTCCACACAAAGTAGTGCCTACAGCAATACTTGGTATTTGGCTAGCAAGTGGATGCAACTGGGATTACACTAGCATGGGAAGAAGAAAAAGATATGTAAGTATTTAATTTTCTCTTTTGTCATTGTTACAGGAGTGATATCGAATTCAAAACCCAAGCCGGTTAGCATTGAAGAGGTCTGTATTTGTTTTATTCACACTCCACAAATAGTACCTACATTCATGATTATTTTTAAGAACAGTATTTTCACTGAATTTATTTCATACTAGCTTCTGCCCGCGACTCCGTCCATGTAGAACTTGTTTATATTGTAGCTGCATACAGACTTTCACCCCCATTTCGCCTCCTAAGGGGATGATTTCTGGGATAAAAACTATCATATTATCCCTTCGCGGAACTCAAACTATGTCTAATACGAAATTTCCTCTAAATCGTTTTAGCTGTGTAAGCTATGGATTCTATACTCACTAAATCAATTGTTTTACTGGATGAATGACTTAAACAAGTGGTTATTGTCTATCCGAAACCCTGCCTGTTTTCATACCCATAAAAGAGTTATTAATCAACTTACAGGATAAAAATTTGAAATCAAATATTTTTAGATTGAGCATGATGACCATGAAGACAAATATAATCCATTATGAATGTAGACCTACTACCAAACTTCAGTATATAAATTATAACTCTATATTAATTAAACTCAAGTTTTATAAATTGTGTTTGAGCACATCTTGGGTAGTGATAGTGACTAGACTAAACTGGTTGTTACGAGTAAAAGATGATTAAAGCCCATAAGATTTCATCAAAATATAATTCTATTTCATTATACATAACTCTTTGAGGGCAGTCTATGTCCAGCGGTGGACGTCTTTTGGCTGATATGATGATACATATTTATTTTATTACACTATCACATTCTTCACAGGTAGTCCAAAAAGCGAGGGACACATTCTCCCGCGGCGTGACCAAACCGCTAGCATGGCGCAAGCAGCAGCTCAATAACCTCATGTGCATGTACGAGGAGAACTACAGCGCGATGGTGGACGCGCTCAACAAGGATCTGCGCCGCTCCAAGATGGAGGCGGTACTGCTGGAGATAGACTACCTCATCAATGACCTGAAGAGTGTGCTGGACCAAATCGACGGCTGGGCCAAGCCGGAGCATGTAAGTAGCTAGCTAATTGTATAAGGGTAACAGTTTTGTGGCCGGTTGCCATGGTGAAATACAGCATGATGGTGGAGGCGCTCCAAGATGGATGACCTTACTGAGTACTTTGAGTACTCAGTAAGTGACCTTATGGAGTACTTTGAGTACTTTCAGAAAGATACCGAGTGCATTAACATTCCTTTTAATTAAGTAATATATAATGCGGACTAACAATGTCAATGCTCCTTTACTACGTCAGCGCCGTATTGATTGATAGTTAATTCATAATCAGCGGCCTGGTTGAAAGCTAGCTTACCTCTCTGACATTCCGTTCGTGGACGTTATTGCAGCGACATAAGGTGCATTAGCAGTCAGTGTTCGAGTCCTGCTGTATGTACATCAGACCGCGTACCATGGTCGGCCTTATCACACGATAAGTGACAAGATAGAGCGTCCGTCACTGGCTGACACCGTTCTATAGAACGAGACGACTATCCTGTGATAAGGCCGAGGTGATACGGTGTCTGATTAATGTACCTACTTACATTGTGATTTATAAGCGAACAAAGTCAAGGGCAATATAAATAAATCTCGTTAGTGTAAACATTTTCAATATTTTTGTACATACTTGTTACATGAACATGACAGCAGCTCGTTAGCACTGAAACTTGTTTCTTGTTAAACATTAAAAACATTGCACTCGGATGAGCAATGTTTTGAGTCATCATTTTTAGGGTTCCATAGTCAACAAGGGACCCTTATAGTTTCGCCATGTCCGTCTGTCCGTCCGTCCGTCCGTCCGTCTTCAGATTAGCTCAGTAACCATTACTACTAGAAAACTGTAATTAGGCATGGATATATAAATCAATCGGGTCTATATCTGTTGGTCTAAAAATTTTTGCCCGATAATTTTTCCGGCACATATTTTTTGGTCTAATAATCTTCGGTCGATTGTTTTTTATGTCGAAAATTGTTTGGCCGAAATTGTTTTGCATATATTTTTTTGGTCGAATATATTTTAGGCATAATATTGGTATTCCGAATATTGGTGTCACTAATAATCGCATCCAAACTGTCGCATTTATTAAATTGGGATACCCATGTTATACCAAAAAGTGTTTGACAAATTATCACTTTTCAAAGACGATTTTGCATTTTGTGTAGAGGTCGCAATTCTAACCTAACCGCCAGCGTGTCGACGTCACCCGGCTTAGCGGGGTGCCTATTTCCGCTCTACGGGACACAAGCTAACCCTAACCTAACCTACCAAATAATACGATTCCTGCGATTGCTTGTTTTTTTACTGCTGGGGGCTTCGTCCTCCCAGGCCCCCCATTTTTGGCTGCCCTAACTTAATTTAACACCCTTGCCTACCGACCTAACTAACCTAGTTTTAAAACAGTTTAGGACTTAGGTGATGTGATTGTAGCCATTGTTTGTTTTGGTTTTAGGAGGTTTTATGTTAGGCTAAAAATAATTCTACCTAACAATATTATACTTTTATCCTTTTAGTCATTTAAAACTATACTAAACAATTTTAGGTCAAACATATTTTAGGACAAAAAATATGTATGCAAAAAAATCTTCATGCTAAAGAATAAGTATGCCATTAAATATACTAAACATTTTCGGCCAAACAAATTTAGAACATAAAATTTTTGACCAAGCGAAGGGCACCCAAATCAATCACGCCGACAAAACAGTACAATAAAATCTTTAATTTTATTTTTCCGTTAAACCCATAGTGTGGGGTATCGTTGGATAGCTTGTTCAAAAATATTATGGGTTTCTACAAACGATTTTTCAAACTAGTGACTCGTTTGCGTGATAATGGGCTTTAAAGCCCAAATTTTTGTTCGAATCATGTGTTTTTTTAATAAAATATTGTCCAGCGATTGATCCTAGTCTCACCTGATGGTAAACAACGAAAGAGTAAGATGAACCTCAGTGGTTCAGTAATAGCCTATTCAGTCTTGTTTTGAATTTGCAATGCAATGAATGCTTTGCAATAAGGAATGCATAATGTCAAATGACAATGCCACCATTTTATTTTAACTATCCTACGCGTTACACGCCCCATTGCTATAAAGTTCAAGTTCGCTTGTTATATGAAGCCCGGTTGTCGCATGTATATACCAACGACTTCATAAAAAGAAGTTAATTGATGCCGTCTCAATATAGCCTATTGTGATCCAAATGTACGCGGAAAATTGAAACCTACATCTTTTACTGCCACACACATTATGTGTCATTGTATTGTATTTTTGTCTCTGTGTGTCTTTTGTGTAGTGAATAAATGTCTTCTTTCTTTCTTTTTCATACATTATGAAGAGATTCAAAGCGGTTTCAGTTTCGTTGACTATTATTCTCAGGACCAAAAATACACCAATTTGGCGTCATAAAAAAATATATTTATATAGGTATGTATATAAGGGGACAATCTTACACAAATCGATCTAGTCCCAAACTAAGCAAAGCTTCTACTATGGGTACCCAACGACGATAAAAATACTTCTATAGATAAATAAATACATAGAAAACATCCATGACTCAGGAACAAATATTCGTGCCTGTCACACAAATAAATGCCCTTACCGGGAGTCGAACCTTCGGACCTTTCGGACCTCTTGCTTTGTAGACAGGGTCACTACCGACTAGGCTAAAGCGGTCGTATAAGGATTAACCAACCCTCAGAGAACTTTATTTCTTCGTAATAAGGCGTAAAGAGGCGACCGGTAAGCCTAGTGGGTAGGGGCGCTGCCTACGAAGCTGAAGGTCCTGGTTTCAAATCCCGGTCAGGGC
This sequence comes from Epinotia demarniana, assembly GCA_945867215.1. Classification (NCBI taxonomy): domain Eukaryota; kingdom Metazoa; phylum Arthropoda; class Insecta; order Lepidoptera; family Tortricidae; genus Epinotia; species Epinotia demarniana. The sequence continues at coordinate 6,659,726 of OX244276.1, read as the reverse complement.
AAATATTTGTGTGATGAGTCTAATAAATATTCGTCATCTACCCACCATTGAGCTTACGGTTCGACTTGTGTAAGATGGTCATATTTATTTATTATTATTATTTAAAGAGTTTACATATCTTTGACATCGACAGTTCGAGTCTTACAATGGGTAGGTATCCGGCCAAGTATAGGTATTTGTTTTGCTTGCAACGATGTAAACAAACCGGTTTAAATGGTGGCCTATATCCTATATATTATTATGTAGAGAGTTACTATGATTTATCGTTCACCTAATCAATCAGTTCCGGAGTTGCTTAGTAGATATCAATGTAATCGATAAGACTACATCACTAAATATGAACGTGGAAATATTACCGTTGTCATGCATGGTAAACGTCGCTCATAAAGCGCTTGTTATATGATTAAACTTTAATCTCTGATATGATAATATAACATATTTGTTTATCTCTTAATTGTGGCAAATTAATAGTAGATTGTATGAGAAGGGTCAAAAATAAGCCATATTACCACGAGATGGTTATTTTCCCGAGCGAAGTGAGAAAATAATGTTCGAGGTGTAATATGGCTTGTGGACAAGAGTTATACACTCTAGTTTTCATTTCGACTGCGAGAAAATAGTAAAAACAACATTAACCACAAAAATTATCCATCCAAATCCTAATATATGACACACTTTTCGAGCATGAGAAGTGACAAATATTTATACGTGGTATCACGAAGCGCCGCCGGTTACATCAACATTCAGACACCACTGTTTCCTTTCCAGGCCGGTAAACATTAACGTCACAGTAAAAGGAACGACGGAATGTCATTGTAATGAAATCATTCGAAGTTCGGTTCCAAAGTCCAAATTACAATCAAAAGATTATTCACTTACACTTAGTTATCATTCTGAATGTATGCATTCGCCATGAAAAAGAATAGGTACTTGTACTCGATAGCCAACGCAATGATTAAACAACAGCGATAGACCATAAAATACTTGACAAGCCATTATATTCTAATAATTTTAGACTACTAGAATAAAATGGCAGTAAGTAAGTAGTAATTGTAGACCAGAGCTAAGCGAGGAAAAAAAACACCAATAACATTGTTAGCCTTGCACACCTCTGCTCCCTCACACAGCTCTTGGCACCGATTTTTGACTTTCAAGCGCTCGAAAATGAAATAATAGTTATTTACGATACAAGTGCCGAAATTAGGAAATTCGCAGCGAGTGGTGATAAATTAAAACACGACCGAAGGGAGTGTTTTAAATCGACACGAGTTGCGAATTACCTATTCGCACGTGTATCGTACAACGTTTTACTGTACATATGGCTCTTTAAAGTTTCGACATATGCACGAAAAGTGCTCTTTTCCGCACTAGTGCGGGAAAGTAGCACCATATGTACTGTAAAAGTAAATACCTACGTTTGTATTGTCAAAATGGCCGGCACTTACTTTCTACCAATAGAATTGAATACGACTGGTCAATACCACTCGTTTTTAAATTTTCTATCTCTTTTTCAATATAGGATTTCATAATATTAAATGTTTATGAAGCAGAAACGTCCGCTAACGAAATTCCAAATTTCGATCATAGTGGAAAATGGAATGGAGTATGTTCCGCTCGTGGCGAATAATTTTTAAATTTTCCACTATGATCGAAATTTAGCATTTCATATTTTTCGTCAGTTTTCGATTGAAAGAGTCGAGCGCTCGAAAGTCAAAAATCGGTCCTCTGGTATACCCTTAGGTAAGGAAACCTTTTCAGTCTTGAATCTAATGTCGACCCAATCCCACAGCCGCCGAAAGGCTTGGTCAACATGCTGGACGAGGTTGTGATCTACAACGACCCGTACGGCGTGGCGCTCATCATCGGCGCGTGGAACTACCCGCTGCAGCTGCTGCTCCTGCCCATGGCCGGCGCCATCGCCGCCGGGAACGCCGTCATTGTTAAGCCGAGCGAGCTCTCCGTCGCCTGCGCCGAGTTCGTGGCCAAGACACTGCCTAAATACTTGGATAATGTGAGTGACTTTCAATACTATGGTGTCGAATCTAGTCCATAGGTAGCTAGCACGTTTATGAGATAGGAGGGATTCTTCCGTAATGCTAAGATGAGACCAGAAGTATTTCAAGCAAGCGTACGACCCGCCCGATAGCAAGCGGATGTCAGTTTCTTTCAATACCATGATGTCTTCCAAATGAGATCTAGTTTCCGCTTTGGACCGAAAGGTTAGGTGACGTCAGGTAGTCATCATCATCACCATCATCATCATATCAGCCGAAAGACGTCCACTGCTGGACATAGGTCTCCCCCAAAGAGTGCCAAAGTGACCGGTCCTGCGCCACCTGCATCCAGCGGACTCCCGCAACCTTTACCAGGCGCGGCGTGGGCCCCCCACAAGGTGGACTACCTTGTGGGGGGCCCACGCCGCGCCTTCCGGTACGTGGTCGCCACTCGAGAACCTTTTCGCCCCAACGGCCATCGGTCCTACGTCCTGCGTCAGGTAGTATTTTTGTTAATAAGGGTGCGGATCGAATGTACACATACTGGTCGTCAACACAGTGCCTCCTCGGCGAGAAAAACAGTAGCCTAATCCAAATGTGATCTCGTTTAGGCTCGGGATCAGAAAGTTAGGTAGCTGTCAAGATATATAATGTACATGGCGAACTTATCCTTTTGAGGAATCTCTTCCAGTAAATTAAATTAAATACTACCACCACGATAAGAGAGAAACATCTTACTTCATTAGAAATGTGTAATGTCTATTAGACAGGTCACAACTACGTACAAAAAGGGGGTTTATTTACTTAAGTTGTTTATCTATACCTACCGCTCGCCCGATACCAAGCGGACACTTAGGGCGGGTTGCACCGACTTACGATTACAGACCGATCTACGTTAAATATGGCGCTGACAGCTGTCAGTCCATAGAAACTTGTCAAACGTTCCATACATTCAGATTTTAACGAACACCGCTTACGATTACAGACGGTTTGGTGCAACTCACCCTTAGAGAATACGGGCGCTTGCAACACGAAATCGAGACGAAGCAGTTATTACAAATTGGTTATGTTATAAGGATTATTATCACAGGACGCGGTCCAAGTAGTAGAGGGCGGGCCGGCGGAGACGACCGAACTCCTGAAGCAGCGGTTCGACTACATCTTCTACACGGGCGGGACCAACGTTGGCAAGATCGTCAATATGGCCGCTGCCAAGTTCCTCACACCGGTCACCCTGGAGTTGGGTGGCAAGAGGTAATGTCAACTACGTGGACCTGATGATACTCAGGACAGGCTATATACGTGATGCCACGAGGGACGGAAAAGCTCCTATGCAGCTAAATTAAGAACAGGGGCCGCAGACAAGGTTACACTCGACAAGCGCTAACGCCAATAGAAAATAATGAAATGTATGGGAATGACAGATGCCGACGAAACACTTTTCGTTAACGTCTGTCATTCCCATACATTTTATAAGTTTTCTATTGGCGTTAACGCTTGTCGATTGTAACCTTGTCTAGGCTCCCTGGTTTTAAAATGGCTGATGACTTGCCATAAACAACCTACTCAATTTGGACGGGTAATGTTTTATACAACGTGTCCCAAAACTCAACGATAAGCCGGCACCAGAGGATGGAGCTGCTTATGATTAGTCGAGAAAAAATAAGGAAAAAATATATCTCAAAAAAAAAAAAATATCTTTTGAAAATAATTGCCATAGTGGTGTCAATACTATTTTTTTACACCATGATGATTGAAAGTGGACTGTAAGAAAAAATCTTTCAAAATTGTAGGGACAAAATGAATTTTGATTATTTTTTGTGTAAAAACTACATGTATTATGGTATTTTTAATAACTGTGTTAGATAGCAGGGCTACTTAAGTTTCCAAAAACAAAAAAAAAACTGTAATATTTGAATATTTGTAGACATGGTCGTTAAAAATACCATTAGGGATGTCGATTTTCGATGAATTTCATTTTTTTTCTGTAATTTCTAAAATAATTGAGATATATTTTTTTCCTTATTTTTTCTCGACTAATCATAAGCAGCTCCATCCTATGGTGCCGGCTTATCGTTGAGTTTTGGGACACGTTGTATGCCACAACTTCATACTAAATCATTTGTGGCAAATAAAAAAAGTGGGACTATGAGAAGGACAACGAATGATATTTCCCTTTCTGTCACACTTATCGAGATTTGTATGCTACCAGCTCGCTCGCGCGTGGTATTATTATTACCATAGCTTGTCCAGAGTATCATAGGTTCATGGTCAACTATTTTATATATGTAGGTAAGATAAGGTAAAGATTTTGACGACCTGTATAGCCTAGTTGGTTGTGACCTTGCCTACGAAGCCGGAGGTCCCCGGTAAGGGCATTTATTTGTGTGATGAACATGAATATTAGTTCCTAAGTCATGGATGTAATCTATGTATATAAGTATTTATTTATATGAATATGTATATCGTCGTCTAGTACCCATAGTACAAGCTTTGCTTAGTTTGAGACGGGGTCGATTTGTGTAAGATTGTCCCTAAATATTTATTATTTATTTATTTGCAGAAAAGATGTTCGCGATTCAATTCCATGGTAGCCGATACGATATTTTTTCAAATCACAGTTAAAAACAAAATACGATCGCGTCAAAACTTTTTTTCTTAATATTGCCGCCAAAATGTTTGAACTACACTTTGTAGGGTTCTGTACCCAAAGGGTAAAAACGGGATCCTATTACTAAGACTTCGCTGTCTGTCCGTCTGTCGGTCACCAGGCTGTATCTCAAGAACCGCTAGACAGTTGAAATTTTCAGAGATGATGTATTTCTGTTGCCGCTATGACAACAAATACTAAAAACAAAATAAAATAAATATTTAAGGTGGGCTCCCATACAACAAACGTGTTTTTTTTTGCCGTTTGTATAGATAATGGTACAGAACCCTCCGTGCGCGAATCTGACTCGCACTTGGCCGGTTTTTATTAAACCTCATTTGACCGATGGCAACCCTAGCTTATTCAAATCTTGAAATATAAAAGGCAACCCTCGTAGCTACTTCTGCTGCTGACTGTATTGTATATGTGCACCATGACACGACTAAATTAACTATAAAATTAAGTATGTTTGCAATAACATGTTTTTATGGCGATGATGACCTCCAAACAGACAATTTACCTCAATGGATCGTTTCTAAAATAACCGGCAATTTGAATATTTAACAGCTTGTCAACGAAACAAGTATAGAATTAAACTTGAAAACAGGAGGCGTGTCGGATGCAATTGACGGTTTTGGTTTGATGTTGGTGTGATACAGAACATCAGAGTCAAGTGAATGCAGAGGAAATGAGAGTGTTGCGAAGTTTGAGGGATGGAATAAGACAGTGATAAGAGAGAGGTGTGAAGTGACTGCCGATATAGTGACAACAATTTAGAAGGAAATAAGAATGGCTAAGATGGTTTGGGCATGTAAAGAGGATGTATGAAAAAAATATTTCAAAGAAAGTGTATGAGGGAAAAGTGGATGGTACAGTTGGAAGGACATGACCTCTCGGCGATTACTACGACTATTGCAACTTCAAGCTCATCTTGATTGAGTGAATGTGTGTGTTCATTTATAGAAGGGGTTTTTAAGGGGAATTTATAATACGGGTGTAGACTCAAAATTTATTAATTCTCCGAAGATGGAAGACAAAAAATATGCCTAGTGACGAAAATGCCATTCAGATATCTCCAAGAATAACGAAGCTACAACCGTTCGAATATTGCTTGTTAGATATCGTGTTGTCAAGATCTGCGAGCGTAAATAACAATCGTTTCATATGAAGGTGCGTTTTGTGGGAAAGGGACAGACTATAATATTCTAGAACCACTTATAACTTTGTGTTTTTTTTATTTTATTTAATACAAATTATTTAACAATAGTTATTGTGTTGCAAATAAAGCCACTATTTAAAACCTGAAAGGTTTAGGCAATAGTTGGCGAGATCGCGCGACTCCTGCCGCGTTACTTAAGTTTACTACTTATAATATAATACTTGTGACAATTTGTACCTACTAACTTAATCGACTAATTTAATCCCCTGTTTCACTTTTTTCTCTATTTGACAATATTTTTAATGCTTTTTCGGGAAAATTCAACATCATTGTTACCCCCATATTGGCATAGTTCCATTTGATTTTTGAAAGGAGGTTGTGGTTTACTTAAATCGTTTTTCTTCAACTCGAATTTGTATATTACGAAAATATGTGTATTACATTATATTCTAGAAAAAAAATAAGTTAGTTTAATTAGTGGTTACAGGATACGCGGCGTTTTATCTAGGTTTTTTAGTATAAAAAAGTTGATTGTTTTATTTTTAACTGAAAATAAACAACCAACCAACCATACCAATTGTCGTGGGTGTTAAGATGTGTCAAAAATCGAATTGTAGTATGCGAATTGTGTACGAGTAATTATGCACATTTGAGAGATGTGATGATGCAATGCGATGATGCATCAAAACGTTTCTTGTTTTATTTTATTACCAGTCAATGAACTAAGCTGACCTTGTAAATAAATATTATCTCCATGGTAAGCTCAATCGGGCTTGTGTTTTGGGTACAAGAATACGATATATGTAATAGATATAAATACTTAAATACAAAAAAACAGTACAACAAAAAAACAAACAATACGTATCCAAGACTTCATGCTCATCACACAATTTTTTGACTTTACCGGGATTCGAACGCAGGGCCTTCAGCTTCGCAGATAGCGTCACTACCCACTAGTCTAAGCGGTCGTCGTGTATGTATTTTTAACCGACTCCAAAAAAATGAGGTTCTCAATTCGGTTGTATTTTTTTGACATGAAAGTTTAAGCAATAGCCATTTTTATTATGACGAAACATCGATTTAGATTAAACAATTTTATACCTCAGTTTGTAACGTCGCCCTAATAATAAAGAAACAATATTTATGAGAGGGAAGGGACCAGTATAGATAGAATACGAAAACGGCCCCCAACACCCATCATAACTTATGGCTGAAAGAAAGTTTTTTTACCACATACGCGGAACGATATTTAAATCAAGTTTGGCCTAAGGAGTTTATAGTTCTGCACATTTAAGATCGGAATCAATGTGGCAAGAAATGCCGCGCTGCTATATCATATAACATGGATGCGGCAATCCTTAGGTTCCTAAGCGTGCTACAATCATCTGTCATAGATGCCTGAAATAAATATTATTATCTTTATTATTCTCTCTATCTCTATTATTATTTTCTTTATTTATGTTTCGTCTTACTAAAATAATGTCAAAATTAGAATAAAAAACATTCACACAAAACATAAAAGCATTATGAATACCGCCTTCTGTATCTGACCGTTGATCCAGCCTTGAGGTGATGGTCGAGACTCTTCGCTATTAAACCGTTCGCCGAAACGATTATCGGAACCATTATTATTATGTATGTCTTTGCCATATCTCGGAACTATAGGGTCCCGGACCTTTGGAAAACATGCGTGGGGCCGAGGTCAACAGCGCAGAGGCCCATTCAGGGCCAATGACGACACATATGCGTCAGACCGCCGTAGTCGCTTTCCGCTACATACGAGGAAAACCACGGGATCGGCTACGTGCGTAGCGCGTAGCGATTCTGGGCAATGAATGTGTTAAGGGGGATGTCACACTGCGCCGCGTCTCCGGACGGAGCTGCATACACATTTCGCCGGACGGAGGTGTGGTGCAGTGTGTCGTATCATACGGAATTTATATACAAACTGAGGTACGTTCATACAGCGAGCTCGGCACCTCCGTCCGGAGATGCGGCGCAGTGTGACATCCGCCTAAGGCAACAATAATCTAAAGCGAGGGATACACATGCCGGATGCCATCTGCGAACGCAAAACATTATAAGTACAACCGGTGATGGACCTGTGTGGCCAAGTAAATTTTCAAGATATTCATGTTTTTTTCTCCAGCCCAGTGTACATCGACAACACAGCGGACCTAGAAATTACCACAAAGCGCATACTTTGGGGCAAGTTCGTCAACTCGGGCCAGACTTGCATCGCGCCGGACTACATCCTCTGCACCAAGGAGATCCAAGACAAGTTTGTGGCCGAGGCCCGCAAGGTGCTCAAGGAGTGGTACGGGGAAGACCCTCAGAAGTCGCCCGATCTATGCAGGATCGTCAACAGCAGGCATTTCAGGTAATACTTTACATTGCATGTTGTCACTGCTTTGCAGAACCACAGGATAAAAATATAGCCTATCCAGAAGATCCATTCTGTATAGTGTGGGTGTAGTAGCAGGGCAGTGAATACGTAAAGCCCACTAAACATTGGGTTCGGGCCACAAACACTGTTTGCGATCTTGTGATCTGGGGCATTCACGTACGTAATGTACTATAAAGTATGTTGATACGAAGCCCGGATTTAGACTTCTTCCCTTGATGATACTAATATAGTTTGCGATTAAAGCGGAATTCATTTTTATGCTGCCTTAATAGTCGGCGTCAAACTGGGAAATATATAGAAGAAATAAAGAAAATACATTAAATTTAACGTTCAAATCACACAATTAAAAAAGGACTAGCAAAAGAATTGAATTAAATACGAGAACGTTAAACATGATATAATATATAAAATATTTTTATGTTGTGTGCATTATATTATAGTAACTGGGTAAAGAAATTACTAAAAAAATCTATAATTTATATTTTTGTCTATTTTTGTTTTGTGCGCATTTTATAGCCAGTATCATCATAGCCCACTTTATTTTCATTAGTATGGAAAGAATGGAAATTTGGAAATAATTCATAACAGCAGCTTTTTTGTGTGTAACTGATATATTATCATTTTAGTAATTACGTAGACTCAAAATCCACCAAAATATTAGTCATCAAAAAAATCGATATTTAACCAATTCCTGAAAAAAGAGGAAAAATATTAATAGATATTTAAATTTTTGTTTTGGTTAATTTACAGGAATAGAAAGAAAGAAAGAAGACATTTATTCACTACACAAAAGACACACAGAGACAAAAATAAAATAAAAAATACAATACAAATAAATCGCACAAAAAACGTAATGAATGTGTCCTTTCTTTTTATATATGTACTTCCCGATGGAAATTTTGGTGGAATCTTGGATAAGGCATCTTAGAATAACATTTGAAAAGTAAACAAACAAAAAAACGCTGTTATAAATTAATGTTTGAAAAAAAAACGTAATTTATCTACGCACATATCATTAGTGCTCTAAAATGCGTTCAGAAACCGTAGGAAATGACCAGCATTACTACAACCGATTTTGCTATGAGAACTTTCTTGTCTGTGGTAGTAGGTAAAATCTGTACTGTAATGTCATTACAGTACAGATTTTTGATAAATTTGTATCGTTATGAGTTTAAATTTGGAACAGCTGTCAAAACTCAAGTGGGTCTCTATTCTAGTATCCATAGATATTAAAACAGTTATCCATACGAAACGTCATTTCACCTACGTTTTTTAATACAAACCGCACGACATTTGATCTCGAGTGATATGAGTATAGGGACTTCATTCCTTTGTCTATGATTTAAAAAAAAAACATCCGCCGTGACGGATGATCGAATTGCCGCCATTGCTGTTGTCATTTTATTGTTGGTTTTTTGCTGTTACTTACTACTACTTATGATATGTGTGTAGATAAAGTAGTGTATGCAACTGTACATAATTAGGCCTTAAAACACTCGTGTGATCCTATTATGAAACTCGCTGACGCTCGTTTCATAAAACCACACTCTTGTTTTAAGACCTCTCATTATGGATCAGTCGCATAAACTACTATTTCCTGGGGTACTAGTTGTTACATGTAAATAGATGACACCTCGATGAAGTCATCTGACACGTGTTCAGTGGGCATCGGTGATTAGAGTGATTATTTTGCACCAGGGCGTATCTAAGTAATTATACTAATTATAAACCTTAGTGAGCGAACACTTCCATACTTGTACTTTGCACACAACATAAAATTATTTTCACACCTTCTATGAAAACGTATATAAATTTTCTCATATACTTATCGGCGAACAAGAAAGATAAATACACTGCCACGCATATGAAGATGGGTATGTGAGGATTAAGATATTGTGAAAGTATAGTATATTGTCGACCACGGGTTGAAAGTGACCCATTTCAACCGATATATTTATAAATATAGTTGGAGGGAGCAAGAGGTGATTTCACCCGAGTTAAACACTGTATTTCAATTTCACTGTGATGAAAATAAAATACGACACGTACAGTCGGCTTCATATAGTCGGCAGCAGCCAAAGTAGGCAAATAATTCCGTACACGTCTTTCATACTGTAAAGCCGCTCAGGCCCGAGGCACGTTGCGGATCAAGCTGAGGCAACACGCCTCATTGTGATCCGCAACTTCCGAGCCTGTTTAAAACAACACGCGAGGCAACACGCCTGCCTCCATCAAATGCACGCCTCAGACTGAACCCCCTTCGAGCACGGCAAAAAGACCGACAAAATATGGTTCGGCTCGCGGCGCCGAATTTGCCTCGTGTCGCGGCGCGCTTTAGGTTGAGGCAGCGTCTCCACTTGCGCAGCTTCGGAGCGAGGCAGCCGCTCGGCTCGAGGCTGCCTCTAGTGGATACGCGGCTTAAGAGTAGGGCATGTGTTGCCAATTAAAACAATACCCTATTTGTTTGTCAAAACTGACGGATGACATGTTAGAAAACACGGCGCTGCGAAACCGGCTTAAGGCTAACCGCGCACTGCGGTGCGGCGAGTTGCGGTGCGTTTTTAAAATCGAAAAGGAAAAACTAACGTGATTGTCCAGTACACGCATAGCGGTGACATATTCGCACGTTTTGCCATTCTAGTCCCAATTAAAGCAAAGCGTCGAAAGCAGCACTGTGTCGCGAGAACAACTGCGTCACTGGATGTCAGACGGCTGGCGTCCGCACGGATTTTATTCCGCAGTGCGCGTCGTTTCCTAATGATTCATACTAATCTATAGGATGCAGAAAATTCGTGCGGCGCCGCACTGCAACCAATCTGCAGCAAACCGCAGATTTCAATCCGCATACGGATTCAATATTTTCCGCAGTGCGCGCACTTAAAGGAGGTTCCATACTCAACAGATTTTGCGGAAAATAAACGCACGGCAAAAATCCGCAGTGCACGCATAGCCTAAGAATAAGTTTTTTTTTTACAACGACGGTGGCAAACAAATATACGGCCCGCCTGATGGACACCGCAGCCTTTAGACGCACGCAACTCCAAAGGAGTTACATGGGCGTTGCCAACCCTTGATATGTTTGAGGCTTGGCCGTGTTGACAGCTGAAGGAACAAGTTCCCTCGCTCTCAACACAACGCATCCTCAGGAGCTCTGAAGTTATACCTATTCAACCTCCAACCTTTTCGCACTGGTCACTAGCCACGGCCCACTAGATTGCAATCGAGTAGGCCGCGACGCGACTAATCTAGATGGCCATGCGGAAACGTGAAAAAAGAAAACCGTACACGGCGGGAATAAGTTGACAACTCAAGATAAAAATGAAATTTGAAACTTACGTAATTCAATCTAAGTTCAATGTTTTGTAATTTTCATCTCGAGTCGAGTGTCATGACCTCATGACATAATGGGCCACCGAATAGAGGAATGATTTTGAGTATCGATTTTCTGTAATTGCGAAAAAGAATAGAAAAGCTAAAAGGATTTTAATATTGACCTATTATAAAAGATATTCACTGGAGATAAACGAAAAGCTCTTATTTTTATAATATGACGTAACTGTTATCTGCGACCCCGTGGCTAATCGTATCTATTTTAAAATACTTTACACCCTAGGTTGGAAAACACAATCTTCCGGCTAGATACCCATAAAAATAGACTTAAAACAGGACAAATTAAATAGTTATTTGTGTCACAAGGGAGTGAAATAGTATATTTACGGCGAGGGCGGTGTATTGAATTCTGAACGTAGCGAGGGATCCTACAATAGAATCCTGAGCGTAGTGAGGGATACAAGTGTTTACGCCGGAGCCGAAAATAATTTTGCTACCGAGTGACACATACCTACTATTTTTCAATTTTAAAAAGATATTGTTAAATTTAACTAAGAAGTTTTAACAAATTTTCGTTATCACATTACAATTTTTTAAATATTACTAATAATTTGTAAATTTTCATACGTTGTTAAAGTTTAAACTTTAAATATTTTCGTTTTGAATCGATTACGATGAAATTACAATCGATGATTTTATTAAGATCTGTGTTCAATTGGCACATTGCGTAAAAGCTACAATGCCAATGTATAAATTAAAAAAGAAGCTTGAACAGAAAAGTAGCGTTTTGATCCCTCTCGTCGTGGAGCAAAACCTACTTTTCCGAATGAAAGGTGTGAAAAATAATAAGCGCGGCTGCGCCCGACCCGGTGCGTTCATCGCTGTCGTTCTCATACTGGCCAGCCACGTAGGCTACTGCCAAACTGCCAAGCACTGGTTAAATCATATACTTTTTTATATTAACCATGAACGCGTGATTGCCTTCCAGCCGTCTCCAAGCCATAGTGGACGCCAGCAAAGACAAGATTGTCATCGGCGGCAACTACGACTCTCAGGAGCGGTTCATCGCGCCCACGATCATCGCCAACGCGACGGGGACCGACAAGGTCATGGAGGACGAGATCTTCGGGCCCATCCTGCCTCTCGTTCCCGTGGAGAACGCTTACGAGGCGATTAAGTTCATCAATGAAAGGTAAACGTTGCTAGCCCTGTCTTCCTCACCTCCGCGGTTGATACGACCGATCGCGCTAGGAGCGAAAGAGCACGCACTATATAGTCATCAGCGCTCGGCTGAGACTTGTACCGTTAAAGCTAAGGCTTGTGCAGTACCGAGAAGATTCGTTTAGCCCTCACTCCTTGAGTCTTTAAGGCTCGTTCGAGCGAGTCACGGCGAACGCGATGCCATAGTTTGAATTTTCAGCACGTCTATCATGGAACGGCTGCGACATACTCTCGATTTTTCCCGCTCTATACCTCTTGTTCTAAGTGTTCTAATAAGAGAGAGACGGATAGTGCGAGAAAAATCAAGAGAGCTCGCGCGCCGTCTCGTGATAGCCGTGCTGGCTGTACTGTGTTAGCCGTGAGTACTATTATTTATTCTGTAACGTTGCGTATGCAAATCATGTTGAACTGCGATCCTTGCCAGCATTGGCTGGGTCATTCAGAGTTTAAAAAGAGTCTTTCCTGTAGTATCTACGACAGCAGGTTGAGAAGCGGTGTGCGAGAAAAAGAAACAACCAACAGCATTGCTAGCCGCGCTCATATCTTCGTATCGGTGTTCCTGTTCCCTCGCACACCGTGTGCTACCTCTTACAGCTCTGGTCATCACGATCCAAAACTGTTCGTGCAAATGAAAGAGACGGATCTAAATCTCTATGACCCGGCTATAGCTGACCACGCAGCAGCGTGTTCCACAGTATCGACCTAGGCATATATGCTTAAGGCCTGTAACACACTGGCGCGGCCTGCGGTGGCGGTCAATAGTAAATTTGACAGCTATTCACAAGTTTACCACTGACCGCCGCGGATAGGCCTAGCCTAGGTTTAATAGCTTCTGTTCGACTTGGAACCTTTTTCGTGTTGCCGTGGCTTTCAGTAGGTGCCGGAGAGTTTTATAAAAGTGACTATTCATGCGTGTTCGTTTTGAAGTTGCGTTTTACAGGTTTCTGATTGGAAGTTATAAACAGTTCTTCTAATTACATTGGCAGAATATTTATGTCCCGGAATTTAAACGAGAAGTATGTAACGAGGGAAAGGACAAGTTTTGAAGATACGATAAGTAATGTCAATATAAGTATTGAGTAACTAATTGATCTGGCATACGGCCTAACAGATATTTTTATAACCAACCCCTAACCTTTTTCTTTTGAAAATATACTACAATATAATGTTGAGAAGATTAAGACTCGCTGTTTTTTATATTTTACCGTACGCATCCATCCTTTTCACACCATCGCCTTTTTTGTTTCTGAGATGCGATAGTTATCTTTTTCGAGAGACAGACATGTTATCTTGTTCAATTACAAGAACTGATTATAACCATCATGTTTGGTTACATTTCGTCGTCATTTACAGTTTTTAATTCATTACCCCCTCGTATGCGTACACGGTTCCGTGCCAAGCTTTTTGAACCTATAGTTTTCAATCTCAAGATCTTATTTTGATTAACAATCAGCAAATTTTGATTGACATCCGCATACGAGGGGTTAATTAACTAACGGTCTTTCACCGTTTTATCACCATCAGTGTGATGAAGTAAGTCAAGGATATAATTGTGTTTTTATCATTCTCATTATCTTTAATCACCGAGCAAAGTCCGGATGGATGACTGCCCTCAACTGGCCTCACTTATTACTGTATTAATATGGCCCTGTCAATTATAAACAATAAGAGCATAATATATTTACTGAACAAAGACAGGGCGTGTAAGGTTTATGCTTACACTTCATTGTGTGTTGAGTAATATTTGGCCAGTCTTTTGAAAAGGAGTTCAAGTTATCCCGCCATCGCCGACGAGGTGTACCGTATCTCCGTTTTGAGGTTTTGCGGCTTACACTCTGTGGTATTTTTGGACCACAGCATCATTAACGTAGGTTATTGTCACTTCATCTGTACACACATGAGCACTTTTACAATGTTTTAACATTCAACATTCATATGAAACTGCATAACACAAACATTCAATCGTGAGACTCGGTAGTGTTCATCGTAATACCTAGTGTCAACAATGTCAGTTAACTTTAAAACCGGATTGATGGTATCATTCATCTGTTGGTTGGCTACGAATATTATGTGACGGTATAGTTAAATAGTACATTGTTTAACACGAGCATAAAACAAGCCCCTACAGTTGAATTTAAGCCGAGACCATTATACGATTTGCAATGGCATGATTTGTATAAACGTCTGCTTTCCGAGGCGTTTCAAAAAACTTTCTAAAACTTAAAACTCGGCATCCCTCCAATATTGTGACGTTCAACCTTATTTGTTGGTATTACGATCCTTTAAAATCAGAGTGTCAATCATTGGATCGTTTATCCTAATAAGTAACGTAGACTTATAAAAGAGCTCTTGAGGCCACAATAAATATTTCAGTCCAAGTTTTGTCCAGTTTCCCCAATATTTATTTATTTCCCATATCATCGTGTTGGACCATCTCATCAGCGTCGTCGTGTGTTCATCATCATATACCGGTTTCAGGGAACACCCATTAGTGCTTTACGTGTTCAGCACAGAAAATAACATTCAGGGGTTGTTCCGGGACCAGACTCGGTCGGGCAGTATCGCCTACAACGACACACTCATGTTTTACGGCGGTAAGGATGAGGGTGTGGGGTGCGTCATTGAAATAGGGGATAAAGGATCTTATTTCGGGATAGTAAAGCTTGCTTTTGAATGAGTTATTGGTGTCTTTCATAAAGTAACGAGAAAAACAAATTGAAAATTATATACTACCGGAGTTTTGAGTTGAAGTACCTATTATAATAGTTGAGTTGACGTTTTGTATTGAACCTTATTCAATCGAGGTACCTCAAACGAAATAAGTATTTGTCCATTCTAGTTGAAAGTTGTTTCATTTCGTATTATTTAATCGTATGTGAATAATTTAGAAATCAATGTTTACTTTTGTTTATTTTGCAGTAAAAAATGTATGACCTTACTGATATGACTGAATAATATAAATCCATAAAATGGTTTGTAAATACTCAATAGAAAAAGGAAAAACAACAAAGATACCCCCCAAGCATACTTTAAACTATTTTGTGATTTACTGTGAAAGTGAACCTTTTTTTTTTAGATCTAGCTAACCGTGAAATATTTGTGCATCTTTTTTACGTGTAATTTTGAAGTAACATATTAAGACTCGAGACAGCATAATGAAAAGAACCTTTATTACTATTTCAGTTGATTGTGCCTACTATTTAGTAGTATCGGAAATGGATCTAATTTCTTCCATTTCGCATATAATAGCGGTGAAAGGCTAGGCACGTACATACTCCCAGCTTATATCGTGGTGAAGAGTATTTAACAGGTTGTGGTTCATGTTCTTAGTGTGGTGGTGGTGACTTTTCAATTGGAATTGTATGGCTATGTGTATTTAATGTGTAAAATTCACAGCTAGATTGATTAGGCTTTTTTAAGTTTTAATATTTTTTGTACTATATTTGTAGAATATAATAATTTTCCCGTGTAAAGCATGTGTAATTCAAACAAAACTGCTTAGTATAGCTCTATGCCTTATAGAATAGAATGAAAAGCGCTAAGACATAAGATAGTTCGTGGATCTGAGACACTGCGAAGCTAAGTTTCTAAGGTAGTTCGTGGATCTGAGACATTGCGAAGCTAAGTTTCTAAGATTGTTCGTGGATCTGAGACACTGCGAAGCTAAGTTTCTAAGATAGTTCGTGGATCTGAGACACTGCGAAGCTAAGTTTCTAAGTTCGGTGGGGCACACCGAAATAATCGGGAATGGATAACTTACGACTAAATTACCTGAAAATCTTCTTGTATAAAGTTAACATTGGACTTTGGAAATAATAATGGCATTCAAATAAGTATGTTTTCTTTTTAATTTTTACAAGAAATTGTTTATGTTTTTAAAGTCTGCAATGGTCGAGAGCTTGCATGGAAACATCACTGAGTCAATATTTTTTTCAAAACTATCACAGTGAATATTTGAAAATGTTGCTGTTGTTAGGTGGTAAACCTATTTTTTTGATGATTTTTACTTCAATGCTATTTAATCTAATCCAGCCCAACGACAACATCTCGCTAGCATCTCAGTATTTCCAGACATAGCTCTATCTTTTATAGGTCGATTAAAAATAGTGGTAACTCCTGAATACACCCCGGTAGTGGATTAAAATAATCTAAATGTGGATACAACATTTTTTCTATATCTATAATTATTCGAATCAGTGTATTCAGAACAACGTAATGTAGTTGAGTTAAGTTAAAAAAAACTACAGTCGGCAACAAAAGCTTGAAAAGGAATGCAATTGTCAATTCCAATCCTTACCGCTAACTATTCTATTCTGTAAGGCAATTTAGACACTACTCGCATCCAATGACCGCAAGTGAGAGTGAGATCGCAACCTACCTTGTTGCTGTCTCACTCGCTGCAATGACCTTGACCTGAGTAGACTGCTTCAGTCCGGTGGTAGCGCTGACTTGACCTTTGCTCGTGTAGAGAGAAGCCGCTAACGATGTACGTGTTCAGCACGGACAAGGAGCTAGTGTCCACTATAGTGGACAGCACCAGCTGCGGCGGGATGTGTGTCAACGAGACGATTATGCATTTGGGAGGTTTGGACTTGACTTTTTAATGTGTGCGTCAATTTATAGGTAGAATTATTTTAACACTTTTTTTTTAACTTCCACCGCCCGGAGACTGTAATAGTACATTATTGCAGCGGCCAGGAAGTAGCAATTCACGAATTGCCGTTCCCGCCAAGGCAGATATAGTGCTTTTCTCCAAGATGTGAGGAAATCAAATAATATATCCAATAATCTTAAAATATCGAGTATATCAATAACCTATCAAGTTCCCGCCCAACTTATTTTTTAAAAGTATGTATACGGCATGACTCATAGTGCCAGTTTCAATTGGCATACATAGAAATTTTTAAACCATTAGAACCGCTCACAATTTTAAATGTTTTATGCAATTTAAATTATTAAAGATTGAACGGGATTGCAATCTAAATGTATATATATGTATAAATCTTATTTCGATAAATATTTTTATTTCTTTATTTATAACTATTTGAGACATATTTAAAAACGTCATTTCGATGTCGACCATTAAAAAAAAGAAAACTTAAAGCAGGCTACAAACGGGCGTGATTGTCACAGCAACTTGCAATAGTTGGAAAGAGACAGCCATACACTACTAACCAGTCTCACTATCGCAAGTTGTTGTGACAAATTGCAAGGACTTTAAACGTACGAGCACTTGGCTGTTTGTAGTGATTTGTCTTAGTGACAGTTTATAGTTAAAAGGTAAAAAAGTATACAGTAAAGGAATTTCATACACTTTCCTGGCCGCTAAAACTGTACAGTAATGACTTTTAACTTTTAAAATTTGCGTTCTGTAGTAACGAGGAACTTCATGTACTATTTTTACTACAGGAAGGCGAACATTTCCGAGCATATTGGAGAAAAAGTATACACTATTTAACGGGCGTAAAGGTCACTTTTTTTTTTTTCAATTTAACCTTTATGCATGATAATCTAAATCATATATATCCCATTTTTTCGAATTAATCTTTCGTGAAACATATTGAAACAATGCTAATAATTACACGGTTCAACTCTCTTATTAAATATCACTACAGGCGGCATGTTTCGAACTCTTCGGGAATAGGCATAGAGATTTATGCCTATTTCCTCCCACCCAGGAGAACTGTGCCCAATTTTGGGATGTCGTGTTGATCATAATTTGTAACTTTTACTTTTTGCATAAATTGCGAGTTTTGACAAAAACCGTAAGCAAAAAACTACGTTAGTTTGACCTCGGTTTTTGATTAAGTTCATTTGACAGAGTTTCGGTCCCGCAATTCATATATTAATTTATGTAAATACGATACTACTATTCCTATTGTAAATAATGCATGCTAATAAATATAGCCACAACGCTCCTTGAGGTCACTAACAATTGAAAGCGCGCCTATTGAACGCTTTATAATTATTAGTAAATAAGCCTAAGAACTTTAGCCATTTGGTCGTACATTGTGATCTTGACAACTGATACACGATACTGAACAAGTGACAACACTTTAGAAACTAGCTGTATGCAAAAAAAAAAAAACCTATTTGGTAATATATATAAACGCTTAGAAAGAGACTAGGTCGCCGAGGCACTGGTCTCGGGCCGCCCTGTGAGAAATAACTGGCTATGTTGGATATGACTTCGCATTCAGTTAGTTTCTAAAATTGTTAACTACGTACGACCTTTTTATTTATTTGGGGCATGTAATTATTGAAATAACGTAATGTTTGACATAACGCGCTGTTTCGGGGGAACTACTGATTTTTTACGATTGATATAACAAACATAGCTCTTAACCTAATCTAATGTGCGCATCGGAAAAAATATAGACACAAAAGTGTCATATATAATTATATCATATTATGTCAAATGTTACGTTTATAACAAATGTAGTTAAATGTTACGAGACGCTCCCTTTTTTTGATATTAAAATAAAATTAAAAATGCATTCGGATGAAAAATAAGACTTCAAGTAAATTAAGAGGTCTTCCATTAGCGTGGCGATGCCCATATTTATTTGTTTGTTACATTAGGATATAAAACTAATTGCTCTTATTTTCCTTCTCATATACAATGCATATTATGGCATGTATTAAGAACACGCAGAAACAATTGGATTTTCATATTATAGTCACTAGAAAAAGTTAAATCAGGCTGATATTGCTTGCATGTCTTCAAGCTACGAAATGCTTTAACACGTACATAATAAAGTTGATTATCGCAGTTGAAACGCTGCCGTTCGGCGGAGTGGGCCAGAGCGGCGTGGGCGCCTACCACGGCAAGGCCACGTTCGACACCTTCACGCACAAGAAGAGCTGCCTCATCAAGAACTTCTCCTCCATAGGGGAGAAGCTGGGTTCGTAAGTACTTTTGTATTACACTAAAACTTCAGTAACATGTGCAGTATAAAATACCTGCCATTAACATATTCACTGCCAAGAATCGCTACGCTCCCGTTCCAGCCAAAGCCGATCCCGTGTTCTGCTAAAGTACCTACGTAGGCTCCCCCTGGCAGTGAAAGTTCAAGTCACAGTCACTTATTATCAACTTACTTAACCCGTCAAGCGCGCTAGGCACGCCCGGCTGTGCCTAACTCGAAGTCTATGGCGCGCAAGTCACGTACGGTTGTGCCTAAAGGTAGAATCAAACGGTTCAGTATTCTTTCATTTTCCTGTGTCATTTGGCATATTTCACTCGAAGTGACACGTATGAACGACAAGTGAATCAAAACATCAAAGAAAAATGAAGCATTCACTCGAGTGAACACGCATTCAAGTGAATCGTCTGATTCTACCTTGTTGCCCCCTGATTGCCCTTGCGCGCTTGGAGCGACGGGCTAAAGGTAGAATCAAACGATTCACTGTTCTTTAATTTTTCCTGTGTCATTTTGCATCTTTCACTCAAAGTGACACGTCTGAACGGCAAGTGAATTAAAACATCAAAGAAAATAAAGCATTCACTCGAGTGAACGTTCATTCAAGTGAACCGTCTGATTCTACAAAGGCAGGTTTAGACCGGGTCAGTAAATGTAAAATCAGATGGTTCACTTTTCTTTCATTTTCTTGTTACATTTTGCATCTTTCACTCAAAAGTGACACGTCTGAACGAAAAGTGAAACAAAACATGAAAGAAAAATGAAGCATGTGAACATTCATTCGAGTGAACCGTCTGATTCTAACTTAACTGACTTCGAATTCGAGACAAGTCAGCGCTGACTCGAGAAAAACCCAATGTAAATTGATTTGAAGCCGGTACAGCGGTGGGCCAGCGCTGACTTGTATAATCGCACACGAATATTTTGAGGTCAGTCAATACTGAGTTGTGCGCTTACCCTGTCTAAACTTGCCTTGAGAGACTCACGTTTGACGGGTTAAACCTAAACTCAAACGCGTTTCAGATCTCGTTACCCGCCGTACAGCGACGGCAAGCTGAACTTCATCACGACACTGATGCGTAAGCGGCGCGTGCCCTCCCTCGCGGCGCTGCCCTACCTGCTGTGCGCGGCGCTCGGCGCCGGCCTCACCTACGGGATCGTGGCCTGGAACAAGGTAAAAAAGTGAACAGGGCAAGTGTTAAAAACTTAAAACAGTCTTCAATACTAACCTCGCCTTTACTGTTGGAAGTTTTGATTACGTATGACTGGTGCAATGAAATTCGCGGGTTAGGTTCGTAAAACACACTTTCCCGAAATGTGCACTTTCTGCAAAATTTACACTCCCGAAATGTGCACTTTCCCAATTTGGAGACTTTCCCGAAATGTGCACTTTTTCGAACAGTGAACTTTTCCAAAACGCACACTTTCCCAAAATGTACACTTTCCCATTTAGGGCACTTTCTCAAAAGGTACTTAAAAAGGTCTTTTTGTCGGGCCGTCCGTCTGTTTGCATTCGCCTATTTCATAGAAACCCTTAGTACTATAAACGGGGAGATCCCTACCCCTAAAGTGTACTTTCCGGGAACAATACCTTCTGCGAAAGTGCACATTCTGGGAAAGTGCACCTATTGACAAAGTGTACATATCGGGAAGTGCACTTTTAGGGACAGTGAACTTTCCGGGAAAATGATCATTCTACAAAAATGTACCTTAGCAGAAAGTGCACATTTCGGGAAAGTGTGTTTTACGAGCCTAACCAAAATTCGCTGAGTAGGTATAATCATTATTACAGATACTCTAGAATAAAAGAGGTTCTTTCTAAGGGATTAAGGTTCTTGTACTTCACCATAAATTGAGCAGAAAGAAATCCTCTTGAAATGTTTACCATACATGAATTAAATTATTAATAGATTTCAGACATCAAGAGTAATCAGTATAATATGCTCGCTGTTGTTTATAACTAGTTCTGCTGCTGACTACTATTCATATTCGTTGCATCTGTAGTGAATAGTCATAAAAACTAGCGGAAATGCAATGAACGAATTCATTCACTCATTTAACCCATTTGTATACCTAAGAATACACATTCTATCAAATAACAGCGTAATTTTGCAATTGTAAAGGACACTTATAGTGCGTCTCTATTTACCTCTCAGTCTAACAGATAGCTACGTTCCTCGCCTGACTTTAGCTCGTAGGGTCACAAATTATAAACAAAGTATTATTTTGTACCTCTGATATACTAGTACCGTACCATAGCGTACCAAGGATTCTCTGTCCTTAGTAAAATTAGCCTTCAATCGATGATTCGTTAAACGATGTTTGTGATACTTAGGACTCAACTAACAATTTAATTTTATTATGTAGGTAAGAGTAATTAGCTTTAGAAAAAAGTGACTTGTAATGTTGTCTAATTATTTCAAATTGGCATAAAATTTGTATAACCGGCAATAAATGTTTATAAAGTTCATATTTTGTTTTATTATAATAGCACCTAAGCTATTTTCATCGAAACTTGGTGCTCATGACAGCTGTCAACTTAGTACTTTTTAAGTTGTAATGTATACTTTTACTTATTGCTTCTTATGTCTTAAATAAACTAAAGTATACTTGTCAACTGTAATATTATACTGTAATCTATGTTGTCAGTTGTAATATTATAACTTGTACTAGGATAATAGCTGCCATACAAATTAAACTTCGATGAAAATAGTGGAAGGTATGAACATATGGTGGTACCAATTTCCATATCATATTAAAACTTGGTCGAACCTTATCCAGTCTTCAGTTGAAACAATATTACCCTTATTCATAAAAGTTCATTGACTCTATTATTCGTAAAAATTGATCGACCTCATCTGTGACAAGGACATAAATGTTTGTGAGAAAGGGACTAAACTCATTTTAGTTAACAGAGGTTAGCTTTATGAATAAGAGTGTAAAAAATGTTGAAAACTCGTGTTAATAGTGGACTAGTCAACTTACTATCTTATCAGCTCGATCGCCTATTTATCAAGGTATCAGAGATATTGAATATAGCAACCGACAACCAAACCGTCTTCTCGAAGATCTCACGCTTCTATATACACTGATTTCCCATGCGACAAGCAATCAGTATCTAATAGAACATTTTCATAAGTTATTCTTGCATTGTGTTGCCAGCAGAAATAAGTAATAATAGTACTGATTTCTTAATCAAGAGCTTAAAAAAGAAATCTTAAAAATACGATCATGGGGACATTCTTACACAAATTAAACTAGCCTCATGGTAAGCTAAATAAGGCTTGTGTTATGGGTACTAGACGACGATAAACTCGGCCGACCAGGGACTTACATTTTAATAGATATAAATACATACTTAACACATAAGTTGCCGTTGACGACCAAGATATCGCGTCCTGACTATATGGAATATTTGCGCCTCGGCAACGATTGGGTTAGACAGTACTAGAAATCATCCAAGACTCTGAAACAAAAATTCATGTTCATCACACGAATATTACCCTTGCCCAGGAACGTTGGCTTCGTAGGCACTAGGCAGCATCACTTCCTACTAGGCTATGAGCACGTCTATCATGGGACGGCCGCGACATATTCTCGATTTTTGTCGCACTATACCTCTTGTTCTAAGTGGTCTAATAAGAGAGAGACATATAGTGCGAGAAAAATCGAGAGAGCTCGCGCGCCGTCGCGTGACAGCCGTGCAGGAGGTAAAAACCACCTGTGCAACTTTCGATGCCCGGGTAGTAATACAATTTGCTAAAGAGTTATATCGGATATAAAACGTATGTCTCTCTCGCACTATCATATCATCTGCTAGTAACGAACGTATCCGACATAAAGGCGATTATGCTAGCTAGACGACTTGTTGAGGACTCGTCTGGCAAAAAGGGGCATACTTTCTTGTGCGCGTTTTAGTGTAATTTTCTTATATAAACCGATGGCGGTTAAAGTGTTATGAGCTAAGAGCTTTTATGTCGATTTTCGATATGCATCTGTCTTTGGTGACGTCATTAGGCCGTAGGATATAGAACACATAGCATCAATAGGGGTGTAGACACTAAATAAAATAATCAATAATGTCATATTTTCTCGAAAAAGGATTAAAAATGTAGTCAAATGGAGAAAAAATCAACACAAGAGAGGTATGTTCTATCCCTTTTTCACAAAACGCAATTTCATATGAAACCATGCCGCTTGTAGAATGTGACGCCACTAATAGAAGGGAACGTGCCGTGCCCCATCGTGTTCGGCGCCGCCTTCGACGCGCAGCCTCGCGGATTGTGACGTCGCACACTGTTTGCGTTTGCTCTCTCTAACAAGCAATATTAAGAAGGTTGAAATATCTGATGTGATTTTCGTCACTAGGCATATTTTGGAGTAATAATAACTTTCGAGTATATACTCCTATTGTCAAATGTGTGTATGAATATGGAACTGAGCTAACGCTGAAAAATTCGAACGTCTTCGAGCATTGCATTATTCGAGCGATAGAACTTTCCTGATTTTTTTGTTCTTGGAAAGGGATGTAGTAGTACGTGGGTGAGATTCATCAAATGTCCTCCCCTATTTACTACGTTAAGGGGCTACCCGAGATTTCCATCGATTTTTGACAAGTTTTGAATCGTATCTCCTACTTTTGCACTACAGATAGTAGTATAAATCAAACGGTTATCGGATCTTCAATCTTTTATCTTTATTTTGGTCTACCGGATTTTGGAACAAATGAATACTTAATTTTGTATGATCTTTTTAAACATTGTCTAAAATAACACTTATTTTGTATCTCTATTGACGTGAAAGATCTAACACATACGAAATCTACATATTTGGGTTCGTCTGTGACGTCCCTAAAAACTGGTCTAGGGTTTTCATTTTAAACCAATTAACACAAAAGTTATGGCTAGAAACCGGTTTTTTGGCCTAAAATTGTTCAACTTTGATGCCAAATATCTCGAAAACAATGAACTTTGAAGTAAATATGGGATACTATATTGCTTAAAGCCGTTGTTGTTAACATAATAAGCTACAAAAAACCTAAGAAAACTAAGAGATTCAGATCGAAGGTACGATCCCATACGCCAATTATGGGAGCCCCTTAAATAGCTATGTAGGTATTTTACTTTACTAATCTTGACCTTTTTTTTCAGTCGGTCTCGGAGGAGCTATAAGCAGATGGAGCCACGTCGAAGCAATACGAAATACCATATATGTGATAATATTGTTATATAAGATTGATATATGTTTACTAGTACTGTTATTTGCAAAACGCAACTATAGGATGGAAGCATTCTTCTCAACTTGCGCATTTATTTATGTTTTGTATTTTTTTACTATCTATATCTCGTAGACCTATCGACCTGGCATGTGACACCTCGACTAAGGACAAACTACTATTGCCGTAGCAAGGTCTCTAATTATGTAGTTTCGGGTTAAGGCAGTGCCGAGTTGACAAGTGTGCGTTAACCTTAAAACGTATTTATTACTAAGAAACATACCATGGGTAAGTTAAAGCTTAACATATCAATAAAATAATTTCTATGTTTATAATTTACTGGTGATTTCATCATTTTAAATAATACTTTAACACGCTTGCCTACTACAAGAACTTTATGTGTTTTGTCACAAATTATATTAGGTACAGTTAGCAGCAGAAGTAGCTACGCAAAATAACGTGCTCAAAATGATCTACATAGTCTTTATAATCTTGACATTGGAGTCGTCATTTTGACCGCTTTGCCCAGGTAGCTACTTTTGCTGCAGACTTGAAATCAAAAATATTTTACTATAACTAGATTTTTTTAATAGCCGATATTTGACAGCCGTCATCCCGGTACAATAAACGTCATGATGACATTATAGGCCTTCTACACGATCGGGACCAACCGCCAACCACCGTGTCCTTGGTCGGGTTGATATAAAAATGGACCGTGTAGAAAGCGGTTGACCAACCGATATTTGGTTGATGTCAACGGCCTTGGTCGTGAGCGCATCCCTCGCGACAGGCTGCGTCGGTGGTTGGTCCCAACCGTCTGGAACGCTGTCGGCCAACCGTTGATCCGACCAAGGACACGGTGGTTGGCGGTTGGTCCCGATCGTGTAGAAGGCCTTTAAATTGTACTGGGATGACAGCTGTCAAACATTGGATGTAAAGGCATTTTCACTTTTGTTTTAGTTTTGTAAACTAAGTCACTATTTCGCAAACATAGTTACTGTAATGTACAAAATGATAGAGTGCTAGATAATTACACTTGTACGACATTTGGTTTAGAAGGTGATGGTTTTTGAACTTATGTGTTACCATAAAAAATATGTACCTGTAAGTGTATCAATAACATTTAATGATTACAAATTATTGAAGTTTTCATAGCAGCGATTATTTGGCACCAATGGTTTGTAGAAGTTAATCAATATCTATATACTTTTTAATATGTACCTTTACCATTAAGGTTACATCGGATTGTAACATGCACGGATACATGATTTAATTTTATTTGGAAAGTGTGGGGATACGCCAGGGTGCTTTAAATAGATTTAGAGATACCTAACAAAACTTGGCTCCCTGGATGCAACGGGGATGATGCTAAGATGAGGAGGACTCTTCTTCTAACTTCGGCCAGGGTCCACTTTCCTACTTGGTAGGATTATATTTTAAAAAAACCTCCGTAAAATAACTGGCATAACTGCGATGTGCAAGCGATGTGCAATACGCAAAATGTCTTTTTTTTACTGCCTCGGATCGCTGAAAAGTTGTGACTATGGAACGGCTGTGTTTGTTAATTTTTATTATATATATTGTTTTTTAAAGAAGGTATGTCTGGGAAAAAACCACATCAATAAAGTGCCTTAACTGTAAAATAAACTTTTTTTAATAACCCCAACATCCATTATTTTGTAACCCGTTGAATGCCGACGAAGAGGGTAATTTACGCGAGTTTTATTACATAGCTGGGTTTGATTGAATTCGTCGTATTATATTTGTCTGCTATGAGACCCATTACCCAGGAAACGAAACGGTCCCAAAGGGACCCTATTACCAAGGCTGAGGGGCTACTGCGAAACGAAAACTTCTAACGTTTGTGTATCTCCGTCTCTGTCGCACTTGCTAGTTCGAGCGACAGAGAGGGAGATATTCGAACGAAGTTCGTTTTCACTTCGCGGTAGCCCCTCTGCTCTATCAGTTTGTCCGTCCGTTCATCCGCCTGCCTGCATCTTTGATCCGTAATAGTTGGAGGGACACTTGAATTTTCACAAAGTAGCGTATTACTGACAATTAAAGTCGCCATAACGAGAAATAAATAATAAAATGCCTTGCTTTCCATTAGATATATCTTGAACCTCATTTGAGATGGTTCGTACGAGGCGGACTGCACAAAATTTCAGTTATATTTTAACGAAGGTCATTACGCTGATTACGCGACCACCT
This sequence comes from Epinotia demarniana, assembly GCA_945867215.1. NCBI lineage: Eukaryota > Metazoa > Arthropoda > Insecta > Lepidoptera > Tortricidae > Epinotia > Epinotia demarniana. The sequence goes on along the minus strand of OX244276.1, from coordinate 6,632,616 downwards.
GAAGGAGAAGGTTTTTTTTTATATTGAAGATAACATCAATTCTACGGACCCTACTGAGACAACTAGTTTTGCAATGCGTTTTTTTCTGGCTATAGAATAGAAATCTACTAAAAACCCGAGAAAATATCCTTTCAGTTGATCAACTCAGCTATTAAGTGATCGCCAGCCGGCACATGAAATTAGGTGGTCGCTAACCGGCAAAATGACTCTACAACCATACGCTTTTCAGTCAGTTTGACGCACCGCACGGCAATAAATGAGGCCTTAGAGTATACAATCAAGGGACTTGTTATAAAAATAAACGTTCGCAGGGCATCAACGTAGCCTTTTCCGCAAGAAACCAAGCAAATTCTAAAAATAAAGATGATGGACAGAATACTCGGATGATAGGTAGGGATCACGAAGGTCAAGGAGCTGTCATGATTTCGTGGTATAATTTTATTACAAGGTACTTGAGTGTAGAATATGCAAGAAGTTATAAAATCGCAAATTGCGAATTTATGCACAGGTGATTGTAATAGGTATTTTGTAGGTAATATTCGACTTATCCCTGAATCCTCATTGGATTCAATTTGAATTTGAAATTCTTTGTGGTTTATTGAGAAAAACGTAATGGGTGCTACGTTAAGTGCTTCACACAATTTTACAGAAAATTGTGCTTGTTTTAGCAGCAATATTTCTTTTAAATTACTACTGACCGCACTCGCATATTTGCCAGAATGGGACGAATGGTTTATGTCCGACATAAAACTTAGTGTGCTAGGGCTGAAAGGGCTCTGAAGCCGCTTTTTATGTATTGTTATCGCTAGCTGCGTACAACGGAATTTAAAAATAAAACAAAATGTCAAATGGTGCAGTCATCAGTTTCAGTTTTATTATCATTTGCATGGCAACTCAGCACGCTTATGTCATAGGGAAAATATTTATCCTGCAATACAATTCACCAGAGTATATTTTTTGGTTGAAGAATCCATTAAAGGTTGGTTTTTTGGTATTTACTAGTACTTTGATAACGTTTGTTACTAAAAACGGAACTTTGAAATAAACTTATACTTTTTTGATATCGCAACACTCATTGCACGAACGAAAGTGCTTGTGATGAGCAAAGACGATTAGTAGTGTCGATAAGCCAATATTCTGCAGAAATTAGCCAGAATCTTCAGGTATCTACAAATATAATAAATAACCACCCTCGCATGTGAGGGTACTATGTGGTGGTGCTGTTCTTCTTCCGCTAGTTCAGGTGCTTATTCACAATTGAGGGCTTGTCTAACTACTCCCTACCCATAATCCTATACGGCGGCCATATTTATAAGTCACGAAAGGCGTTGACGCTCACTTGTAATTATTTGCGTTGCATTGTTTTACAGGACCGATGGCTGCGATACGCAAAAAATTAGTGATCGTAGGTGACGGTGCTTGCGGTAAAACATGCCTGCTTATCGTGTTTAGCAAGGACCAGTTCCCGGAAGTATACGTGCCGACCGTGTTTGAAAACTACGTCGCCGACATCGAGGTGGATGGCAAGCAGGTAGAGCTGGCGCTATGGGATACGGCCGGACAGGAGGACTACGACCGGCTGCGGCCGCTGTCGTACCCGGACACTGACGTGATCCTCATGTGCTTCTCGGTGGACTCTCCCGACTCGCTGGAGAACATCCCCGAGAAGTGGACCCCCGAGGTGAAGCACTTCTGCCCCAACGTGCCCATCATCCTGGTGGGCAACAAGAAGGATCTGCGTAACGATCCGGCCACGATTAACGAGCTGCGTAAAATGAAACAGGAGCCCGTAAAGCCGCAGGAGGGCCGCGCCATGGCGGAGAAGATCAACGCGTTCGCGTACCTCGAGTGTTCGGCCAAGAGCAAGGAGGGCGTGCGCGAGGTGTTCGAGACAGCCACCCGCGCCGCGCTACAGGTCAAGAAGAAGAAGAAGACTAGGTGTTCTCTGCTGTAATTGTGCCGTTGTTGGGAGACTCTGATTTATGAATGGTTCGCATACTGCCTGAACACTTACGTTGTAAACGACCGGGCTGCAGCCGCGCCGCGGTCCGCCGCCGGCGCCGAGTCTCGCCGCTGCACGCACATCCACTCAGTATTCGTGTGGCTACACTTTCACAATTGGTACTTGTATATTTTATAGATTATCTATAAAGAGTAAGCATAAATGCCTTAACAAATGTAGTCGGGGGCGAAGTGGGCCCCCCCTGTCTAAGGGCCCACTGGAATTTTTGTGCTATACTGTCAAGTTATATAATCGAGTAGCATTTCTCCCTGAATAGATTTATTCCTCTGCGTCCCGTCTCAATGAGACTATTGTTTAGTTTCATATTTTTTATTTAAATTTTTCAATAAACTAGTTATGTATAATGTGTAGGATGTTTGTTTGACTCGGGCGCCCTGATGGAGCCGAGCACCCGTCAGCTAATGCGTCTCCGAGACGTCCAATCAATCTGATTCTTCTCGTGTAGGGCAGTTTTTTTATAATCTATTTGTTTGTGTGAAATCTTAACTTCTGTATGATTACATCGCATGCTAATATAATTTATTAGTAATAAACGAACCCCACGTTTTAACAATTCTTTTCTAGACTCTTTTTGACTTTTATAAAAATTTAATACAGCATTTATGAATCCGAGGTGTATAGGATGGGGAAATATTTAAGTTAAAATCAATCATCTATGTTATGTTTTATTAGTATTGTAAGTACAAAATTATCTTTCAAATATACATGAATTAACATAAACATTAGACTTCCTTTTATGATTTAAGTCTCTTCGGATCTACTCCAATTATACTTTTATTAACTAACGGAAGCTTTCACTTTAGGAGCCCTAGTCATTTTTAGTAGCTGGAGCGGGTTGTAGCGGCGGCGGGGCGCGGTCATAAGTTGCCGCTGCAGGGCTGCAGCGGGCGCGCGGTAGGGCTGCGCGAGGCCGGGCGGGAGCGGCGCGCCGGTGCGCAGCTCGGGCGCCCAGTCGCAGTACAGCAGCGCGTCGGCCGCCGCCAGCGCCGCGCCCGACGCCGGCGTCACCACGTAGCACAGCCCCGCCGCTGCGTCGATCCCTCGAACTAGCCCTGTGAGTGACAAACACAAGTTCCTTATTCAGGACCCTTCGGCTGTTACACTACACCATATTCAAGGCTCAGTGCTTACAAACCTTTTCAAGAAAATTAAGATTTAGAAAAGGTACCCTGAATACCTTGTAGTCTGCAGTAGTCGAGTTATCTTTAATCGCCACTTTATTGCCGCTAGATAACGCGAATATTTATGACTGTACTGTCGCCATCGGATATATAATATCGAAGCGAACATGATGCCTTCAAAGATCTGAACACGACTGTATTGTTAAGGTATTAGAGTGCACGTCCAGATATTGTACGAGGTTATAAATGATTGGAAATATTAAAAGGAACTTCTCATCATCGATTGGTTTCGTGCCAATAGTTCGAAAAATGCAGAGTGGATTGAGCAGAATAATTCTTTATCTCAGATGTAGCCGCGTTGGCCGTGGCCATTGATAAACATTGCAATTATTTTGAAGAAGTTTTTGGCACTGGTTTCACTCGGATCATAACGACGGTATATGACCTAGTTACTTTTGATGCTCGAGCTCTATAAAATCATTTTAGTCATTTCTTATTGCAATATCTAAAATTGATACGACGTGTACCACGTCATAAACAAATTACTCAGTTCAAATGTTGTCATTACGTGAGTCACATGAGGAAACGCTGCATTCAGATTTAGTAATAATTTCATTGATGTTTTAAGCTATTTGCAGAGAGGATTAAAAATTCCCAGTAACAGATTTAATGACTAAGTCCCATCCTTCCAGACTAATATTATAACTGCGGACGTATGTTGTTACCTTTTTGACGCATAAATAAACTGCTGAACTAATGTAGACGAAACTTGTGTAGTTTAACTATCAGACGAGGTTATAGAATATGTCTATATATCTTGAAAATGAGAATTTGTCGAATTTTGTATATGTACGAGTGCAATAACAACCGTTCGCTACATCTTTGTATCATCCATGTGTTTATTGGAAAAGAGATTGTAAGTTTGTAGGTATGTGTTGGGTATCGTCCGGAACCGAGTATCAGATTTCATTTTTTTTTAATTTGCGTGTAGTAAAGTCTTTCTGGATGCTTATAGGCTATATTTTACTCTTTGCAATAGGGCAGCTAGTAGGTATATAAAAAGCATGTAAATGATATGAACCGTATCCGTAGGATTGCAGCGGAGTGGTGTCCAGTGTATATATCTTGTCGCCGCTATCGCCTTCGTGTTTGCACAGCGCTACTATTTTGCCGTTGATCACTCGTTGGATGCTATCTTGATTGATTCTAATGTTCACCGCGATGTACAGGTTGCGGAGGTCGACTCTGAAAAGAAAAGAACAATTACAACTTTTTAAATACAATTTAGGCGCGACGCGAATTAATCCTGGTTGATCGCGCCTAAATTGTATTCGTGTTTTTTCGGGGTAATTGTATCGGGGCAGGCAACAAACTTCACGTCAATCAAACCACTGCAAGATTGTAATAAATGGTTGAACGAAATGCGAATCCGCAAGACATCTTGCGCCTACGAAAATAAACAGCTGTTTATTTTCAGTTATACAGTAATAGTTCAGTCATTATAGATTTTGACTCGTGAATAATCAGTTCTTGGATTTTTTTTTCGTAGGTCCCTGGAAAGTGGAGGTCACTGGAAGTGTAAATTCAAAAAGTAGACTATCACACTCCTGTGTATATTATAAAAACGGTTTTTGTGAATAACTCGGCCATTTTTGATTTTACAGTAAAACCTTGAGGACAAAAATTGTAGGAAATTTGATTCTCTACAAGTTTGGTCCTCACAATTTTTCTTCTAGGATCGATATTTTGGAAATTAAATTTGAAAAAAGCGACAAATTCAAAATATTTTCATCATCTCGTTTATTTTCGACTTTACGGCATAAATGAAGAGATAATGATAATATTTTGAATTTGTCGCTTTTTTCAAATCTGATTATTCACGGGTAGGGTCGGTTTTTTGGATATAATGACTGGACTATAACTGAACAACTAGCAGAAGTCATTTGTTTGGAAAAAACTTTCAATACAATGCTACAATCTTTGCAATGAATGATGATGTCATCAATGGAATAACGTGTAGTCGTCGAGGAATGAAAATGTTCGTCACTACTCGACTTTATTTCAAAGGTAGTAAGGTTGAAAGATGGCGATCTCGTTATTTCGCGACTGTTCAGCTGTGCGTTTCACACCCTGTCACTGTCACCTCACCGCTCATCTATACGTACTCTACTAAATTAGAGGTTATTCTCTGTGAAATGTTAGATTGTAGCGTAAGTTTTTATGTAGTTGTAATTTCCAGCACATCCGATAAAACATTCTTTCACCTGACTACAGAATGAAGTTTCCGGTTGAACATACATTGTTACATAGTATAAAACAAAGTCGCTTCCCGCTGTCTGTCCCTATGTATGCTTAGATCTTTAAAACTACGCAACGGATTTTGATGCGTTTTTTTTAATAGATACTTAGTGTGATTCAAGAGGAAGATATATGTATAATATAGTACCCGTGCGAAGCCGGGGCGGGTCGCTAGTAGGCTATATTTTATACCGCGCCTTCTCTTAGTTGAGTAATATGTTGGTATAGGGTTGGATAAAGTAACCTGGACATTCGTACCAAGTCAGACTGAGAGCCTGTTGCCACTAACTATATTTTCTTTGGAGCATGCTCCAATATTGGACTGGAGATATTCAGAGCAATGACACGTAGTTCAAGAGGCAAGCGGATGGCTCGCGGTATTTGAGATCCCGAAGTGTTGTGGAACCGCCCTATGCAACCCGAACTGAGCCAACTTGGACTGGGGCGAAAATACAAAAAAAGGATGAAAAATATTTTTTGTTCCGATGCAGCCGTTTGAAACCGCGGTTGCCTTAAAGTGTGTACGCTGTTTATATAATGAAATGCTGTTTCAATAGAATACCTGGCGACATTTTCTTTTTAATACCGCGAGCCATCCGGTTGCCACTCCGACACTGAAACGACGCATCACTGCTTTAACTAAGATGAGCGACTGTGGTTTCATTATGTACATTTGTTGCCACACGCTGGCTCGCTTGCGTCGAGTGATCACACGCTGGTTCGCTTGCGTCGAGTGATCGGCACGGTCGTAACGAGCCCAAGGCTGTAGTTCAAGACGCTTCACCTAGCTTCAGGCAAACCAGTGTAATGCAGGCCTCCGAATCTCCGCGGTGTTATTACGAATCGCGACGTCACGATAAGTGTGTGTCCGGTGAAACAAGTTGTGAATAACACAGTCAGTGATAAGGGCGATTGATAAACGATTCGTTGTTCGCGCCCGGGCGGTGAGTCACGGCGGTTCCGAGACGCGAATATCTCCATTCGTGCTGGGAACAATGACGGTAACGGGAAACGAGTTGAGTCCGAAACTTGTTTGCACCACGCGGGTTTTTGCTAAACGTTATCAAGGACAGCTTTTTGTTGACTATACTTTATTAGAGTATTTATTGGGTTCAATTCCTACTTTCGCATGTCAACTTAAGGCTTAAAATATGTCTATTCCTCAGAAACGAGATCGAAATAAAGTGTGGACACGAAAATATCTGGTCGTATATATTTTGATACAATTTATTTATTATTATGAAATTAATGTTACAACGTAGCAATGTCGTTGAAAAACCTGAATTTTCTTGAAAGATGTTCACGATGTGTTTTCTTATCTGAACTCTGAAGTTCTTTGGAAGGCATTTTGATTTATTGTGCGGATATCGTAAAAATACCGTTACGTCGTGATAAAACAAAATTTAGACAACATGGTTTTGACATAAGATTATTATTTTTAAAAAAGACGTCGAATTCGAACCGACCAGATTTTTTTATGTCCACACTTTATTTTTGAAAATAACTACCTGTTACCACCAATACATTTAGTGGTTGCTACCGGGAATAAGATTCTGATCACTGGTACTTAATTCCTAACTAATAGGCCGCGCTTCTCCCCCGTGTATTAAAAAGAACGCGGACCCGGTATAAAATAATCCATCCCGAAAGTCCAGTGAAAAAAAAACAAATCGGACGAGTAGTACTGGAGACTTGGAGAGCTTAAACTTAACCTATTATAATATTCGTACACCTAGATAAAAAGAAAACTAAGTCATAGATAGTTCAATATATGAGGAAGCACCCCACTCCAACCTTTATGGATACCGCTGGTTAAGAGAGATTTTCCTTTAAGACCAAACATAAACTAGTATAAGAAGTGAGGCGCCTCCCGAGGGTTGAACGATCTATCCACTAAATAAGTTAAAAGCAACTTACTCATAAGGAACAGCGCCCAACAGGAAGTCGTCTAAGTTACAATTAGTCACCATGCGGCCAAAGTAAGCCAAGTAATTAAGGTATCTCTCCTCCTTGGGTGGCAGCGATAGATTCCTTACACCATCTGTGCTCGATACTATGAAAGCATAGTCCAACTCCTGTAACTTGATTGGCTTGAATAGATAATTGTGTCTATATTTATAGTACAACGATTTAGCAGTTCCAGAGTCGATATGATGCGAGAATCGCTTCTTAGGGTTTTTGGAGTCGATTTGGAGAATGAACGTGGGTTGTAGAAGGGCGGCTATGATGGTCATGAATTGGAGGCCCAGGGCGTTCACCATTCCCATGGTATTGACGATCCAGGGAAGGTCGTGGAAGCGTCGTTCGGAGCGGCAGTAGGCGATGAGCGCTGTTATTGCTGCCACGTAACGGCTCGGGTTATCCATTGTGCTTATCATGCCGATGTTCAACATCCTGAAACAAAAGGTTTTGTAAACATGGCGTACGGAGAACGCCTAATTGAAATCGATTGCTTCGTTGTGAATCGTTTTCGGTTCCGTTTTAAAAGATCCGCAAGGCTGCACGGCTATCAAAAGAGGTCGCGCTCTCTCTATTTTTCTCGCGCTATCCGTCTCTCTTATTAGAAAACTTAGAAAGAGACGTAAAGTGCGAGAAAAATCGAGAGAGGTCGCATGCCGTCTTGTGATAGCTGTGCTGGTTAGTAATGGGAAAAAAATTGGCTCTACAGCTCTTTGACAATGTCTACAGAAGAGACGCAAAACCTCAACCTCTGTATGACCCTAGAATGTGTTTAATTTAAATTTTAGATTCTCTCCGCATTTGTTTTATTTAATTTTAGTAAGAATGAAAATTCGAAACTTAATCTGTCGAAGTCTATCGAGCATTATAAATCCGAACTTGAATATATCGAGCTTAATATCTATGGGCCAGGAAAATAATTTGTCAGTATAGTTATAGTTTTATTTTAGTATCCTGTTTATTTATTTATTTATTTGTTTTGTTTATGGTTTATGTATGACAAATATTTGGTTATAGTCGTTTATCGCGCTGACTAATCATAACTGTACTTGGTGCCTGAAAATAAAACTTTATATTTATTTTATTTTATTTATAACACGTCAAAAGTGACCTACTATCTACCTGAAAATTACTATCTACCTATTTTTAATTTAGATGTCTATTACTAAATAATATTGTGTCTCAAAAAGTTTTAAAGCAATGTTTATCGGTGTATGGTATTCAATAAGAAACTTGTTTACAAACACTACATTAGAAGCAGTGTTAACAAATACACGGCTTTCCTATCAACGTGTCATAAGAATCAAAAGTACAGTCACCGGTATTAATATCTGCCACAACATACCGCGCATAAATATCTGACACGACTCTATTTCAGGGCCGGGCCGTTGGGACGTGTCAGATATTTTAGCCTGCTTTGTTATTGTTATGGCAGATATAAATGCCAGTGACTGTACATACCAGTCCCATACTACACGAATGATTATACTCGTCCAGTATAAAAATAGTAAAGGCTAAATCAAGAACCAAAATAACTACTCGGGTATTTTCCAAATGGGTAATTTCATGGCCGAGGCGAGTTTTTTTTTAAACCTAAGAAAGTTGCAAACAAGCTGAGCGTGATACGGACGCCGTAGCCTGCGGACGCTCGCAATTCCAGGGGAGTCACATGCGTACTATTTATGTGAGTACTTACATCAATGATGTAATATAAAAATTAGGTAGATATGTTACAAGCGCTCCAAAAGTGGCACACTAAAACTCATGCAATTGGCAGACCTCGCTTCAGTATCGCGCCGTCAATGCAAACGTGTCGCACTTGTCAGATTTGCAGCGCAAAAAATAAAAGATGCCGTCGTGTGTGATGCGATTTTGCACTAACTATACTAAAACAGCCAGGGGACAACGTATCTTTCGTAAGTAATCTACTTTTATCTTCATATCAATACATTTTACGTATACAATAATTATGTGCATAAAAGAAATTTTCCCAGATCATGTTGAGTGCAACAAAAATATACCCGAAGCGTGAGTGCGATAGAGACGCAATATCATTGCCGATCAAAGAATAACACATAAACAGAAGGGTCTTGATAAGATCGTAGGCATAAGATTCGTGATTGATTATTGATCAAGTTTATGGTTTTGAAATTATTATAATAATATATGTATCTCTGTTATCCTTATTTAGTTTCATCTTATGCTAACTTTATATAATAACTCCCTACTTGAAAAACTTAAAATGCCTCTGTTACAATAAATGTGATTGCCCGTTTATTAAGTATACAACATTAAATGAGAGAGAGCGAGGGAGAGAAATTGACAGATAGACAGATATATAGAAATTGACAGACCACGAAAGCATAAATTTTTTAAAATACTGGTACAAACTGTCAATTTAAACTTCCGCGCCTAAACAGTTCTACAGTTCCCTTTTGAGTATTGAGAGTTCCGTATCGAGTTGCAATTAAAACCATATAGGTACTCAGGTTTACAGTCACTTGACGGCCGTTTATGCCAACAAAAAACGTATATTTCGACACTCTCTAGAAAGAAACTATGTTTGTGTGAAGAGCCGAGCATCTAAATCGAGACGTATAAATGTACAATAGTACGTAACGAGAATATGATAAGAGGCAGTGTCTAGTCTGATTTATTAATACTCTTTGTCCATTCTCAGCCCATGTAAGCGAGACGGCAGAAACAGAGACAAGTATAGTTTCTCTGCATCGTACGTCACAACACATTTACTTGTCTCTTTTTCGCTCCCAGAAATAAGCATACCGTCCTGCTCTCATTTGATACCCATATTAGTGTGTAGCTACAATATTCGCAGCTCTTTCATGTGTGCGTAAGCCTGGCCATTTTTTAACACGGTCTTTCGTATAGACAACGTATCTACCTCATTATTATATTACATTATTGACTTACAAGGAACAAATGCAGGGCCATCACTCAACGTGGAGCATTCTCGGTAGCACCACCGGCAACCAAGTTTACCACCAGCGCCTATCTTGCGACGGCCGCGACATACTCTCGATTTTTCTCGCACTATATCTCTTGTTCTTGTTCTATAAGAAAGAGACGGATAGTGCGAGAAAAATCGAGAGAGCTGGCGCTCCGTCGCATGATAGCCGTGCACTACGACTAGCTCAAGACTGCGCCAGTAAGGTTATGGTTTATCTAGGTATTTTATTATTGTAGGTAGTGAGGTAAACTACCCTTCTCTTTCTAAGCGTTCTAATTGATAAGAGACGGATAGTCTTTCTCGCGTGCGGGACAGTACGCGCACAATCTTGTGCACGGCGCGGCGTGGCGGCTGTGTGCGGTGGGATGTGTTGATACAAAGGAGGTAACTATACAAATTGCATACTTATGGTTATGGCCTAGTAGCATGATATGTTTTACGTGACGTTTCAGTACACCATAAAACGTGACGATATAACCAATGGTGCTAGCTTGGATGGTTTAGATACTTCAGATTTTTCTGGTATTTCATATTTCTGAAACTTCTAAACAAAGTGATCATATGTTTATTTCGGAAACATTTTTCGATTTCTATGCACACTAATCATTTTATAGCACGGTAAAAGTCGGTAATGATCACGGCGTAGTGCACCGCACGAATTTTTAATTCGCGAGTAGCACGTCTTTAGCCGCTGCCTGTTGTGTTGCTATGGCTTCGTCGCAGGTCCGTGCAGGGACACAAAAACACTGAGAAAATACTCACAGGCATTCATTTAAGGCTGCCCGCGGTGCCGCGAGCGGCCTCGTCGCGGGCAGCCGCGCACCGCATGTGCTATAATAACCAATTCCATCATTTCAATCCAAGAGGTCAAGAGGAGACTAGGCGAGTGGGGTCGGGGGGCCAGTGACTAGCGACGTAGCGACCCCAACGGGGACGCGAGCCTGCCGCGGCCAGTCCGGTTTGAATTGGCCCTTAGGTATTATTTATTTAATTGTATGGCATACATTATTTTGGCCTTTTAAGTTTGTCACTCTTTAGTACCACCCAGGGGACACATGCAGGGTTGTGTTAGGTAGCTCCTGCGGACGCGAGTAACAGTTGTCCCCGCTTTGTTAAGCGAGTGGGCAACTCGACTGTTAGAAGTTCTTAAGCCGCCCAAAGGCCTTAGTTCACACTCTCCTTAGGATACATCTAGAATAATGTGGGGCAAGACTAACCTTTCAGGAGTTTTCAAATGGGTAAACGCAGGACCTAGGAGTGGATCAGTGACAACAGTGGCAGAGACACCGCCCGGCGGCGTGAACTCGCTCTGCCCAGGGTCCAGGTCCACAACCAGCACGGGCCCGCGCGCCAGCAGCCGGTTCACGTAGTAGCGGAGAAAGGAACTCTTCCCTGAGCCCTTGCCGCCGCATACGATGCCCCGGCTATGGTTTTCTGGAAGTTATGGGAGAGTTAGTCTTCATTTGTAGAAGCACTTATTTCACGTGGTTTAAAAAGAATGTGAATGAAAGCAATCTGCTGCTGTCTGTTGTGAGAAGTGAACATAAGAATCTAATTTTAACACTGTTACTGCGCCTGTATATATGGGTAGAAGTAGGTGGAATTATACTCATGTCCATGGAAAAACAACTGTAAATAAAGTTTATTCCAATAAACTTGTTTGTGCACATGTACCTTCATTTTGAATGCAATCAGGGGCAGTCAATGTGTCTAATAATGTATATTGATATTTGCATAACATGTTGGGAGGAGTGAAGATAAAGAATAGTATAGATCTCAATTTGGGATGTTTGTACCCAACTGTTTCCCAATTTACTTTTTCGTTGCCTATATCTGTCTGTGAGATTGTATATTTGTAAGTTTGTATCATATCATCAGCCTATATACGTCCCACTGCTGGGCACAGGCCTCCTCTCATGTATGAGAGGGAATGGGCAGTAGTCCCCACGCTGGCCCAGTGCGGATTGGGGACTTCACATACACCTCTGAATTTCTTCGCAGATGTATGCAGGTTTCCTCACGATGTTTTTCCTTCACCGAAAAGCTAACGGTAAATATGAAATCATATTCCGTACATAAGTTCCGAAAAACTCATTGGTACGAGCCGGGATTCGAACCCACGACCGCCGTTTGACAGCCGCATGCCGCATGTAAGTTTGTATGTATTGGGTAAACTCTGGAACCGCTATACAATATTTAAAAACATGAACATGTCCAATATATTTTCAAAATCAGCAAAAGTTGTAGTTGTGTCAGTTCACCATAACTTGCTAAGATAGCTATAAAATTAAATACAGATAATGATAATTGACAAAGAATGTATCTTACTGTAACCATGATGCAAAGCTTGGCTCCAACAAGGATTTTCTTGGAAAGTCTTCCAAGGCTTCATAAGGTAGAGGGAGCACCCCAAAAATTCTGATGCCTTTTTGAAGCAGCTATCAACATTCTTATTTGTCTTGGAAAACAGATCTGTTACAGTGCAGTTGTTCTCCACAAACTGCGCCACTCTGTCATTCAGTCGTTGTAACTGAACAACACTGTCATTGGCACCAAGTGTGGTGACTATTTCCTCCGCAGCTGCCACTGACAGACCAGATCCTGTCAGCTTACCAAATAACCCATAAAAACTGTTCTCATGATTTAGTGTTCTTAAGTATTGAGCACAGTTATAATTCGGTGCATATAGATTATAAGTCTTATCTTGTAAAATGTAGCCACCAATTTCTACAAGACCGCCAAATGAGGTGACTCTCACTTTTCCATGAATATATATTTCGGCTGGATACTTCAAGACTAGTATGCAGCACTTTTTACCATAGTATATATTTACAGGGTTGATGAAATTGGTGTCTATGGAGTCTGTTGATTTCTCTCTTTGGAATGTTTCCTGAAACTGTATAGTGTCATCATAACCAAATGAGGTTTCTTCAACGGGCATGTCTGTGGTCTGCAAGTCAGTAATGTCTGGCTCACTATCTAGTTCACTTCCCAATTCCGGCAGTAAACTGTCATTTACATTGTTCACTACACTGTCAGCTAATTCTTCAGTTGGGAATATACCACACTTGTTAGTAGCAAACACATTCTGGGCCTCCGATGGCAAGTTTCTAACAGTTGGATATGTATAGTCACCCAATACATCACTGAGGCTCTGATGTGGCATGTCCACAGCGGTTATAGAAATAAATGAAGGCGATACAATATTTGTGTAGTTTGTGCTATCTTCTGAATGAGTTTCAGATATATTCTCAGATGGCAACTCAACACTTGAGTAGTCACTTTCCAACTCTTGACTATAATCCGATTGGGGTATTTCATCCAATTTCCTTTTCCTATGTTTTGATTTAGGATTTTCTTTCGAATGTAATTTAGCAAGTATTTTTGAGGCTAAACGACCGTCACAATCAAATGGCTCACTAGCACTGGAGTCTGCTTCTGATGCTGAATCAACAGTTGTGCTTGTCATCGAGAAATCATCACTTTCATTAATAATAGAAGCTTCAGACAGGCTTTCAATATCCTCATTTATATCAGAAAGCGACACATCACTTGTCTTCGGCAAACTAGCATTCTCGAAGCTGCTATCCAAGTTTTCAGACTTCTGCGATTCAAAGTCATCTAAACTGACGTTTGTAGGATCTCTTACACTGCCAGGGCCCATAAACGAGATTCTTTGTCTCGTGCTATTACCTTCGCTACTGGACGCAGTCAGGTTGAGGTCTGAAAAGCCACTTACAGACGTTGAATCATCGTCATTTTGAACATTAGCAGCATCTCGAATTAATCTATTGTCGTTTTGTTTGTACCCGTACAGCATTTGCTTTAGCTGCTTCTTCATACTATCGTCTGTGTTGTGATTCCTTTTTAAAGCATGCGCTTTTTCGAAAAACTCCATACCTGCAAAATAATGCATTTATACAACGTGGTCAACACTATGTGTGATATGTGTTTGTTCATTGAAAAGTCGGATTTAGGTCTTACAAATGTAATACTTAGTGACTTTCTATTGAATAATTCCTTTCAAATATTAACTTATTACTACTAACTTAAAACAAACGCGGTCAGTGAAATATTGATGTGATAAGAAAATGTCAGATACACATGTCAACTGTCAATACATTAAAGTCCAAATTAAGTCTTCACGTCCCTGTGCAACAAATTAGTTGCTTTTAAAAATTAAAGTACATTTCGGACTTTGAATCGTTTAAATTCATGTATGTATTTATACGCTTATTTTGGGATCGTTTTAACGCTTTTAAAATAAAATTAAAAGAGTATTAAGGCGGAAACACATTATTAACACGCGACGTGACCCGATACCACGCGACGCGTGTTGAGTCGAATCAAATCGTAGTATTTTCTATGACCAGAGGCCCTACCGGGAAGTGAAAACGAAGTTCGTTCGAGTATCTCCTTCCCTGTCGCTCAAACTAGCAAGTGCAACAGAGACGGAGATACACGAACGAAATTCGTTTTCGTTTCGCGGTAGGGCCTCAGAATCACACTGTGAACATGCGACGTGGCGTCGCGTCGCATGTTCATAGTGTGATTCTGGTCATAGAAAATACTACAATTTGATTCGACTCAACACGCGTCTCGTGGTATCGGGTCGCGTCGCGTGTTAATAGTGTGTTTCCGCCTTAAGACGCACGTCCCTTGTTTTTTAAATCTTAACAATTTTTTTGGCTAAATGCGACCGCCGCATCCCTACGCTCCAGCACTGCTATCACGAGACGGCGCGCGAGCTCTCTCTATTTTTCTCACCCTATCCGTCTCTTTTTTAATAGAATACTTAGAAAGAGAACTATAGTGCGACAAAAATCGAGAGAGCTCGCGTGCCAATCGCAAAAATGGAAAATGGTGTGGTGCCCAAATGGTGCCGGCTGCCGGCCAATGTACAGCCATGATAATGCACGGCCAAAATAATGTACAGCCCAACACCTACTTTACTCTTTGAGCTTTTTTTTTCCTCCTATCTTTCTAAGTTGGGCCCCGAAGGGGCCCTTAACTAATTACCTATAGCTATATACAAAAAAATATGCAAATCATGCAGTCCTGAACCTAAGAACATACAAAAACTAACTACTACCTTAAATCTAATAACAAGAAACACCGCAGGGCGCGCAATCGACACCACACCTTAAGTGCGGTGATAACGATAGCGCGCCCTGCGGCGAATAGGCCACGCCCCCCACCCCGCCCCAGCCAGCCACCATGCGGCAGCACAAGGCGAAGCGAGAGAGCGCGAGCCGTAAGCGGGACAGCATATAGCCGCTCGACCCAGACATAATATACAAACTTAAATCTAACGTGCTAACCATGCACTATAAAACTTACTAAGTAATGTACAAACCTAAGAATCTAACATAAAAAACATTCAACCAGAAGGGTAACATGTACACAAGATATGTACAAGAAACTAACTAATTTTACTCTTTGAGCCCAATAATCCGCATCCATTTTGTACATTGAATATCGGGCTGTGCATTATCACTCTTGAGCAAACTTGAGGGGCTACCGCGAAGTGAAAACGAACTTCCTTCGAGTATCCCCCTCTCGGTCGCACCTGCGGGTTCGAGCGACAAAGACGGAGATACACGAACGAAGTTCGTTTTCGTTTCGCGGTAGCCCCTTTAGTCCGGGGCAGTAATTGGAAGCCAATTTTGTAAGAGCTCAACGAGCTGATAATGCACGACCCGATAATCCGAGTAGAAATCCCATGATAGACGTGTCGAGAAAGTCGTGCTGAGCAAGAATCAGAAGATTATCGCACCTAAAATTGGCCGAAAGTTTGGAAATCCTTCACTTCCGGCCAAAATTTGAATGGGTAGGTATATTTACGTCATGTGAAGGTGCGTACACACCAAGCCAACGAACGGCTATGTATCTCACTCTAGCAAATAGCGGTCACATAAATGCTTCGCGTTCGTTTGCTCAGTGTGTACCCACCATAACAACAGTGCGATATAATATACTTAAGTTGTATACAGCCAGCTTTTTACTGACTGTTTACATGGACATTGCGGAGACTACCTAGAAGTTGTTTTAGGAAAACGATGAAAAAAACAATACAGTTTTTAAAGACGTATATTTTTATATAACCAATACTCCTGACATCGCGAGAGATAAATACATTCCATGATTCGTATTCACATACAATACAGTCCATACGAATGTTCTGTTACTACGTGAACTGCTGACGGAAGCATTGCCTAAATGCTTCCGTCAGCCGCCTTTAACTCTAGACTGTGTTTCGAGCCAGCCGATTTCTTGTATCGATACACAATCTAGGGCTCCATTACACTAGTTTAAGCCGCCTGGGAGAAGCTGGCGACGAAATCGGTGACAATCTTCTTGAGGGTGGCGTCGGACTCGGGCGAGATCTGGCCTTCCTTGGCGATGGTGGCGAGGAGACCTTGGTGGCTAGTCTTGATGTGCGCGGTGAACTCCTTCTCAAAGGCGGTGATCTTGGTGGGGTCCAGCTTGTCGAGGTGTCCGCGGACACCGCAGTAGATGATGGCGACCTATGAAAATAGTTAGCTTATCAATTATAAGTAAATACAGAAAGCCTAAGCATAGGAGCACTCAGCGTGACGCGGAGAAAATGACTGTTTTCATAAGATTACTGACATAAAGGCGCTATACAAGGCAGTATCGAGGCAGACCACCCACTAGATGGAGCACACAAATCACCTCACTCTTGCAATTACATCTGCACGAGGCCATACATAAAGCGGGTGATAGGAGCCTATGGAGAAGTCTGGTCAACAAGAAGAGGACATGATGTCACGATCCTCCGACTGATGATGATGCCAAAATTAGTGTTTCAGCCTGCTAATAAAAATCACTTCTTTGACACCGTCCAAACGTGCCGGGAACACACTAGATGCTCGTAGATGCGCTCCTTTACAAACGCGTAACACTACGAAATCGCTGTTAGTGAATGTGTTAGGCTTGTATACAAAGTGACTAGTGACATTACCTGCTCCTCAATAGCCATGGGCACGTACTGGCCCTGTTTAAGCAGCTCAGTGAGACGCATGCCACGGTTCAGCAGCTGCTGGGTGGCGGCGTCCAAGTCGGAACCGAACTGGGCGAAAGCGGCGACCTCACGGTACTGCGCCAACTCCAGCTTCATGGAGCCGGCCACCTTTGCAAACAGAACAATTGTCAATTGCGGTATCACTTGGCTATTCGCCGGAATCCAGATTCAGAGACGTCATGCGGTATGTACCATCAAAGAGTATTTCTACGATTTCTTAGGATACTATTCTATTTGTTTAAAATCTTTGTCCAATAATCATTGCGTCTCACGTTTTTTTAAACAAAATGTGAGTGGCAGATACATTGGATAAAGATCCGTACATTGTAATTGCATCTCACATCTTGCTTAATAAATGTGAGACACAATGATTATTGGACATCTTGGACAAGTGGAATACAACCCTTACTTAAACCATTGTCTGCACGTCTATCTTTATAGGACAATGAATCAATCCAACAAGCGCCAAAACCAACAAGTAAATTTAAATTGCAAACTGATGAAACAAAGGATATCCTAGGACAGACCTGCTTCATGGCCTTGGTCTGGGCGGCGGAGCCGACACGCGACACGGACAGACCGACGTTGATGGCGGGCCGGATACCCTTGTAGAACAGCTCAGTCTCCAAGAAGATCTGGCCGTCAGTGATGGAAATCACGTTGGTGGGAATGTAGGCGGACACATCACCGGCCTGGGTCTCAATCACGGGGAGAGCGGTCAGGGAACCGCCGCCCAACTTGTCGGACCTGTAAACAACAAAATTTAAATCATAATTTTTTGGTTAGATATGGAAGTCATGACAACCACGGAACCCTACCGCGCACACGATAAAGACCACAGATGACTTATGGAGGTCCTGAATAATAAATATCCTTTGGTTTCCCTTGTTTCAATGACATTTCAGTAAATAATATTGCTGATCAATACACATTGTAAGTGCACAGCTATCACAATTTGGGTTTTTCTCCCTTAATTTGGCAGTGTTCAGTGACGGCTGTACATAGTCTTTCGCCGTCTTTTTGTATTTTTTTCCTGACCAGAATTGTTGGGGCTGTCTGTGTCACCGAGGCTTGAACTATGGACTTTCGCTATTTTTGTCAAATTAAGGGTTGATCCAGTTACTAGCTCTCAAAAGCATTGTGGTGAAGCAAAATTATGGAAGCGTGTATGTACTTGTGTAGTTGTTTTTTCATGTTTTATTATAGGTAATTTCGCACACTTACATCTTAGCGGCACGCTCGAGCAGACGCGAGTGGAGGTAGAACACGTCACCGGGGTAGGCCTCGCGACCGGGCGGACGGCGCAGTAGCAGCGACATCTGGCGGTAGGCGACGGCCTGCTTCGACAGATCGTCGTACATGATGAGCGCGTGCTTGCCGTTGTCGCGGAAGAACTCGCCCATGGCGCAGCCAGAGTACGGCGCCAGGTACTGCAGGGGCGCGGCGTCCGAGGCCGTGGCGCACACGATGATGGTGTAGCCGATGGAACCTGCATGTCACAATGAATTCATGTTGTACATTGTTTCATACATCATCCTCCTAGTGTTATTCCCGGTAATGCCCCTAAAGGAGCGTAGGGTTCGCTTTGACACCTAACATTTGTACAAATTTGATTATTCAAGTGCATCATGGATTAAATGATATAGTATCAGATTTACAACCAGATTTTAGTTTTAAGCTTGTGCAGTAGCTCTCACCAACGGGGTTGCCAAGATATCTATTTTTCAATTGCTATTCCACAAACCACACTCTAGGTATATTGCATATAAAATCATAGCAGTCTCCTGCTAAGGTCCAATGCTGCATATTTCTTAATAATGCGATGCTATACGTGAACAGGAGACCAATACCTAAACAGACAAATTTCAATTTACAGGGATTTTTTAGCCGCAAGCAAAATTCAAACTTGCGACCTTCTGGTATACGCGGCCAGTCCCTGCTATCAGGAACCAATTACTAACCTAACCAAGTATGCCAACGTATTTGACTGATAGACTTACCAGAGTCAGTCAAGCGCTTGACAATCTGCGCGACAGTGGACCTCTTCTGTCCAATGGCGACGTAGATGCAGTACAGCTTCTTCTTCTCGTCCTCGCCCTTGTTGAAGCGCTGCTGGTTGATGATGGTGTCGATGGCCAGGGCGGTCTTGCCGGTCTGACGATCGCCGATGATCAGCTCACGCTGTCCACGGCCGATGGGCACCAGGGAGTCTACGGCCTTGATGCCTGGAATCAAATTAGTGACTTGTTATAGAGCAGAACAATAATTTTCAAGGTTCAAAGTACACAATTATTGAGCTTTAATTGATTTTTTTGTACAATGTGCTTGTCTAATGTGTTCTTCAATTGGTTGACATCAAGAGCTGAGACCACATAGGCAGATTGTGGAACCTTGTGCTATAAATTTTTGGTCAATACGTGAAAAGACGTAGTTTTGCAGATAAAACACCTTCCCGCAGATTCTAAAATTCTAGAAACAGCAATCTTGGTTCGACTCGAGCATTCTTTAGAATCTGAATCAATAACTACTGACCTAGTATTTTAAATAGGTCCATAGTGTCTGCTTACCATCAGTGGTCTGTTAAATTTTTAACTTTTAGTTAAAGTTACACTTTTAAAGGGTTAAACACGAGGGCGTATTTACCCTAGGGCCAACCGGGCCAACGCCCGGGGCGCCAATCTGCCAGGGCGGCATAGCCGCTGCTGACCGATTGCATTTTCTTTGGTTTTGGCGCCATTTATTGACTTATGGCGCGGCGAAACTTTATTGGTCCGAGGGGCCGAATTTCAAAATAGGCCCCTGGTTAAACAGGCAACACAAGTCAAATGGCCAGTCATTATTCATCAAGAGCCCTGTAACCTGTAGCTTTGTGAAAGAAGACTCAGACACCATTTTGCCACCATCCAGTATATTATATAAAAGAACTCACCAGTCTGCATAGGCTCGCGCACAGACACACGGGGGATGATGCCCGGGGCCTTGACACCGACTCTCTGCCTGTTCTTAGTGTCGATGGGTCCCTTGCCGTCGATGGCGTTTCCCAGGGCGTCGACGACGCGGCCCAGCAGCTGCTCGCCGACGGGCACGTCCACGATGGCTCCGGTACGCTTCACGATGTCGCCCTCCTTGATCAGCTTGTCGTTACCGAAGATTACAACACCGACGTTGTCGGGCTCCAAGTTGAGGGCCATACCCTGGGGGGATTGTCACTGTTTAGTAGGGATATTCAACAATGTTGACATTTGCAAATTTCTCAATTGCCAAACGGCAAATTATTATTATCATTATATTTTAGACAGGCAGCTGTATAGTCCTCATCGATTTCGATGACGGGCACCGTAACAATTTATGGACTAGCCTTGTTATATGAGCTCTGATATAACTGGCTGGCTAGGCCAAACTTGCTCTTAATACTCTACTACAAGGGTGACAATAAAGTTAGCCAGTTGTGTTATACATATACACATAGGATGGCTTAGCCCCTTTTCTAGTCCTTCTTTCCCTTTTCGTGGCAGGCAGCTTTCGCTGATATGCTAAATTATGATTTACTGGTTTAATTAGTTCCCTTAGCACACATACACATTGCTTTAAATAGTTTGTTGAGTCTATTTTGAAACTGGTGTACGGAGTTAATTATACTTGCAAAACTTTGCCAATTATAAATTATATTTATTTTAATAAACCTCAGTCTTTTGTCAGTATTCATGTTGTTTACTTTATCCAATAATACCTCGCATTACATGGAGACGCGTGCCAGGCAAGGTGTCAGATTCACAGCCACTTGAAGTTTCCCGACACCCGCGCATAGTTATTTTACGTCACACCTGGCCATAATGCGAGTTTTACTGCACGCTGCGCGTACGGGAAAACTCGCATTGTGGCCAGGTGATGACGTAAAATTTTGTACTCAACACGGGCGATAATTCCTAAAGCCCCAGAGCGCATATTTATGGCGCTCACCTTCGGTTCGGGCCACAAACACCTGCGATCTGGGGCATTCACGAATTCACAGCCCTAGTTACATAATGTACTTATATTAATTGCCATCTGTATATTCAAAATGTGCAAATCCAGAGTGGAAAAGGAAGTTAAATCCCAGTGATTGAAATCTTTCGAATAACTTAGATTTGTTCCATCCCTTATTATTTGTGATCATCTCAACAATTTTTTGTACTTAAATTCTCTCTTTGCATACAGCATAATTTCAATAGAGGTATCAAATTAACGAGTTTTGGATGCTCAAATATAGATCTTTAATTTCCTGACTTGTGAAATGTTGTAATCAAGTTACATTAATTGGTATAATTTTAGCATAAAATTAAAAAACGAATTGCAAACATACTGTGGACTTAAATGTGGATTCTGGATTGTATGATTAGAATATGTAAAATACCTTTTTACTCCTCTAAAGCTTTGGTTTCCTAGGATAGTGGTGCCGTCATATGGCGGTGAGATAGAGTATCCATTTCTTTCTAATTAGCCCACTTAAAACCAGAGCTAACTCTGTATCAACAACACAAGAACTGGCACGGCAATAACCGAGCGTGGCCTGGCATGAAACGGACAGGGAGAGAAAGGTTTTTTTTTATACAGACTTCAACTTCCATTCATATAATATTGATTGTAAGAATCTGGAGTCTTTGGCACCAAGCCAAAGTGAAGCACTGATTTAGTTAACCATCAAAGAACTGGACACTGAAAATTTTACTTGTTTTCTTTAAATTACTAATTTAACCCTACACACTTGGCAAATTAAAATGGAATTAATTGTTGGTTTGAGAGGCAATCACAGGAGAAAAAAAAGGGTGAAACTAGTTTCTTTGAATAATAATAATAATAATAGTGGCAGACTTAACACAATTCCTATTCGTAATTGTAGCATACCTAAACTTTTAATGTGGACATAACCAAGCCAGATTTAAACATTTGCTAAATTATCTGGTAGCAAATTATTCTCTTTGAATCCTGTTTTTGGAGATATGTATACAAACCTTAACACCGGCGGAGAATTCCACCATCTCCTCGGCTTGAATGTTCTTGAGGCCATACACACGAGCGATACCGTCACCGATGCTCAGCACACGGCCAGTCTCTTCCAAATCGGCCTGAAAATAGCCAAAACTATAATTAAATTCAAGTCCCCTCACACATGACACTCCCCACAAATCAGCTGATTGATTTTTCAATGACTGTAAAATCGGGAAGGTATCTGACCTAGCCACAATACGAGTTTAGAACCTAAGGTTTCCCACAATTTAGGAATTTGAGTAAAAATTTTAACAAAAAGTACTTGTTATCTTAACCTGAAATGTTTATGTAACCACTTACCTTGGGTGCAGCACCGAGGATTCTCTCCTCCAGGATGGTGGAGATTTCGGCAGCCCGCTGCGTGCATGAGACATGGAGCTTGCGCGCCGCCACGGACACGGCGGGGACGGCGACCTTCGATACCTGCCGCAACCATAACCAAATCGTCAACTAATAATTCACTTGTGAAACACTTCATAACACTACAATAAGGGTTTCGATCACGCAGTATAACGTTCCACTAATTAGATAACCACTATCCATTGATATTGCGAATGGAACACCGCCGTCCTGCAGTATCGCCCTCTGTTACATAACACGAATCATACGCGAAAATTAACGTCATACTAAACATAAATTGTGATTGATTTAAAGCAATATCACTACACTGAATAAGTATAGCCGCAGTTCCACTGAAATAGCCAGCACCGAGTGGCTATTTCTATGATTTGCCAAGATATACCACCAACTATCATGTCACCGGTTAGGATATTACAAGACATCGAAACTTTTAATTTTTAGCTATGAAAGATCGCATACCTTTGTCGTGGCATTAGGGATACGCCTGGCCACCGAAGAGGCCAAACGAGCGGAGATCAGCGACATTTTTCACAAATTCTTATTGCACTGGTGGATAGAAGGGCCGTGTGGTTCTCCGCTCGTTTCTTCGTTGGTGCTAAGCCGGAAATGACATAATCGATCGTTGTCTGTGGTCTGTCCATGAAAATGTAGGTCGTCAAAAAACCAATATACTTTTAAACACCGAAGTAGTTTGTATAGATAAATAATATGTCCTATTCAACATTTTGAACCTGATGGTTTTTTGCCCTTTTTGGATAATTTTTATTTAATTTCTAGTTTCTACCTTTATTTAAGGACGAGATTTGAACTTAACACGCGTAACGACTACGATAATGATTTTAATTTCAGAACGTGCCTCAAAGCGGATATAGAGGTACTGATGGAGAAATAAATGATAAAAATAATCACTCTTTCACTAAAGTATATATCTCAAAGTAAGAATAATGAGAAAGTAATTGCAATAAAAAGTAGTATAGTCATATTTTTTATTAATAACCATTACTGATTACAGTCCTGCCATTGCCATACTGGAAACAATTAAAACAAAAGTTAAATGTCATCTGTTTGCTACCTGTCAAGTTTTTTTTTTGGCGGGAACGTTGAAAGTGATAGGCGCGCTTGATAAAATATTTTATTGTAAATTAATTTTAGGTGTTAATTTGTACATATTTAGTCTTAATTTTAATTTAAATTCATAGTTGATTTGGTTATCGGTTTGGTGCGCTTCCCCAGTCATGGGGAAGCGTACGGGAAAGCGTTCTCGGTTGGAGGGCTTGGAGCCGGAGCCAGATCTTCAATCTGAAAGTAGTTCTGATGCGGATACAGGTGCGCCCTCGGAGCGCATACCTGCAAAAAAGAAGACTAAAGAAGATGACAAAGAGAAGTATACTCCTTTCAGGGCCAAAAGTTATTACAGGTTGTACGACGAAAATTCAGCTAAGAAAGAATTTATTGTTTTTCTGAATCACAGAGAGGATGGCCACAAATTTTCTGACAAAGATAGACTTGCTTTGTCCAATGCAATCCGAAAGCATTGCGTGTCGGGCGTGATGCATCTAAGAACAATTAATGCATACAAAGTTGGGATTATGTTCGATCTCCCAAATCACGCCAATGTCTTCCTAAAAAATGAAAAATTATTAAATGAAATTCACATGAATGCTTCAATCCCAGCATCTGAGACCGAGGTTACGGGTGTTCTCACTTCAGTGCCGATTGATTATTCGAACCAGAAGATTTTCCAATTAATAGCTTCCAGTAAAAAGGTGATAAGCGTAAGACGGTTTATGCGGCGGGTAAAAGACACGCTGGGTATCGTCTCAATGGTTCCAACTCAGACGGTTACCGTGACTTTTGCCTCTGTACAGTTGCCTGAATATGTAACACTTGACCATTGGAGGCACGAAGTAGGGATCTATATTCCTCCAGTAAAGCAATGCCTTCGTTGCATGAAATTTGGTCATATAGCAAAGTATTGTAAAAATAATGAAGTATGTTCAATTTGTGCTGAACCTCATAATTTCAAAAATTGTAATAAGGTTAAAACACAATGCGCAAACTGTGGTGGGGATCACGTGGCTATATCTGCTGCATGTCCAATTAAAAAACAGAAAATTGAGGAAAATAAGTTAAAATCACGTAGTGCTAAATATTCCGATTTGTTTTGTGACGTTGCATTTCCGCAGCTCGGCTCAAAATATATTGACACCCATCTAAGTAATCTGACCAAATCTGACAGATTTATGAATCTACTTGTGGAAGCTATAGTTAAAATTTGTGCTGATAAAGAAACGCCAATAAATTCTAACAATATAAAAGAAACACTTAAAAACACTTTCAGGAAACAACCTTAATTTTTTTCTTTATGGACATATTGAACATAGTGCAGTGGAATGCTCAGAGTATAATAAGCAATAGGCTAATCTTTACTAGATTCTTATATGAAAATAACATTCACATAGCAATAATTTCTGAAACCTGGTTAAAACAACATCAAAAATTTTCAATTAAAGGATACAATGTCATTAGAAATGACTGTGGTAATAAACATAATGGTGTAGCAATACTTATTCATAACAATATAGTATATTCTAATATTAAAACTTATTTTGACAATGCTCTACAAAATATCTGTGTACAAATAATTATAAACAACAAGCAGTTGAGTGTAGTAAGTTTTTATAGTCCATCAAATTCTGATCCCCCATTTAATAAAAGTAAATTTGATGCTTTGATAAAATCTATTCCGCAGCCAATGCTTTTTGGAGGCGATCTAAATGCTCATCATATGTCATGGGGCTGTGTTGATACATTGCCTCGAGGTAGAGATGTCTTAGATATTATTGATGGCAATGACTTGGTTCTTTTAAATAATGGTCAAACTACTACAACTGGTTCTTCTTCTTGGCGTCCTAATGCTCTGGATTTAACTTTCGTTTCTCCATCATTGGCACTTTCATGTGATTGGTCTGTTATGGATTGTCCTCTTGGCAGCAGTTATCATTTGCCTGTAATGATAAAAATGATAGTTGGTAATGAAAATAGCTCACAAAGTAACCCAATATGTAATAATGTACATTTGCCCATTCACCCAAATTACAAACAGGTGAATTGGAAAATGTACAGGCAATCAGTTGATTTTTGTTTGGGTAATATTGATTTTGAAAATATGTCTTCGATAGATGCGCTCAATCTGTTTTGTAATATTTTGCGATCTACTGCTGTAGAGTCCATCCCTAGACATAGGTCTTTGAATAGTTCTAATATGTGTACACCAAAATCTTTGAAATTTCCCCGGCTGCCTTGGTGGAATCAAAAGTGTTCAGAAGCTGTACTTAATTCAAAACATGCTTATATAAAATTTAAAAGTGAACCTAGTGAAGAGAATTATATAGAATTTAAAAGACTTCGAGCTCTTAAAAAGCTTGTTCTTAAGACTGAACGGCGTAATAGTTGGATAAATCTGTGTAACTCATTTAACCGGTGCACTCCTTTGACATTAATATGGAATTACATGCGGAAATTTAATAAAACATTCATTTCAAAACACGCTAGTAATAATAGTTGGATATCAGATTTTCTTAAGAAATACACTCCTGATTTTGTGCTTAATGAGTCTTTAAATTATGTTCACACAGAAAATGATAATGACAAGTATCTTACTGAACCGTTTTCTTTGCAAGAGCTTAAATCTGCCCTATTTTCAAGAAGAGATACATCCTTTGGTCTTGATGGAATACCATATATTTTACTGAAAAATTTAAGTTCACAAAATCTAAAGACCTTTTTAAACATATTAAATCAGCTGTGGGAAGAAAACTTAATTCCTGATGATTGGAAAACAGATTGCTTGGTCCCAATTTTAAAGCCTGATAAAGATAAATTGTTACCCGACTCATATCGACCTATAGCACTCACATCTTGTGTAGGAAAGGTTTTTGAACAGCTTCTAAAGCAACGGTTGGAATTTTTTGTCGAACAAAATGGTCTGTTACCCTGCAATCAGTTTGGTTTTCGTAAAGGTCGGTCTTCTCGTGAGAGTATTTGTCAGTTGCAACTTGATGCACTTAACAGCATATATAATAATCAGTATCTTCTTTCGGTATTCTTTGACATTGCAGGTGCATTTAACAGTGTCAATATTTCCGTTTTATGTAGAGAGCTGTCAATGATAGGGTTACCTAGCAAAATAATAAATTTCTTACAAATGTTTTTAACAAACAGGAAGGTTTTTGTTAAATTTAACAATCACTTATATGGCCCAAGATTATCTTCTTTAGGGGTTTGTCAAGGAGGTATCTTATCCCCTTTAATTTTTATTTTGTACATTAGGAGACTAAATCTTATTCTAGGAACAAAGGTTAAAAATCTGCAGTATGCAGATGATTTGGTTGTTTATGTGTCAGGATCTGATTTAAATCAATTAGCTTTGACTATTAATGAGGCATTAATCAACTTACATAAATACTTTGCTTATCTGAACTTAGATGTAAATTCGACTAAAACCAAAGTTTTTATTTTTGGTCGCAAAAGCATGTGTTTGCCCACAGTTTTGTACAATGACATATCACTGCCTATTTCATATGATCTAATAAAGTTTTTAGGTGTTATATTTACTTCAAAACTTTCCTGGATAAAATATGCTGACAGTATTATAACCAAAGCTAACAAAGCATACAATGTGTTAAAATCGCTGTGCGCCACTTCATGGGGTGCAGACCCCAAAATTTTGTTAATCTTGTATAAGTCTCTAGTTCGAAGTCATTTTGAATATGGTTTTCTATGTTTTGCTGGAGATGATAAAATTGTAAATTCATTAGATAAAATACAAAACAAATGTATGCGGACAATACTGGGTGCATTTAAAACTAGTCCTATCGCTGCTATGCAAATTGAATCGAATCTTCCTCCTATTCATATTAGATTTCGTTATTTAAAAGAAAGATTTATTTTAAAGTTATACAGCTTGCCTAAGAACGATCTTCTTCACAACTTGATTTATTTCCAATCAGCGCCTTTTCAAAGGCACATGTATGTTCTTCAGGATTTTACTTCTTTCTTTCACTCTTTGCAGGAGTTAAATATACATCTTGATAATGACCTTCTTCCCTGTTACACAGGCTCTTTTAAGAGTAAATATCCCGATATAAAAATTGTAATAGATTCAAAGCTAACTTCCAAAGAGGAGGCTTATTTATTGTTGTCAGAATGGTCTAATTGTAAATTTATTTATACGGATGGTGCCAAAAATAATAATGCTGTTTCCTTTGCAATTTATCAACCTGAAATTAATAAAGGTATTGGGTTTAATATCAATAAAAATGCAAGTATCTTTACCGCTGAAGCAACTGCCATCTTATTTGCTTTGAAACATGTTAAAGAACATAATCAATATAGTAAAGAATGGGTCATAGTAAGCGATAGTATGAGTGTATTAATAAGTTTATCGAGTAACAAAATGAATGCTAGCACTTGCTATCTAATTTTTTCCATTAAAGAATTATGGTTAGAACTATCTTTAATTGGTATTAAAATAGATTTTGTATGGGTTCCGTCTCATAAAGGAGTTTCTGGTAATGAAAACGCCGACTACCTAGCTAGAACTATTGCTAATGCATCTGACTTGTCCCTGGTTCCCGACAGCAGGGACTTAGCTGTGACCTTGCCATATTCTGATATTATAAGTAATCTAAAACAGCGTATGACTGTTCTTTGGGGAAGACATTGGTATCATTTTACAGAAGTTGAGAATAAGGCTCATTTGTATGCTTTGTTAGATAACCAAGTTAATAGTAAGCCTTGGTTTTGTAAGTTTAAAACTTACATGCATCGTAGGTTTTACACCATAATTACTCGTATGCGCATTGGTCATTGTCGTTTAAATTTTCATCTCCATCGTAAAAACTTTGTCTCTTCCCCTTATTGCGATCATTGTCAAAAGCAAGAGGTTCAGTCTATAGATCACATTCTGTTTAGTTGCTCATCCTTTGGCATTCAGCGCCTAGTGCTGATGGATGAGTTGCTTGAGATTTATGGAGCTTCTAATCGAATCCCGCTTTCAGTAACTGATTTGTTGAAGGAGTCGTCTACTTATTTACCTTTGTTTAATTTTGTACATAATACTGTGTGTATGCTGTAAATATGATGCTAAATTTAAAACTTGCTTAAAATTGTATATATTTTTATTGAAGCATTGTACCTATATTTTGTTGGTCAAATGACGTTTTGGAATGTCTGGATGAGGTGTAAGCTTTTTTGAAGAGCTAAATATTGGATTTGACGTTTTTATTGGAACATACTCAAGACTTTATTACTGGATTTGACTTCATGAATTGGATTGGAACAACTGAAGACTTATTTTTTGGATTTGAGACATATGTTGATAATACTGATGACTCAATATCTAGATTTGTTCATATGAATTGGAAATAACTGAAGACATATTTATTGGACTAGAGACTTCTGATTTGAAACTACTGAAGACGTTATTACTGGATTCGATCAAATGAAATTATACTTACTGAAGACTAGGCAGTATGGCCCATGGTCTTAGCCTGTCCGAATGGACGAATTTAAAAAAAAAAAAAATAATTGCTACCTGTCAAACGAAATCGCCCAGTTTTTTTAGTCTTTTTTTTAATGTTTTTCCAGTGATAACAATAGATTTGTTATTCTTGTATAATGTAAATAGTAACCAATGAATTCTTCATACATTAGATGTGATGGCTATATTTGAGAAAGAGTCTCATTCCAAAGTTACATTAGATGACACAGAAAAACTTATTTGTATCATAGAAAATGCACAAAATATCAACAAGCACACTGTAAGTAATATTCGTTGTGAAATATTTCACGGTTTGTTGGGTTGCATAGGTCATTGCCTTCTTAACTTATTACCTAACTATGAATTTTGTAATTGTTAAAGGAGTACAGATTGCAAGTGCAAAGGGGCCCCAGCAAAGGGATCAAATGGATGGTGTCTCGGCGCTACAGGGACTTCGCCGCGCTGCATTCAGTCCTGCTGCAAGCTAACATTGACTTGCCATTACCACCAAAGAAACTTATTGGGAACATGCAACCATCTTTTATTGCTGAAAGACAAATAGCATTGCAGGTACTCTAAACTGAGTGTAGATGAATGTTGCAATTTGCTGATCAAGTGCTAATGTACCATATATTTTTAGGAATACATGAATGAAGTGCTGAAGTATCCTATTTTATCATTATCATTACCAGTGAGGAGTTTTTTGGACCCAAATAATTATTTATTAAATATTGCAGGTAACTTTTGTTTTTTTAGTCTATTATGTAGCTATATGCCATATGCGGAATAAAGAATGATATATATGATATGGAAAATTAATTTCACTGTAATAAAGAGTTTATTTTCAGAGCAAGCATTGCAAACAGTGTCCATAGCCCTGCGGGGAGATGGGCAGTTTGAGTTAAAAGGGCCTTTAGCTGATATTGGCTGGCGGATTAGGAAACACTATTTTTTGGTAAGTTTTAGAACATAAGAAATAATAGAAGCCTTAGTCTTTGTAGGCTCTAGTCTAAATAGATTTGAGCCTTTATTTAGTGATCAATAAAAAATATGGCTTCTTTCATAATTACAAAAGAATTGCAAGTCTATGCTCTGTAGGGGAGTTCTTATTAGTCATCCTAACTATGATTGATTTTAAGACCTTGAAACTATGATTGTGTCACAGAAACCACTTGAGTGTTGAGTTTATTTTAAGTCATGTTTCCTATGAATGCCATATGGCATTAAGTCCGCCTTTTGTATGATAAGTTTTGTGCAATAAAGTTTAAATAAATAAATAAACAAATGAGTGGCTTCTGTTGTGAGAACTGAAGTTGTAACAAACTGACTCCCACTCTAATGTTTTGGCTTACACATTCTTGTTTGAAATGTTTGAACACTGCCAAGAAGTTTAATTCTGTAAACCAAACTAGACTTTAATTTCCTAAGACCCTACATACAAATTTTTGTACTAATTTCAAAATTAACTTAGAACTTTTACTGAATTTGAATAAGGTCGTAATTCAGACCAATGCATACTCTGGGCTTGATTATACAAATCAATTTCATAAAAACTAGTTTCAGGAAATTTTCAAAAACAAACTTATTTGCTTAAAATTAAGGAAAATTCTACATAACATTCTTGTCCTTATTTGGTATCCCTAACAGTAATCATACAAACTACATCAACTTGATCATATAAAATCAAAAAAAATCTAACTGAGCAGGCACTATATGTCCATATGGAATTGTTTTTTCCTAGTGTAATTTATTAATAAAATGTTAATGTACCCTGTACGTATACATTACAATTAACATATTCACTGACATACATGTAACATTTATAAACAGTCATTGTAGTGACATTTTCTGTAATAATGTATGTCCTTCCTCTGACATGTAATTTATATGACCAATAAATTGATAATGATTATGATTTTTATAAAAAAAACTTAGTAAAAGCAGGATGAAGTATCATCATACAAGTATGATAAGCTTTAATAGAAAAATATTTTTACAACACTATATTTGTTGTGATTCACTGCAAAATAATATTTAAAATGCAGTTGCAATGTTATCAAGTCAGTGATTATTCTGTTTACTACTTTTCTTGTGCAGTTGACTGTACTCTCGTCATGACATGACGATGATATTATGTTAATCTTTAAAGGTTTAAGATCATTTAATGTCATAAAGAATTGTACAATTTACTTACATGAGATAATTTCATAATTTAAAACCAAAAATGAGTTTGAGCGCACAAAGACACAAAACTATTAAGTAAAAAAGGCTACTTGTACAAATAATGATTGCATGCCGCTCGCACGGCATGCTGCTTTAATAGCCACGTTTAAGCTGGCTCGGCATAACTGAGCTGTTTAATATTATTATGTACATGTAAACGGGTGCTCAAAACATCTGAACATGTTTCAACAACATTGCAATAAGTGGGTTATATTATCTGACTAAACATATTGGATCCTACTAATATTTTAAATGCGAAAGTTTGGATACTTAGATGTTTGTTACTGTTACTTAATCTATAATCACCCTTAAATGGCTTAACCGATTTGGATGAAATTTTGCGCAAAGATAGTTTATAACCCGGGTTAAAATATAGGATAGTTTTTACCCTGGGTCCGCGCAGACGAACTCGAGGGTGAAAGCTAGTAACTAATATGTAAGACCATTGATTGATCATATATTTTATCGAGTTCAGTCTCTGCCCGCTGGCGTCACGAGTGCGGCGTAAAAGAGCCCTTGCTACCTGCACCCTTATTACTTTTCAAGCATTTATTGAAATTTAGATTAATATTAAATTAGCATAAAGCTACAGTAGCCTAGTGGTTCAGGCATGTGGCTGTCAAGCGGTGATCGTGGGTTTGAATCCCGGCTCTTACCAATGAGTTTTTCGGAACTTATGTACGAAATATTTACCGTTAGTTTTACCGTGAAGGAAAATATCGTGAGGAAACCGGTGTAATTGATACACTGATTTTTTGAAGAACCCCATACTGTAGTCTCTCTGTATGTGTTAACAAACGTTTATCGTATTTTGTTCCATCATAGCACACTATATCGATATGTGATGGCGACTGTACGTGAATGTACTCAGTTTCCATTGTTCTTATCAGGTGACTGACACGGAGACTAGAACGAACTGTCTGTTGGCGTGGCAAAACTATGGAGCTGATATGCATTTAAGTGATAAGGATCTACAAACAGCTTTTAAGAGTATAAAGAATGTAAATGTAAGTGATGTATATTCTTATTTACTGTTATACAGTATAGAAATACTTAATGTGATATGTAAATTTGTCCTTGTTGCTCATGACACACTGTAACTGTAACGGATAGGCGAGTTAGGATGTAATTTCATACCACAGTCGCAAAATAGATGATTATACATGTGTGATGTTAAATATTAGGGTAATTGCAATCTGCAGACTTTACCAATATCTTAATAAGAATATTATAAAGAAAACTTCGGAAATAGACTAGTAATTGGAAGACCTTTTAATATCAATCAAATCACAATGTATCCGTTGTGTAGAACCGAAGAAATCGTGCGTTGATATACTGTCACAGAACACCTCCACTAGAAGCCTAATGTTTGTAATTTTGTTCCCGACGCGAGTCACCAAAGCATGAGGAAGAGGTGAGGGGAAGGGCGGGTGCTAACAGCGTTGCGATTGGTCGATGCGCTCGCGCGCGGAATGCGTAGTGATGGGACATGTTCACGTACAAGCATCCTAATTTTTTAGGTACATTTTAAAGTAAAGTAAGTAACTACTTACTATACTTTTATCTTTACGTTAAGGTAAAGTATAGATAGTTTTGTTACCATTTTAATACACAGTAAGTTAGGAATCCTAACTGGTACCGTAATTTTTTGCTGATAAATCATGGTAGGTACTTACTGTACATATTAAAATGGTAATTAAACTATCTATACTTAAAAGTGTGCTAAAAAGATACTGACCATTTAGTATTTTTGGTTCTAAAGATTAAACTACAAATACTTCAGTATTTTTTATGGAAAGTTTCGGAGCAGTTTGATAATAAGTAAAGTCTCATTATTCCTTTAAAAGTTGTATTTATTGTTCTCCTTTTAAAATAAAACAAACAAAACACGAAAAAGGCATTCGGCTATTTAGGATGGTGACGTATCTCACACCAACTCCGAGTTACCTCGCACTTTCTCGAAGTTCATCATCAGGCCCATTTTGTGGCACTGGACCCAACTGCTCACTGAGAGGATTCTAAGAAACCCGCACAACGTATATCTATCTCACACCAACTCCGAGTTCACTCGCACTTTCTCAAAATTCATCATCAAGCCCATTTTGTGACACTGGGCCCAACTGCTCACTGAGAGGATTCTTAGAAGCCCGCACAACGTATATCTAACTCACACCAACTCCGAGTTCCCTCGCACTTTCTCGAAATTCATCATCAGGCCCATTTTGTGACACTGGACACAACTGCTCACTGAGAGGATTCTAAGAAGCCCGCACAAAGTATATCTATCTCACTCCAACTCCGAGTTACCTCGCACTTTCTCGAAGTTCATCATCAGGCCCATCTTGTGACATTGGACCCATCACCCAACTGCTCACTGAGAGGATACTAAGAAGCCCGCACAACGTATATCTATCTCACACCAACTCCGAGTTCCCTCGCACTTTCTCGAAGTTCATCATCAGGCTCATCTTGTGGCACTAGACCTAACTGCTCAGCGAGAGGATTCTAAAAAGCCCATACAATCTATGTCTGTCTCAAATCAACTCCGAGTTCCCTCGCACTTTCTCGAAGTTCATCA
Source organism: Epinotia demarniana (assembly GCA_945867215.1). Lineage (NCBI taxonomy): Eukaryota > Metazoa > Arthropoda > Insecta > Lepidoptera > Tortricidae > Epinotia > Epinotia demarniana. The sequence continues at coordinate 6,598,469 of OX244276.1, read as the reverse complement.
TCAGGCCCATCTTGTGGCACTGGACCCAACTGCTGCCCGAGAGGATTCTAAAAAGCCCGCACAACCTATATCTATCTCAAACCAACTACGAGTACCCTCGCACTTTCCCAAAGTTTATCATCAGGCCCATCCTGAAACCTAGACGCAACTGTTCACCAAGAGCATTCTAAAAAGTTACTAAAACAGTAAAGTAACTACTACTAATAGTACTACTAATACTTATTACATATTACACTATTTACTTTAAATAACGAACAATAAATAAAACTAAATTTAAGTTCTAATCTACAGAATAACTACTCAAACCAAAATAAACGAGAAATCTGTATTTTTGTTACATTTCTTCAAATCGGTACGAACGAAAGCACGTGGTTTGTCGATTGACCATCATAGCATCATCGGGACATCACTAGTCGTGACGTGTTTTCGTAAGAAAGGAATAGTATATTGCATTTTCAAAGTGATGAAAAGTGACAGACATAGTGTGTCTGTACCTCAGTATTAGCACCGGCCAGTATAAGATGGCCTCCGCTGGCTATAAATATTTTCAATGAAATATTGAATTTGACTCAACTGTGGAATGAAATTCCCTCTTTTTTGTAATTAGAAGTCTTTGAGGACTTTCCGCACCACCTCACACTACAAAAGCCCATAATTAGCCGCGAAAATCCTATTATTTTGCTTTTTTTTGTGAGAGTCATGCACACTCCGCACAGGTCGTTAACATGGACGCAACTGAACGGAAAGGCGGGCGACCGCGGATTAAATAAGCGCAACAACACCAACGCTTGGTGACTCGAGTCGCGAACAAACTGAGAAACATTAGGCTTCTAGTGGAGGTGTTCTATGTATACTGTGTAACGTAAGGCCAAAATAATGGTGATGGTTCCATAAACGTTCTCTCTCTCGCACTTTCGTGATTCATGCGGTGGTGTGAGGGAGATGCAATGCTTTTAAATATAAACAAATAAATTTCGAATTAAGATAAAGCTAGACGCGAACTTATTAACGTATAATGTAATTAATAAATTATGTTTACCTATTGACTGACTTGTAAAACATTGACTTTTATGAATATCTTGTAATTGCAGCACCCACATATAGATAAAATATTAGCAATTCATAGTCTGGAATCGGGGGCGTATGTAGTAAGAAGGATACATGAAAATGGCAGCCTTCGTGATATAATATATGGGACTGAATATACGAGAAATCACCTAGCCAAATATGGAAACCCTAAAGTGAGGAAACCTCTGACTGAAGGGCAAATAGCGCATTATGGCTATCAAGTGCTGCAAGCGTTGAAGTTTTTACATGATAAGGGACTACCACATGGTACGTAGACTTGGCTTATCTATATCCGGTTATTGTTAACAATATAAAAATCTGCAGTGTTTCGCACAACTATTTATCTTATAGCCTAAAGCGGCAATTACACTTCGTCGTTCGCCGCATGCTGCATGCGGTGACCGCAAAACTGTAAAGAACACGTTAGTCGGCCGCATTTGGCGATCGACAGCTGCCAGCGCTTAGTAGTAGGCGGACAGACTAATGTGAAGACGACGTTTGTTGGCCTAAGTAGTTTAAAATGAATTCGGCGACCGCATTAGGTGAACGACGCAGTATGATTGCCGCTTCAGATACGAATAGAGGCCCAAGGAATATTTTGCCAACCAATTGGCAAAGTATTTTTTTATGTACTAAATTAGATATAAAATAATTTGCTTCCATTAAACAGATGGGTGAAGTTCGGGCCTCTATTGATATCTTTTACTGTTATATAAATATATGATATTTTATATATATGTATATAATAATATTTTTATTTCGGACAATGTTACACAAATCATTCTAGTCCCAAACTAAGCAAAGCTTGTAATATGGGTACGTAACGACGATAAACATACTTATATAGATATATGTATAAATAAATAAATAAATACTAGCGGGCAATCTTACACAAATCGACCTAGTCCCAAACTAAGCAAAGCTTGTAATATGGGTACTAGAGGACGATAAACATACTTATATATAGCTCAATAAATACTCAAATACATAGAAAACATCCATGACTCAGGAACAAATATTCGTGCTCACCACACAAATAAATGCCGTTACCGGATTTCGTACCCGGGACTTGCTTCGTAGGCAGATTCATTACCAACTAGGCTAAAGCGGTCGTAAATACTTAAATACATAGAAAACATCCATGACCCCTCAAATAAATGCTCTTACCTGGATTGGAACCCGGCAGTGTCACTACCAACTAGGCTACAGAGGTCGTCAGAATCTTGCTAATTACCACCGCGAACACCTTCAATAAAACTCCGCGCTCTTCCAGGTCACCTCCACCCCGGCAACATAGCCATAGAGAACCAGCAGGTCTTCCTCATGGACATAGAGAACAGCCTCCTCGGCGTGGCGAGCCTGCACCGGCCGAGCCTGGTGGAGCTGAAGCGCGTGAGCTCGCCCGAGGCCGTGGACGCGTACTGCTTCGGCCGGACGCTGTATGAGCTGGCGTTTGCAGAGCCGATGGCTGGTTACTACTGTGATGAGTATCATGACATCTCAGCCGAGTTGGGTAAGTTACATGGACACAGAGAACAGCCTACTCGGCGTGTCGAGCCTGCACCGGCCGAGCCTGGTGGAGCTGAAGCGCGTGAGCTCGCCCGAGGCCGTGGACGCGTACTGCTTCGGCCGGACGCTGTACGAGCTGGCGTTTGCAGAGCCGATGGCTGGTTACTACTGTGATGAGTATCATGACATCTCAGCCGAGTTGGGTAAGTTACATGGACACAGAGAACAGCCTACTCGGCGTGTCGAGCTTGCACCGGCCGAGCCTGGTGGAGCTGAAGCGCGTGAGCTCGCCCGAGGCCGTGGACGCGTACTCCTTCGGCCGGACGCTGTACGAGCTGGCGTTTGCAGAGCCGATGGCTGGTTACTACTGTGATGAGTATCATGACATCTCAGCGGAGTTGGGTGAGTTACATGGACGCAGAGAACAGCCTCCTCGGCGTGTCGAGCCTGCACCGGCCGAGCCTGGTGGAGCTGAAGCGCGTGACCTCGCCCGAGGCCTTGGGCGCGTACTGCTTCGGCCGGACGCTGTACGAGCTGGCCTTTGCAGAGCCGATGGCTGGTTACTACTGTGATGAGTATCATGACATCTCAGCCGAGTTGGGTAAGTTACATGGACACAGAGAACAGCCTACTCGGCGTGTCGAGCTTGCACCGGCCGAGCCTGGTGGAGCTGAAGCGCGTGAGCTCGCCCGAGGCCTTGGACGCGTACTGCTTCGGCCGGACGCTGTACGAGCTGGCGTTTGCAGAGCCGATGGCTGGTTACTACTGTGATGAGTATCATGACATCTCAGCCGAGTTGGGTGAGTTACATGGACGCAGAGAACAGCCTCCTCGGCGTGTCGAGCCTGCACCGGCCGAGCCTGGTGGAGCTGAAGCGCGTGACCTCGCCCGAGGCCTTGGACGCGTACTGCTTCGGCCGGACGCTGTACGAGCTGGCGTTTGCAGAGCCGATGGCTGGTTACTACTGTGATGAGTATCATGACATCTCAGCCGAGTTGGGCAAGTTAAGGGGCCTTACGCATATAGAAGCGGAGGCGGAAGCGTATTTTACAAAATGCTTCCTTTTTCATTCTAGATTACGACGTAACTATTAGTATTTATTGAAAAAATAAGTACGTTATCAGTTTTCGAATAACATTATTTAAATAATCATTTCTTAATTTAAAAAAATTGCGCGCTGCGTCGGTCCAGCGTGATTTATACGTCTTTAAAAAAAATATAAATTTACGAAAACGTTAATTGGTCGTGATTATTTTTTTATGGGTTATCATTATCAAGTTATCATAAAGTTATATTTTGCTATAATATTATTTTAAGGGCAAAATATAAGTACAATTTGCGGTAAAAACATAAAATGTAATCCTGTTTTCACGAATGAATTAACAATACACTGACGATTTTTCATATATTTTTTGAATCAGTTATCGTAACAAGATCTTATATTTCAGAATCGGTGCTCCACCTGTGCATATCCAGTGCCGCTTGCAAGAACGCGCGGGTGTCGGGCGCCCTGGAGCCGTTACTGCATCATCCGTTCTTCACCCGCACCACGCTCAACGGCGCAAGGCTGGAGCCCCACCACCTCAAGTTCCCGCTGCCGCTCAAGGACGCGCTGCGGGCAGCGGCCGACGCGGTCGAGGCGCGGCTAAAGGCGGACCAGAAGTTGGTGCGTTGGGGCGAGGCTAGCAAGCAAGCAGGGCGTTAGTAATTAAGACAATTTTGGGTCATGAAGAAATCGTAATTAGTAATTTTCATTTGCAGGTCCGGAATGCTAAGCGGGAAGTGCGGATACAGGAAATACTCGGCTCAGAAACGGAACTAAAGAAGCAAAAGAAAAGAGCGGTAAGTTTTGTCTGACGGTAGATGTTTTGCTTGATCTCTCCCAGTTTTTAAGGTTACGAGACTTTATTAATTATTTATTAGGATAACCAACAGCTTCACACAATAAACATTGACAGTGGATACAAAGAGCCAAATAGGAACTCACGAGCTTAGTTGCTGAACGATTATATTATTCGTAATGAAGATTTGTTGCAATCTTCTAAGGCGTGTATATTGTCAGCAGAAGAAGCGAGATAGCATGTGGAAGTCGACCTCGTCGCTGGCGGAGACGGTGCGCTCACAGAGCGCGAGCACGGCCTCATCGCCCACGCCGCCGCACTTGTGTGAGTTATCAATGTTATATTTGCTATCATTGGCTAAAAAGGGTACCCAGATGCGAGAGGACATTTTGTGTCCGTCTGTCTGTCTGAACGTATTGTTAACAAGATAATTTTAGTAACTTAACTAAAAGGAAAGTGCCGTGAGTTTACGCTTTTGCGTAAATTCTTTATAAAATCTTCTCTGGAATTCTAGAGCGTGCGTTGTTCAGTTATACTGCTATAGTTGTCTCTAAATTCATTTTACATTTTTCGTGTTACGTCTCGGCCACAGCTTGGAGCGACAGTGACAATAGCAGCTATGAGCTATTCCTATTTATTCCTGCCTTTTTGCTACCCCTGGGAACAAATGGGCATAAACCATTTTTTTGGTCAAAATGGGTGGTAACAACTGCACCCCGTATCATGGTCGGCCTTATCGCACGATAAGTGACCAGATAGAGCGTCCGTCACTGGCGGACACCGTCCGATGGAATGTTTATTTCCATTTGTGACCACTGTGGATAAATGGTAATTAATATTTCCCAGTTGTCAGGGAATATTTATTTCTATTTGTGGCCAGTGGTAACAAAAAGGCGATAACAAATGGGAATAGCCCGCAGCTATGTATATGCAAGCTGGTGCTGTCGCTTGGAGGGGTCCGGTTAATGTACGGATCAAAAATCAACAAGCTCAGTTCCTGTATTTTAACCTTTTCACCGCCAAAGACGGCCATCCACGTACGTATTTGTGACGCCAGAGCCATATAATAAAGATAATAATACAGACAATTATAAAAGAGTTCTAGAAGTGGTTTTTATAGGTTTTTGGACGGTCGTCATTTGACGTCGGTGGTGTCCGTGGCGATCAATAAATTAAAAAGTACGTGGATGCCGATTATAGTGCAGTACATTAGCCGGATTCGCTTGAATTTGGGACCGGGTGTAAGGTTACGTTCTCACACAGCGGGCGACACGAGCGGCGCGGACGCGAGCCCTTGCCCGGCGCGCAGCCCTGGGCCAAGTGCGGGGGCGGGGGCGGGGGCGGGCGCGGGGGCGGGGGCGGGGGCGGGCGCGGGGGCGGGGGCGGGCGGCGGGCGCGGCGCTCTGCTCAGCGCCATCTGCGGGTTCGACCGCACCAGACTTGCGCGCGTCAACTCGCGGTGAAACGGTGCTGAACATGTTTATACCAGTGACTTGCACTATATTAGCTCGTGGGGTTTGAACACTGATTTAAGGTCGAAACGCACTGACAGGGTTAGCGGAGCGGCGCGGAGCCGGTACCGGTTGTAATGTTTAAACTAATACGAAAGGGTCCGCACAGAATACCGCGCCCCTCTGTCGGATGGGTCGGACCTTGTCAGTGCGTTTCGGCCTTCGGTGGGTTACACCAACTTACGATTACAGACCGATCATCGATCAACGTTACATTACATATGGCGCTGGCAACTGTCCGCATAGATAGACACTTGTCAAAATTTTCGTTCATCCAGATTTTAACGAACACCGCTTACGATTACAGGTTTGGTGCAACCTACTCTACATTGAAATAGGGTAATTTCGCCGGTTAGCGAACACTTATATAAGTTGGTGAACTGAAAGATTATTTTCTCTTTTATTAGTAAGTGCCTCGTTTTTTAAGGTTATTCTATAACTGCAGAAAAAGCACTGCTAACTGTTTTGATAGAATCTGTAAAATTTATGTTATCTTCAATTGAAAAAAAACCTGTGGTGGTCGCTAACTGAAGCTGGTCGCTTAACCGGCACAATGACCCTACCTAACCTTTTCATATTGAAATCTCAGTTAACACATTCACTGCCAAGACTCGGTACGCGCTACGCTCGTAGCCGATCCCGTGGTTTTTCTCGTATGTAGCGAAAAGCGACTACGGCGTAGGCACCCGCTAGGCGGGTTCCTGGCAGTGAATCTTTTTAATCTGGCGTCTCATATCCTAGACCCCACGTAAATAGTGCAAACTATACTTGAGTATCGTTTCATGTTGTTTATTAAATTAATGAATCTAAAGGCCATAAACCTCATATTGGTGGGGTATCAGTCAAATGCCTAATTTAGACAAGCAGGACTACCAAATGTTTACACGATTACATAAATCGTCTTGACCTTACAAAAGTACGTACATAAATAATAAATAAACTATAACCCTATACAACCAAGATACTGTAATTGACAATAGTGCTGTGTAGATTATGTGTGATATTAATGTATTATATAATCAGCGGCAGCAGTGCAGCTACCCGTTCCAAGAGAACAAAATCATACGTCTTTACGCATATAGTATTTCTCTTTTATTCATAAAAAATAATTTGTGTGATTTTGATACTTTTCCTTATGCTGATAAAGTTAAGTGTTACTTACACGTTTTTCATAAAGCTTTTGCTGGACGGTCGCCAACGAGCTCCACCGACTTTGGTCCGGACGGACCGTGTATACGGCCTTTGTCGTCGAGAGACCGCGAGGAGTGTAGCGTGGGCGGCCGACCGTCTAGCGAGCGCTTAAATCTGTTTCTGTAATTTGTGCTGTGTGACCGAGCCTTTAATCTTCCTGTAATTTAATTAGTCAAAATCCTGAAGTGAAGCTTGGCGTTATCGTGGGCAATCAAATGGATTTGAATTGTATGGTGAAGGTCGGATTTGGTGTTATTTTTTATAAGTATTAATGGGTGCCAATGAACATTCAATGGAAGCTGCATATTTTAAATAGATAGCGCTTGATGTATTGTCAATGTAAATGAGATTTTAAAAAAATCTGTAGCGTGATCACGTTTATGTCCGACATTGAATTCGTCCCTCTCGCATTTACTTGCTAGTAAAGGACGAAATGATGTAATAAAATATTTTGACCCCTTGTAACTGAGATGTTTGAACTTCCCTAAAACTTTTATTGGCACCACGTTTTTGAAGGTGTGTCATCGAAATAAGTCACAAGATTTGATTGCACAGTGTTATGAAACGGTAGTGATCAAACAACCGAATTAACGTAATTATGATATGTATAGGAAGTGCATTATTGTGTCGTTCTGTGGGAAAAGGGACCTACACTGCATTCAGCCTTACTTGTCTTATTTGGTAAACAACATTCTAACCTCAAAATGTATCTTTTTAGACAATAGCAGCTATTTTATCGTAAAAAAAGCGTTGCTAGACAAAAAAATCGTGAAGTTATGTCCAAAAAGTCGTCTCGGCATGATCTAATAGTCACAAAATTGCTATTTTATCCTACAAAGATGCATTTTGAGGTTAGAATGTTGTTTACCAAATAAGACAAGTAAGGATGAATGCACTGTAGGTCCCTTTTCCCTAGGGTTAGGGTGTAGTCAATAACCGACAACTGCACTATAGTCCCCTTTTCCAGAGAACGACTCATTTGAAGATCTGTTTTCTAAGTTCGTTGTTGTTTCTAAGAAACGGCGAAAAAAATCATACAGTGAGAAGCAAAAAAAACATGTATCGTAGCGTAGCTGATACTGGGCCCAAGCCTAAGGGTGAATGTCCACCAGTGTTTCATATATTTGACAGCTAGCCAATGCTAGTAGCACGTAGCGAGCTACGTGTACTACGCCGTAACGCGTAGCAGCATTTTCCCAGTCTGCAGCTGTAATCGCACGGTTGGCTCATATGTGAGTTAGCGGCCATGGGCCAGCTGTCAACTGTCCGAGGTGTCAAATATGTAAAAAAACATCCCTTCACACAACTTTGGCGGATATTCACCCTAAACGGGAACTCAGTGGGTATTGGACCCGATTCTACAGTGGCCTCTAATCTTATCTCTTTAAGCCATGTGCACGTAGAATCGGGTCCATTGGCAGAATTGATTCGAGTTTTATTCATGCTTTGAAGCAGCAGCTGACCTATAGTGTTCGAGATTTGGAACTGGTCTTTTGACACATCGCGACACCTATATAACGTAAATTGGCACTGCTCATCAAAATAATAAAAAAAGTTTCAATCGCTTCCGAGTTACAAAACAAAGTTCAATCACCATGCACGCTCTTTTTCGCACTTATAAAATTATTGTCATATTTTTTACGGCTTATTTGTATAGAAATTAGCATTGAAAACTCGGTATGCAAACCATTACGTCCTACGACTTTTTATTTTTAAATTTAGTGATATACTGCTTTAATCGTTTGGAGTCTGTCAATTTAGAAATAAATCGATATGAATCAAATAATTGTGAATAGGAAAATAGCGATGTATTATTTAATTACTGTTACGATAATACGAAATAAAATCACATCGATCGAAACCGACATATTTGATTGTGCAAAATGTTGCCTTTGAAAATATGGCATTGATTGCTGCACGGCGCGCGAGGTCTCTCAATTTTTCTCGCACTATCAGTCTCTCATTCCCTTAAAATAATGATTACACAGTAATCAATCGATTCCTTTTATTAGCCATCATCAATCGTAATCGGATATTATGACAATCGATTAACTCTAGCGACATCACTCTTTACATCATATTGGAACTGTCCAAAGACCAGTCCCAAATCTCGTACACTGTAGTGCGCTAGTGATGCGCCGCAGGTCGCTTGAGAAGTCGCGATGTTTTCGGTAATTCGAACAAATTAGATTTTCATTAGACATACAGACACATACATGCACAATGGTTTCCCATCGCTTTTTCTCGGAAACGTTCGTATTTGTCATGCTACTTCAATCAGGCTCAGTACTTTTTGTACCGAGACTGACTGAAATAGTAAGAAACGTTCTTACGTTTCCGTGAAAAAACGATGGCAAACCATTATGCACTACATCTGTACGTAAAAACGAGAGTAGACATAAAGCGGCCTTTAGACTTGGCTAAATGCGGTCCTCTGCACTCACACTCATTGATTAAAGTGAGACGTTTTATCCCCTCCCCCAGTAAGTGCACTTTAGCCAGGTCTGAAGGCTGTTTAATAGTGCCCAGTCAAAGGAAATATGACAGTTTCATTAAATGGCGTTGGCGATTGGCAATCACAAGGTTAACCCTAACGGGGGTCAAAAAATAATGGAAGAAAACTTTGATATGTCGACAGCTTTTGAGATTGGTGAAGTCAACATCATATTGTGGCAGCCAAATATATCGGAACACGTCTTTATTTTTATTACTATAGATGTAAGGAAGTGTTACGATATATTTGGCTACAATTGTATTAGATACTGGGCCGCACGCGCCGTAATAAACTTTTACGTCACACCTGGCCATAATGCGAGTTTTACTGTACGCTGCGCGTACGGGAAAACTCGCATTGTGGCCAGGTGAAGACGTAAAATTTTGTACGCAACACGGGCGGTAATTCGTAAAGCCCCAGAGCGCATATTTATGGCCCTCACCTTCGGTTCGGGCCACAAACACCTGCGATCTGGGGCATTCACGAATTCACCGCCCTAGTTACGTAATGTACTATTTTGTAATTATTATCATAACAGGGTTGGTTTATATTTTGAGAAGTGATAAAAGTGAGTTCATATGTACATTTGCTAAGTCACAATGAGGGTTTTCTTACTCGTACAATCTCTAGATCGAGGATGTCTTTATCTTGTTCGTCTAGCACGATTATGTACGATTCTCACCGAACGGGCCGGGCCGGAGCGTATTCTATTACATGCAAAAGAATTTGAACCGTCTATACAGCAGATGCAATTCATATTTGATTACAATCCCCACCGACGGCGTCGGTAGCTGCCGCCTCGCAGTGGATGCACGATGCATGCAAATATGAAATGTACTGTTTATACGGTTCAAATTCCTTTGCATGTAATAGAATGCGCTCCGGTCCGGCCTGTTCGGTGAGAATCGTACATTACGGGCAATAAAGGTTGGAAGTTAACGTAACTTCAATGAACTTGTGGTCGCACCCGTAATGCAAGGTACGGATATTACCCAAAACATACAAAGCTTTCTTCATAATATTAGCATCATCATCCTCCAGTATCAAGCTTATCTATATAAGCTTGTATGTGTCAGTTCTCAATGTGAACCAGCCTTTAGTTGTAAGTTGGAAAGTGATAAGTGACTGGTCAGTTCTCATTTCGGATTATGAAATTATTTTTGAAATGTATCTATTAGCTTTAACGATCACGAGTAAGCTTAATTATGAATGTTTAATATATTTTGTTGTATTGTATAAGAATATACGGTGTAATAAAACATTAATTAGAAGTCATTATTTATTTTAATTATTTGTGTAGTAATACCAACACACGTACGAGGATGCGACGTAGCCTATTACAATCACTACTAATAATCATCTAGGGGTATATTTAAGCGCTTGAGCGCATTAAAATCACTTTATAATTTCTAAAGTCCAAGACATGTATCTTATGATTAATATAATAAAAAATTAAAATGTACATTCATTAGACACTTGCCTCAGCTTACAAACCAAGCCTAGCTACAGACGGTCGTCCACCGTCGCTTACGAAACATAAAAACTTAGATCACATTCAGATACAATCAATACAAGCCTTATTGAATAAAGTATTTACAGAACATCTAGAACTTAGTGATAAAATAAGACGCATCTCCAATCACTATTATTTTATAATCAAAACAATTCCCAATCATTTCCGACAGATATCAGTTAAACTAATAGTAACTCAATCTAAACAAAATAACATCCCGTAACTCATAAAGTTAAAACACTGACTGTGTACTTAATCGTTAAAAATAATCATGCTTAACTATCTTTTTATTAGTATTCGAAACACTTTTACCTGGGAAACCAGCAACTTGTCATATATAAACTTTCAAAGCTTTTGAATAATTATTATGTCACGGTACACTAAATGCAATGGCAAGTTATAAACCTTGACATTCTTGGCAAAGTTCCGTTTAGAATAATCATCGTCATTTTGTATTTAGAACGAAAGCACCAAATAATCAAGGAATAACGTGCATTGAAATAATTTTCCATTATAAATAATAATATATCGCATAGGAGCGATAGGTGCAGTTTCGATATACAACACACGAGTGTCGTTACATATGGGCCCTATCCCACAAAACCTAAAATTTACAGTTGACGTCAAAGAGATGAATGAATACACTTCGCCTTATTACAAGAAGGATAAAACGCGTAGACATGTTTTTAACGTGAACCGTACGGGTAAACAAATATATTAAATTGTAGGCACAATATCGTGCCATGCTATCTACCACCATAGCTTACACATTCTAGTGAAATTAGCAAATGTGTAATGAATGCTCCACATAATGGCCCATCATACAGGACGCGGTTATGCGATAGAACGAGACGTAAATATGTCTTACTCCCTTTAACGCATAGTTGCACCCTGTATGATGGGCCCATAGCGTGGAGCAGGCTTAATAGGTTATTTGTATTTTTCTTCGTGGGGTGGGGCCCAGTGGCAGCGTTCTACAAGAAAAGAGATCACTATGCGTGACCCATAGGTAGGAGTCATACATATATCGACGAATGTAAATACTGCCGATTTAAACAGAATAGGTAGGTCACACAGAGTCAAACAAGTCTTTCCTGTGGTAAATAGTTATTACGACTAACGTTAATACATATATAAAATGTTCGTATCGAGACACCGTATATGCGGTGAGACCAGCCAAGAATTAGATTCATAGCCCTGAACTGTGTCAATGTCCACAGGACTACATCTCTGTATGACCTAAGTATCTAGAGTAATCACAATAACATCCTGGTAAAGAAGTACAATAATTTCGATCTACCCAGCTACCTGTTATGGATTTTAGATATTCTTACTCGATATTATATTCTTCTTCTTCTTATTCTTTTTTCGATATTTTATTCCAACTCGATGATGTCGTCAATGTCATCTAAGTCGAAGTCCTTGAGTGTCATTACTGGAAGAAAAAAAAACATCATATAAAATATTCCCTAACTTACGAGAAGTCATGCAAAGTAGGAACTCATTGTGAATAAGTAACTACTGTGACACATATATAGCTATAAGTGTGCTTATATAATATTTGAAGAGTACCGTCGATAATTTCTGTCGAAAATCAAAATGCGTTCAGTCATGAATTAAAAGCGCCCCAATTATCAAAATCAGTTTAGGAAACTCTTTCTTTTTTCGAAATTGATTGATAAAGTACGTCAATTGTACAGTGCGTATCGTATTCGCTCAACAGTATGATTCATCCGCTTTCCTAAAACATACCTAACTAGCTTTTGCTCGCGCGAAACTCGGTTATGTCGTCGCTCCGTACAAACTGTCACCCCCATTTTTGAACAACTATCTCCATGCCAAATTTCATCTCAAACGGTTCAGCGGTTTAAGCGTGAAAAGGTGACAAACGGAAACGGAACTTTCGCATCTACTTACACTAATATTATAAGGAGGAAAGATTGTATTGTTTGTTTGTATTGAATAGGCTCCGAAACTACTGGACCGATTTGAAAAAATATTTTACCATTACAAGCCGACATTATCCCTGATGAACATAAGGCTACTTTTTACCGCGGGAAAATGCTTCATTCCTACGGGAAAACGGAAACTAACCGTGCGAAGCCGGGCCGGGCAGCCAGTTTATAATATATGTATGGGTAGTGTGGATAGCTGTAGTAGTATTCGATACACAAGCACTCACGTTCAGTCTTTTTCCTCTTCGGCACCCCGGGCTCCTGCTTGATGGCTGGGCGCTTCTTGTCCGCGCGCTTGAACGTGGCCGGCGAGAGGGTCTCCATGTTCGTCACGCGCACCAGCGACCCCTTGCTGCTGAAAGTTTAGCCATTGTTACTATATGGAAACCGTTATGTATAATTTGATCTACAATCTACCTACATGTATGTACCTGAGCGCTCTTGGGGGGTGTCCTGTCGGACGGATGGGACAGGCCAGGCCTTAACCGGCCGTCTAGAGTAGTCGCAAGAGCTGTTTTAGAGTGTAGACGTGGTCACCTAAGTGGCGAGTTGGCTATATGTTTTGCCAGCTGTACACACTCTTCGAGACACCCCGAGACAGACCGAGAACGAGTGTGTACATGATGCTCTCACCCTGTCTCGCCCGCTCGGTCGCGCGTCGGTTTTTGCGGCCGAGTCAAAGGGTTGTGTTGCTGTTCAAATGACGCAACGAGTGTGTACATGGTGTGCTCTCGTCGAGAGCTTCTCGCCGCAACAATATACAATAGATTGCCAAGAAATATAACTAAGTTAGAAGAAATGGTGGCGTTAAAAAATGCCTGTTTGTATTTCTTGTTAAAAAAGCCTACCTACTATTCACTGAGGCAATACTTGACTAGGCCCCGGGATTTTGCGTGCGGTTTTGGAAAAGTCTAAGGGAGAGAACACCGACGTTTATCGATACATCGATAAACCGAATTTATTTATTAGTGTTTTTAAAAATAATAACTTAAACATTCCGATGATACATTCTATGCTCTTTCAATGGTCAGTGACGAAAAATGTACGAAATATAGGAAAGTTTAATCCGTTTGATTGTTTTAGGGATTAAGTGTTCTAAACGGTGTCTGACACGACACATCCGACACTTCACTTTTTATTCACAACAAAGATCACGTGATACTCTCTATTCAAAATGAAGTGCCGTGTCGGAGACGGTCCGAAACACCATGCATCAGTATATTGACGAAAACCTGTAACGAGTAGGTATTTGATTGCAAGAATGCAAGTATTATTTAATTAAATATAAATTAATCTCAACTACTCTTTGAGTACACGACCGATTCATCGATATGTCGATAAACATTCGTGTTCTCTCCCTTCGAGTGTTTCAAAACCGCACGCAAAATTCCGGGCCCTATACTTGACAGATGAAGAATTGTAACAATTTACGTGTGCTCCATCTTGACTTAAAATATGTGTATGCCTTATGGCAAAACATAGAGATACACTAATATAAATAATGGTAACACCTTTGAACCTATGTTTACAAATAAATATGTTGTCTTTGTCTTTGAGACTCTCGGCTAGAAGCTCTCGACGAGTGTGTACAGCCGCCATTTAAAGTCCAGTGCCACGTCTCTACCCCCAGCCCTTTGCATGGTGTTGCCTTTAAGCCATTTTTTTAATGTGGGGGCCCATCTAGCAGAGGGCGTGTCACCGTCTGCCGAATACAAAATGTGAGACAGTTTTAGCAAGCGTCGACTGTCTCACCCAATATCCGATATGTCTATCATGTTCCCTTAAAAACCTTGTTTCATTTATATTCCACCAACCAGCAACAGTCCCTATACAACCCTGGCAGGTGTTGTCGATGTGCGTAGCCTGACACGGGGAGGGAAACCATTCTACATGTTGGCTCCGTGGACGCCTCGTAAAGGTCCAGAGCATCTTCGTCTCGTGAAAGGAAAATACATAATTTTCAATGCCATACTTTGAAAAATTGAAACTCCCCCGATATTTTCCTTTATATCTCAAAATCGGCTGACCCGATTTTGTTGAAACGTAACTTAGAACCATTTCGATCACGTGAGCCGCATTAAAATCGGTCCATTCGTTTAGGAGCTACGATGCCACAGACACACAGATACACCGACACGTTAAACTGAAAACACCCCTCGTTTTGCGTCGAGGGTAGCGTAAATAAGTTTGGCTTTTTGGTGATAAGTCTATAAAGTTTTTGACGAGAGATACTAGAAATTGTAAAATAGACAATAAGAAATACTTACGAGCTAGACGGCGCCGTTCCCACGCTAATCAGGTTCTTGCCCGAACCAGTTAAAATTATGTTCTTGGACGTCCCAACCACCGTCGCCACCGATTCATTCTTCTTGGTCGACTTTACTGAGCTCCCTGTAGCTACTGGTTCAATTTTCTTGCTCGATTTTACCGAGGTCACCGTTGTTACTGATTCAATCTTTTGGCTCGGTTTTACTGAGCTCACTGTAGCCGCAGGTTCAATTTTCTTGTTCGGTTTTACTGAAGTCACAATTCGCACCGATTCAATCTTTTTGCTCGGTTTTACGGAGCTCGCTGAAGCCCCCGGTTCTATCTTTTTACTCGGTTTTGCTGAGGTCTTGCTATAGCTCTTATCCAGTTTGGCTTGCGGGGGAGGCGCGGCGCCGTATGTCAAGTCAACGGAGTCCACCAATACGCTCGGACCTTTGCTAACTATTATATTCTTCTTGAATTTCTCTTCGGGTTTCTTCGCCTGTTCCTTAGATTTTAATGCGTTTAATTTCTGCGTTAAACTCATTCGCGCTTCAGGTTTGAAAAGAGTGTTCGGGTTGGGAGGTTGGGAGGCAGAGGCTGGAGGTTTGGAGGAGTCTTTAGGAGCGGCACTCGGACTCTGATAGCGGTCCGCGGGGATCTGGATGACATCCTTGAGGATAGAGAGCGGGTCGGCGTCCGGCTCGGGGCTCGCCGAGCGGGAGCTGCTGCTGCTGCCGCTGCACACACGGAGCGGTTTCTCCGTCGGTTTAGGGGCGATCTTTTGCTCGATCGGTTTAGGCGGGAGTTTCCGCGTCGGGACCGGAGTCGACCTCTGCTCCGTTGTCGCTTCCGCGGCGGGCGCGGGCGGCGCGCCGGCGGGGATGGCGCCGGGCTTGCCGCGCGCCACGAATCTCGGCACCGTGTCCAGCTTGTTCAGAACTTCCACCTCCCCAGTCTTGCTGATGCGCAGGATGTCGCCGGGCTTGCACACGGCGGATTTAGATTTAGGCGGCGCGGGCTTCGGGGCTCGGCGCGCAGGCGCGGGCTGCGGGCCGGGCGGCGGGGCGCGAGCGTCACCTTGCTCGATGTAGTAGTCTACCTCGAGGAGGTCCTCCTTAGCTTTCGTCGGCGGCGGCTTACTCCTCGCCCGCAGCGGGGTCTCCTGCAGCGTCCGGAGCTCGAGGCGGACGCCGGAGTTGGCGGCGGTGAGCGTGACGGGCACGGGCGGCGCGGGCGCGGGAGCGGGCGCGGGCGCGGGCGCGGGCGGCGGGTCCTCGTCGTCGCTGTCGAGGCAGATGGTGGCGGAGGCGGGAGCGGGCGCGGGCGCGGGGGCGGGGGCGGGGTCCGGGCCGAGGGCGATGACGCCGCGGCTGCCGACGACCTTGACGACAGGGGCGTTGACCTGCGGGGCGAAGGCGGGCGCGATCGGCACCCTGATGTTGGTGTGAAGGTTGTCCCGCGCGGCCACCACGCTGTTGAGCAGCACGGGCGAAGCGCGGGGCGGGGCGCGGGGCGCGGGCGCGACGCGGGGCGGGGGCGGGGGTGGGAGCGGGGGCGGGGCGGACACCACGTGCACGTCGTCGTCGTCGGGCAGGATGCACTCGTCGTCCACCGCGGGCGAGTGCGACCCCACCACTGGGGTACGCTTTATTCTGAACAATAAATGCGTACATTGAACTATGTTATAAGCTTTAGTACATTGTTGTAAAGGCTAGAAGGTGAGGACCTCGAAGGAGACGAGTCCATCTGTTGCACTTTTGGCCGAGACATCCCCAGTTTTGAAGCCCGAATTGTAACCATCTTTTGCCACATGTCCGAGCAGTGGTGTGATAAACCTATTGAGCGCCAGCTGACGAAGAGACTCGCCGGGCCACGGACACCACCGACGTCAAATGACGACCGTCCAAAAACCAATAAAAACCACTTCCAGAACCCTTTTATAATATTTGGTATTATTATTTTTATTTTATGGGTCTGGCGTCAGGGGCACGAATGGCACCATTTTCCGATGACGTGATAGCCGTCTTTGGCGGTGAAAAAATTGCAGAGACACTTTTCTAAGTCTACCCAATACCCAATAAGCTATACAACAGAGCAGGGTGACATAATTTGGGTTCTCCAGCTGTCCAACATCAATTTTCTGAGATCGAGGACCTGCGTTCTACCACGAAAATCTAAACTGGAAGTTCGTATGCATGCATCCCTATCACTCGAGTATTGTAAGTGCTACAGAGACGGCAATACTCGAACTTCGACTTTCAAAGTTCGTGGTTATAGCTCAAAACTACTCACAATCCGACAGGCACGACCACCGGCGCCGCGAGCACCGGCATGACGGGCGTCAGCTTCACCAGCCCCAAGTTGGCGATCTTCGGCTTCCTCTCCTTCGGCATCAGGTCCGAGGTGACCTTCAGCTTGAGCCGGCTCCGCGGCTCGGGCGCGGAGGCCTGCGTGAGCATCTTCTCGGTTTCAGAGATGGCGGTCTCGTTCTGTTTGCTCGTTTTAGCGTCCGGTGCGGGGCCGCTGCTGTGAAGTTTCTTTAGAATCTCGACGCCTAGTACCTGAGGGGAGAGTGAAATGAAACAAGTTTCTGTCAAAAAAATAATTTTTGATACAAGCTTTTACTTCCGACTGTACTTTTCTGTATACCAGCATGAACTATTGAGAAGATTCTAACGAGCCCAAACTCAACGGGGTTACGTCGGTTAAGTACTGAATTCCCATGGCCACCTTCTGTCCCCATGGGATCAGATCAGCTCGATGGTACCATAATATTTAATTGTCATCCAAACTATACTTATACCCAAAATTTCAGCTCAATTGGTCACCGGAAAGTGGGTCAAATTTAACTTGCAAGATTTGATTACAGACAGACACAGTCAACTGGACAGGTGAAACTAAATAAAAGCTTGTAATAAACGCAGTCCACAGACTTTTAACACTTTCGCAACCGGACTAAAAATGGAAGAATTCATCAGAAACCGACAGAATTCGCAAGGCATGAAAGTTCATACTACTGCCCGCCTAGGGGGCTCAGCCGGCATCTGAGCAAACATTACGAGTGCCCGCCAGGCGGGTTCTTGGTTGCGAAACGTATTAAGGATGCACAGTTTTGACACAGGCAGGCTTTAAAAGATCTCTTTTAAGGGGATTAATTTGCAATTTGCTCTTTGAAATACCGTTCTGAGTAGATTAGGAAACAATAAAGACTGATTTTTGACTACATGATTGTTTATCTGATTAAAACGATACATGATTGCTTAATAATTCTTCGAATCTAAAATCTCACTTAATGAAGAATGATTAAAACTTAGCTAGGGCAGGTATTTATCGAAATTTGTTAAAAAAGCCATTTCCGAAGAGTGTTGCATCTCTTTTTCTCGTGCGCGGAAGGAATAAGCGTGTCTCTCTCAAGTAGGCGTGGTTTTCGTGAATCGACCCGAATCAAAGCATCGCTTTAAACTGTCATTGCACAGCATTAGTGGCAGCAAAAACTTTCCTACACAAAGATTATATTTTCCATCGAAGCAATATTGCGTCTTAAACCTAGTTTGCACAAAATTTAGCTGCATACTAACCTCCACAGCTATATCATAGATGGGCCCGCTGAAGATACTCTTCCCAGTAGCTTCCATCTCCCTCAGCGCCTTACTGGTGCTGTACCGCGCCGCCAACGTCGCCGCGTCTTCATCCAACATCGGATTCCCCGCCAAGTAAGTATGCGCCACTATCTTCACAAAGTTCTCATTGGTCAACAGCGACGGGTGAAGAGGATACTTCGCTTCAGTTTTCTTCGCTGCGGGTTCCTGCTTTATAGTTACCGGTGCAGGTGTCGGTCGGGGTTCAGGCACGATCTCGTCGTCGCTTAGCAGAATGCTTTCCTCTTCTTGGATAGGCTGGGCTTCCTGAGCTGCTGCGACCGGTTCGGGAGCTTTGATTGACTTCTTACTCTTGGGCCCGGGTTTATACTTAGCCTTGGCGGGTTCCGGGTTCCGCGTCGGCGCCACGGGGAAATCTTCGCCGCTGCGCCAGTCGTCGTCGTTGAGGTCTATGACTATGTCGGCCGCTATGGCATCGAACTTCTTCTGTGCGGAGACGGCCGCCCGCCTTCTTGTCTTCACATTGAGGTCGCCTGTGATGGTTTCGGCGTTGGAGTCTGCGTCGTCGATTGCTGGTTGTTTCGGTGCCGTCTCAGGCTGCACGTCGGTGAGCGCGGGCATCGGAGGCGCTCCCTGTTTCCGCATTAGTATTTGTGCGATGCTCGCGGCCGCCTCATCCCCGGGCGGCAGCTGACTCAGGTCGCCACTGGCGACAACTTGTTGAACTGTGGCGATAAGTTTCGACAGGTCCCGCGACGCTTTTTTGCTGTTAAAGTCGTGGCTGACTAGAATCTGTGATATCTGCGCGACCATGTCCGTTTCCTGTTTCTTGTCGACGTAGAAGTTATCAGGCTGGCTGCTGGTGGACGGTTGTGGTGTTGATTGGATTGGGATGCGACAGTTGATGATTTTCTTCCCTCGTTTCGATTTGGTCTCCCCAGGTGGCGTGTAGTCCGCGTCGGTTTCTTCTTTGACTTCGGGCATCAATGACGTAGGCGCAGGCTTTTCGGGCGCAAGGCTTCTCTTAGTTGCTTTCTTCTCTTTCTTGGGTACTTTGTCATTAGGCATTTCTGTAAGGAAATAAAAAATAAAGATATTAATAATTCTTCATCGGTAAGTCTGTACCGTGTCCTTTCATCCAGATTAATACGGCTAAGCCAAGCCAAGTTACCTAAACCTTGTGGCTGTATACGTAGGATTTCTGTGGATACCTGTGACTGCGACAAGGGCTCATTTCACAAAGGGAATTGTAACTTATAAACTAGCGGAAGCATGTGGTTCCGTTTAATAAATATGTAACCAGTTTGAAACAGAGAAGATAAATCCCGAGATAATTCGTTATTAGGTTGGCAGAATAGGGGTGCAGACACTAAATAAAATAATCAATTTTGTCATATTTTATCGAAAAAGGATTAAAAATGAAGTCATATGGAGAAAAAATCAACGCAAAAGGTTAAATAACCACGAAGTTATAAGTGTCCAAAGTTATAAGAAGGGGTATGTTCTTTCCCTTTTTCGCAAAACGCGACTTCATATGAAACGATGCGATGACGCTTGGAAGATTCTGACGTCATAAACAGACGGCAACGTGCCACGTCCCATCGTGTTCGGCGCCGCCGTCGACGCGGCCCCCCGGCAGCATCGCGTAACGTGACGTTACACACTGTTTGCATTTCATCTCTCTAACAAGCAATATAAAAACGGTTGCAGCTTCGTAATTCTTTGAGATATCTGAATGGAATTTTCGTCACTAGGCACATTTATTGTCTTCTTTCTTTTGGAGTAAGAATAATTTTCAAGTGTACACCCCTATTCGGTCAGAATGATGCAATGTAGTGGTAGTGTACTGACGGTTGTGCTGCGTCTCCTGCTGGAACTGGTGCCAGGCGGCGGCGCGCTCGTGCTCGGGCAGCGCGGGCTCGGAGCCGCGCAGCAGCGAGTCGTGCTCGTGCACGGCGTGCAGCGCCGCGTCGCGCGCCACGCGCAGCAGCACCACGTCCTGCACGCCACGTGAGTGAACCATGTATAGTGTACTGACGGTTGTGCTGCGTCTCCTGCTGGAACTGGTGCCAGGCGGCGGCGCGCTCGTGCTCGGGCAGCGCGGGCTCGGAGCCGCGCAGCAGCGAGTCGTGCTCGTGCACGGCGTGCAGCGCCGCGTCGCGCGCCACGCGCAGCAGCACCACGTCCTGCACGCCACGTGAGTGAACCATGTATAGTGTACTGACGGTTGTGCTGCGTCTCCTGCTGGAACTGGTGCCAGGCGGCGGCGCGCTCGTGCTCGGGCAGCGCGGGCTCGGAGCCGCGCAGCAGCGAGTCGTGCTCGTGCACGGCGTGCAGCGCCGCGTCGCGCGCCACGCGCAGCAGCACCACGTCCTGCACGCCACGTGAGTGAACCATGTATAGTGTACTGACGGTTGTGCTGCGTCTCCTGCTGGAACTGGTGCCAGGCGGCGGCGCGCTCGTGCTCGGGCAGCGCGGGCTCGGAGCCGCGCAGCAGCGAGTCGTGCTCGTGCACGGCGTGCAGCGCCGCGTCGCGCGCCACGCGCAGCAGCACCACGTCCTGCACGCCACGTGAGTGAACCATGTATAGTGTACTGACGGTTGTGCTGCGTCTCCTGCTGGAACTGGTGCCAGGCGGCGGCGCGCTCGTGCTCGGGCAGCGCGGGCTCGGAGCCGCGCAGCAGCGAGTCGTGCTCGTGCACGGCGTGCAGCGCCGCGTCGCGCGCCACGCGCAGCAGCACCACGTCCTGCACGCCACGTGAGTGAACCATGTATAGTGTACTGACGGTTGTGCTGCGTCTCCTGCTGGAACTGGTGCCAGGCGGCGGCGCGCTCGTGCTCGGGCAGCGCGGGCTCGGAGCCGCGCAGCAGCGAGTCGTGCTCGTGCACGGCGTGCAGCGCCGCGTCGCGCGCCACGCGCAGCAGCACCACGTCCTGCACGCCACGTGAGTGAACCATGTATAGTGTACTGACGGTTGTGCTGCGTCTCCTGCTGGAACTGGTGCCAGGCGGCGGCGCGCTCGTGCTCGGGCAGCGCGGGCTCGGAGCCGCGCAGCAGCGAGTCGTGCTCGTGCACGGCGTGCAGCGCCGCGTCGCGCGCCACGCGCAGCAGCACCACGTCCTGCACGCCACGTGAGTGAACCATGTATAGTGTACTGACGGTTGTGCTGCGTCTCCTGCTGGAACTGGTGCCAGGCGGCGGCACGCTCGTGCTCGGGCAGCGCGGGCTCGGAGCCGCGCAGCAGCGAGTCGTGCTCGTGCACGGCGTGCAGCGCCGCGTCGCGCGCCACGCGCAGCAGCACCACGTCCTGCACGCCACGTGAGTGAACCATGTATAGTGTACTGACGGTTGTGCTGCGTCTCCTGCTGGAACTGGTGCCAGGCGGCGGCGCGCTCGTGCTCGGGCAGCGCGGGCTCGGAGCCGCGCAGCAGCGAGTCGTGCTCGTGCACGGCGTGCAGCGCCGCGTCGCGCGCCACGCGCAGCAGCACCACGTCCTGCACGCCACGTGAGTGAACCATGTATAGTGTACTGACGGTTGTGCTGCGTCTCCTGCTGGAACTGGTGCCAGGCGGCGGCACGCTCGTGCTCGGGCAGCGCGGGCTCGGAGCCGCGCAGCAGCGAGTCGTGCTCGTGCACGGCGTGCAGCGCCGCGTCGCGCGCCACGCGCAGCAGCACCACGTCCTGCACGCCACGTGAGTGAACCATGTATAGTGTACTGACGGTTGTGCTGCGTCTCCTGCTGGAACTGGTGCCAGGCGGCGGCGCGCTCGTGCTCGGGCAGCGCGGGCTCGGAGCCGCGCAGCAGCGAGTCGTGCTCGTGCACGGCGTGCAGCGCCGCGTCGCGCGCCACGCGCAGCAGCACCACGTCCTGCACGCCCACCGCCACGCCGCCCGCCACGCCCGCGCCCGTCGAGTCGAACCTGGACACGGACAGGGATATCTTCACTGTAACACCGCCTCCAGACCGGACCAGAACCGGAATAAACAGCGCGTAATCTCAGCGCCTATAGCGCGAGTAACGTTTGCACGCGCGAGCGACAGTACCTCCTACATACGCAAACAAACAAACATACGGAGATGACACAATGCAAATACTGTCGAGTCCTAGCAACGTTGCTAAACTAGATTACATGGCGAACCTGCCAATACAGTACTGTGACGTAACGGATCACGCCACAACATTACACGGCCGCGACAGAGCGGCGCGGGGGAAGGACGCCCCACGCCGCGCCCCGCCCCCACCACACCACAGCCCGGCGACCGGTATATATAAGCTCAGCGCGACCTGCGTCAGGGTCTGCGTGGTCGTGCCGGAGGCTTCCCCTGGATTTTCCCCAGGCCATCCTCCAACCACGCAGTTCGACCGCTATATTGGGTCCGTCCTATTATAGCAACAGTCAGGTTCAAAAAAAAAAGCGTCAGTGTATCGCGCCGCTCCATGCACTTAAAGCGCCGTAGGTTCATGGTCTTCTCTCCCTCTCACTGAGCATAAGCGTGAGCGAGATGGAAGTGCATGCTCGGAAGCGCGGATATCATGTTTTTAATTTTAATTTTTTGGCCGTTTAAATAAATAAAAAAGTTATCACTAATTTCTCTCAAACATGATTTTGCTGATTTTTAGATACCATTTTAATATGTTTAGCTTTTGTGCATAATTTGTTACATATATTTGAAGTGTATTTTAGACCCTTTTAGACCTATGTTCGTATTTTTTTTCTATCGAGCGGAAATAGTTTAATCATGTTTCGATTCACTGATCTCCCTACAGAAAAGCCTGAAGATTACTATTCTTATTTTTTTGAAACCATAATCATATTATTATAAACAGTCGCATTATATTGTTTCAAAAACTCTGTTCGCTTCACTTTGCTGAACCTACGGCGCCTTAAGATAAGACTAATGTTCTCGTAGTTAAATAAAAGGGCGACAAGACCCACTTTGAACCAGTCACCCGAATGCTGTTCTCATTTACCCCTGTTCCTGTAAGGCTCCTTCTGAGTTAACTAGGAAACCCACAATAGCCCTTCAGGCAGAGGAATATGTGTGTGTGGCTAAACCTGCACATCACAGTACTGTCATGATTAAGATTAGCGATGCCTGGGTTGAAATAAAAAATAACATGGAAGAACGCAAAAACACACGTGAAATGTGGATGGGCGTAATAATGATTGTTCTTCGCGCACATAACAAATATTTTCGCAATAGCGCATAGCGAAGTGTGGTGCCGGTATTACAGTACTATAGTCATTATTTTTAACCGACTTCAAAAAAGGAGGAGGTTCTCAATTCGTCACAATATTTTTCTGTATGTTCCCCGATCACTTGAAAATGCATGGCCTGATTTGGAAAATTATTTTTTTATTTGAAAGGGTATCCTTCCCTAGTGGTCCCAGTCAGCAGGTCAGGATCTGATGACGGGATGTTGGAAAAATCTAAGGTAGTCTTCAAATTTCATAGGCACACTTTAAGCGAGATGGGTAGGTACTAATTTGAAATCGGTTAAAACTTTCTTTTTAATAGTACATTACTACAGAGGCGGGGAAGTAAGGCGTTGCCGGCCAAGTACATATAGTTATGAGGCTAGCAGCCCCTTTTCACGCCAATAGTGATTTTCTCAAAAATGCAATGAAATGAATAAAAAAACTCCAAGAAATCAAACTCACAGACACAAATTGTGGAATGGAAATTTAAAAAGACCATCTTGCAGGCCTAGGCCTCCAATTTTGAATGAATTGCTATTACGGGTCTCTCGTCTCGCTGCGCCCGAAACGTGCAACAGAAAGGACGTTCATGAAGAACGTTAATATTTAATTGCATGTTTGAGAAAACTATATTACATAATAGTTATTGTACAGTATCGTACCTGTAGAGCTCGGTGAGCTCTGCCATGTTGTAATGGCGGTCGATCTGCTGCTCGTCGACGACGCGGCACGACACGGCCTGCTTCGTGACGGCGCGCTCGTATATCTTCTGCTCCATCGTGCCCTGCGAATTATATTCCTCACAGTTAACATGTAATAACATTATGTCTGTCGTACGCCGGGTTCCAGGACGTGTCTAGTATGATGGCCCGATGGGCAGGCCTAGGGAGCCGCTCGGGTCGAGGTGACGTGACAGACGCCTTGTTATTCAACTCACCAATGCCACGAGGCGGTAGATGAAGCAGTCCTTCTTCTGTCCGAAACGGTACACGCGGAAGATGCTCTGTATGTCGTGCGCCGGGTTCCAGGAGGTGTCCAGTATGATGACGCGGTTGGCTGCCGTCATGTTCAGCCCAAGGGAGCCGGCCCGAGTTGAGATTAGGAACAATCTGGAATAAAATCAGGGGTCATGTATTGCGTACACCAGCCCATACTGTTAAAACATATAGGAAGTTTGACAGTAGTGGTGGTATAATAAGTGCTACAAAAAAACAATTAAAGGTTAAGCCAAATGGCATGGCGCGGCGTCAACCACATATATATATATATTTCACGCCGCACACGGTGGCCACCTCGTGACCCATGCGCCGATACGTAACTGTCGTTCACCGCAAATATATCCCGGACGAGTCCCCAAATATAGTGTTTAAAAAATAAACCCAGCTCAAGTCTTCATGTTTTTACTCCAAAGCTTTCACATAAGAGAAAAAAATCTAATCCTGTCCGGCTCTCATCCGCCATGTCCCAGATCGTTTTCTATTCTACTCTCTTTTTATAAAACAAAAGGGCAACAATCGGTTTCATTCTACCTCATTCATTCGTTTGTCTACGTCGTGTTGTGTGTTTACGTACTTATATTTACATTATTTCCACTGCGCCCGTGTTGCTTATTTATTTAAACTCTTATAGAGAGACTTGAAACTTTGTGTTACATTACGTTTACTACAATACGAGAAAAGAAATTTTAGGGTATTAAAAACCCACCCTTAAGCGGGTTAGCTA
Organism: Epinotia demarniana; assembly: GCA_945867215.1. Classification (NCBI taxonomy): domain Eukaryota; kingdom Metazoa; phylum Arthropoda; class Insecta; order Lepidoptera; family Tortricidae; genus Epinotia; species Epinotia demarniana. The sequence continues at coordinate 6,572,614 of OX244276.1, read as the reverse complement.
GCAGTGGAAAGTTTGTATGGGGGAAACTCTTTGTATAAGGTTTAAAATTAAAACTTTATTTAAGGATTACATTCCTTATCGGTGAAGGAAAAACATCGTGAGGAAACCTGCATACATCTGCGAAGAAATTCAAAGGTGTATGTGAAGTCCCCAATCCGCACTGGGCCAGCGTGGGGACTACTGCCCGTTCCCTCTCATACATGAGAGGAGGCCTGTGCCCAGCAGTGGGACGTATATAGGCTGATGATGATGATGATTCCTTATCACGACGATAAAAACGAGTTCCACGCGGACGGAGTCGCGGGTAGAAGCTAGTTAGAACATAACTGGGAGGGATGGGATAGAAGGAAGAAGGATGACAATCTGATTCGGGTCAAGTTTTTCTGCGAGTCCCGCAGAAAACCAAAAATAGCCGAAGTTGCCCGACGAATTCCTAAACTTAAGTAGCAAGGGCCGGTGCAGCGACATGTGCTGTGGGTCTAGAGAATTTTCCAGTGGTGATCACGCACCAGACGACTCAGTGGGCGAAGGGGGCTACAAGGTGGGCTTATAAGGGCATCAAGAGCTTCCTCACTTGGTCTTGTAGTTGTGCTCGGCGTTGAACTCGCGGCACCACTTCTGGCGCACCTCGGGCGGCACGGAGCCGTCCAGTCGGTAGTACTCCTGCCCGAGGCTCCAGTTGTTGATCTTCTTCAGGAAGTACTCCAATGAGTCCATGGTGATCAGCGATGTGGAAAATATCAGACTGAGGAATTCAACACAAGTTCATTTATAATCTTTTTACCCGTCATTTATCAACACCAAAGAAAAAAAAAAAAACTTTATTTACTTAATCGTATGGCATACATTATATGTGTCCTTTTAAGTTTGTCACTCTTTAGTACCACCCAGGGGACACGTGCAGGGATGTGGTAGGTAGCTCCTGTGGACGCGAGTAACAGTTGTCCCCCTATTTGAAATCTAAATTACTTTAGAATGATCAGTACATCGCATTCTAATTTTGACTTTGGAACTAATTTTAACTCACACGGAAGTTACGGTAGCCTAGTGGTGCAGGCATGCGGCTGTCAAGCGGCGGTCGTGGGTTCGAATCCCGGCTAAAACCAATGAGTTTTTCGGAAATTATGTACGGGATATTCACCGTAAGCTTTTCGGTGAAGGAAAAAAGTTCTCTCTCTCGTTTAGGACACAACCGGCAATAACGCTAGGAGGGGATCATGAACTAATTTTAACTCACAGATTTAATTATTAGTTGCTGAAATGTGTAGTCCAGGAATAAAAAGGTTTGTCTTATTTTGTAACCCTGGAAAAGTATGCCCATATTTCCACCAACAGGGCTTCGAAAAATAATCACGCAAATAAGGTATTTCATCGGAGAATTCGCTTAGAATTAGTTACATTGCCCTAGCCAAACTATACATAGGAACATCTAGTGGGTAATTAAAACGAGATTGTTCCAATCTGACGCGGGGTAAAATTGAAAAAATATCGCGAAATATATTAATTTTACCACGTCGGCGTCAAACAGACGTACGGCGGGCGGCGTTAAAAAATGTCTAGTAGGAGTATTAGATAATCCTAAAATAGTATCTACATAATAAAATTATAATTATGATTAATATTATAACCTGTACCTATGACCTGTAACTATGTTATCAATAAAATATTTCATTTCGGGGTGTCACATGTAGTACAGTCGTCATCAGATATAACGGAGCGGCCAAAGTGCTCACAAACATCTGAACACGTCTCTAATGCCTCGAAATATCTAATGGCGACTGTACTATCATTTGGTGATCCGCATTTCGCACACTGTTGCTTAATGGGAAACTCTCGGCATGAGCTAATTCCACAGCCCGATCCGTATCGTACGCAACTGAAATGTATTGGTATCACATCAGCCTATATACGTCCCACTGCTGGGCACAGGCCTCCTCTCTCGTGTATGAGAGGGAACGGGCAGTAGTCCCCACGCTGGCCCAGTGCGGATTGGGGACTTCACATACACCTATTGTATTGGTATAATGTTGTTAAAAAGATGATCTAACTCACACTTTGTCATCCAACGCGACGGCCTCCTCGAGTATCCGGAAGACGGTGATGAACTTGTTGGAGCTCTCCAGCCGCTCCAGCATGTCCCCGCCCTCCAGGTGCTGCAGCCACCAGACCTCTGTGCTGATCGGTTTGATGTCCTCGCTGGCGGTCAGGTCTTCGCGGGCTAGGTCGTCCTCTAGCTTCTCGGCTGTCAAGCAAGGTCAAGGTCATTTAATAAAAAAATATCACTACATAGTATAAAACAAAGTCGCTTCGCACCGTCTGTCCCTATGTATGCTTAGATCATTAAAACTACGCAACTGACTTTGATGCGGTAATTTTTAATAGATAGAGTGATTCAAGAGGAAGGTTTATATGTATAATGTAGTACCCGTGCGAAGCCGGGGCGGGTCGCTAGTATAATATATGTTTAAAATTTAAATTATCCATACACGTGGCTTAGCTTCGTTTAAAACTATTCCAAATGGATAGCATTAATAGTTACTGAGATATTTAACGTTGTGACAGACAGACAGAGACACACCATAAGGGTGCCTTTCCACCAGAGCTGTGCCATGCTTGCTATGCTATATTTTCATACATTTGAAAAGATAAAAACTGTCCTAGATGTCCTTTTCCGGGACCTAAACTATTTCTATATATTTTTATCTAAATCGGTGTAGCGGTTTAAGGGTGAAGAGGTACAGACAAGATACAGTTTCGCATCTATAAATTTGATATTATAATATTATTATGGATTACAATTGCCTTACCTTTGACTTTATTCTTTTCATCACGAGACTTCATGTTGAAGTTATGCAGCACCAGAGGATGCGACCATATCTTCTGCAGCGTATGAAAGTCCTTCAAAATGCTCTGTTTGTTCTTGTTAGCGTACACATTGAGGTAATGCTTGTACAGTTCACACTGCCACTTCGTCAGTGATATGAATACTGTGTATTCGTGTTTCTTTGGCAAGTATGGGTAGAGTACGGAGGCCTCTTGTCTTTGGAGGCAGCCTTCTAACACTTTGTGTAAGATGTGTGTTCGGGCTTTCATTAGCTTGATATCGTCCACTTGGGAATCTCTGTGCTGACCGTTCATTATAGGGTTCTCAAATCTAGAAATAATAGAGTCAATTTAAAAATCAAATAGCCACCTGGGACCCCGTAGAAACAAAATACAATTTAATTTGAACCAAACGGTTTGGATGATAACAGTTTGGAATATTCACTTGTTCTAAAATCGAACAAGACATAACCAATGAAAATGAACACATACTCTCTTTAGATATAGTGGACGTGGATTGTCCGTACATGACCCCTCTACCTTGGATTCAAATTAGTTTGGACTATTTTGTTATTTTTATGGGAACCTGGGACCAGCACGTCTAGCACAACTTGCTGACAAGTCCCTTCGCGCGCGACTGAGCTTCTCCTGTCTCAATCGCACCATGCAAATTCGACAGAGGAGGGTCGATCTTTCTTGACTCGCGTCGCGGCGTGGCGTCAGGGGGGCTAGCACAACTGACGCCGCGCCGCGACGCGAGTCGAGAAGGATCTACCGTCCTCGTTCTAATTTGCACGGTGCGAGTGTGACAGGGGACGCTCAGTCGCGCGACAAGCGGCTTGTCAGCAAGTTGTGCTAGCCCCCCTGGGGCGTATTTTGAAATTTGGTGCCCCATGCCAATAAGTTTAGCCTCCCCAGAAGTCAATGAATGGCACCAAGACCAAGAATGCAATCCGCCAGGGGCGGCCTAGCTGCCCAACAACTAACGACAAAAAAGCAACACAACATAGATATATTTCAAGGAGGATCAGTTTCAATAGTACATGTTTCCTTACCTATTAGAGTACTCCGAGTACGTCCCAAGCAGATTCGGCTTAACGAAATTGACCATGCAGTAATACTCCCGCAGATTATTCTGCATCGGCGTCCCGGTCAGCACAATTCTCCTGCGAGTGGCAACCCTGCTCATGGCGACTGCTAGCACGGAGCAATCGTTCTTCAGGAGATGTCCCTCGTCGCAGACGATAATGTCTGGACCGGGGTCGAGTAGGGCTGTGCGGATCTTGTCGATGATTGTTTGTCTGACGTCGTCTAGCTCCGCGTCGAGGGTGGTGAGGCTGCGGAACAGCTCGTAGCCAACGATGAAGATCCCACCGCCATTGTACCAGTCCTCTAGCTGGTATGCGCGCTCGTAAGTTTTCTTTAGCTTCGATAGTTCGAATACCTGAATTGGGATTGGGTCTTATGGTTATGTTGCATATGAAAGGTGACGGATATTGTAGGTATTCTAGTTAATAGTGGCCCTGCTTCTGTAGCTAGCTCTACTGGGCTTGAGCTGGTAGCTCACTAGTTGCCACGGTTACGTCTCCTGACTTACTGTGGTTACAAACTGTGGGGGTTTTCTTGTGAAGTGCGACCCAGTTTTGTATGGACAATCTTCTAGGCACGTTTGAAGACCGTATCGTAACAATTTTTCTAAGAAATTCCTTATTTGTGTTCTGGCTAACGAAAAAGCAGAACAACAAGAAATTGTTGATTGACCCGAATATAAGTCATACCGAGTCAAAATAACAAAAGTCTGCAATAGGCAAGGGTTTAAGTGGATGTATTAAAAGTTTATGCCGAATTTCTAGTCTTTATCTAATAGTTTGTGGACATAGCCATAGTTCAATAACGATACCCACAAGAAACCCGAACCCAAATCGTTTTATGACCTCCCACGATCCCTTATTAGTATAAATCTAGGTAAATTTGGGATCAGGTTAATGCATGTATAAGATTTACTCCTAATATTTGTTTCTACATTATCAATTAAATTCAACTGGTTTACATTGTTACCTGCAGTTTCCGTTTCATTTTAAGCGGCTTGAAAATAAACATAATACGTTTTCAATAATTGCATATAATTCTGTCACAAAACTGAAAGCATATTTTAAAGAACATGATATTTTTATTTACCTTTATCTCATCAGTAACTGGTCCAATCCACTTATGTATTTCGTCGACCCAGTTCAGTACCGTGGATAGCGGGCAGCAGACGAGGACCCTACGCATACCCACCTTTGGATGCGTTAATACCTTAGGAAATAAAACAATCGGTAAGTTCAGTATTATGCAAGAAATATGTTTTTATGGTCAAAATGATGGAAAAGACTGACTTTACGCATTTACAGACATTGCGATTTACATTACACTGTACATGAGATTAGAGCGTGTATTATACAGGTGGTCCAAACAGCGACGATAATATTTTTCTTGGATCCCTTCCACCCAGGGGTACATGGAAATACCGGAAATGTATGTTCTGCGATTTTTTGTAGTCTTTAAATTATGTTTTTTTTCAAAAATAAAAATATTTTTTTAACTCGAACACAAAATTTCATAAATTGCTCTTTCACGTGCACAGCAATTAACTTCCTAGCATTACTGCATTTGCTGAAAATTGAGTTAAATTACCTTTTTGCTCGCTGAAACGTAATTTATTCACCTTTGATCAAAATTGAATCATAACTTGAAAACTACAAAACTCGAGGAAAACATACATGGGGTATCTTCGGGTACCGGGTGGGAGGAATTAAAAAAAAATATTTTGCGTCGCTGTTTGGACCACCCTGCATTTATTACCGGTATATAAAGTACAAATTCGGCTGATATGATGATGATCAAATTGATCTGTCCGACCGTTTTCGGCCATGGCGACCACCCCGACTCCTATCCTGCGTTTTGGCACTCGTGCGCTCGTAGATGGCTTATGTAGCCTATTTTTGCGGCGAAATTTTTCCGTGCACATTGCGGGCACGTAAGTACGCCGTTCTGGTAGTTGTATATGATGGCAGCAGGTGGGCGGCGTTCAACTGGTCGCGTTTATTGTCAAGGTCCACTTTGCGCTGATCCTCGAACTCGCGAATTTGGATGTTCACCATCCTGCGCCATTCTGACCGTTGTGCTACCAAACACTCAAAGATTGATCAAATTATATTACTTACTGTGTGTAAGAGAGCTAGGACTTGCAAAGTTTTTCCAAGCCCCATGCAATGTGCTAATATGCAGCCGCCGCCAGGGTGGCCCGACTGTACCCTCTCCAGGCTTTCGAAACACGCGTCCCACATGAACTTGACGCCTTCATACTGGAACATTAAAACAGTTTTACATAGTTTTTCAATCGGGGCCAACCTTGGGTCCATTTCACAAACCCATACTGGTGAAAAGAAAATTTAATTGTTTTTTTTCAGTCGAAGTCGGCTAGTTAGGGCTTATTTTAAAAACATACAGAGCTAAACTGGTAACACTGGCGAAAAGGCCAGTCGTTATTGGACAAGAGCCTCAGTACTGCCAGTAAAACATGTAAAAATCCTAGGCTGTAAGTGTCCAGAGCCTAGGAAATGCACCATAACCCTTATAAAAGATAGAAAACGCCTTATGGCATTAAGTTCGTCTATTGTATGTTACTGGTTAACGTGCATTAGAGGCGGCGCGATCAAATTTTCGATGGGAAACCCGGAACAAAAAATGATATGAAAGAGTTTAACCTCATAAGTCCCCAAGTACTTGTACAAGTACAAACTAAGCATAGTAGTTCAGACCTGATAATGAAACTGCATAGCTGCCTAAGGTACTTACCCAAGTACAAATTCTTCATTCCCCATGTACGAGGTATTTTTTTTATGTCGGTCTGAAGCACTATTCTTGGTTTGTACTTGGTATAGTACATCCCGCAGATATGAATACTGCTATTGAAAAAACACAGGACTTACGAGGTAAGAGTAAATAAATCTAGGTCTAATAAGAAATTTTAGGCAAGCCAGTAGGAATCGGCGTGTATGGGCACCCTGCCACTGCTGTACAGTCAACATCATATAGAGTGTAGCAGCCAAATATATCGTAACACATTCTTACTCCTATAGTAATAAAGACGTGTATATTTGGCTACCTTGGGTATGGACTATACAATAAAGTTTAAATAAATAATATTCGATATTTACAGTTCTTTATCGCAGGAACTTAATAATGCGAAGTAATACCTGATGTGCCTTCATGACTTTGGTGAAGAACGGGTGCACAGTGACGGCGGGCTGCGCCACTGCGAAGTCGTACTCCAAGCAGACTTCATCGTTGGTGACCACCACGTTCACGCCCTCGTCACAGCCCAGTAACTCTTCCTGCAAACAAATATGTTACAAGCTTTTATGTCCCTTGCCCTTAGTATGTATGTATGTTAGTATGGGACAAATCTTGCAAGTTAAATTTGACCCACTTCCCGGTGACCGATTGAGCTGAAATTTTGGGTATAAGTAGTTTGGATGACAATTCAATATTATGGTACCATCAAGCTGATCTGATGATAGAAACAGAAGGTGGCCATGGGAATTCAGTACTTAACCGACGTAACCCCGTTGAGTTTGGGAGAGTACAAATGCGTTGACCGTGCTGGGGACTCAACTTATTATACAGGCTGGAAACGATAAGTGATCTCACTCGATTATCTCTAAACTATACGAGATATCAAAAAACTGGTTACTGATCCTGAAAGTGCTCCACGAGCTCTATCAAACGGTATCAATAAAAGGGTTCAGAATAAATAGGATCTATCCGCAAATTCAATGTTTCCAGCTGTATGGATACATTTCGTACAGTCATAGAGATACGATTTTATCATTTAAGTAGGTACTTGAAAATATATTATGCATTTATTAATAACTAAATTTGTATTTTATTTGTATCAATAATTGCGATAGATACTAGATTCACGTGTTTCCACTTCACATGGCTTCATGGATTTACCTGCTACGGTATTATCATTATCAAGAGATGTGCGTCATGTGGCTGTACTAAACGATGGAAGCTGGAAACATTGAATTTTCGGTTAGGTACAGTTTATTCTGTAACCTATTATTGATACCATTTTACAGAGCTCGTGAAGCACTTTCAGGATCAGTAACCAGTTTTTCGATATGCTGTATAGTCTAGAAATAATCGAGTGAGATCACTCATCGTTTCCACCGAATTCATAAATTACTTACCAGTTGCTTCTGTTTCATACTCAGTCTTCGTTTTCTTTCAAATTCTTCCATATTAGCTATCACAGTGCTGCGGGCCAAGGACTTCTTATCAATGACCTAAAACATGAAATTAAATCATATCGACAAGTCTTCAAAATACATATACACATAATGTTATGCTATGTGTATGTAAAGGAGTCCCAGGGAAGGCCATAGCATATTTTTTATCCCGGAAATCAGTCCCTAAGAGAGCGAAATAATGGGGGTGAAAGTGTGTATGGAGCTACGATAAAAACGAGTTCCACGCGCACGGTGTTGCGGGCAGAAGCTAGTAAGTACATATTAGGGCACAATCTTACAAAAATCGAGCTACGAATATACCTAATATATAAAAAATACTTTAATAAATAGAAAACATTTTTAATATACCATTATTGAATATACCTTTCTGATGTTACGTCGTCCCTTGAAATAAGCCGCGGAGTTTCCTTTTCCTATATGTGATCCAACTTCCCCAAGAAGCTCATAAGACAAGACCCTGGAACATTATTTATTTATTTATGATTTACATGATGCCTGTGCTTTAAACTAAATGGGATACTAGAATAATACACTTAATTAAGAGGCCGCAGTAAGCTCGGCCGAATTTCACCTTCCCATACAAACGTAGTTACGCTCTCATTTTAAAACTACGTGTTGGATTGTGACGAAACTTTGCATATACAATGACATGAGGTATATCTATGTCTGTAATTAGATTATACGGTTCCAATTTATAAAACAAAGTAAATACAGCAAAAACTAGTTTTGTATGAAAAACTTAAATTCGCTGTATTTTTTTTATTATGGTAGCTGAAGCTACGTAAACTAATTTCAGACATAGATATACCTCATTTCATTGAACATGCAAAGTTTCGTTACAATCCAACACGTAGTTTTAAAATGAGAGCGTAACTACGTTTGTATGGAGAATCGAGCTTACTGCGGACTCTTAAGGCGCATCAGCCTTATCAATAGTTATAACTGCGGACTTACCTCATTTGCTTTTGCCTCTCCAGCATTTTTTTTCTAGAACGTCTGGAAGGACCCCGTGTTTTATGATTCAGTATCAAAGGTTTGTTATTATCGTTCCGCCTTTCTATAAACTCGCTCACGAGTTTGGCCCGTTTGGCATCGTCTTCCCTGAAATAAGAGAAATCAATATATAAAACTTATGAGATAGTTTTGTCAATACCAGTAAATAATAAGGTACACGACTTTCAATCGTCGTCCAAACCCCGGCTCGTACCACTAGGTTTTTTCAATAACTATATACGAAATATCATTTGATATTTAAGTGGCTTTCAGGGAAACAACGTGAGGAAACCGGTCTAATCCCAATAAGGTCTAGTTTTCCTTCCGGATTGGCAGTTGCTTTCGTAGAACTAGTGCCTATGCCAAACCTTGGGATTAGGTGCCGGGCTCCTTTAGGGCACAACCGGGAATAACGCTAGAAGGATGACACGTTAATATGTAAACACACTTACAGAGCAGTTTCTTGTTTCTTTCCCATTCGTTTTAAAAGCTTTTCTTTAGTGCTAACCCATTGCTTTTCTTCTTCAGAAGATGAATCATCAGATTTTGTTCGATCACCCCTACCATAAGTTTTAGTACCGCTTCTCTGCAAAATAAACGCATTTTTAAAGAGTTTCGTAAAAACATCATAATATTGAAATTTACTTCGACATACCGGTTTGTTTCTAGTAACGGGACCCTTAACAGGCGTTTGAGTGTTCTCGTTATCGAGAAGTACTGGTGCATGTAGGAGAGTCAATTCCTTGTTCATCATCTTGTCTGCAGTCAGCATTAGCGACTCAGGGTTCTCCTGCTTTATTCCTACAGTTTTAGATTTGGGTCCTGGTCTCTTCTTTTTATAAGTGACGTCCCCGTCAAGTTCTTTCTTAATTTTCCTGTCAGAGAGCGGTACGTCATCGTCTTCGTCATCATTCAGAAGAGAATTTTTCGCCATGTTATTTTCCATACCATCGGGACCCTAAAATAATTCCAAGTTCATTAGTTTTTGTTATGAATTTAAACTTACTATATTCAACAAATAGTTAATGTTTAAAATAAGAAATATGCTTACTTGAGTCACATACTCATCGTCATAATTAGCACCTTCGTCCTCAGATGGGGACAATTCATTGTAATCAATATTGTCTACAGGACTATCTGTACGTTCAGTGTCTCCTTGAGAAGACTTTTCCTGATCATCACCGGTGACTTTATCTTTGCGAATCCTAGATTTCTTTACATTCGATACCACCTTTAGTTTGGTTAAAGATTGAAGGTTAGTTAATCTGGAAGAAAAACAAGTTTTTAAGAACATTCATTATTTGAAAACATATCAGTCATAACATTTGTGATCATATTTACCTATCAATTTCTACATCATCTTTGCTCTTTACCGTTATCTCTTGATATTCAAAGTATGTCTGGACAAAAGCTTCAGGTAATTTTTCCAGAGGGATGATAACTTTTTCGTGAAGTTTTGTATCACTACAATTAATTGGATAACATTTCCAGCCATTGCGTTCAGTGAACAATTCAACTTTCTCACCTCCTTCACAAACTAATTCTTCTTTAGGATTAAAATCATGTCTGGAATTACTTTGTTCTTTGCACACTGATTCTTCTTTATCATTGGAGATCTGTTCAGTATTTTCCTGTTGGCTTTGTTTGGCTTCCTTCTTTTTGCCTGGTGATTTTGTTGCAGCCGTGACCGGCTTTCGCTTCGACTTCACAGCCCCTTCTTCAAAGATCGGCATAGTAGGTGTGCATTCTAAAAGTTCTATTGGTTCGTCTGAATTTATTATTTCATTAGTATTTGTATCATTGCCATTCTCCTTATCATTTTTGTTTAATGTTTCTTCTGTATTTTTTGGTATAGTCTCTTCATTCACTTTTGGTATAATTTGGTCATATACATATTTAACATATTTATGATAAGTAGAAATTTCATTTTGGTCTACAGCACTAAATCCTGAAAAATTATTATCGCCTTTGGTGTCTGGCCCACCTTCAAATTTGGACGTATTAGCAGTATTAACTTCATGCCCTGTAGAATCTACATTATTACACTGTATTTCAGTATCCACAGGTTTATTATTTTTTCCGGCCAAGCGTGAGCGTTTTGTCTCCTTCTTTGTTTCCTTTTCTTGTAAAACTTGAGGTGACTGTTCAGAATCTGATTCCGAAGATTCACTTTTTTTCTCTTCCTGTCTTATTCGTTCTCGCATTCGTCTCGTAAGTATTGCCAGTTCATTAACTGCAATAGCCTTATCTTTCGACTGTACTTCTTTGCTTAATTTTGACTGGAGTTCTTTGTTTACTTTTGACTGAACTTCTTTGTTTTCATTGGTCTGTACTTCTTTCTTATCTTTTAACTGAACCTCTTTGTTTTCCTTTAAAGAAATTTCTTTTTGTTTTGGCGGTTCGGGTTTTTTCTTCTTTGGTCTGCCAGGTCTTTTTTTATTGTTCTTTTTACCAGCATTTTCACCCTCACTATCACTATTTTCTAAAAGGCTGCCTTTAGCTAATTCAACGGTGAGAGCTTCAAATGTATGTGGTATTAATAAACTCATACTAGAATCATTTTCATTATCAGAATCAGGTTCATGCTGTCTGCGGACTCTTAAAGCACTTTGACTAAATGTTTCTTCATTATCATTTTCATAATCACTAATAGCATTTATCATTTTATTCGACCTCACAAAAGATTCAAAGTTTTCTTCATCAAAGCTTGCACTGTTTTGTCTTTGAACTGGTTCTCGTCCAACAGGTAATGGATCAATACTATCAAAAGTTTCTCTTTTAGTAACAACACTTTCTGGTATGATAGTCATTTGATCAACAAAATGATCTGGTTCTGTTTTAATAATTGGAGCAAAATTTTCACAAATAGGTGGTGTTTCTTCTGCAACTGGTTCAGTTTTGATGTTTGCTATAAGAGGATAACTATCAGAAGCAATGTTGCAGTTTTCTTTGTCTGTTATGGAGTTTATGGTATCCGTGGCAATGTTGCTGTTTTCATTATCTGATATGGATTTAAGGCTAGGTTTAGTTTTATCAGATGCAGCACATGACTTTAGTTCTTTTAATAGAACTTGAGAAATCCAACTTTCACTTTCTATCTCATTGGCTTCCACATTCTCATTAAATTCAGGTTCCATGGATTCATCTTCATAAAAGGTGCCTTCATCATCTTCATAATAATCTGAATTATGTTGATTGTTTGCAGATGTTTCCACAATATTGTGGAATGCTTCCTCGGATAATGTATTCACATCATTAATTGTTAATTCTATAGCCATAGTGTTTCCAATTTCAGCATCATGAGAATCATCAGCTGTGTATAACTTTGATACAATATCAAAGCATATATCAGCTAGTTTTTTTACTTTATATGAGGATACATTGTATGCTACACCCTTTACAGGTAATTGAGCATCAGACTTTAAGTGACATTCATTTAGTAGTGTGTTCACATATTGAACAGCAATTTGTTTCAATGAATTTGGAGATGAAAACGAGACTGTGTTCTCAACACAAACATCATCTGGCCTATTTGACAGCAAAGCCGTTTGGCAACATTGGATCACCTCAATACACAGAGTCAACAATGACTTAACTTCTTCTCCACCATAGCTATCACATTCAGAGTCACTTATGTAATATTCACATTCGTTATTGTTAATAGAAACTTGATTTATAATCTTATCAACACTTTCTGTTTCATTTTCATTATGAAGACTCTCTATTTTATGTACAAAATCAAATTTTAAAATTTTTGAAAAACTCAATGTTTTCAAAGAGGGTACATTTTGAGAAATGGTATTAGATGCATTTAGTACAACATCATTTACAAAGTCATTTTGTATCCTTAAATTCTTCTGATTTTTTGTCAGATGGTCAAAACATGACGAAAATAATGATTTTGGCTGATAGGTCAAAACTGCACTATTCGTTTTTGTGTCTTCAGGAATGGAAGAAATATTTACATTACTAGTTCCCACCACATAAAAGTGTTCCCGCAGATTCTTCACGCAAATTGATAATAGTGTTCTTGGGTTCCTCAAATTGCTAACTTCACATGTTATTTTCTCACTTAGTTCATGGCCACTATCACTTACAGTTGGATTACTTTCATTGTCCGTGAAAATCTCCTCAGTTCTAGAAATACCATCGCTTGTAAGTTTATCAGGTTCAACAGTAAAATAGTTGCAGACATATGTTGGTGATCGCCAAGTCAACCACTCCGTGGATATGAATGGGGCAAATATTGCTTTCTGGCGATTATATTCCACAAAAAAATCACTTACCATTTTTTCTGTAATTTTATTATCAGGAGGTTTTTTATTTCGGCTGTCCTGGGCTAAAAAAGACTGCGAGCCTTTTACTTTCTTCACCATCACCGAATCACTGATCCATACAGTGTGTCTGCCCTTGATGTTAATATTTTTATTGACTTTGACCTCTTCACTAGGCTTTTTAGCAATTTTGATAGACAGTTCCTTGTTCAGAAATACTGTTTTGGGATTAAATTTCGGTTTGCTCTCGTTTTTTATTGCTACATTTGTTTTTTGAGGTGGAGCCGTTTCTTCAATTATTTCACAGTCACTATCACTATCTTCTTTTTTTGGTGTAGGCCCTATTTTCTTTTCTTCTTCTCTGTATGATACTAGTTCGTTTTCTTGCAAGAACTTTTCATATTGACTAGTCAAGTCTTCTTCCATTTGTATAATATTCTGTTTGGCGAGCTTCAGTAGTAAAAATGATTTCTTGACACAATAGTCCATTTTAAAAGTGCCTACCACATTAGTAGTGTTTATTTTCTTTTTAATAAAATCATCAGACTTTGAAGTCATTAACTGTCCCAATTCTGAAGTTGTTTTCACAATGCTCGTAAGAAACTTGCATGCCTTTTCTGACTGTTCATTACTCAATGGTACATTGGTCTTCATTGAGAGTGTGCCGGGGCCACTAGTCTGTGAACTTGTAGTTGTAGTATTAACTATGTTGGTTTGAGAAGAGCAATCAACTTTCTTGTTAACTTCATTTGCATCTAAAACTGGAATTTCTAATGGAGCTACAGCATTTGGTTTTGATTTGGATGATGACACCTTTTTGATTTTCAAATTCGTACCTTGTGTCTTTGATGCAAGGAAATTTTCAAACTCCTTACTGGTAGCCCAAGGGTTTGATGGCTGCTTAGGTTTATTTTGATCACTTACAGAAGGTTGGTCATCATTATCATCACACAGATCTTGAATAGCAGTTGGAGAATACCTCCAAGGTTCTTTTTTGTTTTCAACTACATCCAGATTTTGTACTTTCATAGGGCTCAAGTTTTTCAATTCACATTCCAGATCCATCTCCTTTTTCTTTCGCCCTCTCTTTTTAGTTTGTATCCTTAACTCTTCTAGTGCATCACCAACAGCACTGTCTGATGAATCTATGGAACTGGTTCTCCCTTTTTTACCAGGTATGTACTCATCATCAGAATGATATCTGCCACTTTTCTTTCCTCTTCTGGGCTCATCATCATCTGAGAGTTCAACATTAGCAAATGGATCTTCATCAGAATCATCATCATTTTTGTATTTTAATGTTTTCTTAACATTTCTTCGCTTGGGTCTCTTAGACACATCTTCTACAAGAAGTGACTCATTGGCATCAATGGGTTTATTTTCAACTACATCTTCAACTGCTTCTTCAACTACATCTTCAACTAATTTCTCATCTATTATATTTTCGGTTGAGGCATCAAGTTTAACATCATTATCTTTGATTTCTTCAACTGGCGGGATTGGCTCACTATCAGGAGCACATGTACTTTCATTAATTCCATTTGTTAAATTTGCCAATGGTGAAGAAGGCATGTCTTGCAATCCTTGTAATATGGGATCTGTGGGCTCAGACGTTTTGTTCTCAGAATCAATTGTTGTTTTTAACTTACTTAAGCAAATGTCTTCTTCATCTTCATCCCCAATATTTTCATCAAATTTTTCAAGATCTGTAAGGTTATCTTGCATTTTACGTAACTTGTCTTCAAGGTCAGTCAAATTTTCAACCATTTTATTAAGATCTTTAATTTCAGAACAATTCGTAGTGGCAGGTAAAGAATTATCATCAACTGGCGTGTGAAATTCAGGATTAGAATTCAGACTGATATTTTTTCTAGGTCTACCCCTTTTACGGGGAACTTTTGGACTCACTTCATCTACACTGTGCAAACTTTCTGTGTCACTGACGAGAGGTGGCTCTTTCCTTTTTCTACCCCTTTTTCTACCTACAGGTACTTCTTGGGTGGAAGTGTCCACACTCTGAGTTGGTGATGCAAAGCCATTTGTATCACTCTCATTCACAGTAATGTCATTATTTGGGGGTTCTAGTGTGCTATCATCAACAGATTGAGAGCTCATGTGCATCCTGCTACTACTAGGAACATCAGTGCCCAAATTAATAACAGATGGATCTATGTCTGGTACAATTTTCTTACCTCTACCAGGTCTTCCTCGGCCTCTCCCTCTTCCTCTTCCTCGTCCCCTCCCTCTACCTCTCGGCCTACCTTGTTTCAAAGGAGATAATGCTGTATCCTGGCACATTTCTGAGCTACTTACTGTTTCCAATTCTGCTGTCTCTTCTGTCGCCATATTAATTTCACTACCTACATTGTCAGTTACTGCACTGCTCTGCTCATGCGAATTACTAGGGTCCGAGTTAGCTTCATTTTCAAGATCAAGGGCAGCGTTCGCTTCGTCCGGCTCATCTTCCGCTATATTTACTTCACTGCCTACATCTAAGTTACAATAACTTAGTTGTGATTGATCCTCGATGTTGGTGGACGATACAATATCGTTTTCTATGGACATATCGCTTAATTCGCTAGCCCCATCACCCGCAGCAGGCTCCGGGCACTCTCTGTCTGGTAAAGTGACACACTCATCTTCTGAATACATGGAATTTGATTGGAATACCTCAAATGCCTCTTCGGCAGCAGATAGGTTGTTTACATTCGAGTCGAGTTCTTCAGACATGGTATAAAGTTTTTACACAGATCATGGTTATTAACTTCGGTATGGGACCATAACATACACGCACACGAAAGCACAGTAAAACAAAAAGAATTACAACGTTACTATATTCACTTTCGCAGAACCTAAGCTGAAATCGCCATCGCCATTGCATTGTATCGTACGGTGGACGGGTACGCTGGTTAAAAGATGTTTTTTTTTTCATTTAACTACTAATCTTATTTACAGATTTCTGAAGAAATTGTGCTGATTTTTTCACTTTGAATGCATTAAATGTATTGTAATTTTATGCCTTAAATTAATAATTTTGTAAACTTCAACTCCTATGTTTTTAATATATCCTTAGCATTAGCAATTCAAAAATTATATTGTATTTGCTACATATATACATAAGAAAGGTAACACCTGAAAAACGCCTCTCAGCGAAAACATTGCCATTATAAAGACTCATGTAATTCTCACTTTTAAAGTTTTAACTAATTCCCAATGAACGTTTGATTCTCAAAATTCCTATTGGCATACTTTTAACAATGTAATTCGCAAATTTCAATAAGAATTGTTGTATTTGCCTTGTTATTTTAGATATTATAATTAAACTAATCATTATATTTTCCTATGGCAGCACTATTTGGCCATCCTGTCAAAATTGGACTACGAGACCAGTATGGCCCATGGTCTTAGCCTGTCCGAATGGACGAATTTAAAAAAAAAAAAAAAAATGGACTACGAGACGTGTGTTGTGAATGGACGAATTTAAAAAAAAAAAAAAAAAGAGACGTGTGTTGTGTTGTGTAGAGAGTATTTACTTGCCAAATTATGCGTTTAATTCTCGATTCATGTAACATGCCTCATCATTTATAGCAGACCAAACCGTCGTTGCTGACTAGAAACTACATTTAAATTGCATGTGCAACAAATGTTTATAAAACACGATGTACTTCCCAATAGGATGGCCCAAAGTTCTAAAAAATACTGGAGCAGATCATCAAATTATTCAGATTGTTTCAAACAGAGATAAAATATTGTTTGCTTCGCTTAGCGAAGACTGTCTTATGGTGTGGTTTTGCAAGGTAAGCCGATTTTTAAGCATCCTGCGTTGAACGTGTAAGTTCATCCTGCAGAACCTATCTAACAAACATTAGTTCTTCAAATTTCACTAAATAATTGACCATATTATAGTGTTAATATTAATAGATTTCATAATTCTGTTTTCTAGCCAAGTGTTCCTATAGTGCACCACAAGCGAAGCGCTGAATCTTTGCAGCGGCTTGGAGTTAATGTTGGAGTAGAATGGAAACCGGATTCTTCTATGATATGCATTTCGGTAATATATTCATATGTTAACTATTTATGCATTAAAATTACCATTGTTTTTGTCACTAGGCACTTGGCCTAGCACTGCCTGAGTGTGCGCACTCAGTGTATACATGCCTCGGTGAACAACGCCGGGCTCTAGCGTGCATACTCAGTGTAGACATGCCGCGGCGAGCCATGCATTTAGACAGACCTATAATTGTTTAATTCATTTTATTCCTTACCCCAGTCATTAGCTCTTTGTTTGATTACAAAATCAGTGATACTGTTATAAACTAATTTCCATGATTAGGAATGTGTTTTTTGGAATGCTCTTTCAAGGTAGTCTGTAAGTTATTATGTATTTCTAATTTTATTCACATTGACATGTTGTTTCATTGGCTTATTTAATTTATGATCATTGTTAGCAATTTAAATAAAAATAATATTTTGCATGTTGGATTTTATATCAACTGAATACTGGTTCTGCAACTATTTTACTTAAAATCGAATTGTAAAGTATTCCATTTAATAAATATTTTTATTTAAGTCTAAAATATCTACAAAGATTGATGCAATTCATTCTCCTTGTCAAACATCTATATAAAAATAAATATTGCACATTACAACTTTTAATTCCTAGATACATATAAAATCAGCTTGTTTTTAACTGGGCTAAATGTTAATTAAACAAAATTGATTTGATATTGTGATGTTAGTCTGGGATATTATATGTGTATTAGAACAGCACAGATATCACATGATGACAGTGAGATATGTAGCTGCCTCAGAGATTATCTGTCTCTTTCTAAGCATTCTAATTAGATAGTCTATCTTGCCGGGACACAGCCATGCAGAGTCTGTTCTGTTTTACAGCAAGTTTATTTACTTACAACCCGTGTGGTGTCGGGTTAGAATTTCACCACCCCCTTTCTTCCCGTGGGTGTCGTAAAAGTCGACTAAGGGACCAAGGTTGAAATGTGTTGTGGGTGATGGACTAGCAACATATCACGGCAATATAACATTTTGTCGATATTTTATACCCACATTTATGCTAAAAGTGGCGCTGGAACATACATTTCATGTGCTCTGTGTACCCCTTTTGGGAATAAAGGCGTGAATGTATGTATGTATGTATGTTATTTATACTAGCTGCTCACGCGGGCAATCCCGCTGGATTAAATATAGAAGAATTTGTGTAATGGATAAAATAATGAAAGAATACAAACTTATAAACTTAGGAAGCTACAATCTCACCAACTTTTCATATTTATAATGTGTGGTTCTGGATATTACCCAAAACATACAAACTTACAAAGCAACAATCTCACAGACCTAGACACTTCCTCTTTATAATATTAGTATAGATATAGGTATAGGTATTAATATCATTAATACAAATACAAATACAAATTATTTATTCTGCAAATAGGCCACAAGGGCACTTTTACATGTCAAACGGTAGTTTACAATAAAAATAATAATCTTACAATAAAAGATTATAATCTAACACAATAATAATTTAAAATTTGCACATTAACGACTGATATAACAACACACTAAATGTCACAAAGTAAATGAAAACAAAACAAAATACGACCATTACATTCGATTAGAATAAGGTCTGTGCATTAACAGAAAGTTAATGATATTAATTCAGTATTCCAGAGATGTATAAGGTCTCTGAGCGTCCAAATACAATCAATAATTATTCAATGTTCGTAGAGATGTATACGGTCTCTAAGCGTCAAAACAAAACAATAAAAAAAAAAAGGAATATTAATGTAATATTGTCAGTGATGTACGTGGTCAATAACAATAAAACGTGTCAAGATCGGAATGATGTCTCTCGTCAATACGATAATAATAAAATAACACTAGTATTTAAGAAGTTGGGTACTATGCCCTTGCAAGCATGAACAGTCCGGACTCCACAAACAGCACCCGATCACGAGTATGACGCATATCGCAGCCATCGCCTCCCTCAACCATATGTTAGGGAAGGTGGCGACCCGATCAACGACGCCACCGTAAGCAAAGCCCTTTAAGCGAGCATGACATATTCAAGCCACCGGACAATGTTAAAAAGCAAAGATTAATAAGCGACTTGCTCGGCGAGAAACAGCATTACGTGCTCTGTTCTATTCTATTCTATGTATTGTTCTATTCTATGTCAATTATAGGGGAATATGAATGCATGTATAACTCAACAAAATGTTTTCATGGTCACAACCTCAGTACGTAAAAAGAACAGTAGATTATAAATACAATCATGATGAGTTTTATTAGAATCATGATGACCATTTAAAACCACATGTATTGAGTAAACTAAAAAAAATAAAAATGTACCTTCATTATGATTACAGACATCCGAAGGGCATTTAATTCTGTACAATGTGGAAGTAGTAAGTGACCAAACTGCTTACCAGCAGTATGATCCCCCTACTGCCAGCCTCCGGAGGGACTCTGCGGAACTGTTTGTGAAAGAAGTTATACCATCCCTCAAGATAACATTGGTTCGTACATTTCATTATATTGATCAAACTTTGGACTCTATCTTTAATGGCATTGCCTAACTTTTTGTTTGAATGAACAAAATAAATTATAATTTGATAAAAAAATCTGTATAGCGAGATTAAAAGGCTCAAGTAAGAGCCTTCAAATCTTAACATGAACGACAGTGAGGGCTCAAATGATGCAGAAGATGACTTGAATGCTATCCCATCCATGTCCACGAACGTGTTAAGATTCCGCAATAAGCTCGATTCTCCATACAAACGTAGTTACGCTCTCATTTTAAAACTACGTGTTAGATTGTAACAAAACTTTGACATTACATGAGGTATATCCAGGTCTGTAATTAGTTTATGTAGCTTCAGATACCATACTAAAAAAATATAGCGAATTTGAGTTTTTCATACAGAACTTGTTTTTGCTGTATTTCGTTTGTTTTAAAAACTGGAACCATATAAACTAATTACAAACATGTCATAGTATATGCAAAGTTTCGTCACAATCCAACACGTAGTTTTAAAATGAGAACGAAACTTCGTTTGTATGAGATGGTGAAATTCGGCCGAGCTTACTGCGGGCTAGTAATAACCTGTATCACTGTTGGTTTACCCTAAAGATTTTCTATAAATGTCGTCACTTTTATTAGTTTAAGGAAGTACTAGTGTGGGACGGGCAGATCACCCGCATGTGCTGTATATCGGGCACGGAGATCCTCGTGTGCACGACGCGCGCGCACCTGCTGCGGTACCGCTGGGACGGCTCGCAGAACCGCGACTACTGCCTCGACCTGGGCAGGGTGCCCTTCTCCATCAACCAACAGGTTTCTAAAGGTCAGTGCCTGGAGAATCACCCATAACATGTTTACATGATGCGGGCGAATTTTAAACTATGTTAAACACATTGATACAAAAAATCGGCCAAAGCGTGTCGGGCCACGCGCAGTGTGGGGTTCCGTCGTTGCCAGTCTTTCTTAGTTACATCGACACGCGCGCACCAACTAAATGGTTGCGTCGGCCGAATTTGTACGAAAGTTGGCCTTTCTCTTCTTTTCTACTCGGTAACTAGTTATGCCTGCTTGAATTTATTATATGTATTGCATAATATTTTTGAAAAAGCTATCCAACGATAACCCACACTATGGGTTTAATGAGAAAAAAATTTACATCGCCACTATAAGTGTAGGGGGGGGTAATAAAAAAGATGTTTTGTAAAGATCTTATACTTCTGTTTTGTCGGCGTGATTGATTTATACACTCATGCCGAATTACAGTTTTCTAGTAGTAATGGTTACTGAGCTAAGCCAAAGACGGACGGACGGACGGACATGGGGAAACTATAAGGGTTCCTTGTTGACTACGGAACCCTAAAAACCTAGTCAAATGACCGGCCTTGCTGCACTCCATTGGATGTTGCTTGCCGAAGACAGCAGAGCCTGTTGGAACTGTAAATATAAGCCAGCCTAAATAATTTAATTTCAGGCGCGTTATGGGCGCCTTGTCATCCCTTTAATTATATTGCCTTTGCACCAGGAATGACTTTGTTTAATTACTTCCAGCCGAGCCCATTCTAGAAGACAATACGCACGTGAACGATATAGAGTATTCACCGCTCGTCTGCGGGTTTGGCATCACCCTCAATGATGGACGGGCGGCTTACCTCACCGCACCTAACCTCAAATTTGATCCTAATGTAAGTTTGCTGCTACTTAATGGAACGCAATTGAATTTTATTATATACCAATAAACTGCTTCTCTAGAACATCCACTGTTCATTTTAAAACGACACCTAAAGTGGTTTGACTGTGCCGGGGTCAAGAATGATTATTATAGTATGTGCATGCTGTAAAAGTAACTTTAATAGTTTTTAGCTTTCATGGTCCATTCTTTTTTTGTAAGTATTTATATTTTTGATACAAATATTTTTTTACTATCTCAGATATTGTTGGATACCGATTTGAGGGTAAGGTTATGTAGGTGTGCTAAATTATTGTTGTTTCACCAGGCTCACAAGAACGTTCGCGTTAATCGGTTTCACTTTTAAAATTAAATTCATAGCGTGTGACAGGGACAGCCCTATTTCTCGCACATTACCTCCTAGGGCCAATAGAGGTAGACCCCCGGCTCGCTTCCAAAAGGACTGAGCCGCGGATCTACATTCGTTAGCCGGTATAGGCGCGCGCTATGTTGCCAGCCCACGCGATAGTGAATTTCAAGGCAGTCGGTTACTGTACGCCTTCGCTAACGGATACGCTCTACCCTTACGCGCGAGATATTGTTTATATGTTGTTGTAACTGGTGTAGTTTTTTCAATTTGTGACAATACATAATGTGTCCTAGTATCAGTGTTGTGTTTTCTTTATCATCTATACATATTTGTCGCCCCACGTTGGGCGCCAATATCTCACGCGCGGGGTCTCTATTGACCCTAGGAGGTAACATGCGAGAAATAGGGCTGTCCCTGTCACACGCTATAAATTGCTTTTCCCTTTCTAGCAATTAATTATGCTGGTATCCGCCGTTAACGTGCGAGAGGGACGACTGTTTTCCGTTTGTTATGAACGCGATCGTGCTAAGAGTTATATTATCTAACGACTAACATATTGCAGCTTCATATTCTTCATTAGAAAAATAAATTCTTTTAGTATTTAGTTTCTACAAACAAATAATGTTTAAAACTGTATAAGCAAATTTTCCTAAAAGCTTAGCTATCCAATTCAACATACGTAACTGTAGTACATAAAAGTTTTGCGAGTTAAACGCTAAAGTGTTTTAGATATATGTATTGAACGTAAATTACAAATAACAACATTGCAAAGCTAGGGTAAAGTAGAAATTTAAAAGTGTGCAATCTTCACATGATATTTATGTTTAATTAATTACATATGGTCACGTCTATAAATAATTAAATATGTATACTACTTAATATCAATAGTGCTACACTCACGACGCTAATTTTAAAATGTATCTGTTTCAAGTCCTATAGTAAATTACCAATTTTATATCGCAATAAATTGATTCGTCTAGGGGAGCTTTATAAGTTACTAAAATTTTATGTAATTGCAGGCGGTCCAAGGTATCTGGGCAACGGGCATAGACGACGCGACTTGCGTGCGAGTCAACCATAAATTTAGACTTATCGCCATTGGTAGAAAGAAGTAAGTATTCTTGTGTTATACAACTTAAAAAAAAAGTTAATTTCATGTTACAGAAAGTTCGCCTATATTACATATCCTAAAATGAATACTAATTCTGACTTTATCTTCATTTGTTCGTATATCTCTATCCCTATCTAATTTGCATATTTGAGCGACGGAGAGATAAATGAGGAAGGGACGTCTTTTTAATTTGCGTTTCGCGGTAGCCCCTCTCTATATTGCTGTCGTAAATATGCAAGTAGAAAATAAATGTAGTTTCGGGCGCTTCGCTCGTAGCCAATAACATGCAAAATCCCGTTTGTAGAGAAAAGCGCCTACGAGTACGACCAGATCGCACAGCGGTTTCTGGCATTGAAAGTGTTAGCGACGGTTCCTTTAAAATCGAGATACTACGTTTGAGACTTCCGCGGATATAATAAAATTGTCTAATTTAATTCTTGTTTCTCAGTTCACAAGTGGATGTTTATACGATCGACGAAGCGACCGGCGGTTTAGAGCTTTCTCACACAATAGTGCTAAGTTCCAAAGATTTTCCCGGCGACCCTGGACCGGTCAAATGTATAAGGTAAGCCACTGTTGTATTCAACTCTATTGCATTCTAGTAAGGTTCATTTTAAGTGCTTCAGTAACTATATTTCTGCGTGATAGCTGGAGCTACGATTTGATGGCCCATGTTAGTTGAGTTTAATCTTTATTAATATGGCAAGTTTGCCACCTACCTATTTGTAATTTTTTGTGAGACTGTAGACCTTCCCTTCACCAGGAAAGGCGGACGGGCAATCACCATGATTAACTTCGATCCTTATTCCGATAACCTTAAGGTTGTTTATCGCAGGTGGACGGGAGACGGGCGAGCGGTAGCGGTGAGCTGGGAGCGAGGCGGGGTGTCCGTGTGGAGCACGTTCGGCGCGCTGCTCATGTGCTCGCTGGCGTGGGACCACGGGCTCAACCAGGACCTGAGCAAGCACAACCCGCTCGTCATCTCTAGCATGGTATGTGAGCCGGGAGCGAGGCGGGGTGTCCGTGTGGAGCACGTTCGGCGCGCTGCTCATGTGCTCGCTGGCGTGGGACCACGGGCTCAACCAGGACCTGAGCAAGCACAACCCGCTCGTCATCTCTAGCATGGTATGTGAGCCGGGAGCGAGGCGGGGTGTCCGTGTGGAGCACGTTCGGCGCGCTGCTCATGTGCTCGCTGGCGTGGGACCACGGGCTCAACCAGGACCTGAGCAAGCACAACCCGCTCGTCATCTCTAGCATGGTATGTGAGCCGGGAGCGAGGCGGGGTGTCCGTGTGGAGCACGTTCGGCGCGCTGCTCATGTGCTCGCTGGCGTGGGACCACGGGCTCAACCAGGACCTGAGCAAGCACAACCCGCTCGTCATCTCTAGCATGGTATGTGAGCCGGGAGCGAGGCGGGGTGTCCGTGTGGAGCACGTTCGGCGCGCTGCTCATGTGCTCGCTGGCGTGGGACCACGTTCGGCGCGCTGCTCATGTGCTCGCTGGCGTGGGACCACGGGCTCAACCAGGACCTGAGCAAGCACAACCCGCTCGTCATCTCTAGCATGGTATGTGAGCCGGGAGCGAGGCGGGGTGTCCGTGTGGAGCACGTTCGGCGCGCTGCTCATGTGCTCGCTGGCGTGGGACCACGGGCTCAACCAGGACCTGAGCAAGCACAACCCGCTCGTCATCTCTAGCATGGTATGTGAGCCGGGAGTGAGGCGGGGTGTCCGTGTGGAGCACGTTCGGCGCGCTGCTCATGTGCTCGCTGGCGTGGGACCACGGGCTCAACCAGGACCTGAGCAAGCACAACCCGCTCGTCATCTCTAGCATGGTATGTGAGCTGGGAGCGAGGCGGGGTGTCCGTGTGGAGCACTTTCGGCGCGCTGCTCATGTGCTCGCTGGCGTGGAACCATGGGCTCAACCAGTACCTGAGCAAGCACAACCCGCTCGTCATCTCTAGCATGGTATGTGAGCCGGGAGCGGGGCGGGGTGTCCGTGTGGAGCACGTTCGGCGCGCTGCTCATGTGCTCGCTGGCGTGGGACCACGGGCTCAACCAGGACCTGAGCAAGCAGAACCCGCTCGTCATGTCTAGCATGATATGTGAGCCGGGAGCGAGGCGGGGTTTCCGTGTGGAGCACATTCGGCGCGCTGCTCATGTGCTCGCTGGCGTGGGACCACGGGCTCAACCAGGACCTGAGCAAGCACAACCCGCTCGTCATCTCTAGCATGGTATGTGAGCCGGGAGCGAGGCGGGGTGTCCGTGTGGAGCACGTTCGGCGCGCTGCTCATGTGCTCGCTGGCGTGGAACCATGGGCTCAACCAGTACCTGAGCAAGCACAACCCGCTCGTCATCTCTAGCATGGTATGTGAGCCGGGAGCGGGGCGGGGTGTCCGTGTGGAGCACGTTCGGCGCGCTGCTCATGTGCTCGCTGGCGTGGGACCACGGGCTCAACCAGGACCTGAGCAAGCAGAACCCGCTCGTCATGTCTAGCATGGTATGTGAGCCGGGAGCGAGGCCGGGTTTCCGTGTGGAGCACTTTCGGCGCGCTGCTCATGTGCTCGCTGGCGTGGGACCACGGGCTCAACCAGGACCTGAGCAAGCACAACCCGCTCGTCATCTCTAGCATGGTATGTGAGCCGGGAGCGAGGCGGGGTGTCCGTGTGGAGCACGTTCGGCGCGCTGCTCATGTGCTCGCTGGCGTGGGACCACGGGCTCAGCCAGGACCTGAGCAAGCACAACCCGCTCGTCATCTCTAGCATGGTATGTGAGCCGGGAGCGAGGCGGGGTGTTCGTGTGGAGCACGCTCGGCGCGCTGCTCATGTGCTCGCTGGCGTGGGACCACGGGCTCAACCAGGACCTGAGCAAGCACAACCCGCTCGTCGAGACTTATAAAAAAATATATGCCGGATTCGTACTTATCTGACGTGGTTCTCTCTGAAGCGGCCTGATGCCTGACACAAAATGAACCCCTCATAACAAACCATGCCGTATCGTATATATGTTATGCGCAGGCGTAAGCGTATCGTTATTTGTTTCGGGCGCCATATAATCATCTACCAAATTTTATAATGGCTCATTTACCTTTCGGGCTGTTCGGTTGTGGAATGCTTTGCCGTTGCATATAAGGTGTGCAAAATCTCTTCCTATTTTCAAAAATCTGTTGAAACAATATTACCTGTCTCTCCCTTAAGTTGCCTTTTATGTATTGTATGTATGTATGTATGGTTGTATATATGTCTGTGTATGTATTAATTTATTAGGTATGAATTTTTTTTTCAAGTGTCCTGTTTAGAAATATTTGAAAGATTGATGTGTTAGTTTACTCTTCATGATGAATTCCTGCTCTACCTGTTAAAAATTCTAGTTTAAATGTTTCCTGCTGTACAAAGGTTGTCTGGAAGAGATCGCTTTAAAGCGATAAGACCGCCTGTTGTGTCCATTATTTATTAAGCTTTTTTTTTGTAACCTGTTTGTCTCTCTTGTTGTGGTGCAATAAAGAGTATTTATTATTATTATTATTATAATCTAGCGTTATAAGAAAATTTGATACAATATATTGATATTTGTCCTTTTAACAATGAGTGCACTGTTTAGAAATATCAGCAATAAACGGCGTTGTGGCCCTAGTGGTGACTCAGGTTTTTGTTTCAGGAATGGGCTACGGAAGGCTATCAGCTGTGGATGGTCAAAGTTGAAGCAGACTCCAATACGAATCTCATACAATTGGACTTTATCAAGAGTCCACTCAGTGTTAATCCGTGTATGGTAAGTACAATTTGACAGCAAAACCAGCTAATATTTAATCAGACCGTGGCATTGATAACCCTACATTCCGCTTTTGACACCTAATCCCATGTTTCGGCATAGGCACTAGTTTTATAAAAGTGACTGCCATCTGACCTTCCAACTCGGAGGGAAAACTAGACCTTATTTGGATTAGACCGGTCTCCTCGCGATGTTTTCCTTCACCGAAAAGCTGACGGTAAATATTCCGTACATAAGTTCCGTAAAACTCATTGGTACGAGCCGAGATTAGAACCAATGACCGCCGCTTGACAGCCGCACGCCTGACCCACTACTTATTATAGGCACAATTTTTTTTTTCATGTCTGAACAGATTTTTCAATCTGCGCACTCCTTCCCATCGTGTACTCGGCCAATAATATATCACCTTTATATTGGTTCTAATATTTTTTTTTATCATTTTGTGAAAGATTTTGATGCAACATAAGTTGATTCAAAGAATTTATACTGCTAAATCCGGTGAAAATATTTGGTATGATGTTGGGTGGATAACACTTCCAAATTCCAGAGCAACCAACGTCACCTGTACCTGCAAGCGGATGACAAACTGTACGTGAACTTGGAGGACGACTTGACGAAGCGGACGAAGATCTCCATCATAGACTCCTCGGCCGACACGTACCAGGAAACCGGGCTCGACCAGCCCTGCCCGGAGTACGAAACTAGCGCCAAATACAGGTAAAGTTACCAACCTATCCCATTTGCCCCCACTAGGTGGACAAACGATCAGGAAAAGGTCGCGGAATGCTGGATGCGGGTGGCGCAGGACCGGTCATTGTGGCACTCTTTGGGGGAGGCATATGTCGAGAAGTAGACGTCTTTCGGCTGATATATGAATGATGCCACCTGTGCCTCCTATAGTGGACGACTAGCGTATGTAACTGACGAAGTGGACGAGTATCGTGGACTCCTCGGCCGACACGTACCAGGAAACCGGGCTCGACCGGCTGGTACGACTGCCCGGAGTACGACACCAGCGCCAAATACAGGTAAAGTTAGCAACCTAGGCCACCTCTGCCTTCTAGCACTAGCGGATCCCCGTCCAAAAGCATCTAAGTCCTATCTAAAATCTAAGCTCAATGGGGTCAAACCCCTCATCCACTAAAATCTTGGATCTACCACTAACACGTTCTAGTGGATGACTTACTTACGTGTATCTGACGAAGCGGACGAATATCTTTACCATAGCGAAGCGTGGGTGGACTCGTTCCCAATCTTTGCTTGATCTCTGGAGGACCCGCTAGTGAACGCATTTACATTGTTTCTTGTGTTTTGCCCACGTCAAAGTGGAGTGAAAGATACTCTTGCTCTCTCGTCTGACTTCTTCAGTAACAAGCCAAATGAAAGTAAACCTTATGTCAATGTCACAAGTATCACAACTTTTTGTCACTTGTTGTTTATACAGGGAATACGTGGATGATAACGAGTGCAGGAAGCAGTGGATTGTACTGCCGCTGCCCGCTACGTATATTGCGACGAATTGGCCACTCAGGGTAAGTTTTTAAGAAACACGGTTGCCGATTTTATAATCGTTATTATTTCCTGCCGACATTATATACCCTATTTTACCCTAGATAACCTAAGGATTATGAGTATTATGACGAAACCTCAAGTCAAGCCATGACCTTTTTTCTCTACTATTGAAGAAACAATTTTAGGATAGATTCGTTTGTAAGACTTCAATCCTCAGATGGCGATTACAATCGGAATTACACAAGTAACAAAAAAGTTGAAAATGGCGGCCACTTTTTCCAACCACTTGTATCATCACATCACGATACAAGTGCCGAAAATAGGAAATTCGCAACGAGTAGTGATAGATTAAAACACGACCGAAGGGAGTGTTTTAAATCGACACGAGTTGCGAATTACCTACTCGCACGTGTATCGTACAACGTTTTACTGAACATATGGCTCTTTAAAGTTTCGTCATAGTCACGGAAAGTGCTCTTTTCGCGACTATGACGTGCGGAAAAGTAGCACCATATGTACTGTAATAGTAGTTTATGCGACTGATCCATAATTAGAGGCCTTACAATATGAGTGTGGTTTTTAGGATCACACGAGTGTTTTAAGGCCTAATTATGTACAGTTGCATACACTACTTTATCTACACACATATCATAAGTAGTAGTAAGTAACAGTAAAAAACCAACAATAAAATGACAACAGCAATGGCGGCAATTCGATCATCCGTCATGGCGAATGGTTTCTTTTTAAATCATAGACAAACGTATGAAGTCCCTATACTCATATCACTCGAGATCAAATGTCGTTCGGCTTGTATTAAAAAACGTACTGAATTGACGTTTCGTATCGATAACTGTTTTAATATCAATGGATACTAGAATAGAGACCCACTTGAGTTTTGACAGCTGTTCCAAATTTAAACTCATAACGATACAGATTTATCAAAAATCTGTACTGTAATGACATTACAGTACAGATTTTACCTACTACCACAGACAAGAAAGTTCTCATAATAAAATCGGTTGTGTATGTGCGGAAAAACCTTCACGAGTTCAAACTCAACAGCGATATCCACGACTACAACACCAGAAGTAAAAACAAGATCGCAGTGAAGGCCAGTCGTCTCCGCAAGGTTAGCACGTCGTTCGTGGGGAACTGCATACGTTTTTTATAATAAAATACCCACCGAAATTGTTAATTTACCGTTCAGTCAATTTAAGTCTCATGTTAAAAGTAATTTGCTAAGCAAGGCGTATTATACTGTCAACGATTTCTTAAACGACAAAAATGCCTTTAAGCCAGTAGTAGTAGGCTAATTCTATTAGGAATATACCTAAATACACATTATAAGTACCTACCTGAAATAATTGTTCCATTTTATGTAAGAAGAGAGCACGTAATGCTGTTTCTCGCCGAGCAAGTCGCTTATTAATCTTTGTTTTTAACATTGTCCGGTGGCTTGAATATGTCATGCTCGCTTAAAGGGCTTTGCTTACGGTGGCGTCGTTGATCGGGTCGCCACCTTCCCTAATATATGGTTGAGGGAGGCGATGGCTGAGATATGCGTCATACTTCATTTCATTTTCATTTATTTATTTGCATTCATGATCACACAATTTAAGTATATACATGAACCCGAGCGGGTGTCACAAAATGGTACAATTTCACATAGCAAATAATGTTCGTCATATCATAACATAAGCAAGACATGGATACATTTAAAATATAAAAGCATTTTATGAATTAAAAGAAAAAAAAAATGTCAGAGAATTTACAGTTAATATAGTTACACAAATTAAATCACAAAAATTATCGAATTACTTAAACGTATTAATTTATATAGCTAGTATTTATAGGTTTAGAAATATATCGTTAATACTATAGAAACATCCTTCCATCAGGAGAACTTTGAGAGATTCCTTGAACTTACGGTGATCTCGTATTAATCTTAATTCGCTTGGCAGTCTGTTATATAAGCTTACTGCTTGGTAACGTACGCAGTGTTTAGCCACTTGCAACTTAGGACAGAAGTCGTTACCAACACTCTTTTTACGTGTTGCCAAGCGAACTTGTCTAGCCTCCTCCGTTTCGTCTAGGTTTTTTACAAAGCAAGTAAGCAGTACGTGCACATACAGACTTGGAAGGGTAAGAATTCCCAGTTTGGAAAAATGCTCTTTGCAAGAAACCCATTGAGGAATACGCAAAATGGTTCTGATCGCTCGCTTTTGTAAAATAAAAGCTCTATTTATATTGTATTTATAGCTATTGCCCCAAAACCTAATGCTATATCTTAATTTTGACTCAACTAGTGCAAAATATACCATTTTAAGGTGATCCGTATTGAGTACATCTCTTAGACTCCGGATTGCAAAGCAAGCGGAGCTAATACTATTTTCTATGTCCTGCAGCTCGTGTTTCCAATTAAGCTGTGAGTCTATACGTATCCCTAAGAGCTTAACGACTTCTACTTGAGTAATTTCAGTCCCATTCATATTCACAGACAGATTGTCTTTTGTCTTTGAGTTAGTTTTAAAAAGCAGCACGTTTGTTTTTTCCATATTGAGCTTCAGGTTATTTACGTCAAACCAAGACAGAAACGCTATAAGTGCTACATTGATTTTAGAATTTAGATCGGAAATGTGGTCTGCTGATACAATAGCATTAGTGTCATCGGCAAAAGAAACTATTTTCATATTCGGAACATTCCTAAACATGAAATTAACCAAATCGTTAGTAAATATTATGAAGAGCAAAGGGCCCAGGACTGATCCTTGCGGAACTCCTCTTGTCACTTTCACCAATTTTGATCTAACAGTTGTTTCTACTCCTTCAAATATGTTTTTAATTTCCACATATTGTTGGCTGTTATTCAAGTAACTTTTTAGCAGACCTATAGCTTTTCCTCGGACACCATAGTACATGAGTTTTTGAATTAAAATATTATGGTCGACCATATCAAACGCGGAGCTGAGATCTAGAAATACTCCTGCTGTCCGTTTCCTGTTATTAAGTTGCAAGATGACATCATCAATAAGTTGCTCTATTGCATCAGTTGTACCTATGTTTTTCCTAAAACCAAACTACTCGTGATCGGGTGCTGTTTGTGGAGTCCGGACTTTTCATGCTTGCAAGGGCGTAGTACCTAACTTCTTAAATACTAGTGTTATTTTATTATTATCGTATTGACGAGAGACATCATTCCGATCTTGACACGTTTTATTGTTATTGACCATGTACATCACTGACAATATTACATTAATATTCCTTTTTTTTATTGTTTTGTTTTGACGCTTAGAGACCGTATACATCTCTACGAACATTGAATAATTATTAATTGTATTTGGACGCTCAGAGACCTTATACATCTCTGGAATACTGAATTAATATCATTAACTTTCTGTTAATGCACAGACCTTATTTTAATCGAATGTAATGGTCGTATTTTGTTTTGTTTTCATTTACTTTGTGACATTTAGGTGTTGTTATATCAGTCGTTAATGTGCAAATTTTAAATTATTATTGTGTTAGATTATTATTCGTTTATTGTAAGATTATTATTTTTATTGTAAATTACCGTTTGACATGTAAAAGTGCCCAAATAGGCCACAATATTTGCAGAATAAATAATTTGTATTTGTATTTGTAGTAATGTTGGTCATTTCCTACGGTTTCTGAACGCATTTTAGAGCACTAATGTTATGTGCGTAGATAAACAGCTATTACTAAACTGTGCATTGTATTATGTAGTACAGCGCGATAGACGAAACGGGCGTGAACGTGTGCGTAGCGGGCCGGGCAGGGCTAGCTCACTACAGCTGCGCCGCGCGCCGCTGGAAGCTGTTCGGGAACGAGTCGCAGGAGAAGGACTTCGTGGTCACCGGCGGCATGCTGTGGTGGCGCGACTACATAGTCATAGGTGCGTGACGTCACAGGCCAGTGTAGCATACCCTTTAGGCGCTCTCTACCTAAAACGCAGTCTGCTGATTTCGCATTATATGGCTAGACCGATCGATAGGTAGCCGCATTAAGACTTAGGCATCTTGCGAATTTGGCAGAGTGAGACTTGAACTTGTAAAAGATAGATGCAGGTCGATTCACGAAAGCTGGCGCGAGATTTGACAGAATTTCTATGAAAATAGCTGTCACTCAGTAGAAATCTCGCGCCAGCTTTCGTGAATCGACCTGTAGGTTATGTTCGTTATCGTCATCAGATGCCCGAATGGCAAACAGACCAGAAATAGGAGTGAGGCTCCGTCAAAGCTGTCGAAATACCAGGAACGGCCTCCTGAGTTTTGACTCCTATATCTGCTCTGCTTGCCCTATTGGACATTCCTCTCACTTAAGAAACTATTGGTACCATCCATTTATAGCGCGAGCGAGAAGTCCTGAGACTTCATGCTCTCTTCGGAGCTTATATAGTAACATCCGTGCTCCGTTTCTTTACGCACCTTAAGATTACACAAACAACTATGAACCTTATCACCCGTATTCTAAGGTGCACATTATTAAGGACTATTTTTCCAGGTTGCTACAGTATCCTGGACGGACACGACGAGATCCGCTTCTACCCGAGGGACTCCAAACTTGACAATCGGTTCGCGAAAATCGTTCGTGTGCATTCACAGGTAAATATTTTGAAATTAGTCATATTTTCCGATACTAGATACCAGTAAAGTATATTATTAATAATAATACTTATTTATACTAAAGGAACTGGTTCCCACTCGCAGGTTTTCGTGCTAGACGTGCTGGACGACCAACTGGTCGTGTTCGGAGCAGACGCGCTCGTCACCATTTACGAGTTGAGCTTTACTGACAATGGTAAGTTCCATGTAAGACTAGATATTAAAAAAACATACAGTATTTGAGACGTCACTTCCACAAATCACCACAAATATAAGTTACATCGGCAATCTTCATCCACGCCGACGAGTGCTGACAAGTACCGAATGAAATCGAACGTGTGACCATTTCAATAAAGACCTTGTTGCACTATACGTGAGGTACAATATGCAGTGACAGGTGTCGTCCTGTCTCGCTCATGGCGCCAGACAAGATGGCGGGTGCCGGAGCGGCCGGCATCGCGCGCAAAATTTTGGCCAATGGGCGTTGAAGATTTTACCCGCGCAAACGCGCTGCCTTGTGATTGGTTAAAATGTTTTCAATAAACGCTTTCTGCACAGGTACATCGTTGTAACTTACATTTGTGGTACTACTCAGAGGCGGCTCGTGACTAAATTGTATGGGTGTTCACTTGAAATAAAACAATGAAAATACATGACGTTAGCAGATTCCGGGATTCCGAAGACTCATCCGTGCACCCTTAAAGCATTGAAATGCACCACATAATACTACACAATCTGTTCCCAACCTTCGTAAAATATGCCTGTTTTTGTCAACGCGGTCATTGAACTCTCGTAAAGACTTTCGGTACTTACGTGGAATCTAGTGCCCTGCGAATATCCTGTAAAATAAGTAGTTTGTTACTCTCATCACTACCACACAACTACAGTGTTTTCACATATTGTTCGGATTTAAACACACGCGTAAATGTTTTGGTTTTCGTCGTTCATGTTTGCGTAAGGTCAAGGTCCCTTGTCCCTTAGCCTTCAAATCAAGCCGGATTTGTAACGTTTTTGCACACTTTTTAATGAACACCACATTATAATTATCCATTTTAACACTCACAAGTAGTAACTGATAAGTACAGGCTATTTCAACACGTATTAAATGATTATTAATTGCAAAATACCCGAATTTGCATTCGCGCGCATACATTTAAGTTGACTTTGTTTACATAGGAGTGGCAACGTCGCGCGCAATCGCTGTCGCTTCCGCGCGGCCGGGCGGCAAAATTAACCGGCAACGTGGCGTGAGCGGCGCTCCGAATTTGGCTATTTTTTCATAGAAAATCTTCTGTTTCACGCGCAAGACTGTGGCGAACTTTCTCTTTCACTCTTATTGGATTTTGTATTAGGAAATGTACTGAGTCTTGTTTCATAGGAGCGCAATCGTGAGCGCTCCGCTTGGCGCGTTACCTACGAAATGATACGGTAGGATGATGGGTATAGCGCCTACCTATGATCTTGTAATGTGTAAAGGTAATTGAAAAAGATGGGAGAATGGGCTGATATCCTGTGTAATGGAATGAGCGTATGTTTTACCTTTCAGCATGTAGCTTCAATAGAAAAACGGATAAATATTCACATTTTAATTCAGATGGCAGCGACAAACTATAAATCACAACTGACATTAAAATCAAAAGAATGTAGAAAAAAACAGTATTCAAATTTGACATAATATTTACAATACAACACTAGGCAAAGAGTTCGCAACATCCTGCCCCTCGTGCAGCAATGCACCAACTGCTGGACGCTAGCGAAGGCCTCCAAACGGACCTATGTCCTACTAATTTTAACTAGTTTTTTGAGGGGCCGGCGCAACGTACCTCCAGCCGTTGCAACGTCTACCACTCTTTTCACGCCATCATTGCCGGGAAACATCTTCACTATCCGGCCTCGAGGCCATGTCCCTCGTGGCAGTGAATTATCCACAATTATCACGACGTCTCCTATTTGAAGGTCTTGTCCATGATCTCCCTTAACATGGGTTCGAGCTTGCATCATCGGCAATATTTCCCGCACCCAGCGATTCCAAAAATTATCAGCTAATTTCAACGCCTTCTTCCATTTGGAGCGTCCGAGCAGGTCACGGTCTTCCAATGTCGCTGGGAGAGTTTGATTGGATGAGGATCCGATGAGAAAGTGGAACGGTGTCAATGTGGTGGGATCGTCAGGGTTCGTCGACACGTGCGAGAGAGGGCGCGAGTTTACAATTGCCTCGGCTTCCGCTAGTAGCGTCAAGAATGTTTCCTCTTTGGGAGATCTCTCATTGAGTGTTGCTTTCAACGCTACTTTCACCGTCCTGACGAGGCGCTCCCAGCATCCTCCAAAAGTAGGCGCCGCGGCAGAGATAAAACTCCATTGAACGCCTTTTGTAGCCGCAAAATCTTGTACGCCATTTGAGTAAAATTCGCGTAGGATTCGGTTTGCGCCAACGAAAGCGGTTCCATTGTCAGAGAACATGATCGTGGGGATCCCACGTCTGGCAAAGAAGCGCCTGAGTCCCACTATCGCAGAATCAGCGGATAAGCTGTGTACCAATTCTAGGTGAAGAGCCCTGGACGTGAGGCATGTAAAAAGGGCCACGTAACGTTTTTCATGGCGGCGTCCTACTGTAACGTTCACAGGACCGAAATAGTCAACACGAGAGAAGGTGAATGGTCGCTGGTGATGTGCTAGTCTTTGG
Source organism: Epinotia demarniana (assembly GCA_945867215.1). NCBI lineage: Eukaryota > Metazoa > Arthropoda > Insecta > Lepidoptera > Tortricidae > Epinotia > Epinotia demarniana. The sequence goes on along the minus strand of OX244276.1, from coordinate 6,536,953 downwards.
GGTGGAAGATCTCCAGTAGTGGGGTTCAGCGGTTGGGATTTGCGGATTCTGCATAAGAGACACTGGCTTGCGACGGCTCTGACTGTTTCACGAAGTCTCAATAGCCAAAATCTTTGCCTAATCTCGTTGATCACTGACTCGTGATTTGCGTGGCCTGCCAAACGATGATAATGTGTCACCAATAATCGTGATACTGGGTGGCGGCCATCCAGAAGAATCGGAAAACGAGAGTTGGGGTCAATGCCTTCTACTGCTTTAATTCTTCCAGCTAAGTGTAAAAGGTTATCCTCTCCCAGTGAGGGCGATAGTTTGATGAGGCGGCTGCTTGAATGTATTGGTTTCTTATTGAGGATGCAGTGAATTTCCTGGGAGAAGCTGTCCTGTTGAATTTGCTGTAATATGTGCCTTTCAGCGGCTTTCATTAAGTCGGCACTCAAGGGTGTAAGAGAGGTAGACGTTGACAAAGAGTGAAAGCGGGGGTGAACAGCCCCACTGCTTGCTTTGGAATTTCGAATGGAAGCCAAAACATTTCCAAAAATAGCCGCAGCTTGATGTACCCGGGCTGTGGCACGCAATAATCGTAGCCAGTCACTGAAGCGAGCTAAATTCGCCGTGACAGGAAAAGGTAAAGCTGCACTAATTGAAGTTAGTCCCACCAGTTCGTTCTGTTGACATTTAAGCTCTTCGCGAACTGGTGCGACGCTAAGTGGTTCCATGGGCCAATCCTCTGGGGACTTTAAAAGAAACGATGGACCGGAGAACCATCTATGTTAAGGGATCAAATTAATAGGGCGCATCCTGGTCGCATCGTCAGCCACATTCAAATCTGTCGGTACCCATCGCCAGTCTTTGACAGAGGAATTTTCTAGAATTTCACCCAACCGATGGGCAACGAAAGGCTTAAAGGCGCGTGCATCGCTGCGCAACCATTGGAGGACAGTCATCGAATCAGTCCAGAAGAATGTGCGTACTGACTTCTTTCGATGGCTGTCCTTAATGACAAGAGCCAGGCGGGAAGCTATCAAAGCAGCTTGAAGTTCCAAGCGCGGAATCGACGTTGGCTTCAAAGGTGAGACTAGCCTTGCTTGCGATGAGAGTGAGCTTGATGCAGGCATGCATTCATCACAGCCGAGTTTGACATTAAGAAGCGGAAACCGACACCTAGACGTATTACTTATAGACCACTGAAAGACATTAACTTAACTGTATTTAACAATGAGCTTGACGCCATAAACTGGGAACAAATTTTATCACTTAACGACGTAAATCACATGGTTAGACTATTTAACTCACTGCTACTAGGACTTTTTGACAGACACGCGCCGGAAAAGACGATAGTAGTGAAGGAGGCACTTAAACCATGGCTCACGAGCAACGTTCGGCTCATGATGCGGCTCAGAAACGAGGCTCACACTCGTTACAAACGTACCGGGAGCGATGTTCACAAGCGCTATTACCTCGACCTGAAGCACCTAGTGATCGAAGCCATATATAGCGAGAAACGTGCCTTCTTCACGCATCATGTCAATGACATTACTGACTCAAAGACTCTTTGGAAAAACTTAAAGCGCACTGTTCTTCCAGATTCACAGACCCAGACTGACCTCACACAATTTGATGACCCTGACTTGATAAACCGTCATTTTCTTAATATTCCTGGAACACAGGAAGTGACTTTATCTGACTTAACATTTTTTGAATTTAATAGACATAACGACAAAACTTTCACGCTTTCTCCTACCACTGCTACTGCCGTCACAAAACTCATTATGTCAATAAAAACTACAGCGAAAGGACTCGACTCAATTGATATTGACATGTTACTACTGACACTACCGAGAACTACAGACGTACTGACTTACATTATTAATATGAGCATTCTGACAATGACTTTCCCAGCTGACTGGAAAATCGCTCAGGTGACCCCGTTGCCAAAAAAATCGAATCCCACTGAAATATCTCACCTGCGGCCTATAAGTATTCTCCCTTGTGCATCGAAGATAGTAGAACGGGTAGTTTGCGATCAGCTGTCCGATTACCTGGAGAAAAACAGCATACTCCCGGAACTGCAGTCAGGTTTTCGCAAAGGTCGGTCGACAGCTACTGCGTTGCTCGACGTAGTTGATAACATCCTGCAGGCTCGCGATGCTGGTAAAAGTACCTTTTTAGTTCTTTTAGATTTCTCCAGGGCCTTCGACTGCATTAGCGTACCCCTACTATTATCCAAGATGTCTTATTACGGTTTTGATGTCACTGCTACAAAATGGTTCAGTAGCTATTTGTCTGGCCGTGCGCAGGCAGTTGCGTTGCGTAGGGCGGATGGTAGTGCTCTGCGGTCCTCTGTTTGTCCTGTGACAAGAGGAGTACCGCAGGGTTCGATACTCGGGCCTCTGCTCTTTATACTGTACAGCGCTGACATCACTAACAGTATAGAGAGCTGTAAGTATCACCTGTACGCGGACGACGTGCAACTTTACTTTTCTAGCTCGCCGTCAGACACATCTGCTGCCATAGACATCATAAATGCTGACCTTGACCGTATTTCCTCTTGGTCGGACAAGAACTGTTTAGTTCTTAATCCTAGCAAGTCGAAATATGTGGTTTTTGGGTCAAAACATCAAATCCGTAATACCCTTAATAACCTTGAAGCTCTAACTTCCGGGAATGTTGCCGTCATGGGCGAACCAATAGAACGGGTGGTAGAAGCAACCAACCTCGGCCTTCTAATGGACGGGAATTTGCGCTTTGAGAACCACATACTTAATGTAGTGAGTAACTGCTTTTATCGCCTTAAAGTTCTATATAATATACGAGATTACCTTAGTGTCGATTTGCGTGTTGACCTATGTGAATCACTTATATTATCTAGGTTAAACTATTGTGACGTCGTGTACGACGGGTGCATTACTGGTCGTTCCAAGAGGCTCATACAACGAGTGCAGAACGCATGTGCTCGTTTTTGTTTCAGAGTCCCTCCCCGATCCCACATCACTCCATACTTGAACGCCGCTAACTTGCTTAACATGCCTGCACGCCGACGCCTACACCTGGCCACTCTGCTGTTCGGGGTGGTAAAACACGAAACCCCCACCTACCTTTTTCATAAACTGGTATGGTCCAAAAGTGCGCGCAGGTTTAAGGCAATGGCCATTATACCTATGCACCGAACCGCTGCGTTCAGAGGTAGTTTCAAGTATGCGGCGTCTAAGTGCTGGAATGATATCCCTCCTCCTATCCAAGGGGCGCTTAGCAGATACACCTTTAGGCGTATGCTTAAAGGCTATTTGTTGACGCTCCAGAAATCCAAATCCTAATCCCCAGCACTGTGACAGCAATAAATATGCCAATTGTTTATTTATTATCTAATTCTATTGAGCTGCATCTAGGTAGTGTATACATGTATTATCTCACTTTTTATTTATGTTTATTTCTCTTTCACCTATCCCAAAAAATGTTAGTAGTTATTTATTACATTTGTATGACGTTTCCGTGAGTCACCGACGGTGCTGGCTGAAAATCAGCGCTGCAGGTGTCTGACACCTCAGCATAATGCTGAGCCAGTGTCCGGTTCACTGCCGCAGAGACACACTGGTTTCATGTCTTATCTGTTTTTTTTTCATTCTATTGTTTAATATGTGTGTCCTGTGTGTTTGTGAATAAATGTATCTTTCTTTCTTTCTTTCTTTCTTGATGCTGTCGTCAGGGTATATCAGACGCCAATAGGCAACACAGGCATAAGCAAGCTCACTTGCATCTGCAAATATATGTAATTCCCTAAAGAAAGGCTCGAAGCCTTTAGCCCTTGAATACCAACGCGGTATCTTCAGTGAAGAGACTTTTGACAGGTCTTGAAACCAATCAAACCACTTGGTTGCTTCGGTTTGTGGGAGCTCTGTATCCCAGTCAATGTTAGATCTCCAAGTTTGTTGGAATAATATACGTCCTTTAACGACTATAGGGCCTAACAAGCCTAGAGGATCGTACACGCGCATAACGTGTGACAGCACTTTGCGTTTTGTCAGTGTGTTAGGAGGTGTCTCGACTAAGCCTGTTTGAAACCCTAAACAATCGGAGGTTGGATTCCATGCTATGCCAAGAGCTCGAATGCTGTTATTGGATTCGCCAAGGTCGACTTCCAACGGCTTAGCCCGGAGGTCCTCACGAATAAGGTTCAGTGCCCCTGGCTCATTGGAAATCCATCCTCGCATTTCGAAGCAAGCTGCATTGTGCACGGTTATGATGTCTGCCGCTAACTGGGCTGCTTCGTCAACGCCATCTTGTGAGTCGATGTAGTCATCCATGTAATGGCTGAACAAAATGGCGTCCACGGCTTTCGGGTGTGTGCGTGCGTGCTCTTGGGCATTTTTATTTTTTATAAACAGCGCAATAAAGGGGCTACTGCAGGCACCAAAAATAACAGATGTCATCCTAAACTCCTTAATGACATGCGTCCTATCAGATCTCCACAGATACCGAAGAGCGTCTCTGTCCTGTTCTCTAACCCGCACCTGGGGAAACATCTCCTTGATATCTGCAGTCACTCCGATGCGTCCCTCCCGGAAACGAAACAGAACCTTAAGTAGCGGCTGGAGCAGATCAGGACCTGGGAGCAGTAAAGAATTCAGGCTGACTCCTTCATTCTTGGCTGCTGCATCATGAACTACTCTAACCTTTCGTTTCTGGGGGTGGTATACGCCAAAATGTGGGAGATAAAGACGTAAGCCGTCAGATTTGTTATCACGACGTGTGTAGTAAGTGTCGGGAGCGCATTCCTCAGCGTAACCTTTTGTGATCATATTATTTATGAACGCATTGTATGCCTTAGCAAACTCGACGTCTTTAGCCATACGCCGCTCTAAACTTAAAAAACGTGACATCGCCTGTGGGTAACTATCTGGAACACGCTGTATATCGTCGCGCCAAGGCATGCCTACTTCAAACCGACCAGTGGGCAAACGTTTGGAAGTTGCCTCCAAAATGTCGACTGCGCGCTGGTCTTGTTTGCTATGCAGAGTTTCGGTTTTGGTAATACCTATGGAGTCGAGTTTGTAATGTTCTTTAATCAGGGATTCTAAATTATCGTCATTGTTTGGATTAATGTATGTGTGGTTAACAAATTCAATCAATTTCGTTTTGCTAGAAGCAACACCGTACAAAGTCCAGCCGAGGGCTGTCAAACAGGCAACGGGCTCGTTCCTTTTACCAACTCGAACCTCGCGGTTGATTGACAAATGCCAATCTTCGGCTCCTATGAGAATAGTCGGGGTTGCATCATCATATGTCAAAACGTCAACCAAGTCGGACAAATGTGTAAAGGACTCGATCGTTTCACGTTTGACCGACTGCGGGCGCAAACACAAAGACTCCATTGACCGAGCATTTTTTACTAAAAATGTTTCCTGCGTGTGCCTACCTTTAATGTGAAAATCGACATATGATATTGTGGTGTTTCGTTCGAGACCACCAATACCATTTACCGTAATGGCCTGTTGTGGCCCGGTCGCCCCTATGCATGCGGCGATGCTGGAATCTATGATTGTCGCGGTGCTTCCGTCATCAAGAAGGCCGTACACGTCACAAGTTCCAGCAGGGCCCGAGACAGTAACAGGTACGATTTTCAAATAAGCACGAGGACGAAGAGCTAAAATCGTGTTTGGTTGTTGCGTGCCTGGTAGAGGTTGTGGACACAATAACTTTTTCACCGGTTGGTTCATAAGCACTCGACGTAGGGTGTGTCGTATTTTCAACGGTTGTCAGGTGTGTGTCATTATCATTGTCATTATCAGTGGCTTGTTCTCGAAGCGTGTTGACGAGCGGCGGCGATGGTTGCCTGTGAAGAAGTGCACTGTGACGTAAAGGGCAGCCATCGACGCCACACGGATTCACTTTGCACGTCTTCCACTGATGTGAACTAGCCCTTAAACACCTATAGCAAACTTTTGTCGCACGCAACCACTGCCATCTTTCATCGATAGACAAAGATTTAAATTTTGTACAATCCTTAATATTATGATCTTTATTGCAAAATACACGGTCTTGTTTTTTATTAGAACCAGCTTTAGAATTGGATTTGGACTGCATAACGGCATTATGAATATTTTCACGCTTTAGTGGTTTGTCAATAGGAATGTTGTGTTGCAGTTGTGTTGCACTAAGCTCGGGTGACAACCCAAAACGGATATGCTGGTCCAACTCGCGCTTTAAAAAGTCGGACAGTATTTCGAGTTTCGGGCGTCCTGTAGTATCCTGTGCCGCAAAATCAGTCCACCTAATTTTCATAGTAGGGTTAAGTTTCCCAAGAACAGCGTGGAACAATTCAGGTGAACACAAGTAATCATAATGATTTAGTAACTTTATTGTAGAAATCGAATTACGTACCCGATTGGATAGAACTCCGAGTTCTTTGAGATCGTTACCTAGGCGTGGAAGGTTTTTCAACGAATTAACCTCCTTGTAAACGATGAGCTCGGGGCGCGCGAAGTTATCTTCAAGGGCGCTCATGACTTCCTCCGGATCCTCCGTCGACATTAACAGCGTAGCCACGGCCTCGCGCGCGGGCCCGCGGAGTGCAATGTCAAGACGATTTATGTTATCTAGTACGCTTGAATTGTAACCAGTGCAATGTATTACCATAATACAGAGGCAATTCCAGTTTCCTCACACCGGAGGCAGAGGCCAGAGCCTTCGCTGCTGCCGCGGTGTCAGCGACTGCTTGTAAAAGCGTACCAGGTTGGTCAACCTCCGTAGAAATGAGCAGGGGCGCAACTCCACCCACCTCGGAAGCTTTGGTGACATTTTGTAAACAAATATTTTGTCCAGTGAGAGGGTTAATAGGGGTTGCAGTTGCCCGCCTGGTCGCCGGTAGCGGTACCGAGCGACCGGGGGATGGTACAGGGAAGCCTTGGTCACATCCTACTGCGTAGACATCTCTATTAACACGGCTGTCAAAATTGTGATTTTCTATCCATTTTTTCGTTCTATCTACGCTCACCCGTGTGGAGCTCCGTTGGCTCGCGTGGCTCCCCACGCGGCTACTTTCGGCGTCGGCATCGATCGCCGCCAGCTCAGCTTGCAGCTCGCACTGCTCGACCTCCTTCTGTAGTGCGGCGAGTTCACGTTCACGCTCACGTTCACGTTCAGCAAGAACCTGCTCGCGGTCGCGCTCACGGGCAGCAAGCTCCTGCTCGCGCTCTAGGCAGCGACGTAGAACAACCGCTTCCGCCGCTGCTTTTTGTGCTTTCACAGTTGCCGACGAACGTGATGAACGGCTTTGCGCAGTGTGTTCACTATGTACGCTTTGAGCCGGCAAACCGGAGCTATCGGCGGCAAACTGAGGCTGCGGAACAACTGAGTTAGGGCCAGACTTGGCCGACATTATCTTGCCTTTGCTACGGGTGATCATGTGTTTAACGAACTAATATCAATAATGAAACTACGCGTAAATGTATGAATGGTAAACGGTGAAAACTAACGGTGGTAACTATGTGATGAAATGAAAATAGGCACTGAAAACTAAATGAAGGACCAATGAAAAAGATGGGAGAATGGGCTGATATCCTGTGTAATGGAATGAGCGTATGTTTTACCTTTCAGTATGTAGCTTCAATAGAAAAACGGATAAATATTCACATTTTAATTCAGATGGCAGCGACAAACTATAAATCACAACTGACATTAAAATCAAAAGAATGTAGAAAAAAACAGTATTCAAATTTGACATAATATTTACAATACAACACTAGGCAAAGAGTTCGCAACAGTAATTATTTTATTGGTATTGGTACAGTCGTATTTTAAGTGGATTTTAAATAGTAATATATAATATATAATGAGATTAATGAGTATAATTTTGTTATAATTATTTATGGGAGTTCACTGCACCAGCGCTCCTTAGGGCGAGCCGCCTCTGGTACTACTGTAATTATGTAACACGCCGAACCAGAGTTGCGCCGCGCGCACAGTTCGCCTGGTTTAAGCTGCGAAAGAGGTTGTCCAAAGTAAAACAGCGTTCTATATCGCTTTCATACATATTTACTTATAATTAAGGTCTAAGAGGTGTTACAATTTTCTAATATGTAAGTTTTATAAAGATCCGTTACACCTAATGTTCAGTCACCATCAGTAATGTCAGAAAATGTACCGACTTAATAAAATTTGATCACACATTTAGTCTGTAGAAAACTGGGTCTCGAACTGAAACAATTCTATTCCGTAGTTGACGCTCTATTCGCCTCCTTTGATTAGTACCAAAAACCGACAAGTCGACATATAAGCGTATTCACTATTCGCGCTTATGCGTTAAGCGTGCGCATAAAGCAATTATAGACGAATAAACCGTCCACCCTGCGTCGAATACGCCTGTATATAAGCCGAATAGCGCATAGCGCAGTGTGGTGCTGGCATTACCAATTAGTGATGTTACAGCGGAAAACATCGAGATGCGGTGCGTGCAGGCCGTGGACGTGTCCGCGCTGTCGCACCCGGCGTGCGTGGTGTCGGCCTCGCTGTGCCGCCTGCAGGACTGCCAGCGCCAGCCCGCCATGCAGCGGCCCGACTCACTGGTAACACTCACAGTAACTGACATAATAACCCGAGTTTGTAACTTTTGTTTTAGCGTTTTTGAAATTGATTCCAGAAGGGGTTTAAACACATTCATCCCCTAAATGGGCTAAAAGGAGTTCGATGTTTGTACAGGGAACAAGACAATTTTAAAGTAAGGGATCTGTAAGTTAAGAATGTAATTTAACCCCTATTTTTATTGAAATAAACAGTTCAATTTTTTTTGTAACTTCAATTAAAGACTAGAAAACTAATTACAGCGTTTCTTAAAATGGGTTGGTTATAAAGTGTTGGAAGTTTGTATGGTCATACATACTTATACTATATGGTAAGCCATTTATTAGTCAGAATACATAATCCGTCTGCTAGGAGAGAAGTAGGTTAGGTTAAGTTAGAAACTTGACCCTTACAGAACGGCTACCAGAAATATAGGTTAGGTTAGAACTGCGATGCTCCCAGAACCGAAAAGAATGCAATGTTTCATTTAACCTGCGGATTATTTTGTCAATTTTAAAAGTTTATTTTGGATAATCAAAATTAATTTCTTCTCTAACACCGCTAAATGGGGACGGCGGATGCAGATGAAAAGTTCTACGTCTTTTAACATTAGATAAGTATTCTTTCAAAACTCTACAAAAATATCGAGTAATGTAGCTTTCTTCAATAGATTATGAAAAAATATTAAATTTAAGCAGAAACGTCTGTGGATGATACTTACGATATTTACGTTTGTAAAAACTGAGATTAAAATTAGCAATTTAAAGTAATGAACTCATCGCGCTGTTAGCTTTTACGCTTAATCCCTGAACGCCTTAAATTCCCTTAAATTTACCGTGCAGAAAATTTGAGACCCTTGGAAGGATATAGGATAGTTTTTATTTCGGAAATCATCCCTTAAGATGGCAGAACTTTGTTTGGGTCCGCGATAATTAGGGTTCCGCCTACAATAATTTAATAGCAATCATTATTCTAAGACGGTAACAAGTTCTACGCGGACGGAGTCGCGGGTAACGGCTAGTAGTCTATATTTTTGAGCCTTCTCATTATCGTCTAAACTAAGCCTTTGAATCCAAAGTACCATTATGTGGGCGGTGCGTGCCATACTTTGCTAAAAAAAATACAACATGAAAAAATGTCCCTTAAATTACCTACTCTCAACCACATCTCTAAGTCACTACAAAGAATAACCTTTCCAAATAAATATGACATGAAAGGTTGTGTTCCAGGTGCTCAACGCCAGCGGCCGCCTCATGATGGTCCAGAGAGAAGAATACGATGTCGATGAAGACAATAACCCGGTAAGTGCTATTCTTTGGATTTTGAAGGTAAAATACCGGCAGACAATTACTGAACTGAGCTTTTGAGAGCTCGTAATGATCGAATATCTCCTCACGTGAAGGGCCATCTTAGGTGTGGAAGCCAAGATAATAAGGGGGAAACACAATATGTAAAATGCTAAGCAGCCTACGCTGCTTGTGCTTACGCTCTGACATTTATATTTCTGTCTTATTTACTCCCGACGGAAAAAGAGGGGTATTATAAGTTTGACGATCTGTGTTTCTGTCTATGGCACACGTTTTATACATTTACATGTCACTTTGTCACAGTGCCCTTGCCATATACTAGTACAGCGTCGAGCACTCGGACGTTTACCTTGACTAGTTTGAGATGTATACAGCTCAATGTTTTTTGATCGTTATTATAAGCATCGGACCGCGGCGTTTAGAAGTAGCTTTAGGTTCACGGCGTCAAAGTGTTGGAATGATCTCCCTCCACCTATCCAAGGAGCGTAGAGCAAGTGTACCTTTAGACGCCAGCTTAAGAGCTATTTGTTGACGCTCCAAAAATCCGAACCCTAACCCATCCAGCACATTATTTTATTTTTTTAAACAGCCAAACCGTTTCGCATTTTTTACTTTGTGATTCTCATCCCATTGTGCTAGTGTTACGTATTTTACAATTGTGTTATATTCATTATTTTGTATTATGTGTAAAAAAAAAATGTATCGGTAGTATGTTGTGTTGCGTTCCATGGGTCGCGTACGGTGCTGTCTGAAAATCAGCGCTGTAGGTGTCTTTCTAACACCTCGGCTTAACGCTGAGACAGCGACCGATTCACCGCCGCGAAGACACACAATATGTGTCAATTGTATTGTATGTCTACTCCCTTTGTATCTGTGTGTCTTTTGTGTAGTGAATGAAATGAAAAATGTCTTCTTTCTGTTCTTTCTTTCTTTTATTAAGGTGGAGTCTTGTAATTGCAACTATCTGGTAATACTCCACCTTATATATTTTATCTAATATTGATCTATCTTCAAACACTATTCAATTCAGTCCTAAGTACATATAATACATTTAGTGTGCCAGAATCCGTTTACTACCGATATTTAGCCGATTTAACAAGCGTGAATATATGTGGCGGAAAATCCATCTGATAATTATTTAACGCGTTTATTAATAAGTGGAATTGAATTAACCTAGAAAGGCTTCCCTCGCCTCGACTCATTGCATAATGAATTAACACGTGTAGAGTACATAGACAAATTCTTGAGAACGTCGCGCATCGTCGGCAAGGAGGGCGCTTTTTCAACCAACTAATGAAAGAACATAATTAACACAATTGATTTAATTTGAATTTAAAATTAGACGTTTATCAATCTGATTTACATGGGCCATTATTGGCTACGTAATATTGGTAATAAAGAAACTAGTACAATCGCTGGGTGCAATCCAGTTTTAATTGAGAGTATGAATAATGCAAGTCGCGTCGAATCTGAAAGTCTCAGAAGATGGCAACGGAAATGGACTTCTTTTGTAAATAGGCTAGACTTTGGGGAGCTCATTGTTCACAGGTTTATCGTTTCTCTGATTGCATCCTTTTTATATTAAGATAATATTGTCGGAGATAATCGCCCTGTAAATCACAAAAATGTGTCCCCTTTCTAAGTATCGAAAGGTGTATTTTTTATCATTTTATTTTAGTTCTTATTAAATTAGTTCAAAGGTTATTGAGATATTGCTGAAAAAACTGCCTTCCTTATTGAAAGGACGTAATAGCCGTAAGGTTTCTGTGACAATTCGACATCTTTAATAGGCTCGGAACCCTTCGTTGTGCGTGGTTTGACACGCACTTAACCGGTTTTTGAATTTTTATGTTTATTTGTTTTGTTCTGTTTATTTTACACAAGCCAATGCAAATGAATTAGTTGGAACATTTTCGTAAAGAAAACTCGTCAATTAATAATTTACATTTATTTACAAATACATATTCGATCAGGTACACTTCGTTGCTTTGGAATTAACCGTAATTTAACTTCTATCAAGACCTATGTGTATTTTAACATGCAGCTGTATGCTAAAACACACAAGTGCCGTGAGTAACTATGGTTACCTATACACGTAGAAGCTTATAAATAGTAGCACTTAAAATCAGTGCTTTGTTCGAATGGTCAGCTTTTGACCGGCGAGGGAGATGGGCCCTGCGGCCCACCGGCGGACGATGTTGCCTTTGTGACCGTAGGACGCGCCCGAGAGGTGTACCCATGGCTCGGGGGACAGCATCGGGTATACGTCATACGGGGCGATGATTGGTGCGGTGTCGATGACGGGAGTGATGATCGGGCTGTGGATGATGGGTTCGTGGTCAATAGCGGCCATGTGTGCGTAGGGAGCGATTAGCGGTGCCGGTTCATGAACAGGCGCAGCGGCGATAACAGGCACGGACTGCAGACTGGCGGAGTGCACGTTAGGGCCGGTCCTCTTGACAACGGCGTTGAACCCATGCAAGGAATCCGCAGTGTACTCGACCAGGCGCACGTTCCCGTCGGGCTCGACCAGCGAGTAGGCGCCACGGACCACGTCGCCGTCCCGCGTCTCCCACTGCGCCTTGTTGTCTCCTGTAGACGGGTCGTTCACCGCGTAGTTGAAACCGTAGCTTGGGTTCGGCTGCAGGAGTAAACAGCGGGGTAAGCAAACTGTTGAGTCTCTTTGGGTAAACACTCAGCGATCTACTTACGATTTTCTCGATGGTGGCGTAAGGTATGTATGATAGCGTCGCCGGTGGGTTGGCTGATGCGATGGCGGCTAGCGCCAGAAGGCAGGTGGCCTGTTGACAAATATAAATAATTTTACACTGAGCCAATAGGGTATTTAATAACAGTGAAAACAATTCGTTTTTTCATTAGCAACAGATAAAAGTTACGAAAATGTACGGAAGCTATCAATCTTTCATTCAAGTTCGCTATATTAAGATTTTTGAATTTATAATAACTAGAAAGAAAGAAAGAAAAGAAAGAAAATATGTTTATTTAGCATAAGTATAAGAAATAAATGACAACAAATAACAGGCATAATCAAAACATGCTAAAATGGTCGCCACTCAGCTTTGTGCCACAAAATAAGCCGTTAGTTTATATTTTGCAGCGCTGATTTTCAGTGGCGCCTGGCTACCGGGGTAATTGTCACATGGTTTAAGTTGATTTTATCTACAAATACAATTTTATATATAATTTAACTAACAATAAGGACGTTGTATGATTGTGACGTACAAGCAAGTAATCCCTACTTTCATACTAATGGAGCGTTTTTGACGTTTCATTAAAAGAAGCTGATTTGACTTTTGACAAATACCATATTGTTTGTAAACAATTGATACAGCTATCAGGCATTTGCCAATCCAAGGAAACGTCCTGTCCATTAGGCTACACAGGTCACTTCAACGCACAGCGCATTTTACATAATATTTTTTACGTCACACCTGGCCATAATGCGAGTTTTACTGCACCCTGCGCGTGCGGGAAAACTCGCATTTTGGTCAGGTGAAGACGTAAAATTTTGTACTCAACACGGGCGGCAATTCGTAAAGCCCCAGAGCGCATATTTATGACCCTCACCTTCGGTTCGGGCCACAAACACCTGCGATCTGGGGCATTCACGAATTCACCGCCCTAGTTACGTAATGTACTATTTATACGCTATTACTTAATCCGATAATCTAGGTATTTATATAACAATATTTTGATAAAAACTTCTTGTTTTGTTTGCATCTGTCGGTAACTACTCGTTTTTTCAGGGGTGCTAACATAACTTATTTTGAAGTCGCTTCGCTTGCGTCTTAACGACCCCTGCAAATTACACAAAAGAGTGTAGAATTTCTCGTTTCGCGTCGCTCAACAGAGGGCCCAAAAAGATAAAAAAAATAACTACAAAATGGTATCTTCGCTTTTGACAAAACTACTAAAGTTTTATAATCCAATTTAGGAAATCAAAACGCACAAAGACAAAAATGATCCTTCTTAAACCTGAAACACCTGAAATCCTCCTAGCGTTATTCCCGGTTGTGGAAGGAAAGGAGCTCGGGGTCCGCTTTGAAACCTAATCCCAAGAAATAGCATAGGCACTAGTTTTACGTAAGTAACTTCCAACCCAGAGGAAAAACGAGGCCTTATTGGGATTAGACCGGTTTCATCACGATGTTTTCCTTTAACGAAAAGCTAACGGTAAATATTCCGTACATAAGTTCCGAAAAACTCATTGGTACGAGCCGGGATTCGAACCCACGAGCGCCGCAGGCCTGAACCACAAGGCGACCATAAGATGGCACGATAATTACCGTTATGTATGTGTTCATGTTGACAAGGTTCTCCAGTCAGCCAGCGAAGTGCACTGTGCTTGTGTCACTTCCCGCCCGCATTATATACATACCACAGTAATTATTCAATTCGGGCGCGATCCGCTTTGTCAAGCATCTTTCCACGGACCAATGGATTCCATTTGCTTGCAAATTTTATTCCCCGCGTATACGTAACCTGTCGAATTACACAAATGAATTACGTTAGCCCCAGTTAGGGCTATTATCATACATTATTTTATTCGAATGGGGTTACCATTGTGTCATACATATGTCCTTATTTGTGCGAAGTGTTCCGTGCGGCTGAGGTAATGTATTGGCGATTGTCGGTTCAGTAAATCGACCACTAACCGTAATGCGAAAAGATTCCATCCTACGCGAAATAAAATTAAATCCTTCTATTTGGCTAAAACAAAAGTCATGTCATAAATCTCGGGCACAACCGGGAATAATGCTAGGAGGATGATCATACATTTCGAATACGAAATCTTTTGGGTTGTTTATTTTGAAAAACTACGCACTGCCACGCTACGTAGCGCTACGCCGTAGTCCGTAGCAGCTTAAACTCAAAATGTAGCGGAACTCGCCCGTAGCACTCTGACGCATGACGTGATTGGTGCTAACAGGGTAACTTGTTAATTTACTCACAATGACTCGAATTAAAATTAGGCCTGTAAAGCCCAATATCTCGCAAACGAATCACCGAGTTGAAAATTGGTTTTAGGAAACCCATAATATTTTTAAGCTATCCAACGATAGCCCACACAAACTATAGGCTTAACGAAAATGAAACCCACTTTCAGTGTAGAGGAGGAATAAAAAAAAAAATCTACTGTTTTGTCGACGCGTAATTGATTTATATACCCATGCCGAATTACAGTAGTAAGGGTTGCTGAGCTAAGCCGCAGATGGACAGACAGACAATTTGAAACTAATGGCTTATTCACAGTTAGAGTTCGGACTTTCTCTACTAACATTACATTCACATATATTTTTTACTAAACGAGACTTAAAAGTAACTTATTTATTTACCTGTCTGAGGATTACTAAAAATATAGTGCGTGAATCGTGAAAGTTTAAACTAATATAGGTACTTTCATTCAGTTTACTGTACCTAACGCTAATGAACAATAACAAATCTATCACTAGGTTACTACAAGGCGTAATCATAGTTGTTACTTGACTTGACTATGTATAAATCTTATTTGTGAAATAGCCTCCCAGGCTATTTATTATTTTAGGAAGCATGTAATGATTAGTTCTCATGCCGTAAATGGTTTTCATTTTTGGTAATACAAATCTGTGTATATTGGATAAACTGCTTAGGCTATTCTGCCCTCATAAGCCAAATAGCGGTGAAATGTCGTTTTAAGTTATGTCATTAGACGTAGATTTTAAATTGCATGTTCCAATGACAGTTCATTTTGAGATACCGCTTTTTGGCTTATGAGGGCAGTATTGTTACGGTGGTATTCTTTCAAATTGGTAATGTAATCATATTCTACCTTGAGTATGGAAAGTTTGACCATGTTTTGCACGGGAAGTACCTTGCATCTAAGCCTTCTTTACCCGCCAGTCTAGGAAACGCGACCGTACTTCTCAAGTCGTGAGCGCTACTGCTGTCTTTTGCTGCTCACTGCACAGTAAACTGACCGTTTGTAAACCTTATTCCAACGAGGTAGGGTCTATTTAATGGTCAGCATTGTACGCTATATTTGACAGGGCCACGGCGATCGTGGGCCGGCGCGAGCCTGCAACGATAACCCCTCTTGTATCGTCGCTTGTTTCTCAACTGCTTGCTAGATGGCGGTGTTGTGGTCTTGCACAGTCCATTGACTTGTTTGTTTGAGTTGTACGGTTTTTATGAAACGCTCTTAGTATGAAGGGCGCTCTGTTCGCAGGGAAATGCAGTATTAATCCAGTAACCTTGTCGCTTAAATTAAGGGGTACTTTGCGTCAAATTCGGTAGTTCTGATTTTGTGCAGACTTGTTTATGATGTTGGCCCAATTGATAATCCAAGTTTGTGACCTCGAGCGCCGAACGCAGCTTTGTCAAAAATCGAAAATACCCCGAAAACCCTAAAGGACTAGTTTTTGATAGTACCCTTTGAGGACGTTTTTAAACTAGACTAAATTTCCTACAAGACTAGAATTGTCTCTGTAGACCCAATAGTTCCTGAGATAAAGCTTTGATGTGACAAAGCCTGAGAAGATACTATGTATTAAAAAAGTAGTCCTTATCAGGGTTATAATTAAAACTCGCGATATTTTCGATTTTTGACAAAGTGGCGTTCGCTCTGAATGTAAAGTTACTAGACTAAATAGTGATGTCACAATTTTGCTCTTGTTCCCCGTACATAAGTAAGGTACATGACTATTAGCCTCTTGGTGAAACGGTACGGAGACTGTAAGATTTATAAAAATGCATATAACTACTTACCTAACATAGGCAAGTACAGACTATAGCCTTGTTGAAATTGAATTAGGTCATGCGATACGGCAAAGTTTCGATTTTAATTATTATACAATTGGCAAGTATGTTCATTGTTGATCCTACCCTTATACTTATAAGATAGAGCTAGGCAGTCACCCATTTATTGAAAAGTCGATGCGCACTGATCAATTAAAAAAAAAAAAATTTAAGCTGTTTATTTCAAGTTTTATACATTGTTTTATCTGTTAGTAACTTAGCCAATCTCTAATTTTAAAGATTATAGGTGCTAGGTTATTAATGTATTTATATCTAATTAAGAATTTACTTTTACAACTTTTACAATAAAATGTTCACCAGTAGCTGGGTCCACATTTGTATCATTTAGTCGTATCGTATCTCCGTCGCGTTGCACCGACGCGTATCAAGATCGCTAGTGTAGACGCAAAAACAGCACCATCATGCGGCGCGCCATATCTGATCGCTCGGGATCGATGTTGACACGCGTTTAATATATACCCCGCACCTTCGCGATTGGATACGTGTATCAGATCGGTAAGTATGGACAGTTTTGATACTGTATCACGATACGAAGTGAGCGTCCACACTCAGGATACGCGTGATCTTGATCGGCAAAATCATACAAATGTGGACCCAGCTTTAGCTATTTAGCATTATGGCGTCTCTCCCACAATTTAAAGCATTCAAGTCCCTCTCCTACCTACGTACTTACTATTAAAGAAATGCTATGCCTGTCGACGTCGGCAGGACGGCATTTGTTGCGCTCTCTGCCGCACCTAAGTATTATGACGAATACATGCGTCCGATAGCGTAACAAACACAACATTTTTATCGTTTTAATGCTTCGCGTGCAGAGTGTTTTAATACTTCTTTTTTCTTCTTATCTTCAATAGGACTCGTACAAATCAATGCAAGCTGCTGCACTGGCGGGTAAAGGTATTATTATCTCTCTGCTCGGCATTTTTTTCGATGCTACGATCGTTCACATTAGTCAGGATCGCATTCAGATCCCAGTACCAGAGATATACAGAGTGTGAACTGATTTGGAATAAGGGTTCTTCAAGGATCGGTATTTAAATAATATGAAATTGTATGGTCTAATTTCAGAATAAGCTCTGTTCCAGTTTGATCTTACGGGTAGTTATTATTACACGAGGAATATGGGCAAGGAGCAAGGAGTTTACTAAATAATAGAATTTATAGTTAAAATGCTTTATTTTACATGTATAAAACACGTACACGTATAGCTTCCGAATACATCCCGTATCATAATAAAATAGACTAGTAACGTTTCCGCTCACAGACCTCAGGCACTGAGTAGCGTAAAATAATATTTACAACATATCAGTACACTACTATTTCTCTAGTTATATTCTAGAAGTTATTGCTTCTATATGTACAGCACTTTGAGTACCACTTTGCGCTCCGCTAGGCGGGTTCCCTTCCCTGCTCGTAGACAGTTTTCACTATATATCGGAAAACGCGGGTGGCGCTACGAAAATAGGCACAAAATTTCCTAATGTTTTTTCAAAACTAGCGTTCTGCCCGCCAGCGAAATTGGTCCCGTTGTCCACTTCAGCAACTTTCCATTGATCATTTTCTTGCTATGAATCGTGGCGTATGGTCCCGGGCCTAGGGAAAGGGGCCACAGGGGCCCGTTGAGCGGCACCCAGCCCCCGTAGGAGTGCGTCAGCGGGTCCCAAGGGTGACTCCAGTGTCCTAACGAAGTAGCTTTAGGTAGCCCGATGGCGAGCGGAGCGGGGCCGAAGCCATAATTCAAGGCAGGAATCAAGGGTAGCGGGTGGATGGGGGTTAGGGGTATCTTCGCTAGCGGTGTTATAAGTGGTATGTTCGCAATTTGGGCTATCGGAGCTACGACTCCTTTGTGTATGGGGGTCGGATGGACGTTGGGTCCTAGTCGTTTGACGACGGCGTTGAAGCCGGAGTGTCCGTCGGCCCTGTAGTCGACGACCCGCAGGCTCCCGTTGGGCTCCACGAGTGAGTACGAGCCCTTGACTGCGTCGCCGTCACGCACCTCCCATTGCGCCTTGTTGTCTTTCGTTAGATGATCGTTCACTGCGTAATCGAACGCGTACCGCGGGTGGTGGTCCTGTTAACGTAAAATCAACTTTAGGCATGTGTACTCAAGGATGATATAGCACTTTAAAATCGTCTTTTATAGTACTTACCACAGCTACTTGCGCAATAGGTCCTAAAGGAACTACGCCGCCGCTTGTAACTGTGGCCGCTAGTAGCGTCAGAGTTAATGCAGTCTGAAAAACAATTAATAATAATTTCATTCACATTAGCTGAGTTATATTTGCAATCAATATTGTAAAATGTTTCCAGACACAAGACTGTGTTTGCTGTTTATGTGTCCTTAAGCGATGAAATTCATGTGCTACTTATTTCCTAAGCTTGTTACCGCTGTAGTTCCAAGAAAAATTAAGTAACATTAATACTCAGGCATTTTTACAAATGTAGGTGATGTATGTTGTCTTAACTACTTTATTATTATGTGTCCCTTCTAATGCCTACTTTCACTTAATTTCCAGTGAGATAAGGAAAGTGTTGAGATATTTTAATAGAGAAGCTCATAACCTCTAGCGGCCCAAATTGTTCTTATATGGTAGGCAGATAGTGGAATCGCTGTCACTTCAATTATACAAAAGTATACAAAAAACAACGCTTGTGTCAGTGTCACTGTGCAAATTATCTGCCAAAATAATTACCAATGTTATCGTCATTTTCGCTTTCGTCTGTGAGCTGTCGAAATGTAATGTGTGTTTTACTAGTGCACAATCCTTTTATACGAGCTTGATCTGGAGCGAGGGCCTGAAAAACTGGCGCGACCCGTTGCCTTCTGCTTCAACAGGCGGCCAAGTTATGCGACCCCTGCATGCTTCACTCTAATTAGTAATTACTACGACTGACTTGTTTTTGGGGTTCCGTTCCTGAATTGTTATTGACTATTGTGATTGGTTATCTTGTTTGATTTTGACAAGGATGATTGACATTGGACAAAAGGAAGGTGTACAGTACTTAGATGTTTGTTCCCCGAATCCTTGTACAGTCTGCGGAGAAACGTTACTTAAAAGGTAAGTTTTTTATATATAGCCTATTTAGATACCCTCTGCCGAGAAACAGTTTCCCCTCTAGTCGTCCACTCGTCCCAATATATCCTTCGTCCTTTATCGTCTTCGTCATCGTTTCTTCCTTGATCTATCTATAGTCAAATCAGAAACTTTTTATTAAACGCCATAAACGCTCTGCTACTAGGAAGTCTGTAGGGAAATAGGAACAAGTGACATCACGATTTTCTGTGGTCAAACAGCGTCCGTAGTTTATGTTTTGTGCAATATTAACTAAGATAGCAAAATTAGGTGTGCATGGTCCAATAGTTGAGAAACCCAGACATTTTCATTCCAAAGTCCAATATCTCAAAAACGGCTTAACAGATTTTCATGAAACATGGCTAAGAACACTCGGGATAAAATTATCTATGAACAAAAAAAACCGCATTCAAATCGGTACATCCGTTACAGATACACAGACAGACACGCTACTTATAACACCCCTCTCTTTGCGTCGGAGTTTAAGAGTAATAACACTACTTACTTGATTTGAGTTCCCACTGTTTCCTCGACTCAGCATCTAATTTTAAAGAAAGTATAGATTGGTAATACTTAACTGTTGTCAACTATAATAATTATAACTGACAAATCCAGGCGGACCTGCGGAGTACAATATAGCCTTTTTCCGCCCTGAAGATCCATTTTATAATAATTTACTTTAAAAACAAAGTTTTAACCGACTTCAATTTAGCACTCCGCCAAGCCACGAGAACATTTCCTATTTTTTTTACAATTTACCACATGAACTGATTTCCGATAGCAAATGCCTTGATTAATATAGAAAAAAAACCGAATCGCTGCATGTGGGCCGATGATATTTTAGGACTTCCATCGATTCCCCAAGATCATCACCAATGGCACTTCATTTACTTCCTATTTCAACGGAATCTTATCAGAACCTGAGACGTACTTTTGCACTTTTAAGTACATATTGAGGAATTCGATAAATCATCTGTGGTCTTCATCATCAATTCCTCGCCACCAAATTTATGATTCCGGAGGTAAATACACGAGTTATAACGGAAAATACCAAAATCACTACACGCGTGCCTAATAAAATTGAGGAGTCCCCTCAATTCCTCATGGATCCCATCAACTAACTGAATTTTGAAAAAAATGGGACTCACCTGGAAGTATGTACAGCAGGCAGCATAAGTGCATGGTCAATGCAGAAATAGTTTGGCTTGGCGACCGAATCCTACGCCATCTATGTGGCGCGATGGTGAATAGCATTATAGATGTCAATGGAGACCTCAGAGGATTTGCAAGATTTAACTAGATGGCGTTGTTAACAAAAAAATAAATAAAAAGGCACATGATCTATTTTGTTCTCGTCATAGTTTTTTGTATTTTCTTGGGTAACATTATTATTCAGTAATCTTGCCAATAGCATTTATGATAATGGCGGATTTATACGACGTAATTGGAATACATTTCCGATTTTTGTTTGTTCGCTGGCTTTGTTTATTTATTCTTTTGTATCCTTGTGTTTCTGCACAACGAGTAAATATTCCAAAGATAATTCCAAAAACACTTTTTCCCAACATCATGGTTGGGAGCGGATTTGAACCTGAAACCTTCGGCCTAGGTTGATAATGACCTGTATAGTTCACCACTGGGCCACCGGGTTAATTGACAGCATGGTTCAAATTCACTATCAGTTAATTTGAATGCTCAAATATTTATATTCATTACGACTAGGATTCGTATAATAACTAAAGAGGGTAGATATAGATTATATGAAACTACCATATTTTTTTATAACAAAGATTCACTGCGTGTTCGTTCGTCAGCCGTTTCTAATTCGATTCCCTATTTCACTTGCGTTTTTCATCTTTTCCTGCGTATTTATACATTTAATGATGAGTTCTCGATCTAATATTGATCTTGTTAAAAGGGCGCAAATAATAGCCTTATGTAACGAAGGCCACAATTTCTCAGAAATTGCTAGTGAAACCGGTGTAAACGTAAGTAGTTTTTTTTTATTGTTTTAATACACGCCGTGGTAACTATTCGCTTATTATACCTATTTATTAACTGTCATTGTTGCAGCGAAAAACGGTTGCTTTATGGGTACGGCGATTCCAAGAGGAAGGATCTTTGCTACACCGGCAAAGAATGGGTAGACCTCGTCTCATTGATACCGCGCAGCGTGCAGCGATGGTGACCGAGTACGAAGAAAATGGGTTTATACCAACAAGTCACTACGCTGGTTTATTCCATACTAGTGTAGACACTGTTCGTCGTGTGCTTCATGACGAGGGTTTGCACTATCGCAGGCATGCCGTCAAGCCGTTGCTTACAGAAGCACATAAAGCAGCACGATTACAATTTGCCCTAAGGCATTTAAATGATGACTGGAGTAATGTTATATTTAGTGACGAAAAGTGTTTTAAATCGAGTCAACACGGACGTTTGAGTTTATGGCGTCGCAATAATACGCGGTATGATAGTGGTCACGTAGTGCCGAACATGGAATCTGGTCGTATAAGTGTCAATATGTGGGGCTGGATGAGTGCAGCCGGTCCGGGTGAACTAGTGAGGATGCCGAGTCGCGCAAACAGCGTGGATTACATGAATGTCCTGGAGGAAACTATGTTACCTACCGTCCGAAATGTGTATCCAGAAGAAGAATTACCTGTGATATCTTTTGTGCAAGATAATTGCCCTATACATCGTTCGCGTAATGTGCGGGAGTGGTTTGACCGTTATAAAGATAACTTGCAAGTAGTTTCTTGGCCTGCTAGATCGCCGGATCTGAACCCTATTGAAAATTTGTGGGGTGTTATTGTGCAACGCTGGGAAAATCACAATGAACGAAGCCCAGAAGCGTTAGAGGCACATTGTATAAAAATATGGGAAAGTATTCGTGGTTCTAGTTTATGTGAAAGACTCATTGAATCCATGCGTTCCCGCTTGCAAACTGTTATCGACCAAAGAGGAGGTTACACTAAATACTAGCTGAAGCCGTAAATTAAGATTTATTTATTAAGGTAATGAAAGGCCGGGTTAACAAAACAAATGTTTTCTAACAAAATAAACAAATTACCAAAGTAAGTAGACCTTAGCTGTTATTATTAAACTGCCGATTGTATTCTTTTTTGGACTATTAAAAAAGTGATGGTGAATTATTATTACTTAAACAACATAAATAAATAAATAATAACATAATTATTGACAAATGTTATTATGATGTTGTAACGTAAGTAACCATGTCAGCCCGAATAACATTATTGTCATTATTGCAAATATCAATCACACGCCACGCCACACTATACAAGCGTTCGGCTGACTTGAATTATGAATGTTATGATTTTAATTTTTAACCCGGCCTTTAGTTAATAATTGACAATAGTTTAATATGTATTGGGGTAAGGCTTCAATCTTTTTCCGATTTTCGGAAATGAAACTTAAGCCTTAAAGCTCAATAAAATGGTAGGAAATTGCTAACTATAAAACTGCGTTAACAATTAGATATCTACTGTAGTTAACTGAATAAAGATAATTAAAACATTTAAAAACGTTTTAATCCTTAAAAACTGAATAACATTTTTATTTAAAGACTATCATTCACTGTTATTTACAATTTCAAGAAATGTATTAAAAAAAAAGGAAAAAGCTACCTTTGCCATACCCTGGCTGGGAATCGATCTTTGGTTCGTCAAAGCGCAGAGTTAATTGAGTTAATGTGCTTAACCACTAGGCTACCGATACTTATCGATTGCATTGGAATAAAGCATACACATACTATAGTTGTCACACTCAAATACAGTTCCTGTGTATTAGCATTTGCTAGACTTGTTAATAATTATACCCGTAAGAGAACACTTCTGATGATTACAAGTGTCACTTAATAGTGCATTTCGTTATATTATTCTATATCCAAAGGTGTATCAACAGCAACGCCATCTAGTTCACGCTTTGTGAACGACGTGCAACTATGCGAGAGCTGTATGTCAAATGATCCAAACGAAAGTAGACCGTAAGGTGTCCATGCATTTATGCAGCCGATAGTACATACGAACAAAAAAAAATCGAATCGGCTCATCGATGACGGAGTTCTGAGGTAAACATTGAAAAAAAAAATACAGCCGAATTGAGAATATACTCCTTTTTTTTGAAGTCGGTTAAAAATAAAAGATTAATTTGATTTAGGTACTGAACCCTCGATTCGCGCAAGAGATGTATAATGCTTGCACTAAAACCACGCCAAGTTCGTCGCGTGTATGTTTTTTACAAGTTGTTTATTAACTTGAAATGTTTGTAGACAAATATGTAAGTTGTAAATCACTTTTTCAGTGGTCGTTGACGTAAACAATGGCTTTTAATGAAGTTCGGTGACAATTAATCATTAAGTCATAATGGAGATTCGAGGACAATCTTACTCAAATCGAACTAACTCCCTAGTAAGCTTGATAAGGGTTTCGCCGGGCACTATTTAGACAATGATATAATTAATATATATAAATTTTTAAATTACATAGAAGCTACGGTAGCCTAGTGGTTCAGGCATGCGGCTGTCAAGCGGCGGTCGTGGGTTCGAATCCCGGCTCGTACCAATGAGTTTTTCGGAACTTATGTACGGAATATTTACCGTTAGCTTATCGGTGAAGGAAAACATCGTGAGGAAACCGGTCTAATCCCCAATAAGGTCTAGTTTTCCCTCTGGGTTGGAAGGTCAGATGGCAGTCGCTTTCGTAAAACTAGTGCCTATGCCAAATCTTGGGATTAGATGTCAAAGCGGACCCTGGGCTCCTTTAGGGGCACAACCGGGAATAACGCTAGGAGAATGATGACTTAAATTACATAGAAAACATCCAAGACTCAAAAGCAAATATCTCGTCACACTAATATTTGCCCTTACCGAAAGTCGAACCCAGGACCAACAGCTTAGTAGGCAGTGTCACTTCCCGCTAGGCTTAACCAGTCGTCTTATTAATTATTGTACTTGATAAAACCACGATGGCTTAGGGCTCGGTAAGATGCTCTTGATATGTAATAAATAAATAAATATTAGGGGACAATCTTACACATATCTACCTAGTCCCAAACTAAGCAAAGCTTGTGCTATGGGCCCTAGACGACGGTATGCATACATAAATACATATTTAAATACATAGAAAAGATCCATGACTCAGGAACATAAATGCGCTTACCGTGATTCGAACCGGGCCCTCCGGCTTCGTAACGTCTATAGGCTACAGATAAGCCGTCAATGTCCTGTCGCCATCAGATATATCGGAGCGGCCAAAGTGCTCACAAATATCTGAACACGTCTCTATTATAGAGACCTGTTCAGATATTTGTGAGCACTTTGGCCGCTCCGATATATCTGAAGGTGACTGTACCTATGCAAGTATGCATGTAAAAGAAAATAGCTTGATTGTACTAAATATGACATCTATAATTAAATCGTTGTCTATGACATAATCAGGTATTTTACGAGTAGGTAATTTAGTCAACTGATTAGGTTAAATAATTTCTCAATCTAGTAAACGGTCGAAGCTCGTTCCGAGGTCATCCGAACCGTGTACTTTTAGCTAGTATTCACAATGTTTTGCGCCAAGTTCAGCTAACGCCATAATAACACCTGTACAGTGTACAGTCGGCGTCATATAGTTAGAAGCAGCCAAGGTAGCCACATATTTCGGTACACGTCTTTATTACTGTACTGTATTAAGCTACGGTACCCTAGTGGTTCAGGCATGCGGCTGTCAAGCGGCGGTCGAGGGTTCGAATCCCGGCCCGTACCGTTAGCTTTTCGGTGAAGGAAAACATCGTGAGGAAACCGGTCTAATCCCAATAAGGCCGAGTTTTCCCTCTGGGTTGGAAGGTCAGATGGCAGTCGCTTTAGCAAATCTAGTGCCTATGCCGAATCATGGGATTAGGTGCCAACGCGGACCCCGGGCTCCTTTAGAGGCACAACCAGGAATAACGCTAGGAGGATGATGATGACGTCTTTATTACTGTAAGAATAAGGTTCTTGTTACGAAATATTTAGCTACTCAGCTGCTACTAACTTAGTATACTTATGATGCTGACTGTACTTGCTCTAAAGGCACGTGGTGCTGTGTTCCTGGTGGTGAGCTCCCGAGGATAAGCTGTGTTGAGAGCGAGCGACCGGCATTTGTCTTTAGCTCTAGCTGTCGACGCAACGGATCCTCAAATCAATAAAGGGTCGACAACGCGCTCGTGACTCCTTAAAATTACTATGCGAGGGTTGCACCAAACCGTCTATAATCGTAAGTGGTGTTCGTTAAAATCTGAATTTATGGAAAATTGGACAATGTTCTATGGAATGACCGCTTCCGGCGCCATATTTAATGTCGAACGATCGGTAATCGTAAATTGGTGCAACCCGCCCTAATGCTCTCGAAGATTTCGTCTCTGTTTAGACACAGAAGGGAGGATTAATAAGACACTCAATCGTTCCGTCTAAACACAACTTTATAAATCTCGGGCTCAATATATAATAGGAGCGAATGGTGAGTTAAAACAAGTTATGAATCGCTTAGTTGAGTGTATCGGCCCTTGCTTTCGATTGTTCTCAAGGTAACCGCCTCCGCTCCTACGCCCGGATTCCCGATCGCTGACTGTTATCAACTGTTATCTTTTTAACTAGCCTAAACTCATCTATTTCACCGCGTTCGCGGCACGTTCTATTTCATTTCAAGACAGTCCTATAACTAGATACATAGTATTTCCGGTGCCAACCAATAGCAATTTTACCCTATTCGACAGGATTTTAGTAATCTGACCTATACTCCTTGAGCCTCCTTTATGGCGATATATGAAAACGTGCTTGCGTTGGGTGTTCTGCGTATTTCATAAATACGTCTTTGGAAGATGAGTTTTCGAACTAATTTCCTTGCGTAGTCGAACGAGCGAGCGAAGCGAATGAAATTCTATGCTCTACAGGTCGCATGACACTAAAGACCATAATTTGTAGTAATCTTTTTGATTCTTTGATTCAATATATATATATATATATATATATATATATATATATATATATATTATTTATTTATTTAGAACACAAACAGTCGTATAAACAAATGTATATGGGGTACACGAAGAGTACCAACACACATAATGCAAAACACCTGGAGGTTCATTAGTATTTTGAAAATGATGTTTTTAATTTGATTTTATGTAGCTGGACCTTGTTTTTTATTACTTTATTGAGTAACAATTTATTTGTTACTAACAAATGGTCATATACAAAAATGTTTACATAATGTTGTGTAGTCCTTCACTAGACCTAAGTACAATTTCCTTAAATCATTCACTGCCTAAACTCGATAGACTCGTAGCCGATATCGTCGTTTTCCCGCTAGTAGCGGAAAGTGCCTACGGCGTCGGCGCCCACTATGCGGGTTCCTGGCAATGAAATAGTGCTAAATAAGAAATAACATAACAATACAAGTAACTCGTGCCTTTTCATGCAGGGTGATGGCCTTCGCTGCTATTGTTGACATTGCTGTAATCAAGGGTTAAAGGGTGGAATAAAACAATAATTATATACCACACAGTGGTGCATGCTATATTCGTGTTCGTAAAGTTTGACTATCTTAATCATAACAACATAAATATTAAATATCCTACAATACCTAGGTACAATTTGGTCAAGACTATCGCCTACGTTGTCATATCACCAATGAGCGATCGTGGTTAGTTCATTCTAATCAAGACATGGCTAGGGAGCTTTGAGGCAGCAAATGATTGGTTATGCTAGTTTTTGTCGTAGTGTCGTCAGTGCTTGTACCCCAAAGGACCATGCAGATGGGGTACGAGAGGACCTTCTTCTAAATATTGATAAGGTCCAACACCAATATGTCCATTGTTCCCTTTAAGTAATCCATGGCCACCGTAACCAATTGGCCCTCCGAGCGGCCCTTTGCCTAGAGATTCCCAATCTAGCGAGGTAATGGGTCGATCGCCTACCCAAGGGCCGATGCCCTTACCGTGTAGTCCCCAACCTTCTGCGGGGCCAAGCTCAACTGGTCCTTTCAATAGAGGCAAAGCCGGCAACGGATCCTTGTAAAGGGGTACCTGCTCCTTGTAAAGGGGTATAGGCTCCCTATTGTAATAAGGATTTTGCTCCTTGTACGGGGGTAAATCCTTGTACAGAGGTAAAGGCCCCCTAATAAGGGGTAGCTCTTTGTATAGAGGTAAAGGCTCCCTGATAAAGGGTAGCTCCTTGTAAGGATGATGCTCTTTAATAAGGGGTAATGGCGCTTTGTAAATCGGCAGCGGTCCTAAAGACGGTTCTGAGTAAATCGGACCAGATTTGTAGATAGGTCCGGGTAGAATAGGGCCATTTAGGTATGGCTCGTTGATGATAGGTCCAGACAGGATTGGGCTAGACTTGTAGATGGGTCCAGAAAGGATAGGGTTCTTGAGAATTGGCTCGTGATGTATAGGACCAGGCAAAATTGGGGATTTTAGTATAGGTACGGGAAGGATAGGCTTCACGATCGATACTGAATCTTTAATCAAGTTCTGAGTCGACAGCGCAGGGCCGTGAACGGGGCCTGAGATCAGAGGCGCGCCCGCCAAGTGTCCTAAATTTGCCACCGGGCCGATGGAAATCGGTGAGAGAACAGGGCCGTGACTAAGTACTGGGATCTGAGCCTTGTAGATGGGAGCCGCGTGAACGGTGGTCGGGTGCAGGCTTGGGCCCAGGCGCTTCACGACGGCGTTGAAGCCAGACTTGTCATCAGCCCAGTACTCCACTACACGCAGGCTGCCGTCAGGTTCCACCAGAGAATAAGCTCCTGCAATTAAGTCATGTTATTTATCGAGATTGTAACTTTAAAAAACTGAATGATTTATAGTTTACCTTTGACAACGTCACCGTCTCGTTTCTCCCATTGCGCTTTGTTATCACCGGTGTGAGGGTCTTTCACAGAGTATTCAAAGGCATAACGGGGATAGGCCTAAAAATATATTTAATTTAAATATACACATTTTTTATGTTCATAAAATAAACACTGTTTAGTTAGGCTTACGTAATAATCGGCTGAGGCATGTCCGGGCGCGTACACCAGACCGCCCAGGCCTCCGAGACCCAACGCCCCGTCAGCCTTCGCTGACGCCGTGAGAGCCAGAAGACATATCTGTGGAAATTCAAACTGTCACTTCACTATACTCCATTCAATCCAACATCGAAAATATAAAACACGCACCGCAACGTATAAATTCATTTTCACGGAGACGCGCTTGACCACGTCGTGTCAAAAACGCAATGATACGAAAAGAGCAATCTGAGCAATTTATACGTGACCGTGTTGGACCTTCGTGTCCTGCTAGCGGCGGATGCGGGGTGTTACGCGCTGCTCCGCTTCAACAACAATCGCAAAGGGTTGCATCAGGCTTCCTCATTTTCATACAGCCTTCGGTTAGTGAAAACGTACGCCAAGCATACATACATACTTTGTTATATGCGCTCGGACTGGCCAAAGGATACAGAAGCTATTTGCAAACATTTAGGTACCTGTATAACCACGCGTATCCGTGTACCTGATCTTAATTCGGTTGATTAGCGTAGTTTTAGCGTTTGCTCGGACTGACATAACTCTCCGGGCGGTAATGATAGTGATGCGACATAGAGGGTTCTGTGGTGCGTGTCAGTCTTGACGCAATTCATTCGAGCTATGCGAGCTTGCCCTATTTGCGCACTATAGTAAGTACCTAGACTCGCACGCGACGACGGGCGCATATGCTTATTAGTTAATTCATTAGATCACTCACTATCAGGCTTAATCCAAACGGATTGCACGGACGTAAGCGTTATACAATTTCTTCTTACGCGTAACATCGCGCCCTTGTCGCTACTGAACTTGTTACATATTCATTGATTATAATTATATTCCGCACTAAAGGCCTTGAGATATTTGGAGAAGTTATCATGCATTCGTGATAAAATTATCTTTATCTTTATCTTAATAATTATCTAAATTATCTTTAATATCAATTCAATTTAGAGGTATACATATACATAACTATGAATATAAAAAGTTAATTGACTGCATTTTCTACTTTCCTTGACATACATAATTTAGTATTAAAATTGAAACACTAATGATCTCAGATCAATACCAATAACTCTCAGGGTTACGGTCACTTAGTAAAAACAATTTTGTACCGAACTACGACCAATTACGGAATTTATATTGACATTTTATTATTTGGGAAAGAATAATCGCATTATGCCATAAGGTTAATTAATGTATGCTGTATCAATTTCCGGGTGCCTGACTAAATATGTGAAATGATCTTGAATATGTCCATGTGTCAAATGTGTGAGGTTGACCGCGGAACTCGGCTTCTACATACATACACATACTTCCCTTTCCTTTTTGTCACTCAGCTTTGTGAAGTCTTGCGCCCATATTTAAATGAATTATGCAAAGCTGTCGTAAATGCGTTGAATCAGATTTAAGTTAACTAGTAGGTTCTTATCTCTTAGTTAAAGTTTCGAACCTCTATAACTATTGGTTTTGTAGACTGTCATTTAAATAAACCACAAATGACGTGGGTAGAGTTAGTGAAATCCATTAATTTGTTTGTCACGATTAGATAAACTTGGATTAAAAAATGGTCTCGCTTGCAAAGACGTCGACTATTACCCACGACATATATAAGTGACACAAAGGCCTGAACAGAGTAACTTTGATAGGATGAATTAACTAAGTTTGACACAACACACTAAGGTCATTGAACTTAACGACCGTTATTTTATGCAATGCTATTAGGAATTTTACAGTTATCTTCAGATAACATACGATGCCTGCCCACAGCATTTTTTTTTACATTCGGTCAAAGGCAAGGCAAGTTCGAATGTCGACAGCGCTAAAATAAACATAATAGGGCGCTGTGAAGTATTGAATTTTCTTTCCACTTCTCAGGCTCTAAAAGTGCCTCTTTATGCTGTGTGTAGGCGACATAAAGTAGCTTTTTATGTTCTAGTGCCTAAAGTTAAATCTTCGTCGAAGACCAAGGCAATCGGTCCAACAGCCACGCGAGCAACTTAAACTTCGTAGAATAAACTCTTTACTTTTTTTTCTGTTTCGTTTATATTCTAAGACCAAGGCAAGGATACCAACAGCCAAAGTACACAATAAAACTTCATGAAATAAACTTATAGTTTTCATTTCCTCGCAATCGAAGTGAAAAGTAGAGTGTACAATTCGTCCATAAAACCCATTATACACTCGACGTCTCGTTAAATGGTGCGTTTTATGCACTTGTTGTACAATCTACTATTTCGACCCAGCAAGTCTCAAAGTTTGTAATTTGATCTCGAGTCGTTAACTCCGTTTATGGCACTATTCAATCGCATTCCGTACACATAGACATGTCTGATACTACTGTTTTCAACAGGCATACAGCTGCCTACCTGCGACAGTGCTCGCGTCCTGCGTGGAAAGCGTGTGGTCGTGCGGCGGCGGCAGCAAAGCGCAAACGCAGCTCTCCCGAGCGTTGTGGCTGTGGTGCGGCGCGCTCGGAGCGCGCGTGTGGCTGCCGCTGCTGCCTCGCGACGCCTCGCGACACCCCGACTCGTCGCGACACACGTTCATGGCCAAGCGGATCATGCTGCCGTTCCATCTCGACATATATCCCTTGAGTGAGTATACAATGATTCGCGCCAGTTCGCGCGCAAACGCAGCTCTCCCGCGCGTTGTGGCTGTGGTGCGGCGCGCTCGGAGCGCGCGTGTGGCTGCCGCTGCTGCCTCGCGACGCCTCGCGACACCCCGACTCGTCGCGACACACGTTCATGGCCAAGCGGATCATGCTGCCGTTCCATCTCGACATATATCCCTTGAGTGAGTATACAATGACCCGCGCCAGTTCGCGCGCAAACGCAGCTCTCCCGAGCGTGACGATATTTTTCATTAAAACCTGTGTGTTTGTTGCAGCGATATTGTTTGACGACGCCATCCTCCTCGGGGCCGAAAACGACACAACGCTATACACGTCGGATTCGAACTCCGTATTCTCGTTGCCATTCTGCGTTGTCAATAGAACGGTGAGTTATATTATAACACTAGATAAACTAGGCCATATTCATAAACGTTCATCAAACCTATTATATCATGTCGTTAAAATTAGTTTATGAATTATGATCCTAGAGCATTAAACCAACCGGAGTGGCAATTGACAGGCGTTTCCCTCTGCCAAATACGTATGACCAGTGGTCATACGTATTGTATGGAAGATTGTACGGACAGAGTTTATCTGACGTAGCTATTTTCACGTTCCGCATACATTTGACATTCCCCTCCGCGCAAAAATCGGCAGACTTTTTATGTATAGAAAATGACACATGTGACCACTCCTGTTGGTTTAATGCTCTAAGATTATGATCCATGAATGCTCTGGAAATAGCAAAATACGCGGTAAACGTGGGTTCATACTTTATTATTAGATTGTACAATAATTGTAAATTATAGGAAGGTTTCAAATATTTTTTTCATATCATGTTTTATTTTGGTTTTATCTATATCTGTCGACTTACGGATGTTTAATTTCAATCGAAACCAATGATTTAGGCTACACTAGAATATAAAACAAGACATGATCCGTAACTATTTTATGGTGAATTATTATCATACACTCCAGAACTAGGATGAAAAAAAAAACAATATTCATTTGGTTGTACTTGTGAACCCATAATCCTATTACTTTTTTTTTCGATGGGTGCGCATAATTTACGTTACATGGTTGTTGAAATGTGTCAAAAGTTTTCACTTATTCCTCTCCGACAATGCTCTGCTACTTTTACAGAAGATTCAATGCTGGAGCTATTTCAATAATCGTTAAAAATGAGATTAGCTTTATTACACTTACACTGCTACTAATAGGATTAATATTGACGTGATTATTATTTATTTATAGTAGTATTATGCAAATTACGTCGCATATTCAAACGTCTAGTCGTAATCGTATGCGCATTTATTTGAATACATATATCCGTTGTTTACCATCGTAAACGAAATACATTCGAATGCAGTGCCCAAATTGGCGTATTTATACAGTAATTGTGCCTTTTAAGCGAATTATGATAATTGGATCAATGAAGCGATTCAACACTTAGGTGTACAGTCGAAGGCCAAGATATGTTTACACTTTTACACCGTATTGCTTTGTAATAAGGGGGAAATTTATACATGTACCTGTGATTTTACATTGCAACAGAAATAAATTTTCGATTGCTACGATTAGAAATACTTTGCAATGTGGCGGACGGTTTAGCATGTCATACGATACACCGTAGTTGGCTTCGCTGCTTTCAAGCGGTAAAAAGAGATCTCATTATATGTTGCTGGTGTCTATTTGATGCTTCAATGAATGAAGTAACCAGAAGTATCGCAATCATAAAAATCAGAACCTGGCTTTCAATAATGATTGCGTCTTGTGTTGATGTTCCTTTTACAATTGCATTCCTGTTTAATAATCCCTAATTCCATCTCATTATCAGTGCATTGTGCTCACACACTTCCCTTTAAGGTAGCGCAAAAAAACTCGTCGCATACCATTAAAAACGCATCTCGGGTTTTGCTCCTGAAATATTCTGAGTGCCTACCGCCAGTGGTGGTGGTGATGTTGACAATCCACCTTGTTCCAGAGCCAAGTGTACCTGCACCAGATACTGCGGCAGCTGCTGCGCCGGAACCTGGGCTACCACGCGTGGGAGATCGCCCGCTCCTGCGCGCAGCTACCCTATTTTCCGCACTCCCTAGAGCTGCTGCTGCACGAGGTGACGTCCACAGTGAACCTTGTTGCAGTCCAGTGTAGCACCAGATACTGCGGCAGCTGCTGCGCCGGAACCTGGGGTACCATGCGTGGGAGATCGCCCGCTCCTGCGCGCAGCTACCCTATTTTCCGCACTCCCTAGAGCTGCTGCTGCACGAGGTGACGTCCACAGTGAACCTTGTTGCAGTCCAGTGTAGCACCAGATACTGCGGCAGCTGCTGCGCCGGAACCTGGGGTACCATGCGTGGGAGATCGCCCGCTCCTGCGCGCAGCTACCCTATTTTCCGCACTCCCTAGAGCTGCTGCTGCACGAGGTGACGTCCACAGTGAACCTTGTTGCAGCCCAGTGTAGCACCAGATACTGCGGCAGCTGCTGCGCCGGAACCTGGGGTACCATGCGTGGGAGATCGCCCGCTCCTGCGCGCAGCTACCCTATTTTCCGCACTCCCTAGAGCTGCTGCTGCACGAGGTGACGTCCACAGTGAACCTTGTTGCAGCCCAGTGTAGCACCAGATACTGCGGCAGCTGCTGCGCCGGAACCTGGGCTCTTTATTACTATAACTTGGCAATTTCGTTCGTGACACCCCCATGGTCCGTGCAGAGGGCAGGGGACGTTGACGTGTTACTCGCCGCTACATACGATATGATTTACGTAACGAATATGTCTGTGGATATCCCTAACAATATTCTAATTTGTTTATAAGAATATTGTGTAGTTGTGATACCGAGTAACCATAAGGAATAAATGATTATTTGATTTTGTAGGTAATTTATATTTACGGCCGTTTAGCCTAGTGGGTAGCACTACACTGCCTACGAAGCTGGACGTCTCTGGTTCGAATTCGGGTAAGGGTAAGTTATTTGTGTGCACGAATATATTTGGTCATGAGACATGGACATTTTCTACGTATTTATGTACCTATGTATTTATCTGTATAAGTATATTTATCGTCGCCATTGAAGTTGGATCTTCCTTAAGTTTTTCAAAATGGCTATATACATTACATACAATTTGTTTGGCTTGACGTCCAATAACTTTGCCTATAGGTGGACTCATCGTTGCGTAATAATCTCGTGTGCGTCTTGGTAAGAGCGGCCGTGCTCATGTACACATGTTACCGCCAACCGCGACGGCGACTGACGGCTCCGCCGCCCGCACACTTCATACCACCCCCGCTGTCCTTCGTCCCTCGTCGCCCGCGAACCATGGGAGTGTCACCAAAGAATTTGCCAAGCTATAAATCTTTCGTCTAATGTACCATAAAGTTAGCGACTCATCAATTACTCGGCGCGGACTTTTCTACAGAGGTTGGCCCATTCCTGGGATTTGGGTGCCATTAAGTATGAAACAAGTTTTGAGACTATTTAGTTTATATCACTAATCTCACAAATACGGCTTTAACAACATATCGAGTACCTATTTAGAGTGGAAAGCCGTCATCAATTTCATTGCCTCAGCTTTGGCCACTAACCTTAGCTTAGTGGCCTCTATTCTAGTGTTTAATTTCATAATAAATATGTTTGCGTTGCCCACAGGTCCTGGAAGAAGAGGCGACGAGTAAAGAACCGATTCCGGATGCACAACTACCTAGTATCATAGAGTTCGTTCACGAGTTTCCAGTCTACTTGCAGGTGGGTTCTACGCGAACAAGTGTTACAATTTCACAACAACTATGAAACGGACATTTGAAGCATAGTTAAGAAGTGCCTATACTTTTAAATGTTAAGGTCATCTTCTGATTGCCTTATTTGACATCTGCATACTCGTATCCCCCCCCCCCCCCCGTATCTCGTATACCCCTCAGGGTTACGTCACAATTTGTCTGTTTCTAAATAAAGGGACAACATTTAGTCAAATCAAGTTTCTGGTTAAAAAATACAGTTTTGGTACAAGCTTTTTTGCCGACTGTACTCTTCTGTATACCATCATCAACTACTCATTGAGACGATTCTAACGAGCCCAAATTCAACTGGGTTACGTTGGTTAAGTACTGAATTCCCATGGCCACCTTCTGTCTTCAACATCAGATCAGCTCGATGGTACCATAATATTGAATTGTCGTCCAAACTATACTTATACCCAAAATTTCAACTCAATCGATCACCGGGAAGTGGGTCAAATTTAACTTGCAAGATTTGTTGACAAACAGGTGAAACTAAATAAAAACTTGTACAGAAACCTTAAATCTGTAAATAAAATACAAATACAAATCATTTATTGTTTGAATGTGAGTGGAGTGAGTGGTGAACATTCAATTCAATAATTATACTTAAATATCAGTTACAAAAGTAAGCTACCCTTGAAAAAGAACTGATGTATCCTTAATGATCCTCACAGACAATGCTTAACACGTTTACAGGTATTGTGTAGGAAATGAAGCAAGAAAATTTCCGCGGGCCAGATGAAATTCAATCTTATGTCAATGTCATAAAGAAAATCTTTCCTCGCTTTATCGATACGTCTCCTTTCAGACTGTAGTCCAATGCGCGAGAAAAACAGAGATAGCACTATGGGCCTACCTGTTTTCGGCGGCAGGGAAACCGAAGGAATTGTTCCAGGAATGCTTGCAACGGAAGATGCTCGATACCGCTGCCTCGTATCTCATCATATTACAGGTAGATATATCATACTTATAATTGTATAAATGTTCGTTTTGCGTGTTAATTAACTGATTTACTGCACAAAGGTAATAAAGTAAATATGTACATTCATTCCTCTTATAATGATTGTAAGAACAAGTCGAACAACGCTGATTTGCCTTGCAACCTTATGATGATAAAGAGACAACCTTATATGTCACAGACATCACCTCTCTATCAATAATGTACATACATATATAATATATATATATATATTGTAGTATTGCCACCTTTTTGTCGATCTTTTACACCAACACTTATGCTAGAAGTGGCACTGGAACACAAGTTTTATGCGTTCTGGTTACCCCTTTTAGAGATAAAGGCGTGAATGTGTGTATGCCATCTTTTTTGGCCATTATTCAGTAACAATAACAAAAACAAACCTAAAACTACACGAAAAACTCAAATTATAAAAGCCTAAGCCTTATTACGTTCCGTTGATGTAATTATTACCCGTGTTATTCGATCAATTATTATAATTAACATTACTCACGTGGAATTAACTTTTAGTCCGGATGCGGCCTGAATACTGAATAATGACGCTACGGAAAAAACGAATTGACTGAAAAAACATGTCGACGAGTACTCACGACTTAATGATACAAATCAGGAAAAAAACATGTTCAGTGAATAAGCAAGCATTGATTTATATTAGTCGATTCAAACATTA
Source organism: Epinotia demarniana (assembly GCA_945867215.1). Classification (NCBI taxonomy): domain Eukaryota; kingdom Metazoa; phylum Arthropoda; class Insecta; order Lepidoptera; family Tortricidae; genus Epinotia; species Epinotia demarniana. The sequence goes on along the minus strand of OX244276.1, from coordinate 6,500,111 downwards.
ATCAAATGCGTTGTTGATCACTCAATTATTTGCATACAGGGTTGGGCACATTAAGTGTCCTACTTGAAAATATCCATAAAATGAAAACAACTCGACAGATTTCAAATATTTTTTAATAAATATATTAAACATATCATATACCTCTCATAAGTTCAAATCTCTCTCCATTTGCTTTAATTACCTTCCGCATTCTCCCGTAGAAGGAATTACAAGCGGCACGCACTACCTCATCTGGAATATCGTTCCATATCTTCACCAACCGATGATTGAAGGAATTTATATTCATGCCGTGTGTGCTCCTAATCTTACTCAGCATAAATCCCTATATTGAAAAATCCAAGGGAGGCTGGTGAAGATGAAGGCCATTCTTGCCAAGGTATAATGTCTGTCAAATTCGTTCGACACCAGTCTTGAGTGCGTTTGGCTTTGTGAGATGGGGCACTGTCTTGCTGGAAACAACAATAATCACTCTCATATAATTTTCGGGCGTTTTCCAGCAAATGACCCTGCAATACGTTCTGAATATAGTAATTATTAATTAACTTTGACTCCTCGATCAATGAACAGCAGTGGTAACTTGCCTCTAGGCGATATCGCACCCCACATCATGACAGCCGACGCACTTTGAAATCGCTGTACAGCTAATTTGTCTACTGGTATGTCCCTCAACGAAACGCCAAACACGAGATCATTTTGTTGATTGTGGCTATCTTGTAATTGAAGCATCTTTTCATCCGAAAAAATAATGTCATCGCTCTCGTGCCATGCTAGTAGCTCCTTGCATTTTGCCACTCTAGCTTTTTTCTGGGCGTCCGTTAATCCGTGTTTTTTTTGTTTCTTGTAGGCCTTCAATCCAAGATCATGTCGCAATATACGACTCATTGATCGTCGGGATATTTTTATATCTTTCGCGAGTTTATTTGAACTTTGGGTTGGATTTCGCCTAATACGCTCACGAACATTTTTGATCACTTTTTTGACACGAAAGATGGTTTACGTCCAGGTTTCGGACTGATTCGTGAAAACCCTGTTTCATTGAATCGATTGATGGTCCGCGATATGTACCTAATCCTGATATTTAAATGTTTCAGCTTCCTTAATATCTCGCACGGGCGAAAATTTTTCATGTGCATATTGACAACGAGGTCACGATTCGCGTCCATTGATGAAAACAAAAGAAAGACAAAAAAAATTCAAGATGAAGTCTAGAGATCATAAAGACGAATAAATTGTCTATTTAAAAACATATGTATACGGTAAATAAAGTTGGATTATGTTAAGAAAAAAACGATATAAGGCTAGGACACTTAATGTGCCCAACCCTATACCTAGACATTCACATTCTACATGAAATGTACTCTTCGTAATAATACTGTCTGCCAACGCGGCATCGCCCGTATATTACAATAGGATGATTAGTTCTGTTGATCACCTCACTTCTTTATAAGATTTGTATAGATGTAGAATGCATTTTCGACAATTACGCTGTGGTTGTGAGTTTTTATACATGTCTATTTATTTAGACAAATACATTAGTTTAGAAACACATAAGTTTTTAGTGGACATTCATTAACCATACTATAATAATGCATGAACTGTTATTGTTGCAGATCGGACGGGTATTTATTCTTTTGTTTGTATTTTAGATTCATTACTAATTTTAGCTACCATTATAATTTCCAAGTTGTTACTGTTAGGAGACTTCTAAGAAACTTACCAGCTCGTCTCTTTTAATAAGAAGCAAAGTTTAGAGACATTTTGAAAAGATTACTTCTTTTATTAGTAGTTCTTATATATCACTCTCACAATTAAAACAATACCACTACCGACACGTCAGACGGACAAAAACATCTAGCCGTTTACGTTGTAGAGCAGGGGTCGGCAACCTTTTTGCAACCAAGACCCACATAGGAGCTAATAAAACTGACGCGGGTCGTTCTTCTTAATTATTTGTGACTTTATCAGGTAATTCAAAACGGCCACGGAGGCTCGCGGGCTGCAAGCAAGGGTCTCGCGGGCCACCGGTTGCCGACCCCTGCTATAGAGCGTACTAAATAATAGACATTCATGCAAACACTCGAAAAGTTCTCAGGCACCAGCGGCGCTACCACTAAAATCGAAACTAGAAGTTCGTATACATGCATTCCTGTTACTCGAGTAACGTGAGTGCGATAGAGATGGAAATACCCGAACTTCAAATACAATACAAATAACTTTATTGTGCATGAAATATGGTACAAAAGGTGGTCAGACGATATTATATAAGTAACACATATTTCACCAGCATCTGGCATGCAAACAATTACTTACAACTAAAACTAAGCTTAAACTATAGTCAAGGCCTATATAACTTCGACTTTCGAAGTTCGTGGTTACAGCTCTAGGTTAAAAAGGGTTTACAAAAACATTGAAATGTGTGATCAAATTGCTATAGTATCCGCAAAACCAAATCAGGCAATAAAAGTCAATACTATTGTTGCACGGCCCGCTCCATAAGGCAATGCAGGTGTGAAAGACATAACATGATCCAATGGTTTATGATCAGACTCGCCACTTGGTTTTACGGATACTATAGTAAAGTTTGTCGTTTGTCGTAGAACTTGGAGAGCTCGGCAGTGAGCAGGCACCTGGCGACACAGCTGCTGGACACGGCGCTGCAGCACGAGCGCTGGGACCTGGCCCGAGACCTGGTCCGCTTCCTCAGGGCTATAGGTCACTAACTACTATTTCACTCACCGGCTCGGAACGGCTTACTTTATCGCTCAAAATCTGCGCCCAAAAGTCCATTATATCCGCTAGCGTGGAAAAAATATCCTTTCTGGGAAAACACATCACGTGCCCGGAGGAGATTGAATTTCTTGAGATCAACAGTATCCTGCAATTCTTCAAGTTCGCAGGACTTGACCAAGAATTGTAGTAAGTGGCGATCACAATAGATCAGCGATGGTCGCAGTGATATAAGCACTGTCACAGTCTGGAAGCCACTACCAGAATAATAATAATAATAGCGGGGAAAGAGTTTTTTGAATTTGGAACGTGACGGTCAATCGCGAAATCCAACTTTTTTCTGTACAGAATGAGAGGTCATTATCCTGCGGTCAGAAACTTAAGGTGTTATGTCAATAATTCATTATTATAATTTTGATAAAATTCAGTTAAGTAATAATATTTAACACATTCACATATGAAATATTAATAATAAACTATTTCAAGTGAATGACTGCTCAAAAAGTGACGTTGCCCGGTGAAAAAGGTAGTGAATAATTGTTCGATTAAATGTGTTACAGTCCAGATCACGCGAATGACTTTGTGTGGCTTTTACAAACCGTCTGTAATCGTAAGCGATGTTCCTTTAAATCTGAATGTATGGAAAGCTTGACAAGTTTCTATGGTATGACAGCTGACGGCGCCACATTTGACGTTGATCGGTCTGTAATCGTAAATTGGTGTAACCCGCCCTTAGTTTAAAAAAATATATATTCGCGTACAATTCTTACACAAATCGATCTAGTACCAAATTAAGCACAGCTTGTACTATGGGTACTAGACGACAATGAACACACTTCTATATAGATACTTAAATACGTAGAAAACATCCATGACTCGGGAAGAAATATTCGTGCTCATCAAACAAATAAATGCTACCTAGAATCGAACCCAGGACCTCTTGCTTCGTAAGCAGGTTCACTTTATTTAATTGTATAGCATACATTGTTTTGGGCTTTTAATGTCACTCTTTTAGTACCACCCAGGGGACACGTGCAGGGTTGTGTTAGTTAGCTCCTGCGGATGCGAGTGACAGTTGTCCTCCCTTTGTCAAGTGAGTGGGCAACTCGACTGTTAGAAGTTCTTAAGCCGCTCGAAGGCATCTAACTCGGCTTAGCGACTATTATCATAGACAGCAGCCGGGATCAACAGCTTAGCAGTGCCTTCCAAAGCACGGAAGCGCTCATTTATATTAACCACTCAAATATCAGGCGGTCACCCATCCAAAGTCTGACCGCTGCCATCTTTGCTTAACCTGCGTTATCGTTTCCGACTCGCAGACGCCGCTAGGCTATGAGCGCTTCTGGCAGGTTAACTACCAACTAGGCTAAAGCGGTCCTCAATGTGTCCTTTATACTGTAGACCCGAACGACGTGGACTCGCCGCGCAACTCTGTGAACGTGCAAGCGAAATACGGGCAGATCGTGCAGTCGCAGACGGTCAGCCCCAACGCGGAGGACCTCTCCGTCATATTGGGCAGCATGCAGGTAATATAACATAATTATGGGGATGAAGACACTAAATAAAATAATCAATAATGTCATATTTTATCGAAAAAGGATTAAAAATGTAGTCAATATTTATAAAATCAACGCAAAAGGTTAAATAATCACGAAGTTATAAGTGTCTAAAGTTTTAAGAAGGGGTATGTTCTGCCCCTTTTCCACAAAACGCAACTTCATATGAAACGATGACGCTGGAAGTTTGTGACGTCACTAATAGACGGCAATGTCCCGTAACGTGACGTCACACACTATTTGCGTTTTCTCTCTCTAACAAGCAATATTCAAACGGTTGTAGCTTCGTAGTTCTTTGAGATATCTGAATGGGATTTTCGTCACTAGGTATATTTTTTCCCTTTCTTCTCTTGGAGCTAATAATAATAATGTTGTGTGCACCGTTGTGTGTATTGTTCCAGTTGGCCGGGTGTCGCGGGCGCAGCTTCAGTACGACGGTCCCGCCGCGCGCGGAGCCCGAGGCGCACCCCGGCGCGCCGCCCGCGCCCGCGCCCGCGCCCGCGCCCGCGCCGCCCGCGCCCGCGCGCGCCACGGCCGCCGTCAAGCGCAAGAAGTCCGTGCCCACGCGCCAAGACAAGTCAGTCTCACTACTCATTTTAAGGCCCTGCCAAGCGAAAACATTAGGTAATTTAAGCCACGCCCTAACACCCGCCCGCGCCCTGCACCCCGCATTAAAAGTCTCGTATTTATACATGTTACACACACAAACACACGCGTTCCGCTCACGTAGCCTCACCTAGCGTGACAGTAAGGAACGAGGTACTACGCATGCACGATGCACAGGGAATTTATACAAAAATTAGATAGGCGTACATTCATAAACACGAATTCTAAAATTTATTATTAAACGATATGATACAGAGAGAAAGAATATAATGAAAAAAATAAACCATAACCGTCTGTAGCCCCCGACAGGATAAACTAAAATATTTAATTAAATAATTTGCTTCGTTATAAAAAGGTATACAATTTATTATAGTACAAAGTGAGCATTAAAATAAAAAGCGATTCTAATTTAGCTTGCAAGATTTGACCTAAACGAAATACTGAGAAACATACATTGCAAGTTAAATAAAAGGGTTCAGAAATATTTATGGTTATCTTGATAAGATAACTGGCTTATATTACCTTAATTTCGTTATCATAGTCATATGTCTCAATCTTGTGATAGTGGGTTCAAATCTACCAGGACTGAAATGCGTTTAAAGTTTTTTTTCTTTTTATATTTACTTTTACCTTGAGTAAAAAATCTTTCGTAATGAAGTAATTTTAACAACATCAGTTTTGGTTTCAAATTACGAAAACATTGGAAGCGCATTCCATTTGTTGGTTTTACTCCAATATTAATTACTTTTTATGTAAGTTTTTGAACAGGTTCGAGTAATGTACCGCCAAGATAATACACGTCCAATATAATGTACATGCACATGAATTGTACTGAGCAATATAGATCCGGGGCTGATACTGCTATGCACGACAAAAGTGAGATTCTAGTGCCGTAGGGGAGACCGGGGCAAGATGAGACGCTGAAGAAAAAAGCGTCATAATTTGAAAATTAAACTGTTTATTATAAATCTCTTACATATACAACATACCGGTATTTTTCGGTTATTTGGCAAACTAATTGTACGAAATAGCAACCAAAATTCGATAGTTTTACATTGCTGCAACAAGTATGTGGTAAAGTATTACAATAGCACTGATACCTATGTGCACACCTACCTTGGTGCACATCGATTCAAACGGAAAACTTCATAACAATCCTCCAAAATTCGTTTTTAGTCGCCACGCAGCCAAAACAGGTAGAGACACGCACGCGCCGCTCTGACTCGCGTGAGGTGACTGAAGTTCGCGCGAATGGTGCTGAGTTCGGCTCTGTTGTGTTCACCAGTTACGCACACAAGCACATTTCCCGTCCTGCCCCGAACTTCATCTAGCGCCGGTCTCCCCTACATTACTTGGCCGTGCATTATTGACTCCCATTCCTAATGTTGATTTCTTCAATCAAATCATTCTTCTCTACATTCGGTGCTAAATTCGGTAGTTTTTAATCAGATTTTATTTTAATAATTGTCGTTTTCGAAATAGCTCAAAATCAAAAATTAAAAATGTAAGTATCACAAGAACTAAGGGCATATTGACTGACGACCGCTTTAGCCTAGTTGGTAGTGACCGTGCCTACGAAGCAAGAGGTCCTGGGTTCGAATCCCGGTAAGGGCATTTATTTGTGTAATGAGCACGAATATTTGTTCCTGAGTCATGGATGTTTTCTATGTATTTAAGTATTTATTTATCTATATAAGTATGTTTATCGTAGTCTAGTACCCATAGTACAAGCTTTGCTTAGTTTGGGACTATTTCGATATGTCTAAGATTGTCCGCCCATATTATTATTATTTATTATATTTTAATTTTATTACGAAATAACAATTATTGAACTACGAAATTACCTATATATACTTTTTACTAAATAATAAACAAAAGGTAAACACTGGTAAGTAGTACCTATTCTTTTTACTTTATTCATAAAACATTTACAATATTTTTGAATAAACATAATAGGTGTAAGTGATAAATAATACATAGAAAAAAAAAGTTCTGTGCAAGTTTTACATATTTCGTTTAAAAAATATATTCGAAAAACTCAATTCAAAAATATAAAACTCTTCTCAACCACCATATTTGAACCCCATACTGTAGTAAGTACACATATTGTTACCGACATTCAACACCAACCACAGGACTACTAGAACGCTACCCATCATGTCGAAAATTGTAACTGCTACACATTATACATTTTTCATCACACTTGCTCGTCAATGGCGTTATTACTTGCGAGCGTACAGAGCAGTTATAGCCGTTTTAGCTCCCACGGGCTGTTAAGTTTAGTTTTAAAATATAGAACCCACTCATACTTCACTTCGGACTGAGGATGTTTCCAATCAGCCAAGGTGTATTTCATATCTTCAAAGGTTTGCTGCAACCAACTTTTAATACGTATAAAACATATCTTTATATTAAATTTAACTGCAATTTAATGTTTAGTATTTGTTACAAATAATTTTAAATGTTTTCAAACTGTGGCTGTATACCGAAGGGTCTTTGCCATATGCGCCTCACGTCAAATTCAACAAAATAGACGACTGACATGTTGCAGTTTTTATTACGATTTTTATTGATTTCATCTAAAATTTATTTGTTTCCTTGCAAATGTGATGAAAAACATTGTGTATAACACGGGCGTGAATATTGCAAACTCGAGTCATCAAAAGCCCTCCGCCTTCGGCGTCGGGCTTCTGATAGACTCTTGTTCGCAATATTCCACTTACGCCCCTCGTTAAACAATGTACTATAATGCGCATGTGTGAGTGCGATTCTAGGAGCGCTCACGTCCATTACAAAAAGACCTCCGGCACGTTTCGTGTTGAATGGCGCCGTAGGCCTAAATAAACTGGTGTATAATTATAATTCGTAAGTAATTTTGCGGCGCTAAGTGACGTAGATCCTGCTTCGATCACGGCTGACGGCGTGGGCCGAATGGACTCAATGGGCGGTCCGCGCGTAAGAAACAAACTTATGACACTAACGTTTGACAGACAAGGAAACAACATCCTCAGAAAGGGGCGTTAGCTTTCAAAAACGCGAAATCAGTAATGATGGGATTATTATAAATATTATTATGAAGGGAGTATATTTTATAAAATGAGATTCAAGACGAGTAATAGATCATCATTTCAACTAAGTTTCGCCGCTTGATTTCATGTTGCTTACTCACACTGGTTAAAAATCTAAAAACTAGGACGCAACTTTGGATTTTTTTCTATCGAGGAAATTTCAAGCAATCGCGAATCGATCTAGTTGGAGGAACAAACATATAATCAAGAATCATATATCTGAAAATCAGGCCTCATTGTCTCCTAGAATGGTCAGAATCAGTGGCGTGCCTAGGGTTTCGGAATAGGGCAAGCCGAGACATATGTTTTTGTAGTTTTTACGGTTATTGTGGATAAATCCATCTTCTTGCCTCATTATTGATCAATCTTCAGTTGCATATGCACTTGCTAGCGAGGACGAGCTCACCAAAACACACTGAAGGCATGCTACTACTAGATATATAGATCTTTTATGCGATTTACGGATTGACTACTCTGAGAAATACACAAATCAGGCGGCAAAACCTGGCGATCAAATTAGTTGTTTCTTCTGAGCAAAGTTTAAAGAGTTTACCTTTCCCTCGCCAAGCAAAACTTGCACACACTTTAAATTATCACAATCACAAGGAACTACTCTTCCTCCATTGTAAATCCGATTAAACAGCAACACAGCAAACAAAATACTTAATGACCGCTAAAATAAACAACAAACAAAAGTAATTAAAATTGAAACTTGAAACTACAAGTTGGCCATCATCACACTCATCTGACTCATCACGGCGCACGCGCGAATTTCGCATTTTACTAGACTTGTGTACAACTTCATACGCATGCAGGGCTTAAAATCTCGTACTATTTGCTATATGAACCTATAAACACTTATGTCGCATTATTAGGCAGTCTTCATGGGTAAGAAAGAGACATAGATAGCTAGAATAGAAGCCCGCTTGCAAGCCAACGCGTGCGAGTGAGATGACTAGCCGTGTGCCTGTCTCAAGCGATTTCGGCTCGTCGTCACAGCGATAGTGCTGCCGGCCGGCCGGCGGTGCGCGGTCGAATTTTGTACCACGATGTAGGTAATAAATTTGAAAAATGCAATGAGAGCGCGAAACAGTGTGAATAGAAATAGTTCGTGCTCTCATTACCTTTGATTATTGATCGATAATGAGTTTTGAAAGGCAAGCCCGGCTTTTGGGCTTGTATGGCAGTACCGCCACTGGTCAGAATGGCGTGTCAAACAACTCGATATTTTTCAATACGGCCCCTTAATTAATCTATGCTCTGCTTCCTTCCTCTTCTTAAACCCCATACCACAGATATAGGAAATAAGGAGATCGGACGTGCCGCGCCATTTGTATTGAATATGTTTGGTGGTTTTATTTGAAATAAATAGTATTTATAGTATTTACCTCTGAAAAGTGATCCCATTGGTGTCGAAATTTATCAAATCACTGCGATGTTTGCAAGTAATTATTGCACAAATCAGCATTTTGAAAAAAAACTGAACTTTCTCGGTGGACAACGGACGGTGAACTATCGGCGGAGTATGCCCAATGAGCTAACATGTGCGACACAGTCGCCGACAGCTTGTCCGCTCTATTGTATTATATGCTCTGAGCCCCATACAGTAGTAACGGAAAAACTTACTTTTGAACATTCAACTTTTAGGGTGATGCCTGGTTGTTCATTTGCACTGAGAACTATTAAAAAAAAATCTTATTCAGCCCGTATCCACTCACTGTTGAGTATGGTCCTCTTCTTTAGCACGCCACTCTCCTCGTTCCTGTGCTTATCTCATCCACTGTCTGCCTCCTGTTCGGATGATATCAAATATGCAATCTATCGAAATTTTAATTGACAATATCAAGGCTTTTAACATAACTTACTCGTAATATATTGGCGCGGCTTGACGAGTATAATATTTTGCAGTGAAATATAATTAATTTACTTAAGTTTCAAACACCAACAACTTGCTCTTCAGTGAGTGTCGAGGTAGGCGGAAATGTTTGATTTGAATAACTTTTTTCTGGAGTGTCCCACGACATCTCCCATTTTCATACTTTTGACTAATCTTGATGAGTCGAGAGAACTCTTCTAAAAATTAAATTCCTTTTAACAGAGAAACCTACAGCGGCACCGCGGAAGAATTCTTCATAGACATGATGATCCAACGCCACGCCCGCCTTCTCCTATCCACTGCCCGCCTCCATGCGTTGGGCAAGATGGCGGCGGCATTGGACTTACACCTAGTGGCGTGGCTCGCGGGGGAAAGAGAGCGCGCAGCCCGCGTGGATAGCGCTGTCCTGTCCTTGCGGCGCTTGCACGAAGACTTCGCGTGGCCCTACCCGGTATTGCAGGATGCTGATGAGTACTTACAGAGGAAAGGCAGCACTGTCACCAGTGAGTATTGTAGTTGTATAACAAGATAGTGGTTCGCGGGGGAAAGAGAGCTCGCAGCCCGCGTGGATAGCGCTGTCCTGTGCTTGCGGCGCTTGCACGAAGCCTTGGCGTGGCACTACCCGGTGTTGCAGGTAGGTTATGCTGGCTTTTTAGAATCCTTTTCGGTACATTTTAAAGTATAGATAGTTTTATTCACATTTTAATATACAGTAAGTACCTACCATATTTTACCATTAATAAATTACGGTACCAGTTAGGATTCCTAACTTACTGTGTATTATAATGGTAACAAAACTATCTATACTTTACCTTAACTTAAAGATAAAGTAAAGTAACTAAGTTACTTACTTTACTTTAAAATGTACGAAAAAAATTAGGATGCTTGTAGTGAACATGTCCCATCACTAGGCGGCGCGCGCGCCAGCGCATCGACCAATCGCAACGCTGTTAGCACCCGCCCTTCCCCTCACCTCTTCTTCCAACTTTGGTGACTCGCGTCGCGAACAATAGTACATTACTGCAGCCGCCGGGAAAGAAGGGCTTGCCGGGAGAGTAAGTATAGACGGCCGACCGTAGGGAGGCCGGATAGTGATACGAAGCCGGCAAGCCCTTTTCACGGCTAGGCATGTATAGTGCTTTTCTCAAACATATGCAATGAAATAAGAAATATCACCACTCAAAAAACCAACCTGTACTTATGTCCTTCGATTTTGGCGGCAACAAGTTATTAATGGCTAATTCGGCCTCCGCGCTCAATTCCGACGGAGTACAATTAGTTTCTTCATCGCTGTTATCATCGGAACTCATTTTGAAATTTTATTTATAATTATCAACCACAAATTATACAAAATTCAGCTACACGACGAAAGACTTTTCATTTTCTCTCCAATCCCTCCATAATTATTTTTTTACGGAAGTCGTCCGTATTACGCGTGTGTAGTGTTCGAATAGACCCTATTAGGGCCATTATACACAAACTGATAATGAGAATCTTAATTTCTATAATTAATAAAATAAATGCAGAGGATTTTAAATATTGTCTATGGTCTCTGGTGACTTACAAATAGACAATATTTTAAATGTATTCATCAACACATTGAATCATACCGATTTCTATTCTTAAATCAGTTCGTGTGTATTAGGCATTACCGCGGATATTTTTGGTCCAATAACCATTCAGGCACTAGAAAAAAATCAACAAATATAATTTAGCTGTTTAGCCTGTTCATGCCCAAATAACATTTTGATGTCAGCTAAGGGTTTTATTATAACCTTAACCTTTATAAGTGAGTTATATTTATCTCAGTTGGAACTAACAGTGTTATAGAGGAGTTAAGAAAAAAAAAAGTCCTAAAGTGTTACTAGAGCTTTATTGAACGCTGCTAAAAAGGTTTTAGAGTTATAAGAGTGTTACTCAAAGCAATTATACTTAAGATGTTAAAGCTTTAACCTGTTTGTAACGGTTAAACCCTTACAAGAGTGCTCGCTGACGCTCATTAACTTTCTTATTGCTTTTTAGTTGTTGCAGTGGAGTGCCTTATAAAGCTTAAGGTGTTATATCTGCTATAAGGTGCAGGCAGAGACTTTATAACAGAGTTGGTCAAGAGTGTTGTAACACAAGATACCCAAAGTGTTAAACAACACCGTTATAAAAGCAAAAAGCCTGCACAATATTCTTGACTAGGGGTGTTGTAACTCAATAAGCGTTATAGATGAGTTAACTGACGCCTAAAGCTTTAATGTAAGTTTGCCATTGTTTTGATGAACTCTAACCTACAAATTGATTAGGTTATTCAATATTTGACATCAAAATACTTCACTATTTATGTTACTCTTGCCATTCTATGGATGCCACTTAATTTAACATGCCACTGGCCAAGAAACAAGAATAGAAAATGATAAAAACTTTAGGTGTCTATTTTATTCTTCATAAGTTTTATTAGAAATCTTTAATAAATCCTGGGCGCGTTAAAATTGAGATGGGAAACATGGGTGCGCCAAAGTTCATATAAAATTGCAACTTCGATTATTGGATTTCCGAAAATTTCTCTCATACAAATTTATCTCATAATGATCACTATTCATAATTATTTGTGCTAATAACTATCGTAACTTCGAATTGTCTATGTTCATAATGTTATTCAACATAAGTATCTCTGTTACTACTATGTATGTTTATATACTTTTATATCATAACGATTTTTAGCAATATAGTTTGTTATCATATTTATTTCCATGCATACTAGTAGTTATTGCTATTTTTTTTATTAATAAAGACTTACTCTGTGATTAACTTTTGCCAAGATAGTGGTGTATAAGTTGGTGTATAGGCAGTAGGGAACAGGGACTTAGTAGCAAAACCGACTTGGATCGCGGATAGGTTAGAAGACGGAAGCGGGAGCTTTGTTCCCGCTTTCGTCTTCGAGGTTATTTTTTTTTATAAAAGAGCGGAAACCAAAATTACAAAGTAACCACAACAATCAACAACAATAATAACAAATAGGACTAACAAAATTATGATATATGTCCATTATGAAGGAAATTGTTATGAACAACCACATTATGAGTTCAAGTCTGTTCTTAGTAATGACATTATGAAGAAACATTTTATGAATACTGGTCGTTATGAGTTCCGATGATAGTAACAGAAATTTAGGAACATAAAAGGTAGGAAGAAAAATATTATGAAGAGTGATGATTATGATTACAAAGCCGTATTACTTGAAAAAATCGACACATCAAGTTTATATGAGCCAATATGGACCCGGGAAACATGGCATACACTTACCGTAAAATCACAAGGGCAGATTGTGGTTTGGCCGAATTCAATAAAAAACTCCATTCGTTTCCGAACGCATCCTTTCCCTTACCTCTGCGGAAGTTGGCAGTAACACTTCCGGTACATACCAAGTGCCTGTGACGTCACGTCCAGTCGCCATATTGTTGCAACAAAAAACTCAAACTCACCGCGCGCGCGCATCTCCTCATGAAAAAACTCAAAATAAAATAAAGTCTCAAAATTATCAAACAAATCTTGCAAGTAAAATTATGTGATTGGATTGCCGAAAAATCTCAACTGAACCAGCACATCAGGTATTCATCGCAGCAGCATACGAGGTAATCCCTACTAATCCTTTCATAATTTACACCAGATTGTTTTCACTTAATTTCACATACACATCCAATTTAATACACTTTGAATTAGTACGACTCCTGTCACATATATTTAATAATCTTCGCCATATTGTCGGTAGGCTATATTTGTCTCATAATTGTATAGTAAACAAAAGAGTAAGATATATGCTTACTTGAAACTGGGTAAGTGCAAGAGTGTTACAACACTCTCAGTTAACACCTTAAGCGTTACTACGGTGTTTGTAGAGCGTTGGTTAACACTATGTGTGTCAGATAACACTGCTCTAAAGGCTTTCTAACACCATAACCTGTAAGACGTGGGCCTCTTTCGTGGTTATATAGGTGTTAGAGCATGCTCTAACACCTTTCTTACAGGCATTCTTAACACCTTAATACTTGGCTGGAACCGATATAAATAAATAAACAATAAATATAAGGGGACAATCTTACACAAATCGAGCTAGTCCCATAGTAAGCTCAATAAGGCTTGTGTTATGGGTACTAGACGACGGTATATATAATAGATAGAAATACTTAAATACGTAGAAAACATCCATGACTCAGAGACAAATATTCATGCTCATCACACAAATACTTGCCCTTACCGGGATTCGAACCCAGGACCTTCAGCTTAGGTAGCGTCACTACCCGCTAAGCTAACCGGTCGTCAATATAAGAATGATATAAGGGTTATTTTAACGCTATTGTGCTAGTTGGGTGAACACAACCGTCCTTGGCCTTCAATTTTGTATGAAATTGCTTTACAGTTCTCTCAAATTGTTCCGCCCGAAATGTGATACTTCGAAGCTTGTTATGACGCACGTACCGACGACATTTCATTGCACGTTTGAGAAAAATTACAAACATTAGGCTTCTAGTGGATGTGTTCTGTGCCACACACAGCCCCACACACGCCCACGCCCCCGACGTCCGCCGAGGCCGTACACTCACACAAACTCTTACATACACATACTTATTACCAAACCATACTAAAGCGCTACCAGATCATTTTTACACTTTTTCCTTAAAGTGATCTGGGAGCGATCTCCATACTAACTCACACCTGATCTGGTAGCGATTTCCATTCTAAAACACTACCAACACACTTTTTCTCCTTAAAAGTAATCTAAAAATCTTACACAAATCGACCTAGTCCCAAACTAAGCAAAGCTTGTACTATGGGTGCTAGACGACGATATACATACGTACGATATAATACATCCATGACTCAGGAACAAATATTCATATTCATAACACAAATAAATGCCCTTACGATTGAATCCGGGACCTCCGGCTTCGTAGGCAGGGTCACAGCTAGCTTACACAGGTCGTCAATTTCGTATTAAAGTGTCGTTATTCCTCGTACAGGTTCGTACACGCCCTCTGCGGACTCGGACAGCCTGTGCGGCGACAGCGGCTACATGAGCTTGCCGATGCGCGCCGCGCTGCCGTCCGGCGTGCCCGTCAGCCCCGGCCCAGTCAGGTAACCATAACTTAGAAATACTCTACAAGGAACGCCTGGGTAAACCAACCATAGACTTATTTTTCGTGGAGGATGCGGGCAGTTATGCAATGATTGGGCTATGTGATATTTATATCCACTGGAAACTCCAGAGCGGCCACCATCTACGCTCTCATGCGGAGAATTCCAATATTTCTTAACGTACTAGAGCTCCTCGCACTTCGTTACATCTGGCTCGTCCGAGGGCGAAAAATCCCTGCTTTGCGTCGTCTTCCCTGGCGGTCTATTAGCGAATGTCCCGGCCCTCGCCACGGCGAACACCTGCGACCTTGAAGACCCCCTTCTCCGTTAACGACACGCGAGGAGACTAGACCTATTCTTTCTTCGAGCCTACGCGGTTTAGGCAACCCTAGATCTACGCTCCAAGATTCCTGCAAAAAGGTACACCACAGGTAAGGAACCTATTAGCTCTCACATTCATTCATTCTCCTAGCGTTATTCCCGGTTGTGCCCCTAAAGGAGCCCAGGGTCCGCTTTGACACCTAATCCCAAGATTTGGCATAGGCACTAGTTTTACGAAAGCGACTGCCATCTGACCTTCCAACCCAGAGGGAGAACTAGACCTTATTGGGATTAGACCGGTTTCCTCACGATGTTTTCCTTCACCGAAAAGCTAACGGTAAATATTCCGTACATAAGTTCCGAAAAACTCATTGGTACGAGCCGGGATTCGAACCCACGACCGCCGCTTGACAGCCGCATGCCTGAACCACTAGGCTACCGTAGCTTATTAGCTCTCACATTCAAGTCGTTTATATCCGTATCACTTTACAAATCATATTTACCATGAATTTGAGTGGGAGCGCTGAATGTCGACCCGCAGTAACCCAACACACCACAGCAGCGTAAATTTCAATCAATATAATCATTCAAATTTCCGCGACGATAACGAGTTTATTGTTACAGTTCCGTGGGCGATGGTAGCGTGGCAGAGGGCGGCGCTGTGTCTTGGAACGAGACCGGCGAGGAGCGGCGCTATGCCGCGCTGATGGAGCGCCTGCACCACAGCCAGGCCGAGCGCGGCTCGCACACCGCGCATGTTCGACTCAGGTAGACAAGCCGGCACTTCAAGAGACTTACATCTGGCTCAGCTATAGTTTAAGTGTTTGACCTTCATTTATGCTTGTTAGAACCTTGCGCTATCACTAATCTGACCTAACTCATCATTATATCAGCCGAAAGACGTCTAATGCTGGACATGAGCCTCCCCTAAAGAGTGCCGACGTGACCGGTCCTGCTCCGCCCGCATCCAGCGGACTACCGCGACCTTTCCCAGTTCATCAGTCCACCTTTCGGTAACTAAGTTACACTAATACTGTGCGAACTCGTACGCGACAAAGTTATGTACCTGCGGTTAACGACCAACGACCAAAAATGGTGAAAGATGACTACGTATTGTATTCAGTCGAGAGGACAACCGAGGGATTCAATTGGCGCAGCGAGTGGTGTATTTTTCTCTGAAATGTCTTCCGCGTCAGCAATAAATCTAACTTTCGTATACCGAGTTTAACGGGAATCCATCATTTTACCGAAAATAGTTTCATCGATTATCGTTTCCCATAACACTATTCGCAGAATTTCATCATCACACAGGAATCATTCATCGAACTTCGTTAGATCGCTCATACATTTGCTCGAATTACCATTTACACAAAAATGAACTCATCGAATTTCACTTCAATATTTTATTTGTTCATGGACATATTCGTTCATCGAATCGCCGTTGCTATAATTTTGTTTTAACATAAGTTTCAGTTCCCAAAATTCTTATTACATAGAAAATCGTTTCATCTATGTTTGTCACTTGATAATATTTATCTTTCAACGAACTGAGTAGGTACATTTCACCGAGACTTTGGACGTATACATAGAGCTCTAAGCCTACCCACCTCTCCCTCTGGATATCGGATTACCTTCCTATTCTACTTTAAGGCAGGCCAGTGTAGGTACGACGACGAGCGAAGCGACGAGGAGTGTTAGGTGAACTGTGATCCTAGAGCGCGCGAGCCGAGCGAGCGCAGCGAGCGTGCCGCGGCAGCGGCCGGCGAAGCGCCAGAACCGTTTTTTTAAATATTACTTACTTAGGCTTAATATTACGCCTACATCGTATATGAAGCGTATATGAGTCAATGTGGACCCATTTTATCCATTAGGTATTATATACTTAGACAAAATGACCTTTAGGTAAACAGCTTTGTAGAAAAATGAAATATTTATCGTGGCAACAAAAATATATGGAACGTACCAACATTGAACCGTGTTTCGATAAATTAATACTATACACAACTGACTATTCTAGAAAAGTAAATTCGATTAATCATTACGCTACGATTTGAGACAAATTCGAAACCATTAACGATGAAAAGTCGTTCGATGAAATAAAAAACTATGAATTGCTGATATGTGAACAAAAAATACAACGAAATAAAATTCGTGGAATAGTTTTCGGCGAAATGTAAATCGACGTAATGCGTTTCGATAAAATTATAGACACCCGAGTTTAACACTATCATATACTCCGTAGCGAATCCAGGATGTTGGCGTGGTAGAAGAGGCTTGACTCCGATTGGCGGGAGCTTGAGCCCGCTGAGGTTAGAATTAGTAAGGACTGTAGTGAAAAATAGAATAAAAGATCACTAGCAAGATCACGATAGCAATTTATTTATTTATATTAACTTTCCGAACACTTGATAAAACACGAGATCCGCACTTCAAACAGGAAGTCCAAACCGGTAAATTAATGTATTACTATAGATCACTATTTCACAGTCTAAGATTACAGATTAACCAGGTCCGCGAACAGAAAAATGAGACAAAGCCACACGGATGTTTTAAAATTGCCTGGTTTTCACATACAGCTACCGCCGGGTTGCCTTAAACAGAACTAATTGTCCACACGCTAACCAAATGCCGTCAGTTTGGACCGCAAAAGTTGAGCTCGTAAGTAAGGCAGATCTACTATAAAAAAAGGTAACCAAAGGTACAATAGGAAGTGGTGGTGATGATGGCATGAAATGAAAGTGATGCGACAGATGGATGAATGTAGGCCTAGTAGGTAACCAAATAAATATAAGACGTTGGCGGTTAATTGCCTTTCTAAATTTAGGGAATATTTAACGATAATCGCAATCCCGAGCAAAACTTGAGCTATACCATTCGCAAAATGACGCCTGGTAGCAAGTTAATTAACGGACAGTCTAGTTACTACATCAATCGCATAGCAAGGGCCTACCATATAGGAAAACTTAGCTACAGACGTTAGGCGGGAGCTTGGATATAACATTCGCAATATGACGCCTAGTGGTAAGTTAATTGACGGGGAGTCTAACTACTACATAAACCGCATAGCAAGGGCCTACCACATAAGGAAACTTAGCTACAGACGTTAGGCGGGAGCTTGAGCTGCGGTTTCCAGGAAAAAGGATCCACTTCCACTGCGAGGGCCTCCGTTCGAACGCTTCCACAGAACTCGTTCTACCGAACGCGGGAGCAGACGTTCCGCTTCACGTGACTCTGCTTTCACGCCCCGAACCCGGGAGCTACGAAATAAATATAGAATACGTGAGGACTACTACCACCACTGGTTTGACTAAAAGCTAATAAGATCGTGATATTAAGAAACCCAGCTTACCCAGATCGCTAAAACGACGTCCGGCTTTTCGTTGGTTTAAAAGAACAACTCCTTCAGACTGCGTCCTATTAATAAACTTAGTCGCAGCAACAGCATCGACAATCGAACCCCCCAGCGACAACCTTGGCTGGGAAATTAACTGGCCACTTGTGGCACAGGAAGGCACTCAAAAGCCCAACAACAAAACTGCCTGCAAACTGCAAAATGAGGACTTTTAAAAGAAGTCAACTCTTCAGCTTCACAATCATGAATGATTCATCCATAATTTGTTTTTGTCATTCTGACAGACTAGGAAAAGAATCTTGGAAAAATCAAATTCAAATTTTAAATAATTAAAACTTAAATTTCATTCTTAAAAACTTCTAACCAGACAGAATCAGACCCGGTAGAGCCATATGCGAGGTTGTGTATAAAGGGAGACACACACGTTCGACACGACGATTACGCCCTCTATGAGCAACCCTTGAAACCATAACAAACGCGGAAAGACTGCGGCCCGTCAAAAGTACGACTTGAGCTGTAATCTAATTTTCGAGCTTCAGCATTAGTATACTAGATGGCGCGGAATTAAACCAACTGCCGTAACCTTAAACAGGAGCCGTAAAAGCGACTTCTGCACGTTCACGCTGCAGGACTTATGCTTTTGGGGGGGGACTTGAGTCCCTTAGCCCTCTGAATCCCTTGGAGTCGTACCTGACCTTTGGTCATGTTAACGTGATCGATATTCCAGATACTTCCTGCAACTGATGACGGAGGCGAGCTGCGTGGAGTGGGCGCTGGTGGTGGCGGTGGCGCTGCGCGACGCGCTGGCCGTGCTGCGCACCTGCAACGCGGCGCGGACCCCCGACGTCAACGTCGCCGCCGTCAAGCGGCTCAAGACCGCGATGCAGCACATCTACGCGTGGAGCGAGAACGAGTGGTGAGTGCTAACATACTTCCTGCAACTGAGACGGAGTCCACTCAGTTCATTGCCTCCGTTTCCGCTCCCTACCCTTTTTGTGGAAGGCGGGCATAACTCTGCCACCGTCGCTGTTACATGAAGAAAAGCGTCATTTCTGCCTCCTGGTGGCCACGTTCATATACCAGTTTGCGGGTTTTCACACAGCTCAACGCAATTAAATAAAAAACAATATGTAATACCATTACGTACATTACGATGGCTCTATGACTCAACCTCGTTAAAAAAAACTGATATAAACTTTTTCGTAAATATTATATGTCATGAGTTCCTCTCATACCTGGGTCAAAGTCATAGCCTAAGCAGTGTTATCGTCCGCTTTTAACTAAACCTTAATATAACATTCAATGTTACAGCTTGGGCTACAAACCGTTCATGGTAGCAATCAGCAACCAGATCCCCTTCCTGACATCGATCATCAACACCCGAGAGCGGCGCATGTCCATGGTCAAAACGCGCGTCCGCACCGCCAGCACCGGCTCCCTGCAGGACCCTAAGCCAAAACCCGCGCCTGAGCCCAAACCGGTGCAGAAGGCCCAGGAAATCAAGCCCGCGAGGAATGAGTCTCCGAGCTCCAGAGTCTCAGTGCCAGATGTGGTGGCGAGCGTGAGAGCCAATGTCACTGTCGCGGCCGCTCCGCCGCTGAAACCAGTGGACCCGCCGTCGGGCTGCGTGCTGACGTAAGGAATTTTAAACGAGAAAACACTTTAAATTGTTAATTATTAGGGTAGAATTTTGATCGGATCAATCGTATGCTTTAAATGCACGAGGACATGCTCTAACATTGGAGCTGTTAGGCTAACTGAAAGGCTACGTTGGATTTTGATGAGCAAAAAGTTATTTTAAAAGTTGAAGATTTTAGTTTCTATTTGCTTAGAATTTGCGTTTAGTCCACTTTTGATGACATAGGGGACGTGCTTATGCACGTCAATATGCTGTAACTAAAAGTGTTCGTTTTGATAAACAAAAATGTACTTCTATTAAATTTTACGGTTGAGATTCGTTCAGATTCGCGTGGAGTGTATTCAATGCACGATAATATATGCTCTGATAAGTTGAAGTGAACTTTAAAATTACTGTGTAGTGGTTGAGATTGGTACGTTCGCGTATAGTCTTCTTTTGTTTGGAATTTGCGGAATGGTCACGGTGATTGGCATTAAACGAAGTATGATCAGTTCTAGGTGCATTCCGCTCATTTCTAATGTTTTGTCGTACCCAAAGTAAGAAGAATTGTATGTGGCGCTATCAATACTAATTAAATTATGTATGAACCATGAATTAGTGTTGATTTTACAAGGCTTGAATAACGAAAAGAAATCTAGTAGTCCTATAAAAAATATTGAAGGTAGCGCCATTAATGTTCGTGTGATAAGTTCCCTCGGTGATGTGAGATTGTCTGTGTTAATGTAGTTGAATTGTGAACTAGTTGAATTTATATGAAGGTTTATTACCATGTGAATTTTTATGTTTTAATTCATTATTAAATGAGGTCTAGGAAATAATAGATACGTTAGGCTTTGGTCCCACCGCGAGCTAGTAAGCTATGAGCTATCGGCTATAAACACGAACAAAAGATAAGCACTCCCGTGTAAATAAAAGAGACACGGCGATATTTATAGCTCACCGCTGGGCGAGTAACTATAACCGTGTCTCTTTTATTTACACGGGAGTGCTTATCTTTTGTTCGTGTTTATAGCCGATAGCTCATAGCTTACTAGCTCGCGGTGGGACCAGTGCCATAGGCGCATGTTCGAATACTATTAATGAAAAATAAATTCCCTTGATTGTAAAAAAATCTTGGATGGGTAGTGATTGATACTGCCAAATTAACTCATAATTTATTTACTTATTATTTTATTGTATCTACTACATATCCATCATTTTACAGTATTATAAGTTTATTGTGTATAAGTGTGATAAGGCACAGTTTCAACCCATAACCCTGACGACCTAATAATTATTCGATATTTCATTTATTGAACGCAGAATATCAGAACCTATGAATTTAAACCTAAAATATTATAACAGCACAGTGGCATCCACATGAGAGTAAACATCGACTAGTGCTGTTATCATATTCATAATAAAATTGTTGATATATCAATAAGGTACTGTAGTACCACAAATATAAGTTACAACGATGTACCTGCGCAGAAAGCATTTTTTGAAAACATTTTTCACCAATCATAAGGCAGCGCGTTTGCGCCGGTAAAATCTTCAACGCTAATTGGCCAAAATTTTGCGCGCGACGCCGGCAGCTCCGGCGCTCGCCATCTTGTCTGGCGCCATGAGCGGGAAAGCACCAGTTCACCTGTCATTGCATATTGTACCTTACGCATAGTGCTACAAGTTCTTTATTTAAATGGCCATACGTTCGATTTTATTCGGTACTTGTCAGCAGTCTTCGGTGTGGACGAAGATTGCCGATGTAACTTATATTTGTGGTACTACTGTATATTGGTGCTGCAGATGCCATAAATGCCCCACTTCAAGCCCGACTAGAATTACGTGATGGCTGTCAATGGGGGCGCTGCTGGCTAGCCATTATTAAAGTAACTGTCAAGCAGCCAGAACAAATCTGTAGTTCCATTGATATTCCGCAATGTGTCAGGTCAGTCCGCAGTTTGTATAGAAGACGCCACCGGGGCCGATATCGGCGGACGGCCAAGCAAAGTCACAGAAATTCTAGTATGGAGTGACCTTGATTTGTATCCACACGGGCCGAATCACGCGTCGGCCGGCATGCAGTCCGGCCGATATCGGCCCGTGTAGCGTCTCCAGGTGACGTTTTCATTAGAAAGTTCGGATACTATCTGTATGGTGTTCAAATCAATCGTATTAGTGTTAGTTAATAAATATTCATTTGTAATCATTTGGTGCTGTATTGTCACATATTTTATTTAACATCTCAATACATTAACTTTATTAATTAATCTACATTACTAGTCTTAATATTTTTTTATTATTCATCGCATTTAATTCACATTGATTGATTTATTTATTCAAATAATTAATTCGAAATGGATAGTGTTAAGTAGGTAATCATTTATAGAGGGTATAAGTTAGGGAAATAATAAATGAAGGTAAAATTGAATTTAATTGGTCTTCCGTCTCCATAATGAATATTTAATGGTATAACTTCATAGTTTTCGGGGAAAAATGTTAAAGTTTTAATTCCGACGATGTAAGAAACTATTTTAAAACACTTATTTTTAAATGTATGTAAATCAAGTTAGGTACATTGGGATAATTTCGAAACGGAGGTAAATCTGGCAAAAAACGGTTGCGTATAATTTCTTCTTTGACTTCAATATGACATCCCAATGCACCTTTCGTGTTTTATTATTTAATTTAATGAGTTTATTTGTATTCCTGCGAAAAAAAGGAATATAGGAATAGTATTGCTCATTATTTTTAATCAACAGTTATTTTTATTTTCTTTTTGATATTAGGTTGCTCAATGAAATATAAAAAATCTCATAGGCAATTATTATTTTTATTTTAGATTCCCACCATTTTGGTGCCAATATCCTTGATAGACTAATCTAATTATTTTGTTACTAATATTGCAGTACAAATTACTTACTTATTTTTAACTACCTATGAACAAAGGAGGAAGCTTGGGGCGAATAGGATTAAAAAATTCAAAGGTATAGAACCTTTGAAATACTTTTATAGAACTGTCAACCTTATCGTAACCGAGTAAGGATCATAACGAAAGAAAACATATTCATGCAGCTATTTGAGCTATTATTTTTATAATCAGAATCCAAGCTATCTTCTTAGTTCCCTCCAGTGGCAAAACTAGCAGAGACGTGTGTATCATGTCATCAGTTTTTAAGTGATTATAACCTTTGGTATTAGCACTATAGAGTTTATTCTTACGTGACATTATTTTTCGGTGTTTGTCTATTCTTATTTAAAATGTACATATTCCCTCCTAGTTTGGGCACTGGTATTACTTTAGAGATATTCTTAATAATTTTTAACCGTAATCATCATTATGAAATTATTCATATATTTACGTAGGTAGTTAGTAGCGAAATTGTAGTCATTCATTTGTTCAAAAGTTTAACTTTTCATTAATTTCATGATAAAATAAACTTATTTATACTATAATCTTAGTGTGTTTAGGTGTAGATAATTTGATCACAGTCCATATATTTTGGGTAGTGACAAAATATGATCATTGTCAATTACTAATTTATCAGTTATTTAACGAAATTTAATTATTACGTTTACGCAATATGGATCTTGGGTGCTACTAACCTTAAGAATATTTTTCCTCAACATGCTGGCAAATGGACTCTTGGGCTTAACTTACTTCGAGCGCGTCTCAGCGACTTCTGTCTCACTCTCACTGTGCAAATTAGAAAGAGGGGGTGCATTTACTCGTGTCGTTAGTAGCCCCGTCGGTGATTATTTCGATTCATGTGGCACCTAAAATCCAAATGAGTATTAGTACGTTACATTTATTTTTACAAGTCTGTAGGCAAGTTATTTGTTGTACTTGATCCAACACTATAACAAAAAGATGCTCTGATTTCTTCATTTAAATTTTACGTCTAATAGTTACTATTTGCCCCTTTTTTAAGCATTCCAACTAGATGTGACGTCATTGTATGGTTAACACACACCAGCGAACGAAAAAAACATAGAAGTCTAACTAGCGCCGTAATATGGCCCCATAGAAATGGTGCCATGGTAGGCGAGGCGTCAGAACGATGCCAGGCAGCCGTTTAGTTCGGACATGGCAGTGTTGTCAAACTGTTGAATAAACCAAATGTTCATATTCAAAAAATATGCCTTCTTGTGCAGTAAAATGTCGTGCGAGTTATCCTGACAAGCACATCAAAAAATAGGGTGTGTAATTGGTATAACCACTTTTGATATATTTATAAATAAAATTCCATTCGATATAATCACTCAAGAGACATAATAAACTTTTGGTATAATTTCATAGCGTATAAATTTCACTTAGAATAATACATTGCGCATACCGGGTTTTAGGCACGTATTTGTGTAGAAATTTGTAAGGAGCTCGCCTTCTGTTTTTTTTCGTTTGCTGCCCTATACTACTAACATTTGTCAATTTTTATTATAAGAAAAAAATTAGTTCAGTCATATAAAATGCGCTTTTCTTATGAAAAACATACCTACTAGGTATATGATTAAATCATTCATGTGTTGTACATTTCATGAATGCCTGAATGTTTGTAAATTATTCAAAAAAACATGGAAATTGATGTCAACACTTAAACATACCGCCAATAACTGGCCACCCTTCAATAACTGTCCCCCTCATACCAAAAATGAACTCTGTTGCCCTACAAACAGAATTCAATTTTGTATAACGTGGCCAGTTATTGAAGGGTGGCCAGTAATTAACAACTATAAATAATTTTATTATAGGTGTATAGTGTTCATTTTTAGTATGAGGTGGCCAGTTATTAGCGATTTACCTTACATCGTGGCAGTCTGCACTAAAATAGTCAGCAAAGATGTATATCTGGCTGGCCAGGCTAACTGAAATGGTAATAGTTATTTGTGTCACAAGGGAGCAAAATAGTATATTTACGGCGAGGGCGGTGTCTGAATCCTGAACGTAGCGAGGGATCCTACAATAGAATCCTGAGCGTAGCGAGGGATTCTAACGTAGGATCCTGAGCGTAGTGAGGGATACAAGTGTTTACGCCCGAGACGAAAATAATTTTGTTACCGAGTGACACATACTATTTTTCACACCGACTATGAGGAAATTTAAAAAAAGCTATTGTTAAAATATATCTAAATTATCTTAATTTCTATTACTATTTTTTAAATATTACGAAATATTTATAATTTTTTATACAACATTGTTATAGTTAAAACTTGAAATATGTTCGTTTTGAATCGACTACGATAAAATTAAAATCGATTATTTTATTAACATCATCTGTGTTCAATTGGCACATTGCGTACAAATGTTCCAATGCCAATGTATAAATTAAAAAAGTAGCTTGAACAGAAAAGTAGCGTTTTGGTCCCTCTCGTCGTGGAGCAAAACTTACTTTTCCGAATGAAAGGTGTGAAAACTATATTTTCTTTAGTATAGTTGAGCTTACGTGGCCGATTTCTTATAAAACTGTAATTGGAATTGGAATCTTGTTCATTGCGCGGTAGAGTTGCTTTTTGAATGGACTATATTGATGCTATTCGGCGAACTCAAATAATCTCAAGTATAATATATAAGCTCAGGAAAGAGATACATGGAGATTGACCCACCGAGCCCAGCTCTTAATTTAAATATTATTTATGATGATAATACTTTATAGAAAATTGCTTCAATATCGTACTAAAATTATGCGCTGTGGAGCAACACCTCAATTACCAACTGGGGCGGCCGCTCCGGTTCACCCACTGATGACGTCACGGTACGGCATTTTTTTTGGAAGCGAACAATAATTTACTTTAATTTTATGGAATTACAGTTGCGATTTCCATAACATCAATGCATTATCTGCATCTTTAAAAAATTTCGGTTTCAAAAATCCCTTTCAAAAATCCCCTGCTACTTTAACCTTTTTGCCGCCAATCAAGAAATCCAAAAGATCATTGTTACAAGAGAGCAAATACATAGCTTAATTTAGGATTGATGGTCACTTTGCCAGCGGACTCCATAACATCTATGTATTGTGGTTCTTGGCGTTGCGGGCACGATAACACACGACGACTTTAGTTGTTCTTGGCTTGTAAAGGGTAAAGAATGTGAAAAGTTTAAAAGGTTAATGTAATCGTTTCCATGATTTTTTGATACAAAAATTCAAAAGCAATAGTGATCCATCGGCTTGTAGATGTAGGTACAAAGTTATGCAATATAATTTTATATGTGGTGTTTTGTAATGAATAATTATTTTTTGTATATATTTCTCACTTATTAGAAGTACAAGGAATAAATTTACATTAATCCTAACAGGCTGTAGTTTTATTAGAGTACCATAAAACCCGGCATATCTCTCATCTCATTACCTTAGTAAAGGCACGCCGGCCAGTTTTCAGCCCCGCTATTCTGTAACCTATTTTGACCTCGTCTCACCCGCAAACCTTGACTCAATCTTGACGCCGCGATACGTAGCAACTAAGCATAATCGGAGGTCTAGTTTCGTTAGGCGTGACCGGTGAGGCTCCGAATAACAGTCCAGGACAGGGCAGGAGGGGCTACCGCGAAGTGAAAACGAACTTCGTTCGAGTATCTCCTTCTCTGTCGCTGGAACCAGCAAGTGCAACAGAGAGGGAGTTACACGAACGAAATTCGTTTTCGTTTCGTGGTAGGGCCTCTGTACCTGAAGGGGTGTTTTCATTTGTCGTTACAAATCAATCTAGTCCCTTTCTTATTGCGTAACTACTGCACTTAAACAAAATGCAAGAATTCCACGTTCCCAGAGTGAAATCATTCTACTCCGCGGTGTACAGTGGAGTACGAAAATATTTATACTGAAAGTGATCAAAAATATGTGAACACGACTTTATTATTCAGAGCACAGAGCATCAAGTTTGCTCAGGTATTTTGACCCCTCACTCTGTTGTTTTTATTCCTTGATCAAGTCAACAAATTTGTCTAGTTTAAAAAAATATATGGAGGAATTGGTACTAGTGAGAGAAAAGACATGCGTACGAATTTTAAATATGCGGGTAAATTGTGGTGTTTTGCTTTCAGCACGTTTTAGTTTCTCCGAGTTTGAAAATTGTGGATTTTATGACTAAGTTGATTAATTTTTCAAGTAAATATAATTAATTAAATGTTAAATAGGTGTAATACCTCACAATAAATAAAAGCGCAGCAAGTTTAGATGAGTCATCTATCCTTGCGTGTATCCGAACGTAATTCTTTTTCACAATCTTCAGTTTTTTTTTTGGCGGGAACGTTGAAAGTGATAGGCGCGCTTGATAAAATATTTTATTGTAAATTAATTTTAGGTGTTAATTTGTACATATTTAGTCTTAATTTTAATTTAAATTCATAGTTGATTTGGTTATCGGTTTGGTGCGCTTCCCCAGTCATGGGGAAGCGTACGGGAAAGCGTTCTCGGTTGGAGGGCTTGGAGCCGGAGCCAGATCTTCAATCTGAAAGTAGTTCTGATGCGGATACAGGTGCGCCCTCGGAGCGCATACCTGCAAAAAAGAAGACTAAAGAAGATGACAAAGAGAAGTATACTCCTTTCAGGGCCAAAAGTTATTACAGGTTGTACGACGAAAATTCAGCTAAGAAAGAATTTATTGTTTTTCTGAATCACAGAGAGGATGGCCACAAATTTTCTGACAAAGATAGACTTGCTTTGTCCAATGCAATCCGAAAGCATTGCGTGTCGGGCGTGATGCATCTAAGAACAATTAATGCATACAAAGTTGGGATTATGTTCGATCTCCCAAATCACGCCAATGTCTTCCTAAAAAATGAAAAATTATTAAATGAAATTCACATGAATGCTTCAATCCCAGCATCTGAGACCGAGGTTACGGGTGTTCTCACTTCAGTGCCGATTGATTATTCGAACCAGAAGATTTTCCAATTAATAGCTTCCAGTAAAAAGGTGATAAGCGTAAGACGGTTTATGCGGCGGGTAAAAGACACGCTGGGTATCGTCTCAATGGTTCCAACTCAGACGGTTGCCGTGACTTTTGCCTCTGTACAGTTGCCTGAATATGTAACACTTGACCATTGGAGGCACGAAGTAGGGATCTATATTCCTCCAGTAAAGCAATGCCTTCGTTGCATGAAATTTGGTCATATAGCAAAGTATTGTAAAAATAATGAAGTATGTTCAATTTGTGCTGAACCTCATAATTTCAAAAATTGTAATAAGGTTAAAACACAATGCGCAAACTGTGGTGGGGATCACGTGGCTATATCTGCTGCATGTCCAATTAAAAAACAGAAAATTGAGGAAAATAAGTTAAAATCACGTAGTGCTAAATATTCCGATTTGTTTTGTGACGTTGCATTTCCGCAGCTCGGCTCAAAATATATTGACACCCATCTAAGTAATCTGACCAAATCTGACAGATTTATGAATCTACTTGTGGAAGCTATAGTTAAAATTTGTGCTGATAAAGAAACGCCAATAAATTCTAACAATATAAAAGAAACACTTAAAAACACTTTCAGGAAACAACCTTAATTTTTTTCTTTATGGACATATTGAACATAGTGCAGTGGAATGCTCAGAGTATAATAAGCAATAGGCTAATCTTTACTAGATTCTTATATGAAAATAACATTCACATAGCAATAATTTCTGAAACCTGGTTAAAACAACATCAAAAATTTTCAATTAAAGGATACAATGTCATTAGAAATGACTGTGGTAATAAACATAATGGTGTAGCAATACTTATTCATAACAATATAGTATATTCTAATATTAAAACTTATTTTGACAATGCTCTACAAAATATCTGTGTACAAATAATTATAAACAACAAGCAGTTGAGTGTAGTAAGTTTTTATAGTCCATCAAAT
The DNA here is from genome assembly GCA_945867215.1 of Epinotia demarniana. Taxonomy (NCBI): domain Eukaryota; kingdom Metazoa; phylum Arthropoda; class Insecta; order Lepidoptera; family Tortricidae; genus Epinotia; species Epinotia demarniana. The sequence continues at coordinate 6,471,030 of OX244276.1, read as the reverse complement.
TCTGATCCCCCATTTAATAAAAGTAAATTTGATGCTTTGATAAAATCTATTCCGCAGCCAATGCTTTTTGGAGGCGATCTAAATGCTCATCATATGTCATGGGGCTGTGTTGATACATTGCCTCGAGGTAGAGATGTCTTAGATATTATTGATGGCAATGACTTGGTTCTTTTAAATAATGGTCAAACTACTACAACTGGTTCTTCTTCTTGGCGTCCTAATGCTCTGGATTTAACTTTCGTTTCTCCATCATTGGCACTTTCATGTGATTGGTCTGTTATGGATTGTCCTCTTGGCAGCAGTTATCATTTGCCTGTAATGATAAAAATGATAGTTGGTAATGAAAATAGCTCACAAAGTAACCCAATATGTAATAATGTACATTTGCCCATTCACCCAAATTACAAACAGGTGAATTGGAAAATGTACAGGCAATCAGTTGATTTTTGTTTGGGTAATATTGATTTTGAAAATATGTCTTCGATAGATGCGCTCAATCTGTTTTGTAATATTTTGCGATCTACTGCTGTAGAGTCCATCCCTAGACATAGGTCTTTGAATAGTTCTAATATGTGTACACCAAAATCTTTGAAATTTCCCCGGCTGCCTTGGTGGAATCAAAAGTGTTCAGAAGCTGTACTTAATTCAAAACATGCTTATATAAAATTTAAAAGTGAACCTAGTGAAGAGAATTATATAGAATTTAAAAGACTTCGAGCTCTTAAAAAGCTTGTTCTTAAGACTGAACGGCGTAATAGTTGGATAAATCTGTGTAACTCATTTAACCGGTGCACTCCTTTGACATTAATATGGAATTACATGCGGAAATTTAATAAAACATTCATTTCAAAACACGCTAGTAATAATAGTTGGATATCAGATTTTCTTAAGAAATACACTCCTGATTTTGTGCTTAATGAGTCTTTAAATTATGTTCACACAGAAAATGATAATGATAAGTATCTTACTGAACCGTTTTCTTTGCAAGAGCTTAAATCTGCCCTATTTTCAAGAAGAGATACATCCTTTGGTCTTGATGGAATACCATATATTTTACTGAAAAATTTAAGTTCACAAAATCTAAAGACCTTTTTAAACATATTAAATCAGCTGTGGGAAGAAAACTTAATTCCTGATGATTGGAAAACAGATTGCTTGGTCCCAATTTTAAAGCCTGATAAAGATAAATTGTTACCCGACTCATATCGACCTATAGCACTCACATCTTGTGTAGGAAAGGTTTTTGAACAGCTTCTAAAGCAACGGTTGGAATTTTTTGTCGAACAAAATGGTCTGTTACCCTGCAATCAGTTTGGTTTTCGTAAAGGTCGGTCTTCTCGTGAGAGTATTTGTCAGTTGCAACTTGATGCACTTAACAGCATATATAATAATCAGTATCTTCTTTCGGTATTCTTTGACATTGCAGGTGCATTTAACAGTGTCAATATTTCCGTTTTATGTAGAGAGCTGTCAATGATAGGGTTACCTGGCAAAATAATAAATTTCTTACAAATGTTTTTAACAAACAGGAAGGTTTTTGTTAAATTTAACAATCACTTATATGGCCCAAGATTATCTTCTTTAGGGGTTTGTCAAGGAGGTATCTTATCCCCTTTAATTTTTATTTTGTACATTAGGAGACTAAATCTTATTCTAGGAACAAAGGTTAAAAATCTGCAGTATGCAGATGATTTGGTTGTTTATGTGTCAGGATCTGATTTAAATCAATTAGCTTTGACTATTAATGAGGCATTAATCAACTTACATAAATACTTTGCTTATCTGAACTTAGATGTAAATTCGACTAAAACCAAAGTTTTTATTTTTGGTCGCAAAAGCATGTGTTTGCCCACAGTTTTGTACAATGACATATCACTGCCTATTTCATATGATCTAATAAAGTTTTTAGGTGTTATATTTACTTCAAAACTTTCCTGGATAAAATATGCTGACAGTATTATAACCAAAGCTAACAAAGCATACAATGTGTTAAAATCGCTGTGCGCCACTTCATGGGGTGCAGACCCCAAAATTTTGTTAATCTTGTATAAGTCTCTAGTTCGAAGTCATTTTGAATATGGTTTTCTATGTTTTGCTGGAGATGATAAAATTGTAAATTCATTAGATAAAATACAAAACAAATGTATGCGGACAATACTGGGTGCATTTAAAACTAGTCCTATCGCTGCTATGCAAATTGAATCGAATCTTCCTCCTATTCATATTAGATTTCGTTATTTAAAAGAAAGATTTATTTTAAAGTTATACAGCTTGCCTAAGAACGATCTTCTTCACAACTTGATTTATTTCCAATCAGCGCCTTTTCAAAGGCACATGTATGTTCTTCAGGATTTTACTTCTTTCTTTCACTCTTTGCAGGAGTTAAATATACATCTTGATAATGACCTTCTTCCCTGTTACACAGGCTCTTTTAAGAGTAAATATCCCGATATAAAAATTGTAATAGATTCAAAGCTAACTTCCAAAGAGGAGGCTTATTTATTGTTGTCAGAATGGTCTAATTGTAAATTTATTTATACGGATGGTGCCAAAAATAATAATGCTGTTTCCTTTGCAATTTATCAACCTGAAATTAATAAAGGTATTGGGTTTAATATCAATAAAAATGCAAGTATCTTTACCGCTGAAGCAACTGCCATCTTATTTGCTTTGAAACATGTTAAAGAACATAATCAATATAGTAAAGAATGGGTCATAGTAAGCGATAGTATGAGTGTATTAATAAGTTTATCGAGTAACAAAATGAATGCTAGCACTTGCTATCTAATTTTTTCCATTAAAGAATTATGGTTAGAACTATCTTTAATTGGTATTAAAATAGATTTTGTATGGGTTCCGTCTCATAAAGGAGTTTCTGGTAATGAAAACGCCGACTACCTAGCTAGAACTATTGCTAATGCATCTGACTTGTCCCTGGTTCCCGACAGCAGGGACTTAGCTGTGACCTTGCCATATTCTGATATTATAAGTAATCTAAAACAGCGTATGACTGTTCTTTGGGGAAGACATTGGTATCATTTTACAGAAGTTGAGAATAAGGCTCATTTGTATGCTTTGTTAGATAACCAAGTTAATAGTAAGCCTTGGTTTTGTAAGTTTAAAACTTACATGCATCGTAGGTTTTACACCATAATTACTCGTATGCGCATTGGTCATTGTCGTTTAAATTTTCATCTCCATCGTAAAAACTTTGTCTCTTCCCCTTATTGCGATCATTGTCAAAAGCAAGAGGTTCAGTCTATAGATCACATTCTGTTTAGTTGCTCATCCTTTGGCATTCAGCGCCTAGTGCTGATGGATGAGTTGCTTGAGATTTATGGAGCTTCTAATCGAATCCCGCTTTCAGTAACTGATTTGTTGAAGGAGTCGTCTACTTATTTACCTTTGTTTAATTTTGTACATAATACTGTGTGTATGCTGTAAATATGACGCTAAATTTAAAACTTGCTTAAAATTGTATATATTTTTATTGAAGCATTGTATCTATATTTTGTTGGTCAAATGACTTTTTGGAATGTCTGGATGAGGTGTAAGCTTTTTTGAAGAGCTAAATATTGGATTTGACGTTTTTATTGGTACATACTCAAGACTTTATTACTGGATTTGACTTCATGAATTGGATTGGAACAACTGAAGACTTATTTTTTGGATTTGACACATATGTTGATAATACTGATGACTCAATATCTAGATTTGTTCATATGAATTGGAAATAACTGAAGACATATTTATTGGACTAGAGACTTCTGATTTGAAACTACTGAAGACGTTATTACTGGATTCGATCAAATGAAATTATACTTACTGAAGACTAGGCAGTATGGCCCATGGTCTTAGCCTGTCCGAATGGACGAATTTAAAAAAAAAAAAAAAAAAAAAATCATGTTGGCAATGGCTGTCAGTAGTGCATTGAACTGTCAAGACTTTGGGAGAATGTAGGAATTATTTTTGATTTTAACATTTTTAATCGTTGTTTTCCGAGATTATTTACTTTGTTTATGTGGATAAGAGAGACGGCCGTCTAACTGTCACAAGATGGCAGCCACGGCGCAGGGAGAAATGTCTGTGGTCGAGCTGAAGGCGGAGATCGAGAGGCTCGGCCGAGAGTTGGACCAGGCCAGCAGCGAGAAGATCCAATCGGCGCAGCTCGGTCTGGTGCTTCTAGAAGAGAAGAGCTCGCTGCAGCAGCGCTGCGATGACCTGGAGTCACTCTTCGAGAACACCCGGCACGAGCTCGAGATCACACAGGAGGTTACTGGCCTACATTCTGTCGCATCATTTTCACTTTCCGTGCATTAATCCGCACATTAAGCGTGCAGAAACGCTAACTCCCAGGCAAATTTTTTACTATTTCGCATTCATAAGTTGAACTACTTTCAAAATCACTAGTGGAAACACATTTGTGCACAGGGTAACCTACTTGATGAATGCTTTAGTGTGGACTATGAAATAACTAGTTTTTTTATTCTTTGCCATCCCCAGAATTTTTTCAACTATACATTTTAAAGTTATGGTTAATGAGTAACTAATATTTACCAATGCTGGACCGATGAATTTATTTTGCTTACCTGCTAAGGCTTACGGGAAATTTGTTGCAACAATTTTGCACATTGGGCAGCAATAATGTGTCTCTACAGAGCTCCAAACACAATAATGATTTGGTTTGATTTTTCACACAATTTTCAAGCTAGTGTAAATAATGGTGTAATCTGTTAATGGAGACCATTTATGAAATAATTAAGTTCAGTAATTGGTTACAATTGGTGATTGTTAGCTGAAACTCATTTAACAGTTTCATTCATCATTCCCTAGGTATTAAGCACCAGTGCATTCCATAACAGATCCTGAAGGCTACCGCGAAACTAAATTGAACTTTGTTAATGTATCTCCCAATCTGTCCCTTGAACTAGCAAGTGTAACAGAGAGGGAGATACACAAACCAATGGCTAAATATCTGATTTGCAGGCTCTCTACTAAAAAAAATGTATTTAAATTAATTAAATTGCTCATTAAGAATAATAATGTCTTTAAGAGTCCGGATCGTATCAGTCCAGAAAAATTTCGATTGTAGGTATAATATCCATCTCCCGAGAGCGCAGGTGTCGTAGTGTGTGTGGTGTCGAGCTAGGTCAATGTAGAAAAGTTTTGAAACTTTTTTTTTGGTATTAATGGCTGCTGTTCAGTGGGACAATTGAGCCAGCAGTATTTAAGTATTTATTTATCTATATAAGTATGTATATCGTCGTTTGGTACCCCTAGTACAAGCTTCCCTTAGTTTGGGACTAGGTCGATTTGTGTAAGATTGTCCCCAATATTTATTTATCTTTATTCATCTTAAAACTAAGTGCTCACCAAAGGGCTTTGCTGGAAACGTATGGCCAACGGGTGCCTTTTTTTATTTGATGGCACACTAACGCCACCTTGTTAGATGTGTAGAGTACTTCCATATGACCTGTCATCAAAGCAGATGTTAGGTAATATTGCATAAATATGGTTAAAACGTAATACGCATTATAGGCTGCTGATGATGAAAATTCCATGACATACTTATAGAATTACCGCTTAATGTAGATAAAAAATCAAGACTAATTAAGCACCTCCTTCTATGGAACATAGGTCAAGAATGTTAGTAGTACAATGAAGATATTTCCATTAAAGTACAAGTACATGATGCAATTTCATATAAAAATTCAACGTGACCGTTCCCTCGAACCGCTTGGCGGGAACTGCCGAATCCAGCGGCGTGCACGGTGTTTTATTACGAATTTTAGTTATTTGAAATAATTTTCATGCTTAAATTTACTTCTACACATAAATATATTTTTATATGTACGAATAGCGCTTAAACTAGAGTTTCTTATTATGGTTTCATATTTTGAAATATTGTGCTTAATGGCCAAAAATACTGGCGATTCTTCATGTGTTTTTACTTAAAAGTTGTTGGATGGAAATACGATTTTACGAGCGAAAATTGAGAAAACAGCTGTTGGAGTGAGCTAAAATATGGTAAATTGAGAGCTAAATGTAAACAACTTTTCCACTTATTATACTTGAATTGAAATGATCTTTCATATTACACAATATAATCTACGAATCTAGGAAAACGAATATTTAATGAGATATAACCTCAACAAGTTTCGTGAATTCAACAAAGGGCAGTATACGGACTCTTAAAGTGGGTAAAACAATTTACCTATCTTATACATTGGAAATACATAGTTAATACAAAAAATAATATTTTTTTCAAAACAAGTTAACACACATTTACATATTTTTAGAACTATTTTTAATCCCACCTCAGCCATTATCTTGACTGATTATACTGTTAAATCGCTAGTTGGAGTTAATTAGAGAGATATAATCTGTGTTAATAGGCCCATTAATTGCGGCCGTAAAAGTCTTTCTTTTAAGTTGGGTATGTCCGGTTCTAAATTCTACCCTATGTAATTGCATGAGCTAGCGAAGCGAACAGTGTTCCGTTTTAGCTTTGACGAAAATGCGTTTGTGTGTCCGTATATTCACCTCTACAGGTCGCATTTCTCAGCTGATTGTCGTGAAATTTTGGGTGCAGGTTCAATAATTATACAGATTTTTTTCTCAAACCTTAAGATAAGAAACTTATTCGAAAATTAAAACAAAAAAGGCTTTCGATGTATATACATTATTATGTTGAATTATTAATTTTCCCTTGATTATGGTCTTCCAGGTAATACCCATCTACCTTTTCCTTATTTCTGTTCCTCTGATTATCATCCTGTGTGAAATTGAGAACATATTTTCTTGCAATTTTTTCTATGATATTTCACTAATATGAATAAAGGATTTAAAATGAAAACATTGTTGCAGGCTTTGATGAAACTAGGCTCTACACAGAAAGTGACCACACAGAGCGGCATAGAGCAGGAAAATGCACTCCTCAATGAGTCGGCAGCTATGGAGAGCTCGCTCACCCTCCAGATCATCGAGTTGGAGGGGGAAACCAAACAGGTAGGTGACACTTTTTTAATATCTGGAAGATGCGAAACAGACAGACAGAGTAATATGTACAACTTAGAAAAGTTGAAAGACCCCCGACATTTTTATTTCTAAGTCCAATATCTCGAAAACGGCTGAACAAATTTTCATCAAACATGGCTAAGAACGCTCAGGATAAAAATAAATTATCTATGACACAAAAAAAAACCGCATTCAAATCGGTCTATCCTTTAGTGAGCTTCGATACCACAGACAGACACGTTAAACTTATATAACACTCCTCTCTTTGCGTCGGGGGTTAAAAAGAGCTCTAGGTGCCTTATAAAATGTACGGCCATTAAGCGTACAGTCAACGTCAAAAGTAAGTGACCAAAATCAATATTTCAAAATGTTCTAGCCTTACGCCCCAGATATGAATAACAAATTATACCAAAAAACGTTTCATTTTTAACTGAACATTTATTTAGTCAAAAGAAAATGATCATAATGAGTGACACTGGGACACAGAAACGAAATGTCAAATTCAATGTGTCAAAGCGAAAGAGTAATACACAATGTCATAATTATCTCTGTACTGGAAACTTCAAGGAATTCCACATTTTTACCTAAGTGTAAATGTAATATAACCGAGACCAACCGAACATCTGATTTGTATTCCGAGGTGATCTTGCTAGGTCATGTGCAGTCCCAAAAACCCGTATTTTATAGATAATCAGTTTACTTTGACACACTCACGTCTTCCGGTGGTTCTATTCCATTTTATTTTCTACTTTTATAAATTTTTAAACCTTGGCATAAACAGATTGCATGTATTGGAGAGATTATTTCAAATTGACATGACCTAGAATTGTAAATGAAACAACACCAATTTCTTTAATAGTTTATTAAAAAAACTGTTCCGTGCGGAGCGCGGGCGACTTAAAACGTAGAACTTGTCTGCGAAGTGCAATTGGTGTTGTACAGTCAGCATCATAATAACTGCAAACGAAGACGTCAAAAGTCTGTATTAAAAGGGAATAACAGTATTTGACGTCTTCCATTGCGCAGCTACTTTTGATGGTGACTGTACTTATGAACCCGCAGACCATGAGGAGAGACTTTTCAAAACCATGGTGGTTGTTGCAAGTTTATGTGAATCAAAATGAACGAGTGATCTTGTTGGTTTAGAATACTGTTTGGTTGATTTTATGGTTCCCTACTTCAAAAGGAAAAAATGGAACCCTTATAGGATCAGTTTGTTGTACGAGTACGTCTATCTGTCTGTCAAGACCCTTTATATCGGGAACGCGTGGTTACTCTGTGTGCTCAGGATAAGCTGTGAAAAATCTACTTCTAGGTTAACGTAAAAAAATAAGGCCGTTTATGCCGCAAAAAACGTATATTTCGACACTGAAGGAAATCAAAATTTATAGGGTTTTTCCGTTGACCTAGAACTTTGAAACTTGGCAAGTAATATCGTCTTACACTACAAGTACAGGGAGAATCTGAAAAACTATACATTTGTAATTAAGTACGGAACTCTCGGTGGGCGAGTTCGACTCGCACTTGCCTGGTTTTTTTATACATGATGGCGTTTGATTCCGACGTCTTCCGTCCTTCTCGGACTTTCATACTTTGCGAGTGAGAGACGAATGCCATACGTCCGCCGTAAAAGCAATCATGCTAGCCTAGCTTATTGTCCCCCGCGGCTATGTAGTCAATCCTGACCAAACCCCGGATGACGGGAGCAAAAATGCACTTGTCACTAGTGCTTAGTTAAATATCGACTATTCTATCGACATCCGTACGAACAAATTATTGAATCAGAAATTTATAGATCAAACTTATTATCTTACATGTCAGGTTGTTACACAATATTAGGTACATCAGGTAAGTATAGATACCATCTCAGTCAACTAATTACATTGGTACTATAATTATATCATACTCACGGGAACGATTTAAATATTTTGAATGATCTAAAATGGATAAACAGTGATTTGACAATAATACCTAGTACAATAAAACAATTACAAAATCAAAATTTAAGCCTGGAAGCCAGTTTAAATATAGTACACAAGTTGAAAGTGCACTTGTCAAGATTACGGTTACATCCTCAAGGTAAAGTTATTCACAACAAGTATCAGGATGTGTTGAAGAAAAACGTTGGCTTTTTAACTTTAAACATCTTAAATAATTTGATATCTGGTAAAGAAGTGGAAGTACGTTGTACAGAAGAAATCCATAACCACTATGAATTATTTAATTTTGCTCCGATTACTACAGTAGAGTTAGAACGGTCCTTTAGTTGGATGAAATGGATTTTATCGCCAAGGCGAAGGAGTTTAAAATCCGAAAATTTAGAAAAAATGTTAATTGTATATTACGAAAGCTTTATAAAATACTGAAAAAATACAATTATTTCGTTTTAATTTTATTTTCAACAACAATTAATACTTCTGCATATCATAGCGGTAGTCCAGTAGGTACATCGTGCTTTTTATCGACATCGATTTAAATGATATAAAATGTATGTCCTCGCACTATAAAGCTGTAAACGCATTTTTGCTCCCGTCATCCGGGGTTTGATCCTGAAACATTGCGCAACTATGCAGTTTCTGAATAATGACAATGTCAACAATAGGAAAAAATTACATATTAACTTATTGCGTGTGACAGAATAGTAAATATGTATTTTTTTCCTATGGTTGTCATTGTCATTATTCAGAAACTTCATAGTTGCGCAAATGTGTCAGGATTGACTTCATAGCCGCGGGGGACTGTAGTGCTCTTACAAATGCCTTGGGCACATTAAAGCCTGGCATTTAGCTGTCATCAGTGTAAAATATACCACCTTAAAACATTTAATATGACATAAATTGTACTGCTATGATAGGTTTCACCGTACCTACAGTAGCGGAGCGCCCATACTAGCCAATTACCACCGGCTTGCCTAAAATTAATTTTTAGGCAAGCATAGTATAGTACCCTAAACTATTTCATCTTTTTAGGGTTCGGTACCCAAAGGGAAAAACTACACCCTATTAGTAACGCTCCGCTGTCCGTCCGTCCGTCTGTCTGTCACCAGGCTGTATCCCATGAACCGTGGTAGACACTTGAAATTTTCGCAGATGATGTATTTCTGTTGCCGCTATAACAACAAATACTAAAAACAGAATAAAATAAATATTTACGGGGGCTCCCATACAACAAACGTGATTGTTTTGCCATTTTTATAGATAATGGTACGGAACCCTTCGTGCGCGAGTCCGACTCGCACATGGCCAGTTTTTTTGTTCCGGCTTGCTCATCGAACATTTTCACGCGCCGCCACATTTGAACGCACTGCAGGTATAGTCTCGTGCAAAGCAAATGTCTTATTAAATCTCCTACACAATTGGAGAAATGACAACAACATTAAATATACGTATACAAACCAATTAGGATTTGAACAAGCCGTTTCATAAACATTCAGTTTTACAGCCCGGGAACTATGAATTGCTAAGTGAGCCGACCTGTTTAGTATGCGAGCGTTGTAGTAATTAATGCCCCGGCACGGTCCCAAGGGACGAGTGGTAGACGTGTTGCTCTCAAAATGGCTACTACATAGTTGAACATGTCTAGGGTACTGCCGTGTTCTCCCAAAAACTCTTGTGTCAAAGTGAGTCGTATCTCTATAGTCATAGTGATGATTTAGAAGCTTTTATTCAAGCTACGTTAGCCTAGTGGTTCAGGCATGCGGCTGTCAAGCGGCGGTCGTGGCTTCAAATCCCGGCTCGCACCAATAAAAATCTTGGGATTAGGTGCCAAAGTGGTCCCCGGGCTCCTTTAGGGCACAACCGCGAATAACGCTAGGAGGATGATGGTTTAGGAGCTTTTATTGTACGGGTCAATCAATTATTTGTCCCGTAGATCAATCGCATTGAAAATGAAAACAAAGTCTTCCACCTGGCTTTCGGCTATACCAACGAAGAAAGACAACCTCGACTTGTCTCCTCATGAATTCAGAGACGCCCTGGCAATACGCAATCACAGGACCCCAAACTCAAAGCCACCCTCATGTGATGGATGTGGCAATAGTCAATTTAATATCGACCATGCTCTCTGTTGCAAGACTTCGTAATCTATTTGCTGAACTATGTCATCAAGCATGGGGCAACGTCACAATAGAACCCATAATCACTGAAGGTGACCTTGGTTTACGCGGCGACTTATCTTGCCGCGGCGTATGGAATACTCAGAGAGGCTCTTTTTGATATCCGTGTCGTAGACACTAACGCTCCCTCTTACATTGCCCGCCACGTCACTTCTGTCCTAAAATCTGCTGAGACTCAAAAACAAAGAAAATAATCCGCTGCCTGCGAAGCGAAACATGCTACCTTCACCCCTCTCGTGACTTCCGTCGATGGCGTATTCGCACCACAGATGACCTCCTTTGTCAAACATATAGGCGGAGCCCTCGCAGACCGTTGGAATAAATCACTGAGTATGATATTGGGTTGGCTTAGAACAAGGATATGCACTGCCATAATTCGAGCCACCAGTATGTGCACACGCCACAAATTCAAACCTGCAGCAAAACTGTTGGGGTTTGATGACGGAGCAGCTATTCCAAGTACTAAGTAATCTTCACCTGACTGTACATTGCAGCAGAGACGTGAATTATATTATACATTATTATTATCTGTAATAAATAGTACGTACTAGATTATTTGTCCCGGTAGCCTGGAGAAAAATCAGTGTTACTTAGAAAAAAATGGTTACACCATGGACTGGTAACATGCGTACTTAGATGGTCCTAAAAAGAGGTTTATAATGTTAACGATTTTTGTAGAATAAAACGCTTACGACCACATTTTTTAATAAGGAGTTTTAAGCATAGAAAAAAGCGTAGCAACTGAGAAAATTTTGTTCAAATCTTGCAAGCCAATTTGGATTAACTTTACATGATTAAATGTGGAGTTGATATTTTTCATACGTATATATGTATATACAATGACAGTCCTATATTTTGGTGTAACCAGTTAATCCTGATGATGAACCCAAAGGGACTGTACAAAACCCATCCATGCAACCCATCGTGTTGCATGGATGCACTAGACTTATCACAGCTTGTCCCTATATTACATCTGACCACTTCGAGACTCCGAGACAGAACGAATGAATTCCTTTAATAAAACCACACAAATTCTTCACTTAAAAATGCGTCAGTAATCCGGTGCGGGCCATTATCTAGTTATCCCAGACGGGTCTGACGAATGCCTACGCGCATGAAATGGGACCAATTGATGCGCCGTGAATCATAAAGTCCTGCGCGTGCGCCAGTCTCGCCGCCCCGCCTTGATCGCCGCCACCTCTGAACAAAACTTTCAGTTGTTCTAGACGGTTTTTTCTCGCTTTTTTCGCAGCGATTAATCTCGAGAGCTAATCAGTACTAGCAGTGAACAAATCAACCGTGATGTAATGCCGCAACTGACGTAAGCGCAGCGTCGAGAATCCATAACACTGGTCCAGAAATACACATTTATATGCCCGGCCTTGATACGAGTATACACGAGTTAGTGAATGGTCCAGATTTTTAGGAAAGTCTAGTTGAATAGTGGTGTGCGCGGGTGCCAAGTGTGTGACAGAGTCTGTGTCGGGGTGTGTGGAATGCAGTTGTGAATTTACGCGGACATGGGGGACGGGGATACCGGTGGCGAGGTACGAGTACGAATCCGACTGAAGTGAGGTGACGATGTTCGAAGGCCTATCTGACAAATTGAAATCATGTAAATAAAATTTTAGTTCAGTGGAATGCTCAATTTCAAAAGTTTCAGTTAGGAGGTATTCAAACATTGACGTAGATCTGTAACGAATCAGTGTTGCTGCCAAGTAGACGTATTAAATAAACAGACGGACGGACAGACACCAAATTAGAAACCCAAAATTGTGCCGATAAATATGGAATACAAAAAACTATATATAAGGCCGTTCTTTGAGATTCAATCAACACGAATTATTTATTTAATGCGTATCTAATGGTTTACCTCTTATATTAACTTTCGTTACAGCTGGCCTTCAGTTGATAAGGCAATGAAGCATCGTTCTGAACATATTGTACTAGGTCATGGCCTAATTAATATTAAAATTGCGAGTGGTCCACTTACTTAAATTAGATCAATAACCATAACATGTACAGTTAGGTGTATAATATACGTACTTAAGTACTTAATAAATAAGGACATCAATATGCGACGCGAGTCGAGAAGGATCTACCGTCCTCGTTCTAATTTGCAAGGTGCGAGTGTGACAGGGGACGCTTAGTCGCGCGACAAGCGGCTGGTTAGCAAGTTGTGCTAGACGTACAGGCCCTGTTGTTATCTCGTTGCGCGGCGCAGGCGCACAATGCATTCCCGCCGAGATCACTCCTGGTGATCGATCGAATTCGGACGCACGTCACATTTAGTCTGCGGTCCTTAATACGTTGTAATTTTAATTAGCACGTAACCGAGACGCTGTTTTGTGTTCGTCACTGAGCGTTCCGCAAGTCGACATGTAGTAATGTAAATAGTGATTGTATAAGTGCTGTTAACCCCAGATATTAGGTAAGTGGTATATTTTATTTTGCACAGGGCTTTGCTATAGTTTAAGTAATGCTTGGATTTCGATTCTTATCCATTGCTATATATTTGAATGTTTAAATAAAGCATTATAATTGTAATTTAGCACAATTAGTTCATGCAAATTGGCCGAGTCATTTTAGTTCCACCCTCATTTTCCATTTTTATTACTAACGTAATTACTTCGGCTTATTATAGTAATTTTGTAATCTCCGCTTCTGATTGTGACATCCACGGCATCATCACTACACATAGGTGCTTTCCTATTTACCGCCGTTGCGTGGATGGCCACAAAAAGGAGAACCGGACCATTTCTAATGCTCTCGGATGACGCGTTACAGGGTCCAAAGTCCGGGCAGGTGACCCGGCTGTTTTATAAGCCCGTTTTCTTCGTGGCGAGCACACCACCTTCGGCCTGTCGCTGATCTCCAGCTCCTGAGCGCGCGCACCACCAAAGGCCCACTGTCCAGGAGAGTACCGGACTGTTGAAAACCGTTAGGCCTACCTAGTGCGAATAAATTTAAATAGAAACCACGCCCTTTTGCTCGTTATCTGATTTTTTAAAAATAAATATTTCTTATGCACGGATTCCTGCCTTCTTTATTTTTAATTTTTGTTTTTTTTTTTGTTTTTTTTAAGCAGTAACGCTGCTAACGAAAATTATAAATTTTAAATGAAAGGAAAAATTTAAAAATTTAATGCTCCGAGCCGGATTCGAACCGGCGACCACAGGCATTCATGGCCCGTCGCTACTACCAACTGAGCTATCGGAACAATCCGGTTCGGGCACCAAATCCTTCAATCAGTTCCTTCATTGAACAACGCCTTAGGGAGACGTGTAGCGACATCTACCAGAAGACTTAGGCTTCTTAACGGCACCAACGTCTCAAATTATATTGAGAAATCGTCAGTAACGACGCGCTACCCCATACTAAATTAATTTTTGTTTTTTTAAGCAGTAACGCTGCTAACGAAAATTATAAATTTTTAAATGAAAGGAAAAATTGAAAAATTTAATGCTCCGAGCCGGATTCGAACCGGCGACCACAGGCATTCATGGCCCGTCGCTACTACCAAGAGTTGAGTTGAGAGTTGGTAGTAGCGACGGGCCATGAATGCCTGTGGTCGCCGGTTCGAATCCGGCTCGGAGCATTAAATTTTTCAATTTTTCCTTTCATTTAAAAATTTATAATTTTCGTTAGCAGCGTTACTGCTTAAAAAAACAAAAATTAATTTAGTATGGGGTAGCGCGTCGTTACTGACGATTTCTCAATATAATTTGAGACGTTGGTGCCGTTAAGAAGCCTAAGTCTTCTGGTAGATGTCGCTACACGTCTCCCTAAGGCGTTGTTCAATGAAGGAACTGATTGAAGGATTTGGTGCCCGAACCGGATTGTTCCGATAGCTCAGTTGGTAGTAGCGACGGGCCATGAATGCCTGTGGTCGCCGGTTCGAATCCGGCTCGGAGCATTAAATTTTTCAATTTTTCCTTTCATTTAAAAATTTATAATTTTCTTTATTTTTATCTTTTAAAACCTAAGATAGGAGTGCAGGGACCTACCCCGTGACTGACATTACCGCGGATGATGTACATTTTAAGGACGTCACCCACCTGGTTGTTCGAGGACGATGTGGCAAAGGTGGATGCAGCACTTAAGTTAGCTCTGGAGTCCTTATTAAATGTTGATTTAGCTGAAACGCAGTGGAGTCAGGCGGCTCTTCCGGTCCGTCACGGTGGGCTGGGAGTACGTCGTTGTCAGGATGTCGGTCTGGTTGCCTTCCTTGCCTCGGCGCATGGGACTTTGGGTCTTGTCACTCGGATTTTACCAAGTGATGGTGGCAATACCCGGGTACCATTTGTCGCCGAGGCATTGGCTAAGTGGTCTACCATTTGTCAAGGGGATGAACGGCCTAAGAGTCTTGTGGTACAGAGGGGTTGGGACGACATTCTGTGCAAAAGAGTTTTGGCGGGGTTATTAGGGGGGGCAGTAGGAGTTAATATAGCGCGCCTGAAGGCTGCATCTGCCCTCGAGGCGGGAGCGTGGTTGCACGCACTACCCTCCCCTCACATAGGCACGCTGTTGGATGACGATTCCCTTCGAATCGCGGTTGCGTTGCGGTTGGGGTGTAAGGTCTGTGAGGCGCACCGTTGCATTTGTGGGGTGGTGGTTGAGGAAAACGGGCACCATGGTTTGAGCTGTCAGAGGTGTGCGGGGCGTTTTCCGAGGCACCACGCCATAAATGATCTGGTTCGTCGGGCTTTAGTTTCGGCCAACGTGCCTTGTGTCCTTGAGCCTCCGGGGTTGTGCCGTACGGATGGGAAACGGCCGGATGGTCTGACGTTGGTTCCATGGCAGAAGGGACGGTGCCTCTTGTGGGACGCGACATGTGTAAGTACATTTGCCCCGTCCCATTTGAGCCACACCATCAGATCCGCGGCGTCGGCCGCCGAGACGGCGGCTCGGATGAAACACGCAAAGTACTCTGCCTTGGAACCGATGTACGACTTTGTACCAGTGGCGGTAGAGACTGCAGGACCTTGGGGTACGGAGGCTAAAGATTTCATACGGGAGTTGGGTCGGCGGCTTAGGGATAGGGGCTGTGATCCTCGTTCCGGATCGTTCCTGGTTCAACAGATTTCTTTGGCCATTCAGCGTGGCAACGCCGCCAGTGTCATGGGAACTTTTGGACCACCAGCGATCCGGGGCGGTCCTTTTTGTTAGTTTAGGTTAGGTATAACGTGTTTTTGACGAAGCCTGTTGCGGATTCTTTCGTTGTTAGTTAAGTGCCTAGGGGGATGTATGTTTGTTTGTACGCAATTGACGAAGCCTGCGTTGCGGATATCTTATGGACCTTAATCTTTCTATTTTCAACGAATAAACTATTCTATTTCATATCTGTACAGAACTCTATTGTAAATATCATAAAGGCGTGTACAGATATTTTTGTACGTACTCGCTTCCGCCCGCGACTTCGTCTGCGTGGACCCGAGATAAAAAACTATCCTATATTTTAATCCAGGCTATAAAGTATCTTCGTGCAAAATTTCATTAATATTAGTTGAGCCATTTAAGCGTGATTGAGTAACAAACAACCAAAATTTCTCATTTATAATATTAGTAGGATATGCTGGCTGTTCCGTAAAATCTACTCTTCTCCGTCAGCCTATATTATATACGGACCACTGCAGATAGACTTTGTCGTCTGTGTCAATGGACTAACATTAACAATATTCATTTATATTTTTTTATACAAAAGTCTCTCATGTTTTAAACAAAAGCCCACAAACCAAACAACAACCAAAAAAACCATAACATACATAATAAAATTTTACAACTTAAAAACTAGCAATAGTTCATCCAAAGGTCGTGCCTAAAGGAACTATTGCGAATAATCCCGCGTTTCTGATGGTGAAGACAGGCAGGCGGCGGGGCGCAGGCCGCATAAAGACGCCACGTCTTGGCCTGCTTAGAAATAGAGACTTCACAAACACGCAGTGGCGTGCACAGGGTTTTGGGACAGGGTAGGCAGTGGGATGAAATGATATTGAAAAGTAGAGAACTCTTTAAACTTTTTCTCTCAGATCGATATTTACCGAGATATTTGGGTTCAAAGGTCAGTCATTTTAAACGGTTCTGGGACTTTAAAAAATTCGGTGTCGTGCAAATGATGTCAATATAACACCTAATTTTTATTAGTGTATCCTATAGAACGTGCTCAGATAAGCATAAAATGTCAAATAAACTTTTCTCTGTGACCATCCGCTTTGGGGACGCAATTAATTTTTTTCCGCTCTTTTATAAAAAAATAACCACGAAGAAAGCGGCGGGAGCTCCGCTCCATCCAGCACCATCTTCTTACCTATCCGCCATCCGATTCGATTCACGATACTGAATTTTTTCTAAGTACCAGATCCGTTTAAATGACTTATTTAGGAGCCAATATCGCGATAATTATCAAATTTAGAGAAAAGTTGCCCATACAAAACATGCTTATTTTAGCGTCTTCTATACGATAGCAAACATTAAAAATAGGTGTCATAATGATACCGACCACCATCAAAAAAATTCTAAATCTCGCGCCCCCTTTGCTATACCCCAACCTTTCGATTCTGTGCTTACCGAAAGTGTGAAGTGCGAGGCACGCTTTTAAATGCTTTTCCGACTGTTTGTGTTTTTTAGCAGCAGTAGACAAGTTTTTCATATCGGCAAATCCCGTATCAAGCCAGACTGTTTTAAAATTCGAGAACAAAACACACGGGAAACAAAACAATCTACTTGAATGTAAACAGCCGGCCAACCACTTAAACGTCTCGTAATGTCGAAAATGAAAACGCCGAGTAACATTAGCTGTTTTTTGATGCAGATCCGGTAATTCCGGCATGCATCTTCCTTTTTGAACCACTTTCACCTTTGAAGCAAAAGGTAATTTGCCGAAATTGCCGTTTACTAATGTTTTCATGCACACACAAGATCACCACACAACTCACAAGATAACTCCTCTACCTCCATTTTACTCGTCCTCTGACTTTATAGGCACTAATTCTCACCTCACTAAAACTTATAAACTCACAACGCATTAACAACAAAAGAACAGAAAGAACCACGAAACAAATTTATATTATAAAGCTAAATACAATTTCGCGCGTGTCATCCCAAGTTCGCAAACCATAACACCACAAACGGGTGATAAAATTACGATATATTTGAATGGGAAATGATCGCATGTTGAATGCATACTTCTAAATTTGGTCGCCTAAAATCACGAAGATGGTGGCGCTCGGCAACGGCGGGCGCTGTCAGAACTATTCGGATGTAAGAAAGAGAAAGAAGATAACGGATCGCAAATTCACTGCTGGTTTATTGTGGGCACGATATATCATCTAGCCTACATGACGCGCAATGATCGCGCAAGCCAGACGGTCGGAAATGAAGAACTGTTTACTTGAGGATTTGGGTTACAGATGTGTGAGTTATGTATGCGTGTGTTCGTAATTTATACCGTTGAAGTCGTACTTTTTCCGAAGTACGCCTCAAGCGGCAAACGGATCAGAGCTTAACAATTCGCGACATTCACGTGCGCGTGGCCGTGGGTCACCGCGAAATTCAAATTTATAATTCAATAAATAATAAATGTGATTGTTTATTAATAATATTACCGTGCCATATTATTTTCGTTATAGTAGGTATTGTGTTGTATTAGCATCATATTGATAGGGTAGGCAGCGCCTTTTTGCCTTTATGGAGTGCACGCCACTGCAAACACGCACCTTTGAATTATTCTCTCAACTGCTCTCTTCACGGTATTTTCCCTCACCTAAAAGCTAGAATGATAATTCCTACATAAGTCGGAACTGACTTCCGTTTATCCTTTTCACCGCCAGATGGTAAAGCAACTTGCCGTGCCACCTCACGCCACAAGGGTAAAAAAATAATGGATAAAGAAATAATGCCAACATGAAATTGGGCTATTTCAGAGTAGGTTTTCAACTTTTCATAAATAAAAAAAAATAAATAAAATGACGGCAAATGCCGTCTTTGGCGTCGGTGTCACGAATCGTCGATGACGTGATTTCACGTGTTTGGCGGTGGAAAGGTTAAAATCGAATCTCTGAACTAGGTACTCGGCTCCACCAGTCATTATCATCCTCCTAGCGTACCCAAGGACCCGGGGTCCGCTTTGGTATCTAATCCCATGATTTAGCGTAGACACTAGTTTTACGAAGGCGACTACCATCCGACCTTCCAATCTGAGGGAAAACCAGAAATTGGGATTATTAGACCGGTTTCCTAATGATGTTGTCCTTCAACGAAAAGCTGATACCCATACCCTAGTATTCCAAGACTATTATAATCAGTGATCGGAATAGGCAGAGTATAAATACCTAAACTTAGTAGCACAGAGACAAAAAGTGGAGACTTCCTTACGACTATATTTTTGCGTGACTAAAATCCCGAGAACTTACTAAGTAACTAATATTTTATAAATGGGATAAAAAACAATGTTTTTCGGGTTCAATAGAATCAATAGGCACAAAATAAAACAACCAATAATATAAACGGATTCTTTATTTAATCTCAATTTTCTGTTTCTGTTTCTTTATAAATATTACGTCGTAATACAAATGAAATATCATAGAAACACAGTATAAACCCGCCTGTACTCGATAAAGGATGCTATGAAACTGTATTGTCAACTTATTATTAATGCATAAAAAGGATAGCAGGTAGCAGCAACAAGTGATAACAACATCTGGTTCCCTTTTACACGATAACAATAGGAACCACGAGAAATATAATAGATAAGACTACTATTTTGTCTATCTCTTTCACTTAAACACGAAATGTGAACGAGGATAAAAGAGACAGATTAATTTTAAAAATAGAATAAAATTGCTGTTTCTTCTGTAGTCCAAAGAAATATAGAAGTAACAAGAATTTTCTCATCGGTGATTTTCATGAAAAGTAAAAAAAATAGTGTTGCTGTTACTACTGAATTATTGATACATCCAAGATTCAATTATAGGATTTACTTCTATATAACTTTAATTTTTAATCCGGGAAGTCCCGGAAAAAAAGTTATCGCAAGGAAGTCTCCACTTCATGACTTTGTTATACTAAGTTTAGGTATTTATACTCTGCCTATTCCGATCACTGATTATAATACCTATTGTGCAAACTTAATGCCTCTCCCAGTTTTCTCTCAGTTCCATTGTAAGTCTAACGTATGCTGAAACTTAATGGGAGGCCTGTCGAAGTTGTGTCGTATTTCACGCGGTGTTTACGGAGATAATGGACCGTTGTTGACATTGGGACCGCGGTTGGCGCGCCGCCAGGCGGAGGGTACTCGCCACATAATACGGTAACGAGCTTATTTCAGATAAGATGTTAACACCTTTCTGAAAAGTATGGTTGGTCGCTATAAGCGTACAGCGGCATGGTAAACTGAATTAAAGGCAGCATTTCCATTGACGAAGTATCAGGGAGACTAATATAAATATAAATAAATAATAACAGGTGGCTTTGTGAGCTGTAGATCTCGCGAGCCTGACTTGAAAAAAAGTTTCTTGAGATGTTCTAAAAACTGAATCGAACATGAAAAACGATATTAATTGTTAATCATGCTCACAAATTTTCTCGAGAAGCGGTCGAGAAATGCGACCTGTAGTGGAGAACAGCTGGACATCAGTACACATACGAACGAATTTGGGCCCAAGCAGTGAACTTCGTTCGCTTCGCTCGCTGGTTCAAATAGGGGACAAATCTCACTCAAATCTAACTAGCCCCATAGTAAGCTCAATAAGGCTTGTGTTATGGGTAGACGACGATATATTTAATAATATATTTAAATACTTAAATACATAGATAACGTCAGAGAAACAAATATTCAGGCTCATCACATAAACATTTGCCCTTACCGGGATTCGTAATCGAACCCAGGACCTTCTAGGACTAGGACTTCTAGGACCTAGGCTAAACTAGTCGAATGGTTGTTGTTGTCTTTTCGTTCGGTTATTGTAAACGTCGTTATTATTACCAAAAGAGATTTTTCAAAAAACCCAACAGGGTTTTAAAATCCAAAGACAACTCATCCAAAATATCCATCAAGCCTTTTGAACTGTAGCCCGTGCAATATATTTTTCTTGTCCACAATCACCATACACACATACATACTCGTATATATGCTTGAAAACATAAACCTCCTTTGAAGCAATCGTGTAAATACTTTCGCTTTGCCTGAGCTGTACAATACATGTATTTAAATTCATAATTTATTACCGTCCTCTGAACATGTTACCCGAGTGCCAAAATGACCCAAAGTGCACTTTCATTTCATGCTATTATGGTGCTAATTGCTACGGTCGTAAGTCAGATAACAGCTTAAACATTCACGTGAACTCTGCTCGCTCTGACCCTTTGCTAAACATCTATGGCAGCATCACAATGTGCCTGTAGGAAGTTGCTGCTGTATGTTCCCCTCGACAAAACAACGTATTTTAATAAGAAGAATATGGTACTTATGATCTTTAGTTACCGGAGAGATTGTGAGACCAACGAGATGACTGTCGAATTAATTTAAGACCCAGCACCCGTTATTACTCATTAAGTCTTATATTACTCATTACTTTTTTACGATGCGATTTTCCGCTGTTGGGTGGTTAAATAAAGGTCGTAATTTAAAAAGAAAACTTGCCAAAAATGAATATAAATCTTTTCGTTTTGTTTTTTTTTTGCGATGTCGGGATATATGTATAGTTCCATCTATCGTCCCGTGGGTGTAGTAAGAGTTGATGGAGATAGAGTTGAAGTGTGATATGGGCGATGGGCTAGCAACCGAATACTGATACTGCAATGACAGATTTTCTCCAGACGTGGCACTGAAAATTAATTTCACGCCGCTTTTGGAGGCGTGAGTTTATATAAGTGTGTGTTGTGTGTGATTTTTGAATACGGAGTAAAATAAAATAAAACATTATGCCCTGTATGATCACTATCGTATAGTGGGCTTTATTAAATTTAGTTGCAATTACCAGACAGATATACCTAGTTGCAATTACAAGACTCCATCTTACGTCAAAAACTTCTCGCCACTCGCATTGTTGCTACTGGTGTTCATGCCATGCAATATAAAAGAACAATTTTATTACGGTTGAAGTTACTTGCGACGCACCCCGCGCGTGACGTGATTAGACACACAAATCGTGCATAGAGTAGCGTGTGCTGCTGGGGAGTACCGTTTTTTATTTATTTATTGAAACGTCCCAATCCTACTAGAGCCTGGCAGTTCTTTCGCCTACATCAGCTAAAGTATGGATGTTTTAGACTTTTGGAGCGCAGGGTCGTTGTCCGGATGCGATCCATCCAGCCTCTTAATACTTAAAGTAATGCCACATTATAATGAATAAATAGTACCTAAAGGTACAGAAGGTCCATGTATGTGATGACGTTAGTTGTCAGTTTTTGGCAATAGACAATCATAGAATGGGATAGGGTTGTTGACGGACCACATAACTGAACATGCACAATTATATTTGTTTTAGTTTCTACAAGGTGTTTTTGGCAATTTCCGTTAATTGCAAGGGGGCATAGGTTAGATCAAATAAAGTTAATTTCTCCAAGACAGTAGTATCTTAACTCTTACTGTTATCAAGACATTGAATATTTTAATTTAATCAGATTTGCAGATTTAACCACTGTAAAGGCTCTTAACTGTGGTGTCATCACAGTTTTTTAAATGTTGTAAGGTTCCTATACACTACAAGAAGGTTTACCAAGTGAGTTCGTTCTATATTAGGCAAAAACTGCGTCGGAAGTACATTTTTTTTACTTAATTTGTCTTCTTGGACCTTCTGGTCTTGAACCCTTGCACTATAAGACAATAACTGTTAATGCTACATTAAATATTGTATTACAAAAAAAGAATTTTTTTTTTCACGAAATTATTATGCTAATTGGTTTCTGTTAAGAAGTTAACGGAAATTCCCGGGAACACCGTGTATATTTGTTATCAAAATAATCTTCCATTTCTGAAAGTTGTTCTTGACGACGGACATCCAAGTTTGTAGGGTTTGCTACACTTTCTCGGGCGGGGCATTTATACATGACTTGCCGAGTCATTCAGAGTCCATACCATCTGAAGCGAGTTTCGGAGAGTTTTCCTTTGACTGGTCGGATCTTGAGGCAACCGGATGTGTTCGTTTCTCACCCTGTCCAAAGAGTCGTGTTAGATATTTATGCGTGCTTTGTTGTATCATATATGAGTACCGGTGACTGTAGATGGCTATAAAATTGCCTGTCTGTAACATGTGGTGCGATAGTCCTTTCATTTGACGTGCAATGAGCACGCAGGCTTGCAGTAGGTCATTTCTGTTATTTATTTTATTTATTTATATAGGAAGATCATCAGCTTAAATATCACACAGTAGCTAAAAACAGTAGTGACAGTGAGCTAATAACAGATCCTCACCGATAGCGTGATGAATATGTAAAAAATAAGTGAGCAAAAACCAAACGAAAACACAGCGCTTTTGCGTCTTGACACGGCTACATAATTTAAGTACTTATTTCTAAATAGACTAAAAAGAAGAGTTACCTACTTAAACCATTTCCCTACCTCTACCGAAAAATTGACGAGATAAGCGTCGTCTTACTAAAGGAACACTTGCACTGAATAGGTCCAGGTCGTCAAACCTCTGAAACACCTCATTCAAGCCGTTGCTCGCTCTGATCATAAAACTATTTTGCCTATAGTTAGTGGATGATAATGGCACGGATAGTGGCGGCTTACGCCGAGCTCTACTGGGTATACGGATGTTCAATTTACCAAGTAAGGTGGGGCTGTCGATTAAGTTCGATGCAACTTTAAGTAGGTATGTAATGTCGGCTATATTTCGACGGGTCTCAATTGGGAGAAGATGGAATCTCCTGCACAGGTCCAAATACTTATTTGAGTCGTAGCGAATACCTAATTTGAAGCAAAGAAACTTTAAAAACTTCTTCTGGATATTTTCCAATCTCGTAACATAGCATTTGTAACGAGGATTCCAGACCTGAGATGCATATTCCAAGGTACTCCTAACAAGGGTACAATATAGAATCTTAAAAGTTGTAGCCCGTTTAAAATCCCTTGAACAACGAAACAAAAAACCTAGTGATTTAGATGCTCTAGATATGACATTATCAATATGGTTATTAAAAACAAGTTTAGGATCATGTAAGATGCCCAGGTCCCGTACAGCAATCTCGCGTTGCAAGTTACGCGTTATCACCGCGTATGACTAATACCGTTAAACGTGTGCCGTGCAGATACGCAGAACCTTGAGATTTTTAACGCGTCACATTGGTAATAAATAATAGTAAATTGTTTAACGTGGGTCGTAAGCGGAATATTGGATTGATATTGTATATCAGAAGCCCGAAGGCGGAGGGCTTTTGATCACTCAAGTTTGCAATATTCTTACGCCCGTGTTATGCACAATTTTTCTTTACATTAACGTGTGTAATATAATATACAATACAATTACTCTTTATTGCACAGCTTCATTCATGAAAACAATACAAAACGGCAACAAACAACAAGCGGTAATAATCAGGCGGTAATATTAAAAGTCTCTTAGCAATAAAATAACTTTTTACTTAATATGACATGTCTTACCAGCGAAGCGCCTCAGGAGCTCTCTTATCTATTTCATTGCCGTGATAGCGGTGACGTAAAACTACTGAAGCTTATTTATAAAAATTAAAATTTTTGAACAAAACTTTAATCTTATTGTACAGACAGTCACCGGCATCAATATCTGCCGAAACAAAGCCGGCAAAAATATCTGACACGTCCTTATGGCACATTAGACATAGAGTCGTGTGAGATATTTATGCGTGCTATGTTGTGGCAGATCTTATTGCTGGTGACTGTACAATTGGTGGATTATATCAGCTGCCTTCCTACTGACACGGTTTTCTGGTTAGACTGTACTACTCATGGTGTGGGAGTAAAAGAGAAAGAATGTGCTCAAATATCAATGTATAAAAGAATTTCAATTAAAATGTATTAAAGGTCGCAGGTCAATGCCTCCACAAATTGTATAATATCCATTAATTACTTCCAAATTACTTTTGCTGCGGCATCTACGATCTACCGATTGCTTATGTATGGTACCCGAACGTGCCTACAAAACTGCGGGTAGACGCGCATGAGAATGCACGCCAATTTTAAAAAGGCCACCATTGTGCAAGTTTTGCGTTTCGCTGAAAATCGGCAGTTTATATTTTCGTAGCAGTATTAAGTATTTGCTATAATTACTACAATGAATTCCGGAAATAAGGTAAAATTACTTTCTTGTCCCGATATTCGTAAATATCTAGATATTATTACTAATGTATCTATTGGATTGCCATATCAATCTTTGGGCACATCGTATATATTTTGTGAGTCCTTTACTTAGATCGCTGGAGCCAAATGAAGTTTCTACGACACAGAGATATTAATATCACCTTATTTAATGTTAAGTCCGCTTTAGCCTAGTTGGTAGTGACCCGGCCTACGAAGCAAGAGGTCATCCTGGGTTCGAATCCCGGTAAGGAATCACTGGACAGGAGAGAACATTATCTTAAGTTCGAAATAAGCACACTCAAATAAAATAAGGTTTAATGTTTGAAAAATTTAAGACCAGGTTTATTTTCATACTTTACCCTCCTTGTACATCGAAAAGTGGAATCACCCCACTATTCAGAGTCCATACGCGGGGTGACGTAAAGCTAATTTACGGGCCACACCTCGCCCCACTAATTCAGGTTGACGTCGCACCCTGGTCTCATGACTTAGCAACAATGCGTTGGGGTGAACTTACCCTTATTATTCAGTCTAGACGTCGATTACCGGTTTTGGTTAGCGAGGACAGTTTTGAGTTTAATATTCTGATATACATACTTATATGACGTTACGGCCATGCAACACAGTCGTAGGGAATCCCAACCATTTGGAGTTTCTAGTTAACTCTAAATGGCACCATTCTTGGGACGGGCGGTAAAATATGACGACACATTTCGGCGCTGTCATTCCACGTCTTATACTTTTCAAGTATCAAAATTGAGCCTGTGTCTATTGTATTATTTGAATGTAGCCTTAGTGAAGATATTGAATTATTTTGTCGGATATTCTTCAATTCTCGAACGATTAACTGTTTAACTCAATATCCGCGGGTAAAAAATCAGTCTGACTGTGTTAATGAATTCCGCAATTGCGTGTAATACAAATGTCTAATATAATTCGTAGCTAGCCGTTTGGCGGGCGACGACCTGTTGGAAATTGGGAGTTCATCACCATTAGTCGGAAGTCTAGATTGTTTTAACCTAATTTTATATTTTATCGTAAGGTTCGTGCAGCTAGCTAGCTCTACGTGAGCTAAAAAACAACACGGTTATTCACATACTTTACAAACAATAATGGCAGCTGCCAATATGTAAAGTCGTGCCATTCGGCTCTTATAAAAAAAACTTTATTAAACTGAACAATAACATGACTCGTTGAGTTGATAAGTTGTATTATATTGTTTATTTATTTATTGAGACAGCAGGTATCCATCTTGATGTCAATCAACAAATTTGATCAGAATTATCGAATTTATTGCGTGCAAAACTGAAATTAATGATGTTCTAATCGGAATTCGTAGATTTCACCACACAAAAACGCTTTGTGAAATTGTAACACAACAATATAAGAGTGTTCACTACGCAGTACTTATGTTACGTCACACCTGGCCATAATGCGAGTTATACTGCACGCTGCGCGTACGTTAAAACTCGCATTGTGGCCAGGTGAAGACTTAAAATTGTGTACTCACTACGGGCGGTAATTCGTAAAGCCCCAGAGCAATATTTATGGCCCTCACCTTCGGTTCGGACAAACACCTGCGATCTGGGGCATTCATGAATTCACCGCCCTAGGTACGTAACGTACTATTACGTCACACCTGGCCATAATGCGAGTTTTACTGCACGCTGCGTGTACCGGAAAACTCGCATTGTGGCCAGGTGAAGACGTAAAATTTTGTACTCAACACGGGCGGTAATTCGTAAAGCCCCAGAGCGCATATTTATGGCCCTCACCTTCGGTTCGGACAAACACTTGCGATCTGGGGCATTCACGAATTCACCGCCCTAGTTACGTAATGTACTATTAACAACCTTAATTCTTTGTTGTTCACAGTTACGCCATGAGCTCGAGCGCGTCGTGAGCGAGCGCGACCGCCTGCTCACAGAGAGCTCCGAGCTCGGCGTGGACAAGGCGTCGCGCGAGTCGGAGCGCGTGGCGCTGCGGGCCGAGCTGCGCGAGGCGCGGCAGCGGGAGCAGCGACTACTGCTGGACATCGGGGACCTCGAGGACGAGAATATCTCGCTGCAGAAGCAGGTGTCCGCGCTGCGCTCCTCGCAGGTGCGTGGTAGACCAGTGAGAGCCCCGGGCTTGGCGTGGACAAGGCGTCGCGCGAATCGGAGCGCGTGGCGCTGCGGGCCGAGCTGCGCGAGGCGCGGCAGCGGGAGCAGCGACTACTGCTGGACATCGGGGACCTCGAGGACGAGAATATCTCGCTGCAGAAGCAGGTGTCCGCGCTGCGCTCCTCGCAGGTGCGTGGTAGACGAGTGAGAGTCCCGGGCTCGGCGTGGACAAGGCGTCGCGCGAGTCGGAGCGCGTGGCGCTGCGGGCCGAGCTGCGCGAGGCGCGGCAGCGGGAGCAGCGACTACTGCTGGACATCGGGGACCTCGAGGACGAGAATATCTCGCTGCAGAAGCAGGTGTCCGCGCTGCGCTCCTCGCAGGTGCGTGGTAGACGAGTGAGAGCCCCGGGCCGAGCTGCGCGAGGCGCGGCAGCGGGAGCAGCGACTACTGCTGGACATCGGGGACCTCGAGGACGAGAATATCTCGCTGCAGAAGCAGGTGTCCGCGCTGCGCTCCTCGCAGGTGCGTGGTAGACGAGTGAGAGCCCCGGGCTCGGCGTGGACAAGGCGTCGCGCGAGTCGGTTAGATTTTTAAATCAATATCTTTACGTCACGCGATCTGGGGCATTCACGAATTCACCGCCCTAGTTACGTAATGTACTATTATGTGGTTCGCGATCGGTTTGAAATGTTTAACCCAGGAAGTATACTTAAAATTTTACTTTTAGATAGAGCTGCATTAATAAGTCCAAGAAATATGGCGACACTGATTCAGGATTTGTAGTCAGATTCAGATTCCTTATCGCGATTGCTTTAATTTCCGCTCTATGTTCACTGATACAGGGACGACTTGTTCCAGGTGGAATTCGAAGGCCTAAAGCATGAGGTCCGACAACTGCGCGAGGAGGCGGAAAACCTCCGCGCGGCGGCGGACGAGACCGCGGCGCTGCGCCGCATCGCGGAGCGGCAACTGGGAGAGGCGCTGGAAGCGCTGCAGTCGGAGCGAGAGGCTAAGTTCGCCGCCAAGAAGGAGCTCGACGCACACCTCAGTCGCGAGGCCGCGTACAACATCACCAACCTGGCCTACAGCATACGAGGTTAGTTATACTGGGCACAACGAGACGGGCGGAAGCTCCGCGGGTAATTGTTAAGACGGCGCCGTATTACGGAGTGGCAGTTAGAGAGGCTCTTGAAGCACTGCAGGGAGAGCGACAGGTGATTCGCCACAAAAAGGAGTGCGTCGAGCTTTTTAGGCACGAGGCAGCGTACAACATCACCAAACTAGCCTACAGCATACGAGGTGAGTTCTCGACACAGTCTCAGTCAGTGAGTGTCAGCCGACGAGACAATGGCGCTGCACTGCACTGCCTGCTCGGGCAAGTGTTTGAAGCGTTTCAGGATGGGCGGGAGGCCATGTTCTTTAACACAGATCGTATCGTAGCGAGCCGTTCCCGTAGTCTTTTGGTCCGGTGCGAGACACTAGCGCAACCGAATAGTTCTCAACAGAGCAGTACCACTTACTCGCGTCTATGCCCTTTCGGTGGCAGCTTATGTACTACACTTTCTCCGGCAATCTAATTTGAACCGTATTTAAAATACATCGTGCAAATGCTTTCCCATTTTGTGAATACAATACGGGTGTATTTTTACGCCAAAAGAAAGAAGGCAGAAAAATATGCCTCGTGACGAAAATCCCACTCAAATATCTCAAAGAATTACGAAGCTACAATCGTTATAATATTGCTTGATAGAGAGAGAAAACGCTCGCAGTTACTGATGTCACAATTTGCGAGGCTGCCGCAGAGCGCGTCGGGCCGCGTCGACGGCAGCGCCGAACACATGGGGCACGGCACGTTGTCGTCTTCTAGTGACGTCACTAACTGCGAGCGTCAATAGTTTCATATGAAGTTACGTTCTTAAAACTTTGGACGCTTATGACTTCGTGATTATTTTACCTTTCGCGTTGATTTTTTCTACATTTGACTACAAATCCTTTTTCGAGAAAATGCGACATTATTGTTTATTTTATTTAGTGTGTACACCTCTATTCTTCACCTCTTCTCTCAGGCATGGGCGAAGAGGGTGGGTCCGACGAAGGCTCCCCCGGCGCGTCCAACTCGGAGCTGGCGGCGGCCATGGGCGAGCACCACGCGGACCTGTTCTCGGAGGTGCACCTGCACGAGGTCTCGCGCCTCGAGAAACAGCTCGAGCAGGCGCACAATGAGAACGTGAGTTAACAACCACCACAAACATCCTGACTTAGGCACTAGTCTCACTGCCGGCGAGTAGCGTGTACTCTCATAGTAATTCTTACTGGCGCGAGTAAGGCGATTCTCCCACTACACTGCGTCGCCGTGCGCGGAACGGCAGATTTTTTACACGCGCTTCCACGCTCATTGCCGCATCGGCAGTGTGAAGTACTAGGCGTGTTTTCTATATAAATTGACATTCTTGCACGCGATGGTAAAATCTGCCGCTCCGCGCTCTACGGCGGGACGCGGTGTAGTGGGAGAATCGCCTAAAAGCGAGTAAGAATTACTATGAGAGCACTCGCTACTCGCCGGGGGTGGGAGAAGTGCCTTACCGTAATTGTTAGATTTCTCCGTCTGAAAGGAGTGCCAAATCCGGCACTGACTAGTACTACATACTACATGCTTATGTCATGATACGAGGATAGGTTTAGCTATTGGCTGTAGCCTTGTTCCACCACTTTGGCTGCCAAGAATCGCTACGCTAAGCGGGTTCCTGGCAATCAAAATATTAAGAATATGAGGTCAAATTGCCTTTCATGGATTTTTAAATTCATATTCGAGTGACTCTTAAAAGCTTTCACAATCGAGCCAACCTCAAGAATACGTGTAAACCGAATTCAAACATTTAGATCGTGTTCACAGAGCCAGCTGACGGCCTCAGTACGCGCAGCGCAAGCGACCGCGGAGAGCGAGAGTTCTTGCGCTTGCGTGTTGCGTTGTGGTCTGCAGCGCGCTGCCTCACGCGTCTCCGCACTTGCCGCGTTGCACAGGGATACACAACCGGTATTTATTATTGACATTTGGCACATTATAAATATGTGTTTTGCATTATTATTTATTTAGGAGATTTTGTCGAACTGATGTCAGCTCCCGCAGGCCTCTAAATGTGTTAGGGCCAGGGCCACTTTTCGTAATTTCGACGTGAGCAAAACACCCACAGCGAATGGTACGGTTACGGTATGTAATAATTTAAAACGGTTGGAAAGCGCGTCCGGATATCAAGGCTGAGCGGCTGTCGAGGGTTTCCTAGTTAACGATGGGAAGGAGCCTTACAGGAGCAGGGGCAAATGATGACAGCGGTTGGGTTAATGTTTTGAACTGGGTCTTGTCGCCCTTTTATTTAAATCATCATCATAACAGCCGAAAGACGTCCACTGCTGGCCATAGGCCTCCCCCAAAGAGTGCCAAAGTGACCGGTCCTGCGCCACCCGCATCCAGCGGACTCCTGCAACCTTTACCTTTATTTAAAGACTAGCACTTATATCCTACACGGGCTGTATCACTCGCAGTATGGCTCACGGTTGCCGAACGGATACGCTTCGGGTCGGTAAGAGGCGGGAACGGCGGGATTATGGTACTCTGGCAGTGCACTCTGGACCCAATCGGCCAAGAATAACGCGGATGTTCTACTAACTCACTCCTCGGGCAGTGCACTCGGAAACCAAGCGGCCTGGAAGGGGTGAGGGGAGCGGAAGACTTCGGAAGTGCACTCAGAAACCAAACGGCTAGAGAGTCGGTCGCGTGTTTGGGCGCGATCCCCTGCAGCAGTGGGAAGCGGGAGGCATCGGCGCGGGAGAATATCTTCCGCGCTAGCTCGGCCATAAACTCGTCCAGGTTCTGTTGCTTGAGGTCTCGCTGGATGTGGCGGTTCCGCACGTACCGGGGGGCTCGGACGATGGTCCTCAGGCAGAGTGACTCCTGTGCCCTGAGCTTCTTCTTGTTGGTTTCTGCCGTGAGGGCGTACCACGCAGGAGCCGCGTATGTTGGGCAGGACCTAACGTACGCCTTGTAGACCTCCAATTTCGTGCCGAGCTGGAGTTTGCTGGAGAACACTGGACGCATTTCGCCCGTACCACCACTTCCTCAGAGTGCTGTTTCGTGGTGAGGCCCCTGTCTATAGGTGTCGTAGGTAGGTGACCCCCAGGTACTTGGGACGAGGCTCGATGTGAGGGAGGAGCTTTGCCAGCAGCAGTCGTTCAAAGACTGGAGAGGGTACTGAGCAGCGTGGTGATGGGCCTGTAGCTGTCCGGTCTTCTGCTGTCCTTCCCTATCTTGGGTATCAGTATGACCCGGCCAAGTTATCAGATCGTGGGGAAGTGACCCGAGCGCATGATCCCATTAAACAGGCGTGTCACCGCCGCTATAGTGTGCTGTGGCTGGTGACGTAGTGCCTCGTTTGGGATCATGTCGGGGTCTTCTTGGGGTGGACTCTCTGGGTTTTCCTTCGAACTTGGCCGGGTGAGATGAGGACCCGGTCCTCCTCTGCTGTAGGTGTGTGCTCGAAGTACCTCTCCAAAAGCTCCTTCACCTCCCTCGTTTGGCTGGCGTTTGTGGTTGGGTTGGGCTGGAACTGCCTCTCCAGTGAGTCCGCGAACAGTTCGGCTCTCCTATAGTGGAGCACTCCATGTTCGCCCTACAGTGGACGGAAGGATTCGGGAGTCGGCCCCAGCTGCCTGCACAGACCGCGGATGGACGCCACGCTGCCGTCTATGCTGGCGATGTGGGCCTCCCATAGTTCCGAATCGTGAAGGGCGAGCCCCCTCTTCACCTGCTCCACCAGGTGGTTGAGCTCGGTCTTTATGATCGGGCAGTGTAGGTGTTGCCATCTGCTTCTCAACTGGCGCTTTCTCACAATAAGCTACTGTAGGGCCGCAGGGAGGGGTCTGCACCTCTCTTCTGCGGTGATGGTGCGAGATGAAGTTTCCAGCGCCAGCTGGATGTTCTCGGTGATGGTGGTTGCCACTGTCTTCACCTCCTCTGCCGTGGAGACTGGTCTGGGTTGCAATTTGCCGAGACAGGAAGCGAAAGCCTCCCAGTCGGTTTTCCTCCTTGGCTTCCTTCTCGGCGTGGTGTCAGATGCCATGTTCAGGACCATGAGCACCGGTCGATGGTCTGACGGCATGTGGGGCAGGACTTGGGAGGTTGCACGACGGATGCTGAGAGGTCCTTATGGACCGCAAAGTCTATGATGTCGCACGACGCATGTGTGTCAGAGTAGTGCGTCGGCTCTTCGGGTCCGTCGGCATCATAGTTGCGGTCCAGCAGCTCCTGGTATAGGACCCTGCGTTCTGACGGTCGTGCAGCGCTTATATACTGGCTGGCGGGTGGCGGTGCGGGGCGCCGCTCTGCCACGCTCGTCTGTTCCCGCGTCGGCGCCGCTCTGTGGCGGTGGCTGTGGCGTTATCCAATACGTCACTAGGTCAGCTGACATTCAAGATGAAGATAGTCTAAGGGGCTCTATACAACCTGGGTTTCCACTAGTTAGTGTTATTTAGGAATAATTATTGGCGGTGGACATTAAACATTGGCAACTAAAATATTGTAAGAAACTGGCTAGTTTTTGCCGCCGAGACGTTTTGCGGTACAGGAAATTTGACGATCATCTTGTTTCGACAGGAGGACGAAAAGACGTCACAGGAAAGCAGCAGCGGCGTGCCCTCGCGCGCGGCCGCGTGGCTCACGTGGTGGCGCGTGTCGGGCGGCGAGCTGACGGCGCTCGGCGCGCAGTTGACGGAGCTGCACGCGGCCGCCGCGCCGCCTGACGCGTCGCCAGCCGCGCTGGCCCGCGCCGAGCTGGCCGAGCTCAGCGACCGCGTGGCCGAGGCGGAGGTGCGCGCTGCCGCGCTGCAGGCGGACTGCGACCTGCTCAGGACTCTGGCTGGAGGTATCACATGTTACTACTATACCACAGCTCGTGGCTCACGTGGTGGCGCGTGTCGGGTGGCGAGCTGGCCCGCGCCGAGCTGGCCGAGCTCAGCGACCGCGTGGCCGAGGCGGAGGTGCGCGCTGCCGCGCTGCAGGCGGACTGCGACCTGCTCAGGACTCTGGCTGGAGGTATCACATGTTACTACTATACCACAGCTCGTGGCTCACGTGGTGGCGCGTGTCGGGTGGCGAGCTGGCCCGCGCCGAGCTGGCCGAGCTCAGCGACCGCGTGGCCGAGGCGGAGGTGCGCGCTGCCGCGCTGCAGGCGGACTGCGACCTGCTCAGGACTCTGGCTGGAGGTATCACATGTTACTACTATACCACAGCTCGTGGCTCACGTGGTGGCGCGTGTCGGGTGGCGAGCTGGCCCGCGCCGAGCTGGCCGAGCTCAGCGACCGCGTGGCCGAGGCGGAGGTGCGCGCTGCCGCGCTGCAGGCGGACTGCGACCTGCTCAGGACTCTGGCTGGAGGTATCACATGTTACTACTATACCACAGCTCGTGGCTCACGTGGTGGCGCGTGTCGGGTGGCGAGCTGGCCCGCGCCGAGCTGGCCGAGCTCAGCGACCGCGTGGCCGAGGCGGAGGTGCGCGCTGCCGCGCTGCAGGCGGACTGCGACCTGCTCAGGACTCTGGCTGGAGGTATCACATGTTACTACTATACCACAGCTCGTGGCTCACGTGGTGGCGCGTGTCGGGTGGCGAGCTGGCCCGCGCCGAGCTGGCCGAGCTCAGCGACCGCGTGGCCGAGGCGGAGGTGCGCGCTGCCGCGCTGCAGGCGGACTGCGACCTGCTCAGGACTCTGGCTGGAGGTATCACATGTTACTACTATACCACAGCTCGTGGCTCACGTGGTGGCGCGTGTCGGGTGGCGAGCTGGCCCGCGCCGAGCTGGCCGAGCTCAGCGACCGCGTGGCCGAGGCGGAGGTGCGCGCTGCCGCGCTGCAGGCGGACTGCGACCTGCTCAGGACTCTGGCTGGAGGTATCACATGTTACTACTATACCACAGCTCGTGGCTCACGTGGTGGCGCGTGTCGGGTGGCGAGCTGGCCCGCGCCGAGCTGGCCGAGCTCAGCGACCGCGTGGCCGAGGCGGAGGTGCGCGCTGCCGCGCTGCAGGCGGACTGCGACCTGCTCAGGACTATGGCTATTACATGTTACTACTATACCACATCTCGTGGCTCACGTGGTGTTGCGTGTCGGGCGGCGAGCTGGCGGCGCTCGGCGCGCAGCTCACGGACCACATCATATCCATGACAATAACGTTTCATCTTATTTCCAGGAGCGGGCCGCGCATTGTCTTCGGCTGCACCAGCGCTGACTTCGGCAGCAGAAGCACTCGCGCAAATGTACCATCACGTGTGCGCCGTCAACGGCACGCAGCCCGAGCGCTTGTTGCTGGAGCACGCTGCCAACACAGACGGTAATCGACTCCACAGTCTTACTAAATTAAATAGTACATTAACGGACCTAGGAGACCCAAAAGGCAAGCTAAACTCTATTATAGACATATAATTCGAAGCGGACAAAATAGTAAAAGCCTTCACTAATAACTGCCCGGAGAAGAAAACCCTGGCTAAAAAGTTGCCATGGTGGACCCCAGAGATAGTTAAGCTCAGGCATCTAATGACTTTGGGTACTATTCACAAAAACTCACAGAACTCAGCAAGGCTGTGAGGAAAGCCAAAAGGAGAGCGTGGAGGAACCACTGCGATCAGATTGAGTCAATACCAGAAGGAATGAGACTAACAAAGGCACTAGCAACCACAAAGTCGGTCCCGCTCACATCCATCAGGGACAATGACGGTAGAATGACGAAAACGGGGCTGGAGACCCTTAAGATAATGTGTAACACGCACTTCCCAGGCTCAGTAAGCTCACGACACGACAGCGTAACAGACGATGGTGCAATTACGACAGCGTAACAGACCACAAGTACAAAGAGACATAATTGGGACACGTCTAAAAAGGTAGTAGATCATACAAAGATAAAGCGGGCACTTTCAACATTTCAACCCTACAAAGCCCCGTGGTCAGATGGTATCCCCCCATTCTACTACAAGAAGGCGCTAATGTACTAATCCCGCATCTTAGCAGATTTTACAGGGCGTGCTTGGCCTTCGCACACGTACCGCGTGTGTGGAGGATGGTAAAAGTAACCTATCTACCCAAACCGGGTAAGGCGGATTACAGTGAAGCCAAATCGTATAGGCCGATAAGGTTATCGTCGTTTTTCCTCAAAACACTGGAGAAACTGGTAGATAGACACATAAGGGATGGCCCATTAAGAGCCCCATAACATTTGGCGCTAAGCTAGTTTTGAGATTTTAATGCGCCCATGCAGAGATGCTCTGATGAAGGTGCAGAGATCGGCATGCATGGCTATAACAGGGGCGTTTCGTACCACGCCTACAGTGGCGCTAGAAATCCTACTGGACCTACCGCCACTTCACTTGGTGATCAAGTCAGAGGCACGCAAATCGCTCCACAGATTAAGAACTCTTGGACTGTGGAGCGACAGCAGACCAAAGACTAAGCACACAAAAATGGAGACAGATGGTTTCTTAGACAGAATAACAAACATGGGAAGCAACAAAATGCTACCCAAGTTTGTATTCCATAGGAACTACACAACAAAAGTTCCATCCAGAGCTGAATGGGCCAAAGGTCTAGAACCACCGAGGTCTGGTATCGAAGACAGTATATGGTACACGGACGGATCAAAAATGGGATCCGGTACGGGAGCAGGCATTTATGCGCATAACTACAGTAGTAGTGTAAGCATGGACAGTTTGGCAACCGTCTTCCAGGCGGAGACATACGCCATAATTGCCTGTGCACAGGAGTATATAGATGGGCAAACCAGAGGGCAGACTATCTATATAATCAGTGACAGTCAAGCGGCCCTTAAAGAAAAAAAAATGACCGGGTTGGGTTTGCACTCCGGGAGTGCCGGCAGAAGTGAAAACTTGAACATTAACGTTGTGCATTTTTGATATTTTGGAATAGTTAGGGAATCATTTTGCACGAATTGCGTTAATTATCAGTATAAAAAACCCTCTTTTCGTCGAGTTCCTCGTCATGACAGGCAGCGTAATGGTATGTTTGTTTGTGACAGTGGTCGGCGCGGACGGGCGGCGGGTGGAGGTGGAGGACGAGGCGCTGGCACTGGCGGCGGGCGAGCTGGAGGGGCTGCGCGCGGCGGGCGCGGTGGCGCGCGCGGCCGACACGCTGCTGGACCAGCTCGTGCACCTGCGCGCCGCGCTCGGCGCCGCGCTGGACTCGCGCCGCCACCACCACCGCGCGCCCGGTAACCTACACTGACACTGACAGCCTACTACTAGGTGGAGGACGAGGCGCTGGCACTGGCGGCGGGCGAGCTGGAGGGGCTGCGCGCGGCGGGCGCGGTGGCGCGCGCGGCCGACACGCTGCTGGACCAGCTCGCGCACCTGCGCGCCGCGCTCGGCGCCGCGCTGGACTCGCGCCGCCACCACCACCGCGCGCCCGGTAACCTACACTGACACTGACAGCCTACTACTAGGTGGAGGACGAGGCGCTGGCACTGGCGGCGGGCGAGCTGGAGGGGCTGCGCGCGGCGGGCGCGGTGGCGCGCGCGGCCGACACGCTGCTGGACCAGCTCGCGCACCTGCGCGCCGCGCTCGGCGCCGCGCTGGACTCGCGCCGCCACCACCACCGCGCGCCCGGTAACCTACACTGACACTGACAGCCTACTACTAGGTGGAGGACGAGGCGCTGGCACTGGCGGCGGGCGAGCTGGAGGGGCTGCGCGCGGCGGGCGCGGTGGCGCGCGCGGCCGACACGCTGCTGGACCAGCTCGCGCACCTGCGCGCCGCGCTCGGCGCCGCGCTGGACTCGCGCCGCCACCACCACCGCGCGCCCGGTAACCTACACTGACACTGACAGCCTACTACTAGGTGGAGGACGAGGCGCTGGCACTGGCGGCGGGCGAGCTGGAGGGGCTGCGCGCGGCGGGCGCGGTGGCGCGCGCGGCCGACACGGTGCTGGACCAGCTCGCGCACCTGCGCGCCGCGCTCGGCGCCGCGCTGGACTCGCGCCGCCACCACCACCGCGCGCCCGGTAACCTACACTGACACTGACAGCCTACTACTAGGTGGAGGACGAGGCGCTGGCACTGGCGGCGGGCGAGCTGGAGGGGCTGCGCGCGGCGGGCGCGGTGGCGCGCGCGGCCGACACGCTGCTGGACCAGCTCGCGCACCTGCGCGCCGCGCTCGGCGCCGCGCTGGACTCGCGCCGCCACCACCACCGCGCGCCCGGTAACCTACACTGACACTGACAGCCTACTACTAGGTGGAGGACGAGGCGCTGGCACTGGCGGCGGGCGAGCTGGAGGGGCTGCGCGCGGCGGGTGCGGTGGCGCGCGCGGCCGACACGCTGCTGGACCAGCTCGCGCACCTGCGCGCCGCGCTCGGCGCCGCGCTGGACTCGCGCCGCCACCACCACCGCGCGCCCGGTAACCTACACTGACACTGACAGCCTACTACTAGGTGGAGGACGAGGCGCTGGCACTGGCGGCGGGCGAGCTGGAGGGGCTGCGCGCGGCGGGCGCGGTGGCGCGCGCGGCCGACACGCTGCTGGACCAGCTCGCGCACCTGCGCGCCGCGCTCGGCGCCGCGCTGGACTCGCGCCGCCACCACCACCGCGCGCCCGGTAACCTACACTGACACTGACAGCCTACTACTAGGTGGAGGACGAGGCGCTGGCACTGGCGGCGGGTGAGCTGGAGGGGCTGCGCGCGGCGGGCGCGGTGGCGCGCGCGGCCGACACGCTGCTGGACCAGCTCGTGCACCTGCGCGCCGCGCTCGGCGCCGCGCTGGACTCGCGCCGCCACCACCACCGCGCGCCCGGTAACCTACACTGACACTGACAGCCTACTACTAGGTGGAGGACGAGGCGCTGGCACTGGCGGCGGGCGAGCTGGAGGGGCTGCGCGCGGCGGGCGCGGTGGCGCGCGCGGCCGACACGCTGCTGGACCAGCTCGCGCACCTGCGCGCCGCGCTCGGCGCCGCGCTGGACTCGCGCCGCCACCACCACCGCGCGCCCGGTAACCTACACTGACACTGACAGCCTACTACTAGGTGGAGGACGAGGCGCTGGCACTGGCGGCGGGCGAGCTGGAGGGGCTGCGCGCGGCGGGCGCGGTGGCGCGCGCGGCCGACACGCTGCTGGACCAGCTCGCGCACCTGCGCGCCGCGCTCGGCGCCGCGCTGGACTCGCGCCGTCACCACCACCGCGCGCCCGGTAACCTACACTGACACTGACAGCCTACTACTAGGTGGAGGACGAGGCGCTGGCACTGGCGGCGGGCGAGCTGGAGGGGCTGCGCGCGGCGGGCGCGGTGGCGCGCGCGGCCGACACGCTGCTGGACCAGCTCGCGCACCTGCGCGCCGCGCTCGGCGCCGCGCTGGACTCGCGCCGCCACCACCACCGCGCGCCCGGTAACCTACACTGACACTGACAGCCTACTACTAGGTGGAGGACGAGGCGCTGGCACTGGCGGCGGGCGAGCTGGAGGGGCTGCGCGCGGCGGGCGCGGTGGCGCGCGCGGCCGACACGCTGCTGGACCAGCTCGCGCACCTGCGCGCCGCGCTCGGCGCCGCGCTGGACTCGCGCCGCCACCACCACCGCGCGCCCGGTAACCTACACTGACACTGACAGCCTACTACTAGGTGGAGGACGAGGCGCTGGCACTGGCGGCGGGTGAGCTGGAGGGGCTGCGCGCGGCGGGCGCGGTGGCGCGCGCGGCCGACACGCTGCTGGACCAGCTCGTGCACCTGCGCGCCGCGCTCGGCGCCGCGCTGGACTCGCGCCGCCACCACCACCGCGCGCCCGGTAACCTACACTGACACTGACAGCCTACTACTAGGTGGAGGACGAGGCGCTGGCACTGGCGGCGGGCGAGCTGGAGGGGCTGCGCGCGGCGGGCGCGGTGGCGCGCGCGGCCGACACGCTGCTGGACCAGCTCGCGCACCTGCGCGCCGCGCTCGGCGCCGCGCTGGACTCGCGCCGCCACCACCACCGCGCGCCCGGTAACCTACACTGACACTGACAGCCTACTACTAGGTGGAGGACGAGGCGCTGGCACTGGCGGCGGGCGAGCTGGAGGGGCTGCGCGCGGCGGGCGCTGTGGCGCGCGCGGCCGACACGCTGCTGGACCAGCTCGCGCACCTGCGCGCCGCGCTCGGCGCCGCGCTGGACTCGCGCCGCCACCACCACCGCGCGCCCGGTAACCTACACTGACACTGACAGCCTACTACTAGGTGGAGGACGAGGCGCTGGCACTGGCGGCGGGCGAGCTGGAGGGGCTGCGCGCGGCGGGCGCGGTGGCGCGCGCGGCCGACACGCTGCTGGACCAGCTCGCGCACCTGCGCGCCGCGCTCGGCGCCGCGCTGGACTCGCGCCGCCACCACCACCGCGCGCCCGGTAACCTACACTGACACTGACAGCCTACTACTAGGTGGAGGACGAGGCGCTGGCACTGGCGGCGGGCGAGCTGGAGGGGCTGCGCGCGGCGGGCGCGGTGGCGCGCGCGGCCGACACGCTGCTGGACCAGCTCGCGCACCTGCGCGCCGCGCTCGGCGCCGCGCTGGACTCGCGCCGCCACCACCACCGCGCGCCCGGTAACCTACACTGACACTGACAGCCTACTACTAGGTGGAGGACGAGGCGCTGGCACTGGCGGCGGGCGAGCTGGAGGGGCTGCGCGTGGCAGGCGCGGTGGCGCGCGCGGCCGACACGCTGCTGGACCAGCTCGCGCACCTGCGCGCCGCGCTCGGCGCCGCGCTGGACTCGCGCCGCCACCACCACCGCGCGCCCGGTAACCTACACTGACACTGACAGCCTACTACTAGGTGGAGGACGAGGCGCTGGCACTGGCGGCGGGCGAGCTGGAGGAGCTGCGCGCGGCGGGCGCGGTGGCGCGCGCGGCCGACACGCTGCTGGACCAGCTCGCGCACCTGCGCGCCGCGCTCGGCGCCGCGCTGGACTCGCGCCGCCACCACCACCGCGCGCCCGGTAACCTACACTGACAGCCTACTACTAGGTGGAGGACGAGGCGCTGGCACTGGCGGCGGGCGAGCTGGAGGGGCTGCGCGCGGCGGGCGCGGTGGCGCGCGCGGCTGACACGCTGCTGGACCAGCTCGCGCACCTGCGCGCCGCGCTCGGCGCCGCGCTGGACTCGCGCCGCCACCACCACCGCGCGCCCGGTAACCTACACTGACACTGACAGCCTACTACTAGGTGGAGGACGAGGCGCTGGCACTGGCGGCGGGCGAGCTGGAGGGGCTGCGCGCGGCGGGCGCGGTGGCGCGCGCGGCCGACACGCTGCTGGACCAGCTCGCGCACCTGCGCGCCGCGCTCGGCGCCGCGCTGGACTCGCGCCGCCACCACCACCGCGCGCCCGGTAACCTACACTGACACTGACAGCCTACTACTAGGTGGAGGACGAGGCGCTGGCACTGGCGGCGGGCGAGCTGGAGGGGCTGCGCGCGGCGGGCGCGGTGGCGCGCGCGGCCGACACGCTGCTGGACCAGCTCGCGCACCTGCGCGCCGCGCTCGGCGCCGCGCTGGACTCGCGCCGTCACCACCACCGCGCGCCCGGTAACCTACACTGACACTGACAGCCTACTACTAGGTGGAGGACGAGGCGCTGGCACTGGCGGCGGGCGAGCTGGAGGGGCTGCGCGCGGCGGGCGCGGTGGCGCGCGCGGCCGACACGCTGCTGGACCAGCTCGCGCACCTGCGCGCCGCGCTCGGCGCCGCGCTGGACTCGCGCCGCCACCACCACCGCGCGCCCGGTAACCTACACTGACACTGACAGCCTACTACTAGGTGGAGGACGAGGCGCTGGCACTGGCGGCGGGCGAGCTGGAGGGGCTGCGCGCGGCGGGCGCGGTGGCGCGCGCGGCCGACACGCTGCTGGACCAGCTCGCGCACCTGCGCGCCGCGCTCGGCGCCGCGCTGGACTCGCGCCGCCACCACCACCGCGCGCCCGGTAACCTACACTGACACTGACAGCCTACTACTAGGTGGAGGACGAGGCGCTGGCACTGGCGGCGGGCGAGCTGGAGGGGCTGCGCGCGGCGGGCGCGGTGGCGCGCGCGGCCGACACGCTGCTGGACCAGCTCGCGCACCTGCGCGCCGCGCTCGGCGCCGCGCTGGACTCGCGCCGCCACCACCACCGCGCGCCCGGTAACCTACACTGACACTGACAGCCTACTACTAGGTGGAGGACGAGGCGCTGGCACTGGCGGCGGGTGAGCTGGAGGGGCTGCGCGCGGCGGGCGCGGTGGCGCGCGCGGCCGACACGCTGCTGGACCAGCTCGTGCACCTGCGCGCCGCGCTCGGCGCCGCGCTGGACTCGCGCCGCCACCACCACCGCGCGCCCGGTAACCTACACTGACACTGACAGCCTACTACTAGGTGGAGGACGAGGCGCTGGCACTGGCGGCGGGCGAGCTGGAGGGGCTGCGCGCGGCGGGCGCGGTGGCGCGCGCGGCCGACACGCTGCTGGACCAGCTCGCGCACCTGCGCGCCGCGCTCGGCGCCGCGCTGGACTCGCGCCGCCACCACCACCGCGCGCCCGGTAACCTACACTGACACTGACAGCCTACTACTAGGTGGAGGACGAGGCGCTGGCACTGGCGGCGGGCGAGCTGGAGGGGCTGCGCGCGGCGGGCGCTGTG
Source organism: Epinotia demarniana (assembly GCA_945867215.1). Lineage (NCBI taxonomy): Eukaryota > Metazoa > Arthropoda > Insecta > Lepidoptera > Tortricidae > Epinotia > Epinotia demarniana. The sequence goes on along the minus strand of OX244276.1, from coordinate 6,428,847 downwards.
GCGCGCGCGGCCGACACGCTGCTGGACCAGCTCGCGCACCTGCGCGCCGCGCTCGGCGCCGCGCTGGACTCGCGCCGCCACCACCACCGCGCGCCCGGTAACCTACACTGACACTGACAGCCTACTACTAGGTGGAGGACGAGGCGCTGGCACTGGCGGCGGGCGAGCTGGAGGGGCTGCGCGCGGCGGGCGCGGTGGCGCGCGCGGCCGACACGCTGCTGGACCAGCTCGCGCACCTGCGCGCCGCGCTCGGCGCCGCGCTGGACTCGCGCCGCCACCACCACCGCGCGCCCGGTAACCTACACTGACACTGACAGCCTACTACTAGGTGGAGGACGAGGCGCTGGCACTGGCGGCGGGCGAGCTGGAGGGGCTGCGCGCGGCGGGCGCGGTGGCGCGCGCGGCCGACACGCTGCTGGACCAGCTCGCGCACCTGCGCGCCGCGCTCGGCGCCGCGCTGGACTCGCGCCGCCACCACCACCGCGCGCCCGGTAACCTACACTGACACTGACAGCCTACTACTAGGTGGAGGACGAGGCGCTGGCACTGGCGGCGGGCGAGCTGGAGGGGCTGCGCGTGGCAGGCGCGGTGGCGCGCGCGGCCGACACGCTGCTGGACCAGCTCGCGCACCTGCGCGCCGCGCTCGGCGCCGCGCTGGACTCGCGCCGCCACCACCACCGCGCGCCCGGTAACCTACACTGACACTGACAGCCTACTACTAGGTGGAGGACGAGGCGCTGGCACTGGCGGCGGGCGAGCTGGAGGAGCTGCGCGCGGCGGGCGCGGTGGCGCGCGCGGCCGACACGCTGCTGGACCAGCTCGCGCACCTGCGCGCCGCGCTCGGCGCCGCGCTGGACTCGCGCCGCCACCACCACCGCGCGCCCGGTAACCTACACTGACACTGACAGCCTACTACTAGGTGGAGGACGAGGCGCTGGCACTGGCGGCGGGCGAGCTGGAGGGGCTGCGCGCGGCGGGCGCGGTGGCGCGCGCGGCTGACACGCTGCTGGACCAGCTCGCGCACCTGCGCGCCGCGCTCGGCGCCGCGCTGGACTCGCGCCGCCACCACCACCGCGCGCCCGGTAACCTACACTGACACTGACAGCCTACTACTAGGTGGAGGACGAGGCGCTGGCACTGGCGGCGGGCGAGCTGGAGGGGCTGCGCGCGGCGGGCGCGGTGGCGCGCGCGGCCGACACGCTGCTGGACCAGCTCGCGCACCTGCGCGCCGCGCTCGGCGCCGCGCTGGACTCGCGCCGCCACCACCACCGCGCGCCCGGTAACCTACACTGACACTGACAGCCTACTACTAGGTGGAGGACGAGGCGCTGGCACTGGCGGCGGGCGAGCTGGAGGGGCTGCGCGCGGCGGGCGCGGTGGCGCGCGCGGCCGACACGCTGCTGGACCAGCTCGCGCACCTGCGCGCCGCGCTCGGCGCCGCGCTGGACTCGCGCCGCCACCACCACCGCGCGCCCGGTAACCTACACTGACACTGACAGCCTACTACTAGGTGGAGGACGAGACGCTGGCACTGGCGGCGGGCGAGCTGGAGGGGCTGCGCGCGGCGGGCGCGGTGGCGCGCGCGGCCGACACGCTGCTGGACCAGCTCGCGCACCTGCGCGCCGCGCTCGGCGCCGCGCTGGACTCGCGCCGCCACCACCACCGCGCGCCCGGTAACCTACACTGACACTGACAGCCTACTACTAGGTGGAGGACGAGGCGCTGGCACTGGCGGCGGGCGAGCTGGAGGGGCTGCGCGCGGCGGGCGCGGTGGCGCGCGCGGCCGACACGCTGCTGGACCAGCTCGCGCACCTGCGCGCCGCGCTCGGCGCCGCGCTGGACTCGCGCCGCCACCACCACCGCGCGCCCGGTAACCTACACTGACACTGACAGCCTACTACTAGGTGGAGGACGAGGCGCTGGCACTGGCGGCGGGCGAGCTGGAGGGGCTGCGCGCGGCGGGCGCGGTGGCGCGCGCGGCCGACACGCTGCTGGACCAGCTCGCGCACCTGCGCGCCGCGCTCGGCGCCGCGCTGGACTCGCGCCGCCACCACCACCGCGCGCCCGGTAACCTACACTGACACTGACAGCCTACTACTAGGTGGAGGACGAGGCGCTGGCACTGGCGGCGGGCGAGCTGGAGGGGCTGCGCGCGGCGGGCGCGGTGTCGCGCGCGGCCGACACGCTGCTGGACCAGCTCGCGCACCTGCGCGCCGCGCTCGGCGCCGCGCTGGACTCGCGCCGCCACCACCACCGCGCGCCCGGTAACCTACACTGACACTGACAGCCTACTACTAGGTGGAGGACGAGGCGCTGGCACTGGCGGCGGGCGAGCTGGAGGAGCTGCGCGCGGCGGGCGCGGTGGCGCGCGCGGCCGACACGCTGCTGGACCAGCTCGCGCACCTGCGCGCCGCGCTCGGCGCCGCGCTGGACTCGCGCCGCCACCACCACCGCGCGCCCGGTAACCTACACTGACACTGACAGCCTACTACTAGGTGGAGGACGAGGCGCTGGCACTGGCGGCGGGCGAGCTGGAGGGGCTGCGCGCGGCGGGCGCGGTGGCGCGCGCGGCCGACACGCTGCTGGACCAGCTCGCGCACCTGCGCGCCGCGCTCGGCGCCGCGCTGGACTCGCGCCGCCACCACCACCGCGCGCCCGGTAACCTACACTGACACTGACAGCCTACTACTAGGTGGAGGACGAGGCGCTGGCACTGGCGGCGGGCGAGCTGGAGGGGCTGCGCGCGGCGGGCGCGGTGGCGCGCGCGGCCGACACGCTGCTGGACCAGCTCGCGCACCTGCGCGCCGCGCTCGGCGCCGCGCTGGACTCGCGCCGCCACCACCACCGCGCGCCCGGTAACCTACACTGACACTGACAGCCTACTACTAGGTGGAGGACGAGGCGCTGGCACTGGCGGCGGGCGAGCTGGAGGGGCTGCGCGCGGCGGGCGCGGTGGCGCGCGCGGCCGACACGCTGCTGGACCAGCTCGCGCACCTGCGCGCCGCGCTCGGCGCCGCGCTGGACTCGCGCCGCCACCACCACCGCGCGCCCGGTAACCTACACTGACACTGACAGCCTACTACTAGGTGGAGGACGAGGCGCTGGCACTGGCGGCGGGCGAGCTGGAGGGGCTGCGCGCGGCGGGCGCGGTGTCGCGCGCGGCCGACACGCTGCTGGACCAGCTCGCGCACCTGCGCGCCGCGCTCGGCGCCGCGCTGGACTCGCGCCGCCACCACCACCGCGCGCCCGGTAACCTACACTGACACTGACAGCCTACTACTAGGTGGAGGACGAGGCGCTGGCACTGGCGGCGGGCGAGCTGGAGGAGCTGCGCGCGGCGGGCGCGGTGGCGCGCGCGGCCGACACGCTGCTGGACCAGCTCGCGCAACTGCGCGCCGCGCTCGGCGCCGCGCTGGACTCGCGCCGCCACCACCACCGCGCGCCCGGTAACCTACACTGACACTGACAGCCTACTACTAGGTGGAGGACGAGGCGCTGGCACTGGCGGCGGGCGAGCTGGAGGGGCTGCGCGCGGCGGGCGCGGTGGCGCGCGCGGCCGACACGCTGCTGGACCAGCTCGCGCACCTGCGCGCCGCGCTCGGCGCCGCGCTGGACTCGCGCCGCCACCACCACCGCGCGCCCGGTAACCTACACTGACACTGACAGCCTACTACTAGGTGGAGGACGAGGCGCTGGCACTGGCGGCGGGCGAGCTGGAGGGGCTGCGCGCGGCGGGCGCGGTGGCGCGCGCGGCCGACACGCTGCTGGACCAGCTCGCGCACCTGCGCGCCGCGCTCGGCGCCGCGCTGGACTCGCGCCGCCACCACCACCGCGCGCCCGGTAACCTACACTGACACTGACAGCCTACTACTAGGTGGAGGACGAGGCGCTGGCACTGGCGGCGGGCGAGCTGGAGGGGCTGCGCGCGGCGGGCGCGGTGGCGCGCGCGGCCGACACGCTGCTGGACCAGCTCGCGCACCTGCGCGCCGCGCTCGGCGCCGCGCTGGACTCGCGCCGCCACCACCACCGCGCGCCCGGTAACCTACACTGACACTGACAGCCTACTACTAGGTGGAGGACGAGGCGCTGGCACTGGCGGCGGGCGAGCTGGAGGGGCTGCGCGCGGCGGGCGCGGTGGCGCGCGCGGCCGACACGCTGCTGGACCAGCTCGCGCACCTGCGCGCCGCGCTCGGCGCCGCGCTGGACTCGCGCCGCCACCACCACCGCGCGCCCGGTAACCTACACTGACACTGACAGCCTACTACTAGGTGGAGGACGAGGCGCTGGCACTGGCGGCGGGCGAGCTGGAGGGGCTGCGCGCGGCGGGCGCGGTGGCGCGCGCGGCCGACACGCTGCTGGACCAGCTCGCGCACCTGCGCGCCGCGCTCGGCGCCGCGCTGGACTCGCGCCGCCACCACCACCGCGCGCCCGGTAACCTACACTGACACTGACAGCCTACTACTAGGTGGAGGACGAGGCGCTGGCACTGGCGGCGGGTGAGCTGGAGGGGCTGCGCGCGGCGGGCGCGGTGGCGCGCGCGGCCGACACGCTGCTGGACCAGCTCGTGCACCTGCGCGCCGCGCTCGGCGCCGCGCTGGACTCGCGCCGCCACCACCACCGCGCGCCCGGTAACCTACACTGACACTGACAGCCTACTACTAGGTGGAGGACGAGGCGCTGGCACTGGCGGCGGGCGAGCTGGAGGGGCTGCGCGCGGCGGGCGCGGTGGCGCGCGCGGCCGACACGCTGCTGGACCAGCTCGCGCACCTGCGCGCCGCGCTTGGCGCCGCGCTGGACTCGCGCCGCCACCACCACCGCGCGCCCGGTAACCTACACTGACACTGACAGCCTACTACTAGGTGGAGGACGAGGCGCTGGCACTGGCGGCGGGCGAGCTGGAGGGGCTGCGCGCGGCGGGCGCGGTGGCGCGCGCGGCCGACACGCTGCTGGACCAGCTCGCGCACCTGCGCGCCGCGCTCGGCGCCGCGCTGGACTCGCGCCGCCACCACCACCGCGCGCCCGGTAACCTACACTGGCACTGACAGCCTACTACTAGGTGGAGGACGAGGCGCTGGCACTGGCGGCGGGCGAGCTGGAGGGGCTGCGCGCGGCGGGCGCGGTGGCGCGCGCGGCCGACACGCTGCTGGACCAGCTCGCGCACCTGCGCGCCGCGCTCGGCGCCGCGCTGGACTCGCGCCGCCACCACCACCGCGCGCCCGGTAACCTACACTGACACTGACAGCCTACTACTAGGTGGAGGACGAGGTGCTGGCACTGGCGGCGGGCGAGCTGGAGGGGCTGCGCGCGGCGGGCGCGGTGGCGCGCGCGGCCGACACGCTGCTGGACCAGCTCGCGCACCTGCGCGCCGCGCTCGGCGCCGCGCTGGACTCGCGCCGCCACCACCACCGCGCGCCCGGTAACCTACACTGACACTGACAGCCTACTACTAGGTGGAGGACGAGGCGCTGGCACTGGCGGCGGGCGAGCTGGAGGGGCTGCGCGCGGCGGGCGCGGTGGCGCGCGCGGCCGACACGCTGCTGGACCAGCTCGCGCACCTGCGCGCCGCGCTCGGCGCCGCGCTGGACTCGCGCCGCCACCACCACCGCGCGCCCGGTAACCTACACTGACACTGACAGCCTACTTCATCAATCAGACAATCACTATTTGTTCGAATGCGTTGTATGGTTCAACGAATAACGTTACCGAACAAATGGGACAGTCGCTCCTTTCTAGCAGGATAATCTGTAGGTTCTATGCAAGACTTATATCAGCTGTTGGTACTCCTCAAGTATAAATAAAGAAATAAATGAATTCGCTCTCGGTTATACCTAGGAAAAGAATTCGAGCTATAGTTTACAGAAAATTGCGTAGGCGTATAACACATTTACCCTCAATTTGCCGTGTTTATTGTGGGATGTGGCATAAAAACTCCTCTCACTATCTTTGTCCTAAAAATCAGCACCTAAAGCGCAGTCGCGAAACACAAATAATTTCGGGCATTCACTAATGCCTATTTGACAGTAGTATTGCCTTGATCAATAAATTAATGACCAAAAATATTTATGTTCCGCGACCTAACTTTAATCAGATTCACGATTAAAGGCGGGTTGCACCAACATACGATAACAGACCGATCAACGTTAAATATAGCGCCGACGACTGTCGTTTCATAGAAAATTGTAAACTTGGCCATACATTCAGATTTAAACGAACTACGCTTACGATTACAGAGGGTTTGGTGCAACCCATCCTACACCTTCCTCGACAGCAGAGAATGTTGCAAAGTTCAATGCTTGTGTATGACCCCTTTTCATTTTATTTCTCCTCGTGTTTAATTTCACCATAATCATAACTAATATACCCTTGTGCACACGATTCTGTGAATGACTGTAGTAATTATTCACACAATCGTACCCGCTGCGCACGCTATACCCTCCATAATGCCCTCGCTTTAAACCCCTTATTCCCCAGGCTCCCAACCAGATTCCCCGTCCTGGAAACAGAAAAACTCCCATGGGAATCCCATAAAGAAAGCAAAAGAGCAAACCACCGCGAAGCTTAAGACAGCGGACACAAAGCGAAGACTAGCTCACCTCATACCCAAACTACAGAAGAAGATAGCCTACAATTGCGAAAACTACGACGGAGTCGGACGAGTCAAAAAAATGGCTGACTATTTCGAGCACATATCGAAAGGCGTCGAGAGCGATAACGAATTCGTGAACTGGAGACCGAACGATTACGAGAAATTCAACCTAAGCTCGTACAATAAGCCTATTCCTATCCCTAGAATAAGAAAACCGATAGCTAGAGGTCCCGTGAATTTCCATTCAACGTGGAAGAGCACTTTGTTGCGCGGCCAGAGCGCGTACTGCGGTGACGCGCGGAACAATATGCTCAGTAGCGTGGGCGATTCCCTGCGGCTGCTGTTGCTGCAGTATATTATGTGATCTAGGTGCCTACAGTAAGATGCGCCAATTTTGTTTCACTATAGTGTAGTGTAGTTTAGTTACTAGACTGTAGATGGAATAAGTTAGTGTTAGTAGGCTTTTAGGGTGCTTTTTCGCCGGCGAGGCAAGGGGAAAACAGGAACGGTAGTCAATGAATTTTACCTCGCTTCGGCAGACGGAAATGTACCGCTACTCTCGGTTCTACAAATCAGTGCGAACATTTAGTATAAACTCATTCTGGGTTACCTGAAACCCTGGTTTGTAGAATTGACGTCGTCTGCTTAGTAACGCCGTAGTATTCTCAAATGAACCGTATTTTACACAATTATTGACATTGTAAGTTTCCGGCGGACGGTATGCTTGGTTGTCACCGTCTGGGCATTAAAAGAAGTTAATTGGTCCAAATTTTCAGCGGTCATCCGCACCAAGCTTCGATGAAAACAGAAATATTGGTCATGCCCTGAGAAAATCCAACACTATATTAATTTCCAATTAATTCATAATTAAACGTTCTACCCATATTAATTTTAACAAACACTATTATGTGGAGTGGTCTAGATAATAGTACATTACGTAACTAGGGCGGTGAATTACGTAAATTATTTTACGTCACCACTGGCCATAATGCGAGTTTTACTGCACGCTGCGCGTACGGGAAAACTCGCATTGTGGCCAGATGAAGACGTAAAATTTTGTACGCAACACGGGCGGTAATTCGTAAAGCCCCAGAGCGCATAGTTATGGCCCTCACCTTCGGTTCGGGCCACAAACACCTGCGATCTGGGGCATTTGCGGATTCACCGCCCTAGTTACGTAATATACTATTAGCAGATACAGTAACGAATTCGTAAGGTTCCCCCTTACGAATTCGCCACTGAATCTGCTTGACCGATTAGTTGGATAATATAAATTGGTCTAGTCTAGAACGTTAAAAGATCAAGTTGATCACATCCTCATCTACGTGCTGCCCCGTACACTCTAATCACTATCCAAATAACAACTCCTCTTCTTCCAGGCATGGAATCCGAAGAGCGCATGGCCGAGCTCGCCGAGCTCCAAGAGCAAGTCATCAAGCTTAAATCCCTGCTGTCCACGAAGCGGGAGCAGATCGCCACGCTGCGGACCGTGCTCAAGTCCAACAAGAACACGGCCGAGGTCGCGCTGGCCAACCTCAAGAGCAAGTACGAGACGGAGAAGACCATCGTCACGGAGACCATGTTGAAGCTGAGAAACGAGCTCAGACTGCTCAAGGAGGACGCCGCTACGTTCTCGAGTGAGTTGCGTTTGGTTGTTTTGTTTTTACTTATGTCAGCCGCGTGAATCTACGCCCCTTTGGCCTTAGTCTAGTTTAGCCATAGTGGCAACTGAAACTCGTTTCTCGGGCCGCTCGAATAGAGATGACCGTTATTCACGCCATCTCCGCAATTTTTGTTTCAAGATATCCGTTCAGTTCAGAAATCATCTCGAACGGCCCGAGAATTGACCGCCAGGCCTGCCGTAATGGTTACACAATGCATCCTTTTTGGAATAGCAGGACGGAGTTTAGCTTTCGGCCTCGTTTCAAATTACGACCACATGATGCTTGGGACGAATAAAGAGGTTGCGGCCCTTTTCGGTCTTCCATCGTTACAATAACGTTGCCTCTAACTGTTTTTCTCGTGATCCAGGTCTCCGCGCGATGTTCGCGGCGCGCTGCGAGGAGTACGTGACCCAGGTGGACGAGCTGACGCAGGCGCTGGCGGGCGCGGAGGACGAGAAGAAGACCCTGAACCAGCTGCTGCGGCTCGCCGTGCAGCAGAAGCTCGCGCTCACGCAGCGCCTCGAGGAGCTGGAGGTACCAGTAGTGGTCTCTTTAAACCCGTGCCTTAAAAGAGATAGAGAGAGAGGGGAAAACGCGGATTATTGGGCCGACCAGTACATTCATAATACAGACCATAATGCAGACCAGTACATTCACGATGCGCATTATCACCATAGATGTGCTAAGCAGGTTTCTGTAAACCCCACACTTGTCAATGTGACAAGGATGTATTACTGAAATAAGGTTATGGTAAAATTATGTGCCTCAAAACAACTGAAACAAGTACTCGAATCCCGGTAAGGGCATTTATTTGTGTGTGAGTACGAATGTTTGTTCCTGAGTCATAGCTGTTTTTTAAGTATTTATTATATAGTATGTTTATCGTCGCCTAGTACCCATAGTACAAGCTTTGCTTAGTTTGGGACTAGGTCGATTTGTGTATAAAGATGATTGTTCGACAAATATTTGTTTATGTATTAATATTAAATAGAGTGTTGTTGGTTGTAACACGATGCTTCCGCAGGTGGACCGCGAGATGCGCACGCGGCGCGTCCCGAAGGCGGCGGGGCCCACGCGCACGCGCGGACGGGACTTCTAGCGGCTCGTGCTCGCGCTCAAGCTCGCCGCGCGGGCCCTGCGCGCGCTGCTCGCCCGCCCCGCATCCGCCCCCGCGCCCGCGCCCGCCTCCCTGTCCGCGCCCCACATGCGCTGACGACGGCGGCGGGGCCCACGCGCACGCGCGGACGGGACTTCTAGCGGCTCGTGCTCGCGCTCAAGCTCGCCGCGCGGGCCCTGCGCGCGCTGCTCGCCCGCCCCGCATCCGCCCCCGCGCCCGCGCCCGCCTCCCTGTCCGCGCCCCACATGCGCTGACGACGGCGGCGGGGCCCACGCGCACGCGCGGACGGGACTTCTAGCGGCTCGTGCTCGCGCTCAAGCTCGCCGCGCGGGCCCTGCGCGCGCTGCTCGCCCGCCCCGCATCCGCCCCCGCGCCCGCGCCCGCCTCCCTGTCCGCGCCCCACATGCGCTGACGACGGCGGCGGGGCCCACGCGCACGCGCGGACGGGACTTCTAGCGGCTCGTGCTCGCGCTCAAGCTCGCCGCGCGGGCCCTGCGCGCGCTGCTCGCCCGCCCCGCATCCGCCCCCGCGCCCGCGCCCGCCTCCCTGTCCGCGCCCCACATGCGCTGACGACGGCGGCGGGGCCCACGCGCACGCGCGGACGGGACTTCTAGCGGCTCGTGCTCGCGCTCAAGCTCGCCGCGCGGGCCCTGCGCGCGCTGCTCGCCCGCCCCGCATCCGCCCCCGCGCCCGCGCCCGCCTCCCTGTCCGCGCCCCACATGCGCTGACGACGGCGGCGGGGCCCACGCGCACGCGCGGACGGGACTTCTAGCGGCTCGTGCTCGCGCTCAAGCTCGCCGCGCGGGCCCTGCGCGCGCTGCTCGCCCGCCCCGCATCCGCCCCCGCGCCCGCGCCCGCCTCCCTGTCCGCGCCCCACATGCGCTGACGACGGCGGCGGGGCCCACGCGCACGCGCGGACGGGACTTCTAGCGGCTCGTGCTCGCGCTCAAGCTCGCCGCGCGGGCCCTGCGCGCGCTGCTCGCCCGCCCCGCATCCGCCCCCGCGCCCGCGCCCGCCTCCCTGTCCGCGCCCCACATGCGCTGACGACGGCGGCGGGGCCCACGCGCACGCGCGGACGGGACTTCTAGCGGCTCGTGCTCGCGCTCAAGCTCGCCGCGCGGGCCCTGCGCGCGCTGCTCGCCCGCCCCGCATCCGCCCCCGCGCCCGCGCCCGCCTCCCTGTCCGCGCCCCACATGCGCTGACGACGGCGGCGGGGCCCACGCGCACGCGCGGACGGGACTTCTAGCGGCTCGTGCTCGCGCTCAAGCTCGCCGCGCGGGCCCTGCGCGCGCTGCTCGCCCGCCCCGCACCCGCCCCCGCGCCCGCGCCCGCCTCCCTGTCCGCGCCCCACATGCGCTGACGACGGCGGCGGGGCCCACGCGCACGCGCGGACGGGACTTCTAGCGGCTCGTGCTCGCGCTCAAGCTCGCCGCGCGGGCCCTGCGCGCGCTGCTCGCCCGCCCCGCACCCGCCCCCGCGCCCGCGCCCGCCTCCCTGTCCGCGCCCCACATGCGCTGACGACGGCGGCGGGGCCCACGCGCACGCGCGGACGGGACTTCTAGCGGCTCGTGCTCGCGCTCAAGCTCGCCGCGCGGGCCCTGCGCGCGCTGCTCGCCCGCCCCGCACCCGCCCCCGCGCCCGCGCCCGCCTCCCTGTCCGCGCCCCACATGCGCTGACGACGGCGGCGGGGCCCACGCGCACGCGCGGACGGGACTTCTAGCGGCTCGTGCTCGCGCTCAAGCTCGCCGCGCGGGCCCTGCGCGCGCTGCTCGCCCGCCCCGCACCCGCCCCCGCGCCCGCGCCCGCCTCCCTGTCCGCGCCCCACATGCGCTGACGACGGCGGCGGGGCCCACGCGCACGCGCGGACGGGACTTCTAGCGGCTCGTGCTCGCGCTCAAGCTCGCCGCGCGGGCCCTGCGCGCGCTGCTCGCCCGCCCCGCACCCGCCCCCGCGCCCGCGCCCGCCTCCCTGTCCGCGCCCCACATGCGCTGACGACGGCGGCGGGGCCCACGCGCACGCGCGGACGGGACTTCTAGCGGCTCGTGCTCGCGCTCAAGCTCGCCGCGCGGGCCCTGCGCGCGCTGCTCGCCCGCCCCGCACCCGCCCCCGCGCCCGCGCCCGCGCCCGCCTCCCTGTCCGCGCCCCACATGCGCTGACGACATCATGGACTGACTGCTTAACTATTCATGAGCGCCATGCGAGCTCGGAGACGCTAGTCGAGGTGACCGGCGCGGCCCGGGAGGACCAGCGAACTGCGCAACCAACGAGCCTGTCGCGTCTTAGGATTATCCACGAGATATCTGGCGCAGTCGCGGCAGGATCATCAATCAAACTGATGAAAACGTTCATTGTTGCCGCGCCTCGGTCGGCTGTTTCGTTTTCTGAACGATGTCTAGTGAACGACGCTTTTTTAACGAATTTAACGCGTCGCGACTCGCTCCGATCGCGGCGCTTTCCGACTTGTGGCGCAAAGACTTCTCTATTTCGGACACGTGAAGTGATTAGTGATTCCCGCGGGCGCCTCGCGAGATGACTTAGTGTGGGCGTCGCGAGGCGTCTCGACGTTTTTTATAAATCGTTCTTAGGAAACTAAATTATTTATACGTTTTATAAAATTATCTTACTAACCGTACCAATAAGATTAGGCGGGGAGGCTCCGTCGACGCCCGAGGGGCCGCGCGTCTCCCGACATGGAACCGTCAAACTGTGCAATAGCGTGCGCGCCCCCGCGGAGGTGGAATTACATTTAAGAAATAAAGTTGAAGCTTAAGTCGCCGGAGCTTCCCCTTAAATGGTTGGTGTTAAATTAAAGTTGACTGATTTTAATGTGTGCGCCCGCCTCAGGGCGGTGTTGTTGTTCGCGTCGCGTCGCCGACTAACTATCGAATTTCCTCCTATTCGTATCGGCTATTTCCCATGAGTTCTAGACAACTTACTGTTGGTTCAACCTTTTTGCTTGAGGAGTTCTGTGAAACGAATGGGAAATATCCATCGCATCGACTGCGCCGTCAAATTAATATTGATCGAGTATTTTTGTAACAGTTGCGGTGTATTTTTATCACGCGAATGAATTTATCGCCGTTGTTATGTCGCGAACGAGACGATATATCCCTTGCGAACCAGATTTCACTATTATTATCGTGTCGAAACAGGAATTATCGATAAAGCCGTGCGAAGTTATTTTTTATGACATATTTATAATATAATTGTACGGTACGCATATACACAATTACGAAATCCTCTCGATACGAATGTTTAAGTACGTCCAAAATTAAATTTCTAAAAAAATCGGTGTCCATCCATTGTGCGCAAAAAGACTATGTAATCTGTTCCGTAGTGGGTTGTTTGTATAGTAGGTTCGTTGTGTTTGCGGCCCTCCGCCGCACTTCGTCCATCTTGTTGTAGTGAGTAGTCTGTTTGGTTGTCCTGCCGTCCCGTGGCTCGCCACGCGTCCATTCTTGTCCAGCGCCCGTCGACTCGCCGCTGACGACCTGTCTTGTTCCGCTCCGTGTTTTACCTCAAACAAACCGGTCTCTAGGTTGCTCACACTCTTGCTCACGGGGTCGATGGGCGCTCTATTATTAAGAGGAAATTTACAAATATTATTGACTTGTTACGGTATTGTTTACGTTGTGTATCTTGGATGTGATAGGCAGCTCGCCTCGGCGCGACGTAGTCGTAGAGTCCGGACCTAGGCTAGTTCGACCGTTCCATGTAGGGGCACTCGCCCGTAGTACCTAGACATTTTACTGGATTAGATATTATAGTTCTAGTTAATATGATAACCTCCAAGTATACTTCGTAGGTTATCTGTGAGATCTCCGTCGAGATGCGTAGTGAATTGGTTTGCAATATTAACATTACTAGTATAATTTGTTTGCATAGCTCAAAGCGGGCTCGCCCGAGGACCATAGCCTTGCATTTATTGTTTTAGACTATCGTATTAATTAGCTTTTATTGTAGCCTCTTTATGTACTTAAACGATGGACTTACCAGCAGTAGCGTTAGTATATATCTTTATTTATAATATTTTTTCTAGCTAAGCAGCAGACATCGTTTATGTATTATTTATGTCTAGTCAGTGTTGCCGGCCGCGCCGCTGCCAAATACTTTGTTGATTCACCTTACGTTAAAGTATTACCAATGCATGGTTGTTAAAATATCAGTATTTTATTGTCCTTATCTTCCGTCGAATGAAATTGTTTATAGTATTAATATCGGCTAGAGCGGGCCAGCGGTGCGGGCGGACCAGCAAAAGTTTCCATGGTGGAAAAGCACTATGTCTATTTATACCTTTATCACTAAGCCTCTCGTCCACATGCAATTATCTTGACGTTGTTATGTTTAATGGTATTGTACACAAGTTTTTGACATGGTGAAATTGTTTACATTAATTTATATCAGATTGTTATATTTTGTTAAGATGAATTTGACTACACGCGCGGCGCGGCTTGCCGCGTCTCGGTGTTACTGTGAATCGGTGGTTCAGTGCTCAGCTCCAGTGAGGTGCATCTTGTGGTTATACTAAATGTTTACACACAGACTTGTAGAGGTGCAAGTGGGTGACCCTGGGGGCTGTCCACAGTACTCGCTCGATGTCTGCTGCCACATCGGTGGTGGTTCAGAGCGATTAACCAAATATTTCTTTATTTATACACTTTAACTTTTTAGAATAGGTACTTATTTTGCTTAAGCATACCCAGATATTATTTTCTATCGTAGAAAATTGAGTTTTTATAATCATAAAAGATTAAAAAGTATTTAAAACGCGCGCTAGTTTATTAATTGCGACATGATTTAGTATTGGGCAACGGGTAGCATGATGTTCCCTGCGTCTAGTCCGTAGTTGAAGTCAAATATTGCACAGTTTGATGGTTCGTCACCTTTACTAGTAGTGATACTTTGCAAGATGGTCATAGTCAAATCGCTTTAACTTTCGTGTAATCACTTCAGATTACAAGTCTTTGCATAATAGAATCTCAAACAGAAACTAATGAGCTTTAGATGTTATTTCGCACTTCTATCGGAATCAGGCCAGATTGTACGAACCAGATTCGGGAACATATCATGACAGAAGGAATATATTTTCTGTAAGGAACGCCGTGTTGTCGCAATGACTGATAACAATCATGTATGAGAATAATAAATTATTATATTTAACAGTAGCCTTTTATTTGGGTGTCAATGAAACATTTGTTAGTGATTGGATAGTTTATTTACTCAATTAAACTCCATTGTTGGGGACTATTACAAAGTCTAAAGTCGCTTTCACCTACCATCAGTGACATGGTGGTTAACCCGATTGGGTTCTTGACGATTTAGTTCTTGACCAAGTAATGCTACTTGTGTAGGTATACTATCAACGTGAAAAAGGTTTTACCGGTAGTTCAACGTATTGCTGTTTCTACCCTTGCCGAGAACTGTAAACTCTTTGGATGCCAGTACGCCTAAAACTGTTTCGTCTTGTGTTCTCGGCGCCAAGAACGGGTAGACTATAGGTGATACGGCGTACTGTCTAAGGGCGGGTTGCACAAACTTACGATTACTGGCCGATCAACGTTGAATATAGCGCCGGCGGCTGTCATTCCGTACTTCGCATTTCTACTAAGGTTCATATTCACAGTCTTATGGTAAAAATGCTGGTGTGTCACTTTCGTACGAAAATAATGGCGTCCAAAGGGTTAATAATGATGGCAGGATCGACTACACCAAAACAGCTGACGCAAACAAACGAGACTCAATCAATTCGTCAAAGTACGCTCTATGTATATGTCACCGTAAATTTTTTGAATCTGTTAAAATACACCATATCCGCTGAGCCAAGCTCGGTGGCCCAGCCACTAAGGACCAGTGCAATAGTCAGTATTTACTTTGCCGTTAACGCAGAGTTCTCGCCGAGATTCGCGAGAACTCTCTTCAAAAATAACTAAATAAATCAAATCCTTCCACGAATCCACGTCATACTAATTCGAAACTTAATCGCTTTTTCTATTTATACAATCCAAGTAAACAACGCTAGCGCGTTCTAGGAAGGGAGCCAGCGCCATCTAGTGTGTAATTGGGCAAGCTTCTTTCTTCTAAGTTCCACGCGGTTTGTCAGGCATTTTTTATGCCACGTCAGTGGCCAACACGTGTAACTTCGATGACCGCGTTAGCCTGGTCGGTTGTCACCCTGCCTACGAAGCAAGAGGTCCCAGGTTCGAATCCTGGTAAGGGCATTTATTTGTGTGATGTTCACGAATATTTGTTCGTGAGTCGTGGATGTTTTATATTTATTTATTTATATAAGTATGTTTATCGTCGTCTACTACCCATAGTACAAGCTTTGCTTAGTTTGGGACTAGGTCGATGTTAAATATATAAAATTGTACGGTAATATATACGCTGCGGTGTAGTCGATATCCGCCAAAACTGTTTCTAGCCAACTTTATTCAACATCCCCACGAAGTTAAAAACTCCAGATAAAAATTAAATATTATTCTTATTGTAAATAATTTTATACGTAGTTTAGTACGCACTTTTACAGAAAATAACAAAATTAAATAATATTTACAATCATTACATTAGTTAACTAAGGTTAAACAAAGGTTACGTTTTGACTAAAAATTAGGCGGTACGATTACAATGCAATACATACATAACATGGCCTCTGAATAAACAGGTAAGTGACTAAAATAGAAATAAATACAAATTATTACATGGACACTATGTAAAAGAAGTACTCATTTATTTATGGATAGTCGAGACACTGTTCGTTGCATCTGCCATTATTGTATAGTCGGCAGCAGAATTATCGCGCGTACAAAGTGTCAAATTGATCTACACATGTCTGTTATAAAGGAATAAGAGCTTGTTTAGAGCAACACGCGCGCGTCGGTAATTTTACTACTGACTGTATATGTATATCTTGGATTTGATCCCTTAAATTTAAGACGAGTGAAGATCATTTCGACCTATATAAATATTTTCAAATTGCAGTGCGGTCCACGGCGCTTATCGCGGCTCCACGCGTGTCCAATGTCCATATAAACGAGACAAGACCTATTTACATCGCTACGTTTTTTTTTACAAATGTTGACATTAACATTTTTTGTTAATACAAAGAAGGTATTAGTTACGTACAAAATGACTACAATTCCTACCTTACAAACTAGAAAACCAATATGTGGCCAAAGTGGCTGTGCCGATGGGCCATACGCTGACTCATACTAGCGGATATTAGCGCGAGCGAGAGGTCTGATTTAATGTTTTATAAACCCAATCGGCACCATCATTTTGGCTCAGATTCCCGGTCGAGCCGCCTCCGGGCGGCTGTCCAGACATGGCCAATGATCCGTTCATACATGCACGGAAAAACAAAAGTTGCCTTTACTCTTCCAAAAGTTATCGACACTGGAGCTTAACTTCTTCTTCTGGCCCTTTTGGCCTATTTCAAGTTACAAGTCTAAGGCTGGGCTCAAACAGTGAAACACTCACGGGCAAAAAAAAGATACATCCTCTGGTAGCAATTCTGCACAAAGTGTGCCGTTGTATTTGCTCGTGAGTGTTTCAGATTATGAATCAGTGCATGAGTTCAGACTGTGTGAGCCCAGCCTGAACAGCACGGCTATCACAGGACGAACTGCGAGCTGTGTAGTGGCGAGATAGTTTATCCGTCTCTTTCTAATTAGAATGCTTAGAAAGAGACGGATAGTCTATGTCGCCGCGACTTTAGTTTTTCGTTTCGCGGTGGCCCGTCAGTTACGTGTTAGTTCCCCATCGAAGTCTAAGGTGAAAGATACAGATGTAGCGAATAATTTTAATTTTTCTGAATAATTTAGTAATTATGTATAATAAATTATAACAAATTATAGGGATAAGAAGTTTTTAAAACGCCGAAACACGATTTGGAACTTGTGTTTACAAAATGACGTTATGTCAGTGTCAGTGACAACTGTCACTGTCAACAACGTCAGTCAAGTAGAGATTTAGGCCTAGTTCAGATGAGAAGCGCTCAACGCGCGCTATCAAAACGCGCGTTGACCGCTTCTCATCTGAACTAGGCCTTATGTTTGTAGCAGACGCGTTACCGCGTTAGGGTGAGTTGCACCAAACCGTCTGTAATCGTAAGCGGTGTTCGTTAAAATCTGAATGTATGGAACGTTTGACAAGTTTCTATGGACTGACAGCTGTCAGCGCCATATTTAACGTTGATCGGTCTGTAATCGTAAGTCGGTGCAACCCGCCCTTAGTTGATGTTGTGTTATCGTAACTAATATTTATTTATAAATCGATTTGAAAAGTAGCTAATCAATTCAACTGTTTTTCAAAGTTGTTAACTAAGTACTCTTTAAACACACTGATTCACAATGAGCGAGGATAAGCGGAAACGCAGTCCGAGTTGGCTACCGTCAGAGAAAGAGCATTTGCTAAGCTTAGTCGAATCACATTATAAACTTTTAGAGAATAAAAAAATAGATGGTGTCTCAATGAAAACGAAACTACGGGAATGGAAGATTATTGCAGACGAATGCAACAATCAAAGAGCTTACAGTTCTCGTACAGCGGAGAATTTAAGAGCTCAGTGGGAGAGTATTATGAAGAAGGTAGCGAGGAAAGACGCCGCAAATACCAGAAAGAGCATAAGTCAAACAGGTATGTCTCTTTGATACTTTTAAAAAATTGTGCATATTGATACTTATATATAAATGCGAAACTAAGTCTGTCCATTTCAAACGCTAATCTGCCCAAAAATAAATGTAGGTAGTGATAGAGCCGATGATGATTGTTTTAAACCGTTGGTATAGTATGTCCGAAATTATAAGATAAAAACTTGTCAAACCCACAGGGAAAACTAGAGCTTATTGGGAGAGAAGGACATTGAATACTTCTGGAGATTATTTTAAAAAGCAAACATGTAGTGTAGCACAGATGCATAGTCTCGTTAGAGGTTGATCATAGTTTGGTGAGGTGTTTATATTGAGTATACTTTTCACTCAGAAGTTGACAGTTCATGACATTATGCTCACTCTCTGAGATAGTAACCATTCCTGAGCTTAAAAACACAAGTAAAGACACCATGAAGTTTTTAAAATAATTGTCATAATCATAAGAATCCTAGAAAAAAAAAACTAATATGGTAGGTGCCAATAAACCACATGAAAATTGATTGTTCCACTTTAATCTTGCTTCCTTTTGTTGGAGTTGATGGATCACCAAAGCTACCCAAAGAGGACGAGCACGAACAATTACAACATCGGATCCTCAGCTTAGTAATCCAAAAGCAGCGGAGGGTTATTTAACCCGTATGACAGTGATTTGTCTGTTCCCACACTACAAGACCAATCGAACCCTGACATACAAACAGATGATACTCCTATCAACCAGAGATATTTATAAAGACGGAGGGAATGAGTGATGAAGAATGTGATGTACCAGACCCAGTGACAAAGGTTTATGAGCAGCATATGCTACTAGAATGACAGGCCCTCAAAGTAGATAATGCGGAAAAGAAGCGTACTCCAATACCAACACCAAGTCATCAAACTTGGCTCTCAAGAAGAAGACAACCATCCTCTGAACTGCTTTATAAGAAAAGGATAGAAGCTATTGACTTGCAAAACAAGCTGGCTCTGGAGGAAGCAGAGAGATTGAAGGTTCGACATGATCTAGATGTTCAAATAAAAAAAGAAATGGTTCAACAAGAAAAAGTTAAAACAAATCAACTTTTTATCAGAAGATATTGGGTTTAAGAATAAAACAAAATCACCTTTTATCAGTTCACAATCAGAATGGGAACGGGGCCTAGTCAATTTTACGCAATTATTATTATTTTCAAACCACATGCTCGACAATGCCGAATTATAGGTCATGTAAACCCTACCGAAAGCAAGACATTAAATCCCTTGGTATTAGCCGGGTTATAATGTTGTACTGAATTTCATTATAACCCGCTGGTTAATAATATGATTTCACTTTTCATAATTCTTATTACTATATGCATAAAGTTTAATTTTGCTAAACACAATTTGTCCTAGGCCATGGCCTACTTGATTTGACAAAATAAATGAAGTTTGCCTCCGTGTGAACCCCGGTCCGGAGGAGCGCGGTGTTCGAAATTCGAATTTCGAATCTAGGACCACGGCTTGTGCTTTCGAATTTGGAACGTCGCGCGCCTTCATTTGTTCACGCGTGACGAACAAATCGAGTTCTTGTAGGTGCCTATAGAAGATTTAATTTCAAAAATAATATTGAAAATGTCGAGTGATGAAAGTGTTTTGACTCCTGAGTTTATCAAATTAGATGCCATAGGCATTGTCAACAATCTGCTGCCAGAGAAGTCAAAGGAAAAATACCTAAAAGCCTACAACGATTTTGACAAATGGAAAGCTGTAAAAGGCGTAAAGTCTGTGTCTGAATCAGTGCTTCTGGTCTATTTTGAATATTTATCTACTGAGCCTGTTTTTTTGTCTCGCATAAGGTGTGAAAAGTAGAGTATACACCTCGGGGATAAGACTGTTTTAGTCTTGGGCGGTTGAACCCCTCACTGCACTCAGGACTCAGTCTTAATTCCCTCGCTTCGCTCAGGAATTAACTTATAACTCCCTCGCTACGCTCAGGAGTTAAATTATGAGTCCTTCGTTACGTTCGGGATTCAATTCGCTCCCGTGACATAAAACAGTGCTTTATCCCCTTGGTGTATAATCTACTATTTATTCGGTATTTATAACGGCAATTTCGTAATAGTACATTACGTACTCAGGATGGTATTACAAATGAAAGTGCACTAGAGGCCCAGTGCTATTGGAAATCCGTCGATCATGAATATAATTTTACGAGATATAGGTACATATATTTGTACATATTTATGTTGCATAAATTAAGCACTGGTGTGGTAACCATAGTCTACATTCCTATCCAGATTATACATGTCTTGATTTGATCGCGAAGTATACATTCGAAATATCAAATATAATTCAAATAAATATTTCTTGTTTGAGTATTATAATTTGTCAATAATTTACTACCGGCATCGCATTACACTTGCACTTGACCGATTTTTATTCACTACATCTGTACGCAATTAATAAAGGACAAAAAACGGAATTTATAATGATTATTGGCAGTGTATTCGTTTTGTATTGAGTAAGGTGTATAAACGGGGAAGCAAGTCTTCTGATTTGGGTTCTACAATATAATAGACATACTGAAACTCTGCAACATTTTGTTGATTATTCATTTGTCAACTACCTATCTATTTCGATACAAATAGTGATAGATTGTTGTAATATAATATTTGTGTATAATATTAATAGTAATATTAGTTTTTACACAATAGCAGTGGAAAAAAAAGCCTAGAGCGCATGTCGTCGAAAAACAGCGATATGAGGCCTTCTTACTTGCCGTCCGAGACGTATACGGCAGTGTAACTATAACAACTAGAGATGCAACGGATATCCGGTTGCTATCCGGCCTATCCAGCCATTATTTTACTATCCGGCCGAATACCGGTTAGTTGCGCAATATCCGGCCGGATACCGAATAGTGATTCTGTTCGGTATTTAACTTTGAAAAATGGTTAGTATACAAGAAAACAACAACAACACATTAAACACAAAAAGAAACTTATCTATTCAGCAAAATAGGCGGGCGCACGTATACTGCATACGAAATAATTCCGTACACTGACCTAATAAAACTCGTTTCTTGCCTAGAAAACGGTCCGCGCGAACCTACAATACGTAACAGGTTGAAACCTGAACGACGCGCCCGCCGCCAAACTAAACTGTAGGTATCGTTTGGCCGGCCGAATATTCGGCGGCCGGATACCGGATATTCGGCCGGTATCCGGCCAAACTACTATCCGTTGCACCTCTAATAACAACCATCAAATTAATTTTGAATCCTCTAATCTATAAGCTTTCGATAATTATTTATTTACATGTTTCTCATCCATACTAACATTATAAAGAGGTACTGTTTGTAGCTATCATCATCCTCTTAGCGTTATTCCCGGTTGTGCCCTAAAGGAACCCGGGGTCCGCTTTTGCTCCTAATCCCAAGATTTGGCAAAGGCACTAGTTTTACGAAAGCGACTGCCATCTGACCTTCCAACCCGGAGGGAAAACTAGACCCTATTGGGATTAGACCGGTTTCCTCACGATGTATTCCTTCACCGAGAAGCCATGGTTAAATATCAAATAATAATAACAATTATTTTAAAAATTCTTTCACCACTAGAATGTACCTTCATGATACATATAAGCAATATTTAATACCGCGGCCACGCCTGCGTTATTCGTGATACGCGAGCAAAAGCCAGCTAGTTAATTAATAAAATTATAAAAATATATTTATAGCGTTATATCGCCCGTGCTACTACGAACATTAACATATTTTAACCATAAGTCAAACATTTTACATTAATGTACAGTCACGAGCTTTAATTTGGGACCCATTTCCATTAAATGTTGTTAGAACATTCATAATGCAATAAGGTCGAAACTTTAGTTTGATAGTGTTGAATGTCAAGTTAAGACATTAGTTATGACATATAATATCTTATCGAATCGACCCTTGAAATAATAACCTCTTTGCAAAACGCTATCACTACGGTTTTCTAATTACGAACATACGTCATATGTCGTGTCATTGTCAGTGAAGAAAACAGATAGAAGACAGGACCAAAAACCCCCTTAGCCAAGTAACAATTAATCGGAAAACATCGGAAATGATCGTTTGCCCTCGCTCCAGTTGACGTAATTGCACGGTTGCCCTTAGAAACGTAAAGTTGTCGATGGTAAGCATTATGACATTGACATTGCGTTAAAATATTAGCTCTAAATAGCGTTAGTTTGCTACACGATATTCACCCTTAGGTGGGTCCCAAATTAATGCTCGTGACTGTACGTTCAGCAAAGTAGTAGCACCCTAAGAGCATTTAAAAACTGGTTACACCTTTAATTTATTCTCCCCTCTGCCAAGTCTATGAACAATTTCATATGTATTATGTCGTATATGTAAATGCAAACGCCTAAATATCCACGCCAATAGAGGTCCGAGAATAGGTCAAAATCCTATCACACCAAATCGAAATCGGCAGCGCAATTCACCGGCAATGTTTCACGTTATCTTCATTTGTCAAGAATACGAAACGTGATGTTAAAATGCATAAATGTCTTCACCTCTTAGCCTCTACAGATCCTTACTTTATTACTTTACACATTAAAACTTGAGACTTATTTTAGTTTATGTAGTCGTATTGCTTCTTAAACATATAGGTACTTAGGAGCAGTATCGAATATCGATCCGTGATGTGTAATTTCGACATATACCATCGTGAAATAGTGACACTGATATCTCAGTTAAGTTTTCGCTACAATAAGATATCATTAGTATCATAAAGTAACATTATACCATGATTTCATCGTATATGTATATTTATGACCTGGTAAAGGTTGCTGGAGTCCGCTGGATGCGGGTGGCGCAGGACCGGTCACTTTGGCACTCTTTGGGGGAGGCCAGCAGTGGACGCCTTTCGGCTGATATGATGATGATGTTTATTTATATGATATCCCGTTGACGAATTGATTTTAAACAACTAGAAGAACTGGTTCTCAAGTGTGGCAAAATATCATATAAAGTCACAAACGCTCATGAAAAGTAACTAAATTACAAAACCATTTATAGTAGAGATTATTTAAAGTGCCCGACTTTTTCATAAAACTGACATTGGAATTTGAATCTTTTACCTTTGTTTGGCCTTTTCAATGGAATTCGGTCAACTTAAATGATCTCAACCATACCAATACCACTCTCGTATTGTGGTAATATGCGTTGTGACCTTAAATGTGGTTAAAGAACTTTATTTTCTCAAAAGAAATGTTACATTTCACTTAATGAGAATAAAGCATGCATTAAGATTAAATTATGTATATTTCGCCCGTGAGCGATACTAATTAACACTAGGTAGGAGTAGGACATTATTATTACGATTTATTATATTAGAATTAACATGAGTTACTAATGTGTATAAAGACTACAAATAATATAATCATATAAGATGTGACATGCGGGTAGAAATAATTACAAAAACATAGGCGCGCACTGCTTACTTACACAAAGCTACGCTTACAATTAGGTACAACGGCTAGCGGTAGCTCGCCAGGGCCGCACTCAGGTTCGAGTCAAAGGAATGTTGTTCATGATATAAGTTTTGAGCTTAATTTTGAAACTTTTCATAGAGTGAACTTCTTTAATATGCTTTGGTATGAAATTGTACATCCGTGCCCCTTCAAATTTAATATTTTTGGTGCCATAATTTTTAGTGCGTGGGAAGGGTACGACTAAGTGGTCAGCGTTTCGAAGTCTACACCGCCCTTTTTCTCTATTGGTAAAAAAGGTCGTCTCGCAATGTATCTGTTTATTAATTATCTTTCGAATTAAGATACATGTATTAAAGTAATAAAGTTGGTTAACGGATAGAATTTTAGTTTCTGAGTATATTTTTTTAGTTGGTGTAAGAAAGTCATAATGGAAAAGTACTTTGATAATCTTATTTTGTAGAACTTGTATATCTCTCAAAGTAGTTTTTGGGGCATGTCCCCATATTTCGATTAAATAGTTTAGATGAGATTTTACAAGTGAGTTATAAATATTGTACCTAATCTGACGAGGAAGACATTTGACAATGCCACGAAGCGATCCCAAAACGGATGACAATTTTGATCGAATTTTAGCAACGTGAGGTTTCCATGTAAGGGTGCTGTCTAATATTAATCCTAAATATTTCTCTTCAGATGACTGTTTTAGTTTTATATTATTTATGTTTAAAGTTACGTTCGGAAAAATTAGTTTGTTTTTTGATTTGAAAATTACATATGAAGTTTTTGATATATTAACGGTAAGTAAATTGCACTGGAACCATCTCTGTATATTATCTAGGTCTTTTTGAGCAAACTCGAAGATTTTTTGTAGTGAATGACCAAAGTAAAAAATACTTGTATCGTCAGCGTATAACGATATTTCTCCGTGGAGTGTGAGTTCACTGATAGTGTTTACATATATTAGAAATAGTAAAGGACCGAGTATGGATCCTTGCGGCACACCGTAATTTAATGGTTGTGATGTACTTTTGTAGTTTCCTATCTTGACTATTTGGTGACGATTAGTCAAGTACGATTTAATCATAGAATGAGCCTTATCAGTTATGCCTATACTGTAGCAAATTCGATTGCCACAATTGGGTAAGTATTTTAAAAAATACGTGATTAAGTGAATACACAAACATATGCAAACTGAACTGGCTATATGCTGCAGTCACTGACCTTGATGGCTGAACGGGCTGGAGCTGGATCCTCTGGCTGTCTCCAAGATACCAGGGTACGAGATTGCTGCTTCCTCGTTCCACTACGTGTTTTGGTTTACAGTAACTGCCGGCCGGCTTTGCACTTAAAGTTTGCAATGTGGGGTTAATTTTGGACACCACATTCACCACAATTGAAAATTATGAGAACGATATCAAGTTTTGATGTTAGCACGTTAGAGGTTCAAAATGGAGTCATAGGTCACGCCATTTCTTCTGCATGCACCTTCTCGCTCGCACGTCACGGGCGCGGTCGTCTTGCCTCTCTTTCGCGTGACTGCAGGCGCAAGCCAAAACGCTTACGTTAACCAATCAGAACGCATCGTGTATTTGTTCAGTGGCGCGAAACTTTAAAATGATTATTTGAATTGTGAACATATACCTTCCAACTTGCTTAATAGGATAGAATGGCTTACGGTGTCGAATGCCTTTTTTAGGTCTATAAATATTCCAAGGCCAATGTTTTTACAGTCAATATTGGATTTTATCTTGGTAACTAGGTCAATTGTAGCTGAAAGAGTGTTGGATTGCTTACGGAAACCGTATTGACGTGCAAACAAGAAATCTATTTCTGTGAGGTAATCATTAATTCGAGTATATATGACCCTCTCGAAGATCTTTGAAATAACAGGCAGAACTGAGATTGGTCGGTAGTTACTGGGATCCGTTTTTATGCCTAAATGTAACATTTCTAAAACGCGATGCTGAGGTTTACTTTAGTTGAAAGTCTCTAAATCTATGTATAAAACGTTGAATTGCATTCGTAAAGGTAGGCACACTTGTCGACCGACGGTGCACTTAGTTACTTAAGGAACCTATGGTTGCCTATTTTCGTGACCTCATATGATTGCAATATACAAAAGATCTAAAGTTTCATTTATCACCGCTTATGTTGCTTATATATAATCATCTTTGCTATGAAGTGCAATATAAAACTGTTTTTTTTTTCACTTCAGCGGAGTCAAGCCCTTCCAAGCCAAAATCCTGGAACCGCTATGGTGAATCTACTTAATATTTTGCATACAAGAAAGGCCTATATTGACTGACACTGTTATTTTAGTCAATATTTTATATGATATCAATATTATTTTTGCAACTCATTACGTATTAGCGTATTACTTATGATACACCTTCGAAAGGGACTCCCTTTTGAAAGAAATAATGCATTTTATACGAAAAAAAAACAATTCCCAAAAACACGCTTCACGCCGGTTGGTCGATTGCATAACACTTTAAACTCATACTTGTGATTATTCGAGTTGGCCGAATTGCATCAAATCCATTCAAAAGGCAACGCTATTGTCCAACGTAGAAGATTGCATTTCCAATGACAGTATTGTAAAACCTCGGCCAAATGAAATAATCCCAATGTCATTTGTTGACAGTTGAGTAGTAACGTATTTTCGAAAAGTTACGTAATCATCCCTTCTAATCTAAATAAGTGTCAACACATATTAAACTTCTTAAGGATCGACCACACCTCAGCTTAAACTATGCCGACTCCGCGTGTCCGCAGCCAAATGTATGTCAAAATTGAAATTGTGACTACAATAGCAACACTTAAGTGTTCGAGCCTTCGCTTGAACCACTTATGAGAATAGCTTTTCATACCTGTGCGTTAGAGGAGCTCCAACCGATGACGTCACTATACTTGTCTCTATCTAACCCCGCATCAGCGGCGCGCGGTGGCTTGCTGCTTCAGTACGCTTTTCTATGTTCGAGTGAGCGCACGCGCTCACTAGTGTTTTTTTACCAAAGTGTATTTCGTTGAGCTGTCGTCTCGAGTAGTCGAGATTGCTACTAGTAAGTACCGAGTTTTCTACTTCCCTACTCGACCAGACCAAGCTTTCCGCTCAAACACGATGCGCCTAAGCACGTTGTATTGACAAGGCACAGAAACGCCATCCCTACCCTGGACCAGGCGCGGGGTTTTAACCCAACGGCGATATCCTTGCCGGAGCGAGTGTATAGGGCGATCCGAAGCACACTAATCAGCTGGCCCTTGGGACGAGCCCTCATATATGCCCCACACAGAATAATAGATAGGATCCACGAGCCGTCGTACGACGATTTCATGGATACGGTGCAAAGTATGAAGCCGACCATGCTGAGACGAAGGGCGGCATCAGTGGAGTTATCAGAGTCCGCACCCCCTTCGGCTGGCACGAGCAAGAAAAGGCCTTGCGACTCACCAACATCACAGACAATCCCTTCGACTAGCACGAGCAGGAAAAGGCCTTGCGACCCGCCAGCTTTCCAGACAAACGAACGCCGTACATCGGGTATTAGGGACACCACACCCAACATAACTGGAGGTAGCAGCGCACACCTATTGGCATCCGTTCTGGGGCAACAAACTGAACTCTTTAATAAAATGATCAACATGCAAGCGGAGCAGAACGAGAACATCAAGAATTTAATCCGGAGTGCTGCAGGCAACCCAACTCCCAGATTAGTACAGCAAGTGGACCTGGACAGCTCCTTTGAGATTCAACCAGACAGCACAGACTCTAGGACCGAAGATGAAGCGGCATCTCCCGAGAACATCCCAAACTCAGACAAAAACGACCGAGAAGAAGTACTTCGGGCGAAAATAGCGGAAGCACAGCGGGAACTGGCAGAGATGCAGGGTGCGGAGCTCTCCTTCGATTTCACTCCCACTACAACCGAACGAGAGCCCAAAATCGCAAAGGCAGATGCCAAGGCAGTAGAAATCGGAAGAGACTGCCAGAGACTTGGCCAGAGTGGTTGGTACAATGTACGCTTCGCCGACATCCAAAAGCAATTCCAGGCCACGCCGGTGTTCACATCACTCAAGCCGAACAATCTACTGGCGAGCGTCACACCAAAGTACAACAGAGTTGGGGAAACCCTGGAAAGATTCGACCTAACACTAGGTGCTGTCACACATGGCCTCATACAGCACCGACTGATCTTACAAAAGCTCCTAGATAGTAGGTAAAGACTTTGTTAAAGCCGATTCTGATTTTAGAAAAAGCACTGATGCACTGGTTCAGTACACGTGTGGACGTCGTGCAGAAGTTCTAAGAGAAATGAGGGAATTATACAAACCTCGAAACTCCGCACTAAGGGGCATACTACGAGACATCCCTCCTTCGGATACACACCTTTTTGAGAAAAAAACCTTCACAGATGGCGTCAAGGAATAAGGAGGGATCCACAAATTCTTCCCCCCGAATCGAGTGAAACCTGTATCTAGATCTACACCAGGCAACCAGCAGGAGATGAGGGATCAACCCCGTAGACATTACCCCAAGGCACGCCACAGCCATAAAGACGCACGTAAAACTCCAAGGACGAACAGGCCATTTCGCCCGCCAAGGGATGAAAAACGTCAAAACCGTTCAACAGAGGCAACAAGCAATGGAAAGAGGAGGGGAAATGACTCCTACGTAGCGGGTCACCTCTCCAACTACGTAACCAAATGGAGGGGGGCACACGAATCCATCTTGATGATTCTAAAAGGTTACAGAATACCATTCAAAAATATACCTCCATTAGTAAAACTCTCCACGTCAACCTCCCGGAAATTTCGAGAAAAATACGAGAAACCGTGAGGGCGGAGCTGATCTGGTGGATGGAAAACCTTTACAAGGACTCTCCAATTCACCACGACAGTCCCTCTGTATTCATTGCCATGGATGCAGCCGACTCGGGATGGGGTGCCATCGTCAACAGTCGACGCCTAGAAGGCAGGTGGTCAGAAGAACAGAGGATGTGGCACAGCAACATGAAAGAGCTTTGGACGGTGCACAAAGTTCTCCGACGCCTAGGAACGGACCTACAGGGCAAGACCGTTATGCTTCAGTGAGACAACCGAACGACGGTAGCCTACTTGAACAAGCAGGGAGGTACAAAATCAGCGAAACTCCTGGTAGGCGCAACAAGCATACTTCTGTTTTGCGAGAAAATACAATGCCATTTAATCACTCGACATATCTCGGGAATTTGCAACGGAATAGCAGACAGCTTATCAAGAGACAAAACATTACCAGAATGGCATCTTATGGCGAAAGCCCGAGCACAGATTTTCAAGAAATGTGGGACACCGGAGATCGATCTTTTTGCCTCAGCGAGGTCAGCAGTCGAACCGGCGTATGTCAGCGAAAACACCAACGACGAGAACAGTCAATTCACGGATGCTTTCAGCAAGACATGGCGCTACAACCTTAGATGGATATTTCCACCACCAGCATTGATCCCGAGGGTGCTGAATCACCTGGAAAGCTCGTCAGGACGTTACATCATCATAGCTCCGATTTGGGACAGAGCGTTCTGGATCTCAGACCTGAACAGGAGGCTAATAAAACCAATCCTTCGGATCCCAGAACCCCATCGAAACGTGATAGACCTTCGCACAAGGCTTCCTCCGCCAGGGATACATCAGTTGCAATTGGAGGCCTGGTTGGTTCGGGCTGGACTGATCATGTCACAAAATGGAACCAAGAGGATATAAGTATATTGGAGTCATCATGGAGTGGGTCAACTCTCAGGACGTACAAACCTGCCTGGAAAAGATGGGTACTATGGACACAGACAGGAATATATCGCCAAATAACCCCTCTCCAGAAAGTTTAGCCAGATACCTATGCTATCTCCATAAAACCATACAGTTGGCCCCAAGAACAATAGCTCTGCACAAATCAGTAGTCGCGAATTTTGGAAATCCAGGCAGATCACACGAGCTCATTTCCCACAGCTTGGTAAGACAAGTCCTAAAGGGCATATTCGCGAGCAATCCTCCAGTCCGAAAATGCATATCATTGAGAATGGAAGACCTTTTAGATTTTCTAAAAACTTATCAGTTGGACGAGAAAAATCTTTTCGCAATATCAAGACACACGGCGATCCTACTTCTATTGGCATCAGGCAGAAGGGTCCATGGTCTAACCCTATTGACTATCGATAGCGAAGGCTTTGAAGATAAAAGTGACGAAATATTTTTCTGGCCGAAGTACGGCTCCAAGACCGACTCAAACACCTATCGCCAATCAGGTTGGCTCCTAAAAAGTGGCCTGATCCACTGACTCAGATATTCGATTCGATTGAACCTGGTGTATTCACCAGTTGGTCTCATCGTCGAGGAATCGACGGGGTCCGAACAACCTCATCAAGTTATTTGTTTCCACAAGAAGTCCAATCAGAAACGCTTCCCGTACTATAATAGCTGGATGGATCAAAACAATATTCAAGGAAGCGAGTACCTCTGCAACAGCTGGTAGCCTTAGAGCGGCTGTTGCAACACACAACTGGACTAGTAACTTATACAGGATTGATGAGATCCTACAAAGAGGTAATTGGAGATCAAAAATTACCTTTTATCACCACTATTTCAGGGAGGTAAGACCTCCTCCTGGACGCAATGAAAATATCTTAAGAGATAATTTTGTAGCATTGTAATCATGTATAATTAGTTTACTACTAGCGCAGATTAGTATTGATTATGGCGCAGGTTATTGTTGATTACCACTCCGGTCAGTTGAAATAAACAGATATTGATCTAATTTATATTTTATTTTGACTACTTATGTTCTCACTCCTTTCACAGTACGCTTTTTGATACACTAGCCCCTCGTGAGGATCTAGCGCCGCCGGCAGATAATAAACACGTCTCATAAGTGGTTCAAGCGAAGGCTCGAACACCTAAATAGAACCGGTTTTCCCCCGAAGGATATAAAACGGATATTTAGGTTTCAGCCGAAGCTTGAACCACCCCTTAAGGGCCTGCCGGCTGAATGTACTAAAGCAGCAAGCCACCGCGCGCCGCTGATGCGGGGCTACACAGAGACAAGTATAGTGACGTCATCGGTTGGAGCTCCTCTAACGCACAAGTATGAGTTATATATACATATGAATATAGAAAGGCTATTCTCATAAGTGGTTCAAGCTTCGGCTGAAACCTAAATATCCGTTTTATACCCTTCGGGGGAAAAACGGTTCTATTACGCGGTGACAAGATCTGTTGATATGGTGTAGTCGATCCTAAAGTGTACTCAAAATCGTAACATATGTCGAGTTATTACAGAACTGAATAAACCACGAAGTGTGCCAAATATGAAACATGCTTATATCTTAAATATTGGGTACAGAGCAGACAAAGTGGTGTCAAATATTGTCTTCGATTACCGCGATTATTGCTCATTAAATGATTAAAACGACCAACGGATTTATTCGCGTATATTATGTATAGTGGACGTCAAAGATTTGTGTACATTTTCGGCTTATTACAATGGAATAAGGCGCAAAAGTGTATACATATCTTTGAACTCGACTGTTCTAGCGACTCGTTTATATCGTGCCTCCATACAATTTTTCGGCCCCCACTTCACCCCCTTAGGAGATGACTTCTGGTATATAAAGTCTGGTTCTTCCCCGGGATCAAATACAGGGCGACATTTTAATCAGTGTCCAAATTTGTTTGTAGGCATTTGGTATCACTAATAGACTCCATTTTTGAAAAAAAAAACTGGTAGGTATTTTATTAAATTATAAATTGTCTATCCCAAAGTAATAGGGTATATTCATGTATTATTTTTATATTTTTAAACGATTCTATAAGTAATTATAAAACCGGAAAAAAATATAACACTTTCACACTATCATTAAATGAGCTAAAAAAAATTAATTAAAACTACTTTCATTTTCGGACGATTGAAACGCCGCCATTTTGGCGCGCTCATTTTGTGACGTCACCGTGCACTTAGAATAAATTAACAACGAAGTGTTTGATTCACAGTTTTAATAAAAGTGAGTGATTAAAGCTTGTAAGATCAACTTATTGTAACGGAAGAGCACACAAAAGCTTATTATAAATGTTGTATTGCCCCTATGTGTGAAAATAACATTAAAACTGCACCTGACGTGATATATTTTCATATGCCCAAAGATGCAAATATAAGAAAAAAGCGGTACAAGGCGATGAGGAGAGATAATGTATCGTGCTTGAAT
Source organism: Epinotia demarniana (assembly GCA_945867215.1). Lineage (NCBI taxonomy): Eukaryota > Metazoa > Arthropoda > Insecta > Lepidoptera > Tortricidae > Epinotia > Epinotia demarniana. The sequence goes on along the minus strand of OX244276.1, from coordinate 6,397,168 downwards.
AGTTTATATTGTTGTGAGATCATTTCGAAGTGAGTATTAAATATGTTTGTACCTAAAATCTTTTTTATTACGACTTGCGAACAATATAAACAATAACCTAACCTAAAAATTTAATACTTATTCATAAAATTATTCTGAGTCCCAATTTTTTAGTTATTAATGTTACAAATATTATGATTGTTGTTGATCAACAGTTGACTACGTGTGTTGATTTTGATCACGAAACGTTTTAGCTAAGTTTCTTTGTTTTTACTGAGTGCCCTACACAAATTTGTTTTATTTATAACTCTTGACGATAACAACCTAAGTTTGTTACGTTCATAAAGATGTTCTCAACATGTAACATACCTAATACCTACATATCTTTGATTATACAATATAGATATGTACTAGTTTGTTATTACACTTATTTAAGAAAGACACCTCTACGAGGTACCTACGTACTTAGTCATCATGAACACATTAATTTTAGGCAGATTATCCGACTGTGCCTTGACAAAACCGCTTCCAGTCATTGTAGCGAGTCTTTTTTCACAAGGAGTCACTGCTTTCAGTTAATAATTCCCAAAAAACACTGATTATTTATCATAAACAACGGCTAAAAATTGCCAATAACTTTCAATAATCATACAAACGACCTGTTGACAGTAGACACCGAGTGTACGGTGACGTCACGATTCGCTCCGCCAATAGCGTTGCGTTTTGGAAATTTGCGAGAGAATTTGAAAATTACTACTTTTAAATAATTAAATTTGATAATAGAAACATGATTATTTGTAAAAATAATCATGTGTGTATATTTACTAAGCAATAAAGATTACTCGTGATTTTTTTTGTCCATTTCTGAATCACATGCATATTCCCTATTATCCGTGCAGCGTGGCTACTGGGCAGTCAGTGCCGCGCGGAGCGGGGCAGGGCCGAGGGAGGGGAGGCGTGCCGTGCGCAAACCTTACTACCCGCTGAAGTGCCCGCGCGATAAGGTTTTTTTGGGATAACTCTAAGCAGCAATTACTTTTTTTTTGTACTGGATGATATGAAAATAAAAAAACACGCATTTTATAATTTTTGCTAAAGAATCTTATACTTGAATTTGGACACTGATTAAAATGTCACCCTGTATATATCTATACCATCTCAATCGGTTTAGTAGTTTAAGCGTAAAAGGGTAACGGTGTCCCCCCCTTATTTCACCGAATGCAATGTTTCGCCGAATTTTATTTCATGGACCTTTGTTACTCGGAAACCGTTAACGTTTTAGGTACAGTTTAAAGGAAATTCTGTAGAACCGTTTAGGTTAGGTTAGGTTTGTTTTCTAACAATCCTGAAAAGTTTACGGATTCTGAATAAAATGGTTTTTGATGAAATGAAGATTCTGCGAAACATACATTCGACGGAACACCTGTCGGTAAAACAACCGTAACTGACGGACAGGTGGATTAAATGGGTCATTTTACGGAAAGTTATACACTATAATCGGGTTTTTTCTACTGAGGATCAAGAGCACTTTCGAACCTAATATGAGAAAAAAATTGTCCAAAATGTTACATATACTTTTCCGTTCCGTTACCACCATAAAAGCTTAGTATGGAAAGGGTAACGGAATGGAATAAAAAAATCTAGGGACACTTTTTTTCTCGTATAACATACGAAAGACTCTCGATTCTGAGTAGGAAAAACTCGATTATATCAAAATTTAAAAAAAAGTCGAGTGTACAACTATCCGTAAAATGATTCAAATAAATCCCAGCATATCGGACCTTTTCTAGTACGGTGACTACGAGCGCTGGTAAAGGGCTCGAAACGTCGAAATTTTCTAATACTTCTAATACATAACATACGCTATAAAACGTTCAAATACGCGTTCAAATCGTTCTATTTCACAACACTAATCTTAACGTCTCACGTCCCACCTCACAGCGCGACAAGGTCGGCTATATCCTGGTGCGGCGGCACCCGACTGGGCCGGAAGTACCGGCACAGGTGATCGTACAGCCGCAGCCGCCGGTGGCGCGCGTCCCACGCCTCGTCCCCGCCCGCGTCCTCCGCGTCCTCGCCCACGTCCCACGTGTCCGGCGCCGCGCAGGACACGTCCTCGTACGGGATCGGGGGCTCGGGGATCGTGTCGTCGGCGCCTAACACCTGCACAAGACACACATGAATGGCCGGCCATTTTGTATTTGCCACGGAAAATAACGCTAAAAGAACACCGATGCTGATAAACTGCTTTTTGCTTTTAGATCATATCAGATTATACCAAATGTTATAATAATTATTATTATTATAATTTATATTTAATTAGGTACCGCGCGCTTGTTTTGGCACGTTAGCTCAGCTTGCAGGGGAGCGGGAGCGCGAAAAAGATTGAAATATAATTGGGTTCACACGCCTGGTTGCAATATGGCATTGCGTTGTGGGGTAATAGTACAAATATTATTCATCTCTTCAGATTACAGAACCTTAATATTAGAATACTTATAAATATAGATCCAATGGTAAGGTGGCAAAAAATCCTGACCTTAGTGTCTATGTATATTTTAGAAGTATGTATATTTGTCAAAAATAATTACAGCCTATTCCCGCAATATTCTCGCTCTCAAAACTTACGACCCAGAAACAAACTAGCTAGACCTAACTCAACGCTAAAAATGATCCATTCAAGCCCTTATAGCTTGTCAATATTAATTTATAATAAAATCCCCAGTAATATTAAATATATTGACAATTATGACGACCGCTTTAGCCTAGTTGGTAGTGACCCTGCCTACGAAGCAAGAGGTCCTGGGTTCGAATCCCGGTAAGGGCAAAAATTTATGTGATGAGCATGAATATTTGTATGTATGTATGTATGTATGTAAGCACTTTATTGTACACAATAACAGGTTTCATTTGTTTCTGAGTCATGGATATTTTCTATGTATTTAAGTATTTATATCTATTATATATATCGTCGTCTAGTACCCATAACACAAGCCTAACTGAGCTTACTATGGGACTAGGTCGATTTGTGTAACATTGTCAAAAAAATATATATATATATATAAAATATTTAAAAATACAATAAAATTATACCTTACAAAGAAAGCGTTATACAGCTTATACATTAGATGATTTTTTTAATGATGAGAATGAAGAGTGGACGTAATTGTCACAAAATTGACAAACTGATATTAAGAATTATTATTCACTAATTATTGTGACATTTCTAATTTATGTGAAATTTTATCTTCTAATATATTAGAATTTTTATATACCATATTATACCTATGCTTTTCTCTTTTTTTGTCAATTACATTCTTAATATTACTTAACTTAAATAAAAAATAGACTAACAATTATTATTATTTAAATTATTATTTATTTTATTTCATTGCTGTGCCCTTACAGGGTTCATGTTGAACTGTAATATTTTTTTATTTATTTTTATTTGGAGATCCAACAGCTTAACAGCTAAGACATAAACAATAACAAATTTTACTAGGCAACAGAAAGCCAATTAAAGGAACTCACAGTGTTCACGCAGTATTATCCATTTAAAATAAATGCTATTTTTTTTGTAAGTTGGCACTACTAAAACCCCATATCGATTAGTATGAACATAGATCTTTTCTAATCTGTAAATTCACCTGTCAAATCGTGTAGTTGTCAACCTTGCCTTTCTTCAGTCGAAAAATAAACGTCACAAAAAAATCATCTTGTTGTTATAAATTTAAGGCATTATTGGACCAGGGGTCACAGGCCTCTTTCATAACAGAGCATGCAGTACAACTGCTGCAGCTTCACAAACTGCCAGTTAATGGTAGTGTTTCTGGGTTGGGAGGAGACAAATCCTTGTCGATAAAATACATGGTCAAATTTCGAATACAGCCCATTTGCAGCTCTTTTAGTGTTGTTATCCAGGCATATGTATTGAGTCGACTCACCTCGACTCTTCCTTCTCAGAAAATTGAGATACAGGGTTGGCCAGAATTGACAGAGTTGGTTTTAGCTGATCCAGGTTATGGCACTCCAACCAATGTGGACATGTTGCTGGGAGCTGAAGTCTACGGGCAGATCCTGACAGAGGGTATTGTCAGACATCCACTGGGCACCTTGACGGCTCAGAATACCTTGCTGGGCTGGATCTTGTCCGGAAGAGTACAAGTAAGTAATCACTCTGATAACATTATTACTACCCACATTCTAGACAATTCCCTGAATGACATACTACGCAAATTTTGGGAAATTGAGACCGACCAGCCTCGTACATTCCTGTCTAAGGATGACCAGGCTTGTCAGACTTACTATGCATCCACTACCACTAGGGACAACACAGGTCGTTATGTTGTTAGTCTCCCATTCCGGGACGACGATCCGTCTTGTCAATATGGTGAATCACGGAATGTGGCTTTGCGAAGATTCCATATGTTGGAAAAAAGGCTTGAAAGAAATCCACTCCTAAAGCAGGAATACTCTAAGGTAATGAACGAGTATGTATCCATGAACCACATGGAACTTATTCATGACCAGCAGGAGGTGAATAAATCCGGCTGTGTCTATATGCCACATTTTCCGTAGTGCGCGAAGACAAAACTACCACCAAAGTCAGAATTGTGTTCGACGCTTCGTGCCAGGGTACTAATGGCAAATCCCTCAATGATGATCTTTTAATAGGTCCTAGGCTACAACCAGAACTGCGCCACATCATTCTGAAATGGCGTGTTCATCCAGTTTGCTTTGTAGCAGACATAATTAAAATGTACAGGCAGGTTAAAGTCATTCATGAACACACTGATTTCCAACGCTTGCTGTGGAAGGAAAATCCAAATGAAGATATAAAGGACTTCAGAATGTTGCGAGTATGCTTTGGAGTCTCGTCAGCTCCCTACCTTGCAGTCAAGAGTTTGCAGCAAGTTGCCATAGATGAAGGGAAGGATTATCCACTGGCTGCAGATAGGGTGCTGTCAGACTTCTATATGGATGACTTTATGAGTGGTTGTGAGAACGACGATGAAGCCTTGCAGATCCATTCCCAAACAGTCGGCTTACTAGGCAAAGCGGGATTCGAGTTACAGAAATGGACTAGCAATAGTCAAAAGTTAATGGAAACAATTTATCCAAATCCCGTCACTAGCAATGAAAAGGTCATTAAGATGGATGACATCATTCGAATTTTAGGCCTATCATGGAATTACCAAAGTGATTCATTTCACTATAGAGTGAACTTACCTCCACAGCGAACGCCTATTACTAAGCGAATAATCCTATCCGATATCTCCCGTCTCTTTGATCCACTCGGATGGATTGCGCCTGTCATCATCCGAGCTAAGATATTCATGCAAAAACTCTGGCTTTCAGGTGTTACCTGGGATCAAGACATTTCATCCAGCCATCCCGGCATGGTAGAGGAGTGGAACCAGTTTCGAGAGGAGCTACCAGCACTGAACGAGTTCGTTGTACCCAGATGGATTGGTGTAAGGCAAGATTCTACGGACGCCTCGATACACGGGTTTTCAGACGCATCCAACGACGCTTTCGCAGCCGTCGTATACCTACGCGTAGTAGACAATGCAGGTAACGTTTCAGTCAGTTTACTAGCAGCACGAACGAGGGTTTCACCTGTGAAACAGCTATCAACCCCTCGTTTGGAACTTTCTGGAGCCGAGCTATTAGCTAAATTGATAGCGGAAGTAGCCACAGTCTTATCAATCCCGATGTCCCGTTGTCGAGAATGGACAGATTCCACTATTGTCCTGGCTTGGCTTCAAGGTCAGCCAAACCGATGGACAACATTTGTAGCTAATCGTGTAGCCGAAATACTGTCCATACTTAACAACGACCAATGGGCTCATGTGAAATCGATTAAGAATCCAGCCGACTCTGCTTCACGTGGCCTAAATCCCCGCGAATTTATCCAACTGCAACTGTGGGTCCACGGTCCAGCATGGCTACATGAGCCAGGGTACACACATCCAACTGTAGAGCAACTATCCACTGAGGTCGAAGCTAAGCCCATTAAGGTACATTTGTCCACAGCTATATCCACCCCTGAGCAATCAGCGGAGTTCAGTGTCTGGGTTAAATATTCATCGTTGACAAAGACGATTAGGGTTGTAGCATATTGTCTCAGATTTGTTAGGAAAGTCCGACACGAAGCCCTTCCTTCATATCTAACTGCTAGGGAGTTAGACATTGCCTTAAAGCTAGGTATCAAAGCCAGTCAAGCGTCAGCCTTTTCTCGAGAATTTAGTCAACTTACACAATCCAAACCAATACCGCGAAAAAGCAGTATATTGTCTTTATCTCCCTTCTTGGACGACGAAGGTATCATGAGAACTCGAGGGCGGATCGAACAAAGCGATCTTGCTTATAACGTTAAGCATCCCATTATAATGCCGCGTGATCATCACCTTTCAAGGTTAATAATCAGTGATGCTCATGCCAAGACACTACACGGCGGTCCTCAGCTAACCCTCAATTATGTAAGGTCTAAGTTTTTAATTGTGAACGCAAAAGGCTTAATAAGACAAATTCTATCCAAATGTGTTAAATGTATTACATACAAATCCAGCAAAAATCACCCTTTTATGGCAGATTTGCCTTGTTCTAGAGTCACAGTCGCTCGCGCGTTTAATCGCAGTGGGGTCGATTACGCGGGCCCAATTAATATAAGACTGTCAAAGGGTAGAGGGTGCAATAGCTACAAGGGCTATATTGCATTATTTGTTTGCATGGTGACACGCAGTATCCACCTTGAATCTGTAAGTTCCCTTACAACGGAAGGGTTCTTAGCGGCCTTCAGGCGATTTGTAGCACGACGTGGACCCTGTAGGGAGATTTGGAGCGACAACGGAAGCAATTTCGTTGGCGCTGCCAAGGAACTGCGTGTTCTCTTCCAGCAAGGAGAGTCTTGTGTGATTAAGGAAGTCGCGGAAGCCTTAGCAAATGAAGGTACCGAGGGCACTTCATTGCACCCCGGGCGCCCAATTTCGGAGGCTTGTGGGAACGAGGTGTTGCATCCACAAAGTATCACTTGAAACGTGTCCTAGATGGCACCACCCTCACGTTTGAAGAACTGTCTACAGTCTTAGTACAAGTCGAGGCTTGTCTTAATTCGCGACCCATGTATCAGTTGCCGTCAAACCAAGTAGATTCTAATCCGCTTACTGCGGGCCACTTTCTTGTTGGAGAAGCTCTGGTAACAGCTCCAGATCGCAGCTATGCAGATTGTGTAATCAGCCCATTACACAGGTGGCAGCTGACTCAAAAACTTATGCAACAGTTCTGGCGTTAGTGGTCACAAGAATACCTGACGACTCTCTATCAGAGGTGCAAATGGACTAAATCCACTCCGGAACCTAAGGTAGGTGACGTTGTTCTTGTCAGGGAGGATGATCTCCCACCCTCGAAATGGCTATTTGGTTTAATAGAGGAAAAACACCCTGGTTCAGATAATGTCACAAGAGTAGTGACCTTAAGATGTAAAAATGCCGAACTTGTCAGACCTGTGTCCAAATTGATTATATTGCCTGTTGCTAATTAGTGTTAAGAATATTAAGAATGTAATTTTATCCGTCCAGGTATAGAATATATAATGTCTTTTTCTGATTACTATTTCAAATGCTATTTGCTCGCGGTTACTGAATTGTATTGTTCTCTACCTAAGCAGCTTAGCAGTATTATGCCTAAAACAACTATGTATTTGCCAAAGCTCGACCAAATATGGTAACAAGGTTTAAGTTTATTTAGTCTATTCTTAGATAAGTGTCTAAGTACAATATATTTGTTGTAACTTTATTGTACTGGTAGAGTTTATTCATTCAACTTAGATGGTATCTACACTAAAGTATAATAAACAAGACTTTTTTTAAAGATGTTTAATGTAAGCTTAATTCTCAGACCATTGCTTGTCTTGATGTAACTTAAATTTAAGGGTAAAGTTTTGTATCTCAATTATAGATCTTATTAACTTAGTGAATTTGATCTGTCTTGTAGATCCTGTGTTATGTTGTAATTGTAACGCTTTGTTTAACTTGTATTTTATTAATCTTGTAGTGCTGCCTTAGTATACAATCGTATGTTATCTCATACTATCATGGTGGGCGGTAGGAAGACCATACTGCTCTTGGTGGGCGGAATGTTCACGCAGTATTATCCATTTAAAATAAATGCTATTTTTTTTGTAAGTTGGCACTACTAAAACCCCATATCGATTAGCATGAACATAGATCTTTTCTAATCTGTAAATTCACCTGTCAAATCGTTTAGTTGTCAACCTTGCCTTTCTTCAGTCGAAAAATAAACGTCACACAAAAATCATCTTGTTTTAATAAAAATCTCTCCGCGCTGAACCAATCCAATATAGCTGAACACACAGGTAGTAACATATTATTTAACTAAAGGTACTTAGATACTAAAGTTGCGCACTAACACAACCGCACATGAAGAATTCTAATAATTTTTTTTCTTCTAACGCTGAAGTTCAAGTTACTAATAAAATATGTAATTAAAGACCTGTATACTAACATGAGTGCAATAAATGATATGATTTGATTTGGGAATTCGGGATGGACAAAATAGACCTGTTTGACACTAGTCAGAAAGACCCCGTTCCGCGCACCCGCTCGCGAACAGCACCGTCGCCAGCGCGTGAAACCGCTCCACCTGACACATACCGCGTGCAGCGCGTGCGCGAGGTCCGGCGGCGCGGAGTGTGTGGCGCGGCGGCGCGCCAGCGTGCGCACGCGCCGCGGCGTCAGCGCCACCGCGCCGCGCTCCGCGCACCCGCCCGCGAACAGCACCGTCGCCAGCGCGTGAAACCGCTCCACCTGACACATACCGCGTGCAGCGCGTGCGCGAGGTCCGGCAGCGCGGAGTGTGTGGCGCGGCGGCGCGCCAGCGTGCGCACGCGCCGCGGCGTCAGCGCCACCGCGCCGCGCTCCGCGCACCCGCCCGCGAACAGCACCGTCGCCAGCACGTGAAACCGCTCCACCTGACACATACCGCGTGCAGCGCGTGCGCGAGGTCCGGCGGCGCGGAGTGTGTGGCGCGGCGGCGCGCCAGCGTGCGCACGCGCCGCGGCGTCAGCGCCACCGCGCCGCGCTCCGCGCACCCGCCCGCGAACAGCACCGTCGCCAGCGCGTGAAACCGCTCCACCTGACACATACCGCGTGCAAAAGTCCCGCCCGAAAGGTCCCTCCGGGACCTAAAAGGGCAGTCCTTCTGAATCCCGCATCCAATCCTGTAGCGGGTACATCGGGAACACGGCGGTTTCCCACCGACAGGGGGGGCAATAGGGGCTCCAACCGCTCCAGGGGCAGAGGAAGAGGGAGCCGGCAAGGGCAGGCCCACGCCCAGCGCCGGGGTCAATAACGACGCAACTCACGGGGGGGTAACGTTCCTGCAGGCCAACCTACACCACGCCATCGCGGCCACAGCGGTCGTGGAAAAACTCTTTGGCGAAAATGGCCTAAACATTGCCCTCATACAAGAACCATGGATCAACACCAAAACCATGGGAATAGGACTCAACAAAGCAGGTAAGGTACTAATACACGAAAAAGGATCCAAACCAAGGGCCTGCATCGTGTTTAACAAAAACATCAACTTCTTGCCTGTTACAGAATTATGCAGCGATGATCTTGTAGCTGCGTATGTTGATTTCAAAGGAAAGGGCTCACGAAAGGTGTTGATCTGTTCCGCCTACCTGCCCGGAGAAAAACAAGATCCCACAGAAGAACTGGCTAAGGTTGTACAGTACGCTGAAGCACAAAAGGCAGAACTGATTGTGGGTTGCGACGCGAACGCTCATCACACCATCTGGGGGAGCACGGGCATCAACAAAAGGGGTGAGTTACTCTCAGAATTTATTTTTACCAACTGTCTACACCTGTTAAATAGGGGCAACACGCCAACCTTCGTGACCAGGGCAAGACAAGAAGTACTAGACATAACTTTTGCAACTGAAAAGGCAGCAAACTGCCTAGGTAACTGGCACGTTAGTTGCGAGAATTCAATGTCGGACCACAAACATATTATATTTAGTGTAAAGGGCCCACTAGATACAGAACCACAAACACGGAGGAATCCAAAAGAAACTTCCTGGGAAGCCTACAAGGCTCACCTGGAAGACCATCTAAAGGATATCCCAAAATATGTAAAAGACCCTGATTCCCTCAACATAGCAGTAAACCAACTCTCCAAAGGCATCTATAAGGCCTACGAACTGAGTTGCCCCTTGAGAGAATCAACCACACACTACACTACGACATGGTGGAACAGAAGGCTAGAAAAGCTCCGTGTGTCCACCCGTCGCATATTCAATCACTCAACCAGACCAAACGAGTGGGAAAGGTATGGTAGAGCACTGACTGAATATAACAAACAGATCAGAAAAGCCAAAAGGAAGTCTTGGCGGAAGTTCTGCGAAGAGATCGCCCAAACACACAAAGGAGCGAGAATTCACAAAATTCTCTCCAAGACACCAACCAATTACCTAGGCCTACTTAAGAGACCTAATGGCAGCTTTACGACCACGGAGGTGGAAACAATGGACCTGCTCAGAACCATCCACTTCCCAGGCTCGTACCCCACCAGTAATACTCAGTTAGACACCCAAAGGAGCACACAAGCCCGGAGGGTACACAACACCGACTGGAATTTGGCCGCAAATATCTTCAGACCAAACCAAGTAATATGGGCACTGAAAAAGTTCAAACCATTTAAATCGGCGGGAGAGGACGGTATCTTTCCTGCATTACTACAGCAAGGACAAAACCTAATACTTCCGCACCTGGTAAGAATATTCCGAGCTAGCTTTGCTTGGGGGACCATACCAGAACAATGGACTAGAGTCAAGGTACGCTTCATACCAAAAGCAGGGAAAAAGGACTACTCACAGCCCAAATCCTTCAGACCAATTAGTCTATCATCCTTCTTACTTAAAACGATGGAAAGAGTCATTGATCAACACATTAGAGCGAAATATCTGGTAGTCAGACCACTGAGTCTGAACCAGCATGCTTACCAAAAGGGGAAATCTACGGAAACTGCACTACTAGATCTGGTCGACAAAGTGCAAAAAACCCTAGAGGACAAGCAAACAGCTCTATGTGCCTTCCTTGACGTCGAGGGTGCCTTCGACAACACACCCACAGAAACTATCCTTAAAGGATTGGGATCAAAGGGCGTGGACGGAAGCACCATCAGATGGATCCAGAGCATGCTTTCAAATAGAATAGTCACTCTGACCCTCAATGCAATTGAGCATAAATTCTTCACCACAAGAGGATGTCCACAAGGAGGCGTACTATCCCCACTACTGTGGACCCTAGCAGTGGACCAACTCCTAGCAACTATGAAGGACCTAGACTATGACACGCAAGGATATGCCGACGACCTTGTAGTCATAATCAGAGGTCCGTGCCTCCACACAATCTCCAACCTAATGCAAGGAGCGCTCAACACCATAAATAAATGGTGCAAAGAAAATGACCTGTCCATCAATGCGAGCAAAACAGTACTAGTGCCCTTCACAAAGAAAAGGAAACTAGACAAGCTCGCCAAGCTAAAACTGAATGGACAGGAAATAACATACTCAAATGAGGTCAAGTACCTAGGAGTTACTTTTGACCAAAGGCTAACTTGGAACGCTCATTTGAATAACATAATACAAAAGGCAAAAATGGCCATGTGGACTTGCTGTCGAATGGCAGGAGCAAGATGGGGTATAAGGCCCAAAATTGCTATGTGGCTTTACACAGCGGTAGTGAGGCCTGTAATTATATACGCCTCTGCAGTCTGGTGTAACAAAACCAACCAAAAGACAGCCATCACAAAGTTAAGCAGTCTACAGCGTACAGCCTGCTTAACAGCAACAGGAGCTTTATGCTCAACACCGGGGGCAGCCTTGGATGCACTGCTCAATCTAACGCCACTCCACCTGCAAGTGCAAAAGGAGGCGAAGCAGTGCATCTATAGGATATGCGCACTAACAAGGCCAAAATGGCGCTCGCAAGCGCTTATCAAACTTGAGGCCCTTGTTTTTGATAACAAAAAACTAAACATGCCCACTGACGACACTTACGTGGAATGCAAATTCACCAAACTGTATACAGTGGAAATACCTCCGAGAGACAAATGGATAAACGACCAAATGGACTTCAAGGAGGGAAGCCACATTTGGTATACAGATGGATCAAAAAAAGGTGACGATGTTGGATGCGGTATCTACGGTGAGAGGCCAAAGCTCAAAGCTAGCGTCAGCATGGGGAAAGAGGCCTCAATCTATCAGGCTGAACTCTTCGCAATAAATAAATGCGTGGAGATCAATCTGGAAAGAAACCTAAGAAACCAACACATCTACATCAATTCGGACAGCCAAGCTGTTCTGCTGGCACTAGAATCCCTAGAATCCTACTCGAAACTAGTCCAGAACTGTAAAAACAATTTAAATGCCCTGGCCAATACCAACAAAGTCATACTTAGATGGGTACCAGGACATTCCGACATAGTAGGAAACGAAAAAGCTGATGAACTTGCAAGGAAGGGCGCAGACACAACCCTGGTCGGCCCAGAACCGTTCTGTGGTATCACAAAACGGAAAGCATATTCTCTTCTAAACAATACTGAACAATCAGAGGCAATAAAGCTGTGGAAGTTCACCAAAGGACAAAAACAGGCTAAAGCCTTAATCAAAGGGTTTGATGATAAACTGTCTAAAGAGCTATTACAACTCAAAAGGCACAAAACCTGCGCAGTGACGAGAATCCTGACAGGTCACTGCAAACTAAACAAACACCTGTTTCAGATGGGTATGAAACAGGATGCAACTTGCAGGTTCTGTCAGGAGACAGAGGAAACAGCAGCGCACATTCTCTGCTCCTGCGGAACACTCATGCAAAAAAGAAGTATCTATCTAGGGCGACACGTCGTGCACCCAGAAGAGGTACAACATATCACCGCCCAATGAATCTGGAATTTCCTAGAGGCAACGGGTCTTAACGGTGAAATCTAATAACAAAAGGGCTGCCACAATAGATCACCTGCTGGTCGAAGCGGCAAACAAAAGGCCCATAAACCAACAATAATAATAAATAATACCGCGTGCAGCGCGTGCGCGAGGTCCGGCGGCGCGGAGTGTGTGGCGCGGCGGCGCGACAGCGTGCGCACGCGCCGCGGCGCGCCAGCGTGCGCACGCGCCGCGGCGTCAGCGCCACCGCGCCGCGCTCCGAGCACCCGCCCGCGAACAGCACCGTCGCCAGCGCGTGAAACCGCTCCACCTGACACATACCGCGTGCAGCGCGTGCGCGAGGTCCGGCGGCGCGGAGTGTGTGGCGCGGCGGCGCGCCAGCGTGCGCACGCGCCGCGGCGTCAGCGCCACCGCGCCGCGCTCCGCGCACCCGCCCGCGAACAGCACCGTCGCCAGCGCGTGAAACCGCTCCACCTGACACATACCGCGTGCAGCGCGTGCGCGAGGTCCGGCGGCGCGGAGTGTGTGGCGCGGCGGCGCGCCAGCGTGCGCACGCGCCGCGGCGTCAGCGCCACCGCGCCGCGCTCCGCGCACCCGCCCGCGAACAGCACCGTCGCCAGCGCGTGAAACCGCTCCACCTGACACATACCGCGTGCAGCGCGTGCGCGAGGTCCGGCGGCGCGGAGTGTGTGGCGCGGCGGCGCGCCAGCGTGCGCACGCGCCGCGGCGTCAGCGCCACCGCGCCGCGCTCCGCGCACCCGCCCGCGAACAGCACCGTCGCCAGCGCGTGAAACCGCTCCACCTGACACATACCGCGTGCAGCGCGTGCGCGAGGTCCGGCGGCGCGGAGTGTGTGGCGCGGCGGCGCGCCAGCGTGCGCACGCGCCGCGGCGTCAGCGCCACCGCGCCGCGCTCCGCGCACCCGCCCGCGAACAGCACCGTCGCCAGCGCGTGAAACCGCTCCACCTGACACATACCGCGTGCAGCGCGTGCGCGAGGTCCGGCGGCGCGGAGTGTGTGGCGCGGCGGCGCGCCAGCGTGCGCACGCGCCGCGGCGTCAGCGCCACCGCGCCGCGCTCCGCGCACCCGCCCGCGAACAGCACCGTCGCCAGCGCGTGAAACCGCTCCACCTGACATACACAACCAGTTACATACAAATCTACCTCGAACAATAGGGGTATACGTACTAAATAAAATTATCAATAATTTAATATTTTCTCGAAAAAGGATTAAAAATTAGTCAAATGAAGAAAAAATCAACGCTATAATGATTTCAAATAGTATTTTCATAAACAATGACCATTTATCTAAACATCATATTTATCATTTATCTCTTTAATTAAACGATATCATCACTTGAAATGAGCCGAGTACGTGAATAACATAAAACTGTCTTTTTTGATTTATTATGATAGCAAAGTACTTAACATTTATTTCATTCACGACATCATCCCGTCATCCTGAATAAATTTTCGGATTTACTCACGGTTACTTTGTTACTTCGTGCGAATATGTCACACGGAAGTTTAAATACAAACATTCTGTGTGCAAAATTGGCTTCGCTTACAAATGTACAATGAAGTCTAATTCGAAAACCGTTTCGAGGGATAGAGCTTAACAACAAGTATTTCTAATTGTGGTTCAAAAATACATTCATCCTAGCTATATTTTAACAAATGTTTGTTTGACCTTATAGACACTATGGTATTGGCATTGAAGTTAATATAACTTGTGTCAAAAAAGTAATAAAGTAGAAAGTCTACATTGTCTTTGACATGGGCCTGTCATTCAACATGAACCTAGAATACCATGGACGTACATGTTATCACAGTGAGGGACGGAAAAGCTCTTATGTAGCTTAATTAAGAACTCTGTCTTAAAATGGTTGATGACTTGCCATAAACAACCCACTAAATTTGGACGGGTAATGGTGTGTGTGCCACAACTTCATACTAAATCAGCAAACCCCGGATGACGGGAGCAAAAATGCGTTGACAGCTTTATAGTGCGAGGACATACATTTTATATCATTTAAATCGATGTCGATAAAAAGCACGATGTACCTACTGGACTACCGCTATGATATGCAGAAGTATTAATTGTTGTTGAAAATAAAATTAAAACGAACAATTAACATTTAACATTTACATTTAATATACAATTAACATTTTTTCTAAATTTTCGGATTTTAAACTCCTTCGCCTTGGCGATAAAATCCATTTCATCCAACTAAAGGACCGTTCTACATCTACTGTAGTAATCGGAGCAAAATTAAATAATTCATAGTGGTTATGGATTTCTTCTGTACAACGTACTTCCACTTCTTTACCAGATATCAAATTATTTAAGATGTTTAAAGTTAAAAAGCCAACGTTTTTCTTCAACACATCCTGATACTTGTTGTGAATAACTTTACCTTGAGGATGTAACCGTAATCTTGACAAGTGCACTTTCAACTTGTGTACTATATTTAAACTGGCTTCCAGGCTTAAATTTTGATTTTGTAATTGTTTTATTGTACTAGGTATTATTGTCAAATCACTGTTTATCCATTTTAGATCATTCAAAATATTTAAATCGTTCCCGTGAGTATGATATAATTATAGTACCAATGTAATTAGTTGACTGAAATGGTATCTATACTTACCTGATGTACCTAATATTGTGTAACAACCTGACATGTAAGATAATAAGTTTGATCTATAAATTTCTGATTCAATAATTTGTTCGTATGGATGTCGATAGAATAGTCGATATTTAACTAAGCACTAGTGACAAGTGCATTTTTGCTCCCGTCATCCGGGGTTTGTAAATCAGTTATGGCAAACAAAAAAAGGGGAACTATGACAAGGACAATGAATGATATTTCCTTTTCTGTCACACTTATAGATTTGTATGCTACCAGCTCGCTCGCACGTGGTATTATTATTTACCATTGCCTGTCCAGATTATTCTACGTCATGAACGTCAGTCAAACAAGGATTAGCTGTCAAGTGTCAACCACCGTATTTAAGATCAACCATCTATTGACATTTATAACTTTTTTTTCTATATTGGGCGTGTGTTATACAGTTTCAGCAGCTAAATGTAATTTACGAGAAGTCGTATCTCATATTTTTAATAAATTATATAAAATAAAGGAAGCGATGAATTTCTAAAATATTGAAATTAGTTTCTTGAATTACTCTATATTTTCGAAAAATAAAATATAAATGGGGGGTTAAAAAAAATTATCAATCCTAATTACGTCATTTTTACGTCATCCGCATGAATTGTTCGAGCCCTGCAAATCCGATGTTGCTATTATAAACTGAAGGTGCTTAAAAGCGCATTAACGGATGTTTCTCAGCGGCAATCCTCTAGCTGTATCGAAAGATCGCTAGCAAGAAATGACTCTTCTCGAAGGTGAAGAAAGTCCTGGCCAGTCAATACTACCAGTGGATGAAACACTCGTCTCCATAGACATCAAGGAACTCCTCAGGTACTTCAGCAATCTTCAGGTTCACTCCGAAGCAGCTTCTCGTCTCGTCTTTCTATAGACACTTATGGAGGTCCGCTTTATTTGATATAAAGGACTCTTTCAAGCAGGCAAATGCAGTGTTTCTCGTGCTCTGTCAGACATTTAAGCGCCACAAAGTGTCTGCCCAAGCCTCTCCTTGTCTATACACGACTCGCTTTTGCTAAAAGGAACCTTAACAGCCTTGCCATAAGACTTACCTCCTTAGCATCATCGTGGTCCAACACATCATGCAGTTCTTTCCTCAGATACTTCAGCGCCACACAGTCCCTGTCCGGTGTCGCCGCCAACTCTCTGAAGCAAGCCTCTCTGAGCGCTAACCGCGCCTCTCTGGAAATCTTCTCTATGGAGGCTCGTTTCAACCGGAGCGCCCAGAGATCGTCGAGGCGGAGGCGAAGGCTGTTCTGGTTGCCGGGGTTACCGCCGAATAAGTAATGTATCTGGAAAATATAGCGTTTTGTGAATCTAAATTTCCGTATTTGGAAAGTTACAATGAAGTAGGCAAGATTTGTTCGATACGCTTTATCGTGCTCTTCGCGATTCGAGAGATGTTGCGGTGTCTAATTTTGTTCCACGAAGTATTTGATACTTGAGAATTTTATGGGACAGATAATGAAAAAGGAAGATACTTAAATGTTGCGTGCAAAGTCAGTCGAATTGAGCGAAACATATCGGGCCTTCGATCGCGTGCTTCAATTTATGTTCATCAATTTGGGGGGCGAATGTTACTCGAGTCCGCAGGAAAAACCTACCACAACCCTGCACGTGTCCCCTGGGTGGTGCTAAAGAGTAACAAACACAAAGGCGAAAATAATAGGCAAAGATTGCGATGAATGCGAACACAAATGCGATTAGCTCACAGAGCACTATGACTAGAGATGTCGGACCTTCAGTCCGCATCTTGCAGATAAATATAGAAGGGATAAGTACCGCAAAAAGCGACTACTTGCTCAAACTACTGCATGAAAACAAGATAGACGTAGTCAACATCCAAGAAACACACAGCAAAGATGACGCAGATCTCGAGAAAAGAGGCCGACTTCCTGGGTATACTCTAGTGAAAGCTGTCCATCACCCCAAGTATGGCGTAGCCAGCTACGTGAAATCCAGGCTTGCTGACGTACATCTTGTAAACTGCAGTGACCAAAATCTGATCTTTTCTATAGTAATGCGCATAGGAGACATGACCATCACGAATATTTATAAGCCTCCAAAGGTAAACTGGGGAGAGGACTTACCGGCAAAACAACCCCATCCTTGCGTATATACTGGCGATTATAACAGTCACCACACTAACTGGCGCTATCGGCAATCTGATGAGAATGGAGAGGCTCTAGTCCAGTGGGCAGAGTGCTGCGACCTACACCTCGTTTACTGAGCCAAAGACAAGGGTACGTTCCGTTCCGCCAGATGGAATAAAGAATACAACCCAGATCTAACTTTCGTCTCTAAAGACCATCTCCAGCAACCTTTATCGTGCCAACGCACCCTGCTATCTGTCTTCCCTAATAGCCAACATAGGTCAATCATCCTGCATGTTGGCATGAAGCTGCCACTCATAAATTCGATGCGACTACCCCACTGGAATTTCAATCGAGCAAACTGGGAAGTTTTCCGAAAACAGTTGGACAGCAAACTTACAGCAGCTCACCTAGAACCCATTGCTTCAAATTACGGTGAATTCGTAAAGCTCGTACTAAATTCAGCGAGGTCAAACATCCCTAGAGGCTATAGAAAGGAGTATATACCCGGGTGGAACTCAGAAAGCGAAGAATTATACAAGCAATATCAAAGCTCTGGCGACCATAATATAGGGTCCCGCCTTCTGAAATCTTTGGATGCTGCACGGCAAAATAAATGGAAATCAACTGTCGAGGATATGGATTTCAAGCAGTCCAGCCGCAAGGCATGGAGAGTTCTAGATAGCCTGACAGGTAAACACCACCAAAAAAAGCAAACGAGCAGTGTTAAACCAGACGCTATCGCCGAACGCATGGTTGAAGTAACCAGAGCCAAACGCGACAAACTTTTCACCAGGAAAATAAAGAAGGAACTCAAAGCACTGAAACACGAATCACCAAGGAACCATCATCTCTCCAGACCTTTTGAACTTAGCGAAATGGTAAATGCCGTCAAAACACTAAAAACTAATAAAGCTGCTGGTCTTGACAATATTTATAACGAATTTATCCGTCACATGGGTCCGGTTGCTGTGAGCTGGTTATCTGCATTGTTTACCTATATCCTCCAGAACAATAAACTGCCAAAACAGTTCAAGTTAGCAAAAGTAGTCGCAGTACTAAAACCTGGAAAACCCGAGCATGAACCTGAAAGCTACAGACCAATTTCTCTTCTAAGCTGCATATTTAAACTTCTTGAACGTTTAATCCTGACTAGAGTTGAACCGTACATAGAAGCTGCCACTCCACCTGAACAAGCTGGGTTCCGAACTGGAAGAAGCTGCACGGATCAAGTACTGGCCCTTACGACACATATTGAAGCTGGATACCAAAAAGCCTTGAAGTCAACAGCAGTATTTATAGATTTGACTGCTGCGTATGATACAGTGTGGAAGCAAGGTCTGGTCTAAAAAATATTATCGGTAATACCAAGCAAGGAAATAGGAGACCTTATAACTAGTATGCTGAGTGAGCGGGAGTTCGAAGTGTTCCTGGGCGACGCCAAGAGCAAAAGGAAGAAACTGAATAATGGCTTGCCACAGGGGTCAGTTCTTGCTCCTCAACTCTTCAATCTGTATATCCACGACCTCCCATCTACAGATGCTACTAAATTCATCTATGCCGATGATATAGCACTAGTCGCACAGAGCAAAACATTCACGTCAGGAGAAACCTCCCTAACAAACGATCTAGAAAGGCTAACGAAATATTTCAAACACTGGCGCCTAATACCTAGTGCGAGCAAGACGGAGGTTTCGTGTTTCCATCTGAGTAACCAAATGGCCAACTACCAACCTACGGTCTACTTCAATGGTGAAAAGCTAAAATACAACCAACGCCCAAAATACCTTGGAGTCACTCTGGACAGATCTCTCACGTATAGGGAACATCTTATGAAGCTCTCCCAGAAATTATCGACGCGGAATAATATCCTACATAAGTTATGTGGAACCTCGTGGGGTGCATCTACCGATTGTCTACGCACTACTGGTATCGCACTGGTATATTCGGCAGCGGAATACTGTGCCCCGGTATGGTCGGAAAGCACACACGTGACCAAGGTAGATACCAAACTAAACGAGACTATGCGGTGCATATCGGGAACAGTTAAGTCTACTCCTTCCCATTGGCTACCAACACTATGCAACATAGCACCTCCACATCTTAGGAGAAAACATGCACTGAGGAGAGAGACTGAGAAGATTAAATCCAAAACTGCACTACCAGTCCACAATGAGTTCTTCTACCCACCGCCCCAACGCCTAAAGTCCCGAAATCCTGCGTATGCTGCTGCTCAGAGCCTCACCAGTTTCAATGTGACCGAGTCCTGGAAATCAGAATGGACCGCTGCTACTGCTGGTTCTCACGTGGCAACCATAGACATAGACCCGACCTGTAAGCCATGAGGGTTCGACCTTCCTCGGAAACTGTGGTGCCGCTTGAATAGGCTTAGAACGGGTCACGGCCGCTGCAATTACTTCCTACATAAATGGGGGTGGAAAGATTCTGCAATGTGCGAGTGTGGCGAAGAAGTCCAGACTATGGAGCATATTATTCAGCGATGCCCTCTACATTCGTACTCGGGACCCCTAGAAGACCTACTGCGCGTAACACCCGACGTAATTGCGTGGCTCAACACACTGAATGTTGACATCTAATTTTAGTTTAATTTTGTGACATTGTAATTTGAAGAAAATGCCTATATTTTATTGTACTAAACACCATACGATTAAATAAAAAAAATTATGTTCATCCTGAGAAGTTTTGTCATCGCGTCAGCTTGTAAAACACTACCCTGTTAGTTAGTTAGTAGTACTGGGCATTTTATGGTTAGTAGTAATCGGTGGGGTAGCGCTACTCTAACCACCCCAGCTCCTCTATAAAGTTAGCGAGTGCCTTGGTATTGTTTTGTCCCATGTGCCGAATGTATTATGCTTATCTGTCGGCACTCACCTTCCGAACTGGGTCGTACACGAGCTGGTGTGCGAACCGCGGGCGCGGCTCGTGCGGAGCGACGTTCTCGTTGCGGTACACACACGTCCACGACAACCGACGCAGCGAGAACACCCAGAGAGTGTTGTATACACGCTTGTCTTTCTCTTTGCTCATGCCCTGGAAACAAACGTGGCAATGGAGTACACTCAAAATCAAAACGTTTCTTCCGCAATTAGGTCATAAGGGATTTTTTCAAGCACCAAGTAACTCGGGTGGATTGCAGTAAACCGTCTGTAATCTTAAGCGGGGTTCGTTAACATCTGAATGTATGGGAAAGTTGGACAAGTTTCTTTGGAATGACAGCTGCCGGTGTCATATTTAACATTGAACGGTATGTGGTCGTAAGTTGGTGCAACACGCTCTTAATCATGCATCATGCACTCACTAAACGTAAACGATTACTATACTTGTTCTGGATGAAAATGAAGGACCCTGTGTTCACTCTGCGCCGAGGTGAACATCGCAAGTTCGTCTTGTAGGTCAGGGGTCGCCAAACTGCGGCTCGCGAGCCAAGTCCAGAATGAAATCGGAGAGTCCGGACCGCGATAGCGATGGCGTATGGCTGGTCATGACCAGACATGAAACCAAAGTCTTGGCCCGCACGAATTTATATTATGTGCAGTGTGGCCAGTAAAAAACTTTGAAGACCCCTGCAGTAGGTGATCATTAATGTCGTACGAAGACACAGAGAATCTATTTATTGTTCTAAAATGAATCTAATATCTATGTAAATAGAATAAATACTTTGTAATAGTTACTTAAGTTTTGTACTGTATTTAAACGTAGATTTTTATGGTTTGCATGTACCTATGTGTAAAATAGTTATACTGATCTATCTTACTGCCTGAAACACAGGGTATCCTAGTTCAGGCCCTCATAAAATTGTATCCCTTAATATAAAATTTTAGTATTAAGCCATTATTTCTATTCAATACGTTTTTAATAATAAATGAATTATGAAATGAATTAATAAATGAATTATGAATTAGCGACACTATGGACAATACAGATATCAATAGACAGCACAGCGCGCCGCACGACCCACTGCCCACGTCCCACCACCACAGGTTGCACAGCTCGTGGCTACTGCACACTGTGCACTCACCGACAGCACGAACAGCTCGTCGGTGTCGGGGTCGAGCGTGGCGCGCTGCGTGAACCCGGCGGCGGGCGGGGGGCAGGCGGCGGCGCCGGCGCACAGCGCGCCGCACGACCCACTGCCCACGTCCCACACCACAGGTTGCACAGCTCGTGGCTACTGCACACTGTGCACTCACCGACAGCACGAACAGCTCGTCGGTGTCGGGGTCGAGCGTGGCGCGCTGCGTGAACCCGGCGGCGGGCGGGGGGCAGGCGGCGGCGCCGGCGCACAGCGCGCCGCACGACCCACTGCCCACGTCCCACACCACAGGTTGCACAGCTCGTGGCTACTGCACACTGTGCACTCACCGACAGCACGAACAGCTCGTCGGTGTCGGGGTCGAGCGTGGCGCGCTGCGTGAACCCGGCGGCGGGCGGGGGGCAGGCGGCGGCGCCGGCGCACAGCGCGCCGCACGACCCACTGCCCACGTCCCACACCACAGGTTGCACAGCTCGTGGCTACTGCACACTGTGCACTCACCGACAGCACGAACAGCTCGTCGGTGTCGGGGTCGAGCGTGGCGCGCTGCGTGAACCCGGCGGCGGGCGGGGGCCAGGCGGTGGCGCCGGCGCACAGCGCGCCGCACGACCCACTGCCCACGTCCCACACCACAGGTTGCACAGCTCGTGGCTACTGCACACTGTGCACTCACCGACAGCACGAACAGCTCGTCGGTGTCGGGGTCGAGCGTGGCGCGCTGCGTGAACCCGGCGGCGGGCGGGGGGCAGGCGGCGGCGCCGGCGCACAGCGCGCCGCACGACCCACTGCCCACGTCCCACACCACAGGTTGCACAGCTCGTGGCTACTGCACACTGTGCACTCACCGACAGCACGAACAGCTCGTCGGTGTCGGGGTCAAGCGTGGCGCGCTGCGTGAACCCGGCGGCGGGCGGGGGGCAGGCGGCGGCGCCGGCGCACAGCGCGCCGCACGACCCACTGCCCACGTCCCACACCACAGGTTGCACAGCTCGTGGCTACTGCACACTGTGCACTCACCGACAGCACGAACAGCTCGTCGGTGTCGGGGTCGAGCGTGGCGCGCTGCGTGAACCCGGCGGCGGGCGGGGGGCAGGCGGCGGCGCCGGCGCACAGCGCGCCGCACGACCCACTGCCCACGTCCCACACCACAGGTTGCACAGCTCGTGGCTACTGCACACTGTGCACTCACCGACAGCACGAACAGCTCGTCGGTGTCGGGGTCGAGCGTGGCGCGCTGCGTGAACCCGGCGGCGGGCGGGGGGCAGGCGGCGGCGCCGGCGCACAGCGCGCCGCACGACCCACTGCCCACGTCCCACCACCACAGGTCCAGGAGGTGCTCCTTGTTGCGCTGGCCCGCGAAGATGTAAAGCTTCCTCTGCACCTGCAACGACAATAGATTGTGTCAAGGGAGCAAAATAATATATTTACGGCTTGAATCCCTCGTTACGTTCAAGATTCTTCTTTGGATTCCCTCGCTAATCTCCGGATTCTATACGAGAATCTTCCGCTCCACTCAAGATACAAGATTTTACGCCCAAGACGGTAAAAAAAATTCTACTGAGTAAATCCCGCTTGTCCACACCTTTTACGAGGAACCAGTGTGGGGCAAAAAGTAATTGCATTACAAATTACATGTTGTAATTTTCATTTGTAATTAATTACTTCGTAAAATTACAAATTACTTTGATTTAATAAAACTTTCTTCATTATTAACCGATTGAAAGTAGCGAGCAAAGCGTCTCCGTTTCAGCTCGGGGAAAAATGCTTTCGTACGTCCGTTTGTCTCATTTCTCAACCAATTCTCGTAAAATATTGGGTTCGTTAAATATATAAAATATTTTTTCACACCTTTCATTCGGAAAAGTAAGTTTTGCTCCACGACGAGAGGGACCAAAACGCTACTTTTCTGTTCAAGCTACTTTTTTAATTTATACATTGGCATTGGAGCATTTGTACGCAATGTGCCAATTGAACACAGATGTTAATAAAATAATCGATTGTAATTACATCGTAGTAAAATCAAAACAAACATATTTCAAGTTTTAACTCTAACAACGTTGTATAAAAATTTATAAATATTTCGTAATATTTAAAAAAGTAATAAAAATTAAGATAATTTAGATATATTTTAACAATAGCTTTTTTTAATTTCCTCATAGTCGGTGTGAAAAATAGTATGTGTCACTCTGTAGCAAAATTATTTTCGTCTCGGGCGTAAACACTTGTATCCCTCACTACGCTCAGGATTCAATACACCGCCCTCGCCGTAAATATACTATTTTGCTCCCTTGTGACACAAATAACTATAGTCGAGTCAGTTAAAAAAAATGGCGCAAATATGAGACTTGAAAAGAAACAGACATCCATTGGGAAAGCGGGGCCGGTTTTTGAACTCTATTTTTTTTTGATATATTTTTGTTTTCATTTTTTTTTCCTTTCGTAAAAAATGCGTAAAAATAAGCATGTTTCATTCTTTAAACTTTTTCTTTCAGATCGACATTTACCGAGATCTGGTATAATATTCGAGATCAAAAATGTAAACAAACAACTGTCAATTTCAAAGTGACATTCCAGGGGTATAAAATCTTTTTTATCCATCGTATTCACCAAATATAAATTATGCATGATTTTAACTGACAGATACAGCTATAGGCCGAAGACTTTCGGATATCTATAATATTTTGACAGGCATACAAGGAGGAAATAAAACACTTTTTTTTTTATTCACTTGACGACGTAGTGGAATCAGAATCAGAATTTACGTTTATAATAAATCTATCGTTGACATTTGTCCATCAGGTGGTCGAATCGGCACATTTTGTACCGTACCGCATGTGGCCTCAAACGAACAGAAAGTTGCAAACCTCATTTTAAAGAACGCAAGGTCCTCACACTAACCTGCCTATATATTGACGAGATCGCAGTATTTGTCAAATAAAACTCCTCACTGTTTCCCTTAAGGCTAAACATGAATTCGAGAAACGTCCGTTACAAACATGCAATACAAACCGTGAGTGGCAAAACAGCTTTGCTGAGAAGGAGTATACTAGGCATGGCTTCCAAAATATATAATTTCTTACCAGAAAAAATTAAATTTGTCAATTTTTAAAAACAAATTAAAATTAAAACTTTTAGAGAAAGCATGACTTTTTTTTAGATAGAAGTTTTCTAAATATGTGAAACATGTTATAAAAATAGTTCAAGTAAATTTAATGTTCATAAAAATTAGAATTAGTTGTAGGTTTTTAGTTCTTGTAAGGCTCAACATTGGTACACCTTTTGGGTAGGTCACAGCGTACTGTATTTTTTATTATATTGTCACCTATTATGTAACCTGTGTATCACAAATAAATATTTACTTTACTTTACTTTACTTTTGTCTTCTACTTTGACGTGACGACGTGATGACGTGACGAGACGTGTTTTACACAGTCACTCCATTTTTGAGGCGTCACCATTTGCAAACATTCCTCAAATAAGGTCTTAATTATTTTATTATTTCTTGTTCCTGGCGACGTGCCCTGTTACCTGTGCCCAAACTAATTCTATGGGATTTAGTCCACAATGGTGAGGGGGCAGAGGCAGGTGGTGCCCATATTGTATGGTCAGAAATATTTAATGATTTATCAATCACTATGAATATTTGCCAATTAAACTAATGGGAAACCGGTAATTGTTTTAATTACTAAACAAATGTTTAAAACTTCTCACCATTACCAACAGCATAAATTAAAACTCTACATGTTTCATTTAAACGACGGCGACGGCAATACGTAATAAAAAAAAATATTTTGGCTTTTTAATTTAATAAAATATTTTCGACTATTCATACGATATTATTTAAGTCTGAATATGATAATATTTATGAGTATTTCAATGATTTTAGACTAACCACTGCTTGCGTTTATTTTTTTATGGTGGCAACCCATCTGTTTACATTTTTGATCTCGAATATCATCTATTGATGATTTAATCGAAAACCATAACCTTGTAATCAATCTTAACGAACCAGATCAAGATATGCCAAGTGACGATGGTATACGACCGCTTTAGCCTAGTTGGTAGTGACCCTGCCTACGAAGCAAGAGGTCCCGGGTTCGAATCCCGGTAAAGGCATTTATTAGTGTGATGAGCACGAATATTTGTTCCTGAGTCATGGATGTTTTCTACATATTTAAGTATTTATTTATCTATATAAGTATGTTTATCGTCGTCTAGTACCCATAGTACAAGCTTTGCTTAATTTGGGACTAGGTCGATTGTGTAAGATTGTCCCCTAATATTTATTTATTTATTTATTTATATAAAAGCATTTTTATTTTATTTTACTGTTTTTAATACCTATTAAAAATATAATGAAGCGTTTTTATTTACATTTACTCATTTCATTCATTCACTATTTTCTTTTTTTGCAATCAGTAATTCATGTAGCTGTGTGTGTAATCATTCACCTCAACTGTAGTGGAATTACCTATAATGTAATTTGTAATGCATTACGCCCAACACTGCGAGGAACATTGAAATTGAACAGCGGCGCTACCACGAATTTCGAAAGTGGAAGTTCGTAATACATGCATCCCTGTCACTCGAGTAAGGGAGTGCGATAGAGATGGAAATACCCGAACTTCGACTTTCGAAGTTCGTGGTAGCGCCGCAGGAAATATCAGGTAAGAAAAATACAACTCATTTGAGGTAAACAATGAGACTTCTCTAAATATGTAAAGATGTACTTAAGAATGCGGCAACTTAGCCATGTAAACTGAAAGAAAGAATCTGACTCACGTTCTCTAAATATATAATAGGCATGATGACACATTTTGAAAAACTGTTCTATAATGTTTAGAAACATTTATTATGTACAACGAATAAGATTTTTCAGGAGAATTTAACAGTTAAGTAGGAATAAAATGCATTTTAGTTTTTAAATTTCAAATTGGCGCTTAAACGCTTGTCAGTGTCATGACGTCCCGAGTGACGTCACGTTTGTATTAACAGAACGCAGACCTTTGACGTTTGCTACCTAGATCGCTCAATTGCTCATTGAATGTACATAAATTTCGCCCAATATCGAAATTATGTCAACTCGCTAAGATTCTTGAGAAAATAGTTAGTGATCAACTTTCTTCTGCAATGCGTCGTCATGTCATTCCAAACCAACATGGTTTTCTCAGCGGTCGTAGTGTTGACTCGAATCTCTTATCTTATACAGAACTCATACTAGATGCTTTAGATAACAACTATCAAGTGGACGCAGTGTTTACTGATTTTGCCAAGGCATTTGATAAGGTTGATCACGAGCGCTTACTTTTGAAACTTTGGCATTTCGGTATACACGGCTACCTGTTCCGCTGGATAAAATCTTATGTTGAGAATCGTTCACAGGCGGTAGCTGTGCAAGGACACACTTCTCAATATAGACCTATTACTTCCGGTGTGCCGCAGGGTTCACATTTAGGCCCTTTGTTATTCGTGCTGTATATTAATCAGTGCGATACTCAATTGCCTTGACAAACTTTCTTTGTACTTTCTCAATTTTGTCACTGTGTATTTTATAAAGTGGATTCCAAACAGCGCTAGCAAATTTTAATCTACTACGTACATAACTGTTAAATAAT
The DNA here is from genome assembly GCA_945867215.1 of Epinotia demarniana. Taxonomy (NCBI): domain Eukaryota; kingdom Metazoa; phylum Arthropoda; class Insecta; order Lepidoptera; family Tortricidae; genus Epinotia; species Epinotia demarniana. Next base: position 6,369,792 of record OX244276.1, on the reverse strand, counting down.
ACCTTGTAAGTTGACAGTCTACTAAAGGGCTTTCCTACACGCAATATAAATCCCATTTGTTTAAAAGATTTATCCAATATGTTGTCTATGTGGGGAACAAGGTCACGAATCTGGTCAAACCGCGTCAGTTCTTTATTGAATAGTGTGTACTTAAAGTTTATAGATGTTCGCTTTCTACTAACACTAATAATAAAGCATTTGTCTGTATTTAAAAATAAGATATTTGAGGTACAAAAGGCCTGAAAATTATTTAAGTCATTCTGCAAGACTGTGCAGTCGTTCATATTTTTGATAACTCTGAAAATTTTAGTGTCGTCGGCGTATAATAGCATGTTTGAGTTTTTTATACACTCAGTGATTTTCAATTACTGTCATCATGCCTATTATATGTATATTTCTTTATGTTCTGAAGTTTTGGAGCCATCAGTCATCACTGAAAATCAGCTGGCACTGAGTGAGCATCCCATTTGGCGCTTTAGGTGTTTAAGCACTTATTTTTCCCATTGTATGCGTCTCTTGTGTGCTAGATAAACGACATCTACTACTGACCGGATGGAACAGCATGGAGTGGGACACGCGCGGCTGCGGCGCGGGCAGCGAGTGCCGGTCTGCAAGCAGCAACTGCCACGTGTTGGTGGCCAGGTAGTACGCATATAGTCCAGAGTACTGAGGCGTTGCCGCCTCCTCGCTGTAACAACATTCATTGGAGCAGATGCGTGTTTCTCGGACACACAACCGATAGCGTATTACAAGCGGTACCGTATCAGACATTAAAAAGCGTATCCACTAGAGGCAGCCTCGGGCCGAGCGGCTGCCTCGCTCCGAAGCTGCGCAAGTGGAGACGCTGCCTCAACCTGAGGCGCGCCGCGACACGAGGCAAATTCGACGCCGCGAGCCGAACCATATTTTGTCGGTCTTTTTGCCGTGCTCAAAGGAGAAGGAGGAGAATTTGATGGAGAAGGGCGTGTTGCCTCGCGTGTTGTTTCGGAAGTCGTGGATCACGATGAGGCGTGTTGCCTCAGCTTGATCCGCAACGTGCCTCGGGCCTATGCCTCAGGCCGAGCGGCCTCGACTAGAGGCTGTTTGCCTCAAGTCGAGGCTGCTCAAATGGATACGCAGCTACATAACATAACACACACAATAACATTTCTTCGGTCGCTGTTTAAAACAGACACAACACAAAAAAAACCCTACTGTCGCTAGCTTGCAAGCGGTTGTTCGCGTAATGTGTATTCATGTTGCGCATCGAATCAGGTCAGGCGCTTATATTATTATATATTTATCTAAGCGCATCGTTTATTGACATAAGCGCCAACGACAGTAGTGTTTTCCCTGAGAATGGCACATTAATTTTCTGAAACATGCAACGAAATATTGACGTTGTGCTCTTCATAATGGACCTCGAAGTGTCACGTTTTAGGTGCAGCTTGACAAGAGATCCGTAATGGCATTTCATACAAAATTTGAGGCCTAGGCCTGCAAGATGGTCTTTTTTAATTTCCATTCCACAATTTGTGGCACAGCATCACGGCGTTCAGCCATGAAAATTAAAGTTTGACTTCATAGAGTTTTTTTATTTATTTCATTGCATGTTTGTGAAAAGCACTATACATACCTCGGCGTGAAAAGGGGATGCCAACCTCATAAATATGTACTCAACCGGCAACCCCTTACATCCTGGCCTCTATAGTAACGTACTTTTTGTGACCCTAATAAGCTCCCGACGATTTTCCGTTAATCTGCAGACGAGTTCTTTCATTATGTATGTATTACATCGACGCACACCGACCGCTGGTGGCCGCGTCCGAGCCACAAGCTGCGCCAGTGTGCGGCGCTTGCTTGTAATGACTGCGTTCAGTGGCGGCCAGTGCTCGCTCTAACTAGACGAAAGAGCACATGCCATCCCGCTCTAGCGTCCATAGAGCGGTATGGCATGTGTGACCTCAGCTCCCTTCCCCGCTCGCACTCACGTGTTCTGCGGCAGCACGCGGCCGCCGAACACGTAGACGGTGCGCGTGTCGCTGTCGATGCACATCTGGTGGTCGAACACGAGCCGCGGCCCGCCGGCGGCCGCCGTGTCCGCCATCACCAGCGACCACTGCCCCGTCGGCACGTCGAACATGTAGAGGTCGCTCTGAAAACAAAACACGGTTCAAAAACCGACATTTTTAAATGAAATCTATTTTGCATCTTGCACTCTAGATCTAAAGTGTTCGATGTAGCGCGGACAGGTTTCCGGGTAGCGCGACGTTTTTCGGGAGGACAGATCCATTTTAACAGCCTATACAAACGCGTGGAAAAAAGGGACGAAATCGATAAGGCGTCTGAATTTTGAAAAAGTTGCTTTGCCAACTAAACCAGTCTGCTACCCACTTATGGCTCGGTCACGACTCGAGGGAGAAGTGGGCGGTCTACGAATGGCGTCGTATCCCCAGGGGACCGATTTTTGACTTTCGAGCGCTCGAAAATCAAACAAAAGTAAATACGTTTTTAGTGTCAAAATGGCAGACTCGTACTTTCTACCAATAGAATTGAATACGAGTGGTCAATACCACTCGTTTCATAATTTTTGTCAGTTTTCGAGTGAAAGAGTCGAGCGCTCGAAAGTCAAAAATCGGACCCCTGCTACGCTTTTGGCAGTAATCGAGACAGGTATAGTTAATATTATTTAAGATGTCCGTTTAGCACTTGAAAGCTTATCTTGTTAACAATGGCATCGTTTCCTATTGTATAAGCCCACCGCAAATCCTCCGACCATATAAAAATTGAGCAAGTAACATTTTATTAACTATGCGCACACAGCTAAACCAGAGCGTTCAGTCTCCGTATCGTACGACCACAAGTCGGACGCCCTCAATTACTCAGAAATAAAAACCACAGACTAACAACTCACATTCATATTGGCGGGCACGCGCTGCGCGTTATCCAGATATCTTCCCAGGGTATAAAGCCTACGATGCACCGGATCGAACACCATCTTATGGCACGAGCGCGGCGAGGGCCCGTTCACTCGCCCACTATGCGCACACAGGAGCGCCCAGCGTTCCGTATCCGTGTCGTAAGACCACAGGTCATCAAGGTCATCCGTCCCGTTCCAGCCGCCGAATAGGTAGAGTGTGCCAGTTGTCGCGTCGACCACTAGCTGGTGCCCGCCGCGGGGGCCCGGTTTGGTGCAGCACGTTGTGTCGCAGTCTGCGGTTTCACCGTTCAGGTGGACCTCCTGTTGATAACGAGTATTATTTGATGTTAATCCAGCGTAGAATTGTAGATTGCGTCTCACGGGAGCAAAATTATATATTTACGGTGCGGGCGGTAAATTAAATCTTGGGTGTAACGGGGTTCAAAATTCAAAATTTTTGCTACCGTGTGGCGTGTGGTATAGATTTTTACACATTCTATGATGCATACCGAAATTAAACAGAGAATATCAGGGAAGAAAAGTTAAACTTTGTTAACTAGGAGGAATAGCAGGTGTTATAATAGGTACTACATAAATATAAGTGGCTCGGGCGCAAGGCACTGTGAGGTTTCATGTAACAGTTTACAGAGATAGAGTCCATAGGCAAATTAATAAGGTAAGGTACGTTCTTAATTTGGTTACATGGACTTCCCATTTCTTACCATAGCTTTTGGAAGAAAACAAATAATGGCTAGTTTTTGCATGCTTCTCTCCTTGAGTCATATTCCAGATTAAGGGTCGTGACCTCCAATAATTAATTTTCAGGCGATCACTTTCCACTTCAATCTGCGGCAGTGTGCATGGCTCCGTGCTTCGTGGCCGCTTTTATTGGCGTTGCCACACACGTGACACAGCCCTGCGCATCGAGCGAAAGTAGGTAACGAACGCTCCTAAACGGCCTCTGTTTAACTACCGTATCATTCTTCTATGCTGTGTCCGAACCGGTCCGAGATATCGTGTACGTGAGGAGTGTCTATGTGTGCGTTGCTCGAGCGCACTTGTATGTAGATTGATTTCTGTACCTATCTGTTTTGTGACACGGGCTACATGGGCTAAAGACGGCTCTGGTGTGACTCACCGAGTCGAGCGGGCGCGGCTCGCGGTCCGCGCACGACAGCTCGTTGGCGCGCTGCGGCGGCGGCGTGTCGCCGCACAGCCGGTCCTCCACCTGCACGGAGCACGCCGACATCTCGCGCCACACCGGCGTGTACGGCTGCCACGACATGTACCAGTCGAACTCGCCTTCTGCACACGGAATCCTAACTTTAGTTCAACAATTGTACATTACTACAGAGGCCGGGAAGTAAGGGGTTGCCGGCTGAGTACATATAGAGACGTGTACGGCTGCCATGACATGTACCAGTCGAACTCGCCTTCTGCACACGGAATCCTACCTTTAGTTCAACAATTGTACATTACTACAGAGGCCGGGAAGTAAGGGGTTGCCGGCCGAGTACATATAGAGAGGAGGGATGGGAGAGGAGATATAATACAAACACATGACGGACTCACCGGCGACCGCCTCGTCGAGTATGTCCTCCGACAGCTTGTAGTCGCCGTTCTCGACGAGCGCGTGCCACAGCCGCGCCTGCAGCTCGCCCTCGAGCCGCACGCCGCTCTCGCGCGAGAGCGCCTCGAACGCGTCCTTGTAGCGGCGCCGGCGGAGGTGCTTCAGGAGCATGCGGACTGCCTCCTCTTCCTTACGCTAGGAGGAATAAAACACATCAATCATTTGTTTCGTAGGAGACTTACCACAACGGGGCTAGCACGGCGACGGGAGGGAAGGAGACGAGAAAATCTATGCACGCCTTTTTAATTTGTGCAGGTGAGACAAGAGTCGCCGAGTCGCTCGCGAGGCGACTTGGCAGCACAATGTATATAGGAAGTATCTACAGATAAAATGCACACCATTACTACACTAAATTCGGTGCACTGCCGTTTGGGTGAAATAATTTTCGCCAAATTTTACTTCCCAGAAAACTTATTGCACAAGTTTCAGTTCCCAAGCGAATCTCTAGCACACTTACATATGGCATATTATTCATTTGGTCAAATTATCATTTGGCATCATTTTACTTTGCCAAGTTTTATTAAGATAATTGTTCATTAAGAAAACGCTTTCTTTTGGCTAAGATAATATTCCAACAAAATGTTATTTCAAATAGTCACTTAGCACTTTGAACATATAGCATACTCGTAATCTACCTTAGGGAAGGTTTCAGTTAGGTACGACGACGAGCGAAGTGAAGGGGAGTGTTAGGTAGAACTGCGATCACACAGCACGCGAGCGTGCCGCGACAGCGGCATGTAATGTATACCTAATTGTAGTCACAAAACTAACACTGAGATAATTTTTATTTAACAACTCACGCTAATTGGGTACACGAATTTTTAAAAATGCACATACGTCAAAATATTAGTACAAAATAGAGACTTAGTTTTGGCACTAACATTAGCAACTATTGAGTTTGTTTTTCGCATTTCTTCTGGACAGTGGTCTTCTTTTTCAGAAACACTGGTAAATTGTGACCTGTAAAAGTGTTGTCGAGGCCTACTTGCAGAATAAAGTTCATTTCCTTATTAATAATTATTCAAACTCACCAAATTAATAGTATCCAGCACACTAGCCATTAGATCCTCGTGCGTCTTGCCCTGCAGCTCCACATACCAGATGGTGTAGTTGTATGCCGGGCCCCAGGACTGGAGGGGGACTATCTTCAGATACTGCACCGGGAGGTACAGGCCCTCTGTGGTTCTGTGTCGGAGCCTGAATACCTCAGGTGCACTATCTTTTTTTAAACCTCTATAACACAAACCGATACAATTATATTTTTTTTGGGGACAATCTTACACAAATCAACCTAGTCCCAAAATAAGCAAAGCTTGTAATATGGGTACTAGGCGACGATATATCTTCGTATATAGATAATTAAATACTTATAAATACATAGAACACATCCATGACTCAGGAACAAATATTCATGCTCATCACACAAATAAATGCCCTAACCAGGATTCGAACCTCTTGCTTCATAGGCAGGGTCACTACCAACAAGGCTAAAGCGGTTGTCGATATACATATGTAAGCTATTGAAAAAAAGAATATTTCTAAGGCGATGTAGAGGCACAGAAATAAGGATGTTTACATTATCAATGTGGCAGATTAATTCTCAGAGCTGAGTCAGACACATACAATATCATATATATATGTACAACCAAACAATATAAAAATAAATCTAGCTTGGGCTCATTTCTAAATTTACTTTTATCTCTCTGTGTGAGTAGAACTTTAAACCCCCCATGATTATAATAATAGTTACAGCACACATGCAATTCTCTACCAAGCTTGGACCTCCCATTCAGTAAATTCTAATGAGAATTTCATATACAGTATGCTATGAGTTTAAATTAGCTTTAGAACAAACTTTTTGATGCACCTTAAAGACCAATCTATGTTATATTCCTTGTTCTTTATCACCATTTTATGATTACACCTCAAGTATTTAGGTATTGAAAGTATTAAGTACTAATCTACATGTAATTAATAAACATAGATAACAGCCTCAAATGAAGTGATGCAGTTGGATAAGTTGCTAAAAAATTATACAGTTAACAAATAAGAAACAGTTTAACATCTACTTGTTAAATGGTTGAGATAACTATTGTACTTGTTATTAAGTTGTTTACTTACGCTGATAACAACACAGACAAGTTGTGTTCATCTGTCCCTCCTAATATTTGAAACTTCTTCAAGTCACTGACATGAGCTTTAATGTATTTCCCAAATTTGATAGTTTCAACTATAGCAGGTGCCTTTATTTTCAGCATGATATACTGTGAGGGAGTGTTGCTATCCGTGAACCATCGCGATAGCTGATCCGATGGGTTGTTTACCATTATATTTCTGAAACATTTAATGAAAGTTATTATTTTCTGCATGAACCGAATCCCAGCGAGAGAAAGGCTCGAATATCTGTCTAATTAAACCCCGTTTTGCTAGCGCTAAGAAACTTACTCTGGTATATAATTGGCCGAGTGGCTGGAGTATTTGTGTATTGTATAACATAGTTTAACCGTTTCATACTTATCATCCATTTTAGCAGTCTTTGAATCACTTATGAGTAAAGTGTGCTAAAATATACTTTTGTTATTATCACTTGACAGTGACATTTAGTGTACGTTCAGATACTACCAGTCACCCTACGCGTTAAATGAAAAAAATGTGAAAAGATCATAAGTCATAAGTAATTTATTTGCATGATCATCTCCTAATCGTCTTTAAATAGCTGTAAGTTTATTCTTCCTTGTAGTTTTTATTTTCTAAATTGGGCCCCGAAGGGGCCCTTAACTAATTGCCAATGACACATACAAGAGTATGACTATAAACAGAAAACGAATAACATATATACAATTACAAAAACCTAACGGCCCAACACCGAGAGACGGGTGGGGAACTAAACTAAACTCAAATACTAAAATATAAAAACAGAGAAAAACACCCTATCCGCGTGCTATCCGCAAACACTCGCCACGTGCCGCCCGCTTGCGCCTTTTTCGTGCGGGAAAAAAGTGCAAACAGGCAAAAATAACGAAAAATAAGTAAAATATACAACAGACAGAGGAACAAAAATTATCAATTAAGTAGTATTATTTACAACGGAAATTGAAGGAGCGCTTGTAGATTATTGTTGTCCGATTAAATGACTTTGAAACCCTATTTTATTAAGATAATTTCATATGGTATTCAAGTATCCGAACATATAAAGTATTACTTTTTCTCACTTTTTCTAGGTTTTCTCTTCTCATTAGAATTGCCATAGGTAAAAAATACCATTAATCGATGAAAAATCGACTCAATATTCACGCTAAATAGTCGTGTCCCGAATAAAAGTTTTTTTAGCATGGTATTTCAAATAATCAGCTTAACCCACAAGGTCATATTTATTTGTGTGAGCAATTAGTAAGTTTACGGACGTGTAGAAAAGTTCAATTTCAATAAATACTTGAGTGTTTTGATTTATTTACGTAAAATATTGTTTATATTTCGGAGATGAAGTCTGTTTTAAAGAGTTTCTTAATCTTTGGACTGTACTTTGTGTTTCGGGCAGATATAGCAACGTCATCAATAGTCGAAGAATGTTCCACTATTGACAATTTAAACGAGGAGAGGCTGTTGAGCCTTGGTAAACTTATTATACCTGAACTTGAAGGCAAAAGTAAAGGTGAAGCTGGTAAAATATGTGTCATAGGTGGATCTACTGAGTACACTGGCGCACCATACTTTGCAGCAATTTCCTCATTAAAGGTAATTATATGCTTTACATGTTTCCTTGATCTCAAACACTTCAGAGAAAGGATTGATGTTTTATTTATCATTTCAGATTGGTGCTGATCTAGTATATGTTATCACCACCGAGAACGCAGCACCAGTAATAAAATCTTATAGTCCAGACCTTATAGTTTATCCTTATTTAAACTCAAAGAATTTACCAGAAATTATCACTCTGCTTAATAAAATGGATATTATTATTATTGGGCCAGGATTGGGTAGAGAAGATCAAACCATGAAGTTAACCTACGAAATTATAGAAGCCTCTAAGATTATCAAAAAACCGCTGATTATTGATGCCGATGGTTTATACGCAGTTTCCAAAAACTTAACAATCATAAAAGGTTACCCTTTACCAGGAGCAATCCTTACCCCTAATAATCAAGAAGCCAAAAGATTTATTACAGAAATTTCTAGCACCAGCACTTGGTATACCTTCTGGGGAGAGAATGTTAGTGTTTTACATAAAGGAGGTGAAGATCACTACTACTCTAGTATTGCTTCTTTCGATTGGACATTATCAAAAGGAGGATCTGGTCGACGTGCCGGTGGGCAAGGTGATATACTCTCGGGTACTTTGGGTACTTTCTACACATGGGCTTTAAAATTTGACCTATGTGACAACGAAAAGTCTGTTCAGCTGGCACAGAGCGTGTCTGTCTATGTAGCTTCTAGATTCACAAGGATGTGCAATCAGAAAGCTTATTCTGTTTATGGGCGAAGTATGACCGCTTCAGATATGATTAATCAAATTCATGAAACATTTGATACTGTGTTTATTTGAATTGTACAAAGTATTATATATATTTTATGTAATAAAAATGTTTTATAGAATGTGTTGTGGCTTATTCTTATGTTCGTATAAATATACGAATATTTGATTTATATGGCTTTTCATTACAAGTGAAAGGTATTTTATACTGACCTAATTTTACATGGTCTACCACTAATATGCAAAACCCAATCCTCCTATGATGGAGTAATTAATCAATATAATCTCATAACTCTCATAAGCAAACATTATTTATTCGTAATGTACACGACAAGATAGATGACATATAATGGCATTCACCATTCTTATTTAAAATTGCCGCGAGAGCGCGGTGGCCAGTACCTACACTCCTCTTCACGGCGATGTCGTGGCCATCAGAAGAGCCCTAGTCTGCTATGTAGTTTTTGCAGTCTTGGGCCAGCTAGGGCTTTGGTCAGCAGGTCTGCCTCCATATCTTCGGTTTGCAGATACTTGACCTGTATAGATCCTTCTTGAATACAATTTCTTATGAAGTGCATCTTCAAATCGATGTGTTTCGACTTCGATGTAACCATCGAGTTTTGGCTTAGTTTGAGCGCTGCTTGATTATCATTTAAAATGACTATACGTCCGAAGTCTGCCCCCAAATCCTTGAACAGGTTTTTCAAGTGGATGGCTTCTTTTGCGGCTTCGGTCAATGCAACGTATTCTGACTCCGCTGTAGACAAAGCGATTCTCTTTTGTTTCTTAGCCATCCAGCTCACAGCTGTTCCCGCATATTTGAAGTAGTAGCCTGAATAAGATTTGCGATTGAGTTTACATGCGCCCCAATCCGCATCAGCCATGCCGTACAATTTATTATCCGTTTTCTTAAACGTTAAGCCGACACTCTTTGTCGACTTCAAATAACGAAGCACCCTTTTAGCAGACTTGAAGTGCTCTTCGCTATAGCAGTCATTGAATTGTGACAGATAGCTTTGGCAAACATTATGTCGGGTCGAGTTGCGACTGCCATATACATAAGTGTACTTATTAGGTTTTTATAAGGAAGCTGGGAGCGTTGAGATTCGTCTCCTTTACTCCTCTCTAGTTTAAAGCCAGGCTCCATGGGCGTAGATGCTGGTTTACATTCGTCCGTTTTGAATTTTTGGAGAGTATCTTCTACAAACTTTTCTTGGTTGATTTTAATTTCATCCTTCGTGTCTACTACACTACATCAATACCGATGAGTCTCTTTGGTCTTCCCAGATATTTCATTTAATTTTTTTTATTTAATAACATCTTAATTTCAGCGAGTTTTCTCGGGCAGGAATAGGCTATAAGTAGATCATCTACATATATGGTGATAATCACCTTTTCTCCTCCTTTCGCCATTATGTAAACGCATGGGTCAGCCTTTGATGCTTCGAATTCCAGTTTCTTCAGCTCTGCATCTAATTTTGTATACCACTGCCTTCCTGCTTGTTTTAACCCATAGATAGCCTTTGTGAGGTGACATACTTTTTCTTCTTTTATGTTCTTTATATCTTCTAGCATCGTCTTTGCCTTGTTGTATAGAGTTAAATCATCTTCGTCACATGCGTCTACCATTATCTCTGCGACATACTGTTCTACATACTCCGGTAGTTTCATGAAGATGTTCTCTTGTATTTCACCATTTAGGTATGCTGTGGTAACATCCATTTGGTTTAGTTGTAACCCTTCTTCTACGGCTATGCCAATGACAGATCTAATCGAGCTTAGTTTGGCTACGGGAGCATATGTTTCGTTGTAGTCTATTCCTGGTCGTTGTGTGAAGCCCCTTGCAACAAGTCTGGCTTTTCTTCTGACGTTGTTGTCTGGTCCAACTTTGTTTCTTAAAACCATCTTATAGTCCACAAGTTTCGTATCTTTGTTTTTCTTTTCAATTTTCCATGTACCATTTTTAATGTGTGCTAGGATTTCAGCTTTGATGGCGTCATGCCAGTATTCTTCATTTTCATTTCCATCAGACATGTTGCAGATCTCGGTGAGTAAATGACCTTCCTCATTACCATCTAATACGAAATCTTTCGCCCATGATGGTGGGTGCCTTTGTCTTTGTGGCCTCCCACTTTCTGGTAACGCTTCGATTTCTGAAGCATCGTCAAAAGTCTCCATTTCGTCAATTTCTTCATGTGCATTGCTTAGTATATGTGAAGGACTGTGCTCTGTAATTTCAATTTCTGTTTGCCTGATATTGCTTTCTTTTGTTAGTTTGTTTCCCTTTCTGTTTACAGGTTTGTTCATGCAACGCTCCTCTTCATCCACAAGGCTTTCGTAGTTTGAATCTTTGTTTTCAAAGTACATGTTTTCGGTGACTTTGATATCTCGGCTTATTACCACGTCGTCATCTTCAGGTATGTACACTCTGTAACCTTTTGAGGTTAATGAGTAGCCCATAAATGTTCCCTCTTTGGTTTTTGGTGTCAACTTTCCTCGTCTGTTCTTTTTCAAGACGAAAGTTTTCCTGCCGAAGCCGTGAAGATGATTGCCGGATGGTACTCGTCCTGTCCATTTCGTGAATGGTACGTTGCCATTTAAAGCTTTTGAAGGGCTTCGATTTATAAGGTAGTTAGCAGTAGATACTGCTTCTGCCCAGAGCTTTTTGGGAGCGTTAGCATCAATCAGCAGGCATCTCGCTTTATCCAGTAATGAGCGGTTTTTTCTTTCACTTATCCCATTCTGTTGAGGCGTGTAGACTGTCGTTAATCTTCTTTGAATGCCGTGAGATTTGAGGAAGTCGTCGAATTGTTTATTACGGTATTCAGTCCCATTGTCAGATTGCAGATGTCTTATTTTCTTGTTCAGGAACGTCTCGACTTCGTTTTTATAATTTTGGAAAATCGTGAACACGTCACTTTTCTTTTTGATGAAATATACGTGGCAGTATCGGGTAAAGTCATCGATGAAGGTGACATAATATCTCGAGCCTGCCAGTGTTTCACATTCAAAAGGTCCACATACGTCGCTATGAATGATTTCTAGCGGTTCCGTTGTGTAGAGACCATCATGGCTTGGGAATGGTAATCTAGAAAGTTTGCCCTTTATGCAGGTCTTGCAGGTTTCTAATTTTTCGCTAACCAGGTTCAGTCCGTACATAAGGTTGTCAGTTGCCATCCTTTTCAGGTCCCTTTCATTTATGTGGCCCAGTGGCGGTGCCATTCCATGACGTCACTACGCTCTCTTGGTGAGTAATTAACAAAGCCGCAAGCAGGCAATTATGTATTTTATAAATATTCGCAGAGTATGACTGTGTAGATAGGTTTGGCTAAGTTTTAATGATGTACCTATTGTAAAAAACAATATTTTTGTTGTACATATCATGTGTTGGACTATATGATTTGTATATTTTTGCAAATCATCTTCATCATCATCATCATATCAGCCGAAAGACGTCCACTGCTGGACATAGGCCTCTCCCAAAGAGTGCCAAAGTGACCGATCCCCCGCCACCCGCATCCAGCGGACTCCCGCAACCTTTACCAGGTCATCAGTCCACCTTGTCGGGGGCCTACCCACGCTGCGCCTTCCGGTACCTGGTCGCCACTCGAGAACCTTTCCGCCCCAACGGCCATCGGTTCTACGTGCTATGTGCCCCGCCCACTGCCACTTAAGTTTAGCGATCCGGCGATAGCGATTTGCAAATAAATAAATAAAAATAAAAGTTTCATCTTTCTTGAATTTAAGGTAGTACAGTCCATCTTTTTTTTGTGCCGTCAGTGTTACTTCCCCGTTCTTCTCCACTATATAAGCTTTGTCTTTTTCGAAAACGAATTTGTTTCCTCTATCTGCTATCTTGCCTACGGATAGCAAAATTACTGACACATCAGGAACAAATAAGGTGTCATTGAAATTGTAACCTTCTTTGTCTGTGTTGACTGTTCCTTTTCCTTCTATGTTACTTGTGTATTTGTTAGATGCCAACTTCAGGCTGCCGTTTTGAGGAATCATTGATGAAAACTTCGGCTTCGCGCCGCAAATATGAGACGAGCACCCACTGTCAAGACACCATACATCTTAATTGACGTTTGAACGTGATGTACTCAGACAGATATTGTAATTTCTGTGCTGGTTGTCTCTGGATTTGTCATCTGCGAATTTCTTTTTGTTGCCCCAACATGCCTCGGTAGTATGTCCTTTCTTTTTGCAACTCTTGCAAAATGGTCTTTGTTTACCTTTCTTAAAGTGGTATGCTTCAGAGCTTTCAGCTTGTTCACTACCGTTCCTGGCCTGGTATTCTTCAAGGATTTTAACTTTCAGGTCGTCAGGGTCGGGCAATGTGTCTCTGGATTCTATAGCTATACGAAAGTTTTCAAATGACGTGGGCAAACTGTAGAGTAACATTATGCTAAGCAATTCTGGCGGTATTTTTATATCCATATCGGCGAGCTTGTCCACAATATCCATAAAATTATTAATATGATCACGGATGTCTTCATTAGTGGTCATTCGCTTCAGAACCAACTCATTCAGCGCCAATCACAACACGTTGACGTGATTGCGGAACACCCGCTAGACACCGATCACGTCACTGTGACGTTAAAATGTTTTTGTTCGCAACTATTTGTGAAATAGATATTATGATATTTTTTTTATCAGATTCTGCTCTCAAAGGCTATGTCTATCATCGGTTATATTTCGTTTTATAAAGTTAAATTTAGAAAGTCTACTTTTATGGCCCTAAAAGTATAGGTCGTGACTAAACGTGTCTGCTTACGTTTTTATATTCCATTGTTATTTCCAGCCTTTAGCGTTAATGCAAATCACGTAATAGTATCAAATAAATGTAAAATAAACTTAATTCTCAATACTTTTAAACATCACAACACTGTGTTGTGAAATGGCTTGCGGAGGCAGGTAAATATTCGGCACTGCGTTTGTGTTTATCAATTTCAAACCTTAAGTCAAGTGAACTAAGTCCATATTTCTTTATATCTAATTTGAGTTATCACATTTTGCTGCACTAAATGGTAATGGACGGCATTGTTCCATTTTAGCAGCAACCAAGATAACAAACTTTAGTAGTAGGTAGCGATAACAATACAGTTGCAAATAAAAAAAAACTAGAATAATATTTTGCAACGAATTATTTGTTTGTAAAAACAATAGCACGCATAAACAATGAGAATTTCGTCTTAAGACTTATCATGTCAACTGCAGCTGCTACGATAACAGAATTTAACTTCTCCCTATAAGCTTTGATGTGACCGCTGCATAATGACTCACTGATTCTTCGGCGACACCTGACCGATAATCCTTTGTTTGTGTGTAGGGCGAGTCCTATAAACAATGTGAATTTAGTCTTAAGACTTGTCGTGTAATTTGCAGCTGCAACGATAACAAAGCTGACCGCAACTTACTGATAACGATTCTTCAGTGACAATAGACCGATAATCCCTTGGTTCTGAGTAGGGAAAGTTCCGCTATAGCACTTTGAAGTTATTATTACATTATGCCAATAGTATAAAATAAAATAGTCTTCAGTCTTGGCTTGCCTGTTGACTAAACCAGATCTCGGTTGTGTCTCTGTGTTGTGCGTGTGCTTTACTTTGTACAATGAACCCGACTATGGATATTGGTATTTCGAACCCGTTTAATATGACTGACCCGGCTATCCATACCCTTACTCCGAACCTGCCTAACACGAACGATCCGGCTGTGACTATTTGTGCTCCGAACCAGCATCTCACGACTGACCTGGCTGTTGAAAACATGGATCACGATCTTACCTCAATGGGGTTGGAGACGGCTTCAGCATATACCGGTAAGTCTTAAATAAAATATAGTAAATTTGTATACATACAACGTGTCCCAAAACTCAACGATAAGCCGGCATCAGAGGATGGAGCTGCTTATCATTAGTCGAGAAAAAATAAGGAAAAAAATATATCTCAATTATTTTAGAAATTACAGAAAAAAAATGAAATTCATCGAAAAAAAAACATACTCAAATATTACTGTTTTTGTTTTGTTTTTGGAAACTTAAGTAGCCCTGTTATCTAACACAGTTCTTAAAAATACCATAATACATGTAGTTTTTACAAAAAAATAATCAAAATTCATTTTGTCCCTACAATTTTGAAAGATTTTTTCTTACAGTCCACTTTCAATCATCATGGTGTAAAAAAATAGTATTGACACCACTATAACAATTATTTTCAAAAGATATATATATATATATTTTTTTGAGATATATTTTTTTCCTTATTTTTTCTCGACTAATCATAAGCAGCTCCATCCTCTGGTGCCGGCTTATCGTTGAGTTTTGGGACACGTTGTATATTAAATGTTGTATCTCATACTTGTTTTTTTAAATATAGAATAGAAAGCATTTATTCGTGACAAAACGGTAAATATAAAACAGCTTGTCATAAAATCAGATTATAAACCCATGAGAAAGTTAACAATAGTCACTTGTAATTAATTATCGACATATAATTAATTATGGACGATTATTTTCATAGAAGGTGAAAATACGATGACAGAAGTTCAACTGATCAGTCTTTTGGAGGGCTCTCCTGATGAGTTTGACATCCAACCTGGTCACTGTTCTTCTTCGTCAGATTCGGAAGAAGAAGAATATTCTTCCCCGCCAAATGAAAACAGGAATGAAAGTGGTGTTAGTGCAAATTGGAGCTTTACACGAAAAACGTCTAGTGTTTCGGAATTTATTGAGACATCTGGATTAAGAGGTACTAGGAAGGAAAAACCTCAAGAATATTTCGATATGTTGTTTACTAGCACTTTTCTAGTTTTTTTAGTCAACAACATAAATAGATATGCCATACGATTAATAGAAGCGAACAATAATGCATACGCAAGAATTACGAAATGGAAGGATGTAACCATTTCGGAATTCAGGGTATTTTTAGGTCTGTTATTCCATATGGGAACAATTAAATGCAATAAATACGAGGACTACTGGAGTACCGACGAATTGTTTGACTTTAAGTTTTTCAGTAGTCATATGTCAAGAAACAGATTTATGTTAATTTTAAGGTGCATAAATTTTTATGATGAAACTACAGGAGACAATCGATTAAATAAGATTTCAGGTCTTGTAAATTTGTTTAATAAAATAATGGACAATATTTACTACCCGGCCAAGGTACTCTGTATAGATGAATCCCTTGTATTGTGGCGTGGTAGATTATCTTTCCGCCAATTTATGAAAGGAAAGGCTAACAAATATGGCGTAAAATTATACTTACTTACAGATCAATTTGGTTATGTTATAAAAATGATTGTGTATGGGGGAAAATGCGACACCCGATTAGGAGGTAAAAATCATGTAACGAAGATTGTGAAAGATTTATTAGAAGAGAAATTGGGCGTAGGGCATTCAGTGTATATGGATAATTTTTATAACTCCGTCGACTTGGCAAATTATTTAGTAGATTCTAATACCCATGTCACTGGAACCCTACGTTCCAATAGGAAAGGTAATCCGCCAGAAATATTAAAAAAAAAGTTAGCAAAAAATGAAAAAATCTCGATGTATAATGACAAAGGAGTATGTATAATGAAATGGAATGACCGGAGAGAGGTGCTAATGATTTCAACGGAACACAATAGTGAATGGCAGGATTACCTTTCCGCCAATAATAATGTAAAAGCCAAGCCTGGAGTCGTGCTTAACTACAACAAACATATGGGAGGCGTAGATAAGCACGACCAAATGATGGCGTACTATAACCCAGAACATAAAACCCTTAGGTGGTATTTGAAATTGGGAGTGCATGTATTTAGTACAATGCTATGTAACGCGCACTCTCTATATAATAGATTTGGAGAGAAACCAATGCCCTTGTGTGATTTCAGAAAACATATTATTCGGGCATTGGTTTCAAGTCGGGAAATTGCCAATTGTCTCCCGCGTCCTCCATCAGACTATCACGTATCATTCAAATGGCCAAGACACCTAGAAACAAACAGATTAAAACGAAAAAGATGCGTGGTCTGTTGGAGGAAACATAACAAACGTGTAGAGACGGGCGACTTTTGTCCGAAATGTCCACGACAACCGGGGTTATGTCAAGGGGCATGTTTCGTAGAGTATCACAAGCAAAATAATGTTATAATTAATTAGTTGATGATAGTTTATTATAAACAATAAATATTTATGAATTATTAGTAGCTTTTTATTTCCTTTGTTCCTATAATCTCAGTTAAATAAGCAAATTCAATGTCTGTGTTGGCTTCATTTGGTTTGCCCAGACAGTAAATGGATGTTCTCTTAATTTATACATTTTAATACTTAAATATGTTTTAAAAGATTATTATCTTACACACTGGTTAAAACAAAATGATGCATGAAACTATCCAACGCGGGCGGCAAAATCTTTTGCACGTCAGCGGCGCCATATGACGTCTACGTGTTGTGATTGCGGCCGGGCAGTTTATGAATGTATGGTGGCGTGTCGAGTACGTTCAAGCTGGAGGGCCGTGGCGGTGAATGGGTTAAGCAAGGTCGCTTTTCTCGCAGGCCCCGTGCTTTGATACGTGGCCTTTAATTTGTCCCATACTGCTTTAGAAGACGTGCAGATTTTTATTTGTTTTAGCTCGGAAGGTGACAGCAAAAGTAATATTTCTGCTTTTGCCTTCAAATCCTCCTTGTTGAACGCTAATTTTGCTGCCGCTTCGGCGCTAGGCGGCAATGTCTTCTCGCCGCTCACGATATCCCAATAATCGTTTTTAATTAGGACGGCTTGCGCTTGTAAGCACCATGTTTCATAGTTTGACTTGGTCAGCGGTTCAATATTTCGATAACTCGTCGATGCCATTTTACGTATTGTTTACTTACCGAAATGTAAACCACGCTCGGCTACCATTTGATGGAGTAATTAATCAATATAATCTCATAACTCTCATAAGCAAACATTATTTATTCGTAATGTACACGACAAGATAGATGACATATAATGGCATTCACCATTCTTATTTAAACTTGCCGCGAGATCGCGGTGGCCAATACCTACATCCTACCTTCCGTTCCTGAACTAAAGGAGTATATTAGAAATGAACGCATGCGTTATATATGGCTATAAAGGAATATTAATACTTGAATAAAAAAGTTGAATAATAAGAAATTGAAGTAAAAACTATCATTCGCTTCACTCATCATATTTAATCGATTCTTGTTTTATTCATAATCTTGGCAACACCTATCTAGTGTCATGTCATTTTTGAGTTTTTCTGGCGGGAACTTGAAAAAAGGCGGTCGTGAAAAATTTCTCAAACTATTTTAATTTAGTTTTATTGTTAAAAGTGCACGAAATCTTCGAATAACTATTGACGAAAACTTAAAAAATGGACGGGAATGAGGGGGGCGGGGATAACCCGCCCAACTCCAAGCGTTTTCGGGACGATGGTGGAGACAGCGTCGGCGGAGGTAATGGTTACGGCGGCGGGGGTGAGCGAGAATTTTTACCATACTATAAACCTAACTACAAGAGACAATATCCGGAAAATTCCACAAGAACCGAATTTAAAGTGTTCGTAGAACATGTAAATCACAAGGACAGACTAGGGAACAAAAGTCCCATATATCTAAACCATATTTTTACGACGGATGTTAAAGGGGTAATATCGATCCAACGGCTGAACGCAAATAAAATTGCAGTAGTTTTTAAACAATATAATACGGCAAACAACTTTCTGAACAACTCTGCATTTCTAAACAAATATAATATGAAGGCTTACATACCGGCTACCCAAATTGAAAAAACTGGCATTATACGATTTGTACCTGGAAATATTTCAAATAAGGACTTATACTCTAAACTGAGCTCCGTGTATGAAATCATCGCTGTCAGGCGATTCACAAAAAAAGTAGGACGAGAGAGTTCCACTACAAACAGTCAGTATAACGTTTCTATCCAATGTGTTACCAGACAATGTACAATATGATCTATTCTCATACAGAGTATTTGAATACATACCTCCACTACAACAATGTTTTAAATGTTTCAAATTCAACCACTCCGCAAAGATATGCAACGGCAAACAAAGGTGTTCCATCTGTTCAGGTGAACATATTTATAAAGACTGCGACAAACCAAACGAGCTCTGCTGCACTAACTGCAGCGGCCCTCACCTAGCTATTTCTAGACTATGTCCAATTAAAATGAATAAATTACTAGAAAAGAAAAGTAAAATTACGTACGCAAGTGTAGCGCAAACTATACAGAAACCCGAGATTGAATACCCTTCATTGCCGTTGCCGAAACAGAACCAACTTGTAAATAACAAACCTGTAAATACACGTGTAAATACTCCTGTAAATAAATCTGTAAATAAATCTGTAAATAACAAGCCGGCGTCGCAAGCCACGCCCACTAATGTCCAGCCTAATATGGACTTCAAAACCCAGTTACTCTCCAATGATGATGTACTAACGGCCCTGGTACGAACACTGGTAGAGCTGGGCAATAAGAGTGATCCATCGCCGATCACTACAGCAACCATTAAAGAAGCATTAATTAAAAATTTATCTCCGTAATGGATTTAAGTCCCCCTACAGCATCTCAGTTACGAATTGCGCAGTTTAACATTCAAAGTGCTAATAGTAAAAAGCCCTTATTATTAAAGTTTATGCAAACACAAAATATAGATGTATGTTTACTTAATGAAACTTGGTTCACAGAACATCATAATTTTAGAATCCCAGGTTATAATCTTCACTCTAGAATATCCAAGAACCCTCACAATGGTGTAGCAATTTTAATTAAACCAGATATTAAGTATAATATTATAAACACAACCTTCTATGAGGACATTCAAACTATTGCTGTATCAATATCTACCGAGCATGGTACTGTGACTGTACTCTGTGTATACTGTCCTCCTTCCAGCGGGCACATAAGAATGAATAGATTGCGCAATATAATCCGAGACCTTCCTAAACCTATTTATATAAGTGGAGATTTTAATGCTCACCATATTGCTTTTGGTTGCCTATCTACTAAGGGTCGTGGTCAAGACTTATATGATGTTATAGATGAATGTGATTTATGTATATTAAATGATGGCAGTTTCACTACAGTGAATCGCCCTAGAACCAACCCTTCAGCCATCGACGTCAGCTTTGCAAGCGCATGCATAGCACCATTGTGTGAGTGGTCTGTACATGACGATTGTATGGGAAGTTACCACTATCCAACCATAACCGACATATCTCTATCCATAGTAAAATACCAAATTAACCCTCCTGTTGATAAATTTTTGTACAAACGAGCCGATTGGCGCCAATTCAATGAATTATCTGTAAATGCGTTTGGCGATTTACCGATTAATCATGAAGACCCACTCTCTTCCTATACAGAATTTTGTAGACGTCTGGATGCCCTTATGCAAATAGTTATTCCAAAGTTCACCAAGTCAGCCCACTTTATTAGCAGACCTCCAACACCTTGGTGGAATGAGGTTTGCGAACAAAGCGTAATAGCGTCTTACAACGCTTTGAAACTGTACAGAAGTGATTCTACAATAGAGAACTATATAAATTACAAGAAACTTGATGCATTGAAAAAGAGAACTATTTCTGAGCAGAAAAGTAATGGGTGGAACAATTTGTGCCATACATTTAATAGAACTACTCCTATAAGCAAAATTTGGAATATGATTAAGATGTTTAAGGGTGTTAAGTCCAGTATTAGATCTTGTAAAGACGAGTTCATACCTAGCTTCCTAGATAAACTGTCCGATAACATTGGTTTAAAAGAGTCTAGTAACTTAATTAATTATTTTAATAGGAACAATAATAATAGCAATTCAAACTTTTTATTGGCACCATTTACATGGAATGAATTCATGACAAGTCTACAATCCAGGCGAAATACAAGTCCAGGTCTAGATAACTTTCCATATATTGTAATTAAAGAACTCCATATATCTGCTCAACAATTTTTTCTTGACATTCTTAATGCATTATGGCAAAAACAAATTATCCCTGAATCATGGAAAACACAGTGTGTTATCCCAATACTCAAGCCAGATAAATCTCCAGAGGAAGCTAGTTCCTATCGTCCTATATCTCTGTCTTCATGTTTAGGTAAACTATTCGAAAATATGATTAAAATCCGCCTCGATTGGTTTGTAGAGGCTAATGGTATCATCCCATGTGTGCAGTATGGCTTCCGTCGAGGGCGTAGCTGCGCTGATAGCTTCATATCATTGATCTCAGATCTGAAAATTGCAAATAACTTAAAGTCACACACTGTTTGTGTATTCTTAGACGTACAGGGAGCTTTTGATAATGTTGACCCAGCTATCTTGGTGAACATTATGTCTGATGTGGGTATACCTGGCCGAATATGTCAGTGGATCTACAATTTCCTTAATGACAGAACCTTATATGTTAAATATAATAACATCTTACATGGGCCTAGAACCGCATCAAAGGGCACAATGCAAGGTGCAACTCTTTCACCATTGCTATATAATTTGTACACTTGTGAAATATGTAAATATGTTAATTCTAGTGATGTAAATATTTTGCAATTCGCAGATGACATTGTTTTGTACACTAGTAGTCGTAACTTACAAGTTGCTATAGATAATATGAATAGAGTGTTAAATCAGTTAAGTTTATACTATGGTGGTAGATTACACTTAAAGATCAATGCTACCAAAAGTAGTTTAATGATTTTTGGTGATGATGATCCAACTAGTGATATTTTATACTGTGGAGACTCAATAAACAGAGTTAGTTCAAAGAAATTCTTAGGAGTCATCATAGACCAAAAACTGACTTTTGAAGAACATGTTCGTTATATTTCAAAAAATGCTTTAAGAGCTATAAATATCATAAGATGTCTAGCTGGAGTGTCATGGGGTGCTGACCCCAAAATATTATCCACCCTATATAAAGCTATTGTGAGAAGTCATTTTGATTATAGTGCTTTGGCATATATTAATAGCTACCATGCCAAAAAGTTAGATATCTTGCAGAATAAATCTCTTCGAATAATATCTGGTGCAATGTGCTCAACTCCCATAAGGGCCATGGAAGTTGAGACTAAAATTATGCCACTAATCTTGAGACGTCTACTACTAGCTGAACGATACTGCCTTAAACTATTGTACTCTGATAACACACAAATTATTAACAAGATTATACCTCATAGAATCAATGTATCTGGACCCTTGGCAACTGGTGAGGGCCTGCTGATTGGTAACTCTCCCATGCTTTTTCATATATTTCTGGAAATTGAAAACAACTGTAGTAGAATTAAAAAACAGTGCCCTTGGCCCTGTTATTCTTCCCAGTATAAAAGCATAATGCACCCAATTACAGTAATTGATTCAGTCACAAATAATTTAGACATGTTGCAATTTCTATCAGAAAATGATTACTACACTATATATACCGATGGAAGTAAAGGTGAAGATTATGTGCGCTGTGCTGTGTATGACCCTCAAACAAAATCCTCTCAGAGCTTTGTTTTGCAAGATGTTTGTACAATATTCACTGCAGAAGCATATGCAGTATATCAGGCTCTTCTGCGAATTGGCAATGTAGATAATTGTAAATATTTTCTAATTATTACAGATTCTTTAAGTTTGATAAAAGGATTGAGCTATATTAAAATTCACTTTAGAACTAATTTCATTTTGTACATAATTAAAGAATTACTATACAAATACCATCTTCTAGGAAAAACCATTTCATTTATGTGGGTGCCTTCTCATAGAGGAATCACTGGAAATGAAATGGCAGATAAAGCTGCTTATGGAGGTGTTAATGCACTTAATGTCTCAGATGCTATGTATGTACCTATGACTGATTATATGAGCAATATGAGGACAGGCATAAGAACTTTATGGGAGCAAATGTGGAAGAAAGACCAAGAGACCAAGGGACGGTGGTACGGTAGTATACAAGAAAACCTACCAGTAAAGCCGTGGTATGATAGCCTTAAGAAAGCCAGTCGTGACTTTATTACCACCATCAATAGATTGAGATTCGGTCACAATTCTGCACCGGCGCATTTAGCGCGATTTTCAATAATACCAGATGCCAAATGCCTTCACTGTCAGGACGGCAGTGCTGGAGATGTTGAACACCTTCTATTTAAGTGCCATACTTTTACTTTTGATAGACTAATTCTAGCAAGTGAATTAAGTGAAGTATTCCAAAATGATGTCCCCCGCCGCCTAAATGTCATTCTCCAAAATTATGACAGTTTCGTTCCGTTGTACAAGTACATTAAAAACACAGTGTCCAAAATTTGAAGTGTATAAAGTGAAAGTGTTAAACAAAGTAACTATTGTATTTTGTGCCATTGTGCCAAATAACTCCTAAAATGAAGTATAAACAAAACCGAACAAAGACTTGGCTTAAAGGACTTGAATCCAGGCCATAAAAAAAAAAAAAAAAAAATGACATTTTTGACACATACAAGCGACGTTCATAAACACACAGTCTTAAAATGCATAATTGCATATACAGAAACATTTCATATTGTTATCAGTCTGACTGATTACAGTACAAAATCATTAAAAATATGTTGTAAAACAAAGTGATCCACCTATAATGGTCATATAATTGTAAAAGTGGCACATGGATTCTACATTGAGTTAGTAAAGTCATCATTTTTTAATCAATGTCATACTTTGCGAACGGTTTTTATTCGCCATCGCGCAATCGGAACGTATAGCAAATTTAGTTTTCCTTTATCAAATCAAAATATCTGGTAATTTACTCAAGGACGACCGTTTTGCTAAATAATTCAGTTCAATGTAGTTACGATAAGCGCGAGACAGCTCCGCTAATATGGAGGATGAGGTAGAGGAATGTGTGCGAAAGAAAATACAGTGGGCTAAGCTGCCAGCAAACGTTAAAAAGGTAAACTGATATGGAATGATAAGTATCTGTAATACAATCTTATTAGACTAATTACACATTAACAGTATACTTGACACCTAATACCACTCATGATGTCATGTGGTTATTACCACAAATTGCAGTAAAGTAAACAAAACATATCCACATGAAACTAATAATTGCGTTTTGTTTTGTTATTATTGCTAACAAAACTCAATATGGTGTTATCAATAAAGTATTGTATTGCAAATCATACATTTTGTAAACAGGTGTTTGTTATTTGTCAACAAATCCAGATTCTTATTGGAATACTAGAAATTGACCAAAATATTTATTACAGCTATTGGGTGATTCTCACAAGGAGTATGAGAGATATATATTTGAATTCAGTATTAAAAATCAGCTCCGGTACAGGGGAAGTCTTGGTGAGTTGTAAAATAAATAATAATAAATGACTTTTTTATTACCATTGTATAACACAGGTGTACATCAAGGGATATAATATGATATGTATGTATGCAGAAAGACTAGGAATAATTTATTATTTAAATATTCTTCCTATATATCTGTCAGTAAAGTCAAATATTTACTAGATAAAAAAAGAAAATATGTTAAAATGTATATATGTAATGTTAAAGTGCGGACAGTCCAAAAAGATGAGAGGAAATACTATGAGACCCTGGTACACAGCAGCATCCAGCGGCTCATGCTGTACCCGTACCACCTGGCTGACATGATTGTGAAAGGTAAATAATAATACACATACTACAAATAATACTTTTAATTACACGGTTCAACTCAATTATTCAATGTCACTCCGGGCGACATGTTTCGAACTCGACACTAGCGACACTGCCGCGAAAACACTCATCCTGAAGAAGAACTCCCGAAGAGTTCGAAACATGTCGCCCGGAGTGACATTGAATACGTGAGTTGAACCGTGTAATTAAAAGTATTATTTTAACATGTCTCACGAAAGTTTAAATTCGATGGGCACCCCGCGAAGGTGCCTATTTCCGCTCTAAGGGATGCAAGTGGACCCTAACCTAACCCACTAACAATACAATTGTTGCCAGTGTTTTTTTAAAACAACACCCCACTACAAGACATTATTTCACAAAAGAGCATTCGCTAAAACTCAAAGCTATGCACCTTAACCAAATGTTACATTTTGCCTATATTTGCCTTTTTAGGTTAAAATGGAAGTGTCCATTAGGCCACTTAATTCCAATATTAAATAGCTTGATTATGATTCGTTCAGAAGAGAAAAGTCTTAAACAGTTGATACAAGTCTTAAGTATTTTATAGTTTGTTGCATTGCAATCTACAGCTGCAAATTGCTTTAAAGTTCTCACTCAGTAAAAAACATTTGTTTCTCATTTCTGGTAGACTCATTATTAAGGTAATGGATTAAGTCATGAGGTAGATTGAACCATTGCAATTTGCATGGCAACTTTGTGTTGGATTATCAACTTTTCAACCTACAAAATAAAGACTATTGTGGAATGCCAGACATTAATACGGAGACGGTTACCACAATTATGACCATTATTCGATATTAAGGTCAACATCATGAATAGTAAACATGAGTTTTTTTATATAAAGGGGTAATGGAACCCTTTGGAATTTTTGCCTCAAGAGTGATGAATCTATTGGAGCAAAGGCAATGTATAAGAATTGAATTGAGTTGGATTGTTTTCCTCTGCACTCTAAAAAATCAGTTGTGATACTCTAAGATACATTTTACATTTCAACAGCCAGATATTGGGATTGGGTTAACAAGCAAATCCACTATTTTGGGCAGCAACTCACCTCACTCGGCAATTCAGTTATACTACATAAAACTACCTTTAGTGGTAACAGGCTCTTCTACTGCCTTGTTGTATTGTTGTATGGCTGAGGGACTGCTCTGTTTTTGTGCCACCATTAGCCTGTAGTAATACTAGTAATAGCTGTTTAGCATTAGCGTTAGTGTTGGTTAGTTTTAGTTTATCGGATCCACTGAAAATCAGCATTGTTTCACTCTATGACTCTCATGATGAGTGGACTCCTTTTTTGAAAATTAAAATTAGTTTATCGTATAAGGGCAACATTCTATATTCCTGTTGTTACAAAATAAATGTATTCTATTCTGTTAGTGCCTAGACAAATGAATATATAAAGTTGAATTTACCCATTTATACATTGTTATGGTACAGGTCTGCGGATAACCCCATTCATCTACTACACGGAGGTGGTGGCGCTGCTGATCGAGCTGGAGAAGAGCTATGACACCATGCCCAACTTCACGGCGGCTGATTGTAAGAACATATATATCATTATCAGGGAAAATCAAGATGAAAGCCCAGGTATACAGGCCCAAAAGGGACCACCTATTTGATTGGTAGAGGTGGCGCTGGCCACCCCACCACAACAAGTCATTTTTCTCACCACAAATTCGCTTATGGTCTAGCGACCGATTGCAAATTCACATATATAAAAAAAAAAAACAGTGAAAATGGAAAATATTTTGCTAATGTCTAGGGACCCGCCCACCCCTTCCCAGAAAAAAGCCTTTGAACGGGTTAGTCATTCGTTTAATAGCCCAAATCAGTTGCTGTCCTTTATTGATTGAAAACTCATTCATTTAACTAAGCCGTATGAAGGGGTTTCCCTTACGGGACGCAACCGCTACTGTAGAAAAACCCTTTCGAAAGGCTTTTTTAAGCGCTTTTTAAAGGGTTGAAGCGCTTCCGGGTGTTGAATACCCATTCATTATTACCCATTCAAGCCAAATGAATGGGTATTGAGGAGCATCGGCTTTGGTAAGCAAACCCTTTCAAAAACCCTCTGAAGGGGATAGCGTATTGGAGCGCTTTAGTAGCCAAATGAATGGGTTTTGAGGAGCATCGGCTTTGGTATGCAAATCATTACGAAAAACACTTTCAAAAACCCTCTAAGGGGATACCGGGCGATTTTGCGTATTGCACGTTTCGCGTAATGTGCATTTTGCGAGTAGTGTACATTTTACGATATGTACATTTTCCGAATGTACTTTTTGCTTCGTGTACGTTCCGCGTGCCTCACAATATGCGTGGGGTACATTGTGCGAATTGTCCATATTGCTATTGGTTACATTTTGCGTGTAGTGTACATTTTGCGTTTTGTGCATTTTGCTCCGAAGCGTCCGTTTCGTGTCGGTAAAATGGCGAAACATCAAAAAGGTCTCGTGAAATTTCGTGTTTGCGCGGAACTTCTCCTCCACATTCTCGCTGCGCTTCCGTCAGTCGACCGACGGCAACCGTTGGAAGCGTCCATCTTTTATAATAATAATAATAATAAATACGTTTATTTCGGAGTAAAGATACATCCATATTTGTTAGTTTTAGGTTTTTATGAAAGTCTAATTACAACTGCGCAAGGCGAGAATGTAGAGGGCCGCTCTCGGCAAATATTCCGGCGAGACCAGTCCCGTGTAGTTTTGTCGAGAATGTGGAGCGGGCTTTATCATCGATGCGCTACTACGAATGCGACGATTCACGGCGGAATAATCGCACATGCGCCAATGCATCGCAATGCGCAAGACACATTCATCATCCTCCTAGCGTTATTCCCGGTTGCGCCCTAAACGAGCCCGGGGTCCGCTTTGACACCTAATCCCAAGATTTGGCATATGTACTAGTTTTACGAAAGCGGCTGCCATCTGACCTTCCAACCCAGAGGGAAAACAAGACCTTATTGGGATTAGACCGGTTTCCTCACAATGTTTCCTTTCACCAAAAGGCTAACGGTAAATATTCCGTACATAAGTTCCGAAAAACTCATTGGTACGAGCCGGGATTCGAACCCACGACAGCCGCATGCCTGAACCACTAGGCTACCGTAGCTTGAGAAAGACACATTACAGTTTGTAAATTAGAACAAGGTGACACCACTGTCATTGCGGCGTAGTGTATGTGTACGAATAAAGGTGCGTACACATTTGACCGGCTCAGTCTTGAGGCAGGTTCGGCCCGCACAGTGAGGTGGTCGCGTGACAAAACAGATGCTGCCACTAGTACAACTCACTTATTTCCTCATTTTCAAATCAAATCAAATTGTTTATTGCATAAATCACATTACATTATAATTATTAAGTGGAACAGGCTAGGTATCCATGTGACGCCCTGCAAGGGCACAGCAACATCTTAAAACTAACATGCTTAGAATTTAACATATTTTATAGTAAGGGAGAGTACTATCAAAACATTACTTTCCTACCTACCCGTACTATTTCGTACGCGCCTCGTGCAAAAAAAGAGACACGTATACACAGATATACGTCTAAATAACGCGATGTGTGTACACGCTCGACTATTCCCAGTTTTTACCGACAGCTCTCTTGTCAACGATTTAGCCTTATGTCTAGGACTCAGTACGCCTATTACTAGGAGTGTACACCAAGGTTAAAATCGCCTATGGGACCACTAGTCGGATTCACGGACATTTATTTAAATCAATGAGCACTAATATTTGATCGCGAGTCTTGGATGTTTTCTATTACATAGATTTGTGCAAGATTGCCCCCAACACCCCGAATATTCCAGAGCTCCCGAGGATGCGTTGTGTTGAGAACGAGGGAATTTGTTCCTTCAGCTGTCAACACGGCGAATCCTAAAACATATCAAAGGTCGGCAACGCCCGCATGTCAACTACCTGCCACCGTCGTTGTATAAAAGAAAATAACTTGTTCCAGGCCTCCGCCTGCTAGGTATAGGCCGCAACGAATACCTCGAGCTGGTGGCCAGGTCGCGCTCGCTCAGGCGCCGCGGGCGCCCCAAGGCCATCCGGGGGCTCCTCCCGCGCGTGCCGCTAATCGTGCCCATGCAGCCGTGGTGGCGCATCGAGCTCGGATACGTGCTGGAAGCTGATGTTAAGGTACACTCTATGTGGTCGTGATTAGGTTGGGTTTTGATTGTTGATGCGTTGATATAATTAATAGTTTTGTGATTGAAGTTTTAGTTTTTAACACATGAGCTGAACTACTTTGATACATCTGACAGAGGCCGCAATCTGGTCTCTCGCTCCCACGTATGAAGCACCGATGCCACCATGGACCTATTATACTCAAGAAAAGTTATATGTGTTGCCACAATGAAGGTCGACTAAATTAGGAACTGGTCTCAAAATGATTGATGGCTTACCAGAAACAACCTACTTAATTTGGGCGGGTAATGGTTTATTATAATTATCGCTAAACTTAAGTGGCAGTGGGCGGGGCACATTGCATGTAGCCATCGGGCCGTAATCTCATACTAAATCAATATCTTATCGGCATATAAAAAGAAGTGGAACTATGACAACGAATGATGTTTCCCTTTCTGTCACACTTATTGAGATTTTTATGCAACGATCTCCCTCAGACGTGGTATTATTATTACCATAGCTTGTCCTGAGTAATAGAGGTCTATGGCGGACACTGTCGCCGCCTTTCGAAGAGCTCTCGCAGATACCTCTATATACTCCTGGGGCCGTAGACAAGGTTACAATCGACAATCGCTAACGCCAATAGAAAATAATAAAATAAACAAACGCTAATAAAATATATGGGAATGACAGATGTCAACGAAAAGTGTTTCGTCGGCATCTGTCATTCCCATACATTTTATTATTTTCTATTGGCGTTAGCGATTGTCGATTGTAACCTTCTCTACGGCCCCTGAGATCTGCAGATCACACTGAGCGTACTGCGACTGTAAAAAGCTTACAATGTAACGTAAAAAACCTTACATTCTTATAAAGATTAAAGTGTACTTTCAGTATTGTAGTGTGTTGCTTTTGTTTTATAAAGCTAACTCGACTTGTGTGCCAACTAATCCGGTTTGTTGCTAGCCTCTCAGCGACCAAGAGAAGGCACTTATCGACCTGTTGATCGACCGCGGCTCGCAGACCGCGGGCACGCTCGACTACAACCTCATAAAGACTTTGTACAGGTATAGTTAAATAAAATGACAGATTTTTAGTAAATATGTTATTGGATTTTAAACCTTCTAGCTCGGACGGTAAAGTGGTTTTTAGGACGGATTCGTTTGAAACAACTCGGCTAACTTAAATAATTTTAAGTCGATGGTTACGGTTATAGCGTTAGATCAATTCTTTTATCGAAATTATTAAAAGGTACGACTGAAAGTTTATAAACCTTATTGCAACGAGGTCGATCAACTATTTCTAGTTATTGTTCTGTTTCTGTTAGCCAGCAGACAGTAGCTATGGCAGAGACTTGGAAACATTTCATGGATTGAAACCCAGAAAATAGCAATTTTGAAACGTGACCCAGAAATGCAACCCTTGACATGACGTTGGCAACTACTGACAGAAAAAGACGTTTTCTCAAACATGCAATGAAATGTCGACATTACGTGCGTGCGAACAACTCGAGAGAACTTAGGAATAAAAGAAAGAAAGATACATTTATTCACAAACATACAGGACACACATATTAAATAATAAAATAAACAAGAAAAGCACATAATCTGCGGTAGTGAACCGGACACTGGCTCAGCATTATGATGAGGTGTCAGACACCTACAAAGCTGACAGCCAGCACCGTGTAAAGGAATTTCAAAAAAAATTCAGGGCCGGGCCGTGAAGTATTTTGTTTTTATTTATCTGTGGCACAGCATCACGGCCTTCAGCCATGAAAATTAAAGTTCGATTTCTTGAAGTTTTTTTTATTTATGGAATTGCATATTTGAGATAAGCACTACATACCTCGGGAAGGGGTTGCCAGCCTCATAACTGTCCGGCCTAACCTTACCCCTTACTTCCTGGCCTCTGCAGTAATGTACTATTACTGACGGTCTGTTCATTTGTGTTGTTACTTGTTTACAGTGGACAGGAATTGGGTGTCTAGGTGTCACGTAAACGATTTTACGTCACACCTAGACACCTGGCCATAATGCGAGTTTTACTGCACGCTGCGCGTAGGGGAAAACTCGCATTGTGGCCAGGTGAAGACGTAAAATTTTGTACTCAACACGGGCGGTAATTCGTAAAGCCCCAGAGCGCATATTTATGGCCCTCACCTTCGGTTCGGGCCACAAACACCTGCGAACTGGGGCATTCACGAATTCACCGCCCTAGTTACGTAATGTACTATTTCTCTTCTCAGACGCGGGCTAATATACCTCGACGTGCCGATCACGGCGGCCGACTGCGTGTCGGTGCCGCCGCTCAAGGGGTTCGTGATGAACCGCGTCGCCGGCGACTACTTCGAGACGCTTCTCTACAAGGTGTTCGTGTCCATCGACGAACACACCACTGTGGCTGAGCTGGCGGCGGTCTTACAGGTAACTGCGGCTCTTGGAAAGTTCATCATCATAACTTAAGAGCCGGGCTCTTGTCGGTGGAATCGCCACTCTGTTCTTCTCTCTGCCACGTCTTTGAGCTCTTGATACGACATTACATTGGATTTCTCTTTAGCTTGTTCCGTAAGACGTGTGCTTGGTCTTCCCTTGCCTCCTCAGGAAAGTTCAGTCTCACACTCTTGGAAAGTTAAGCCAATAAATAATTCCTTTGTCTTGAGGAGAAGGAAGATTTACCCACTTTCTGACCCCTCCTATCCCTTTCGTCACGTCTGTTCATATTGGAATGTTACATGTTAAATTACATGTTATTACTCTCGTTTAATACAATCAGACTGCGTTAAGCTTCAGGACATCACGACAATGTTTCATATGATTTAAAGAGAAATCACTGAATCCTACCTTAA
The DNA here is from genome assembly GCA_945867215.1 of Epinotia demarniana. NCBI lineage: Eukaryota > Metazoa > Arthropoda > Insecta > Lepidoptera > Tortricidae > Epinotia > Epinotia demarniana. The sequence continues at coordinate 6,338,176 of OX244276.1, read as the reverse complement.
ATCCTCTACGCAGTCCATAGACTTCTGCTTCGCTCTCTGCTTGATTGGTCTGCCACATCTGTTGGTTGGAGTGACATGATAACACCATCACTACGGCCTCAGATCTAAGCATATATAAGTCTTAACTACCAAACTACTGGAATCATTCTAATTCATGTAAATATACTAATCGTCTCGTACATCTCAATTACATACTGCCAGTTCCCTGTACTATTAATATGTTAGTCACATAAAGTGTGTGCACTGTATATTACTATCCCGATTCTCGCCTTTCGGCCAAGCAACAATAGGATCCACTTTACACTATACTGTCTCTTGTCAACTTATATCTACATAGGAAAGGTCTCATCTATGTGATACTGGTATCGGTCAGTCGTTATGTCTCGTGTCAACGCTTATCGTCCTTTAAAGTGTCGTCGTATTATACTATGGTTACATTGCTATCCACATATTACGTCTTTGTGTCACCACGCTGGGTCTAGACTCCTGCTCAGGCTACGGGTAGCAAGTTATTATCATTACATTACTGTGGAATCAGGAAATACCACTCTTAGAGACCATCTAGAATATGCAAGTAATAGATCATAATTATAGTGGAACTAATAGAACGAATATATTACTAAGACTCTAAGACACTTAGCTTTGTTAGGTATCGCCTGTGGAGCCCCCAGACTTTGATGATAAACACTTTAACTTAGTTTTACTGCACATACACAACCGCCGGTATTTAATCCAACGGCGTGATCGTTTAACTAACTCCTTTGTTTTTTTCTGAAGCTCTCATCCAGCTTAGCCAGGAAATTCATAAATTGCAATCAATTGACGAGACGAGGACGAGAGTTCAGCCAAAAAAGATCGAATGTTTTACGATTTTTTTATTTTTTCTATACATTAAATTTATAGGTTGTAAAGTACCAAGGCGCCTACAATGTTAGGACTTAATTTAAAATGGTGGTTAATAAGTTAGATGAGTAGGTATCACAAAAACTTAAACGCTAGCCAACAATGCACATTACTATCTACTAACAATATACATATATTAATTACATAGTGCACTTATTTTAGTGAGCAGGGTTTGCCAGCTATCTACTATGCTTGGTCTTCAGTGAGTTTTGAGAGACACATCTCTATTTTGCACGAACATCGCTGCTATCCAAAAATCGCTCGTTTTCTAGTATTTTCTTCTTGAGAAACGTTACAATTTGTAAGAATGCGTCTTGCGTCTACGCAGCGTGACCGACTGGTTGTTATCGACGAGGAAAAAGTAGAATGGCCCCATACGAGGGGCCTCACACCGCTGCCACCGCTGTCCGAAGTTCTGGCCGAGCCCTGGAGTTCCCTCCGTTAATGCGATGAGCGATTGACGTGGGATAGTGTTGCCTTACATGACAATCTCTGCCTATAAAGCTTCGTACGAATTTGACCAGCCTCAGGTTGACGCACGCACGGCTCACCTATTTTGCTCTAATTCGAACGCGCTCACGCGCTGTGCGCGAGTAGCCGCCTAGAGTCGGTTTTTTGACCGTGCTCAAAGGCGCCTCAGTGTGCGTGCCTCGCGTAATTTGGACGTGTATCCGAGCGTGCCGCGGACAGCACGATGTAATTTGGTGAAGTGAATGTGCACCCACATGAATTACGATTATTGTACAACTGCTTCATCCATGTTTCAGACGCAAGTTGTGCCGCGTTACGTGGTCTTGATCCTAGACTCAGTGTACAGTATAATGATTCGAGTGTTGCCAGGTGGAATGCGGGTTGGTGAAGCAGGCCGTGTCGCTGTACTGCCGGCTGGGGTTCGCGCAGCACCTGCAGCCGCCGCCCGTGGCGCCCGCGCACGCCTCGTGGCGCTCGGCGCTCACGCAACCACTACGCCCGCAGTCAGTATACACACAAGACACCTTATTAAAAAAATGCAAAATAGATTTATTATTATAATGATTATCATTAAGTTATTTTTTGTGTTGTCGTTGTTTCTAGACTATTTTGACATTTTACCGTTGTATTTTACAAACTTTTATTTAGTTTCACCTGTCCCGTTGTTTGTCTGTCTGTCTGTAATCAAATCTTGCAAGTTAAATTTGACCCACTTCCCGGTGATCGATTGAGCTGAAATTTTGGGTATACGTATAGTTTGGATGACAATTCAATATTATGGTACCATCGAGCTGATCTGATGATGGAGACGGGAGGTGGTCATGGGAATTCAGTACTTAACCCACGTAACCCCGTTGAGTTTGGGCTCGCTAGAATCATCTCAATGAGTAGTTGATGATGGGATACAGAAAAGTACAGTCGGAAGTAAAAGCTTGTACCAAAAATTATTTTTTTTTGAGAGAAACTTGTATGTGGTTTAAATTTCAACTCGATTCCTCCACGCATTCCCGAGGTAAAGGGTCTTGACAGACAGACAGACGGGCACCAAAGTGATCCTATAAGGGTTCTATTTTTCCCTTACGGAACCCTAAAAGTGGTGTTGTTACAGGTACAGTCAAATATCGCCGCTGACCTTCAACCCCAACATGGAAGAGGAGGTGTTACAGATGGAGCCCGTACTTATGAAAGACCCGTCCACGTCCAGACAGGTACACTCTGCTGCATACAAGTTAAACTTAGCTTAAAGCTAAATATACTTAAAACTATTTAACATCTTCAAATTCTTTTGGAGGATACTTATTTTCTTAATCTTATTCTCTCACGTCTTTGCGTTAATCCCGGTTGCAAACTAGCTCCCCGGGGTAGCGTAGTGGACCCCCAGGGCCCATTTCATGAAGCTACAAGTAACAATAAGTTTAAACTGGCAATACTGAGGCGATTGACCGATGCGATTGGCCGTTTGATCGACGTGACCGGCCGATTGAGCAACGTGACTGGCCTTTTGACCGACGTGACTGGCCGATTGACCGACGTGAATGGCCGTTTGACGGATGTGACTGGCCGTTTGACAGATGTGACTGGCCGTTTGACAGATGTGACTGGCCTTTTGACAGATGTGACTGACCGTTTGACCGACGTGACTGGCCGTTTACCGACGTGACTGGCCGTTTGACCGACGTGACTACCCGTTTGACCAGTGTTGCTGGTTACGACATATAATATTGTAACATAGCTTCGTGAAGTGAGCCTCTGGGTCCTGCCAGCTACCTTTTCTCCTACATTTCGCACGGTTTTCTACTTAGTTTATTGCCAAAAGTTTGCACGTATGTCATCGCTAGTAAAGTTAATCCAGCATTTTTCAGGCCTAACCCTTTACTGAGACCAATTTTGTTCCGCATGTAATTAAGATTTTTCTTCTTTTTTACAGAGCTCTCAAGACATGAACGATAACTCCAACAACAGCGGAGTTAAAAGGGTGGCGTTGTTGTTTGATTCTACCTTAGCCGCATACCTCATGATGGGAAATCTCTCACCGGTACACAATACAGACATGCATTTATGTCCTTATTAATAAACGTTCATCAACCTATGTTAGCTAATATTCCGTTTAAATTCGTTTCTCTTTAAAATGTCACTGTGATATTTGTGTTTCTCAGTAAGGGACAAAACATTTTTTTGGTTATCCAAAGTTTGTTAAGTTTTATGGATAACTAGCTTCCGCCCGCGACTTCGTCTGCGTGGACCCGGGATAAAAATATTATCCTATCCTATATTTTAATCCAGGCTATAAACTATCTTCGTGCAATTTTTTATCCAAATCAGTTCAGCCGTTTAAGCGTGATTGAGTAACAAACATCCAAGCGTCTAAACATTCAAACATTCAAACTTTCGCATTTAGGATTTAAAGTTTCATCTTTGTAAATTCGCATAAAACTTTACGTTACAGGATCTCAAAACACATGCAGTTACGTTGTTCGAAGTCGGCAAGATATGTGATGAGAGTTTGGATAGTTTGCTTATGGAATTGGACAAGGTAAGTGAATTACGATTACCTGTTGGTTATGTTGCTTTTATTCCGATTTAATTTAAGTTTTCGTCATAATTAAACAATTATTTATTAATTATTATTTTACTGGTATTGGCGGACTAGTTCCTGGGACAAAATCTCGAGTTTCGGTAGCATGCGGCTACTATGTTCTTATAACACTACGATGCGGATAAATATTGACGGTTAATCTTGTTGTTATTTAAAAATACTATTCAGCCTTTGTAATGTGATAAACCGTTTTTGATGTTGTCCGTGGGCGGCTACCATTTACCTTTGTGTGATGGAGACTTAACTTGACGCACTCGAAGAGGCGTCCACACTTGATCTCGTGCACCGTGCTAGTCAGTCAAGTAGATATCTCACAGAGGTGGGTGCGCTTCGGGTTACACGGTTATGAGTGTGTGCTGATGTAGAAGGGCGCCATGCATTTATAATTTATACTCCTAAATGCAAAGGAGATTAGACCGGAAACAGTAGTCAGAAATGTGAACAAAGATTATTTGACAAGTAGGTTTATTGCCATGAAGCACACATATATATATATAAAACAACCACTTGATCGCTTCGCTATGCGTAAGTCTTAACTAAGGCTTAATGCTAGAGGCGTGGCTTTCTCTTAAGAAATTTAAATTCTAAATTATCTGACCGAGGACGAAATCTTGATTTTAAAGTTATTTAATTGAAGAGTAGGCATAATTTGAGATGCTTAGTTATGTGTGAGGCTGTGTCCTTAGTATTAAAATTGTAATTCTAGTAGCAAACACGTGGCATTGTACCACCAATGGAGTCCATAAAAAATGGGAAGAAGTCACCTCCTAGGACGCGATGCACACGCGTCACGGCGCCGGCGTAGTTCACTGCGTCCACCCAGGATCTCAGGCCTGCTCGTGACGGCTTCCGCAAGTGAAGAACCGTCGGAAACGTGGCAATGTGCACACCTCCTAGCGCTCGACTCGAGATTGCCTGTGCGTGGCTAGGCATCCGCGAAGCGGTCAGCACGCTGTCGCTGTAAACCACAATAAAGTTTAGAACACAAACGATCCTGACGTCCTCCCACACTGTAAAACAAAACACCAAATTATTCTTTACCTGGCAAGAGTACAGAGCTAGGCTTATGTGACTTTCCGCCGACCAGATTTATCTCCATTTGCTCTGCAAATGTTGCTAAAAGTATATCTGTAACAAAGAATGTTGTATTTTAAAACCCTATGTCCGCACGCAATAAATATTTCTACCATCTAATCGGCGACACTCGCATTCTACTTACCAAAACGTCCATTGTGTCATCGCACCATTATGCCGCGAGATGTGTGTAGATTATTTCTACATTTGTGATTCTAAGTTGAACAAATATGACCCTTGGCCGAAGCGAATCCTTCTATGACGTGCCTCCTCGTTCACGCCATCGTTTGCAAAAGGAATCCTCCTTGTTTTGACAGCCGAAGGAAAAAAAAGAAACTTTACCACAGACAATCCTAGCGCCGCTCTTCCATACCACAAAGATAGAACTCCCTCTGTTGGCACTGATTGCATGAAGACAAAAGATTTATTAACAACCAGCTATATTCATGTTTCTAAAGGTTTACAATACAATACAATACAAATATTCTTTATTGCTCACCAGTCATAGTAAAAAATAAAAAAGAGGTAAGTTAAACATAAACAATGGTAGACAACAGGCGGTCTTATCGCTAAAAAGCGATCTCTTCCAGACAACCTTTGGGTGGTGGAGACGATGCAAGAAAAGATAAGATTTGAGTAGGTGAAAACAGAAAATAAGAACAACTTAACTATAAGAAAGACTATACACTTACATAAATACATATATATATAGATATATAAACCTACATACACATACAATAACTAAATGTCATAGAAACAGTATCACTTACAGCCGAAAACAAACAGCACACACCAAGTAGGAATGACTAGTTACGGAAGAGATAAATAGTAATCCTTAAGTCGAGTTTTAAAAATGGGAAGAGACTTAGCACGTTTAATCTCAATAGGCAAAGAATTCCACAATCGAACAGCTCGAAAAGTAAAAGAATTGTTGTAACATTTAGAGTTTGATTGAGGAACCCTCAGAAGCAACATCTGAGCACACCTTGCAGAAGAAAGAAATTTAAAGCGTTCCTTTAGGTAGCGGGGGGTTGCAGGGTTAAAAAGAATTCCATAAAGGTGGGCGAGAATGTGAGAGTTACGTCTGAATCGGATAGGAAGCCACTTGAGTTGAGAACGGAAACTGGATACGTGGTCATATTTGCGTAACCCAAATATGAACCTGATACATAAGTTTTGAATACGCTCAAGCTTGTTAAGTTGCTCCTCAGAGAGATCAATATAGGACACGTCAGCATAATCCAAAATAGGCAGGAGAAGCGATTGAGCAAGCGTAACTTACGGTTTACTTTACGTTTTCAAAATTATCTGTAATGATTTAACAAAATGCAACGATATCGATTAGCATCCCACTTTTATTGACCGAAATGCAACGCTGCGCACGTAGTTCCGCCGAGTATCCATAGGTGTCGCCTGTCTGAGACCGCTTGCGAGTTTGTACTGTTCTGAAATAGATGGCGCTGTGAGTCTCAAACTGTGAACCCATTATGCTTTAAATTACCCCGTAACACCTTTACTAGGCTAAGGGTGACATATCGACCAGATGCGGCTATCAAATTGTACCTTATAATTCATAAGGGTAAAACCACTGATAGATATATCACACATTTATACACACAAAAATATAAGCATTGATATAAACACAATGTCATATTTCCTGTCCCTCGGACCGTATAGTTTAGGACTTGTTTGTTTGTCACCACTGTCACCAGTTGTCAATAATTGTATAGAAACTGACGTCACGGATATAATACGAGTTCTTAGTTCTGCATGAGCGCTGGAGGCAGTACCACAGGCCGTTCGTCGCGGGATCGGGGTGAGCCACGACGTTCAACAAGCCCAGCCCATATGTTTTTAATGTTTTAATAAAAAATAAATAAATAATAATAATAATAATTTGTAATAATTAAGTATAATTTAAATTATGTATTTGCCAATATGGACTTGCTCCGGAATAAATTATTTTCATTTTTTTTTTCATTTTTTTCATTTCTTAGAGCATTCAACCAACATGGTCATGTGCCATTTTCTATACATAAAAAGTCTGCCGATTTTCGCGGGGGAGGGGAACGTCAGATAAACGTCAGTCCATACAATGTGTATGACCACTGGTCATATATTTTCGGCAGAGGGGAACGCCTGTCAATGGCCGCTCCGGTTGGTTGAATGCTCTAAGTACGAGTTACGACTAAAGTAGGACATGAGATGTGAAGGATATATTAGTCTTTTGATCATTCTCAATTTAGTCAGGTTAGTTTACCTCCATTCCTTTTGAGCTTTCGCTAGGACTCACATCTATTAAATCCTTTTTTTATTTATATAGGAAATAAACGGTCTTATTATTTAGGAAAGAAATATAAAATTAAAACTTTAGTTATAAGTTGAAACAGGTGCTTACCCACGCACCAGCATGCTTACCACGCACGCGCCCATAAGGACATTAATGTTATGATACCTACATAGTAAGCAAACGAAAATTTAGTAGGTATCTACGGGTAAAACTGCCAATCGTCATTGTAATAGAAATTCTGAAATCGACCCCTATACAAAAATGGAACTTCTTTAGTCTGTAACTTCTTAACTCCTCGCCGTAAACAGCCAGCGTAAAAGTGATGTACAAATTTCTCACCTTATTACAATGGAATACGGTGCAAAAGTGTAAACACCTTCGAAGTGGACTGTCCTGATTATTGTAACTTTTTCCGGACATCGCACTACGCTAGAAGCGTTGCTGCAGGGTGGCACTACCTTTAAGGCTGCACCGAAGAAATTATGAAATTTTTGCGCTCGTTTTAACATTGCAGTATTGTTATTACTAAAGCTTTAGTTCTGCAATTCCTATAGAAGATATTTGAGGATTCACTCTATCAATTATTTGCTTTAGAAATTCGATTACTTATAATTTCCTCGATAGAAAAGAAATCCAAAGTTACCTCTAAAAATGAAAAAATAACCTTAGTACGGCGTAAATACTTCACGGTAGGTCATCAGGTTTTGAATAATGACAGAAGTAAACGATATCTATGACGTTTATGCGTAAAATTTTCAAAATGTGGATTTTTTTAGCGATACAAAGGAAATAACTAAAGTCGCGCACGTTCCGCTCATTTTAGCTAGAGCCGCCGCGCTTCCCCCCTATCCGCTTTAGTCTGGCTTCGGCTGTCAGACGGGAAGGCTGTGTCGCTTGACCTTACGCACGATTTGTAAAAGTAACGACGAATTTTGTGTTGTTTGCTATGGGCAACAAAGCAAATAGAGCAAGGAAGAGGAGAGGTTGGCGAAAAAAGAATGCTAAACGGTTGAATGAAAAATCAAGCTAAGTAAAAGTCATTTAACTACAAATTATAAGCCCAGGGACTGTGCGCCGGTACCGGCTGTCACTCTCGTTGCAAATTAATTTGGTTTATCGCCGTACTGTCCTTATTTCGATGGTTCTTTATTTTGTTACTTATTTATTTATTGTTTAATGTTCAACAATAAGCAACAAATATTTTACAAACAAATAAATTAATCTCTCTTGGGCAAGACATCTACCTGCATACCGAGAATTTTGAAGTAGAGAATACTCCTGTTGCTTCGTATAAGCATACTCAGCACCTACCTATACCTACCTACTAGTCAAACTGCTCCGCATCTCGCAGCGGCGTCCGTTGATGCGTTTTTTAACTTTGTATGTAGAAGCTTGATTTTGTATAGAAAAATCGCATGGTACGACACACTGGCTCCGCCTGGACGCGCGGAGGAGCGAGACGCAAGACGACTCGCGCGCTCGGACGCAGACGCGGTGCGTGCCGCAGGGTATGTCACACCGAGCTCCGTAGTTCCGTACGAATTTTAGCGCGGGACGTCGCGCATCGCATCTCCGGACGGAGATGCGGAGAAAACTCGGACGTTGGTGCGTTGTCTCCGCATGCGAGTCCGTTGGCAGTGGCAGTGGCGAGACGCGAGGGCAGTGTAACTACCACAAAAAAACATCTAGTTCCATATTAATATTATAAATGTGAAAGTGTGTCTGTCTGACTTTCTGTTTGTCTGTCTGTTACCTCTTTACGCTTAAACCGCTTAACTGATTTAGATGAAATTTGGTATAGAGATAGCTTGAGTGTCAGGGAAGAATATAGGTTAGTTTTATGGATATCATCCGCTAAGGGGTGGAAATTCAATACTGTATAAAAGAGTTCTGAGAGACTTTCGATAATGACGTTTTAGTGCGTCCACAAATATTGTTATTAACCAAATGACTTTCTTACTGAGTTACGCTATTGGTACCAATTTCAACCTTGTGACTTAGACGATATGGTTATATTGTTACTTGCTTAATTTTACCTGGTCGGCGGTTTCCGGAAACAGCCCGGTGTTCACAAGATAAGCTTTCAAGTGCTAAATGGACAGCTTATATCAATTTAACTATACCTCTTTAAAAGGTTATTTACCGCACCTTAGCAATCAACCTGTATTGTAGTGTACCAATATTGTAGTCATAATAATCGCTAGTCCTAATTATTTTCGTTCTAAATTTTTTGTTTCAATATTTCTGTAACTATCATCGGCACTGAAACGTGTTCGCTTACTATGGGCCTCATAAGAAGGCTCAAAGTCACCCAAAGGGCAATGGAGAGGGCCATGTTGGGAGTTTCTCTGCATGATCGCATCAGAAATGAGGCTATCCGCAGCAGAACCAAGGTAACCGATATAGCCCTCCGGATCGCTAAACTTAAGTGGCAGTGGGCGGGGCGCATAGCACGTAGAACCAATGGCCGTTGGGGCAGAAAGGTTCTTGAGTGGCGACCACGTACCGGAAGGCGCAGCGTGGGTAGGCCCCCGACAAGGTGGACTGATGACCTGGTAAAGGTTGCGGGAGTAGCGGGGCTCCACAAAAAAAAACAGCTTCCCATATGAACGTAGTCAGCCTACTGAGATTTTCATCTTATTTAGCCGTTCTAATATTTACATTATTGAGTTAATTTTATTGAACTTCTATTGTATCTATAATACCAATTTGTCATTCATCGCAGTTACTATAACCTACCAACGACGTTAATTATAAATAAAAAAATATGTGTCACATCTGCATTAAGGTTTCTCTAAATGTGAATTTTATCAATAAAACTATTTGAAATTGTTCTGGTTGCTTAAATTTTGTAAATATTGGTAACACCCTCGCTGAAAGCATTTATAGTGCCATTTGCCGCCATTCTTTCCGTTCTATGTAGGCGTTCGGCGCACAACTCCAGCCAGCGCTCGCTCGGTCCTGCCTGTATGCGTCACACACACACATGCACGGAACGCATAGAATACCTAAAATCAACTCGCGCCAGAAGCTCGGTGCCCTCTTAAATCACGCGTGATTCATCAAGAACAATAGGGGTGTACACTAAATAAAAGCATCAATAATGTCATATTTTCTCGAAAAAGGATTAAAAATGTAGTCAAACGGAGAAAAAAACAACGCAAAATAATCACGAAGTAATAATAGTCCAAAGTTTTAAGAAGAGGTATTTCTGTCCCTGTGTCGCAAAACGCAACTTCATATGAACCGATGAAGCTTGTAGATTGTGACGTCACTAATAGACGGCAACGTGCTGCGCCGCGCCCCATCGTGTTCGGCGCCGCCGTCGACGCGGCCTGCCGCGCGCGCGACGCGTGACGCGCCAGCCTCGCATATTGTGACGTCACATACTGTTTGCAGTGTCTCTCTCTAACAAGCAATATTAAAACGGTTGAAGCTTCGTAATTCTTTGAGATATCCGAATGGGATTTTCGTCACTAGGCATATTTTTTGCCTTCTCTCATTTGGAGTAATAATAATTTTCGAGTCTACACCCGTATTGAACCGTTCATCAGAGTTTGTTTGCGGCCATGAAAGATTCGGGGTTGTCCAGGTGGCCGGGGACCCGGAGATCGAGGGCGAGGCGGCGCGCTACCTGGCCGCGGCCGCGTGCCTGCGGCGCACGCTGCGCACGCTGCGGCCGCGCCTGCGCCCGCTCGACCTGCTGCGCTGCGAAGCGCTGCACGCGCTCGGTGCGCCGCAGCGGACCCGCCTGTTGCAGCACAAGTACAGGTAAGCACAATTCAACGCTCACATGGTACTATAGGCCTCCCCCAAAGAGTGCCACAATGATCGCTCGTCGCCACCCGCATCTAGGTTACCCAGTTAGGTATCTTAGTTTAATGGCTAAATTTGATTTTGCATTACATGAGGCTTTATATAGTCCGAATATTTTCGTAGTTTCGTGTGTTGGAAGTGTTGGTACTGAAAATAATAAATTAGAACTGTTGTGAAATAGTGTATTGTGTTCAGGCTGGCGGTGTCGACGGCGCCGCTGTGCCGCGAGGCGCGCGCGGGGCTGGCGGCGGGCGCGCTGCCGCACGTGGGGCCCGCGCCGCCCGAGGCCTCCACGCCGTGGATGCGGCTCTACTACTACCACGTGGCCGGCTACGGCCCGCCCACGCTGCTCCTCAAGAAAGGTAACGGAATTATAGGGGCCCATGCCGTCCTATAGGATCTCCAGGAGTTCGCTGTTGGCGCGTCGAGGCTCGTGAGTTTCTATCAGCTGAAACTTTAGCTTTATACTGTGTTATGTTTGCAGGCACAGTAATCCGGAGCGTGCCGCGACTGCTGCTCGGCTTCTCGCGGCTGGTGGTGGCGTGGTGGGGCGCGGAGGCGGCGCTGGACGGCGCGGGCGGCTCGCCGGGCGCGCTGCCCGCCGCCGCGGCGCTGCAGGCCGCCAACTCCGCCACGAGCCGCGGGCCCGTGCTGCTGCAGGTACATGACACAGTGCTCGCGGCTGGTGGTGGCGTGGTGGGGCGCGGAGGCGGCGCTGGACGGCAACTCCGCCACGAGCCGCGGGCCCGTGCTGCTGCAGGTACATGACACAGTGCTCGCGGCTGGTGGTGGCGTGGTGGGGCGCGGAGGCGGCGCTGGACGGCGCGGGCGGCTCGCCGGGCGCGCTGCCCGCCGCCGCGGCGCTGCAGGCCGCCAACTCCGCCACGAGCCGCGGGCCCGTGCTGCTGCAGGTACATGACACAGTGCTCGCGGCTGGTGGTGGCGTGGTGGGGCGCGGAGGCGGCGCTGGACGGCAACTCCGCCACGAGCCGCGGGCCCGTGCTGCTGCAGGTACATGACACAGTGCTCGCGGCTGGTGGTGGCGTGGTGGGGCGCGGAGGCGGCGCTGGACGGCAACTCCGCCACGAGCCGCGGGCCCGTGCTGCTGCAGGTACATGACACAGTGCTCGCGGCTGGTGGTGGCGTGGTGGGGCGCGGAGGCGGCGCTGGACGGCAACTCCGCCACGAGCCGCGGGCCCGTGCTGCTGCAGGTACATGACACAGTGCTCGCGGCTGGTGGTGGCGTGGTGGGGCGCGGAGGCGGCGCTGGACGGCAACTCCGCCACGAGCCGCGGGCCCGTGCTGCTGCAGGTACATGACACAGTGCTCGCGGCTGGTGGTGGCGTGGTGGGGCGCGGAGGCGGCGCTGGACGGCAACTCCGCCACGAGCCGCGGGCCCGTGCTGCTGCAGGTACATGACACAGTGCTCGCGGCTGGTGGTGGCGTGGTGGGGCGCGGAGGCGGCGCTGGACGGCAACTCCGCCACGAGCCGCGGGCCCGTGCTGCTGCAGGTACATGACACAGTGCTCGCGGCTGGTGGTGGCGTGGTGGGGCGCGGAGGCGGCGCTGGACGGCAACTCCGCCACGAGCCGCGGGCCCGTGCTGCTGCAGGTACATGACACAGTGCTCGCGGCTGGTGGTGGCGTGGTGGGGCGCGGAGGCGGCGCTGGACGGCAACTCCGCCACGAGCCGCGGGCCCGTGCTGCTGCAGGTACATGACACAGTGCTCGCGGCTGGTGGTGGCGTGGTGGGGCGCGGAGGCGGCGCTGGACGGCAACTCCGCCACGAGCCGCGGGCCCGTGCTGCTGCAGGTACATGACACAGTGCTCGCGGCTGGTGGTGGCGTGGTGGGGCGCGGAGGCGGCGCTGGACGGCAACTCCGCCACGAGCCGCGGGCCCGTGCTGCTGCAGGTACATGACACAGTGCTCGCGGCTGGTGGTGGCGTGGTGGGGCGCGGAGGCGGCGCTGGACGGCAACTCCGCCACGAGCCGCGGGCCCGTGCTGCTGCAGGTACATGACACAGTGCTCGCGGCTGGTGGTGGCGTGGTGGGGCGCGGAGGCGGCGCTGGACGGCAACTCCGCCACGAGCCGCGGGCCCGTGCTGCTGCAGGTACATGACACAGTGCTCGCGGCTGGTGGTGGCGTGGTGGGGCGCGGAGGCGGCGCTGGACGGCAACTCCGCCACGAGCCGCGGGCCCGTGCTGCTGCAGGTACATGACACAGTGCTCGCGGCTGGTGGTGGCGTGGTGGGGCGCGGAGGCGGCGCTGGACGGCAACTCCGCCACGAGCCGCGGGCCCGTGCTGCTGCAGGTACATGACACAGTGCTCGCGGCTGGTGGTGGCGTGGTGGGGCGCGGAGGCGGCGCTGGACGGCAACTCCGCCACGAGCCGCGGGCCCGTGCTGCTGCAGGTACATGACACAGTGCTCGCGGCTGGTGGTGGCGTGGTGGGGCGCGGAGGCGGCGCTGGACGGCAACTCCGCCACGAGCCGCGGGCCCGTGCTGCTGCAGGTACATGACACAGTGCTCGCGGCTGGTGGTGGCGTGGTGGGGCGCGGAGGCGGCGCTGGACGGCAACTCCGCCACGAGCCGCGGGCCCGTGCTGCTGCAGGTACATGACACAGTGCTCGCGGCTGGTGGTGGCGTGGTGGGGCGCGGAGGCGGCTCTGGACGGCAACTCCGCCACGAGCCGCGGGCCCGTGCTGCTGCAGGTACATGACACAGTGCTCGCGGCTGGTGGTGGCGTGGTGGGGCGCGGAGGCGGCGCTGGACGGCAACTCCGCCACGAGCCGCGGGCCCGTGCTGCTGCAGGTACATGACACAGTGCTCGCGGCTGGTGGTGGCGTGGTGGGGCGCGGAGGCGGCGCTGGACGGCAACTCCGCCACGAGCCGCGGGCCCGTGCTGCTGCAGGTACATGACACAGTGCTCGCGGCTGGTGGTGGCGTGGTGGGGCGCGGAGGCGGCGCTGGACGGCAACTCCGCCACGAGCCGCGGGCCCGTGCTGCTGCAGGTACATGACACAGTGCTCGCGGCTGGTGGTGGCGTGGTGGGGCGCGGAGGCGGCGCTGGACGGCAACTCCGCCACGAGCCGCGGGCCCGTGCTGCTGCAGGTACATGACACAGTGCTCGCGGCTGGTGGTGGCGTGGTGGGGCGCGGAGGCGGCGCTGGACGGCAACTCCGCCACGAGCCGCGGGCCCGTGCTGCTGCAGGTACATGACACAGTGCTCGCGGCTGGTGGTGGCGTGGTGGGGCGCGGAGGCGGCGCTGGACGGCAACTCCGCCACGAGCCGCGGGCCCGTGCTGCTGCAGGTACATGACACAGTGCTCGCGGCTGGTGGTGGCGTGGTGGGGCGCGGAGGCGGCGCTGGACGGCAACTCCGCCACGAGCCGCGGGCCCGTGCTGCTGCAGGTACATGACACAGTGCTCGCGGCTGGTGGTGGCGTGGTGGGGCGCGGAGGCGGCGCTGGACGGCGCGGGCGGCTCGCCGGGCGCCGCGTGAATCGAATCAGGCGCAATCGGTTGGTTTGATATTATTGCGCGAATCGAAGCAGGCGCGATCGGTTGGTTTGATATAATCGCGCGAATCGAAGCAGGCGCGATCGGTTGGTTTGATATTATCGCGCGAATCGAAGCAGGCGCGATCGGTTGGTTTGATATTATCGCGCGAATCGAAGCAGGCGCGATCGGTTGGTTTGATATTATCGCGCGAATCTAAGCAGGTGCGATCGGTTGGTTTGATATTATCGCGCGAATCGAAGCAGGCGCGATCGGTTGGTTTGATATTAAACCGCGAATCGAAGCAGGCGCGATTGGTTGGTTTGATATTATCGCGCAAATCGAAGCAGGCGCGATCGGTTGGTTTGATATTATCGCGCGAATCGAAGCAGGCGCGATCGGTTGGTTTGATATTATCGCGCGAATCTAAGCAGGCGCGATCGGTTGGTTTGATATTATCGCGCGAATCTAAGCAGGCGCGATCGGTTGGTTTGATATTTTCGCGCGAATGTGTCACAAAGTTATATGTGTTTTTATAACGCTTTATGTATGTTTGTTGTAGGCAGTTGGTGTTCGGCAACCTGCGAAGCTAAAGCACGTAGTATTCCCGCCCGAGGCCGATAAATCTCCCGGTAAGGATCTTATGATCACCCGAGTTCACTGGAACTCATACACACTGGTGTATGACTCATAATACATTTCAACGACGCATATGTGCTTCAAGGAGCCCTGCACGGCTATCACGCGACGGCGCGCGAGCTATCTCAATTTTTCTCGCACTATACCTCTCGTTCTAAGTGTTCTAATAAGACGGAGACGGATAGTGCGAGAAAAACCGAGAGAGCTCGCGCGCCGTCGCGTGATAGCCGTGCAGCGCGATGAATTGACATAAGGTTTAACTACGCACTAAATATCTTGTGGATTCGGTCTTTGACAGAGCGTTAACAGTCCAAATTACTGTAAAGGGTTCTTCTGTCTGTCAAATTAATTTCATTTGTTTTTCCTTTGGTAAATATATGTTTGACTTAGTTGTCTAATCTAGCCAGTGTATTATTGTCAGTTGTCACTCATATTTATATTTCTACAGAGAGTAGTGCACTGTGGACGCGGCACGCGGGACTGAGACGGCTAGCGGCGCGACTGCGGCTGTCCCGCTCTGCCGGCTACGTCACACTGGCCGATATCGGAGTCCCGGATCTAGGATGCGCGCGGCCTCCGCCCACTGTGCAACTTGGTACGTTACTTTCTATCACGTAGAACATATCATGTTCTAGGTAGATGATGATGTAGTTATGCCAAAGGCATTAATACGCTCGCTCACACGTCCCTCGCTCCCTATTGGTGGATTAGTACTCGCGTGTACATATAAATAAAAAGACCGGGTTGCACTTCGGGAGTGCCGGCAGAAGTGAAAACTAGCAAATTGCTTAAAAAATGAACAATTTTCATTTTTGAAAAAAAAACCTCCGCCATCCCCCTAACTCCCTTCCTCTGCTCCCAAGCCCCGTACGCCTTACATCAAAAAGCATTTTCATTAAAAAATCCGCGTTTTGAAGCGCAACTCTCGCTTTTTGTATTCCGGCAATTGGCAACACTAAATCCTACGCTCCTACACGTCACGTGACCTCCTACGCTCCTACACCTGTCGCGAGTTGAACATTTTTTTCCCATCCCAAAAAGTGCACAGCGCCGCTAAAGAAGTTTTCACTTCAAAAAAATGAATCTCACTTGTGTACAAACACGTGCGATACATTTTTCGTACCTTAGATTAATAACGCTTAATTCTTTATTGCCTTTCAGTAGCACCACGGAAACAGAAAGACGTCTGCGGCATAGCGCAGCCCGTGAGCGAAGTGTCGATATCGTCGTCCGAGTCGGTCGACAAGTCGTACGACAGGGCGCCGCACCGGCTGCAGTCGCCGATCGAGTCGCACTTCGCGGTCACGCCCTCAGCCGAGAGCAAGAACAGCTCGCCGGCTGGCTTTACTACGGTCGAAGGTAGGTAATCAGTAATCAGTCATTTAATCGCTTAAACATGGTACAAATAGGTGGTTCAATAAGAAATACAGTAGAGCTACATGTTTGGTCACAAGGACATGCAAATATATATAAGAATGTCAGGTTTATAGACATATCCTCTAGCATCTCCAAAGGCTTAGTGTTCTTCAGTGGATTTTCAATCGTTTAAACTTTTTAGATTCGTGCGATTTTAAAACGAAACAAATTCCTTGCCCGCGACTCCGACCGCGTGGAACTTGTTTTTTTATCGTAGTTAACTTTAACTTTCACCCCCCATTTCACCCCCTTAGGTGATGATTTCCGGGATTAAAACTATCCCGTGTCCTTTCCCGGGGCTCAAACTATCGCTATACCAAATTTCATCGAAATCGGTTTGGCAGTTTAAACGTGAAGAGGTAACAGATAAACACTTTCGCATTTATATTAGTATGGAACTATGGATTTTTCTTGTATGGTAGTCGGCTAGAGAATTGTCGCTTGTTATCGAAGCCTGATTACTTTTTGTGTCAGGTAGTAGGTAAACGAGAACCAATCTAACCTGATGTAAGTGTTATCACAACAATCTTGCAACGGAATTTGAATAAAATCAAAACGGAAGAAGCATCAATAAGAACCTAATTTTGAGATGCTAGGCAATTTGTGGCGTTCCATGCCTGAAACCATGTCCTTTAGGCATGGAACGCCACATTTATATATGCTCGTAAAATAAATCACACCATTTTCAATTTAAAAAAATCTGTAATCCAGGTGGCCAGCTACTCTGCGAGGAACTCGACAACCTCGCGATCACCAACCCCACGCACCGGAGCAAAGAGTCCTTCCCTTCCAGCGACGACCTCGTCCCCATACATTCCTCCTCCACCAGCATAGAAGACTTGAAAGACAAACATTCCAAGGAGTCCCCCGACGACGTGCTAATCCGGTCGTCCAGCGCCGACAACCTCAAGTTCGACAAGAAGGCCGACCAGTTGAGCGACTTGTTGAGCCCGGCGGACGAGTCGATATCCATGTTCACGCAGCTCAGCGACAAATTGACGGAGATGGCGGAGGGGGACAGCGGGGTGGACACGGCGCATAATGTGTCTGATGAAGAAACTTGTAAACCAGAGGTACGAATATTTTTGTGCTAACCCCTTTTTCATCACACTTGCTCGAGTGTTATTCCATGCTGTATACAGAAGGACATTGGCCTAAATTGTTCCCACGGGAGTTATGGATTTTCGTAACTCTCTAGGGAGTTATGAGCTTGTGTGTGATCTGATTGGTTTAAGCAAATCTAGTTGGCCGCGCGCCACTAGAATTATGCTCTATGATTGATTGAAGAAAATCTAGTTGGCTACGCGCCGCAAGATTGCTACTGTACTCTGTACTGCTCTGTGATTGTTTGATATATTGATGTGAAGATGACAGTCGCTGGCCAAAGTTGTTTGAAACAAGTTCGGCGACCGAAGCAGTGAAATCGCCCCTTCACACCTTCCGCGATCCTAAGACAATCTAAAAGATGGCGGACGGAGAAGCAAGACAACAATCTGTGTAACTCACTGATGTGTAACATAATAAATCAAGGGCAAATCTTCACCCATATAGCCTTGTACCCCGTACATTACCAAGCTACATAACTAGCCCTCGCAAATTCACGAATCACTAAGTAGGTTAGGTTTGTTAGGTAGCTTCAGATGTCCGAAGAGCAAACCGGCTAAAAACTCCGTCGAATATTTAAAACTACTAACAAAATGGCGCAAGGAACATGGAACTTAGTTATGTTTGGAGGACAAGGTATAGGACAAATATTAGGCTTTATAACCTTTAACTGACATTTTAATTGCAATGTCTACAGAGAGACGCGAGCTTAAATCTCTGTACGACCCTTCTATGAGAAGTTTGACAGTATTTTTGGGACGACCATTACCAGCGCTATGTTTAACGTTTATTGACCTGTAAAGAATGGTAGATACCACTCGCCCTTAGTCTTAGGTACTAAATTGGTATTATTTTTAATGTAATTTGTTCTTTTCCAGAAATGGACGATACTTGACCTCCAGTTTGGCATTCCGTTGTTTGACGAAGGCTTGTGTGAAAAGATTTGTAATTGTTTAGCTGACCGGATATCGGAACCAGAATTGTGAGTATTCCGTAAATATTTACCATAGCAAATTAATTGTATTGCGTTTCTTACGACCATTTAATTTTTGTGTTGTTATTTGTAGGTTGGATAAAATCAAAGAAGATAATGAGTTTATATGTTCGGACGTCTTGAAATTTGTGTCACAATGTCAAGTAAGTTGTTTCTAGATTAATTTGTGTAGCAGTCAACATAGTATGCTTATGTAAAAAAAACGGGTCGTTGAAATTGCGTTTCATTAGATGGTGCTCTCAAACCAACCTTTTGCGAAACATGAATGTATAAAATCCACCTTAATTTAATGGCATAAGATTGCTTTTACTTTAATTTCATCTGCAATATTTCCAGTACTACCCAGGGGAAGACATGGGCATAGTGAAACGAGGCACCTTGGTCCCCTTGCCGCGGAAAAACCTGGCGTTTGAGAATGGCCGCATCAGCGAGTGGAGCGGGAAATGAAGCGGTCCTGCTCGCTCCTACCGAAACTCACAAACGACGCAACTGTGCGAAAGAGACCGCCGCGTATCGGTGTCTTGATTTGTTACTGTTAGCCATTTTCGATGTTCGTTTGCTGTGCAGATGAAGGTTTCGTTGTATTATATAATTATTCACTTCACACCGCTGTACTTGGTTAGTATGAGCGCTCTGAACAACCGACATGGAAAAAGTTGCTTCTAAGAATTGTTGATGTGCATAGTAAGCCCAATCTAGAGTTTGATTAATACCATTTAAAACAGAATTTCATCGTACATTTTATTATGGCCAAAAAATTTGACATGTGAATGCAGAAGAAAGCAAGTCAATTATGATCCGTATTATGATTGAATATTTATTTTTAATTGAAATGATGTTAAATGACAGTGTTTAACACTTCGAGTTAACTGTTAGTAGACAACTGTTTGTTAAATTGTCACATAGAATGTTCTAAAATGTAAAACAATTCCAGTGTATACATGTTTACTAGTACTGTCAGCATCATATAGATATTAGCAGCCAAAGTAGGTAAAATATATCGGAACATGTCTTTATTACTATAGAAGTAAGGATGTGTTGCGATATAGTTAGCTACTTTGTTACTACTGCTACTAAGTATATAATGCTGACTGTACACAACTACAGAGTTGGGTGGGTCACCGGAATTTAAGATAAGTCTCTACTTTTTGATGATTGACAATATCCCCAAATCTACTAATGCCTGTATATGTATAGTACACAATACACATTTGCAACAGAAATATAATTGTTCACATATTTGCTTCAGCAGTCAATTTGAATCCTTAAAATTATACTTTTGTAGCTTTGTATAAATGAAAGAGCATGTACAGTCGAGTTAACAAACATATGTTTAGTTGTTCACCTTACCTATTTGTGAACGACTGTACCAGAGTAAAATATATAGCGATTTATTTATACAACATATAGATGTAATATACGTAGACATAGCAAGAACATTTTAGTAAAGCAAGATTACCTTAGATCTCAAGATGTTCCTAGAATACCCACGCAACGTCAATGAACAGGGTTCTCCGGCTAAAAATGTTTTTTTTACATTGACGAAGAACAAATAATTAACCCATAGTATGCTCAACACAATGCATTTGGGGGGGTGGGGTATATGCCATAATCGCCACGCTTCCCACATAGCACGTAGAAGTCGCTTTCCGCTACATACGAGGACACCCACAGGATCAACTACGAGCGTAACGCGTAGTAAGAGCGTAGCGATTCTTGGCAGTGAATGTCATAACACCAACTCGTCCGCCTGTCTGTGGTAATACCATAGATTGTGTATGGTGTAGTTGCGGTCGCATTCAGTCCAGCGGAATTCGACTACCGAAGTCAATACAGGCCGAGTCGTTTCTGCCGCAGGGGAAGTTAATGCCCTACTTGGAATGTGTTTGTACATAAATTGTTTAGTTACATAGATATATTCATTGATTCGAGTGTCATACTGACTTATTGCACGCTCGGCAGTCACACAACACAACGACAACAGTACGAGACATGCGGCATCATTTAACCCTTTAATCGAGAGTAAGCTAAGTCTGTCAGTTCTGAAATGACCGGAAGTACTTGGCAGACGGTGCCAAAAGTGGTGACTTAGGTGTATTGGGATTATGGGAGTGGGCTTACGAACTAATAGAGGTGTATTATTAACTTTAAGGCAATGCACTGTATTTTCAGATATTTTGTGTACCTTGAAGAGTGCTACCGTCAGTAATGCGACATCATGGTAACATTTTTATCCTGTATAAAAGTTAGAGTGAATATAATTCGCTTGGACCTAGCTATATCCACCGGTGGATCTATCGGATGTTAATATATAATTAAAGGATAATTCCCACCAAACGATATTAAATCATGTACAGTAAAGTATATTACCAAGCCGCTCGTCGCAGCATAGTTTCGGCTACGATCGCGTGTCGCGGAAAACGCCCGCTGTCAAGCGGCTGGTAATAAGGTCAGAGGGGGCAAGTGCGCCCCCGGGGTAAGTTACCTCAAACAGATCGAGATCTACAGAAATTTCACAAACAACGACATCTTGCATTCATGCAACAAACTAAAACAAGTTTATTGCATTGATATTGATTTAACCCTTTCAGTGCGCATGACGCCGCGTAGGCGTCATGCCATTTGCAAGTCCGCCGTATTGATGACGCCGGCTCGGCGCCATAACATTTTTGCATTTATCTCATAAAACTGTTTGAGTGCGGTTGCTTTTTCTTCTTTTTTTGTATAATTAACATGATGAATGAGGCGCACTTTCCCCGGTTGCGCACACACCCGAACTGACCTTATAGACTTTAAATACATACATACATTCACGCCTTTATTCCCAAAAGGGGTAGGTAGAGCACATGAAACGTATGTTCCAGCACCACTTTTAGCATAAATGTGGGTATAAAATATCGACAAAATGTGATATTGCAGTGATAGGTTGCTAGCCCATCGCCCACAACACACTTCAACCCTGGTCCCTTAGTCGACTTTTACGGCACCCACGGGAAGAAAGGGGGTGGTGAAATTCTAACCCGACACCACACGGGTCCACTTTAAATACACTATTTAATATCGTTTAAATATTGTAAAATCCGTTCCGATCCGACGCGATGCGTGCCGTTTGGTGGTATTTATCCTTTATAGTTTATTTTTTGTTATTTATTTTATATTTCAAAATGTCCTCTACCTACGTTGTTGATGTTGCTAAGCGGCTCTGGCTCCCCCAAACGTAACCGAGTCCTTACCAAAATACAGTTTGCTGATTTATGGTGAGTTGCACCAAACCGTCTGTAATCTTAAGCGGTGTTTCGTTAAAATCGGAATTAAATGTATGGAACGTTTGACAAGTTTCTATGGACTGACAGCTGTCAGCGCCATGTTTAACGTTGATCGGCTTGTAATCGTAAGTCGGTGCAACCCGCCCTTAGACTGCCTGACATTAAGTCCTAAATTCGCCAATCGCCACTGCAAAATTTAACTGAACCTACAGTAGCACAGTGATCCGTCCCGATAAGAATTATACACCCGAGCCATGCTGATGTTTCTTTGTAAAATTGTTAACGTTGTCTTAGGTCCATAGTTAGCAAAAGTGCTGACCTGGTGACAAAGCTAAACCAATGAAATGAAATGTTGCATAAAGTATAAAAATCAATATTACTACACTACGAAACTCTTATAAGCGATTGTATTCTGCGTCCAGTTCAAATTGACTTAATATTGTACAAAACAAAAAATAATATTGGTCGTATATCTTCAAATTGTATTATTTTAGGATTTTCGTGTGTAGTAATTTTGATAATTGTAATTATGCTACGTACCCGAACGCTAAGGAAAGATATTATGTAGTTGTAATACCACCAACTGAACAATAATAATGCAGTGTTTGAAGTAAATAGAAATGCAAAGAGCTTGTTTATGTTTACTTTCTTTTTATATTTTAGGTGTAAATTAACATAATAAAGTATGTGTAAATAAAAAGACGTTTTTTTTAAATAATCTCCTTACTTAATTTTAGTATAACAGGCACGTAAGCAGAATTAAGATGGCGGCGATCGCGCGGATCGCTAGTGCGCATGCTCAACTAGTATGCACGGGACTAATGCACTGCCGCCCCGTATATCAGATTACGGATATCGGAACTACTATTACACTACTCACTACTGTTAAAAAAATAGACATACACACATATATATATATATACGTACTTGCATTGCATGCAAACTTGGCGTGCGGGGCATCCCAAAGGGTTAACAAAATCACAGATAACAAAATAAATGAGTGAACATCTTCAATACCCTCCTTGAAGATGTTCACTCATGTATTTTGTTAACACTCATGTATTTGATCAATTACACTGAGTGTAATTGATCAAATGATCAGGATAATCAGAATAATAGTGACTAGGAATGAAATTAATCCCAAATAGGTAGATAGGCATACCCGTTCCCCCTGGATCTTGTGAAACAGTGGTCCCCAAGGCCAAGGTTAACTGTTTACCGCGACTCGCCTGAAAAACTTCCACGAACAGAACCCACCTCTTATAGAAGAAACAAGGGACATAAAACGGATGAAGGGCTGATAACTGTTTTTCAGGGTCCATCAAATTAGCAACGTACCGATGTAATTTTTGCGAAATGCTGCGGTAAAGGGTTGAAACTCGCGTTTATTATATGGACTAGGCCCATCCAGACGGTCTTACGTAGCCGACTACAAGGTACAAGAGAGAACGAGACAGATATGTTTAAGGATCTTGGATTTTGTAGTCTTGCAGTCCAGGACATAGGACACCTTCCATTTTTTTGTTTATTGGCGGTAAAATAGTGTTGCCAAGTCCACACAAAAAGAATGTGGGTAGGTTTCAACATTGTAGACACAGAAAATACTTTGAAACCATTATAAATTACTGTAATTACAGGTTTTTCAATCAATTACTGTCCGTTTGTACAATGTAATTGACATTTGACATCACATCCCTATATTGGACAAAGACAAGAGTTTTTTTTTGTTTGACATTTCAACGTTTTCGACTTCCGATCCGACAGCTGCAGAACTGAACTGACGTTTGTGAAAAATTTGTGAAGTGCGGACTAAGTTGCTGTTTATTATTTACTTTCATCAATTTATTCGTATTTATCTTAACTTCGTTTCGTGTGCAAAAGGACTTTCATTATTTGGAACTCAGGGAACGTAAATATAATGGAAGTGGATCTGTACACGAGTGATTGGAGTTACACCGGCGAAGGGTCGCGGCTGCCGCTTATTGACGAGTCCTCGGCTCTGGGAACACAGGCTCCTAAAGAGAGGTCACCTCCAATGCCTTTCTATTCCTAAAATCGATTAACCCTAGGTTTCTGCGCAGTTGATCTCGAGATAATCTCGTGCGGTGTAGGTACTGCGTCCGAATTTGGTAAACGCGTTGTTTAGGCCTAGTCGCCGCCTACGCTTTTGTTCAATTATGTTGCTATGCCTCAGAATAATTGAATAAAATGTGCTCTCGACAGCATGCTCATTAAGATGGTATCAATGAGCGTAGAAGTTTAAATAATACGTGGAAGTTGTGTTAGAGGGGTAGTGGTGTGTGAAAGTGCATCATGGACTTAGAGCTGTCATTGGGCAATGGGCACTCTCGGGAGGTGATTGAACTCGTTATCGTGTCTGTTTGTGTGTAAATTGAATTATGTATTGTGTGTAAATTGCACTTAATTTATGTTTGCAATAATGCAGATTATTTATGAGGCTGACAGTAACAGTTTTTGATTGATTTCATTCTGAAATTAAAAACTTAATGAGGGTCCTTGACAGGTTAAACTCAGCTCTGTAGATATAATAAACCCTAAACCTATGATTTGCATGGACACTGATCCGTGCCAAGTATTTTAACCTCTTGTTGTACATCATTATATCTCAGTTATAATTTTATTGGACAGGTTTGACATAGGCATACAGGGGATTATACTCTTTGGGGGAGGCCCATGTCCAGCAGTGGACGTCTTTCGGCTGATATGATGATGATGATGATGATGTGATACAAGGGTTTAAAATGATGTGTACAATTAAAATACAGATGTTGACTGCAAACAAAATGTCAATCATACATACTCTTTTTTTCATTCATACTTTCTATTGCATACAACTTTGTCTATGGGACTCCAATATAAAAATTATCTAATTGTATGATAACCTGGAGGAGTATAACCTGCCCCTCTGCTTAGCATTCATGGACTAAGCCTTCAATTCGATCGAAACCTGGGCTGTACTACAGTCTCTCCAGCGGTGCTAAGTTGACTATTGCTATATCAAAGTGCTGAAGTGTTTGTACGAGAACACCACTATGTCAGTCCAACTCCAGGACCAGAACCCGAAATCTAGACCTCAGTAAAGCTTCGGAGCAAGTTGGTCTAAGAATGAACATGGATAAGACGAAGATCATGTCAAATGCCCATGTCATACCAACTCCCATTACAATCGGACACTTTACACTCGGAGTTGTAGACGATTATGTATTCCTAGGACAGACTATGCAGTTAGGTAGGTCCAACTTCGAGAAAGAGGTCCATTGTCGAATGGGCCTCATAAGAAGGCTCAAAGTCACCCAAAGGGTCTCCATTTCCCATGTTGGGAGTTTCTCTGCGTGATCGCATCAGAAATGAGGCTATCCGCAGCTGAACCAAGGTAACCAGTATAGCCCTCCGAATCGCTAAACTGAAGTGGCAGTGGGCAGGCCACATAGCATGTAGAACCGATGGCCGTTGGGGCGGAAAGGTTGGGTTAGGTGGTGCTTTCGCGGCGGTGTCGCTTGAATCACCGCCCGTCCCGATCGCCGCGCGGCCTGTGACAACAGTCTGTTATATCTGTTTCTTTTACCGTATCTTTCTGATAAGCGCATAGAATAGTGGTCACCATAGTATTTTTCATTTTCACTCGACACAAAAGGTAATAATATAAACTAGTATATGTATATTAGTTTATATATACATACATACATTCACGCCTTATCCCTAAAAGGGGTAGGCAGAGCACATGAAACTTGTGTTCCAGTGCCACTTTTAGCATAAATGTGGGTATAAAAGATCGCCCAAATGTGATGTCGTAGTGATAGGTTGCTAGCCCATCGCCCACAACGCACTTCAACCCTGTTCTCTTAGTCGACTCTTACGACACCGACACGAAGTAAGGGGGTGGTGCTATTCTAACCCGACACCACACGGGTCGCGCGGGTTATTTTGTATGTGTCTGTTTATTACAGTATGTAAATAAATAAAATAAATATAAGGGGACAATCTTACACAAATCGAGCTAGTATGTATTTTATATAAGTTTATCTTCTTAATGTTTTCATTTAAATTTAAATGCTTGCACCAAATGTTTCTGTTTTGCCCAATGGTAGACTGGTAGAGAATGCCTTATAGCATTAAGTCCGCCATTTGTGCCTTATCTTGTATGTCATGGCAATTTTAACATTTTGTATGTATTTTAATAATATTCCTCTTTAGTCCGTGAACTATTTAGCAGGAAAAGCCTTATCATGGTAACTCAGGCAATGTTAGGGACATTTCACAGAAACTTGATAATATTCGGCTACTTAGTTGTTTCACATTTAACATCCGCTATAGTTAATTTTGTTAATATTTCATCAGTATGTCAGTCGCGTCAGACGCACCGCTGTGTTTAGTCGTGTTAGAGTGCAGATCATTGACCTAAGAGTAACAAGTAAAAATGTCGCCAAACAAGATGTCAGTAAAACGCAACAAGTGCAATACTATAGTAAACGAAGTCCTATGTTTTGTGCAAAATAAAATTCCCATTATTGACAACAAGACCCTGATACAAATCTGCATGTCTGCCTTTTCGGTGAGAGAACTAGAGGACGCTAAAAGCTTGCTGTTTCAGGCTATTCCAGCCGGAAAAAGAACAATAGAGTGCAAAAATAAAGGAAAAGATGTGACAGTGTTAGAAGATATAATTGAGGTATTCGCGAACACTCCCGTCGACGATGTTCCTTTGTTTGTCGCTAAAGATCTACAGCGACTTCCACCGGTTTATTTTAATCATGTGGACGTTACACAAATACTAAAGGACATCATGTCATTAAAATCGGGGCTGAACTTCGTTAAAGAAAACTACGCGACATTAGAACAACTACATGACATAAACGAAGAGTTGAAAAATATCAAATGTTACGACTCAGTGCCACACTCGGATACCAATTCGTCCGGTGTAAACAAAAAGAGAGCTAGTAACTCTCAAACAAGCTTTCGTTTCAATAGTGACTCTACGGGCCTACCTTACATTGTATCGCCGTTGAAAAGGTCGATATCTGATGAGCTTCTGGACAGCGTTATGTTTGACCACTGGTTTCCACGTCAACAGCATCTCACACACAAGAAACAGGGTGATAAAGCATCAGCAAAGATCAGGTCAACGGGCGAGGCATCGGCAGTGGTCGGGTCACAGCGTGTGGGCGCGAGCACTGCGGTTTCCAAATGTGACGAAAATTGTGTCGATATTGATACAACCAACTGTAAGGGCGGGTTTGGTCGACCACACTTTGACCGGTAAACATTCAATACGCTGCAAGCAACTGTTATCTCATAGACGGTTGAACATCCCATATAAACAGATTTTAACAGAAATAACTTATCTTCTCTGTATGAGGGCGCATGCAGGATGCACTTTGACCCACGCCTATTTTAATGCTCGCTCCATCGTTCCACAAATCTTCTTTGTAACCATTCTTCACCATTTCGTTCTTGGTAACCATAGCCAAAGTAATTCATTATTTGTCCGGCAAGGGCATGACATTCACACAAGAAGTGTTCCATTGTCTCCTCGCAAGAAGTTCAGACCAGGTAGTCAAGGTTGACTGTGGAATGTGCTACAGTCTACCTAGGCTACCTGGTCTGATTGTCCCATCTTGGGCAAAAGAGCCTTGACCCAGCAAAACTCCCGAAGTGATCAATTCCGAGTTGCTTCCTGCTATCCATCCGATGACATAACTGACCATTTATTTACAGCGACTTTTTGTGGCACTACAAACGCGGTGCTATATCGATTCAGCACTGCTATCACAGGACGGGTCGCGAGCTGTGTCACGGAGAGCGTTCTAATTTAATTAGAAAGAGACAGTATATCTCGTCGCGACTCAGCCCGCGGGCTGTCAGGCCAGTACTAAGATGGCTAGGGTCCCTAGGCACTTGTGTACATGTACCGCTACTGGGACTGTGACCCCCGGAGGCGGCCTGGGCCGCCAGGCCTAGGCGGAAATCCGGCTCTGGGCCGGTCTAGTGATAGCCGTGGTAATGATTATGTCAGATACTATGGCTAGTGTCGCGAAACGTGTGTTTGTATCGGTACAAAAAAGTCTTCGTGTGTGTAACCACTCTACTATTACCAACTGTTTGAAAGAACCCATTCTAAGTGGCGCTTCATACCACTGTTTCTTTGCAGGTTGGTAGCAGTGTTGGACCAGGTGGAAATGCGCGTGGAACGGCTGCGGCGCGACACGGTCCGCATCGAGGAGGAACGCGACTCGCTGCTCTCAACACTGGACAGCCTTAAGCACTCCGAGCTGCTCGCTGACGTCTCTGAATGTAAGCCATGTAACTTTTCAGGGCATAACTACAACTTAGAAAAGTTGAGAAACCCCCGACATTTTCATTTCAAAGTCCAATATCTCAAAAACGGCTTAAACAGATTTTAATGAAACATGACTCGGAACACTCGGGATAAAATAATCTACGACAAAAAAAAACATTTTTGTTTGGGAGGTACGATACAGACAGACACATTAAACTTATAACACCCCTCTTTTGGCGTCAGGGATTAAAAACGGCAATATACGGGTCATAGTCGATCTTTACAATCCGTTTACAATTTACGGTCCGTCTTTACAATATGTACAGCGGTTTCGGGGGGAAGAAAAAATTACCTGATGTGATGATTTCGTGAGTACAAGCACACTTGACTTGACCTACTTAATTAGACACTATCATATCCTTTGAACTGTATTTTCCTTGTATCCAAACTGGAAATTACTCCAATGTGAATTCCTAATTATTCGTAATTGAGGAATATCACTTTTTGACTTGCACAAATCACTACATATAGTATAAAACAATGTCGCTCCCCGCTGTCTGTCCCTATGTATGCTTACAGATCTTTAAAACTACCTAACGGATTTTGATGCGGTTTTTTTTAAAGATAGAGTGATTCAAGAGGAAGGTTTATATGTATAATGTAGTACCCGTGCGAAGCCGTGGCGGGTCGCTAGTATATACTAAGCATGTTGCCTGGTGGTAGAAATACAAGAATACCTAAACTTTTTTTAATTTAGTTGCCGTTCCGCCCAATGTGACTTTTATCTCAAAGTCTAGACAGTTGCTTTTGCTTGCGTTAATCTAGACAAAAAGTAGTCTGTATGCAATTACTGTTTTTTGGTTCGCTGCCGTGTCATGACAAATTGATGTAACTATAGATGCTTGAGTAAGTGGTAACACCGTTCTACGGTATTTATTTAGTAATAGTTGGTCCGCGAATTTATATAGTTAAAATGTTCCTTGTTATTGCTCTTGTAATCCAGGCGACAAAAGACAGTAGTTTCTCTTAAAATAATATTTATGTACCCAAAAAAACAGTTGTGAGCGTCATAGTCTAAGAGCTAGCGACCAAATCGGTCATGTGGCTTCAGCTGTATTGAAACTCCGTTAGCTACTTCCCTGACAACCTTTTCCGATAATCTTCGTGCTGGCAGTGGGTGCGGGTGTAGTGGGGTGGGGAAAAAGAAATTTTTCAAACAGATGGTCTGTACTCCCTGTGCACCCAAAAAAAAAACAATCGATCGGGTGGTGGGAAGGGGTTGCCAGTGTTAATTAAAAATACCAAAATAATAATAATTTTCATGTGGGCTCAGCTGTCTTGCCTTTTTTTCTGACGCGAGATTAAATTTTTGAAATCGTTAGATTTCGTTCGAAAATGTGCTGAGGGGAAGGCAAAAGCGGACTTGGACGGGATATCACCCGGCGAACGCTTGAGCGCGCTCACGGCGCGTCGATTGTGTTCGGTTTGGCCTTCCCCTCAGTACATTTTCCAACGCAATCCAACGATTTCAACATTTTTTTAGGCACATGAAAATTATTATAATTTTGGTATTTTTAATTAACGCTGGCAATCCCTTCCCACCACCCGATCTATTGAATTTTTTGCCAGCTCGAAGATTATCTGAAAAGGTTGTTCAGGGAAGTGGCTAACGGAGTTTCAATACAGCTGAAGCCACATGACCGATTCGGTCGCTAGCTCTCCGTCTATCATACCTAATAATAGTAATAATATTTATTATGCAGCGAAAGTTACTCATTTTGTCTTTACTCTGTAACAATGTATTCAATATAGCTATAATAATATAGCTAGCTATGCACCTACTTAACATGGTAGCTTAACGTGGTATCCCGAGCATGAGTTTAATATATTTAGTTAATATTTTTTCTAATAACTTATTTACTATTCGCTACGCCACGGTGACGGCAACGAGAGACGAGATAATTTACTTTAAAAACAAAGTTTTAACCGACTTCAATTTAGTACTCCGCCAAGCCACGAAAACATTTCCACACTTTTTTTTCAATTTATCTCATGAACTGATTTCCGATAGCAAAAGCGTTGATTACTATAGAAAAACGAATCGCTGTATCCTCCTCCTAGCGTTATTCCCGATAATGCCCCTAAAGGAGCAGCCCGGGTTCCGCTTTGACACCTAATCCCAAGATTTGGCATAGGCTGTATGTCGGCCGATAATATTTGAGAACTTCCGTTGATTCCCCAAGATCAACAATGGCAAAGAGTTCCTATTTCAACGGAATCTTATCAGAATCTGTGACGTACTATTGCACTTTTAAGTACATAATTGAGGAATTCCATAAGTCGTCTGTGGTCTTCATCAACAATTCCACTCCACCAAATGTACGATTTCCAGGTGTAAATGATGTTAAACGATTGTGTACGCGCAGGTGATCGGGACGACATCTCGAGGTACGCGGAGCGCATCCTGGCGCGCGCGCTGACGGTGGAGGTGTGCGTGCGCACCGACCGCGACTCGCAGCAGGAGGAGGCCTTGCACCAGGTCTGTCGCTTTTCTTTTTGGAGTAAAAACTTCTTTAGCGGCGCTGTGCTCTTTTTGGGATGGGGAAAATTGTTACTCTCGCCACAGATTTCGATGGGGGGGGGGGGGATTTACTGATAATATTCAAGTTTTCACTTCTGCCGGCACTCCCGGAGTGCAAACCGATCTTTTTTTTTATACTACCACGGTGGCAAACAAGCGTACGGGTTGCCGACCCTTGATATGTTTGAGGATTCGCCGTGTTGACAGCTGAAGGAACAAATTCCCTCGCTCTTCACACAACGCATCCTCGGGAGCTCTGGCGACCTTGCTCACCTCCAGGAACACAACACTACTACTACTATTATGGCTGTGGAGTTACACAGCGGGGATGAACAACAACTGACGATGGGGATTGGGAATGCATACGAATTTCTAACAGGAGTGTGACCTGAGATTTACGTTGCTATTCTAACCAGTTTTCGAAAAAGAACAAATGTTTTAATGGGAGCAACTACAATTAAAGAAATAGATACCCAAAATTTGAGTCAATGATTGACCTC
Organism: Epinotia demarniana; assembly: GCA_945867215.1. Lineage (NCBI taxonomy): Eukaryota > Metazoa > Arthropoda > Insecta > Lepidoptera > Tortricidae > Epinotia > Epinotia demarniana. Next base: position 6,306,730 of record OX244276.1, on the reverse strand, counting down.
GCTGGCGGCAGCCGAAACGCTTCATACTAATTGACATAAAAGTATGACGTCACAGCTTCATAGTTGACATACAATTTTGCTTCTATAAAAGCGTAAGGATTCTATTTTTAGCTTAAAATTTACTATTGGAGAATTTAAAAAAAAAAACATATTTTTTATGATTTTAATTATATTTTTCTTAATTATACTTTGTTAGAATATATTGATGGTTTATGTAATTAATTTACATAGCAACACTACGTTATCAATTCTAACATGAGTCTACAACCTTACTTCAATAAACTAGGTGGGCGTTTTCACTAAATTGTGCACCAGGATGAAAATTATGACTTTTTAAAAAAACGTGTTTTTATGGTGAATGTTCTAATTTATTATGAAGTTTATTTTCTAAAGTTACTAAAACTGTGATGAGTCCCACCTAAATACGCTTAGTTTTTGAATTATTCATATCAATAAACGAACCTGACAGTGTAGTCCAGACCGGTCAGTTTTGTAACAATGTTAATTTCTTTGACAAGCTTTAACTACAAAATTAATCCGCAATATTTTGCATTTGATTTGCTGCAAATGACTTATATTTACTTATATAAACAGGTCGTTTAGTAAAACAAACAGTTATTATTGCCTGAAAATAAATTTTAATGTCAGTTTTGTAACTATTGATACAATATTTTGAAAAAATCGTTTATAGATGCATTTGTTTTAATGTATATTTTTAGGTGGTTCCTCTATGAAAAAGAAACCTTGGGTTAAAAGCGTATATAAAACGAAACAGAGACCAAACAAAGCAACTGAGCAAGTGGGACAGTTACGAAACTGACAAACTCAAAATTCTTAGGCTGGAGTTACATGATGCGCTAAGGTAATGAGAAAACTGTATATATATTAATTCGTTTTATTATAATAGAACAATGCGTTTATTATTTAAGATAATAATCAGTCTTGTACGCACTTAATAGTTACAACTGAATACACTTGCTTAATAATCATACATCGGGGTTTTCGGAGCGGGAATGATTTGAGAAAGAGTAGAGATAAACAGATATGTTAGTCTAAGAAAATATCATATTATGCCTAATGAATAACTACCTCTCTGTGAGTTGTATACAATCTGTGACAAAGCTTTATTTTAATTTCCGTAAAAGTCTTATAACTTATAAGGTAACAATAAAAATAACTTTAATTAATTACCTGCTGTAAATTTAATAGTTGACACGATTTTCAGAATAAACTATTAATATTTTTAGGGTTCCGTACCTCAAAAGGAAAAAACGGAACCCTTATAGGATCACTTTGTTGTCCGTCTGTCTGTCTGTCAAGACCATTTTTCTCAGGAATGCGTGGAGGTATCAAGCTGAAATTTATATCAGATACTCAGGTCTATTGTCTCTTGGAGCTGTAAAAAAATCAAACTTAAAAGCCAACGCAATCAAAAGATACAGTCGTTTATGCTGCAAATTTTAGAGTTTTTCGACACTCGCAAAACCTACGGGGTACTTCCCGTGAACTCAGAAACTTGAAATTTGGCACGAAGCATTGTCATATAGCACAGACAGAGGAAAAATTACGAAAAGTAGACATTTTTAGTTAAATCATACAAAAAAACACTTTTTAAATTTTAAACTTAATACCTTTTTCCTCATAAACGTGTGGTGGTATTAAATTGAAATTCATGTCAAATACTTAGGGCTATATGACCCATCAGATGTAGCAAAACCAAACTTTTATGTCAACGCAATCAAAAGAAATGGCAATTTAAGTCGCATATTTTGAAATTGAGTACTCGCAACAAACTCAAAACCTAAAGGGTACTTCCCATTAACACAGAAACTTGAAACTTGGCAAGAAGAAACTTCATATAGCACAGACAAAGGAAAAATTACGAAAAGTAGACATTTTTAGTTAAATCATACAAAAAAATACTTTTTAAATTTTAAACTTAATACCTTTTTCCTCGTAAACGTGTGGTGGTATTAAATTAAAATTCATGTCAAATACTTAGAGCTATATGACCCATCAGATGTAGCAAAACCAAACTTTTATGTCAACGCAATCAAAAGAAATTGGCAATTTAAGTCGCATATTTTGAAATTGAGTACTCGCAACAAACTCAAAACCTATAGGGTACTTCCCGTTAACACAGAAACTTAAAACTTGGCACGAAGAAACTTCATATAGCACAGACAAAGGAAAAATTACGAAAAGTAGACATTTTTAGTAAAATCATACAAAAATCATTTTTTAAAATTTTAAACTTACTACCTTTTTTCGCGTAAATGTGTAGAGGTATTAAATTGAAATTCATGTCAAATACTCATGTCTATAATACCTTTCAGCTGTAGCAAAACGAAAGTTTTATGTCCACGCAATCATAAGAAATAGCAATATAAGCCGCATAATTTAAAACTGAAAAAGGTGTATGTGAAGTCCCCAACCCGCACTCGGCCAGCGTGGAGACTACTGCCCGTTCCCTCTCATCCATGGGAGGAGGCCTGTGCCCAGCAGTGGGACGTATATAGGCTGGTTTATATTATTATATATTACAGGTATCTCAAGGGTATCAAAACCTAAAGTTACTTTCCCGTGAACTCAGCTTTCAAAAGAAACAGCAATTTAAGTAATCCGCTTATTTTGCCGTTCGCAACTTTGATTTCCTTGCGAGTAGTTCTACTCGTAAGGAAATCAAAGCCTAAAGAATGATTACTAAATTGATAAAGTGACCCTGTTTAAATTTATGCTCCCCCAGCTTTCCACATTGTAATGTTACGGATTCCATTTTCATTTATCATTTAGTAATAAACATACTAAGTACAACTTTTGCTTGTTATAGGTTTGTACGGAACCCTCGGTGCGCGAGTCCGACTCGCACTTGGCCGGTTTTTTTTTTCTATATTTGGGACAGTTAATCTACGGCGTCTTGCTGTAAATATCCATTTCAAGGAGCTAAATGATCTTTCCACGTCGACAGTTGTAATAGGTGCATATTTAATTTTTTTGTAGGAATCAATTGATGCACGAGAAGTTTGAGATTGAAGTTCTATTTCTTTGCCTTGTACCAACTCATTTATAATTTTTAGTGTGCTATAGCCAGAATTCTTATTTAACACCAACTTCAGTTTATCATAAATCTGTTTTCCTTTTACGCTCAAGTTTAATTTGGAAACATCTCTATAGGTTTCATGATGTTTCTCACCGGCCAAGAACGAAAGCCACGGGCCCATGGATGGCTCCAACCCGACGCTCTGAGCCAATGAGAACAAATACGGCGATTCACCGTCTTTGATAAATATTCCTAAACTTAATATTAATGCTTACCGGTTGCAGTACTTCTAGACGCTACCAGGCGTCTCCAGCTCGAGTGGTATGTTTTGTGTGGTGTTGTGTGTGTATGTTTGTCTGTGGGTTTGCTGAGCGCCTCCGTAGGTCCCTGGAGTCCAAAGGGGGCCAGCGCCCTCAGAGAGCATCCGCGCCGACACTATCCAAAATTGGCGATTCTCCTTTCCGTAAACTTATACACAACCGTGCCGTATAGAATCAAACTTATTCACAATATACCGTTAGCTTTGCCTCAGATATCGCTTCCGTACGCGGCTAGGACACAACCGATTTCTATCGCGACGACAGCCAAAGTCCCGAGTCCCGACGGCGCCGCGCGACGCGCAGCCGACCGTTGCCGAGGACTCCCGAACGCGGCCGGTGCGAGCGGCGCTACAGTCCGCAGAACTAATATCTAGGCTTAAATACTAAACAATCACCCGCCCCGGACCGACCCGTCGTCGGTCCGCTCAAACCCCGGTAGGCGGGACAATGTAGAAACCGCCCGTCTAAGGATCGAATCCCTCACCTGCACATCTGCGATCCGGGGAGACCCATCCTTGCCTGTAATCAAGTTAACGATGCGCCCCCGTCGCCAACACAAAGGCGATAGGTTAGCATCCTTAACCAGTACGAGGTCTCCAACGCAGGGAGGGGTCGTCCTGTCCGTCCACTTAACGCGTTGCTGCAGAATGTGCAAATACTCAAGCGACCACCGTTTCCAAAACCCTTGAGTCATTTGCTGCAACATTTGATACCGTGACAACCGGTACAACCTTACGTCCGTATAAGGATATTCCGGCAATGCGTTAAGTGGTTGGCCAATCAGAAAATGGCCTGGCGTAAGGGCCTCAAGATCATTCGGGTCAGCGCTCAACGGGCAAAGAGGTCGGGAATTTAAAACCGCCTCAACCTTGCAAAACACCGTAGCCAGCTCCTCAAATGTGAGGATCGTTGAGCCGATGACCCTATACAAATGCGTTTTGGCCGACTTAACTACTTCCTCAAAAATGCCACCCCAGTGGGGGGCATCCGGGGGGGCTGAAATACCATGAAATGCCCCGACTGGCGAGGCTCGTGCCAATCTCCCGCTCATTTTGGCCTAAAAACGATACAATTTCCCGTAAGGAGCGGTCCGCGCCCTTGAAGTTGGTACCACAGTCCGAACGAATCAGTGCAGGTAGTCCCCTTCGCGACACGAATCGATCCAATGCTGCCAAAAAGGCTTCCGTAGAGAGATCGGCCACGAGCTCCAAATGAACGGCCTTGGTCGCTAGACACACGAAGACGCAAAGGTACGCCTTAACCGATTTCGCATTACGAAGGCGTGAAGTCTTGACGATAAAAGGCCCCGCGAAATCTGTACCTACGCCCTTGAACGGCCGAGCTTCCGTAACTCGGTCGGGAGGAAGATCCCCCATCTGTGGTTGCGTTATGGCTGCCTTGAGTCGGTAACAAGGCAAGCACCGAAACACAACGCTCCGTATTAACCTCCGTGCCGACAGGATCCAGAATTCACGCTGCAAAATGGCCAGAAGGGCGTTGCAGCCCGCGTGTGAATTCCTGATGTGGCGGTCCCATACCAATAACTCCACCAAAGATCCCTTCTTAGGGAGCACCAAAGGATGTCGTGCCGAGTACGGCAGGTCAGCATTCCGTAATCGGCCTCCCACCCGGAGCAGTCCGTGCTCATCCAAGAACGGGTTAAGGCGGACGATGCCTCCCTTCAACCTGCCAGCGCCCGTCCGCAGGATCTTAATTTCATCCTCAAACTCAGCTGCCTGGACGACCTTCACCCAATGCAAGAGAGCCCGTTGCTGCTCTTCAGGTCCCAGAACGCGCGACATGTTCCGCTGCGCAGCAGACTTACGACAGTTGAAAATAAACCGCCATATCCAACCAGTCACCCTTAGTAGCTTTCCCAACGAGCTATACCGTTCTAAGAGAGACTGGGCCGCCGTAGCCTCAACCACCGTGGTTAAGTTGACTCGCAAACCTAGGTCTGGGGGTAATAAATGCCGGCCGCACTCATTAAATGGCCACTCCGTATGTGGCAACTCCAACCAATGCGGACCCCACCAAAGAGAGTGCTCAACCAAGGCAGGCGCCAGACAGCCGCGAGAGGCGCAGTCAGCCGGATTGAACTCGCCTGGAACATGTCTCCAGACCAGAGGAGTCTCCGAGGCGTTTATTTGTGACACCCGGTTGGCCACAAAAACCTCGAGCGTGTGGACCGAAGTCTGCAGCCAGCACAATACTATCCTGCTGTCAGTCCATGCATAAACCGTGTCATTCAAGTCCACCGTACCACGCAAATTTTGCACTACATGGTTCAAGAGCCGCATCAGGAGCGCTGCACCCGCCAATTCCATCTTCGGTATAGTCCAACGGGTCCGTACAGGCGCAACCTTGCTCTTGGCCATGACCAAGCGTACGATGCCCAAACCAGCCGTCTCCCCTGTTCTCAGGTAGACAGCGGCAGCGTACCCCTTCTCCGACGCGTCGCAGAAACCGTGCAGGGTTACCCTGGCTCCCGCCTGCGGGAGTAGTTTGCGCGGGATTTCAATCTCCGTAATATGTGGCAGCGTAGTCGCAAATGAGGACCACTCCCGTAAAAGCTCTTCCGTGAGCTGATCATCCCAACCTAATTGGGCCAACCAGAGCTTCTGCATGAAGCATTTCGCCATGAACGTAACCGGCGCAATCCAACCGTTTGGATCGAACGTTCGCGCGATGGTCGAAAGGACCAAACGCTTGGTCCAGGTCTTCGACAGCAATTCGGCTTCACAGCTGTAGGTGAAGACATCATGACCCGGTCGATACTGGACCCCCAAAATCGCCAGTGCATGAGGGTTATCCGGATCCTCAAAGCAGTGTGGGTCTTGCTGGTGCTCAGCTGGCAATCCCGCTAGGACCCCTGGGCAGTTCGACAGCCACTTCCTAAGCTCGTATCCACCGGAGGCCATAAGTGCCACCAATTCATCCCGTAAGACGAGCGCCTGCTCAACACTATCCGCGCCCGTGCAAATATCGTCTACATATACGTCCCTATCAATGACTGCAGCCGCGCGAGGAAAGCGCAGCCGTTCCTGGTCCGCCAGTTCTCGTAGCGTACGCATCGCTACGTAAGGGCTGGGCTTTAATCCGTAGGTATTGGTGTTGAGCTCGTACGTGACCATCGGCTCTTCTGGGCTCTCTCGCCACAATATCAGCTGGAACCGACGGTCGTCCGGATGGATCTCTGTTTGACGGAACATCATCCTCACGTCCGTAACGAAGACAACCTGGTGTCTCCTGAAGTCCGTTAAAATGTCTGCAATGTCCCTAGTCATCTTAGGACCCGCGTGCAGACATTGATTCAGAGACACCCCGCTAGAGGTCGCCACTGACCCGTCAAATACAATGCGAATTTTGGAGTCTGGTGTCTTCAGGACCGCGTGGTGAGCGAGATGGTAATGCTCCTCACGACGCCAGTCCACCGTGGACACCGACATGTGACCCAAAGCCAAATACTCACGCATGAACTCAACATACTTCCGACGGAAGTTGGAGTCCCGTTTCATGCGCCTCTCCATCGACACCATCCGTTTCTCTGCTGTACTGCGAGAGCTCCCCAGTGGAGGTCGGTTCGATAGAAATGGCAACCGTGTCATAAATCTGCCCGACGGGAGGCGAACCGTGTTATATTGGTAGAAGGTCTCGCACTCAATCCTAGGAGCTGAAGGTGGCTCTTCCGTCGCCCAGAACCTCTGCAGGACCTCCGACAGTACGCTACCGTAATAAGCGAGGCTATCATCCAGTGACTCCTGTGGTTCCCGTACTGGGCCCAATATTGCGTACCCTCCTGCGGTATGTACGGCCACCAATCCGTCCCGTTGCAGCTCCCGCTTGCCGCTCCGTAGCAGCTTCCCGAGGACGTCAGTCCCAAGCAAGACGTCCACCCGTCCAGGAATCTCAAAGTGGGGATCGGCCAACTGCAACCCGTTGGCTAACCCTCTTACCGCCGGCGGTAACCGTATCTGGGGGAGGACCCCTACCACTTCGTCTAAAACAATAGCCGTGGCATTCACTCGAGTGATCGAAGTCGAGTCACCCATCTCGAACTGGAGAGTAATCTGACCCCTGAGGTGAGGCACCCGGTTGCCACCTATGCCTACTGCGCCATCCCGTGATGGCTCTAATCTAAGATTTAGCCTGTCCACCAGTCGACTGGACACTATACAACCTTGTGCTCCAGAATCCAAAAGTGCCCTGACTTGCACTGAATGGCCATCCGTACCCCAGACCGTAACCCTAGCTGTCGGTAATAGTACCGTGGCTGGCTGGGGGGCCGTTGTGGATGGACAGGCGACCGTATCCTAGCGGGGGCCACCACCCCCCAATCCTGAAGGGGGGTATGAGTGCCCCTGTCCCACATATGGGTCCCAGCCAGGGTCATATTCCCCTCGACCCGACTGAGCTATGCGCGCCGGCCGGAAGTACCCCACCGGCAACCGTCCTGCCGGAGGCGGAAGCGCTACCAAGCGTGGGCGCTCTGCGAGGGGAGGGGAGAAACGACTACTCGGGGGCGACAGCGAGTCCCCCATCCCGTGCGAGTAAGTCGCGTAACCGGCCCCCTCCCGACTTACCTCCGGGCCCCTACCCGACCCTCGGGCGTGGCCTCCACCCCTGGGTGCCTCCGGGACCCCCGGGCGCCCGTTCATGCTATCCTGGAACCGGTCAGAATGGCGGCGTTCGGCGATGTCCCGTACCGTTGGGTGACCCTCTCCCCCCGCAGGGGGGGGTGATCGTCCACCCGATGCTTGCCTAGGAGGGAGAGAACGACCTCCTGACGAGGCCCCATAGTACGCCTCCCCACTCTTGGCTAGGCAGAGGAGCGCATGATGGGCCCCCCCGCAGGTCCGACAATTTGTGGTCTGACCGCACTCACGCACCTAGTGTGCGCCTAAACAGCGGTAACACAAATTCCTTTGTTTTACCACCCCTCTACGCCTGTGCACCCGCTGTGCCTTGAATTCCGTACAGGCGGTAATGTCGTGTCCGTCCCCCCGACAAAAGGGGCACACCTCTGATTTAACCATATTAAATTTCCTGTCCCGCTGGCGAGGCTCGACCAGTTTAGGCCCACTATCGCGGCGGGGGGTGAGGGGGGGGCGCGACGTGGTTGCCCCCTGGCAATCCGCCCTGCTACACTCGCCCTCCAAGAACGCCCGTAAATCCTCATATGAGGGAAGGTGGTCCGCTGACTCACCCCCATGCGCCCGTTCAAAACGTGCAACCACATCAGTAGGCAACTTACGCAAAACCCGATTTACGATAATATACCTATTGTCCCCCAGTGAGACGTTCAGCCGCGCTAACGCGTTTACCGCCGCCGTTACTGGATTTAGTATTTTGGACCTTATGTCGTTAACCGAAGTGACCTTTGGGATCTCAAATACCTTTTCTATAAGCCCGTCAATGATGAGTCGCCTATTATCATACCTATCGACTAACAAGCCCCACGCCGTTTCATAACTGGAGTCTGCAATCTCCAAGTGAGCTATCATGTCGTGTGGCTCCCCCTGTAGGCGGCCCAACAGCTGTGCCAACTTGTACGCAGGGGACAGATCCGTACGAGTATGTACTACACTCTTAAAAATATCCCTAAACCTGGACCAGTCCGCGTAATCCCCCGTGAATTCTGGTACGTTGACAGGGGGGAGGGGGGCCATTATGCCCGCGCCGGCACTAGTGCTCGACACCCGTACCTCTCCCTTCCGTGTCTTTTCAATGACCAATGCCGCCTGCACGATGCTCGACAGCATTTCACCGCACTGGTCCATCCACGTCTGATCCTGGCTCGCTAGCGAGGGCCATATACTCCGAGTGTCGTTCCAATACTGTTTCATACCTCGCGTCCACTTGTGCCGAGCGCGCCAGTAATACCTCCTCTCGATCGGACCTCCCTACCATAGCAGCTACTAAACTGAACCATCTCAGTTCTGCTTCAATTTTCGCAGCGAGCGTCTTAGTCATCGATGGGGCCATGGTACCAATTCAATTGCCCTTTTACACCGTCAAATTACAATTTCAACAACCTATTCAACAAAATAATCCGTAAGAAATAAATAGGCACTCCGTCAAGTGCAATCCCCTTTTTTTTCGTAGGTTCCGTAGTACAAATAACTAGTCACACACATATACCTTATACAAGAAAATCAAATAGAATAACCAATCAGTAACACAATATTTAGAATGATACTTGAAATGCACTATTAACCCAATTCCGTTACGCAATTACTTACGAGGTTCCGTTCTTTACAATTTCAAGTTCCAATTTCTTGAATTAACAATTCCTCCCGTACTCTCTAGTGAGTATTGAACAATACACTAACACACATTAACACTCAATGTTTTCCGAAAGTGATGATATTATATTGGGTGAATAAATGTTTGACTCACGGACCCCTAAATTATCACGCGTAAACTCTCGAAAACAAATACCACAACACTTATCACCAACCGTACAATATAATACCACACTTATTCTTATGAACCGCTTAACTCTAAGCTAAATTATTTACGAGTCTGGAATGTTCTCGACTAAAACGTTCGCAAGCTACCTACAATTACGTATTTTTATAACTTAACTTTTCCGTGAATTAAATGATTAACTACTAACCAAATACGTAATTATAGTTGCGAAATCGTAAACATTCGATGTCGTAAATACCCGTAAATGCTCGCAATCTACAAATTAACCCTTGCAATGACCGTATATTGAACGATTAGTACTAATAATTACCCAGAGATTTTACGTTATTACGTAAGAACCACGCTCTTAGCTACCAAAATTTGTTTCTCACCGGCCAAGAACGAAAGCCACGGGCCCATGGATGGCTCCAACCGGACGCTCTGAGCCAATGAGAACAAATACGGCGATTCACCGTCTTTGATAAATATTCCTAAACTTAATATTAATGCTTACCGGTTGCAGTACTTCTAGACGCTACCAGGCGTCTCCAGCTCGAGTGGTATGTTTTGTGTGGTGTTGTGTGTGTATGTTTGTCTGTGGGTTTGCTGAGCGCCTCCGTAGGTCCCTGGAGTCCAAGGGGGGCCAGCGCCCGCAGAGAGCATCCGCGCCGACACTATCCAAAATTGGCGATTCTCCTTTCCGTAAACTTATACACAACCGTGCCGTATAGAATCAAACTTATTCACAATATACCGTTAGCTTTGCCTCAGATATCGCTTCCGTACGCGGCTAGGACACAACCGATTTCTATCGCGACGACAGGCAAAGTCCCGAGTCCCGACGGCGCCGCGCGACGCGCAGCCGACCGTTGCCGAGGACTCCCGAACGCGGCCGGCGCGAGCGGCGCTACAGTCCGCAGAACTAATATCTAGGCTTAAATACTAAACACATGAACTATTTTTAAACTATCGCTGATGGACAGCTTCGCATCCTGTAGTTTTTTAATAGCATTTGGGATAGTCATCAAATGATTTCCTATGAAATTTAAGTCGCTTTTTATATTTGCATTTCCAAACGCTCTTTTTGCCTTTCTAATACTCTGGGCTTCGGTGGGACTGAATGTATTTAGAACACGTTTCACTTCATCGTAATGTTTGCTGTAATACGTTGCAGCTTCTATCCAGGTTCCCCACCGAATAATTGTTGGTCGAGGTGGTAAAGGCACTCCGGGGAGCATTTCTTTAAACTTTTGTATTCTTTTAGGAGATTTCAAAAATGTCTTCTTAACATTTGCGATTAAATCATTCACATCTGGATAAAGTTTTCTTACTAGTTCAGCCACTCTATTTAAACCATGAACCAAACATGTGACGTGCAAAAGATTGGGAAAAATACATTTTAAATTTCTTCCAGCCTTTAGCATGTAGCCCACACCGTCAGTTAAAAGTAAAAGTACTTTATTGTGATTATTATGGTTAGCACCCCATAATTCATCAAGAGCACTTGTGACCGTATTGGATATTGATACATTGTTCGTGCTGTCTAACCGTTTACTGGATATCAAGTGTTGAGTGCCAATGTGATCATCACGTAATGCTCCCACTATTACGTTAGCTATTTGACGACCAAAATCATCCGTGGTTTCGTCAACACTCACATATATATATTCATTTTTTAGCTCGCTCCGTATTTTATTCATTTTTTCATCGTAAACTTTATTTAAATATTCCCGTCGCAGTTGACATTCCGAAGGAACTTTTGCAGTTTTTCCAAATTTACCGGTAACACAATTTTCGATAAAATCTTTAAATATCGGTTTGTTTACGCGTCCATGGTATATTACAGCCCACAACAAATTTCAAGAGCTCACTATTGAAATCATATTTCATACCTGTATGTTTATTAGATGCGACATGTCGCGTTACACTAGATTTCGTTTGAGCGAAGCTCACATTGCACTTGGTGCAAAATAATATAGAATCTCGAATCTCTATCTCTGGATTATTTTCTATCCACGAACGCATGAACTCGTAACGAGTTGTGAGGATGGACGTAATTAAACAACTGTTCACGTTGGGATTAAGATATATTGTGTCTAATATTACATAGGGTGGTTACTTATATAGAGTTAGGGTGTGTCAGTGTGAGTGTCACACTACACCTCCCTCCTTGGCAAAAAAAAAATGATTAATATTGTAATCGATATTAATATTTTTTTTACCAATGAAATAATTTTGAAAAATAAAATAAAATTAAAACTTGTAAAATAAGTCAGTAAGTAGGTATAAGTACATTTTTTTGTATATAGTCATTTGAAGTTTACAGTTAACAGTTTTTTTGGCTATTCATAATTCCAGACACTTTTTAACTAAGTTCCCTTAAGTCGTTGAACAAGCATAATAATTTAATTTTACAAAAAAAAGCTATTAACAGATTAAAAAATAAGGACATAAAGAAAGTTTGGAATTCATTTTTTTTTTAATCTACTGTTACACGTGACAATCATTTCCATTTTTCAATTTAACTTTTCGATTTTAGATAGTATGAGCAAACACAATAATAAAACAATATGGAAATTAAATGAGTAATAAACACATTGCACGCTTCGATGACAACACAAGATTAAGTATTAACTAATTTCTTACCTAGACGTAACACGATAAAAAAATCTTAAAAATAAACACGTCATACAAACTATCCGTTATTGAAGGTCCTCGTCCATGAAATATCCTACTTACGTTTACATCGTAATCGTAACGTAGATAAAAGTCAGTCCAATGTTTGACAATTGTCTTCTATATATATATATATATATATATATATATATATATATATATATCAGTGACTTGCAAGTCTTCATTTTTTATGCATATTTCGTAGTATACTTTTTTTCTCTTTAACTTAATAACCTTTTCATTACAACTTTTAACTTAAAGTGTGCATCTTAATAATATGCTTCACTTGTGGCAAAGGTACACAACGCATTAACACTTGGTCGGCCGACCTTACATATATATATTTATTTTGCTCACGATACAAGGTAATTACTATTTATTAACGCGCACTTACTATTTATTATTACTATTCAGGCAGTTCTTTTAACACTTCTTTCATTTCAACATACCATGTGTCCAAGGACCTTCACGATTGATACTCGACCGAATCATGATCAGGTTCCAAGGATTTCCTGCCTGCCTTGTATCATGGTGTACCTCTTGCTATATACCTACCTACTCGCTCAACGGCGCCTCTCGAGCTACCGAAGATAACGAGAGACATATATTCCTATGATATCATTTTATTTTATTTTTAATCCTTCTCAATAAAATACCATCCAAAATGCCTCTCAAATCACTCGTAACATTATGAAAACGTAAACATATAAGAATTTCATCAGCTCTTAGGTGATCAGGCTAATCGCTTAGTGAAAAACTTATTTGTTTAGTTTTCCCATACACTATGCTTAAAGCACTTTCAAATAATCGAAACATTCCTACCTCAAAAAAACAATATTATTCAAAACAGAGCTATCCCAAAATTATTCATCTAAAACCATTTTCTTTACAAAATACATTCCTTCACATCCAACTCCCAATTTTACGAAACTTCTGACCTTTAGAACCCAACGTTAATCTAACCCAATCTTTCCTATACTTACCGCAAAAACTGTTCATATTCTAACAAAGCCGATTCCACGAAATGAGTACCACTCTTATATTAAATATAACATTTTCTTTGTCATTGATATTTGTCATTCATTTATGTATTTACTTATGTATCATCCTGCGTATTTATTATAATTGTTAACTCCATGTAGAAAAAAGTATCAGTTCGTGTGTACTGGACACATAATCAACTTTAATAAAAATAAATCTTTAGTGCCTATAATAGACCTTAAATCTTATTATTTATTCAGAAAAATCTAAGATATGGTTAAAAGTCAGCGTCATTTATAACTTTTATAAGCAACTTTGTCAATCTTCAAAAAGTTTTAATGACAATTTAATTGGAATGATCTAAATTGATGCACAAGCTTCAAGGTTACTGCGAAATTTGAGATGTAATAACAGACGAACATGCCAATCTTTTTATGCTGACACGCGCGTTCGCGTCGTGCCTTATTTGTATAGTATGATGAAATCCTCTCTATAATATATCGGTATTCAAAAATATAGTCTTATGATTAGCTAAATTAATTTTTGAAGAATTGATTATAATTAACACTGAAAATTTAGTCACAAATAATGTTTGTTTTCCTGAGTATGCAAAGTAGTTATGTCATGAATATTGTATTTTTCTTTTTCATATTACTATATATATAATCCTATGCAAAAGGTTTTTTGTTCCTCTTTTTTTATATTTTTCCTCACTTTTAACCATACTTGTGTGTCGTCATCAAGCGGCAAAAAGCTTCTTAATATTATTTATATCACTTAAATATAGTACAGTCATCTAGTTTAATTAATTAATCAAAACAAAACAACTGTGGTAATCATACATTTCTATTTTAATTTTATATTTAACAAATGACACAATTTGATAGTTACCTACTTTTTTAACAAGTAGCCATGTAGGTTATATTATAAATGATACCTGCCTATATAATAGTAAAAAAGTTTAAAAGGTATCTTAATTATTATAAAAAATGCATTTCTTTGTATATATGTTCTTCTGAACCATTCAGCCGATTCATGGATTCATGATTCTGGAACGTTACCGCATGCGTTGGACATCCTGACATTCGTGATCAGCCACGCCATCCTCGACACCATCTACTCCCGGCGGCATACAACGATCATTCCCAGCTCCCGGCACCGATTCCATTATAATTGTTGTTTAGCACTGTTTCATATTCTGGTTCTTTTATTTGTATTTAAATATTAAATTTCTCGTTCAGTTTACAAAGTTTTTTTACTAAATAATAAGAATAAGAATAAGAAAATTTTATTCACTTAAAAAACCCTTGTTTTACAAAAACATTCTTCTGCCAAACTGCATGACAGTTTATGCTATTTTTACTATTTGTGGAATTTATACAATATCTTGCGCACTAAAATAGCTTGGTTCATTGTAATTGTTCACTGTTCACTTTTTAGTCACAGAAAAATGTTCAAATAAAGTTCACTTATTTCGTTCGTTACTGGCTAGCGCAGCGCGCCGCCAGCACGGCACAAGGCCGCACTGGCAGGTCGCCATGTGAGGATGGACGTAATTAAACAACTGTTCACGTTGGGATTAAGATATATTGTGTCTAATATTACATAGGGTGGTTACTTATATAGAGTTAGGGTGTGTCAGTGTGAGTGTCACACTACATGTAGCCCACACCGTCAGTTAAAAGTAAAAGTACTTTATTGTGATTATTATGGTTAGCAACCCATAATTCATCAAGAGCACTTGTGACCGTATTGGATATTGATACATTGTTCGTGCTGTCTAACCGTTTACTGGATATCAAGTGTTGAGTGCCAATGTGATCATCACGTAATGCTCCCACTATTACGTTAGCTATTTGACGACCAAAATCATCCGTGGTTTGGTCAACACTCACATATATATATTCATTTTTTAGCTCGCTCCGTATTTTATTCATTTTTTCATCGTAAACTTTATTTAAATATTCCCGTCGCAGTTGACATTCCGAAGGAACTTTTGCAGTTTTTCCAAATTTACCGGTAACACAATTTTCGATAAAATCTTTAAATATCGGTTTGTTTACCTGCGTCCATGGTATATTACAGCCCACAACAAATTTCAAGAGCTCACTATTGAAATCATATTTCATACCTGTATGTTTATTAGATGCGACATGTCGCGTTACACTAGATTTCGTTTGAGCGAAGCTCACATTGCACTTGGTGCAAAATAATATAGAATCTCGAATCTCTATCTCTGGATTATTTTCTATCCACGAACGCATAAACTCGTAACGAGTTTTTTTTCTCGGAGGCATATTTGTGTTGACTGATTATTTACAGTTTTTTAAAATACAATTGCATATAAGTTTATCTACTAGACAAGCAAGGGTAACGGTTGACAATAGGTGTCTAATACAATGTCAATCTTGACGCTTGATATCTATGAACCATTTTCTTATAAATGAATAGACTTAACTGAAGAGGTTGATAATGAATGACCAATATAAAATATGTACCTATATGTATGATTAATCTTTATTTATTTTTCAATCAATTATTCATTCGGTAGAAACCTACTAGGGTACGATCTGTTTTTAAGTAAATACCTACTCTTTGGCTAATGTCAAACGTTCCCGCTCCGAAAACCCCGATGTATGTTAATAATCGTCAATACTTTGATAAAATCTCGTATTCATGACCAAAAGATCGAACCCTTACATAAAATTTAAAGTTAAAACGCCCTAAGTATGTATTCAACTCACGCGTTGTTAATACATTTTCTTTCTGTTTTTTTTTTTTCAAATTAGTGACGATATCGAGATTTCGAATGGAACGCCCATGTAATACCACCCTATTGACGTCAGTTTTGTAACATTGTCGGTCAGCCTATACGTAACGGAGCGATTTGTTACAAACCTGACGTTACGTTTTTCTACTCAACTACAATCAGAATTTAACACTGAACTCATCTTACATAATAAAAATATTATTTTTGTAAAAAACAGTTGCAGGCTTATCAATTTCCATCTATAGTAAATGAACATTATGTAAAAGCTAATATATTATTAAAGAAAATTGATCACAAACCTGACTTACGAAACATGTACGGTCTGTAGTCCACTGATAAAAATTTCCTTCACAACTTCCTGTCGCGTATTGGCGGTTTAAAATTGTTTGCCGACCGATCACGTATTATTAACGTTGCCATTCCCAAAGTTTAATGTGGATTGGTAGAAATTTCAATGTAGTTTTCATCGTTACAAACCTGACTTGTCAGGTGGCATCAGTTTCAAGCAATGTTATTTAAATTCAGTTTTTAATTCAAAAGCAGCTAGGTTAAATTCAAAACTTTGTTCATGTCCCCCGTAAGACTCTTTAGATTCTAGTAACATTTTAAACTTGACAGCTATAGTAGAAAAAAATTGCACGTTGTGACTTGCAAATCTTAACTAAAACAATTGACGAAACCATTAGTTAAATATTTATTTATTTATTTATTTATTTATTTATTTATTTATTTATACAAATTAACACTAACAGTTAAACCTTACGTGCTAATTTATAGTTTGTACATTTCATTTACATTCATTAACAATTAAACATTTCATTGAGAATAATAATATTGCTTCATTAAATATAATTAATTAAATAGATGAATTACATACAAAATACACATTATTGGAAATCCATTTATGCGTGTATCCAATATGTGTTCCATGATGGGTATAAATTATTAAACTCGGGATAAAATAATGCTTAACGGAGTAAAAAAATGTTGAACACGCGGGACATCTAAAAACGGGGGGTGTCCCTAAAAGTGAAAATGCCCAGGTACATCATGGTACAAAAATAATGTCGACATTATGTGTGAGGTGTGAGTAAAATAAGCATGCTGAAGTTACAAGCAGGGCTTCTTCGTTTTCAAGTGCCTGTCGCCTTTTAACTTTAAGTGGGGCTTACACAGGGGACTAAAGCCGCACGATATTGACCGCGTGGCTAAAATCGACCGTCTAAATGGCAATTCCGAGTGACTAAAGCCGCAAGCCCCAAGGTTGGGTAGCATCCGACTTTGGCCGCGCGGCTAGCCACACGGCGAAAATCGGCCCGTGTAAACCATCTTTACCTTATTACAAGCTTTTATTTAACTTGCCCTGTTAGTATGTACTAGGGATGCAATGATATGTCTATTACGATACCGATACGAATGACGAATGCATCGTAATAGCGAATACGATAACGAATGCGATAACTAATCCATTACGATTTTTTTATTTCCATCTAATTAAACAAGAGAATTTAGTAAACTCAACATTAATTAAAATTTTAGACAGTTTACCACCTTTAGGTATAATTAATGTCATAATTAAAATCAATTTCTTTCAAATACTTATTAAGAAAACATTCAATTTTTAAATTATCAGGTTTTAAGTCTATTTCGTATATCCGTATGGACTAAACCAGCTGTGGAAAACAATCTTTCTGAATCTACAATGGCTAGTTTGATGGACAAATACTTATGGCGAATTTTCAACTTAGGTAGTACAGTATTTTTTCTCCAATTATTGAGAATAACAGAATCATTCGCGAATGACGAACACATTTATCGAATGATTATTCTTATTCGAAATTAGGCAAATAAATTATTCGCGAATTAATTATTCCACGAATGATTTATTCGCGAATAAAATACTCCACGAATAGTTTATTTGCGAATAATATTGTCGAATAATTAGCTAATAAAATAACTGCCTTCGTGCCTCGTTACATGTATTTACAAAAAAAAATATATCCCAATCATTTCAAATCTGTCTTTATAGATACATATGTTTGGTATCTCAGAAAAGTTCGAAAAACTTAACTGACGTGTCGGCGGTGTATGTTACCACTACATTCAACAAAACATATTCAGCTTAAACAAAGTTATGAAATAATTTTAAAAATTATGGGAACGATGAAGTGAACATTTGTGTAATGGATCATTCGTGGTATTTATTCGAATAAAATTACGAATGAATCATTTATTATTTGAAAATGCTACCGAATGATTTAATCACGAATAAATCATCATCATAAATTTAAGAGCTTAGCTCTTGTCGGTGGAGTAATTTCCAATCTGATCTACATTCTGCCTTTGCCTTTAACTCTCTATAAGACCATATTTTTATCTTTTCTTTTATCTGATCCATATATGCTCTTCTAGGCCTTCCTCTTTTTCTCTTTCCTTCTATCTTTCCTTCTATTATCATTCTGATCAAGTCGTCGTGCCGTAGTAGGTGTCCTATCATTCTTCCTCTTCTGTCCTCAATTACTTTCATCAGTTTCCTCTTTTCGTTTACCATGTTCAAGACCTCTTCATTAGTTTTCTTCTCAGTCCAGCTAATTTTTTCTAGCCTCCTCCAACACCACATCTCAAATGCTTGTAGTCTCTCCCTGTCTCGTTGTGTCATAGTCCAAGTTTCGCACCCGTAGAGAGCTATGCTCCAGATGTACACTTTAACCAGTTTCTTCCGGGTGGCGCTTGATATTCTAGCTGTGAGCAAATGTTTTTTATGATTAAAGGCTTGCTTTGCCATGGCTATCCTGGCAACAATATCAGGTGTACATCTGGAGTCGTCTGTAATAATACTGCCTAAGTATGTGAATCTCCTTACTTGCTCGATTGAGATCCCCGCCAAAAAAATTGAATCTACGACTCTTCTTTTCGAAACAACTAAAAATTTTGTTTTGCTAGCGTTAATTTTGAGACCAGACTCTGAAAAAGTCGTGTTCATTTCAGTCAGCAGTGCCTGGAGCTCTTCTCCGTTTTCCGCAACTGCTGCTATATCGTCTGCAAAGCGTATAAACTTAACATTTCTTCCATTAAATTTGACCCCTCCTGTATAAGAACCCGTTAATTGTTTGATAGCCTTTTCTATAAAGATGTTGAAAATAAGCGGTGAAAGAGGACACCCCTGACGTACTCCTTGACGAATTCTGGCACTTCCCGTCTGTTCATTTACTATTACTGTAGTTTGTTGCTCTTTATACAGTTGGTATATAATTCTCCTGTCACGATAATCTAGGCCTGCTTCTTTCAATACCTCCATCATTTTGTTCCAATCAACTTTATTGAATGCCTTCTCTAAATCTATAAAAGCTATGTGCGTATCTAAATCTAATTCCAATCGGCGATCAATCAATAGTCTCAGTGCAAGTATTGCTTCTCTAGTACCCCTTCCTTCTCTAAAACCGTACTGGTCTGGCCCTAAACAATCTTCAACTTTTGGTCTGATTCTGTTCTGGATTAATTTCAATACTCCATTTTAGGGAAGTTTAGTGTGGTGGTTTCCCCCTTGCCTTCCACACCGCAGCTCACGAACCGAGGTTGGCTCGCTTCGTGACATCTGAGCTAGAGCCCTACCAGATTCCTATCTTCGTTCTCCAGTCAGTACTAGTGCCACTGCTGCCTAGCACTAGAGGATTGCCTATTTAATGGCGGCAATTACTCGCCATGTCACAGGATCGTCACTGGATAATGTAGCTTTTTATAGAGAGGTCCCTCCTACAAGACTTCTCACTACGTCCTGCTAACCCTGCCGCTGTGTGGTCGGGGACTGCTTATTCACTATATCCGCCACCTGTGGACCCCGGTAGTAGTCTACAGCTCAACCCTACCACGAATAAATCATTCGCGAATATTTTTTTAACGAATGATTGTTTATTCGAATAATTATTTAAATAAAATATTATTCGAATAATGCCCAACTCTGATCGTAATACTTTTTACGATACGGATGTAGACTTTGGCGTTAATGTATTCGGATTTTTGTATGCTTGATTTTCAGGAGATGTATAATAACAAGTAGTCTATTAACTTTGAATGATTTAATGCAAAAATGTTACAAATTTGGTATATCTAGTCCACTTGTTAACTAAAAGGGCGTAAGTCTATGTGCGCACGTTAACAGCGAACGGCGAAGAGTGACATGCAAATTTTGATGCAGCTGCGTCCCTCGCGCGGCACGTCCCCCTCGGAGGTCCAGTGGTACTCGTAGCTATGAATACTCAACATGCCCCCCGGCGTTGAAAGTCGTGGCTTTCAACAGGATCATTGTCCAGTGGAAGAGGACAGATTCGATTAAAGGCTCTTCTGATAATGCCTTTGCTGGTTTGAATATCAGCTACTCTGCTTACTCCATCAATGTCTGGATGAAGGCTGGTGATACGTCCAAGGCTCCATTTCAAGGGTGGAACGGCGTCTTCTTTGATGATGACCATCGTTCCCGTGTCAAGGCGTCCTTTGGAAGACCTCCATTTCGTTTTTTGCTGCAACTCCGAGACATACTCTTTTTGCCATCTTGTCCAGAAGTGCTGATGTATTTGTTCCACTCGATCCCATCTTTGCAATCTAGTCGGATTTGCGTTCTCTAGCGAGGGTACTGGCAGAGTGGTAAGAGGGCGTCCGACCAAAAAGTGAGCCGGCGTTATTGGACTAAGATCGGATGAATCTGAAGACATGGGTGATAGAGGTCGTGAATTTAAAATAGCCTCTATTTTGACTAAAATGGTGTAAAACTCCTCAAACGTAAGGTGGGAGTCACCTATAATTCTAGTTAAGTGGTGTTTGAAAGACTTGACTCCAGCTTCCCATAACCTTCCAAAGTGAGGTGCGTAGGCTGGAATGAACTTAAAATTTATAGATTCATTCGCCATGAGTTCAGAGATCGATGAGGAATTCTGTTTTAAAAACGAATTGAGCTCGTTTTTGGCACCGACAAATTGTGTGCCATTGTCTGAAAATATTAGGGCTGGCTTCCCGCGACGCGCAATAATCCTGTGTAGGGCAGCAATGTATGCCTCTTTTGTTAAACTTGTGACCAGCTCGAGGTGCAGACACTTAGTGGCGAAACACACGAACACTACGACGTAGACTTTAATAAGTTTACATCCACGTCCCTTACGGTCAGCAGCGAATAGTGGACCTGCGTAATCTACACCCGTGGTTTGGAAGACATAACCTGGATCGAGGCGCTGCTCAGGCAAATGACCCATTATTGGGTTGACTGTTTGAGCTTTCATTCGGAAACATCTCAGACATTTGTGTGCGACAGACCTGGCTAAATTGCGACCGCCTATAGGCCAAAACTGTTCTCTTATTGATGCTAACAGTAATTGAGGCCCAGCATGCATTAAACGAATATGTTCCTCAGCGAATATAAGCTTAGTTACTGTATGTTTAGATGAAAGCAATATTGGATGCTTTTTACTGTATGCGAAATTTGAATTTTCTAATCTGCCGCCTACTCGGATTAATTCTGACTCGTCAATAAACGGAGAAAGCTTTAAAAGTTTATTTTTATCGGATAGCGATTGCCGCTTGATTAGCTGATTGTACTCTTCAAAAGATTGGGTTTGAGCCCATTTAATAAGCAATGTAAATGCATTGTGAAGTTCATCTGTGGTGAGTGGTCCAGATTTTTTCATGTTTTTATTTTTGCAATTATGAATGAATCGTAGTGTGTATGCTAATGCTCTTTTCAGTTTAAGTAATTTAGAGAATCTTTCAAAATCAATTAAATTATTTATGTGTACAGAAACCACGGTAGCAGTTACCAGTTCGGGTATTTCACAGTTAGTCGTTTTAACAAAGTTATTTTCAGGCGATTCATTTTTCTTTAAAAAGTCTGGTCCAGTCCACCAAATTGACAACTTATGTATCTCTGACATGTTAACTCCGCGAGTTAGCATGTCAGCTGGGTTTTGAGATGTTGGCACATGGCGCCATTCATGGTTAGCCGTGAGCTCTTGAATTTCGGCTACACGATTCTTAACGAATTGTTTAAGTTTATTAGGTTGGGTTTGGAGCCAACCTAGGACTATGGATGAGTCAGTCCATAAAATGCATCTTTTTACCGGTATCCTAAAAGATTTGAGTACTTTCTCAGTCAGACGTGCGCGTGTGTAAGGGCGCCACACAATTCAAGGCGTGGGATTGTAGTTGGTTTTAATGGCGCAACCTTACTTTTGGCGCACAGCAAGTTGATCTCCGCTTGTGCATTACATTCCGATCTAACGTACAAGCATGAGCCGTATGCGTCTTGGGATGAATCACAAAAGGTGTGAATTTCAATCACACTATTTGGATTGTCATTGATTACACAGCGCGGAATTTTTAAATCGAGTACATGAGGTAATTCGGATGTGAATTTGTGCCATAAATTTATAATGTTTGGGGGCAATGGCTCGTCCCATGACAATTTTAACAACCAAAGTTTCTGTAACATGATTTTAGCTTGAATGACGCATACGCTTAATAAGCCGAGCGGATCATATATCTGTCCTATGGCGGACAGAATAGACCGTTTGGTTGGATTATGCTCAAATGCTGGCTTTATTGAATAGTATAATTGATCATCAGATGGCGACCAACCTAGGCCCAAGGTGTTTGACAAACCTTGCTCACCGAGGTTCAACATCTGGCATGAATCTGACTGGGAAAGTTCTATGTTTGACCTGATTTTACGTAGATTGAAACAACCTGTGGATAATGCTTGGCAAACGCCTTCCTTTATTTTAAATAAATGCTCCTTTGTTTGAGCACCAGTGACCAAATCATCGACATAGAAATCGTCGCTTATGATTTGTGCTAACTGTGGATTCTTGCAATCTAAAGCAAGTTGTTTCAAACAACGAATGGCTAAAAATGGAGCGGATGCTGTTCCATACGCAACGGTATTTAGTTTGTATATTTTTAATTCCTGATTAGGATCAGCGCGCCAAATGATCTGTTGTAAATGACGTTGATTTTCGTGTATTAGAACTTGCCGGTACATTTTTTCTACGTCTCCGGTCAAAACGTATGGATAGTGTCTGAAGCGCAAAAGTATGGCCAATAAATCACTCTGTATAGTGGGTCCGACCATTTGGAGGTCATTGTATGAAACCCCTGAGCTTGTGGGTGCACTTGCATTGAAGACAACGCGAAGCTTCGTTGTGGTGCTGTCTCGCAATACTCCGTGATGCTGAAGGAATAATGGCTGCGTATGTGATTGTGTGTTGAGTTGTGTTTCCGTCATGTGTCCCAATTGGATATATTCTGTCATGAAATCTGTATACATATGTTTTAAGTTAGTTTGTTTGTCTAATCTACGCTCAAGTGACAGGAAACACTGCTTGGCTCGTTCGAATGACTCGCCTAGGCAAGATTCTGGTTTCTTGAGAGGGACCGCGACGGAAAATCGACCGTCTGGCAATCGTGTATGATTTTCTACGAAATTCTCTTCACATAAACGCTCTTCTACAGAATACACCAGCTTAGAATTGTCCGGCGGCTCTTCAAGACACCAGAATTTAGCTAACTGTTCCTGTATTGTATTGTTAGCGATCAGATTGCATGTTACTGTCGGTAACGAATTTGTGTATTTATGATTCAGACCACTGGTAGGCCCGGAAACTATATGACCGAGTTTTGTTTGCTGAAGAACTGGACAGCCTGCACCTAAACGTACCTGGCCTTGTTCGAGCAGGTCCCAGAAGATGTCTGCGCCGAGTAGAATATCTATGCTCGACGGATTGAAGTATTCCGGGTCTGCCAGTTCAATGTGTGTGGGTATGTTTAGTTTAGGTACACTAACTTGGTTAGTACAAAGCGTGGCAATGTTCGGCAGAACCAAGAACGAAATATTGGCCTTGTATTGGTTCGTTCTCGATTCAATGAATGCATTGCAGCGTTTTGTTATTTGTGATACCGTATTGTTTATCCCAATTACGGATGACTGTACTTGTGTATGTTTAATTTGCAATTTACGCAACAAGGAATCCGTCATGAAGGACGCCTGGCTTCCTGAATCTAGAAGGGCTCTGACTTCATGGCGGTGGTTGTCCTTGTCGTACATGTGTATCATGGCAGTTGAGAGTAAGACGCGCCCTGTCGGCTCGACTGAGAGCGATGTCGCACCCACAACCGATGGCTCATTTGATTTAGAGTCTGTGTCTGTATGAAGCACTGTGTTGTGTTTCTGTGAACATTTCATGCATGGGCCCAATCTGCAAACGCGAGCCTGATGACCGGGGCGGAGGCAGTTCTCACACAACTTGAGCTTCCTCACCGATTCTGCTCTCTCGTTGACAGATTGTCCTAGAAACTGATCACACCTATAAATGCGATGGTTTTGCTTGCACAAGGGGCAGCTGTACTTGTATGATGCATACTGTGTTTGCTGAGTGTTTGTAACTGCTGCGAGACCCTTATAGTACTCGGCAGGTTTGTATTTGTCAGCTCTGGTGCTGTTATTTGTATTATTATTACTCATGTGTAATGTTTCAAGCAAATCAGCCCTATTTTTTAAGAATGTTGTAAACTGTTTTAATTTCATGCTTTCCATACCTGACTTGTATTCTTCCCATTCCCGTAATGTCCTAGCGTCTAATTTTGTACTCATAATGTAAATAATGAGAGTGTCCCAACGAGGTCGTGGGCTCGCCGAGACTATCCAATGCTCTCAAGTTTTTTGTAAATGTGTCTATGATTTTACGGATTGATTGATGAGATTCCTTTTTACTGGGTTCTACAGCAAACAGCGCTTGAATATGGTTTTGGACTAATAATCGTTTATTGTCATATCTGTCGCACAACAAATCCCAAGCTATTTGATAATTACGAGCTGAAAACTCCAATGATTTAATTACCTGCGCAGCGGCTCCCTCCAGGGATGCCCTTAAGTAATGAAACTTTTGTATGTCTGAGATCGAGGTACATTCATGTATTAAGGAGACAAATAAATCGTGAAACTCCAACCACTCCTCGTACTGACCGCTGTACTTTGGAATTTGGATCGTGGGCAATTTGATACCTCGAGTGCTCGTGCGTCCCCCCTTGTTACTCCGTGCATGCTCCTCGGCGTCACCTGAAACGTACGAGGCACTGGATGAACAATCGTCATTTTTTGCAGGTTTATTAGCGTTTAGGATCTCCTGCGCAAGAGCGACATTCGCGTAAAACAAATCCTCGAATTCTTTACGCGTGGCGGAATGAACGGCGACTTCACTTTCATCAAATATATTGCACTCGATTTCCGACTGAATATCTCCGAATTGAGCATAAAGTTCGTCTATTTTTTTTTAATCGAACCTGAAGCTCAATCACCTGTAATGAGGTTAACGAATCTAATTTTTCTACATAGTTGATAAAATTGGTTAATTGCCTCTTTACTGCGCCTCGCTTACGTATTAAATCTTTTATCTCCGTAGACATTATGTCGGGTTATGGGAATATGGGCCTATTTGCTCTAAATGTGGCTTAAATAATGTAAAAAATAACGATAACCTGCGGTTTACTATTATCGGTATCGGTATCGTTGCATCCCTAGTATGTACATGTATATGTTAGTATGGGACAAATCTTGCGAGTTAAATTTGACCCACTTCCCGGTGACCGATTGAGCTGAAATCTTGGGTATGAGTATTATAGTTTGGATGACAATTCAATATTATGGTACCATCGAGCTGATCTGATGATAGAGACAGAAGGTGGCCATGGGAATTTAGTACTTAACAGACGTAACCCCGCGCCCCGTTGAGTTTGGGCTCGTTAGAATCGTCTCAATGAGTAGTTGATGATGGTATACAGAAAAGTACTGTAGGCAATAAAAGCTTGTACCAAAAATGAAATTTTTGACAGAAACTTATTTTTTGCATAAAACCCACAGTGCTGCCATCTAGCAACAATACATAGAGTTTGAGCTCGTTAGAATCGTCTCAATGAGTAGTTGATGATGGTATACAGAAAAGTACAGTCCGCAATAAAAGCTTGTACCAAAAATGTTTTTTTTGTCAGAAACTTATTTTCAAATATAAAGATGCACCGTAAAGTCAAGTGCAAAAATATGTATCGATAACATCCTCTCATAAATAAGTACCGAAACCTTAATCCGCTGACATAAGAGTTATGGGACATATTTATGAGTAAGTTGTATGCACCCATATTTTTACACTTGACTATGAACAAAATGGCAGAGTTTCTCTGAAGCTCACTGCAGTAAATATTTTCAAAACATAAGCATTTTGAATCATGAGAAATCTGAATTTAGTCAACCCGTACCAAAAAAACTTGACAGAAACTTATTATATCACGTTTTCCAGGTGAACATGTACATCGACCAGCTGGTGGTGTCGGTGCAGGAGGACGCGTGTACTGCGCACGCGCGCTGCCAGTCCTACATGGCCTCGTGCTCGAGCTCCGCGGACGCCGCGGCCAGCGATAAGAACTTCGAGACTGCCATCCTGGGCTGCACCCTCGACGACCAGAAACGAGTCAAGAAACGGCTGCAGGGTCTCATGGATTACTTCGCGAAGAAGAACGTCACGTCGTGCTCGTGAGCTTGTTGGTGGTAGCGTAATATTGACACTGCTGAGCTGATGCACTGTTAATCCGTGATTCCTGGCCCCTATTTCGCTG
Organism: Epinotia demarniana; assembly: GCA_945867215.1. Taxonomy (NCBI): domain Eukaryota; kingdom Metazoa; phylum Arthropoda; class Insecta; order Lepidoptera; family Tortricidae; genus Epinotia; species Epinotia demarniana. Next base: position 6,279,885 of record OX244276.1, on the reverse strand, counting down.
AGGATTTCTGTGAAAGCATCGTTATTAGATGGCAGCACTGTGGGTTTCATGCAAAAAATAAGTTTCTGTCAAAAATTTCATTTTTGGTCCAAGCTATTATAGCCGACTGTACTTTTCTGTAGACCATCGTCAACTAATAATTGAGACGATTCTAACGAACCCAAACTCAACGGGTGTACGTCGGTTAAGTACTGAATTCACATTGCCACCTTCTGTCTCCATCATCCAATCAGCTCGATGGTACCATAATATTGAATTGTCATCCAAACTTCCCCTATACAAAAATTTCAGCTCAATCGGTCACCGGGGAGTGGGTCAAATTTAACTCGCAAGATTTGTCCCATACTAACAGGGCAAGTTAAATGAAAGCTTGTAAAAGCATACCTTTACTAAAGCCAACACGCCGGCCGCCACTCGTTCTCGTGACATAATGGACTCATTTTAGTCATCGAAAACTTTGTTCGCGACTATAAATGACAGTGGCGTGACCATGATAGGGCTTAGAAGTCGTTATAGTCGACTAATTACGTGATTTTAAAATCCTCCAATCAAATTGATGATGTTTGATCTCGCCACAGAGCTGCCATAGTGACAATGCTTTCTGAGAAACCTTCATTATCATTGCGCTCCATTCATATCATATTGATTCATACACAGATTTAGGTTCGCGTCTTTCCTGTGGACATTATCAAAGTTAGGGGCTATGAAGCCTAACTTTTGTTTGGACTCTTAATCCGCATAAATGGCGTCTCCTCTTCTATATTACTATTCGATAAAATCATTATTTATATGCACGTGAGCTCTTAATTATTGACCACAGGAGAGAAGAATTTTGTTTTTATTTTGTGTATGACTCATATAGGTGGACGTTGTCGGCTATCGTTGCTTGTTGACCCAGATGTGCACGGTGAAATAGGGATCTGAAGGGCGTTTTCATTTTATTTTCACAACACTGAACTATTGCACACAGTGATTTAAGACTATACTGGTGCTATAGTATAGTGACTTTTCCTTTACTTGATACACAGTGAATATATTAGCTAGAGCAGTATCTCAACTAGGGACTCTTGCGATCTTTTTACAGTGTTTGCACCTGCGCTCCATTCCAAACTAGTTCCCACATTCGTGGCACACGGACTAATGTAGCGCCCGTATATTTTCGCGAAAAGAGATGCAACGATACGTTAGTGACGTCACCGAGTTAAAAAATCGATTTAGTAACTTTTCTTTGTCATACAAATACCTAGTATTGTTAATTTTGGTTACCAAATGGAACATTTTTAACTTTTACTCGGTGACGTCACTAACCATCTCTTCTCGCGAAAATCCCCACCCACTACGACTACGACTTGCACTAAAGATTATTGTAGCGATGCTTTTCTGTACGACTGCGTCGCATCGGACGTTTGTACGGACTTGTTTTACTGCTTTAAACTATATATCTACTGTGCTTGATATGTGTATTGTTAAAGTACAGTAGTTCACACAGTAATTATTCTACAGAGGCTAGCCTGCATCAGGGGAATTAACTGAGGACGCCTAACTTTACTTATTATGTAGCAGAATGCAATACGGTTTAGCAGCAGTGTCATTGTTATAGGCTAGTATTATTTATTATTGTCAGTATAGTATTGACAAAGGGCGAGTTTTCATCACTTTGTCGGGGCTTGAACCTTTTCATAAAGTTGTGTTTCTCGCTGAAGTTTCCGATCTCTGGCACTCTATGTTGGTCAGAGGCTCTAGTATAAGTTTTGCCGAAACCAAACTTTACGATCGCGATCGCGTTTAGCTGTCAAAACCCATACAAATTGAGGGTAAAACGCAAACGAGATCGTAAAGTTTTGTTTCGGTAAAACTTATACTAGAGCCTCAGGTGCTATTCGTTGCTGCGGGTTCCCGTAAACTGTTGTGTTGCACTATGACGCAAGGGAAATTTCATACAAAAAAATAACATGCCTTTAGTAAAGCCAACACACCGGCCGCGACTCGTTCTCGTGACATAATGGACGCATTTTAGTCATCTAAAACGTACACGACTATAAATGACAGTGGCGTGACCATGATAGGCCCTAGAAGTCGTTATAGTGGACTAATCACGTGATGAACCATAAAAAGCGTCCGTTTGTTTATCATCTAGCCGCCCACTGTGCTAGAAAACCTGATAATGTAATTTGTATCAACATTAAGTAATAGGAAATAGAGAAGGCTTTGTTCGGGTTTTAGACCGAACGAAACAAAATAAAATCAACACTATTCCAACTAAGGATGGTATAAATTCCATTGAATAGGCCTTTGGGCGGTTAGAGGTTATGACAAGTCCAAAATATCGAGTGCATATCATAGCTTTATCACACAATAACAGCAAGCTTCATAATCATATCATAGCCCACAGCTTTTACTGTCTAGTGCAGTGCGAAAGGGACGGGTGTCTCGCTTAAAGCGGTCAATGTGTTTACATACCGGCAAGTATTGACACACAGTGCTGTCGTTGTTAGTGTGAATGAGTGTGTTTTATTCTGACAACGAATTCCACTAGTTGTCGCGAAGTGCTTTGTGCTGCTTTAAAATTCTGCGTTTGTCTCACTAATCTTAGTGCAAGGATCATTAAAAGCCTCTAAGCGTTTTCTTTTCAATTGCGTTTAGAGATAAATATTATAGATATATAAGTAAAACGGGTAGATCTCGCTTACTTAGTTTTGGAAAACATGACGTGAAATGAAAGTTTGTCGGATGGATAATTAGCGTTTGTGATATAGCCTCAATATACTTACATTTGTCAAAGATTTGGTTTGATTGAGATAGCTTACTTTTGCATTCTTTTGTATACGGATCAGTAATGTTATTTTGTCAGTTGTTGGACCATTGCCTTACTTCTAGATAAAGTTCACGTGTAACGATCGAAAATATGTAGCAAAATGTTTGTATGTATTTTTACAAATATTATTCACATTTTTTTTTAGTTAACGCTATCGTTAAGAACTCGTTCGTATTGAAAAGTTTAGAGTTTATGTCATGTCACATGTGTTTTATTGTGAAATTTGATGTATGTGTTGTCGTTAAGTCTTTCCGTAAACAAAACAACTATAGTCCACTACCGCTACTATGGTCCAAAAGTAAACTCATTCGTTCCTATCAATACCGATTACAAATTAATACAATACAATTAATTTGGACCATAATTGGGTGGCCTGGACTATAATAGTTGTGTGGTTTTAAGGTTCTGAAAACTTATACATAATATTACTTAAACTACGCAAACTATTCAAGTCATTATAAATGATAAAGGAACGGTTCTTGCCCGCTTAGCGAAATTATTGGCAAGGGAGTGGAGTTTATAGAGATTGGAACTTGCTCAGTTTATGCTTCTTTTGAAGTAGTATAGTGGATTAAAAACGAAGTGTACTTTTTGTGTAATGTAGGATTAGTAGCCGGTCAGTATTTAGAAAACTGGCGATGTTGAGCGGGCACGAAGTCACTCCTGTGTGTGACACGAATTTTTACAATCGAGTTTTTATGCGACCTCATAATTTTGTTCTATTTTTTTAGCATTTTTCGAATCAATGTTCAACTCGAGTTATTTATAATTGAGGTGTGTAAGTTTGGTGTTAATGTTTCAGCTTTAAAATTATCTTTAACCACTTAACTACAATGAAACTTATCGTTATACAGTTACAATTGCTATTTTAATTTCCATGTAAAATGCCACGGCATGCCTAAACTAGGTGGAAGATGCACATGTGAATTAATAGCAAAAGATTGTTGTTAATTTAAAAAGGGTGCTGAGTACTAAGTGCGATAGTGACGGAAATACCCGAACAATCGAACATTGAATTTTGATTTTCCAGTGCTGTGTAACCGCTTTTGGGGGCGTCCATTTACTACGTGAGAAGTTCAAGGGGGGAGGGAGTCGAGCCGAATCTCATCTAATCTTTGGAGAGAGGAGGGGTTTCGGGAAATAACAAGTCATTTTTTTCCCGCAAGAAGCTGATTAAAATTGCGTGAAAATAATTAATATGGCCTCAACAAAAAGAGGCCTAATCATACACAATATTGGTCAGCAAATTTCTAAATCCACCTCTCGTAATTAATGGACGCCCCCTATGGACCTTTATATTGACAGCGCATGGTTTTAAAATTCACCTTGGTGCACGCATGGTTTACGCATTGATTGCGTTAGTTTAGCAATGTTTGGTGGTTTAACGGTAAAAGTTACTTAAAAAAACCTCGATTGTGTAGAAGATGTGCCTCAGTGGGGTTTTTACAACAAGGCGTTTTTGGCGTGACTGACTATTGAAATGGTTACGAAAGCATTCATTAATATAGAGTTTTTATAATTTTTATATGTAAAATATATACTTATGTTAGCTAGATTTAATATTGAACAAATGTTACTTATTTATGTTTCAAAATTGCCTCAGAATTGGGGTACAATTATTGCCTCATTCTAGATCTAATTCATATTTATATGCTTCTTTTGGTTTGCTTAAAACGATTGAGGGTTGAGTGTTTTGGTTTTGATGTTAACGAAATTGATACAAAAACAGATAAATATAAGTACTTGTATAGAGCTTGGTGCCCGAGAAACAAAAACAGCAAGAGTATGATGGTTGCCATTTTATCATTCGCTGTCTATAAGATATCCATCTCGTTCTGGCGCGTGCGAGTGCGAGAGTGACGGATGTAAACCAGATACGAGTTGAATGCGTCGTCTCTCTGGCACTGAGCGAGGAGTGAGCTTACATCGCGCCACGCTATATTTATACTATAAGAAACTTCAAAGTACCTCTTTATTTATATCGTAATATCTAATAAAATATGTAACATTATATACACTGGTTTCATTTGAGGAATTAAATCTATGTAAAATCTAATCTGTACTCTCGAATAGCTTTCTTCTAAAGCCGCGTCTCCATATTGCGCGGCAAACCATCGAACATTGGCTCGCGAGGCAGCCGCGCGCAATGGATACCGGGCTGCCGCGCGAGCCAACTCGAACATTGCCGCGCTCGAACATGGTTCGCGACGAACCATTTGCTGTCGGTATTTTGGCGCGCGGCAAAGGAACGTCAGTGTTGTGTTCGCGCACAGTTGGGACGGGTGTGTTTCGATTTGAGTTGGCTCGCGCGGCAGTTGACATGGATAACGAAAAGTGTCGTACTTTAATTAAATTATACAGCTCTAAACAGCTTTTATGGAACAGTAACTGTAGTGATTATCGCAACAGATCGTTAAGCAACAATGCATAGAATGATATTAGTGCAGCAATGGGCCTGCCTGTAAAGGAATTAAAACAGAAAATGACCACGCTTTTAGCGTCTTATAGAAGGAAAAGTCTAGAGTTAGCAAAAGCTAATAAAAGCGGCAACCGCACGCTTACGACGTGATACGTCCATGGTTGTCAAGTACAAACTGTTCGATCGACTCTCGAACTCTCGATCGTGACGGATCGCGTTGCCGCGCGCGGCAGCCGCGCTTGGGTAGAAACATGGTGTCAAATTTGGCTCGCGAGCCAAACTACACGTTTGCCGCGGTCGAACATGGCTCGCGCGGCAGCCGCGCAATATGGAGACGCGGCTTAAGGTATGAGATGATATTCGAGATCAAAAATGTAAATAGATGGGTTGCCACCATAAAAAAATAAATGCAAGCAGTGGTTAGTCTAAAATCATTGAAATACTCATAAATATTATCATATCAGACATAAATAATATCGTATGCATAGTTAAGAATATTTTACTTAATTAAAAGCCAAAATATTTTTTTTTATTACGTATTGCCGTTGTTTAAATAAAATATGTGGAGTTTCAATTTATGCTATTAGTAATGGTGAGAAGTTTAAAACATTTGGTTCGTAATTAAAAGAATTACCGGTTTCCTATTAGTTTAATTGGCTAATATTCATAGTGATTGATAAATCATTAAATATTTCTGAACATACAAAAAGGGCACCACCTGCGTCTGCCCCTTAATATTGTGAACTAAATCCCATAGAATTAGTTTGGGCACAGGTAATGGGGCACGTTGCCAGGAACAACAAGACATTTAAAATGAATGAAATTATGACCTTATTTGAGGAATGTTTGCAAATGGTGACGCCTCAAAGATGGAGTGACTGTGTAAAACACAGAAGACAAAATGTGCCGACTCGACCCGATTGACAATGTCAGCGATACCCGCTGCCCGCGACTTCGTCCGCGTAGAACTTGTATCTTAGAAAAATGATTGGTATTAAATTATTGTAGGTGGAACCTTAATTTTCGCCGACCCATCCAACCCATCTTATGGGATTATTTCAGAGATAAAAACTATCCTATATCCTTCTAAGGGTGTCAAATTCAGCGTACGGAAAATTTCATCTAAATCCGTTCAGGGATTAAGCGTAAAAAGTAACAGTGAAATGAGTTCATTAATTTAAATTGAAAACTCCGTTTTTAGAAATATAAATATCTTGAGAATCATCAACAGACATTTCTGCTAAAATTGTATATTTTTTTATAATGTATTAAAGAAAGCTACATTACTGGAAATGTTTGCCTAAATCCGTTCAGTTACGTAGTTCACGTTAGTCAGAGCTACCTGTATAGTTATGAAAACCTATCTAATGCTAAAAGACGTAGAACTTTCCATCTGCATCTGCTGTCCCCATTTAACGGTGTTGTTAGAGCATACATGATTGTGATTATCTAAAATAAACTTTATAAATTAACAAAATAATCCGCAGTTTAAATGAAACATTACCTTCTTTTCGGTTATGGGAACTGGAAGCTGTTCGGTTCTGTAAGGGTCGTGGTTCTAATTTATCCTTGCCTACTTCTCTGCTACCAGTCGGATTATTTATTTTGGCTTACCATATAATTAGTATAAAATACCTATGAATTCCCTTACTTCAAAAAATACTTATTCCTCATACATACTTCCAACCCTTTTTAACCTCCTTACAGGATGAATTTCAAGAAATGGTGTAATTAGTTACCTAGTCTTTAGCGAAGTTCCAGATCCCTTAATTAAAAATTGTCTTGTTCCCTGTACAAACATCCAACTCCTTTTAGCTAATTTTGGGGATGAGTGTTTTAACCCCCTTATGGAATCCATTTCAAGCAGTCTAAATTATGTTGCCCCCATAGGGGATGAATTTCAAAATAATCAGTTTTGTGGTCTTTTAAGATAAAGGCTATAAGACCGAAGTTACAAATCTCTTACTATAATATTTTCTTGGTCTCCATCCCTTGAATGCCGTTTTAAACCCTTTAAGGGAGGATTTTTTCCAACACGCTGAAAGATCTTTTTTATTCTGATAATAATTGTTTATACAACGTTTTTAGTCTCCAGCTCAATAAATAGTTTTGCTAATCCAAACCTTGCACCCCCTTTTAACCCCCTTAGGGATAGAATATTCTTAAACGCTGGAAGTACTTTTTTATTTGATAAGTAATCTTTCTACAACGTTTCAAGTATCTTACTAAAAAAAAGCGTTTCCCATACAACCCTTGCCTTTTAACCCCCTTCGGGGTGGAATAGTCTAAAACGCAAAAAGTCCTTTTTTTGTAATCTAATAAGTAATATTTCTGCAAAGTTTTAAGTGTCTAGGTCAAAAACTAAGTTTCCCCCATATTCACTCTAAACCCCAATGTCACTCCCTTAGGGGTGGAGTTTTCTAAGTCACTGAAACGACTTTTTCTATATTTGAATAAGAAATTTTTCTACAAAATTTTTACTATACCTAAAAAACTTAGTTTCCCCCATACAAACATGTCACCCTTTTTAAAACCCCTTAGGGGTGGATTTTTCCAAAACGCTTAAATTCTTTTTTTGTATACAAATAAGTAATCTGTCTACAAAGTTTAAAGTTTCTAGCTCAAAAGGAAAAGTTTCCATCATACAAACTTTGCACCCCTATTTAACCCCATTTAGGGTGCAATGTACTAAAACGCTGGAAGTACTTTTTTTGTATCGTAATAAGTAATCTTTCTAGAAAGTTTCAAGTCTCTAGTTCAAAAAATAATGTATCCCCCATACAAACTTCGCACCCCTATTTAACCCCCTTAGTGGTAGAATTTTCTAAAAAGCCGAAAGCACTTTTTTGTTTTATAATAAGTAATCTGTCTACAAAGTTTCAAGTTTCTCTTTCAAAAGGGAAAGTTTCCCTCATACAAACTTTGCACCCTTATTTAACCCCCTTAGGGGTGGAATTTTCTTAAACGCAGAAATTACTTTTACTGTATTTTAATGAGTAATCTTTCTACAAAGTTTCAAGTTCATAGTTCAAAAATTTATGTTTCCCCCATACAAACATTACACCCCTACTTAACCCCCTTAGGGGTGGAATTTTCTTAAACGCTGAAAAATCTTTTTTTGTATTTTGATAAGTAATATTCGTACAAAGTTTCAAGTCTCTAGTACAAAAAATAATGTTTCTCCCATACAAACTTTGCACCCCCATTTAACCCCCTTAGGGATAGAATTTCCAAAAATCCCGTCTTATCCCTTGCCTACGTCATAAAAGGAAGTTCTGGTGTAAATTTCAAGTTTCTAGCCCCAGTAGTTTTGAATACAAATTTTGCACCCTTATTAAACCCTCTTAGGGGTAGAATTTTATAAAACGCTGAAAGTCCTTTTTTGTATCAGTAAGTAATCTTCCTACAAAGATTCAAGTCTCTAGTTCAATAATTATGTTTCCCCAATCCAAACTTTAGACACCCATTGCACCCCCTTAGGGATAGAATTTTCAAAAATCCCGTTTAATCCCCCTGCCTCTGTCACAAAAGGAAGTTCTGGTGTAAATTTCAAGTTTCTAGTCCCAGTAGTTTTGAATACAAACTTTGCACCCCTATTTAAACCCCTTAAGAGTGGAGTTTTATAAAACGCTAAAAGTTTTTTTGTATCCTAATAAGTAATCTTCCTACAAAGTTTAAAGACTCTAGTTCAAAGAATAATATTTCCCTATTATTTAACCCCATTAGGAGGGGAATTTTATAAAACGCTGAAAGTACTTTTATTTTATCCTAATAAGTAATCGTTCTACAAAGTTTCAAGTCTCTAGTTCAATAAATGATGTTTCCCCCATACAAACTTTGGACCCCCGTTACACCCCCTTAGGGGTAGAATTTTCTTAAACGCTGAAAGTTCTTTTTTTGTATTTTAATACGTAATATTCTTACAAAGTTTCAAGTCTCTAGTTCAATAAATAATGTTTCCCCCATACAAACATTGCACCCCTGTTTAAACCCCTTAAGGATAGAATTTCCAAAAATCCCGTCATATCCCTTGCCTACGTCATAAAAGGAAGTGCTGGTGTAAATTTCAAGTTTCTAGTCCCAGTAGTTTTGAGTACAAACTTTGCACCCCTATTTAACCCCCTTAAGAGTGGAGTTTTATAAAACGCTGAAAGTTTTTTTTTGTATCCTAATAAGTAATCTTCCTACAAAGTTTAAAGACTCTAGTTTAAAGAATAATGTTTCCCCCATACAAACATTGCACCCCTATTTAACCCCCTTAGGGGTAGAATTTTCTTAAACGCTGAAAAATCTTTTTTTGTATTTTGATAAGTAATATTCGTACAAAGTTTCAAGTCTCTAGTACAAAAAATAATGTTTCTCCCATACAAACTTTGCACCCCTATTTAACCCCCGTAGGGATAGAATTTCTTAAAATCCCGTCTTATCCCTTGCCTACGTCATAAAGGAAGTTCTAAAAAATTTCAAGTTTCTAGTCCCAGTAGTTTTGAATTCAAAGTTTGCACCCCTATTTAACCCCCTTAGGGGTAGAATTTTCTTAAACGCAGAAATTACTTTTACTGTATTTTAATGAGTAATCTTTCTACAAAGTTTCAAGTTCATAGTTCAAAAATTAATGTTTCCCCCATACAAACATTGCACCCCTATTTAACCCCCTTAGGGGTGGAATTATCTTAAACGCTGAAATTAATTATTTTGTATCTTAATAAGTAATCTTTCTACAAAGTTTTAAGTCTCTAGTTCATAATATAAAGTTTCCCCCATACAAACTTTGCACCCCCATTTAACCCCCTTAGGGATGGAATTTCCAAAAATCCCGTCTTATCGGTTGCCTACGTCATAAAAGGAAGTCCTGGTGTAAATTTCAAGTTTCTAGTCCCAGTAGTTTCGGCTGTGCGTTGATGGTAGATCAGGTATCCTTCTTTTATATATATAGATGTAAAATTCTGATTCCACAACGTCATGTGAATAAAAAAATATATGAAGTGTTTTATTTCCTCCTTGTATTCCTGTATTGTATTATAGAATACAAAAGTCTTTCGACCTATAGTTGTATCTGTCAGTTAAAATCATGCATAATTTATATTAGGTGAAAGCATTGAATAAAAAAGGTTTTATACCCCTGGAATGTCACTTTGATATTGACAGTTGTTTGTTTACATTTTTAGTAACAGCCAAGGTAGCCAAATATTTCGGTACACGCCGATATTTACTGTAAGAAAAAGGGTGTGTTACGAAATATTTGGCTACTACTAACTATATGCCGCTGACTGTACAACAACTTCTTTCCCTAAACAGTTTACCGTTTCACTGTGGTAAAAAAACAACGCCGTAACGTAGCAGTTATAAAAATAATTTATTTCCACAATTTTCATTACAATATTTTTTATTTACATGATTCAATGTCATGGATCTATTAATATGAACAATAGTGACTAAGTTTCAAGAGTTGGTTAGTATTTTTATATTTGTATTATTGAAACGAGTCCTGTTAGAATTACATACCTACCAAACTTACCGTTGCAACCAAAAAACGACTTTATTCCGGTATGTTCTACGCTCAAATTTGATATCGGTGATTCATGGTCACAGAATCGTTTCAATAACCCACCTAAACCTTAATTATAATGTTTGTTGGTATCTTAACTTACATTAGGTATTCATTGCACATCGCAAATAATTTTTACACAAGTATTACATATATATGTACACACGTACAACTGAGCTATGTCTAAACTATACGTTCGTTAAAGATTACTGAACATACACATTCGTGCAGTTATAACGGAGCGTATAGTCAGCATCAGAAGTAGCCAAGCGAAATAACACGCTCGAAATGACCTACACAGATCCTTATTCCCTTGACATTAGAGTTCGTGTGTAGATCATTTCGAGCACTGGGACCGCTTAGTAACTTCTGCTGCTGACTGCACAGCGGTGTTTATAAGAGGATTCATTCTACATATTTTTGCACCTGACTCTGACATGCTATCTCATTCTATCCTATAGCTGCACCCCTATCGGTTGGTCTCTATATCGCCGATGGTATATGACATTTGGACATTCCCCATTTCCCTTCGTTGGGTGGGAAAGCACCTTAACCCAGCTCAAAGTTTGATTGTAACCGACTCCAATAATAGCAAAAGTTATACATTTTTCAGATTTATTAATCTACCCGTTTCTGCGATCTTATATATCGGATCGGATGAAGTCGTCATGTACAATCAAGAGGGCATCAATATGTATTCACTCAAAGTTTCATAAATATGTATACTACATCCTTATTGTTGCAGAAATAAGGTCTAGGTACCTACATATTTTTGAGGCTTTGTGGTGTTGATTGTACAAGTTGCTTATATTAAAAAGTAAGCACATAATCAAGTGAATGATTGAACGAAACCGTTTTCAAAGTTATTCGTCGTGATACCGACATTACAGTGCTGCGTTGACTTCGCGAATGATAAAATATTCGGCCCTTTCTTACACAGCTTGACGGAAAGTGACGGATACTTTATCACTGGTTATTTAGTGATCTTCACCGTGACTGTTCGTCTTGTAGTTGGACTAGCTAGAGTATCCGACAGGCGTTTCGCAGGACGTTCTTCTTCTTCCCTCCGGGGCGCGACTTGGCCGGTCGCAGCAGGATTGTGCCGTTGCTGCTCAGGTTTGTGAAGTTACCTGAAAACAAACATCATCATCATCATCCTAGCGTTATTATTCCCGGTAATGCCCCTAAAGGAGCCCGGGGTCCGCTTCGACACCTAATCCCAAGATTTGGCAAAGGTACTAGTTTTACGAAAGCGACTGCCATCCGACCTTCCAACCCAGAGGGAAAACTAGACCTTATTAGGATTAGGCCGGTTTCCTCACGATGCTTTCCTTCACCGAAAAGCTAACGGTAAATATTCCGTACATAAGTTCCGAGAAACTCATTGGTACGAGCCGGGATTCGAACCCACGACCGCCGCTTGACAGCAGCAAATTGCGCCGTATGCGTTGTATTTTAAATCCATGGATCAATTACTCGAAGAGTACATCTGAATGTCTGTAGTACATCTGAATGTCTGTATTGCGCCGCATGCCTGAACCACTACTTAGGCTACCGTAGCTGAAAACAAACGCAATCCATTATGTCTGAGAATAAAAACGTCTAGTACAGTCAGCGTCATATACCTAATCTGTAACATCCAAAGCGCCAAATAGTTCGTAACACATCTTTATGTCTATGGGAATAACGTGTGACGAAGTATTTGGTGCTTTGGATGCTACAATCGCTACGCGCCCGTGACGACACACGACTAATAGCATAGCTCCTTCTGCTCCTGACTTTACCACGGACTTATACTACAAATATTTGAGGAAAGGCCTTCTTAACGTACTGGTAAAAACTTACAAGAAGTTGTGTATAGAAGTGTTTATTCGCAAAAAAACACATTGCAAAGACACGGAGTGTAGCGCGCCTTTATAATTCAGGTAATAGAGATATTACGATAAACTTGGCTGATTAACTTCTTATTTCTTGATGACTGTATTACCCAATACGACCAGATTTAGGGTGGATATTCATGGTATTACAGCGTACTGAAATTCAGTTAACATGCCTATAGTTCCAAGTAATCATATACGCAGCTAGAATACATTCACAAATACTTATGTAGGTAGGTATCTATGAGACCTAACTCCATAAGCAGTGATTGGGTAACAATCGGAAGAAAGTTCGGAATTACTTAGGTAACCATTAACTCCTACATGTACCGTTTAAGGCGACACTCGGTAAGTGAACTTTCACTCTCGCGGCTAAAGTTCATTGTCGTAAGTGTATACATTATTGTAATCATTGCTGTTGGCGCCTTCTTGAATGTTTTGGTTCGTTAATTTAACTTTCGATCTCACGCGAACCAACGTCCGATTATCCTAGATGTATATATATTCCTACAGTCACCATATATCGGAACGAACAAGGCGGTCACAAATATTAGGTATTCAAAACGACTCCTTTGTCAAGGCGTTAGTTTGCATGTTCAGACATTTTAGTACCTACATTTTATATCGCTTTTCATTACTGCACTGCACAAGCTCCCGAGCGCTGCGTTTGTAATTAGTGAGTGACGGACCTGAGGCTCTAGTATAAGTTTTGCCGAAACCAAACGTTACGACCGCGATCGCGTTTAGCTGTCAAATCCCATACAAATTGAGGGTAAAACGCAAACGCGATCGTAAAGTTTTGTTTCGGTAAAACTTATACTAGAGCCTCGGCATTTGTTTCTCGATGTCGATAGCAAATACAGCGAATCTTCAAATTAAAGGGTTGGCAACGGGCTTGTGATTGTTCAGGAGACGGTGTTCGCTTATCACCAAACATGTACTTATGGTTTTGTTTGCCACCCGTGTGGATTAAAAAGTTCCAGTTATAATCCGATAGAGTTCGTGGGCTAGTTAAGTTAAGAAAGAGAGGTAGCGGTGTTCTGTGGAGGTAGCGAATAGGGACATTGTTAATTGGCTTTGCATTATCGTGGACCAAATAAAGGCGCGCCGAACGCGGGTCGGTATATCTCTCTCACTTACCAACGCATTTAATATCTTTCTCACTATCTCTATCCCCACAGCCGCGCTTCTGTGCGAAAGAGATAGAGATACCGTCCGACCCGCGCCGCGCACGACCCTCGTGGACGCCTCAAAAAGGCAGTGTTGCCAACCCATGCCCAATTTTACCCCCAAGTATTTTTTCAAATCCCCCTAAAAAACCCTAAGTAAATATTTTTTCCTAATTTTCTTTTTATGTGCCCAAGGCCTTCTCCGTTGCAATTTATCACAGCAACCGACAGAGACGCACGGAACTATGAAAGGTTAATAGGAAGGTTTTGCAATACATGCATGCGTGGTGATGTTTGTACGTTTCGTGCGATCCGTTCTACGTGCGTTCTACGCACGAGACACAGGCTACGCAGGCTTTGTTCTATTTAGTTGCAGGTATTGCCGGGACCCCTAAAAATACCCCTAAAAAATTTTTACCTAGAATTGCCCCTGTTTTCATATTTTCCCCCCAAATTTAGTTTAAAACCCCTAAGTTGTCACCACTGCAAAAAGGCAGTTACCTATGACGGGCGTGGTGAGGGAGCAGGGCGGCGCGGCGTCCTCGTCCCGCCGCTGGTCGGCCAGGCAGCGCGCCGCCAGCGCGCGGAACACGGCGCCCACGTTCACGTCCTCCTTCACCGACGCGCGCATCAGCCGGCAGCCCAGCGCGCGCGCAACCAGTTCCGCTTCGTCTCTGGAATAGGTACATTACTTTTTTTAAAGTGAAAACTTCTTTAGCGGTGCTGTGCACTTTTTGGGATGGGGAATAATTGTTAATCTCGCGACAGGTGTAGGAGCGTAGGAGGTCACGTGACCGTATATAGGTGAGATATTCGGGACGAGGCTTGGGGGCGGGGGGAGTGGCGCTGTGCTCGTTAAGACAGTCGTTGCTCTAAACTGACCTTAATTGTAGTGCGCTAGGTCAAAACATCATTTGAACTATTTCGTGTGCAAACATTAACATTAATTTTGTCGTTAAAATACTTACAGAATTGATTGCATTGCATGTAAGACTCACTCTATCACAGTCTATCAAAGATGAAAAACTTTCAACATTTAAGATAAAATTATATAATCTACTAAAAGAGAAATGTTATTATAATTTAAATGAATTTTTATTTGACAATTTTACAATGTAGGTACCAGTATAATGTGAGAATTTTATTATTTACTGTTTGACATTTTTTTATTTTATATTTTTATTTTGTTTTTTTATTCATGAGACTGACATTTCTACTGTAGTATAATTTGACATCAATGTATGTGATTGTTTGACATAAGTAATAGATTATATAATTATTGTTATTTTTAATTTTTGCATGAAATATTTAATTATTATGAGTATTAAATTATTGTACGTCGTAAGACATGTCACAGAGAACTGACCTATTTGTAAAATCTGTAGTTAACTACCTGTGATACACAATAAATGACATTCTGATTCACATAACTAGTGATATTGAGCTTTTATGGTGTGTCTGAGTTTTCACTTCGGCCGGCACTCCCGGAGTGCAACCTGGGCTTTTTTTTTATACAACGACAGTGGTAAACAAGCGTACTACCCGCCTGATGGTAAGCGGACACCGCAGCCTATAGACGTATGCAACCCCAACCCAAAGGTGTAACATGGTCGTTGCTGCCCCTTGGTATGTTTGAGGATTCGACGTGTTGACAGCTGAAGGAACACATGTCCTCGCTCTCAACACAACGCATCCTCGGGAGCTCTGGCGACCTTGCTCACCTCCAGGAACACAACACTACCACAAAGCAAGTATACATATAGTAGTGTACCTACGTAGTAACTTGCAATTGGTGGGAGAAATCCTACAAATATTATCAATCTTTTTCCGGTCGCGTATGTGTAACTATGACAAAAGGGTGTAACAATGGGACTACGGCCGTGTCTCAGATGAGCCACTTTACCCTTTTCTTGTAAAAAAATGAGAGAGCTAAACCTCGTCTGCAAAATGTAGAGCAAAAAATTGTATGTGAAAGCATATAATTCAGAAAAAAGGGTTAACGGGTTCCTTCCTAGTGTCTTAATTGATGTTAGAATTCAGCTACCAAGGAACCTGCAGCTTAATTATTAATTAAATAAAAATAAAAAATGATCATAAAATGTTCATAAGCGGATGCACGCGGTATGATAATGAAGAAAGTTACTCACGGGCCGACGACGCACTGGTCCATTAGATCTATTTTATTTTGAACTATGATGGTTGGGATTTCTCCGCATTCATTCTCCACCTGTAATTTAAATAGTCTAATAAATATCGTGGCTTTTAAATCCAATAAGAAACAGACATGCACAATGTATTACAGCGCTATATATTACCTGTATAACAGATATCTTATTTAAGCACCTCAATAGACTAACATAAATAAATAAAAGACTCAATTCAACCAGTTATAATTTATACACAAACAAACTGTACAGTGTGTAGATATGCTTGAAAGATTACACTGTTTCGGACAAGACAGGATCCATTTTATGTTGATGCTTTGCCGCCTATGTGACGCTCATCGCGTCCTCAGGGGACAATCGGAACTCCCTTCTCTCCCGGCCATAGTAGCTATGCTCTCAACCGTGCTCTGGACTTTGGCTAATGTCTCCAAACTCTTCGCTAGAAGAACTCCCCGTCCACCGCTCGAACAGTTTATTCCCATCACATATCCATCTTCCACAGGAATGAAAATATACTTGTAGATCCGATCGCACGAGAGATAGAGAGACTTCACTTCCTCATTTCCGTAATAAGTCACCTCGGTCAATTTTCCGACGCTGTTTACGTACGATGAACGCACAACGTTCTTGTCTACCGATATATTAGCTCCTGGACAGGCATCGCGGAGTGAAAACACTTCATACTGAGACACATTGTAATAGACTGGGCATGCTCGCTGGCGGATTTCTGTGTGTATTGTTATATAAAGAGAGAGAGAGAGAATGACATACTTTTATTTCATACCCAAAGTTAGAAAATTGATTAGATAAATGAAGGGGAGAAGGAAGACAATAAAGTTAATATACAATCGTATAAACAGTCTGTAACGGTGACTTATTTCATCTACGGATATTGTATGAATCATTTCATATATCGATACCTAAATAGAATTCCTGCTTTGGTAATGGACATGGCTGGAGGCGTAGGGCGACATACGAATTTCAATCGTAATAGCTGGAACATTAGAAGCTAAATGAAAATGAATAGTACGACTTTTTGTGGTAAGGCAATGTGTTTACGTTAGCGCTTTAATACTACAATCTGATTTGAACCTTATTGCTAAAGTGTTAAGGTTGTTAATG
This sequence comes from Epinotia demarniana, assembly GCA_945867215.1. Taxonomy (NCBI): domain Eukaryota; kingdom Metazoa; phylum Arthropoda; class Insecta; order Lepidoptera; family Tortricidae; genus Epinotia; species Epinotia demarniana. The sequence goes on along the minus strand of OX244276.1, from coordinate 6,262,770 downwards.
GGTTGAAATTATTGATGATACCACCAACGTCTGGCCTCGTAAACCTACTGACCCTAATGACGCTCGTGACCCTATTGACGCTATTGACCCTCTTGACCCTCTTGACCCTTTTGACCCTCGTGACCCTATTGACCCTCGTGACCCTTTTGACCCTCGTGACCCTATTGACCCTCGTGACCCTCTTGACCCTATTGACCCTCGTGACCCTATTGACCCTCGTGACCCTCTTGACCCTATTGACCCTATTGACCCTCTTGACCCTATTGACCCTCGTGACCCTATTGACCCTCTTGACCCTATTGACCCTCGTGACCCTATTGACCCTCGTGACTCCGTGACCCTATTGACCCTCGTGACTCCGTGACCCTATTGACCCTATTGACCCTATTGACCCTCTTGACCCTCTTGACCCTCGTGACCCTCTTGACCCTCGTGACCCTATTGACCCTCGTGACCCTCGTGACCCTATTGACCCTCTTGACCCTATTGACCCTCGTGACCCTCTTGACCCTATTGACCCTCTTGACCCTATTGACCCTCTTGACGCTATTGACCCTCGTGACCCTCTTGACCCTATTGACCCTCGTGACCCTCTTGACCCTATTGACCCTCTTGACGCTATTGACCCTCTTGACCCTATTGGCCCTCTTGACCCTATTGACCCTCGTGACCCTATTGGCCCTCTTGACCCTCGTGACTCCGTGACCCTATTGACCCTCGTGACCCTATTGACCCCCTGACCCTAATGACGCTCGTGACCCTATTGACCCTCGTGACCCTATTGACCCTATTGACCCTCTTGACCCTCTTGACTCTTTTGACCCTCGTGACCCTATTGACCCCCGTGACCCTAATGACGCTCGTAACCCTATTGACCCCCGTGACCCTATTGACCCTCGTGACCCTATTGACCCCCGTGACCCTATTGACCCTCGTGGCACTGTGACCCTATTGACCCTCGTGACCCTATTGACCCTCGTGAAGAGTATAAAAGGGAATGCCGAAGTAGTATGGGGGATTATTCATTTCTCATCGTTCGGACTGGCAGTGTCTCTGGTTGTGGGCTGTGAAATTATTGGTGTGTGTTACCTCTATTGTGTTTTGGTGAATGGCTTGTTATTGTGAGGAATCTCTCTTCATAATTATGAGTCTTTTACTTTCTTAATTTACAAGTTAATTGTATATTTAAAGGGGTATTAGGGCCTCAGCTATATTTACTTTATCGGAGGTACTCCGGGAGGTTTATATGGTTAAATCAAATATGTTTAATTTGCTAGCGGCCACTCCCTAGAATTAGACATGTTTGACAAGTGTTTTCGGAACTCAGTCAAAGCTGTATTTACCGTAACGGAGTTGGTCCGGAGGTTTATATAGTTAATCAAATATATTTAATTATGCCAGGGTACTCCCTGGGATTGAGTATATTTGACGATTGCTTTCGAAATTTAGTTGGGGTTAATTCTTACTGTCCAATCAGCCGGAACACTGTCAAGAATCAGTTATCTGCGGAGTCAGCCCCACCTAACGGTGCCAACGGGGATGAATCCGTGTCCGTGTAGTTACCAGACTTGAGGTGTGGTCTGGCGTCTACCTCTTTACCAACATAGGAGACGAAACCCTTTAATCGGGGCCCTCACGTCTCTCAAAACAACTGACGGTGGAAACGTGGCTTGAGCATTTATGTGACGAAAAGCATAGGAGGATATCTCCGCTCGTGGAAACCGATCGGTTGCTTGAGGGGTCGTTCAGTGTTAAATATACTTATATATCAACATACCGTATGTCCAGTTAGTGCATCTTACTCGCTGTTTTCCCTTTAGCCTTCGGGCACAGCGAGGGGAGATGAATTACACAGGCTGTTAGAGGGTTGTCATCTCAGTTTCGCCGACTGAACTAATTACAGCTTCAATAGGGATACATTCTTGCTTCTGAACTAAGGTATGGTTCCAGGAGTAAGCAGAATAGGGACTGTGGGGTAGGCTTAGGAGTAAATTCACGCGTTATGGGGTATTAGGGCTTGAAACTATATCTACTGTAACTAAAGATATTACAAGTGTTTGGTAGGATTAATAAAATTGAAGTTATTATTCTTATAAAATCTAATGACGACTAAAATTATTAATGAGTAACCAGTGTGATGTTTGAGTAGTAAGGCAAGTGGTGTTGGGTTGCCGTGGATTACACGTGAAACACGAGACAATTGTTAAATATCATTAAAAAGGTCATAGTATTATTCATGAAATTGTGATATCCGGATTATTTCAGAAAGATGAAATAATTCTGGGTTTGATGACAGGCTGAGCAGTTCATCAAATCCATTTAAAATATCTTATTTCCATGAGAGAGAACTCTCCATTTAAAGTATCTTATTTTCATGAGAGGGAATTCTTCATTTAAGGCATGGTTTGAGTAGAATGTCTCGCGTGTAACGAACGGTTTACCACGGCATTACTCTACGGCCGTCGGTATAAAATGGTCCAGGCCATCTTAGTTATACATATAAACGATTAATAATACTAAAAGATGTCAGTCGAGTTTGTCTCGGTGTATCTTCTCGAAACTGACCGCTAGGTTTGAGACACTGGTAGATTCATTCTCCGAGTCCTAAACTCGTAGGATAGCTAGGTAAGTAACTTGAATAGGATGTCCAGACTCCATTCCAACAAGAGAGTAGCCAGTGTGAGCAAAAGATTGCCACACGACCCGTCGATAGAACTTTGGTCCAAAATACAAGTATTTAGGGCAGTCTTCTAGATAATAATAGGTTTAAATAAATAATCTTGATTTTATGAAGGCTACTCCTTGTTCAACCGGACATGTAATAGGGGATAGGTGTTTTTCTACCAAAAACAATTTTTAATTATAATCATAAAGTAACCTACAGTGTAATTATAATCATAAAGTGATTTATAATTAATTTATTATTCCTACAAGATTTAGGACTTTGTTATGCTCATAAATAGGAAAATAGCAGTTAAAAGTAGCATTTCAGTAGGTTAATTTATGTACAGATAAGCTAGCTTTAATTTTATTATGAATGGAGAGTCCAAAAACCTGTCAAGCTTTCATAAAAGGATCTAGGGTTATTACGGTACACAACACTTCGGGGTTCAACCACTAGCGATCACATTTTGGCCAAATCGTCAGGTATTCTTAAATAAAAGCACGCAACAAAAGTAGGTTTAATAAGTAGGTAAATAGAGAGTAAGTTACAGTAGTCTAGCACGAAGGAATAGGGTTTTACATTAAGTTAGAATTCATTGCAAAATATTTAGCGTTTCTTGAGCTTCAGCGGGAAGCTGCTTCGTTAGCTGTAGGTCTTCGGAAGCGTTTTCTAGCCAGGGGGGGTGAACTGTTACAGTTTGGTGCCGTTCCCTGGGATATCTTCAGTAGCCCTCACGGGCTACAGTTTGTTGCCTGAAGTTGGAGGTGAGCTTGATAGGTGTTGGACTCTTCATTATTTTCTTTCAATTATCAGCTAGGGACTCCGCTAGGGCAGGTTTAGGACTGCATCTGAAAAACAATAATTTTAGTAGATTATATTTGCACATTGCATGTGGAACCGACAGCCGTCGGGGCGGAGAGGTTCTCGGGGCGGACACATGCTTGCCGGGGGGGGGCGCGCGGTGTGTCTGCCCCGATGTATAAGACGCGGGGCGTTGTGGCACTCCTTGGGGGAGGGCTGTGTCCGGCGATGGGTGTCTTTCGACTGATGTGATAATGATTATGATGATTATTTATATATATATCACATGATATCGGTACTTTTAGTAAATATAAATTATTAAAATTATAGATTAAGGCGGACATTAATATAAGAAAAAATATATAAACTCATTGACTCTGGGGGGCGTCAATGAATAAATAATTTAAGATATGTCGGGGCGTATTCAGTGTGTCTACAAACAAAAATAACAGTTGTAAGGTAGTTCGTAAAACTAGAAATTAAGTCTTATAAATATAAAACCTAGGTCTTGTGCAGGGGATATTTCATAATATGTCAAGGAGAAATGAGCATGGTTTAGCACAACGGAGAGAGGAATTGCATTTTTGCAAGAAGTAGGCATTGTATAGGAACGCCGGCAATATTTATGTATTTCTATTATTTGGGGGCGAGCCTTCATCGCCAGTAGAAACAAAACCTAGCTATTCATAAATTCTGAGCACCTTAATCCTTTAATGTGGCTAATATATTTTGTAGTATACCTTGAGATATCGTTGAAACTAGTGAGGCTCTGGTGATTTCATCTCTTTAGCGGCGTATAAGCACTGAACTGATATTTTCCTATATCAGAACAACCTCGAAACAATCCTTGGGTTTTTGGAATGGTAGTCACATACGGTTATTTCTTAGTGCTCCTTGTACCTAAAACAAAAATCATTAATGTGAATAATTTTATACTTGTAGACCATAAAAATAAGGTTATATAGTGTTAGAAATGTATGTACATTATATTGTATGTGGTAATTAGGAAACCCTTGAAATTTGTATAACCCCAGTTCCTTGCAAGAACTTTTTAGTTCCATGTACAAAGACGACAATTTAATTACGTTTGAAGATACCATGACAAAGGCAATCGGTCGGGTGCATGAGTACTTAGTCAATGTAAGTAGGAAATACTAGGGCAGCTAGGGAGTATCTTTATACGTAATAAGAACAAAAGTTTTACATACCAGAATTATTACTTCAAGGCGGCAAGTGTAGATAACTCCGTGTAGGGAATGGCGCAGGCGCATACAAATATTACAAATGCTTATGAATGCATGTACGTCAAAAGACCACGAAAGATGACTCGCAACGTCCGTTCACTGTGTTCTCGACTTATAGAATTTAGAAGGAAAATCAATGGAGATTCATAGCCAAACTGAAATTGCGGGAAGACTGACACGAGGCGCGGCAAAGAGACCGTTATCCGCTAACACGCACGAGGTGTCATTGCGTTTTAAAAAAACTCCTATAGATATTATTCTCCATAGGAAGGATCTGCGAAAATAGTATCTTATAATCATTATTTGATTTATGCAACGCAAAGATTGCTCTAGCATTATTTTATGGTTTTTAAATATAAAGGCGAGATTTTGGAATCACTTCAGTGTGACACAATGTATACGAAAATACAAAGACGAAACGCTTTATGGGGTGTACAGATTATGTGATTTTGCCCAGTTTGTCGGTACAGCGTGTCGGGGTCGTGATTGTGCAACCGCATGTGCATGCAGTATCTCTTGACGAAAGGATCAACAGCACAACGTGCGTCCAGACAATAGCAATCGGTCGGATTCTGATTAGTTGGAACTGACAGACCAAGACATGTATACACCCCATTAACTTAGCGCGAGATTCCATAGATATGGGCAATTTATTGCCATACGGAAAAGCCAGTGTAGAAGGCCTTTAAGAACAAGGAACCGCAGATATAGAGCAGTCGTACACGCCTGACAACTTGTTGCAGCCGTGTGTTGTAGTGAAACATGAGACATCAAAATATACTTCTCCTTCCAGCATAGCAAGTTGATAGGGCGGACGGATCGCTTGCAGTACGGGTTTAGTAACAGCAGCGCTAACACGAGAATCAAAGTTTCGTGTATATGCATCCCTTTCACTCGAGTATCGTGAGAGCGATAGAGATGGGAATACTCGAGCTTCGACTTTACAAGTCCGTGGCTATAGCTCAGGACTTAAATAATAAGGGCATGTAATAAATTTTATTTTAAATAAGGTCATTGAATTAACGTGAAGGAATTACTTCATTCTTACGGTAGCGACAGCGACATCTATGGTAACATTCACAGATTGTTTCTTTTGAAGATGCTTTTATACTTACAAAGCTGCAACATACATTTATGGGTCAAGAAGGTAGCTAAGCCTCAATTAATGGGATTCATATCACCATAGCTACCCATTTCATTATGTATCAATACAACGGATAGAACAAATTTGATAGAGCAGCAGATAGATTGGTTTGAGAAAAGTGAAATGTTAGCCATGGAGGCTATTGTTCAAGTCAGGGAAGGTTGTGAGGATTAAATAATAAATAGACGTGTCATTGCGAGCATTATATGTTCTGGTTCGAACCTCAGAAAAAACAAGGCCAACAAAGACAAGAAAGTATGGAAAAATCCAGGGCCCAGTATATTTTATTATCATACAGAAGTCACGCGACGCGCGACGTGCATAGTATAGACATTGAGTTACAGGCATGAGAATTTTATTGAAAAAAGGAGAACTAAGCATAACCATACATTACATGGATAAAAATCAAGAATCCACATAACATACATTATCTTATATAACTATGACAGCTTGTTTGGATTATTTATTATGAAGTTAGCTGCATATGAATACCAGATTTAGCTTGGTAGCAGTACAGACGACCGTCTCATTATGAAATAGCAAGATAACATTAACACACACAGACGCGGTACAATATGATATGAAAATACGAAGATCAAAACAAGCAGAAAAGGAATTTCAGTTCAAAATGTTCCAAAAGATTGGATATTCTGATAAAAGGTATTCAACACGTTCGCAACCAAGAACTCGTCGGTAGGCACTCGAAAGGTTTGTTCAGATGCCAGCTCAGCCGTTAGGAGGGCGGTAGTATAAAGTTATACGCTTAACGAGTTCTGTCCATTTCTGGTGCATTATTCCATTTTTGGTCCGGATGAGAAAGTGTTAATGAAGTAAGGAATACTAGTCACATAGAAACTACAGATCTATCATTGCTTTCGCATTAGGGAAAATCATGCCCCGAGGAGGGTTCCGCTTGAAGGACTTCATGGAAATGGATAGCAATCTCATGGACTGGTGTGGGACGAAATTTCATATGCTGTTTCTTCACGGTAGTAGAGGTGTGTCTCATCTTGTTGACGTGCTGGCGACCCTGGAAACATAAATATGAATATTACTCTTCGCATAATAGAATGAGCTCCTACAAAAATTATTCACAAGGGTGGGACGAGCATATGAAACCTTGATTCTTCCCAGTATTACTCCAAGCATTGATATTATATGGAAGAGAGTTTAGTTATAATACTACATAGGTCATCCTGAATTTAATTATATTCCCTAAATAATAAGCATGCATTAAGGAGAATAACTTGGTGCGGGGGCGTGGGAGTGTCTAAATTGATTTGAGTTTAAATTACAGAGGTTGTGATAATTATTGACATTTAATAACAAAAACATATTTATTCCAAACTTTGATTCACTTAAGGAACAATGATATCTTAGTTTGGTAAATATACGAGTAGGCACGGATATACAAACTTCCTAATTGGCACGTACAGAATTTTATTAATACTATGTAATGTATGCCGAACAGATGCTGTTTCGTGCATATATTATGGAGCACAGAATCATTGGAGAAACACAATAGATATAATATACGAGGAGCCACGGATATACAAATTACTTAGTCTGCATGTACAGAATTTTATTAATACTATGTAATGTATGCCGAACAGATGCTGTTCCTTGCATAAATTATGAAGCACAGAATTATTGGAGAGAAACAATAGATTTAATTACCTTTTTATATTACACCACACTAGGAGAATAACGATGTTGAGTCTTGTTGAGGCTTAAGCAGTCAGACTTGTGTTGGGTAGCAGCATTCCCCTCACGGATTCATACTGCTGTAAAAATAACAAACAGAAGGTTATGTTAAGCGGGAACATCAATAATTAATGTATGATTATGACAGTTAAACAAGATATAACTTTTGAGAAAGGGAAGTAATGGAAATATATTTTAATAAGATGACATACTCTTCACACTGAAATTGAGACGAAATTATACAATGGTTTAAGCGATATATATACATTCGTGGATCTACTATGTATCTACTTACTATTGGGGGCCATTGTACGGTAAATTAGACGGGAAGATGTCAGTTTCCGCTGGGACCACTAATGTTGAGACGGGCCCCTTCCTTGGCATTTTGGCTTAATATTCCCAGTCGCATTATCGAGTCATCAATTAAAAGGGCGAGTGCATTCTGCTGTTCCTGGAAACACCATGACAAGAAATTATGACACCAACGGACATTATCGGACCGACGGACAAATGGACATTTAGTTATTTTGAATGAAAAATTGAATCAGGATGAATATCAGAAGAGAGAGACAAGTAGTATGTGAATTACTCTAAACTTGGATATAATATATTAGTAGAAAACTAGGTTAGCTAAGATAGCGAGAAGTTTTACGATCATTCGCAAATGTATGCTAATTACCACTGAAGTGTTACTGTTTGTCGATACATTGCCGAGTATTACGGGCTGCATGGCACCTTTTAACGTTGAAATACGTAGGAAGTCGCTTTGAACAAGGACAGAAAAAGGAAAAAATAACGTTAAGGCGGAAAGAAAGAATATTCTGGGATAATACATACCTTGAGGAAAGCGTCCATGTACCTAATCCAGCCCAAATAGCGGTAGTGTTGCATATCACGTTTGTTTTCATTTAAAAGTTTTAAATATGTTGAATCCATGCATCAGAAATCGAAAACGGACCACGACCCACGACGCGACGTGCAATTTTTGACAGTTGACACTTGACAGTGACGCCACGCTATGATGTGTCAAGGCATAGAAGAAAATTGACTGAAGACATAGATCACAGACAGTATTCGCATATATCGAGTAAATGATTTTCTTGTAGAATTGCGTTTGTACGTTATTCAGGAATTAAAAATTGTATTTTCATTAGTTGCACGAAATAACAACAAATAATGACAGTGGTATAGTGACATCATATATAAAAACATCTATTCGGCTGTAGATGGCGACACTATATATGAGAAAACTCAAAATATCGACAATCTATGCCAGGAATACACTACTCAACAATAGATGGCGCAAACGATCACTGACGGGCCATGACTTTGGATCCATGTGTCAGTGGGAAAGTTACTCTATTTGACGACAGATGGCAGAGAGATGCAGTTTTATAATAAAATTCTTACGACAGATATGGATACGTGTTTATAACAACGCAAAGTTGAAAAGTAATTTTAAAATAGATAATTAATGCTCGTATTTGTTAATCAACAATCGAGTGTATACAGTTTAATATATTTGCTACAGTTTATTAAGAATTTCCGAACGAAATGGACGTCAGGATCAAGTGTCATGTCATATGAAAGAGAAAAATCGTCAGTTGACTTGAATTTCACACACAGTGTTTATACAAATAATTTTCTGTTTTCGGGACTAAGTGAATATTCAAACATTGTAAAACCTTTTTCAAATAAACTATCATTCAGGAACGATAAATCATGTGAAGACCTATAAAGACTAGTGTGAATGCGATCACAACAAGAAGTTATTAATTGGATCAAAGTGTTGTTGTAGCAGAATAGTTTTCCATAGTGGTGTTTTGTAACAAATAATAGTGAATATGGTGGCTCTCAAGTTAAAAAGGTGCTTCCTGACGTGGAAAGGGTAAACGTAGTAAACATTTAAGCTTTTCAATTTTTGAAACCCATTTTGGCTTTGTGTTGTTAAAGTTTTGCAGGGCGCTGCCCATATTATCATTAAAATAGCGAAAATACAATTCAATTCAATTTCAATCATTTAAGATAACAAGGATCTCGGGTTTTTTTTTTGTATGCTTGTGGGTAATTTGACTTAAGGGGTACGATAAATCTTAAAACTAAATATATCACAGAGGGCTCACATCAGACAGTTTGAAACGGGTTCTAAATTTCGACTCATTCTCTTAATAGCTTGGTAGCGCTGTGGGAAAACGTCCGCTGTCTAAGTCACTGAGCCGGGTTCGATTCCCGACACATTTTTATTTTTGTATTTTTCTTTTGTGTTTTATCATGGGTGAAAGACAATGAAATAGGTTTACCTACAAGATAGTATATTACTTTGTTGCAAAATGCTCTATACAAATTATAAAACTTGCGTTATTGATTGACTGTCAGGCAGCGTGGCTTAAAGCCGTTTGAAGATAAATATGAGGGATCGGCGATTCGGCAGCAGATTTGGGTGGATCTAGATGATTAATATGAGACGTCTTTATACTTGGAAAACCTCATTAACAATATACTTAGCTGTGGGGCTTAATTACATTAAGGCCTACTAAGGTATATTTGAAATCACTGCATCAGAGTTGTCAGAACAAGTTTGATCTATGATTGTGTATTAATGGCAACGACTTAGGGATCTGGTAATGCTGTTTTTTTTTGGAGTGGGGCAAATTGAGGTGGTTTTTATAATTTGCGAAATAGAATTTTATTGGGTAGGTTTGTTTTGTCAATTGGACTGTCGTTCGCCCGTCGCGAAATTGGACCTACGTGTGGTTGCTGGGTGTCGCGGTTGTATTTGTGGGTGGACGTTGAGGTGCGCAGGTAACAAGTTACAGAATAGCCGGATTGTGAAAACTGATGGTTGAGTAGAAACTTTGATCAATGATGTCGATTTTGACTAAATTCTAGGTTTATTTTTCAATCAAAGATGGCGGATCTGGGTTTTTAAGAAAAAATTTTTTTGTATCTAATTCCATTAATTTGCTAATACTAATTTAAAATGTTGGGTTAATTTTGGATTCATTTTGAAAAATTATTATTATTGGTATGAATTTCAACTAATTTACGAACGTTAATTTCTAATTTTGGGTAAAAATTGGGATATAGCTTTGATTTTTGGAATGATCATCTATATTAATTGTATCTTACTCATGGATATGAGTTTAAAAGTGAAACAATATACTTAATTTTGTATTTATTAGTGCAGTTAAATCTCTGGCGAGTATGATGAATTTTTATTTGTGGGGAAAATTTTATATTGCATCAATCAATGTCCAATAAGTGTTAAATCTGTATTGAAATGATTACACCTCATATGCTTTGGCTATCTGTAACAATCGAGTGCATAGGCGAATGAGGAAGGTACAAAATGATATGAAGCATGGATGCATTAATAAGGTATTGTAGGGAGAGAAAAAGGAGATGAATGAAAAGGTGGATTGATAGTGTGATTCATGTTTGGGTTTTCTTTTTGTAAACATGGGTTGCTACAGTTTGACAATAGCTAGAGTGTAATCAAATAACCTAGATTTGTTGGTTTTGATGGGAAAAAAAAAAAAAAAACAATAGGTCCCTAAATATTTATCAATAGGTTAAAATCGTGAAAACGATTCGACTCTTAGCATAGAGTAGTATTTGGGGACTTATACTACACACGCATTTCTACGCAAGGGTATACACACCTCATGTCGGTTAAAATAAGTCAAATTGAGGGTTAATCATAATTGAATCAGTGAAACTGAGCCGGAGTTTATTAAAAACTTTAATAAATTATGACGTTTTAGTTGACTGTTCTACCTGATGAGGCGAACAAGGTTACAACTGGATTTACAAATAGCCGCTTGTTTTGGTTATATTTTCTTTTTTTACATTTCTTACGCTGTTTTGACAAGTCATAATGGGAATTGGCTTATTTTATAAGACATGATACAGGTGCCAAGAAAACTAATTATTAATGATGTAGTTTGGGAGCACGATTCGAGCTTATACATTGGAGAATGAACGTCTCGGTACTTCTACCAAATAGTTTCTGTTTTACGTGGGGAGGTTTTGTTGGATTTATTCAAAGGAAGAGCAATGTTTCCTAGGATCACCGATTGAGCAATGTAATCACCGATCCGGGGTAAATCCTCCTTAATCGAATTACTAGAATTTATCAGATTCACAACCTGGTACCTCGGAGTGAGACAGAAATCCTTGAGGAAAAGCTAGTCATTAATCATTGTTATGGTTCAAGGGAATCGTGTTAACTAACGAAGTCATTGATGATCATTTAGTACTGGTCAAAAACACATCACGAATTTAGAAAAGGGAGGGTTGTCGCTGACAAATCTAGGACCTAGGGGTGAAGATTCTACATGCATGACCTAGGTCATACATTGCGAAATATTCACCGGGGCGTGTTGTAATAGACTGGGCATGCTCGCTGGCGGATTTCTGTGTGTATTGTTATATAAAGAGAGAGAGAGAGAATGACATACTTTTATTTCATACCCAAAGTTAGAAAATTGATTAGATAAATGAAGGGGAGAAGGAAGACAATAAAGTTAATATACAATCGTATAAACAGTCTGTAACGGTGACTTATTTCATCTACGGATATTGTATGAATCATTTCATATATCGATACCTAAATAGAATTCCTGCTTTGGTAATGGACATGGCTGGAGGCGTAGGGCGACATACGAATTTCAATCGTAATAGCTGGAACATTAGAAGCTAAATGAAAATGAATAGTACGACTTTTTGTGGTAAGGCAATGTGTTTACGTTAGCGCTTTAATACTACAATCTGATTTGAACCTTATTGCTAAAGTGTTAAGGTTGTTAATGGGTTGAAATTATTGATGATACCACCAACGTCTGGCCTCGTAAACCTACTGACCCTAATGACGCTCGTGACCCTATTGACGCTATTGACCCTCTTGACCCTCTTGACCCTTTTGACCCTCGTGACCCTATTGACCCTCGTGACCCTTTTGACCCTCGTGACCCTATTGACCCTCGTGACCCTCTTGACCCTATTGACCCTCGTGACCCTATTGACCCTCGTGACCCTCTTGACCCTATTGACCCTCGTGACCCTATTGACCCTCTTGACCCTATTGACCCTCTTGACCCTCTTGACCCTATTGACCCTCGTGACCCTATTGACTCTCGTGACCCTCGTGACCCTATTGACCCTCTTGACCCTATTGACCCTCGTGACCCTATTGACCCTCGTGACTCCGTGACCCTATTGACCCTCGTGACTCCGTGACCCTATTGACCCTCGTGACCCTCTTGACCCTATTGACCCTATTGACCCTCTTGACCCTATTGACCCTCTTGACCCTATTGACCCTCTTGACCCTCTTGACCCTCGTGACCCTCTTGACCCTCGTGACCCTCTTGACCCTATTGACCCTCGTGACCCTCGTGACCCTATTGACCCTCTTGACCCTATTGGCCCTCTTGACCCTCTTGACCCTCGTGACCCTCTTGACCCTCGTGACCCTCTTGACCCTATTGACCCTCTTGACCCTATTGACCCTCTTGACGCTATTGACCCTCTTGACCCTCGTGACCCTCGTGACCCTCTTGACCCTATTGACCCTCGTGACCCTATTGACCCTCTTGACCCTATTGACCCTCTTGACGCTATTGACCCTCTTGACCCTATTGGCCCTCTTGACCCTATTGACCCTCGTGACCCTCTTGACCCTATTGGCCCTCTTGACCCTCTTGACCCTCGTGACTCCGTGACCCTATTGACCCTCGTGACCCTATTGACCCCCTGACCCTAATGACGCTCGTGACCCTATTGACCCTCGTGACCCTATTGACCCTATTGACCCTCTTGACCCTATTGACCCTCTTGACTCTTTTGACCCTCGTGACCCTATTGACCCCCGTGACCCTAATGACGCTCGTAACCCTATTGACCCCCGTGACCCTATTGACCCTCGTGACCCTATTGACCCCCGTGACCCTATTGACCCTCGTGGCACTGTGACCCTATTGACCCTCGTGACCCTATTGACCCTCGTGAAGAGTATAAAAGGGAATGCCGAAGTAGTATGGGGGATTATTCATTTCTCATCGTTCGGACTGGCAGTGTCTCTGGTTGTGGGCTGTGAAATTATTGGTGTGTGTTACCTCTATTGTGTTTTGGTGAATGGCTTGTTATTGTGAGGAATCTCTCTTCATAATTATGAGTCTTTTACTTTCTTAATTTACAAGTTAATTGTATATTTAAAGGGGTATTAGGGCCTCAGCTATATTTACTTTATCGGAGGTACTCCGGGAGGTTTATATGGTTAAATCAAATATGTTTAATTTGCTAGCGGCCACTCCCTAGAATTAGACATGTTTGACAAGTGTTTTCGGAACTCAGTCAAAGCTGTATTTACCGTAACGGAGTTGGTCCGGAGGTTTATATAGTTAATCAAATATATTTAATTATGCCAGGGTACTCCCTGGGATTGAGTATATTTGACGATTGCTTTCGAAATTTAGTTGGGGTTAATTCTTACTGTCCAATCAGCCGGAACACTGTCAAGAATCAGTTATCTGCGGAGTCAGCCCCACCTAACGGTGCCAACGGGGATGAATCCGTGTCCGTGTAGTTACCAGACTTGAGGTGTGGTCTGGCGTCTACCTCTTTACCAACATAGGAGACGAAACCCTTTAATCGGGGCCCTCACGTCTCTCAAAACAACTGACGGTGGAAACGTGGCTTGAGCATTTATGTGACGAAAAGCATAGGAGGATATCTCCGCTCGTGGAAACCGATCGGTTGCTTGAGGGGTCGTTCAGTGTTAAATATACTTATATATCAACATACCGTATGTCCAGTTAGTGCATCTTACTCGCTGTTTTCCCTTTAGCCTTCGGGCACAGCGAGGGGAGATGAATTACACAGGCTGTTAGAGGGTTGTCATCTCAGTTTCGCCGACTGAACTAATTACAGCTTCAATAGGGATACATTCTTGCTTCTGAACTAAGGTATGGTTCCAGGAGTAAGCAGAATAGGGACTGTGGGGTAGGCTTAGGAGTAAATTCACGCGTTATGGGGTATTAGGGCTTGAAACTATATCTACTGTAACTAAAGATATTACAAGTGTTTGGTAGGATTAATAAAATTGAAGTTATTATTCTTATAAAATCTAATGACGACTAAAATTATTAATGAGTAACCAGTGTGATGTTTGAGTAGTAAGGCAAGTGGTGTTGGGTTGCCGTGGATTACACGTGAAACACGAGACAATTGTTAAATATCATTAAAAAGGTCATAGTATTATTCATGAAATTGTGATATCCGGATTATTTCAGAAAGATGAAATAATTCTGGGTTTGATGACAGGCTGAGCAGTTCATCAAATCCATTTAAAATATCTTATTTCCATGAGAGAGAACTCTCCATTTAAAGTATCTTATTTTCATGAGAGGGAATTCTCCATTTAAGGCATGGTTTGAGTAGAATGTCTCGCGTGTAACGAACGGTTTACCACGGCATTACTCTACGGCCGTCGGTATAAAATGGTCCAGGCCATCTTAGTTATACATATAAACGATTAATAATACTAAAAGATGTCAGTCGAGTTTGTCTCGGTGTATCTTCTCGAAACTGACCGCTAGGTTTGAGACACTGGTAGATTCATTCTCCGAGTCCTAAACTCGTAGGATAGCTAGGTAAGTAACTTGAATAGGATGTCCAGACTCCATTCCAACAAGAGAGTAGCCAGTGTGAGCAAAAGATTGCCACACGACCCGTCGATAGAACTTTGGTCCAAAATACAAGTATTTAGGGCAGTCTTCTAGATAATAATAGGTTTAAATAAATAATCTTGATTTTATGAAGGCTACTCCTTGTTCAACCGGACATGTAATAGGGGATAGGTGTTTTTCTACCAAAAACAATTTTTAATTATAATCATAAAGTAACCTACAGTGTAATTATAATCATAAAGTGATTTATAATTAATTTATTATTCCTACAAGATTTAGGACTTTGTTATGCTCATAAATAGGAAAATAGCAGTTAAAAGTAGCATTTCAGTAGGTTAATTTATGTACAGATAAGCTAGCTTTAATTTTATTATGAATGGAGAGTCCAAAAACCTGTCAAGCTTTCATAAAAGGATCTAGGGTTATTACGGTACACAACACTTCGGGGTTCAACCACTAGCGATCACATTTTGGCCAAATCGTCAGGTATTCTTAAATAAAAGCACGCAACAAAAGTAGGTTTAATAAGTAGGTAAATAGAGAGTAAGTTACAGTAGTCTAGCACGAAGGAATAGGGTTTTACATTAAGTTAGAATTCATTGCAAAATATTTAGCGTTTCTTGAGCTTCAGCGGGAAGCTGCTTCGTTAGCTGTAGGTCTTCGGAAGCGTTTTCTAGCCAGGGGGGGTGAACTGTTACAACATTTCTATAGTTGATCACTTCACAGGTGCTTCTCTGCCGGCTACTCGGTGGCCAGAAGTACACGGCGTGCCATGTTCCGTGAAGGGTGTTCAAATTGAAGCTTTGACCGGTTTTGTAATAGTCGATGCAACGAGAGTCCAAACTTTCACAATTTGTGAGTAAAACGGCAAAGAGCAGGGCCGAAAGCGTAATGTGCATCGCAATTGTTTGACAAAGCGTTATGTTATTTACACGAACGATCGGCGCGTCCAAATGGTGACTGATAACAACGGCTGGTTTTGGACACTATTATTTTAGCAAGTTATCAATGAATCGCGGTAGAGTTACAGCGCCGATGTAGGTACATACATACGTCGCGACTCGCGACCTCCGTTATCTTTTAATGTCGTGTGATTTATAAAATTATCTTACCTCCTTAGAAATATACTAATTATACCCTGTTTATTTTTAGCTGATTAGAACGACAGATGTCAATATATGTATGACTTAGTAATACGATAAGTTAAGTTATAGGAGGAAATAACAGTATATTTAACTATCATTAAAACGTAGATTTTACGAAGATTTTAACTCAGTTTATAAAATAAGCTTAAGGTTACGAAAACCAAAATACCATGGTCACGTTTACTGTCTTCCAATACTGAATGCCATCTTAATCAACTTAAATTAAACGGGGGTTAAGGACCTCGCCTACTTTAATTCAATCGCAGAATTATTAACCAGGAACCCTCAAGCATCAATCGTTCATCTAATCTAGCGTAGGTATTCCCAGGTACGTCCTCGGTTACTAGGTACACCCTACCATTCGTACCCACTTACCTAGTACATACCTACTACTGCAATTTGACTTTCCATATACAGAGGTAAAGAGAGTAAGGAGGAGGAGGAGTGGGGAGTGAGGTGTAGAGGTGGGAGCTTATTTCTACCAACAAACTGTTGTACAGTTTGGCGGAAGTAGAAGTATACTTGAATATGTAGTGTTTTTGTGAATAAACGCTTTATTTTTTTATTTTCTTAATGAAAACTTAGCGTTAATAGGATTAGGTGTCTAATGTAACAAGGGCAATTAATGATTGTCAGACATTCTCTTGCCGGCCGAAGAACACGCTGGGTCTCGTCGTTAAAAAACATGCATTTGCGCAGCAGGGAAGCCAATTAATAGACGACGTATCCACACTTTAGTAACTGCACACTACAATAACGGATGATATCGGGGAACTGTTGCTCAATTTTAAAACAAAACGTATGAAACATACGTCGTACGGCGGATATTGACAAGTGCCATGCAGTAATTGTAGGCGACAATGCGAATCGATGAAAACCGGTCGTGTTACGTCGGGCACTCGGCGCGTGACCGGCGCCAGCTGGGGTAATCTGGTTAGAGCACGCCTGCCGCGCTACCATGAAAATCGAAACTCGAAGTTCGTAGTGACGGGGTGCATGTATATGCACCCCGTCACTCGAGTATTATGAGTGCGATGGGGATGGAAATACCCCAACTTCGAATTTCGTAGTTCGTAACTAGTTATAACTATAGCTCTGTAACTTTATATTGTAACCAAACTCACATTATCTATTTTAACTTAAGGATGTTTTTTTCTTTTTTCTCACATTGTTTTTGCCTATGTGTATTTGATACTAAGTTAATCAGCATGCTTGGTTATATACTGTAAATGTTGATTGTGAACTTATAAAAATTAGCACCTAGGTCAACAGCTCAAGAAGTCAATTCGAAACATTAGTGGAGCAAACGATAATGGAACTATGTGACACTTATGATAAACATCCAACAGAATTTTGACCGTACCAAGTTAATTAAATAAAAAAATATATCTGTTTCATCCAATAGACGGATTAAATAAATGCTTGTAACAGTGGAAGTCAAAAGTATTTCAAATTATTTCTTTAAACTATCACGGTTTCGAATAAAATAAATACCTATTAAATATTTGGGGGGACAATACACAAATCGACCTAGTCCCAAAGTAAGCAAAGCTTGTACTATGGGTACAGTCAGCGTCATATAGTTTGTAGCAGCCAAGGTAGCCAAATATTTCGGTAAGTACACATCTTTACTATGTACTATGATAGATAAATAAATACTAAAGTAAATACATAGAAAACATTCATGACTCAGGAACAAATATTCGTGCTCATCACACAAATAAATGCCCTGAACGGAATTCGAACTCAGGACCAGGCAGAGTCACTACCAACTAGGCTAAAGCGGTCGTCATCAGCCTCTGCCACGAGAAGAACCAGATTAAAAACTCGGCGAGTGTAGTGAATAATGCTGGTGATTGAAACACTTTTAACGAGCTTTAAAAAGGGTGAGGCTAAATTGATGTTATATAAATTTCTTATGGGCTACATCATGAGCTCAATAACACCTTATAACATTAAACCTATTGCCATCTAACTTATAAAGCAACTAATAAGCTACAATGAAAATGTCAAAGTAATCTACACTTTGAGTACCTCGGGCCTCGCGTGTTGCCAGATGAAATCTAATAGAAACAGTAGAAATGAAGAAAAAAAACAGTAGATTCAGGAAAAAATCAGTACACAGTAGAAGTTGATAAATCTGCAAAAAACGAACTTAGTCCAATTTAGACCCCATCAAAGATTAGCTTTACAAATTAACTATTCATACCAATCACAAAATCTAGAACTCACCAGCACCTGCACTCTACTCGGCTTCAGCATCGATGAAAACCTTAACTGGAAAGCCCACATTGATAAAACTTCGGCCAAATTATCAAGATTTGCATATGCGCTCAAGCAAATATTATTAAACACCAATTTAAAAACTGCTGTATCTGCGTACCATGCTTTTGCCCAGTCATGGCTCCAATATGGCATAATTTTATGGGGAAATAGTGTAAACATTAACGACCTATTCATACTACAAAAAAGATGCATACGAGTTCTTGCCAAAATAACAACTGAAGAAAGTTGTAGACCACATTTCGCGAAATTAATACATCTTGGAAACTTGTAAATTTGTGCGAAAATACGAAAACTTGTTTAAAAACCAAAACCCCAAACCACAACTACACAACTTACGAAATCGGAATAAACTTGTGCAAGCAATCCCAGCTAACCTCCAAATGTTCAGTAAAGGCCCTTACTCAATGTCCATTCGAATTTATAACCAGATCCCTCAGTATATAAAAAATGAAACCAAATATAATAATTTTGTAAATAAGCTTAAGTGTTACCTTATAACTGAATGCCCATACAATGTACGCGAATTTATGGAAAATTGGAATAAAAAATAATAATTATGTATTTAATAAAAATGGAGCACGATAACTGTTATAATGATAAAATAATGTGATTAGTTGCATAGACAACACTCGATTTTAATTATTTTATTACTGTAAATATTAGATTGTAATTATGTTGATACCGTAAATATCTGATTTTAATTGTTTTGATACTGTAAATATTTGATTTTAATTATTTTAATACTGTAAATATTTGATTTTAATTATTTTAATACTGTAAATATTTGATTTTAATTATTTTAATACTGTAAACATTTGATTTTAATTATTTTTGTACTGTAAATACTAGATTTTTAATAACCTATTATTCAATTTTTTATTAATGTTTATAGATTAGGTATTATTTTTATAAGAGAGTGCATTTAGAAGTAAGTAGAAATACAAATGTTGCTACGCCCTAGTAGGGTCCATGATTGTACTCACCTTAATTTAAGAACACCTGTAATACCATGGTTGCAACTAATAAATGAATATATATGAATATATGATATTGTGGTCATAAACGACGATGTTTAATAATTTCATGCAATAGTCTTAGTCTGCACCAAAGCTACCAACCCGCTAAGTTCAATCAATGCAATTATTTACAAATATTAATTAAAAAATCGTCACAAATTATTTTTTTCGTCTTCATAAATGTGGCTATTAAACCAAGGTATTTTTTTGTGCCCTGAGAATAGCAGCTGGTATTTTTTATATATATCCTTTTCGTTTCTTTCCACTTACCACTGTCGCATTTACGTTGTATCCTATACTTCACTAAATAATGGCACCATTTGCTCTACAAACACTGGAAATTAAATGAGAGAGAGAAACTTCTTTTTTTAAATTTTTAACTGAACTTTCGACATTTGTTGTTTTGACTCGCTCGACATGCAATTCGTTGACTTCGTTGCGAAAAATATTTTGGCATTGATTCTTGCCGCCAATTTTGACTTTAACATTTGACACTTGACAGATAAAACCTGCCGCGAAACCCGAAATTCGAAAATCGTCTATATCTATCGCTTTTGATAATCAAGTAAGAGAGATTAATATATTCTTTGTCGGGATTTGCGATTGGGACCCATAGGTAAATAGCACAATATAGTAGCTTTACAAAAAATCAGGCAGATTTCCTTGATTTTTAAAAATAAGTCAGTAGATCAGTGGACTGCTTCAAAATAAGGTAGGTCTACTGCTTTATCAGTAGATCTGGCAACACTGCGAGTGAGTCGCGCGCGTACCGGCTTTTGCTGTTGACTACGTTTACTAAATATCAGCCCAATTGAACATTTAAATCTAAATAGGAATGTGACTACATACATACCTAACTTATTAATATGACTTCCATATAAATCTTTATATTTATTATATACCTATTACCCAAAAGGCATATTAAATGCATTGTGAGATTTGTGAGGATTGGCAGATACGGCCGGAATTGCTTCCGTTATCTCCAACGTGCATCTATGTGTAGTGCACTTGTGTCTCCTCCAAAAGTCTGTAGGTGCTGCTACATTATTCTGTGCCACAAGCACCTATGTACTCGTAAGTCTGCAATCGGTCGATAATTGAGCTGGTAATCGTTTTATTCACATACGCAGCCTAATAGCGAAACGATGTCACCATTGTGCGTTTATCATCCATATATAAATCAGGATCAATTTTCAAATGTTAATCACAGCCGTCTGCGCTGTTTAGCTGAGGATAGTGAATGGGTTGAGGTTAAGCGCCGGAGCACTCGGGAGAGGTGTTCACTGAGTACGATCCTTCGAGATAGAACGAGACCCGGTACCTACATGATGGAGAAGACGAGCTTACGCGTGCGCGCCGCGGTAGTACGCCTTCGCCATGGAAACCAGCTAGTGTTACTGGAGCCACCTTTAGCTTCCAGGAGTGGAGCGCCAGGAACGAGTCCCGGTCGGTGGTGGAGAAGGCGAGCACGCACGCGTGCGCGCCGCGGTAGTACGCCTTCGGCATGGAGACCAGCTAGTGTTACTGGACCCACCTTCAGCTTCCACGAGTGGAACGCCAGGAACGAGTCCCAGTCAGTGGTGGAGAAGGCGAGGACGCACTAGTTCGCGCCGCAGTAGTACGCCTTCGGCATGGAGACCAGCTAGCGTTACTGGACCCACCTTCAGCTTCCAGGAGTGGAGCGCCAGGAACGAGTCCCGGTCGGTGGTGGAGAAGGCGAGCACGCACGCGTGCGCCCCGCGGTAGTACGCCTTGGTGATGGCGTCGAATTCCTCCTGTCCCGCCGTGTCCCACAGCATGAGCCGCACCTCCTCGCCATCGATCCTGGGAAGAGACATTCGTTAACTGAGAAGTGAGAATCCATTCTATACCTAGTATACCTACCTATACCTATGCCCTTATTCATAAAGTTCAAACATTTTTTTCGGTAAAATGCCCTTAAAAGGCTTAAAATTCTTATGTCTGACTGTCAACTTACACATTATGTGAAAAAGGAACAAAACACAATATAGTTAACAGACCATTCTTCAATTATAAATATCGGTGATAGTCTGCCCAGCAAAGCGTTATCATCTCGCGAAAATGGGTCTACCAGCTCATTACTGGTGTTGGACACGTAACATAGTATACACAAGCTCGGGGACACTCATAGAAGTAACAAGAGAACGTGTAAGTATCTTTTAGAAGTAAGTAGTAAGATCGACTTGATTTCCTGATAAAATAAAGCGGTACCTCTGTAAGAAATTCCGACGGATAAGTTAGTTACCTTGCAATTTCCGGAATCTTAAAAGTATTTTCAAAACTTCTGTAAGTATTTGGAAGTTTCGGAATGATCAGGATCAAGTGAACTGATTAAGTCCAAGCTCCAAGCTTCCTAAATGATTTATAATCATCGGTTTCACGACAGCCTAAGCCAATGACTCGTTTGTTATGGACGGACTAATATATTCTTATATTTAATACCTTATAATTCACGTCAACCAACCATTTCTTTATATTTCCATTGATTATACAACACTTACATAATTAGTTAGCTCATGTTATTTCCACTATAATTTGGTAAAGAATCTTTATTAGACAAGACAGTGATGGCACTGGTTTTAGATATGTCATCGTAAATTATTCGACGGAAACGGTAAATGTCGTAATATAATTAATTAAGGTTAATAATAATCGTTAATTTACATATTCTGACAAAACAAGCGAGCAAATCATGCAGAATTGACGGATCTCGCATTTGTTTAAATAACTATATTATCACAAAAAGAATGTTCGGTTCGTTAATATTAATAATTTTCTGTTTACTTAATGTTAATAAAAGCTGTCACCCTGTCGGTATTATTTATAGCCGGTAGGTACAGTTATCGAGATTTTCAATCGCGACCTACTTTCTCAATCTTTATACTCGTAAAAGAGCTGTTAAAAATCTTTTGCTCTTTCTAGAGCTAAGTTTAAGCCTTGCCTGTATTAGTCAACTCATTGCACCATGAATTACTTTGACTGTTACTCCTAAAATCTCACTCCAGCTGTTTTTTCGCGTTGATCATGCACTTAGAGGATTTGGGGATGTATCCAACGCCTACAATCACGCGAATGCCAAAAATTCGTCACCCCTCTAAGTTAAGCGGTGCTGGACTTGCCCACGCCGCCACTTGTGGCACGGGGTGCTGTACTCACTCAATCTGCCGCTCCAGGAAGTCGACGCCTATGGTCTTCTTGTAGTCCCTGGTGAAGGTGCCGCGGCAGTACAGCTGGATCATGCTGGACTTGCCCACGCCTCCCCTAGCGTATGTGCCACGATGTACTGTACTCACTCAATCTGCCGCTCCAGGAAGTCGACGCCTATGGTCTTCTTGTAGTCCCCGGTAAAGGTGCCGCGGCAGTACCGCTAGATCATGCTGGACTTGCGCACGCCACCACTAGCGTTTGTGGCACGGGGTGCTGTACTCACTCAATCTGCCGCTCCAGGAAGTCGATGCCTATGGTCTTCTTGTAGTCCCTGGTGAAGGTGCCGCGGCAGTACCGCTGGATCATGCTGGACTTGCCCACGCCACCCCTTGCGTATGTGCCACGACGATGTACTGTACTCACTCAATCTGCCGCTCCAGGAAGTCGACGCCTATGGTCTTCTTGTAGTCCATGGTGAAGGAGCCGCGGCAGTACCGCTGGATCATGCTGGACTTGCGCACGCCGCCACTAGCGTCTGTGGCACGGGTTGCTGTACTCACTCAATCTGCCGCTCCAGGAAGTCGACGCCTATGGTCTTCTTGTTGTCCCCGGTGAAGGTGCCGCGGCAGTACCGCTGGATCATGCTGGACTTGCCCACGCCGCCACTAGCATCTGTGGCACGGGGTGCTGTACTCACTCAATCTGCCGCTCCAGGAAGTCGACGCCTATGGTCTTCTTGTAGTCCCTGGTGAAGGTGCCGCGGCAGTACCGCTGGATCATGCTGGACTTGCCCACGCCACCGTCGCCCACGATCACCACCTTCAACGCCACCTCCAGCTCCTCCTCGCGCATCCTCGCACCATGTGGGTGTCACACAACATCAGTGTGCACTGATCGCCTGCAACAATACGATTATGGAGTTCAATTGGTTATCTTTGACTATGGTTTGCATCCAGCATGCTGTTCCATGTGTTCCATTAATAATTTTATAAATTAGCTGACTCTATAAAGGAATGAGGAACACGATAAAAAGTACATAGTACATGGACGTTACACAGCATGGCTATCACAAGACGGCGCGCATGCTGTCTCGATTTTTCTCCCACTACCCGTCTCTCTCTTATTAGAACACTTAGAAAGAGACGTATAGTGCGAGAAAAATCGAGAGAGCTCGGGCGCCGTTTTGTGATAGACATGCTGTGTAACGTCCAATCTAAGCTTTCAGCTTCAAGCGTCTGCGGCTGGGCCGGCTGGGTTAAGTCAATTATGTATTATTAAGGTGCTTTTCCATCGCGTGGCTGGGTTTCAACTGTTGAACTCCCCTCGTCAAGCAAAGGGAATATATTCATCGTCAAGCTTTGCCCCGGTGGAACACGATTATGAGACCTCTTTTATTATGCGAATGTTATTAAATCAAAAGAGGATTCTATTCTTGCAACAAATATGAGCTTTATTTAACTTTTTGCAAGGTTAACTATAAACTCAAACTCAAAATGTTATGTATTCAAGTAGGCCCAGTAACAAGCACTTTCAGATCGTCAGGTAGAAACATAATCTTAAGCTAATTACTTAGAGTAATTTATTAAACATAAAAAGTAAAATTTATATGAATTATTTAAACATTTTTATAAAAAAAATATACCTAAATATACCTTTAAATAATAATAATAATAATAAGGTGTAGGGATGTGAGGATGTGACGGCCCCATCGCCCACCAGATTTCTGGTGCAATCAGTCAACGTAAGGCAGCTTGTGGCGGGCTGTTAGGGAGTAGCGACCCTACGTACCTGAGTGCTCCTGGGGGTGTCCTGTGGTCAGGCTGAGCCGATCGGGTGGTTGGTTGGACAGGCCCTCCGCCTCTGGCTTGGCTTTATTGGCCGAGTCGCAAGAGCTGTTGCTCGAGGGTAGATGTGGACACCTAAGTGGCGAGTTGGCTTTATGTTTAAAGTCCAGTGCCACCTCTCTACCCCCCAGCTCTCTGACCGGTGTTGCCCTTAGGCCATTTTTTTATGTCGCTATTAATAGGGCCCCATCTAGCAGTTAGCGAGTCACCGTCTGCCAGAGATAAAGATTGAAACAGTTTTATTAGGCAGGCGTCCTATGTTTCACCCAATAGCCCAGCCACTAGTCCATCATTTCAACCCAAAATAACCTGTTTTATTTAGATTCCATCAACCATCAATAGTCCCTATACATCCCAGCGGGTGCTGTCTCTGTGTGCGTCCCATGACACGGGCAGGGACAGCATCCGCTCGGTGTACTCCTTGCATTTCATTAAATTGTCAAAAGGGCCTCTACGTGTTGGCTCAGTTGGTACTTTGTAGGTACCTAGCTCCACGCACGCCTCCCAAAGGTCCGGGACATCATTGCCCCGTGAACGGGAAAGACATACATAATAATAATAATATATTCTTTATTGCACCACAATATAAGAAAAACATGTTACAAGAGTACATAATGTTAAATAAAGGTAACAACAGGCGGTCTTATCGCTTTAGAAAACATATGTGATATTTAAAATAAAACTATTAGTTAAAAATTATCTACTACAAATACGTTTGTTTATAACCTCCGTCACAAGGAGGCTTTGTATTGAAGACGCGAAATATTTGTCATATACTTCAGGAGACAAGTGAATGCCGCTTTCTCTCAATAGCTTTCTGTTAGTTTAGTCCATAAAACTTGCGTTAAAACTATGATTTATATCTCATTGCTACTGGTTCCCAGGAAATTCGAAACGGTAGTTCTAGAAATATATACCTACCCAGGTCCGTGGCCCCCGAAATAAAGTACCTAAGTAAAAGGCCTTCTACACGATCGGGACCAACCGCCAACCACCGTGTCCTTGGTCGGGTTGATATAAAAATGGACCGTGTAGAAAGCGGTTGACCAACCGATATTTGGTTGATGTCAACGGCCTTGGTCGTGAGCGCATCCCTCGCGACAGGCTGCGTCGGTGGTTGGTCCCAACCGTCTGGAACGCTGTCGGCCAACCGTTGATCCGACCAAGGACACGGTGGTTGGCGGTTGGTCCCGATCGTGTAGAAGGCCTTTAACAGCAGATCATCGCAGTGGCGGCGCTAGGGGGAGGGCGAGGGGGGCGGTCCGCCACGGGTACCAAGCACCCAGGGGTGCCAACAACCTGAACGACAACTCACTCGTATAGCCATTTTGTAAAATAAAGCCTCGTAGGTATAATGAGTGTTTGGTGTTTTATTTTGAGTAGGGGTCAGGGGTGTTCAATACAAACCCGCCCAGGGTGCTCAATACAAAACCGCCCAGGGTGCCGGCGTACCCAGCGCCGCCACTGGATCATCGAAGGAAATGAAACGTCAAAAACGCTCCGTTAAAGTACTTGACTTGCCGTCACAATCAAACCACGTCCTTATTGCTAGTTTCCAAGTATTTTCGTAATATTTATCCGTTGCAAATGACAAGCAAATTATTTTCACTGTTGTCAAATACCCTATTGTTCGAATATTTGGCAGTTGGTAGGGAGTAGGCCTAGGTATATACCAGAACCAGTTCAATAAGATCGGACATGACCATATTTTTTCCAAGAATTTTTGTTTAACCAATTATTTAGGTACTTTAAAAACGCCTACACAAACTGACTAGCTTTGAACTATTCTGTACATTTTATTACCGGGTATATTTATTAAATGCACTACTAAAGACAGGCGCTGCGTCGCACCGGGCCGTCTAAATTACTCGTGACACGCGATCAACACGCGATACAAATGTAAAATTAATGCTAATCTCATTTGTAACCTGAATTAAGACGATTGTGCGAGGTGAGAGAATGTAAAGTAACTAAGTACCCGAAGTTTCGCAAGATAGTAATAAAACGTGTTTGGCCCCGAGTTAAATTTTCTCGGTTTGTATTTAGGTATAAAAATGAGTAAAATCGTACTACTTATACGGAATAATTGGCATGCTTGTTTTGTAATGCCTCCGGCTTGTATTTCTACCATAAAACAAAGTGAGGAGTTTCGGGTATAATGGTTCTGAATCCAAATGAGCGATCGTGATTTAAATACCTATTTAACAATGTATGTAGTTACTTTATCAGGGGGCACGGCAGCGCCCCCCGCCAAGACGAGCCAAGCGAAGCGCAAGGGCAGCAAATAAAGATTAATAAGAATGCTTGAGACTTGGCCCTACGAAATCTCCCACAACTTTTTACGGTGAAAGAAATTCGAGACTTGGGCTCTTTTTACAAGCTTTTAGTTAACTTGCCCTGTTAGTATGGGACAAATCTTGCCAGTTAGATTTGACCCACTTCCCGGTGACCGATTGAGCTGAAATTTTGGGTATAAGTATAGTTTAGATGACAATTCAATATCATAATATTGAATTGTCATCTAAACTTAGTACAGTCGAGCTGATCTGATGATGGAAACAGAAGGTGGCCATGAGAATTCAGTACTTTACCGACGTAACCCCGTTGAGTTTGGGTTCGTTAGAAACGTCTCAATGAGTAGTTGATGATGGCATACAGAAAAGTACAGCCGGCAATTAAAGCTTGTACCAAAAAATAAATATTTAAGTGGGGCTCCCATACAAAACACGCCTTAATATTTTAATTGGTGTATTGGTATGGTACGGAACCCTTCATGCGCGAGTCCGACTCGCACTTGGCCGGTTTTTTGAAAAAGCATCATTACAAAGTAGCTTCGAGCTGCGCTTACCTACGCCTTTAATTTAAATGAAAAACATGTACTTAGTTGTTCATTTATAAATTCATGAAACCGTCTTAAGGCGCCGTAGGTTCAGCAAAGTTAAGCGAAAAGTGTTTTTGAAACAATATAATGCGTCTGTTTATAATAATATGGTTTAAAAAAAATACGAATAGTAATCTTGAGGCTTTTCTGCAGGGAAATCAGTGTTTAGAAACATGACGATTACGATTAGCATTTTTCGCTCGATAGAAAAAAATCACGAACATAGGTCTTAAATGGTCTAAAATACACTTAAAATATTTGTTACAAATTACGAACAAAAGTTAAAAATATTAAAATGGCTTCTAAAAATCGGCAATATCATGTTTGAGGGAAATCAGTGTTTACTTTTTTATTTATTTAAACGGCCAAAAAATTAAAATTAAAAAACATGATTTCCGCGCTTCCGAGCACGCACTTCCATCTCGCTCACGCTTATGCTCAGTGAGAGGGAGAGAAGACCATGAACCTACAGTCAATTATTCGAGTTATTTCAGAATAAGCAGTTGAGCAGTTTGTTTGCTGCAGTCCGGTTATTCCCGCCTCGTGTATTTGTACCGTGTCAACATAGACCGGCGGATGTGGACAAATAAGGCTTTATCAATACTTTGCCCATTCTTATAGCGGTTTTGCGGTTCATGATTTCTGTAGTTACCTACGGAGAGTAAGAAAAGCTGTGAGTAGCTTCTTTTGAAGTGGCTCGACTCGACATACGACGCTAGAGTCTGGCAAACGAAAGCGTGACCTGAGAAAACGCGGCAAATTCAAAAAAAATACATGTTGTATTACAAATTTTTTGTTTTTACGGATTCCTTGAATATTTTCAAGATTATCTGTAAACATAAGAAACGTATCATCATTATCGTCAATATTATTATAACAAATAATCAGCCGACAAGGATTAAGACAACAAAGTCATACTCATACTTACCTAAAAAATCCGACATCGCATTTAAACATTGTTGTTTCTCTTGGAAAACAACTTCTTTCTCCTCTTGTTTTTGCTTGAACTTACTGATCATGTATGTAGCAGCTTTAGCACATTACTTTTTATTGTTTTACCCATATTACGACAATTATTAAAGCAAAAAAGTTGTGCAAACAAATTACTGAAAACTCTAACCAAAGAATTTGACGTGCCTTTGACAGATTAGGTAAAATGTTGCCAATTTTAAAAAAGTCCAGGTCACGCTTTTGTTTGCCAGACTCTACCACGTGAATCGAAAGTTTATTTCGGAATATCTCCTTCTATAGATAAAGATAGACAAAGGAACAAAGTTGACGTTTCATAGTAGCGGCTCTGGATCAAAAGCGTCATTTACGGAATATTCCACCTCCTACCCTACGTCAAGTAGGTAAGTCGTCCTACCATGAACCTAGAATACTATGGACTACATGTTGCCACAGTGAGGGACGGAAAAGCTCTTATGCAGCTAAATTAAGAACCGGTCCTACAATGGCTAATGACTTGCCATAAACAACCTACTAAATTTGGACGGGTAATGGTTTGTTGGGCACAACTTCATACTTAAATCAGTTGTACCCAACAAAAAAAGTGGAACTATGACAAGGACAATGAATGATATTTCTCTTTCTGTCACACTTATCGACATTTCTATGCTACCAGCTCGCTCGCACGTGATATTATTATTACCAGATTATTCTACGTTCAGAATGCGTCCTACGTATAGAAGGATAGAAGGTCTACCGCGAAACGAAAACGAACTTCGTTCGTGTATCTCCATCTCTGTCGCACTTGCAAGTTCGAGCGACAGAGAGGAAGATACGCGAACGAAGTTGGTTTTCGTTTCGCAGTAGCCCCTCAGCTCAGGTCAGGGTCAGTTATGCACACACAGTGCGACCGAACATTCCAAACTATAGGTTCGATTTGCGAGCCGTAGGTACACGAGCTCATCAGAGATAAGGGTCGCCGTTGTTGGATACGGCAGGGAACTATATAGTATTATATAGCTATATATAGTTAGTTAGCCTAGGTTTTGAACACTCGAGCCGGACTCTACTCTATTTGCTGATAATCGAAGAGAAGCGACTGTGTGCTTAGCAGCGAATGGGCAGAAAACCGCACTAGAAATGGCTTAAAACTCAAAACCTAATGTTTCGTTCAATCCAGGATTCCGTAGTCAATATTTATTATTGTTTAAATTTGTTGTTTATACTAAAAAGTGTGAATGTTAAATACGGTTCACTATTTAGTGACTGACTGGTAGGTATTTAAATTAATAAAATTCCTTTTACGACTTTCGCGAAACTTTTATGGATCGTCATTAATACTTTCATAAATATTTAACATCGTACAAATAAAGCCATAAAATTTTAATCGAATTTAAACTTTCGTGAGACATCTTGAACTCCCGAAGAGGGCGAAGAGTTAGAGTGGGTTACCTTTGTTTTACCAAAAAAAAATTGACAAATTATCACTTCCCAAAACATTTTTCGTAGAATTTCATTTGCCAAATAATCGTTTGCCAAATTAACACTCGACAAATAATTCTTACGCAAACCTTATGTTTGGCATATTCATGTTAAGGCAATATCTCGTTTACCAACTGGTACTTTGACCAAATTTCATTCAGTCAAATATGTTATTTGGCATAATATGTTTTAACTTGTATCGTCAATATTTAATTGACCATTTCTATTCCGTCGGTTAATCAGCAGAGGAACTCTTCAATGACAAATCATTTGCATCTTTATTTCAATGGTGTATAAGATACACAATAAAATAACAACTTTTTTTGTTATGTGGGTAGGGAAAATTAATTTGTGTAGAGGTCGCAATTCTAACCTAACCGCCAGCGTGTCGACGTCACCCCGCTTCGCGGGGTGCCTATTTCCGCTCTAAGGAACACAAGCTAACCCTAACCTAGCTTCTCTGCTCCTGCGGAACACTCATGCAAAAAAGAAGTATCTATCTAGGGCGACACGTCGTGCACCCAGAAGAGGTACAACATATCACCGCCCAAAGAATCTGGAATTTCCTAGAGGCAACGGGTCTTAACGGTGAAATCTAATAACAAAAGGGCTGCCACAATAGATCACCTGCTGGTCGAAGCGGCAAACAAAGGCCCAAAAACCAACAATAATAATAACCCTAACCTAACCTACCAAATACTACAATAGTTACGATTGTTTGTTTTTTTACTGCTAGGAGGCTTTTCCCCCCGAGCCCCCCTTTTTTGGCTGCCCTAACCTAATTTAACGCCTTTGCCTACCGACCTACTTAACCGTGCATTATTTTATTTAAGGGACCGTGCCGTTTTTTTAATAGCATTTTGGTAAAATGTCATATAACCCAAACAATTGTGAGTTTTGTCTATTTATAGTTTGCCATATCCTTAACTTGACGAAATGTTTATTGTCTAATGTTTTTTTGCCTTATTAAAGCATTTGCTAAAAGACCACATGCCATAATGTAATTTTTCGTAATAATATTTTGCTGAATGAAAATTTGACGTAATGAAAATATTCGTATTAAAATTGTGCCAAAGTTTGCATTGGCAAACAATATAGTTGCTAAAATTTGTTTGGGTAATGAAATTTGACCAAAATAAGTTTGGTAAAACAACAGGATCCCGTTAGGGGTAGGTACTTAATGGCGCCCGTAGTGACATTAAGTGTACAGTTGAACTGTGTTTTTATTAGTGTAAGATATTCTAATGCTTGTTATTGACAATCTGGTTCTCCTCTCCACATTGTTTCAAAGCTTCACTTTAATACTCGTCCGGACATCGCCATAAATTGTTACCGACAGCCGGCAGCATCTTACAAGATATTCATAAAAGCTCTTAATCGACCATGAGCTCGTTCCTAGTGCTTCTGGACCTCTAAATTCGTAACAACTATGCGTAATCGAAGGTGTTTTTTACACTGGTTTGTCTTTAGCGCCGTGGTAAACTTCATGGACAGTAAAGAGGCCTAATGGCCACGCCGCCGCCGCCGGCGCGCGTGGAGTTTCTCTCGGAATTCCGCACAGTCACGCACCCTGATGAAGCATTCTGATTATGTCAACACTCCGTATTTATCGAACACTCGTGCTGGTGGTCGAACATCCGTCGTTTTATTTCGGAGTTGATAAGCGTGTTTAATAATTTCTTACACACATATACCTGAACCATTTTGTTTGGAATGTTATCGTGTAATGTACTCGTACTTACGCGTGTAGATGGGGAGTTTTCTGTGAGAACTACTTCAGTACGTGAATCTTATAATTATAAAGCAACGTTAGGCACATGTCCCACCGCAGGCGCTTTTACTCGCGCGAGAGAATTACTATTAGAGTACTCGCTACTGTCCGGTGGTGGAACAAGTGCCTTTACCTAATAGCGAACTGTATCGTGGATACTGATCGTCAGCGCTATCTAAAGACGCGGACGGGAATCTGAGGGGTGACCATGTAACTTTTCAAAGGTAGGACAACTCAACTACCATTTTCCCATACAAAAAGTGACATTTTAGAATAGAATAGAATAGAATATGTTTATTTGCAAGAATACTTATTTCTAGTTACAGGGTGTTCTTGTGAGTAGTAGTACAGTATTCTATCGTAATTAACGACATGCAAATATTATAATAAATCGTAGCGCGCTCATGCAATTACTCATTTAACATTTCATCTAAATACCCTCCACAAATTTTCTATTTCTTTTTAAAAAAATGTCCATGCTGTTTATTTTTTTTGGGTATATTCCTTAACGCTATAAAAACAATGATCTAATAAATAGGTTTTTAAATTTCTCCTAAAATCAGTTGATGTCATTACTTTAATATGATCAGGTAAACTATTATATAAAACTATGCACATATTATAAGAATTTTTCCTATAAATTGCTGATCGACATCGAGGCTGATGTAATAGATTTTGATATTGCGCTCTTTGTTTCAATGTATGAACTTCCGATCTCATTTGAAATAATCCTGGGCGGTCTTTTACGGGTAAGCAGACTTTTCTTATATACATGCATGCCAATGGCAGAATTCGTAATTTTTTAAAGAGTGGTCGACAACTATCCATTACCCACGCCTTAGATATGGCTCGGATACACTTTTTTTGCAATAAAAATACCCTATCTATGTCCGCAGAATTTCCCCACAGTAACAATCCATAATTTAGAACCGACGACACATAACCGTGATAGGCCGTGATCGCCGCCTCCAAGTTAATGGTGTTTCTCAGTCTCCTCAACGCAAATACGAACCTATCTAGCCTAGCGCAAACGTAATTTATATGTTCCTTCCAGCTTAGATGCTGATCAATATATACTCCTAAAAACTTAATATGTTCACATTTCAGTACAGGCAAATTATTATAATTGATGTTTAATGGAATTGTATTATTATATGAATTAAATTGAATGTAAAATGTCTTTGTCATATTTATATTTAAATTGTTGTTATATGTCCAATTATTTATGTCCATTAATGCATCATTTATATTATTTTCACATGAATCATTACCTCCACCCTTAACCAACAATGTTGTGTCATCCGCAAACAGTATACATTTGTGAGAGGTTGCTAGAGGGAGATCATTGATGTATACCAAAAATAGAAGAGGTCCAAGGGTACTGCCTTGGGGAACTCCAGACTTAATCACGCGGAAATTAGACCGATATTTCCTTTTTACGAAACTTTTACACACTTTTTCTATCTGTCAAATAACTCTTAATCCAATCTATTGCTGGTCCCCTAATCCCATAACATTCAAGCTTTGAGACTAGTTTTGTATGATCAACACTATCGAATGCTTTACTTAAATCTAAGAATATTGATGATATCGGTACTTTGTCGTTTAAACATTCTGAAACGTACTTAACGAGGTTTAAACAAGCTAATTCAGTTGAGTGGCCTTTTCTAAATCCGTATTGTTCCGATCGCAGTAAGCGGTTTTTTTCCAAAAATCCCGTTAGTCTGTTACACATTGTTTTCTCCATTATTTTTGAAATAACAGGAACAAGTGTTATAGGTCTATAGTTGTTAGGATCTCCGCGGTCTCCTTTCTTAAACAGGGGCTTTATTAGTGATATCTTTAACTGGTCTGGGAAAGACCCTTGCGTAAATGACAAATTAATAATATGAGCTAACGGCGGACATAACCAATTGGCACATATTTTAAGAATACCTGTTTGTATATTATCGTAACCGCAAGCCTTACTGTTGGTAAGCGACATAATAATTTTGTAAACTTCATCAGCGTCAACAGGTTTCAGAAAAATCGAAGAAGGATAACTGCTGATGTTATTAGTTACATTAGATTGATGAATATTATTACTGGACTTTAATAAAGTAATGTCGATAAAATAGTCATTAATTACATTGCAAATTTCTTGCGGATTCTTATATGTCTCATTATTATAATTCAAATAGTATATTACGTTATCCTTATCTAAGTTTGTTGTAGTTGCGGATATGATATCCCACGTTGCTTTACTTTTATTTTTACTTTTAGATATGTAATTAGTGTTATTAATTCTTTGTGCCTTTATAATACACTTTTTTAATACATGGTTATATTTTTTTAGTTGTTTCCTATTGTTTTGCTTGTCAGACTTCATTAATTTATAATTTAAGTATAATTTTCGTTTGGTGTAGCACGATTTTCGTAGGCCTTTCGTTAGCCATTTAATTTTTCTAAATCGATTATTTACTTTGACTTTTATAAGCGGGAAGCAAAGGTCGTGAAACAAGCAAACATGTTCATAAAATGTTGTAAATGCGGTCCTTGCATTATCTGAAGTCAACACCTCAGAGAAGGACAACGAAGCAATGCACTGAATGAATTTATATAAGTTTTCCTGACTGAAATCCTTTTTGAATTCAAACCATGTCAAGCATTGATTTTTTTCTTTAACTCTAAATGTTATTGTTTGAGCCATGTCATGGTCAGATAAGCATAGTTGGTGTGTCTTTGATTCAACTTTCCTTATGTTACTAGCTATCTGATCAATACAGGTATTTATTCTGGTTGGGGATTCAATATGCATTTTAAGATTATACTTTTGATCTACCTACCTGAGTTACGTACAATGCTTAAGATAATTGACCGGCCGGACAGGGTGGAAACTAAAAAACTTTTCCCGAAGTATCAGTTTCCCAAGTTTCCCAAATAATTTTTCTCAAATTATCATTTGGCAAAGAATCATTAGTCAAAACAACTTATCGCAAGTAACCGATTTTTTATTTGGCTAATTACTGTTTAATAAATTATTACTTGGTCATGTTTCATTTCACTATGTAGGTATTATTTAGTATAGTATAGTATTAATAAATAAATAAATAAATATAATGTGGATAGAACTTACAAGCAATTTGTTTAACGATCTCTTATCATCTTGTATCATTTTTAACCGACTTAAAAAAAAAGGAGGAGGTTCTCAATTCGGTTGTATTTTTTGTACGTCACAGGTTCTGAGAAGATTCCGTTGAAATAGGAACTTGAACTTGAATGAAGTGCCATTGGTGATGATCTTGGGGAATCGACGGAAATCCTCAAATATTATGGGCCCACATACAACGATTCTGTTTTTTTATATAGTAATTAACGCATTTGTTATCGGAAATCAGTTCATGTGGTATATTTTGTGGAAAGGTGGAAATGTTCTCGTGGCTTGGCGGAGTACTAAAAGGAAATCGGTTTAAACTTTGTTTTTAAAGTAAATTATCATATGATATTGACAAGCAATAACAGACCAATATGAGATATTGGCTTTAACTTACTGACTGTATAAATATATAAGCATAAGTAGGTAGTGTAATTTGTTTTGCTTACTCATCATACTTACTATTTAAATCCTCTAGACTTTTGTAGGTATTTACATAATATGTCATGTAAAATTTCCTAAAAAAAAATTGGTTCGCCGGCTCGCTCGCTCGACGTCCAATCGCTTCTTCGTTCTCGCTTCGTTAGTCGTCATACCTAACTGAGACCTTCCTTAAGGTAAATTTATGTATGTTGAAATTGCGAAGTACTCTATTTTTTTTAAATATAATTTTAGCGTAATGAACAAACCTGATCCTTAATAAAACTTGACAAAGTAAAATAATGCCAAATGATAATTTGACCAAATGAATAAAATGCTATATATGTAACCTATTATGCTATTTATGTACGTGTATTTATAATAAATATATTGATTTTTGGCTAAATATAATCTCTGCACCACCTACTACATAATCTAGTTTTATCTCTTTCTCCAATACCCAAAGGTTGTCTGGAAGAGATCGCTCTTCAGCGATAACACCGCCTGTTGTCTACCTCTACCTACATGTTATTGTATTCTTTCTCTTTATAACTGCTTTGTTTGTGTGAGGTGTGCAATAAAGAGTATTTGTATTGTATTGTATTGTAACCGTGCTAACGATTCGTTTGGGAAATTAAACTACTGCAATAAGTTTTTTGGGAAGTAAAATTTGGCGAGAAATTTTGGCCCAGATGGCAGCAAAATCGCGAAACGTCTAGTTGATGTATCTAATCTAAAGTTATGGATGACCGAAGTGCTGGGGGCTTTCTCTTCAGCATTGCATTTCCGCGAGGAAATGCCGCCAGCATCCTAGGTACAATGCCTTGAGGTCTCTTATATTTAACTTAGGTAGTTTTCATTTTGTATGCTGAACTATCTCATTAGTTACCATCGTTTAGTATCCCTTTTAACAGAAGGCGAGAACCGCGACCACACTCAGGGACCGGAAAACCCTTTCATTTGATTACAGGGTAACCCTATCAAATGATTACCCAAACGATATGGTTTCCCTATCAATTGTGTTAGCCTATCGTTATGGATACCGTTTTGAATAGGGTAACAGTTTCCAAAGCGGTTATACCATGTCGAATAGGGTGAATATTTACCGGCTACCATTAAATAGTCTTACCTTTTCACGTCTTGATTTGATGGTTGGTTCGATATTTATTTCGCGATGATTCGTTTGCGCGTGGATTACCTAATAATAGACCCTAAGATGCAAGAATAAGCTTTATATGAAGCGTGCAAAGATTAAAATTGCTTGATTGTATCCGAAAAACACTTGATAGGGTAACCTTATGAAGGGATTTTAATGTTGGTAAGCGCTTACCTGAATTAACTCTATCAATTTGGTTACACTATCGTTTCGGTAAGTCGTTCGATATGCTTACCGAATTGATAGGGTTTTGAAAAACAATTCTATCAAATACCCGATCCAAAACCCTTTAATGGTAACCGGTTCCGGTCCCTGGACCACACATTTCAAATGTATCTAGACATCATGTAGCTTTTTTTGACTAAGCACTCGAGTACAGACTTAATGAGGTTATTTTGCATTATTTTGTATTTTCACATTGTTTTACTGAGAGGTTATCTAAAGAAGCCATCATGACGGAGTGTTCGAAGATCCTCTGGCAACTAAATGAGCTACAGGGTGTGGATTATCGAACCTGCCTAAAAAATCTATAGAATTATCGAAACTGCTCAGAAAATTTCACGAGCGGTTGAGAAATGCGACCTGTAGACTCGTGTAGAGAACAGCTGGTCTTTCGCCGGAGTCGCCGGACAGACCTACGAAAGAATTGTTGACTATACGGTACCCTAAAAACGTATCCCTTATCTTCTGAACAGTTTACCAGAAACTTTACTTGAATACTTAGGAACAGTTGATGCGGTTCATCCTGTGTGTGAAGTTGTGAACACGAAGGATAGAGATCGCTATCGGTTCACACGGATCGCGTGCGTGCGCCGGCGCCGCGGGTTGCATCAACGCCTCGGCGCATGCAGAATTGCAGATATCTTGTGAACAGCCCCCCTATTCTGTACCTTGTTTTAAGCTCACCTCAACGCGCTATTTGTGGGTACAAATATATCGTGACACCGCGATGCGTAGTAACTAAGCTTAGGTAGAGGTCTTGTTTCGTGACGGGTGACCGGCGGGGTCAGCCGCTTTAGCGCGTAGCGAATAACAGCCGGCCCATCAGCTACGCGGTAAAGCGGCTCACCCTGCCGGTCACCCCTCACGAAACAAGACCTCTATCTGCGCTTGGGTACCACGCATCGCGGTGTCAAGATATATTTGAAGGTGAGCGTTGAGGTGAGCTTAAAACCATTTACAGAATAGGGAGGCAGGGCTAGTATTTTTGAACGACCTAATCCTCACCCGACATGCCTAACGAATCTAGACTTCTGACCACGCTTTGTGACTACGAATCGCGGCGTCAAGATATGTTGGTGGGTGAACGGTGGGGTGACCTACACAATGGGTATAAATATCGGGGTTGACATCATCGAATAAATATGTACACTTCAGGGTGCTTCAGCAAGCTTTGAGCTGAGCGATAACATGCGAATCTGGAGGTCTTGGATTCGAACCCCCGCTCGTAAGCATTGGTTTAAAATACTTAGGTATGTACAGGTAGACCCCCCCCCACACACAAGGGGATTGATGTCCAGAGGGGCTACCGTGAAGTGAAAACGAACTTCGTTCGAGTATCTCCCACTCTGTCGCTCGAACTATAGCAACAGATATGGAGATACACTAACGAAGTTCATTTTCGTATCGCGGTAATAGGCCCTCTGGTAAAGGTCGCAGAAGTCCACTGGATCGGGTGGCGGTGGGAAGGTCAGATTGCAGCCGCATTCGCAAAACTAGTGCCTAAAAATCTTGGGATTATGTGCCAAATCGTATACCCCGGACTCCTCTAGGGTAGAATCGGAAGAACGCTAGGAGGACGATGGCAGGGTGTACTGCCGCTGTGAACTTAATGATACACTTACTTAACGATGTCTAGCAATTGACACGTTCTCTACATCATAAATAGATAATCATAACGACTGTGGTTTCTCTTGATCATATTCATGATTGAATGGGTAATTTACCGGTAGGTATGTCATCAAGGTGAAATCAAAACAAATGTTACTTCAAGTGATGTCGATAATGTATATCGTATGCTAAGTCATTTTGGAGCACATTTATATCGAGTGGATTATGAGCAAACTTCAAGCGTTGAAGATGCTTAGAAAGTGGTATGACCGGCTTGTCGCTGGAAGGAAACGAAACATTAAACTTAAGATACTAGTTACACATTTGCAACATACCCTACATAGGAAGCTCGCGATGAATTTTATCAAACAAGAAAAAAGTTATTTCAATATGACTTCTAACATTTTTAGGGTTTTGCCAAACTAAGTACTTATTCCTGTTAGTATGTTATTAAGTAATATTATAAATGTGAAAGTTTGAATGTTTGGATGTTTTTTATTCAATCACGCTTAAACGGCTCTACCGATTAGGATGAAATTTTGCACGAATCTGGGGGCACGGTAAAGCCCCCGCCAAGTCGAGCGCGAAGCAAACACTGCCGTACCATCCTTTACTGGAACTATTTCGCCGCATTTTCAGGCTCCTATTTGAGAACCTCTGAATAAGATCAGAACGCAGAAATTTTCGTCATCCAGTAAGCTATAATCACACACTTAAAATCCAAAACTTCAAGTCTGTAGGTCATTTAGTTGCGAAGTTAAGCGAAAGCAAAGTTTCGCATTTATGACACTCACTCACTCATGATCATAAAAATAGAACTAGTAGGTACTTCCCATAAACTCAGAGAGCTGAAATTTGGTACAGAGTTAGGGTTTAATTGCCACATAAAGGGAAAACTAAAAAGTAGGATAATCGAAGATCTGGAGTACCTGGTTACCCTGATTAGAAAACACAAGAGGCCAACCAAACTATTAGACAAAGTCGTGCCAAGTCTCAGGCATTCTTATTATTCTTTAATAAGCCCACGTTTCTACAAAAAGAAGTGAAATCCCATCAAAAACATTCTGTAAAAAACTAGCCAAGTCTCGATGGAGCTGATGCTTGTTTACCTCTAAAAAGTAATGAAATCTAGACAAAAGTCTCAGGCATTCGTATTATTCTTTATTTGCTAAGTAAATAAAATTTTGTGACTTGGCAATTGCCAACACAATACTACATAGTTTTAGGTATCCGTAAATGCAATAATAATAATTATTATTATGTATGTCTTTCCCGTTCACGGGACAATTATGTCCCGGACCTTTGGGAGGCTTAGAGCATTAAACCAACCGGAGTGGCAATTGACAGGCGTTCCCCTCTGCCAAAAGTATATGACCAGTGGTGTTATTTATTTATTTATTTATTTATTTAAAGGTTCACCAACAGTTATTACATTGATACTTAATACAGATAGTTTATAGATCAGGTGTCTTATGCTTAATGTATAACTACTTACAGGTAAACACAGCATGCCAATTTAAACAAGGACTCAATAAAAAAAAATAAGAAAGCAATTGACGTTAATTAGCTAAATGAACAAATTTCTGATCTTGGATATTGAGTCAAAGTTTATGTCGATAGAATCGCTATATTTGTTGAGTAATTTGCTCAACGTGGTAGAGGGGAGGAAGAGCCCAAAACAGTTCGTCGCAAGGGACAAGACAGTGGTTTGGCTGCAAAACGTGGAATTCTACGAGGCACTGAAAAGCGAAGACTACTGAGGAGCTGTGGACAATCAATCTTGTTTCTTACGAGTTTAAAAAGAAATTGAAGATCCAGTAGATCTCTACGACTCTCAAGTGATATCATTTTAAAATGTTTGAGTCTGTCCTTATATGAGAAAGATCGTCTCGCAAGGCCTGCAGATCGAGCCAGGTGCCACATAAATCTTTTTTGTAGCCTTTCGATGCGGAGACAATGAGTTGCGAAGTGTGGTCGCCAGACAATAGTACCATACTAAAGATGACTGCGTACAAGGCTATAGTATAGCATTTTTTTAGTGTTAAGTCTTCGAAATTCCCTACCGTTCCTCATAATAAACCCTAACATTCGTGCCGCTTTTTTAACTGCTAAGTCAATATGAGGAATAAAACTGAGTTTTGTGTCAAAAATAACACCTAGATCACGAACAGTATCGGCTTTAGGTAGTTCTTCGCCAGAGATGCAGTAAGATGTCGAGATAGTATGAATTTTACGGGTAATGGTAATGGATGAACATTTTTTTGCATTCAGGGCCATAAGATTATCTGTGCACCAATTGTTGAGCCGGTCTAGATCACCTTGGAGAAGGACTGCGTCGTTGGGAGATGTTATAACTCTTGCAATTTTAAGATCGTCTGCGTACAAAAAAGGGGTGGAGTGAAGGAATAGATCAGGTAAATCGTTTATAAAGATGTTGAATAATATTGGTCCGAGGTGGGAACCCTGTGGGACGCCGGAAGGAATGTAGAAGGAGTCTGATGAAAAACCATTTGCGGCAACATAAAATGATCTGTTACAGAGATAGGACTTAATCCATTGTAAAAAGGGACCAGCAATACCATATGACGAGAGCTTCTGAATTAAGACCATATGAGATACTCGGTCAAATGCTTTGCTGAAATCAGTGTAGATAATGTCAGTCTGTTTATTTTTATCAACAGCCTCTGTAACAAACTCAGAAAACGTGACGAGATTGGTAGAAATTGATCGCGCTGGGACAAAACCATGTTGATGAATGGTTATGTATTGTTGGAAATGACATTGGATTGTAGGACAGATAAGAGATAAGTCATGGTCATACACATTGTATGGACTGACGTTTATCTGACGTAGCTATTTTCACGTTACGCATACATATTTGACGTTCCCCTCCCCCGCAAAAATCGGCAGACTTTTTATGTATAGAAAATGACTCATGGCCACTCCGGTTGGCTTGATAGCTAGGTACCTACAAAGTACCAACTGAGCCAACATGTAGAGGCCCTTTTGACAATTTAATGAAATGCAAGGAGTACACCGAGCGGATGCTGTCCCTGCCCGTGTCATGGGACGCACACAGAGACAGCACCCGCTGGGATGTATAGGGACTATTGATGGTTGATGGAATCTAAATAAAACGGGTTATTGGGTTGAAATGATGGACTAGTGGCTGGGCTATTGGGTGAAACATAGGACGCCTGCCTAATAAAACTGTTTCAATCTTTATCTCTGGCAGACGGTGACTCGCTAACTGCTAGATGGGCCCCTATTAATAGCGACATTAAAAAATGGCCTAAGGGCAACACCGGTCAGAGAGCTGGGGGGTAGAGAGGTGGCACTGGACTTTAAACATATAGCCAACTCGCCACTTAGGTGTCCACATCTACCCTCGAGCAACAGCTCTTGACGGCCAATAAAGGCAAGCCAGAGGCGGAGCGCCTGTCCAACCAACCACCCGATCGGCTCAGCCTGACCACAGGACACCCCCAGGAGCACTCAGGTACGTAGGGTCTTTATTATTATTATTTTCTGTTGGGTTTTTATTTCTCAGCAAGAGCTGCTGGTAATTAATGTCCTCTACGGGCTAAAGCCAAGTAGATAACATTTGACTGCGTTGTGTATTTAATTTAATTTATCATTTATAGTTATTTTTAGTCTAAGTCCGTTCAGTCATCGTCAACTTGCAGAAACTTTCGCACGATTCTGCATGTATTCAGTATTGCGGCTTTCTGCATCTGCATGTAAGTATTTCGTTTCAGATCAATGAGTTTCAGGCTGTGATGGAGGTGTTTAGGAATAACGCCTGTGGTTGACAGAACAATAGGAACGATGTATACTTTTTCCTGGTTCCAGATCCTGGTGACTTCATCTTTAAGGTCTTAAATATTTGTGTATTTTTTCTGCTATTGTTTTTTGTATGTTATGGGTGTTGGGGACGGCAATATCAATACACATACATACATACATATACTCACGCCCGTATCCCATTGGGGTAGACAGAGACTAAGGAACGCCAAATACTACGGTCCTTACATACTTCTTTCGCTTCGATCACATCCATACATCTCCTCATACAGGCTCGTCGGTTGCGGGTACTCCTGACCTGGCCTTTTAGCAGTATTGCTGAAATTTGGTCATGATACACTCGCCTAGGC
Source organism: Epinotia demarniana (assembly GCA_945867215.1). Lineage (NCBI taxonomy): Eukaryota > Metazoa > Arthropoda > Insecta > Lepidoptera > Tortricidae > Epinotia > Epinotia demarniana. The sequence continues at coordinate 6,220,290 of OX244276.1, read as the reverse complement.
CGCCCCCTACCGACCCTTCCATCCATCTCCTGGACGTAAATCCTCTTAGTCAATCTACTTTCACACATCCTCTCAACATGCCCAAACCACAATAAGGTAAGTTATTTTGTTTACTTTGTCTGTCAGGGTAATGTCTGGTCGGTTAAAATGAATAGTTCTATCAGTGAGAATGGCGCGGTCAAAATACAGTTTATGGGTGTTGTTTTCCAATACGAAACTAGGACTATATTTGTAGTATGGGACACTTTACGCTTTATACCGTACAATAGTACGGTATAAAGCTATGTTTAACTGCTAGATTTTGATGAATGATATTTGCTACTTGATTGTGACGGTGCGTGTAGTCTGTTTGTGCAAGGTTACGGCATGCTCCAGTGATATGCTGTATTGTTTCTGGGTGACTGCGGCATTTACGGCATCTATCATTTACGAAGTTAGGGTCCTTAATAATGTGTTTCCTGTAGTTTTTGGTGTTAATCACTTGGTCTTGAATTGCAATGATGAAGCCTTCCGTTTCTGGAAACAGTGATCCTAGTTTCAGCCATTTGTTTGAAGCGATGGGGTCGACATGTGCCTGTGAGAGATCGTGCAGGTGTCTACCATGTAAAACCTTTTTCTTCCATTGTTCTAATCTCACGGCTTCAGAGTCAGTTTCGGTGGTAAGTAGAATCTGGTCGGTTAAGTTTAATGGGGAGAAATTTACATCGTTACATACTATTGCTTTATGAATATCGCTACTATTAGCTTTGTGGAAGAAAAATGTTTTAAGATTATTTGCTTGTTTAATCCATAGCGGGTGTAAGGCTATTAGTCCTCGACCTCCATTCTCTCTTTTAATTGACATTCTCTCTATTGCAGACTTAGGGTGATGACTTAGGGTGATGATTGTTATGCTTTGTAAATATGGTCCTTGTGGCAATTTCAATATGACGGATGTCAGTTTTAGTCCATTTAATGACTCCAAATGAGTAAGTTAAAACCGGTATTGCGTAACTATTGATTGCTTTTATCAAATGTTTTGATGTAAGTTGACTTTTGCAAATTCTATTAAGTAACACGTTTCTTGTATTCTGCTGTCCATGTTTTTTTTATTTGTATGTGATCAATCCCTTTTGATTGTTGGTAGCCTAAATATTAATATAACTCATCGGATTCCATTGCTGTTATTGATTCTGTGTCATCTACTGCATAGTCACCGGGTCGAACCTTGCCTTTAACAATATGGATTGTTCTACATTTATCGAATCCAAATTGCATGTTTATATCCCGAGAAAATTCTACTGTTGTCTCTATTAATGTTTTCATTTCTTTCTCTGTTTTTGAGTATAGTTTTATGTCGTCCATATAAATTAGGTGTGATATGCATGTTTCTTCATTCTCTTGTTTCAGGTGATATCCGGCTTGGTTTCTACGCAGCATGTGGGAGATCGGATTAAGAGCCAAGCAGAACCACAGAGGGCTCAAGGAGTCACCTTGATAAATACCTTTTTTAATACGTATCTCTCTGGTTTTTGTTTGGTTAAGATGCAGAGTAGTTTTCCATAGGTTCATTATCTTTTGAAGAAAGTGTATTAAAACTGGATCTATTTTGTAAATCTGTAGAACACGAATAAGCCAAGAATGCGGAATGCTATCAAATGCTTTTTTATAGTCTATATATGTAGTTATGTACACTGTAGGTTTTGTTTATTAGTTGCAGCATGCATGCAATTATAGCATTTTTCTCTACGTGTGTGATAATTTTCCGGGTTATAGCAGAAGTAAGTATCTTGTAAATAGTAGGAAGGCATGTTATTGGTCTGTACTGAGATAGTTGTGGTGTATATTTTCCTTTTGGTAGCATGTAAGTTATACCTTGTGCTATAAATTCTGGTGTATTTTGTTGACCTTGGATAATACCTGTAATACTTTTAGCTATTGCTTTATGGAGGACATGGAATTTTTTGTACCAAAAGTTATGAATCCTGTCTATGCCAGGTGATTTCCAATTGTGTAACCTGCTCGTGACGGCTTCTATGTCAGATTCTGTAATTTCTTCAAATTTCATTTCCTCCGTCGCTTCAAATTTCCTTACCTCTTCGTGTATCCAACTTGCATCTTCATTGTGCTGTAGTTCAGTCTCCCATATACCTGCCCAGAATTGTTCTAAATCACTTACCTCTGGTATTTCTTGTTCGTTGCCTATTTCACTATTTGTCGGATTACTTAGTTGCCTATAAAATATTTTTTCATTAGTGCTGAATAATTTGTTGTCCTTTTTTCGCTTTAGCGCTTTGGTATACCTTTTCAATCGATGAGCTTTCTTTCTTTGCTCATGTTTCATCATAATTGTATGCAATGCAACTTGTTATTGATAAAAATATAAGGCTAAGTTGTTGTGATGTACTTTAATTATTTTTATATCCAAAGTGTCATCCTTACTCTAGTTATATAATTAATTTATTAATTTATTCATTATATTACTATTCGATAAAAACCTTATTTATATGCACGTAAGCTCTTAATTATTGACCATAGAGACGGATTTCGTTTATTAAATATACTAATTAATATTCATCACTAGTATAGCACACCCTACTTTTGTCTACAATGCAGTTTCTCATCTTTATTCAGTTCTTGTAAGTATGAATGGCGTGTTAAGTGATATGTAAGAATTACGGTTCAGTTCTCAGTTGTATGCGAGTCGGATCTATAGCCGATACAGTAATTAGATATGAGCTCGTTATTCTACACCGGGTACTTAGTTAGACTCGATTCATGTAGATAACTTCAATTCAATGAACTTAAGAAGTCATTGAATCAATACCGTTCGAGAGCAGCGAAAGTGGGTAAAGCCAGTTTAAATGGAATTTGTATGCAACTAGAGGCTCTGTACGTTGTTCAAAGTTCAAAGTTATTTATTTGCAGAAAATAGTGTACAATAAGATAACAACAAATACAAATTACGATCGACTATTTAAACCTGTAAACCTTGGAAAAACGTTTTTTTTTTGATGTTCAAAAAAATCGACAAAATACAACTTTATAATTTTCACGCCACTGCTCGGAAATCTGGAAAAAGATTGTCAGAAAACAGGCTTCCAAGCTGGGGTTAGTTGGACATCGCACGAACAGGCCAACTATGAGTTCAAACTGTCCAACAATAACATTGTTGGACAGTTTGACCAGCGATTTGCTCAACCACAGCTCTATGTAATGTCTCGGCCAAAAGTGCAATAGATGGACTCGTCTCCTTCGACTCCCGCTCGTCCATCTATTGCCTACTTTCTAGCCTTTACAACAATGTAACTATATTGAACCTGCTCACAAAATTTCGCGACAGTCGGTTGAGAAATGCGAGCTGTAAAGGAGAACTGCCAGACAGCAAGGCAGCCGGACATCCATACGAAATCTGGAAGAAGAGGGTCGCAGCTCCCAGCCCAGAGGGTTAAATTAAAGCCATGTCGATATACTAACAATGTGGACCTAATAGCATTAGAGCCTGTAGGCACTCGCCCCATAATTATGCAATGTGCTCCACATACGAGTATGCCAAGTTGCATAAGAAACTATTAGAATTTCCTGTCCTCCTTTTTATAGGAATAAAATTTATATAATTTTCTAATAAGCGCATAAATGGTAAGCTGCGACGAATATGGCGATGAGAACTCTAGTTTTTCTGCACGACGTGTGAGAATGACAAGTTAATATTCGTTTCCATAATTTATACCATACTTTTCTTAACTTAAGCAACTAAGTATCTTTAAACAAATATAGGTGTTGTATAATGACATAATATGCACTAAGTATATTAGGTAAAGAAGAAGAAAATAAATTAGGTACTTAATACTTTATCAAAAATAACCTCAGAAATATAAAAAAAACTACAGACTCAAATACGGCCACAAATGCTTATTATGCGTTTACCCAGTCCTGGCTGCAATATGGGATCATATTGTGGGGTAACAGCACGGATGTGATGGACTTGTTCATACTACAAAAACGATGTATACGGATTCTCGCAAATATAAAAAAATATGATAGCTGCAGACCTTACTTTAAGAAATTTAACATTTTAACTTTACCATCCCTATATGTATATCTTAGAAGTTTGTAAATTTGTACGTAAGCATCCATATTTATACTTAAAAGCCAAAGACCATTACACCAGCACCATGAACCTGCGACATCAAAATAGAATAGCCTTACCTACTAGTAACTTGCAAATGAGTAACAAAAGCCCCCATATGACCACAATAAGAATATATAATAATCTCCCTAAAGAAATTAGCGAAGAGCTGAAATACACAAAATTTGTTGACGGTTTAAAAAAATACCTAGCATGTAACATTTTCTACTCATTACAAGAATTCTTTGACATTAATAAATATTATAAATAGTATTCAGACTGAAATTTAGAGATTCTTATTATATGAAGTGTGTTACCTAGGCACATTATTTTAATATTAAATACTTTTGTTAACTACGATTACCTAGGTTTATTACTATAGTTATAAGTTTTAGATTTTAAGAGTTGCAATACCCTTACAGGGTCTCATGTTGTACTGTTAATTTTGTAAGACCACCTGTATGCCAACATGAAAGCAATAAAGTTATTCTTATTCAAAATTAAAACTTTGGAACTATGTTACTTTCCCTACATATTTTGTTTCACTTCGTCGTGTATAATTTTTCATTCATAATTTAGTAATTCCACACTCATATTTGGGTCAACCCTTGCAAAGATTTTTGACAAATCAGGCGTCAACTTTTCTCGAAACTTTTGGCTTGCAATACCTAAAATATTACGAAGTTGTACAGCTTGGCCAAAAAGGCTAGAAATGGAACTTTTTTTTTGAGTAACTTTGTTAAACTTGTTAGAGACAAAATTGGATTTTTTCGGAAGAGGAGATAATACGTAATTAAGTATAGTAATATGGCTGACAGTCTGCCGGACAGATACCGAAATGAATCCTCCATAATTAGGTATTCCATATTGGCAAGTTTAGTACAAAACACTTAGCGTTCCGTAAATTCAATCAATAAAATATTGAAGATAAGAATTAAGATGCTAATGATTCTAAAATGAAAGATAGATTTAATATAGGGAATCGCTGTTACAACTACCTGCCTGCCTACTCGCGAATATATGTTTTTCTTAACCAAAGCTAAAAAGCTTTTGGTCCAAAAGCACCATAGGTATCTAATAATTAACAAGCCTGCTCACAAAAACTGACGACAATCGCTTGAGAAATGCGACCTGTAGAGAACAGCCCGACATACGAAAGCATATTTGCCCAAGCTGAAACGGAGAACTACGTTCGCTTTGCTCGCTTGTTCAATTACATTTCATACAGTTTATTTAAGTGATAAGTGGGTAGAAGGTACTTTATGATTGCTTTTTATAACCTCATAGAAGTGTTCGTACGTACTAGCTGAACCAGTTTGCGAGGGCACCATTAATCGGCGCAGGTGTCTTCCTGATCGACGCAACAACTCAGCCGCCGCGAATCGGCCTGGATTACATTATGAGATAAGATCTCGTAATTATTAAGCTTAATTGAAACTTTATTGATGAATGACGGCAATCTGCAGTGATTAAGTAAGTTGGAATGGGAGGAATGGTTGGAGAAGGGGCTATCTCGAGGTAAAGCGAACTTTTCAGCATTATTGCGTTTTTTTAGAACCACTTATACATATAAGATACTAGCTGCCCGCGCGGACCGCGCGGCTTCGCCCGCGTATTGGAAATAACCAGGCAAATCCGCAGCATAAAGTATAGTCTATACCCACTCAGAAACTCCATTGTACACGCCAAGTGAAAGAAGTTTTGAAATTGGATTAACGATTCCGGATATTACCCATTACATACAAACTTACAAAGCTACAATCTCTCCAACTTTCCATATTAATAATACTAGCTGTACCTGCGACTTCGTTTGCATGGTGATGTGGTGGGAGTTAACGCATTTCTTCTCTTGGACATAGGTACGTAGGACACATGCAGTTCTCATTTAGCCTATCAAGTAAAACATGGAATACCCATTTTAGTTGAAATGCCGTTAAAATTCGTTTGTCTCTGTTCTCTTCTATCTTCTATCTGCCACTCTGATTTTTAAATTAGTAATAAAGGGACAAAACTCGTTTTATTTAACAAAGGTATTTTAAATTTTATGAATACCAGGGGAAAAGTTTAGTAGATGTGTGTGACAATAGATCCAACAGGTAGGACACAGGCTGCAGCATTAAATGTTTATTGATCTTCTTCTGTACATATTTTTAACACTTAATATTAAATAAATAAAAACGTGATGACCGAAATGATCTTGAGTCACTCCGATATAATTTTTTTTCATACTTATTGCAATGTTTCAGATCACATTCTGCCAAATCTTATGTATGTTCCCGCTATTGCCAACTTAATTAAATGTGTGTTGTGCTTCATTATAAAAGTATTTTCCTGTATGTTGGCCAATTTCTGTGTCTCTATATTGGCTGCATGTCAACTTGAAGGCGCGTAGTACGAAGTTATAATACCGCCTTAATACTGACGCGGTTGATAATTAATGTTTATAAAAGGCCCGTTCTGCACTGATTGAATACATACGTTTATTGCTGATAAATATAAATACTGACAAATCAGCATGGCTATCACAAGACGGCGCGCAAGCTCTCTCGATTTTTCTCGAACTATCCGTCACTCTCTTATTAGACAACTTAGAAAGAGACGTATAGTGCGAGAAAAATCGAGAGAGCTCGCGCGCCGTCTTGTGATAGCCGTGCAGTATCGTATCGTGACAAAATACTCCGCGTGTAATCTTGCAGAAACTCAAATAAACTTCATGGCTGAACGCGATGAGCCGATGACAGTGCTAAATATTCCATGCCATTAAAAAAAAGGAAGTCGGTCAGACTTTTGACGTTTGACTTTATTTTGTTGAAATTTGTTGATACATTTGTTGAAATTACGCTTCAATACGAATTTCGCGCATATATTATAAGTTTCCATATCAGAATCGATTAATTTTTTATGCTTTAGAATTTAATATGCGTATTGTGAAGGTCTATCACAACACCGGATCGAAATTATTAATATTCGATAGTTATGGCAAGCCCGCCATTTTGACGTCACTGACAGTTGACAGATATGGCGGCTACGATTTCAAGCAGAAAAAAATTAATAATTGAATGAGGTCAAAAGTTTCCGAAAATTAATTAATCGTCGCAGTCGGATAAAAACTATCCTAAACGGAAGCTAGAGTAATAATGTGCTTATGAAAAAAGTTACATATTTTTCCGTTCATGGTAATCTGAAATCATCGGGGGACACAAAAATGGTTAGTTTGATACTGGCTGATTCTTTTTTTAATTTAGAGATTTATTATAAGTGAGAGATTAGTTATAATTAATAAATAATAATTAGTAGCCATTTCGAAACACTTCCATTACTCTTCCTGCCGCACCCTCGCCCAAGCAGCTAGAGCTTTTTAAAAATAAACGATTTTTTACATATGTATTACGCTGTACACTCACGTCTTAATCCACGGGAGAAGTACTTTGATGTATATTCTAAATTAAGAGCTTAGCTTTTAATAAATATGCCTACGAGTACATCAAATATCTTTCGAGGCTTATAAATGACCGTCTCTCCACGTGACTCAGGTTTAATTGGACACCGACAGGGCCACCAGTTAATTTACGCGATAACGATTCAAAGAATTTTTATGGAGTGAGGTGAGACGGTCCAGAGGAAAATGGTTTCAAATATGATCCTAACTACGTATCATGAGATGAGATTTACGAGAAATAGGTATATTGATTCTTTAGGGCTTGTTTTAATTAATGTGGTATGCATTTATTTTGTTACCCACTTGCGGGCGCAGCGTGGACTGGCGATCAGGGCACGACACACGTGACAGATTGACCACCTTTTGACTTTCTCATGACAGCGTCCTATTGGTCAAATACATCTTTTATACTCGTCGACCTTAATGTTTGAATTAAGACTTTGTACACCAAACTTAAATCACATACTTTTTACTATGGAGCTCCCAACTCAACATTTCATAACTGTCGAGACAACTAAAATGAAATTGACCAATCACGTGGCGCCTTTACTGAACTATAATGTATTTGACCAATAGGACGCCGTCATGAGAAAGTCAAAAGGTAAATAGACATCAACGCACAAAAATGAAAAAGCCGTTGGTTGCACTTCGTTTTCAATAGATACCATAACTCGTGGGCTTTCAGTGACTTTCGCTTGGGTCCCGGGACACAGTGGAATAAATGGTAATGTTAAAGCAGATCGTCTGGCCAACGAAGCTGTGACGTGTGGGGACAGATTTCCTTATAACAATTTTAGTCATGACTTGATTGCTCTACCTTCTTCTTACCTCAGTGATGCCTGGAATCAGTTGTGGGAAGAAAGTGCCCAGACAAAGGGCAAATTCTACTATGCAATTCAACCTAAAGTTGCTACTAAGCCTTGGTTTGCAAAGCTAAAGCTTGGTAAACGAGCCACTAGTATTATAATACTAATGAGATTAGGTCATGTGTGCACGCCGGCTCATCTTGCCAGACTACATATTGTGGAGTCAAACTTGTGTGAATGTGGAGAAATTGGAGACTTGAATCATATTTTTCTTTCATGTACTTTTTTCAGCCATGTCTCTTTTTACAATGATCTCTCCTCACTTAAAATCCCCTTTCCTACATCCATCCCTGTCTTGTTAGCCTCAAATGATCCTTCTGTGTATAATGCTTTATCCTATTTCATTTTATATTTAACGATATTCATATTTAGTTGTTTTTGTTATTTATATTTTTTTAATTAGCTCCTGATCTGATCCTATCTTTCCAAATTCCTTATCTCGTATTCGTATTTTCCATTTTCCCGTTTCCCTCCTTTGTCGGGGGGGCACAGTCGGTGGCAATGCGCAAACCGCGTCAGACCAAGAAAAAAAAAAAAAGTTTGTTTAATTTGTTCAGTTGACTCGTAGAAAAAGTATTGTTCACAATAGTGTCATAATCAAGCTTTTTAATCTCGTACCTTACTTAGGCCACTCAGCAAGCTTCGTGGCCTAAACACGGTACTCGACTAAAAAGCTCTCTATTATAACACGATTGTGAAAAATACTAATACGTGATTGGTCAATTTCATTTTAGTTGTCTCAACAGTTATGAAATGTTGAGTTGGGAGCTCCATAGTAAAAAGTATGTGATTTAAGTTTTGTGTACGAAGTCTTAATTCAAACATTAAGGTCGACGAGTATAAAAAGTATATTGACGTACTTTATGTGTTTCGTAAAACATAAAGTACACACCGCTAAAATAGAGTACAATACTTTTCAACACATTGGTCGTAACGTACCTCTTATTGTGTCGCTTTTAGGCTCATAATCCTGGATATTAAACACACGTGTTTTATAACATTACAACACTTATGTGTTATGGTTATATCCCGATTAAGTCACGTTGGCACCTTGCAGCAAGATATATGCATGATCACGGTGCATTCTTAAATTAACCGGGTTGTACAGAATGTACAGCATTTTTTTTAATTCTCGGCAAATGGATTCTTACTCGACTAAACAAATTAAATCCTTTTTGTTAATTAATTGACTATTTCTTTTTGTATATGATATAGAAACGTTTAATTTAGTAAAACAAATCACTTTTGATAACATCTTACATGAATTAAATACAGATAACATTTTAAAACGAAAATATTATTTTATTTTGTATTGGCTGTTTAGAGATTTCTGTGCCCGCACTGCGCAAACTTCACGAAAAAAAAAACTGTTGCGCGCCATTATAGGTTATTTCACAAATATTTGTAAAAATTGTTTATGCGTGTTTGGTTATTATCAAAAATGTTGACTCGTGGTGACTAGAAAAGTGATAAATAGAATGGACGCCATTGGAAATTCTTGGCGATTAATGATTTACTTTGATGTAAAGAAAATAATTTGGCAGGCCTATAACATTTTCATCTTATGAAAATGATGTTTTCCTCGCAAAATGTGTTGAAAAACGTAGTATGATACGCGTGAGCTTTGATAATTACATATCAGAGGCGAAATTGTTCACGCGAACCGCAGGTGAGCGTGATAAGGAAGCCGAGGAATTTTCAAACATACCTCACTTGTATCACAATGTATTATATTAAAGTAGGTGGCAACCCTAGTTGGAGCATCAGAAGGGCTACCGGGAAATGAAAACGAACTTCGTTTGTGTAAGTAGGTATCTCCGTCTCTGTCGCACTTGCTAGTTTGAGCGACAGAGACGGAGATATTCGAACGAAGTTCGTTTTCACTTCGCGGTAGCCCCTCAGAGCGTTTTCAGTTACCAGGTCTAAATCGTCAGCAAACTTCAAGTGGTTAAGTATCCAGCCGTTAATATTTATGCCAAGTGTATCCCATTTAAGGTCTCTGAATATGTCCAGAAAATAGTTTACGTGAGAATGGGTCTCCTAACAGTCCTAACTCTGTGTGTCTGTTACCTTTTCACATTTAAACCGGTGAACGGATTGAGATAATATTTGGTATGGATTGTGGACAGTTTTAATCCGGAGGATGGACGTAGGATAGTTTTAACCCGGAAATCATCCCCTGAGGGGGTGAAACGGAGGAAGGTTTGCATGTTTAAAGAGTGCCACGCGGGCCAAGTTGCAGGCAAAAACTAGCGAGTCCATAATTTTAAGACGATTCACTCATTTCAATACGTTCAAACCAGGCAGCTTCCATGCTCTTAATTGTAACAGGGAAGCGTTATCATACCAAAACGAGCGCATGTCTGACTGGCGTGACCTAGGCCTCATTGTAGGCCGGGGCTATCGCGACCACGCGATGAAATCTGCATTGTCTCCATATTAGCATAACCGGTGTTCGTGGGAGTGTACGAGTATTAGCCAAAGCGTGTTTGCTATGCAATTGATTAGTCGGTGTTCAATTGTTTACTTTGACGTAGAGGTTTGGGATTTAGCAACGGTAAGTTTTCGTGTGGCCAAACCAAAGAAGAGATGTACCTACATATATTTACCTGTAGATTTCGCAATGCATGCCACAGGCTAGCAGACGCCTGGAATGTGCAAAATGTAGTAAGTAACTAAAAAAAATGGGAATGCCTTTAAGACAAAGCTTTTCTCCTGTTCCGTGATTTCCGGTAAGTAGGAGTGGATTGAATAGAATACAAATATTTAGTTCTGTAGCAGCCTCAAAGGTGAACCACTCTAATGTATCTAATCGCATAAGAAGAATATAGAGCTGTGTTTCCTTGAATGTATCCAATATTATATATAACTTCCCCCCCCCCTGGTTCCTGGGCCCTTTCTGGTTTTACTAGACTCCTAGGCAATAACCTTACAAGCTTCTATAAGAAAGTATTCAGTCTTACTTATATTCTTCATCGATATGGATTGTAACCGAAGCTCCTCAACACCAGCGATATCCGACCCGTTATTGGCACCGGCTGGATGTTAGCCGAGTCGTTCAACCTGCGGAATGTGCAGACAATCGGCTCACTCCGCCGATTACCCGTAATTGTAATGAGACGACAGTCGATATTCCTTTCTGAAACAGGGTCTCTGAATCGATTGGGTTAAGTTTTGTCTCTGGTATTAATTACTTTTGTATGGTATTTATAGTAGCTTCTGCCCGCGACTCCGTCCGCGTGGAACTCGTTTTTATATCGTAGCTCCATAGAAACTTTGAGAATGAAAAAGAAACAAGAGTTTTCCCGGAAATCATCCCCTAAGGGGGTGAGATTTCCGGGAAAACTCTAGTCCTTCCCCGGGACTCAAACTATGCGTAAAGTTTTAATTTTGTCGCTCAAAAAAAGAGTTCCGCCATACAAGCCTTGCACCCCCATTTAACCCGCTCAGGGGTGGGTTTTTTTATAACCCTAATATTACTTTTCTTGTAATGTAATAAGGAGTCCAAACACAAAGTTGCAAGTCTCTCACTTAAAATTTTACTCCATCCCCATGTACAAGTTTTCAACCCCTTTATTACCTCCATGAGGGTGGAATTTTCAAAAATACAAACTAAGTACCCATTGAGAAAAAAAACAGCTTTCAATGTTCGGTTTGGGCTGGGCGTTGACTTAAGTGAGTGAGTGATTGAGTGAGTCAGTCAGGAATTTTACGTTTATAATTATAATACTTATAGAAGATTTCATTCCAATTAAATAATAATTTTCTTTAAAAAACAATTTTAAATGACTTCTAATCAGTACCCAAATTGCTTAAATTTGAAGTGTTCCCTCGATTTCACCAGAATCCCATCATCAGATCCTGACATGACGATCATAAAAAAGGGGATATCACGCATAATGCTAATATTAGTAGGCACCTACCTGTCGTAGTTGTTAATTCTGTTGTCATGTGTAGGTAATAATGAGAAGTCACTAACTTCTTGGCTGGACGGGATATTGAGTTTAGTAGTTATTTTTAAAGCAAAATTTTCAAAATACGAACGATAAACATCGTATGTATAAATTGTCTAAAAGAGAAATTAAATGTACCATCACGTTACCTAATAAGTATTTTCCGTTCAAATTATTTGGGAGTAGGTACTATATAGTTGAATGTTTTTAGGAAATACTAAGTTATCACACGGGTTTTGAAATTGAAACCTATTATCTCATCATCTGTCACTATATGGTACCTAAGTATAATTTGCCCGGCTTGCAAGCGAACAGAACATGATACCTAAAACTCAAATATAGTGTTAGAATGTTCTGACCACATTCCATTACATTGCTCTGCCAGTACCTGTAACGCAGAATAAATAATGTTACTAATTTCCTTGTAGTCTATTTCATAACTACCTTCTTACTTGTTTTAGATCCAATTATTCTATCAGTTATAACTCGCGTCGTATAACGTCGGTGATTCATAACGCCAAACCGATGATTATCTCCTAGAGCTCGTAAAAATATAAAGTAGATTCGCTGTACGCACTCCATTAAAAGTAGAGATTAAACTCATTATTTTTGGTTCGAGCACAGGCAGCCCAGGAATTAAAAAGCACTCGAGTTTATAATCTTCATAAACTTACAATGTCGAAGAAAACTAGTTAGTAAGTATTTTTGTTCTTATTTATAATTGCGCAGTCGACAAACTGTTAGGATCTAATTATTAAATGTTTTATCTGCATATGTATGTAGTTTAAGGGTTTAATAAACCCTGAGAGAATAATTAAACTAATTTAAAATAACACTAGAAAAATTACGATTGAAAACCAATCATCCTCCTAGCGTTATTCCCGGTTCTGCCCTTAAAAGAGCTCGGGGTCCACATTGACACTTAATCCCAAGATTTGGCATAGACACTAGTTTTACGAAAGCGACTGCCATCGGACCTTACAACCCAGAGGGAATACTAGACCTTTTTGGGATTACACCGGTTTCCTGACGATGTTTTCCTTCACCGAAAAGCTAACGGTAAATATTCCGTACATAGGTTTCGAAAACTCATTGTATTTTTATATTATACGAGCCGGGATTCGAACCCACGACCGCCGCTTGACAACCGCATGCATGAACCACTTAAAACCGGCCAAGAGCGTGTCGGGCCACGCTCAGTGTAGGGTTCCGTAGTTTTCCGTCCGTCACAGTAAGTGTCCCCACTTAAGCGTTAAACAAGCAATACTAAGCGAACAATTTTATTATTAGACAACGAACGACCAAAGACAACTAAGACAATTCGAGCACGACAAATTTTCGACCTATAATGTAGGTATGGGCGCACGTGCTCCGAACCCAATAAATCAGAAAAAATCTTAACACCGCCATGTACGATATGAGCGTTCTGCGTACAGCGACATCTATCGGCAAATTAAGTAAACTAATTGCGCGCGAGCTTAAAGTATGGAAGATCATTTTTATGGGATAATTCTTTATTGCGTGAACCGAGTTTCACCTTTTTTACTTCAGAAAGCACGTCATTTCATTGTGATTTTGTAGAAATTACAGGTACATTAAACACCTGCTTATACGGTTAAATTACAAACTTATTCAGAAATTATTTTATAATTTTTTTCAAAAACTTTTCTACCTATCAAGTTCAAAATAATTTTCCTAGAAAGTTTTTATTAAGTTCTGCTTTTGAGATTTTTTTCATATTTTTTAAACTTATGGTTCAAAAGTTAGAGGAGGGACACATTTTTTTTTACTTCTGGAGCGATTATCTACGAAAATATTAACATTATCAATAAATGATTTCACTAAACCCCTATTCATTTTTAACTACCTATCCAACAATATCCCACACGTTAGGGTTGAAATGAAAAAAAAAAACACTCGCCACTTTACGTATAGGGGAGGTACCCTAATAAAACATTTTTTTCAACTTTTTATTTTACCACTTTGACGGCGTGATTGATATACATATTAGTACCAAATTTCAGCTTTCTAGTGCTAACGGTTACTGAGATTATCGGCGGACGGACGGACAGACATGGCGAAACTATAAGGGTTCCTATAGTGACTACGGAACCCTAAAAACCTCGAAAAATATATACTTCAATATAATTTGTATGTCCAATTCCCATCCGGTCCAAAGGTATTATTAGGTAGACCGCGATATGCTAGCATAGCATAGGATGGCTGTCTTTTGATATACACGTTATACGTAACTGTCACCTCCATTCCCATTTAACTCAAACACCCAAAGATTTCGCATCTCTTCTTCTGCGACGCCGACGTTTATAAATTGATATGCTAATAATAAAGTTTTTACTGGAAGTGTTTTCTTTGACTAAATTCAAATTTTGCGTCATCCATCATACACATACAGATAAATCACTCCTCTTTCTGACATTTATGCAAATGCGAGAGAAAAGCCTACTTAGTGCTTATGCTTACAGCAATAAACTCTCGCATCTTACGCTTACTGGCAGGCAATATAGCATATACAGCTACGCTGTAACTTGTTTTAAGTTCACCTTAAAACGCTCACCCACAAATACGTATACATCCTGACACCGGAATTCGTAGTCTCTTAGCGTAGGTAGAGGTTTAGTTTCGTTAGGGGTGAGACGTATAACTAGCGCGTGAAGAATAACCCCGCAGAATCGTAATATGGTCGCGGCACTCGCGGCTCGGTCGTAAATATCAGTCGGTTGGGACTTGGACCGCGGTGGAACCCGTTTTATGAATGGCGCGTCCTTGTGGCGAGTCCTGCTTGCAGTAAACAACCTGCGCTTTGTAACCGGTGCAATTTGCAAGACATGTTGTTTGGGAAGGTCGAAGTAAAACCTATACCCCAGGAAAATTACGTTTTTTTCAAACATTAACTTAAAACAGCCTTTTTTTTGTTTGTTTAATTTTCAAATGTTATTCTAAGTTCCTTATCCAAGAATCCTACAAAATTTCCATAGGGAAGTAAATATATAAAAATAAATGACACATCCATTATGTTTTTTGTGTGATTTATTTATTATTCTTGAAGAGCTGTAAATTAACCAAAACCAAAATTAAAATATCTATTAATATTTTTCCTCTTTTTTCAAGAATTGGTTAAATATCGTTTTTTTAGATGACTAATATTTTGGTGGATTTTGAGTCTACGTAATTACCTACTAAAATGAAAATATATCAGTTACAGGTCAACACATGTAAAAAGACCCTGGTGGCCATACATTTTATATGGCCGCCAGGGCTCTTTTTACGTGTGTCGACCTGTACACACAAAAAAGCTGCTGTTATGAATTATTTCCAAATATCCATTTTTTTCCATACTTGCGAAAATAAAATGCTTGGGGTACTATGTCAATGTTGGAACTCGTTGCTGCCCAATTTTCAACGGGGCCACAAAATAGCGTCCAATTTCGGTGGTTTCCTTCGTGTACAAATAAATTTAGAAAACATGCTTAGATAAGATATTAACAGATCAAGTTTCTAATTTTACTTTTCTGTGACTGGCTAAGAACTTTGCAGTGTTCAAGTTCATAATATGACTGCCGTCCGTGCCGTGCCGCTCGCTTTCGCCTGAACATGAGACATTTTTTTAATGTATTTGATCCAGACCTCGTAGTAGTTACTACAGGGCTCTAATAAACTAGTTTTAACATCTTCGTAATAACTTTGTAACACTCTTATTATGTAAGAACGCGGCAGTAATAATTATTTGTGTTCTCCGCCACTAATTCATATTCAGCAATAGGTCAATCGATATGATACGTTATATATAGCCATTGTTCCACTAACCATCAGAATTAAATGAAACAAGTACCGTGTCATTACCACACTTAAAAGGACGTAAGTAGGTAACAGTGTATTTGCATTGTTTCTCTAGGCAAGCATTTCTCTTAAAGACGGCTAACAAACGCATGTCAAATCTATAATTGCACTGAACGTATTAGCATTTAATTTCTGCAACGAATGGAATAAAAAAATCTCACATTTCGCAAGTTTAAGATTAGGTACTTTGAATCCATCAACGCAATTTGCCAGGGAAAATTGTCATACATAACCATAAGAGTAAGCATGTCATCTCGCAAGATTGCACGTATGCAAATTTCACAATGCAGGTCATGCATTGTCCCAGTTTGATGTCAAAATGACTGCGATCATTAACGACAATAACGTCTTTATGAAGAGAGACCACGAATAGACTTTAGATTCCTCGTTCGAAATAAACGAGATAAATCTGACGGCATTCGATTGAGATTGTCTCTAGGAGGTTTATAAATGTTCCCTTGCAAATCCAATTAAGTATATGGTCTAAGAGTTAGCGACCAATTCGGTCATGTCGCTTCAGCTGTATTGAAACTCCGTTAGCTAAGTACTTCCCTGAACAACCTTTTCCGATAATCTTCGTGTGATAAGTGGGGTGGGGAAAAAAAAGAAAACAAATGTGGGCTCAGCGACTTTAATTTTTTTTTTCAAACAGTTGCTCTCAAACAGTAGCTAACGGAGTTTCAATTTCAATACAGCTGAAGCCACATGACCGATTTGGTCGCTAGCTCTCCGTCTAATAAGTAGGTATTTATTAGCACCCGACCGGTTCGGATGTCCGGTCGTGGATAGGCGATCTTTCCTACTGTAAATAAATAAATACGCATTCAAAAACTATGTACCAATTCTCAGCAAGAAGAAGAGAATACTTATTCGATGGACAAGGGATGCGGAGTAGGCTGGTCGGTCGCCCCAGGCAGGCAGGCACCACAATCGCCGTTTATCTCGGCACTTACCATAGGTACAGTTATTGGCCCCGTTACTGGACAAATAATTTCGAACTATCGCAAATGGAATGGACAGAATACACTTCAGTCCACAAATTGAAGTTTATGATTTAATATCAAGGTCGTTTCTTGGCCTTATTTGAGTGTCTCAAATATAAGTCAATGTTCTACAAAAAAATATCTTTGATATGCCGTTAATGAATGTATCTTCGTACTTAAAAAGATTCATCGTCTTATTGAAGCAGTCCTATTCATTTAATTTAATCATGTTCGACAACAGTCCATATCCTTTCGTGGAACGTACGCGAAGGCGCGGTAAAAATATTAAATGAGGTTTAAGTATGTACCTACACATGAAGATAAAGAAACGCATTTTGCAAGAGCGATAATCGCGACTTGAAAACTAAAAGCGCATAACATTTTGGCTGATAAGACAACAACAAGCAACAAGCTTTATCATCACATTTTAAGTATACATGCAATGCAATGTACAAATCAGACTTAAGGGGCTCCCATAATTGGCGTCTGGGATCGTATCTTCGATCTGAATCTCTTAGTTTTCTTAAGTTTTTTCTAGCTTTTATGTTAACAACAACGGCTTTAAGCAATATAGTATCCCTTTATTTACTTATTTACCCCATATTTACTTCAAAGTTCATTGTTTTCGAGATATTTGGCATCAAAGTTGAACAGTTTTAGGCCAAAAAACCGGTTTCTGGCCATAACTTTTGTGTTAATTGGTTTAAAATGAAAACCCTGCCAGTTTTTAGGGACGTCACAGACGAACCCAAATATGTAGATTTCGTATGTGTTAGATCTTTCACGTCAATACAGATACAAAATAAGTGTTATTTTAGACAATGTTTAAAAAGATCATACAAAATGAAGTATTCATTTGTTTCAAAATCCGGTAGATCAAAATGTAGATAAAAGATTGAAGAACCGATAACCGTTTGATTTATACTTCTATCTGTAGTGCAAAAGTAGGAGATACGATTCAAAACTTGTAAAAAATCGATGGAAACCTCGGGTAGCCCCTTAAGATTAGACTTCTATACGGTCACTTACGAGGCATAACAATGTGTGGACACAACGTGTCGTAGACTCGGCGGACTCAGCGTAATGTTGCAGCGAGGGTATCGCAATGCTGGTTTACTTATGCGAAAGTTTTTGATAATTATCTGCAGGACGGCCCTCGAGCTGTGTCGCGGCGACATAAACTATCAGTCTCTTTCTAAGCGTTCTAATTAGAAAGAAACGGATAGTCCTATCTCGTCGCGACCCAGCGCGCGGGCCGTCCTGTGATAGCGTACCGGACGATATACGTATTCCTTCGGTACTTGGATCGGTGGAGGCGACAGGTGCGCCGGAGCAGCTGTCTGAGCGGCGCGTGGTTTTTGTTTCCTACTTATTTTAATTTTATGCACTTGTTCGCTTCCTTTGCCTACTCCTGTCCTGGGCCACAAGGCCAGAACGGTGGTCCCCTCAGCTTCTCTAATAATGTATGCGGCGTAAATTATCTCTGTAATCTCCGTTATTTCGCTAGTGTGAGAGATTTATCAAGGTTTTAATAAAATTATATATTTTTTTGCATTTCCTAAGTAAAATGTCCAAAACCACTTCACTGATGACCAGATTGTTTTTTTTTAATGCATTAAAATTACATTATAAAAAATGAAAATTATTGCTGATTATCTGATCTTATAAAAAAATCTACCGTTTGATTATTCCCCGTATTTTTCCGTATATGTACTTACCTAAGTTGAAGTACCTACTTAAACCTTTAGTTGGGCTAGACGTAGTTTTGGACCGTGTTTATATTTTTTTTCCTAAAGTATAGTTTGGGCTATTCAGCAAGCCTACCTATTAATTTTAAGGTAGGTATTCATATTTATATTTTGTATATGTAGCATAACGCAGGCCATAAACACCATGATTTATTGTATCAATAGTGACACGTGTTACATAATTTTAACCTAAATCAAAGTGTAGTAACCGTGAATATTCAATCGAAAGTTACGATTTTGAGCGTAACGGCTTTGCCCACATCAAAATCTAGAGCGGAAATAGCTTGAATAGGTCGGCCAAGGAGTTTAATTCCATAACAACTTGATTTTATAGATCACATCTAATAGTTATTTGTTATGCAAGGCTGCAAAGTTGTTGTTTGGCGCAAGTGCTTAGTATTGAAAGCCGAGCTAGCGAAGGATTGTAAAATTGAACCATGAGCGAAGCGAATGGTTCAAAAGTACAATCCTGAGCATAGCGAGGCTTTCAAGGCACGAGACGCCAAACAATTTTGCTGCCGAGCGAAACACACAATTTTTCACCTCACCACCGCGAGGACGAGGAGGAGGACGTTGGACCTTATGCTCATTTTCAATAAAGGTTTGTTTACATCTCATCAAGATCTAGCATTTTATAATTATTAAATGTAACATAAATATTTTTGCATCTTTAAATAACCTAACGCTTAGGTACTTACACAAAAAAGTCAAAGTATTGTTGGGTAATCACGGTTTAAACTAAAACTCAAATACGCTTATTTCACTTTTTCCGCATCAAAATTCATATATATATCTATATATCTTCTGCACTAAAATCTATAAATAACCACCATTATTTTGGTTTTACTGTCTGTGCGTTTAGAACAAAACAAAATTAAATGTATATGAGTTTTTTCTTAAATTAACTTTTCAAACGGCGCGTTCCAAAAAAGCGAAATTTTTAGAAACATAAAACGACATTTTAAAATTATTTATTCGTATTTTATCCTTATAAGTCAGTCTAAATGTTAATATTTCGTATGTACCTACTTAATTAAGAGAGAATAAGTATTATTAATTTTATTTTATCCAAATAATAACAATTTATTATTGGCACTATCAGTTTCTGAACGCACCTCTCATTCTGTATAGAAAAAAGTTGGGTCTCGCGATAGACCGTCACGTTCCAAATTCAAAAACTTTTTCCACACTAGCGGATAAAATGGAATTTTGGGCGCAGATTTTGAGCGATAAAGCAAGCCTTTTCGAGCCGGTGAGGTGAAAATACATTTCTAATCCGAAACAACAATTAAGTAAATTGGCCACTAAAGATGAAGTAGTTTCCTTCCCATCTTCCCAGCGCTATCTATTTGATTTCAAGGCCTCAGGCGGCAGGTATCTATAGTTACTCATATTTGAACAGGACGACCAACTTGATGCTGCACTTAGCAGAGGCCTTATCATCAATGAATACGAGATTAAATTGTTTGATGTGTAGCTTCAGATTTGCCAAGATACCCGACAAACTTGTGGCGCAAAGTGTACAATTGTAAGCTTCACACGCGGCTCGCGCTCCACTTTTTCTAACTCGCCCAATAAATAATTGACGTATAGTCTCGCTTCCGTACACTTTCCGTGTCACCGGATTATTTCCGCCATCTTTATGTAACCGGCCATCTTGAAAACAGCGTTCCATTTGACGTTAATGAATTTGTAGCTTGATTGTGGGAGTTTTGGAATTGCTTAAATTTATAATGCTCTGTAAAACGGTGGAACATGAATAACGCTTGTTGTGTTAATTAATGTCTGTCATCCGGCGCGTCGTCTGAGAATATGAGTATTAGGTAACCGTTGTTAAATATTACATTGAATTAGAGGATGGTATCATGAATAAATCTGCAACTTTTTAGTTATGTGATAGAGATCTTAGCATTGTGTCCGTTAGATTTAACATTAGAACAATCTTCACAGTCGCAAGAAGTCCTGATGAGTATGACAGCTTATTACTACGCACTGTGTAATTTTCTTACTTACGATATTCCTAAAACAGATACTGGGATGATAAATTGAATCGGTCTGTGACTTAGCGGTCGGTTATGTTTATTGTAATTTTGTGCATTAAAGATAATGTTAACAATTAATCATCGAACCTAATCCATACCCTCAAAATACTAAAAAGTAATTACGTTCACTTGTTTCCTTGTTCACCAGTACGCTTACCATGAGTTTGACAACGACGGCTTACGCTAACGAGTATCGAGTTTTCTATCTGTGCATCTCTATTGCACTTTGACAGTACGAGCGGGATGCACAGATAGAAAACTCGATACTCGTTAGCGTAAGCCTTCATTGTCAAACTCATGGTAAGCGTACTGTTGAATTGAAACCCAGGTCCATGCGTCTCTCTCGGTGCTGTTACGCGAAAGATTCGCGGACGGCGCATTCTTACAAAACGTGTTGCACTTGCCTTGCCACTGATAAGAATTTACGGGTCCATGTACAAGCATTGTCTGAATAAAGTGAAACGAGTTCACGAGGTCATTACCATTACATTAAGCTCCGTGACCAGGATTGGTATTCATAACATCTCAAGCGCATTATAGGTTCTGAAATTTCTGAACGCATCGTTCCAGGCGAAACTGAATAAATGCAGAAGGAACGACGGAGAATATCGATTGGCTCAACAAAAATACCTTCAGAGCAAAGCTCTGGTATTAGAACACATTGCAGAGGCGTCCCATCTCCAAGTTTAAGAATTACAATTTATAACTAGCCAACTATCATCTATCTCGCAAACGAAACACTGACTGAAAAACGGTTTAGAAACCATAATATTTTTGAACAAGCTATCCAACGATACCCCACACCATGGGAATAACGCGAAAATTAAAATTACACTTTAGGTGTAGTAGAGGTAACATAAAAAAAACAAGATTTTATTCTACTGTTGTCGGCGTGATTGATTTATATAAGGGTTCCTTGTTGACTACGGAACCCCAAAAATTTAAGTATTATGGACGCATAATAATCATAATACTTATTCAAGTATAGGAAAGGAAATTAGAATGATCAATTGATCATAGTAATTGTGTAAAGCTCATTCATTAGGTTAATGTAGGTAAATCACGATTGTGTTATAAATGTGGGTTTGTGGCGTGCCATGGTCCAGTGAAGCACGGCGCGAAGATTCTGCGTTAAGAATAATGATGAGCATCATCTTGATTTGCATGTATAAAAAAACTGTGCCATGTTTTGCTAGCTGGGAGACAGGGAATGACCTAATAACTATATTTTGTATATAAAACAACAAGCTACTGCCCGCGACTCCGTCCGCTTGGAACTCGTTTATATCGCAGCTCCATACAAACTTTTACCCCCCATTTCATGATTGATGATTTCGGGGATAAAACTATCCTGTCACTCTCCATCCCTTCAACTATCTCCACTTAAAAAATCACGTTAATTCGTCGCTCCGTTTTGCCGTGAAAGACGGACGGACAAACAAACAAACAAATAAACACACACACACACACACACACACAGACACACAGACACACACACACATATACATACACTTTCCCATTTACAATATTAGCATGTATTATGTTGTGTTCGTCTTGTTAGTGACACCATTTATAAATCGAGATCGGCTGGGCCGATTTTCATGATTTTTGATTTGTATACCCGTGTGTCACAGTATAGAAGACAGTAATTAAACTTCGAACAAAGGTACATCGCACGGTTGCACACATGCGCGCGTGTTCGGTACGCACGCACACATAGCCTTCGGGAATGATGGAGAATGCTTTAGTCGGGGCCGCGCCGTTGCCGTGTTCGCTCGCTCTCACTCGCTACCATGTCGTCGTCGTCGTCGTCCTTTCGGGAACGTGTGTATTGTTGTGTTTATGGGTGCCTCAATAATACTGGGACCGGAGCTGTCTTTTTTTCAAATACCAAAGGATCCCGAGAAGTAAGTAACTTTTCTTAGTGTGTTCATTTAAATCACAATGAAATGTAAAAACAATTGTTAAGTTTTATTGCGTTTAAAATCTCACACGCGAAATCATAATGTTTCGTTTAAATACATAAATAATGTTTCGGACTTATATTAAATTAAAAATTCTTAATGGGGCATCAAATAGTTAAGTATTATATTGCGAACGGGTGATAATTAGTAAGGTTTCTTAGTTTTGCGTTGGGTAAATGAGATTTATTATTTACAAAGGTATAAATCGAGTAGTGTTTTTTGTCATGTTTCTGAACGATTAATTTTATATAGCTACTTAATTATAAATAATGTAGATATATCAGTTATTAGCCCATATACCTAACAATAACGTATGTATGATGTGTACAAAAACGGCACTGCGCTCCTGGGGGCCTAGACAAAGTGACATTCGCTTGCGCTTCGCCATAGAATCGCTTTGTGTCTCTCTATCACTCTTCCATATTAGTGTGACAGTGACAGTTGCGTTTCGTTCGCTACGAAGCGTTAGCGATTGTAACCTTGTCTAGGCCCCCTGGTCTACTCGATGCTACTTACCGAAGTTACCGAATGCCGCCGCGCGGCACGAGCCGCAAGTCAAAGGAAGCCGCCTCGTTCGTATGAAGACAGCGAGCCGCTAGTGCCACGATATCAAAAGGAGCCAAATAGGTTTGTTGTAATTAAGTACCTACCAACCTAGAGCAGTCTAGCAACTATTTTAAGTACTTACAAGGAATTATTTTAGGTACCGTATTAGTGGTATTAAAATATTAGATAAAGTGGGAAACTATAAACATACTTAACTATCTATAATATTATTACTTTATATATACAAAATTGTCTCGCAGAACAGAACAGTGTAGCAGAAATACTTTGCATACTTAAAAGCAAAATTAGTATTATAGTAGGTATGTCAAGCCTCAAACGTGACACAGCCCTACGCATCGAGCGAAAGTAGGCAACGAACGCTCCTAAACGGCCTCAGATTACCTACTGTATTATTCCCTATACTGTGCGTGTGTGGCCGGGGCTTCTGTATTTAATTTCGAAATTCTGTATTTAAACACAACTAATATCATATCACAATGTGAAAGTGTTTACATTGGGTGGTCGCGGTTTCGTTTTCGTCATTTTCGAGAATGGAACCAATTTTGGTAAAAAAGTGTCTTGATTTACACGGTTCGTTCAGTTACAGTTTTCTCAATGGAGTCATGACTAAGAAAAAATACAAGATCTACGTGCAGTATCTACCTATATACTTGAGACTACTACTACTTAGGTAATACCTATATACTTGAGAAAGAATTGAAATCAAGTACGGGTGGCTTGGCTTGGCACGTGTATTTTCTCTCAAATCTCGTAGATCGCAATATTTAAACTATTTGTTTGCCATTCAAAAGAGGTTTGCAAATTCATAGTCTGCAGGGCAACGCATAAATAAGTTAAAGCCACCTAGGTAAGTTATTTTATAATAAAAACGACCTTGCACATCCCCGCTTAAGACTCAATTTTAAGTGATCACGGGGTTGATTCCATTCATAGGAGGCTATGATAGATTGCGACGGGGATGTTCTAATTGTAGAGCCTCCAATATAATTAATGAGATAGAAAGCTAAATGCAATGCTAGCGCGAATATGTTTAGGTTTTCAAACTTTCTAAACGGGGTCTAAAACGTACATTTTGGTTGAGGGAGCGAATGTTTTAATGTTCTTTAGATAGGTACTTGTAAGTACTTACCTAAACGATGTTTTTGGGTTCGGGTGATTGGCTCAGTTGAATATAAGTAATTAAAGTCATATACAAACTTTTACGTGTTATTCGTGTTTACAACTTAGTCGTAAAAAATATCTGCTACTTAAATGAAAGTATGTAGATACCTATTGCGCGCGCGTTTATGTCTTTAGAAGGCAATTTCGGTTTTTTTATTTTTTTACGTCACACCTGGCCATTATGCGAGTTTTACTGCACGCTGCGCGTACGGGAAAATTCGCATTGTGGCCAGGTGAAGACGTAAAATTTTGTACTCAACACGGGCGGTAATTCGTAAAGCTCCAGAGCGCTTATTTATGGCCCTCACCTTCGGTTCGGGCCACAAACACCTGCGATCTGGGGCATTCACGAATTCACCGCCCTAGTTACGTAATGTACTATTATATCGATTTTCGAAATTTTCCAGCCATATCTTATCATTATCAGCCATTCCATAACAGTAGTTCAATCCAGCGTGTACATGAACCGAAATGTACTACGCTGCAGTAGTTTTCGGAACCTCTTATTTCGCTAATATCCGTTGTTGCTAAATTGACTTTATACTGTGCGAAATAAAGTTTAAATTCCAAGGAAAGGGAAAAGTGGAATATGTATTTGGAACAGTCGCTGGTGGTGTGAAGTGTGAGGAGATGCGGCGGCGTCGGTGCGTGAACCGTGACGGTTTGGACAACGACCCAACATCGCCCGAATTTGTACTATGTTTCAACTTGATTATAATTTGATATGATTTAGGCACCTGTCCCGCCGCCAAGAAGTGAGCGACTAGCGATAGATTATTTTCTCACCCAAGAAACTTGTAAATTTATTATGAATATTCCGAATTTCCGAGAAATCCGGTGACAGAGTTTCTTAGAAAAAAATACTAGGTAGGTATCATTTGGACTACTCACTATCACGCTAAGGAGTGTAAATAGTATAGTGGGGAATAAATAAATAAAAATATATATAGTTCAGAAGAAGTGACCTAGGAGACGTTAACCAAGGCCACAAGCAACAAAACATAGTTGATTGGCCCAATCAACAGTTTAACACGTAGTCCACGTACACTGGCAGGAACCCACTTAGTGGGCGCCTACGCCGCAGGTGCTTTCCGCTACATATGGGGAAACCACGGGATCGGCTACGAGCGTAGCGATTCTTGGCAGGGAATGTGTTCGCTGACTGTTCACACTACCGGCGAGAACTCTGCTACACTAGTATGTTCACAGTTCTAAGGAGGCCTATCAACATTTTTTTGTTAAAACTATGATGTTATGGTGTTTAAAACTACTAACGCGTTTTTGTTAAATTGGTAAACCTATTCCATGGTGGGGCATCTCCATAGCATGATAACTTGATAAGAGTCTAATTTATATAATAGTATTTTTCCTCCTCCTGGCTTACCGGACAAGAAGGAGATTTTGACTCATGGCATAAGCGGGAAATAATGACTCAGGAAATTAAATTCATCGGACTCGGATCCAAGCTGTGATTACATTACGAAGCTACGTCGATATGACATAATCATTCCGATTCAATAAATATTAATTGAATTACAAATTTGCTATCATGTCATATTAATATTAAATAACGATATCAATATTTAAATCGATTGGTGCAAAGATTTAGACATCAAGTTTCCCCCAAACGTCAGACATATTAACCTCCTTCCGTGATATGGAAAGGAGCTTGGAAGTAAATCATGAAAGTAAAATTGTATCATAAAGCGGTGATTGGAACGTATGCTGTACGCTTACCATGAGTTTGACAATGACGGCTTACGCTAACGAGTATCGAGTTTTCTATCTGTGCATCCCGCTCGTACTGTCAAAGTGCAATAGAGATGCACAGATAGAAAACTCGATACTCGTTAGCGTAAGCCGTCATTGTCAAACTCATGGTAAGCGTACCGCTGTTGTTTTTGTTATAATAGTTTTATGTTTGACAAAGCAAGATAAATAACTCATTGTGAACGGAATGCTTACGTAAAAGATTTCATAGGGGTATACTCTTATATATGTATAGGAACAGTACAGGCACGAACATTTATATCTGCCATAACAAAACCGGCAAAAATATCTGACACGTCCTTATGGCTTAAGAGTCGTGAGAGAGTCGTGTCAGATATTTATTCGTGCTTTGTTGTGACAGCCATTAAGGCGCCGTAGGTTCAGCGAAGTTAAGCGAACAGTGTTTTTGAAACAATATAATGCGTCTGTTTATAATAATATGGTTTTAAAAAAATACGAATAGTAATCTTGAGGCTTTTTTGCAGGGAAATCAGTGTTTAGAAACATGATTAAGCATTTTTCGCTCGATAGAAAAAAATCACGAACATAGGTCTAAAAGGGTCTAAAATACACTTAAAATATTTGTTACAAATTACGAACAAAAGCTAAAAATATTAAAAAAGCTTCTAAAAATCGGCAATACCATGTTTGAGAGAAATCAATGATTCCATTTTTATTTATTTGAACGGCCAGAAAATTAAAATTAAAAAACATGATATCCGCGCTTCCGAGCACGCACTTCCATCTCGCTCACGCTTACGCTCAATGAGAGGGAGAGAAGACCATGAACCTACGGCGCCTTAATGCTGGTACCAAACTACCAGATTCCAACCTAAGATTTACTACAAAACTAATGTTGATTTAAACTTCTCGCCTAGTGATGAACAAAAGCAATGTTAAAACAAACTTGAATTAGTTTCACCTACCGAAGTAGGTTATTGTCAAGAATTTCTTCGTAAGTGAGAAGATTTATAATCACTGAGCCACAAATGTCACTCGGTTCTTCAACAAACCTAATGGCAGTGTTTATTTCACATCGTTTTGCCAACTCCGCCAATGTCGCGTTCAATGAAACGATGCCTCGTAAAAACGTCCACACGAAGATCTATCCTTTGCCAGTGGGAAAATGGACCCACAATCAATTATAACTCTTATTCTTCTCGTCATAAGATAGATTAGTTTTAAATTTTCCACGTGAACGACAGAAATGCAATAGGTTGTGAAGTGAGAAAGTATCGGGTGTGCGCTTGCGACTTCAATGATTGCAATTTTATGGTAGAACTTGTTAATTAAGATCAGAAAATAGGTTGCCGGGCATCGCCATCGAGAATGTACAATTTGTACATCTCCGTTAGCTTTTGAATTTCGTGTGGTAAAAATTGGTGCAATTGAAGAAAGGCATTGCGGTTTTTCTGCAAAATAACGAATGTAACAAGCGCACATAGAAATAATTTGAATGGAAGAAATGAATGCACTGTATGTGCACGAAACACTTTTTATTAACTAAGAGCGATGACTAAATATCTCAGATACCTAGATGTACCTATATTTAAAATACCGGGTGGAAAGGCACGACGATCCCTTCCGCAAAAGGGGGATTGTTTAGACTGAGTACAGTAGTTCCTCTAAAGAAACTAGGCTCATATTCATAACCGTTTTGAAGTTATAGGCAGTTAACTTTTAATGCAAAATACTGCAAGTGACCACCCTCATTAGGGTCAGTAACATTTTAACAATTACACAAGAGTCAGTGACCTTTATCAATACGTATAAACGATAATTAGTACGTATAGTAATAGTAGGGTTGTCACAGAAGAACATTAATTAATTTTATTATTTTTAATAATTGATCGTAAAAAACAATCTAAACATTACGAATCGATTTTCCATCATTTAAACTAACCCCCCTTTGCGGAAAGGATCGTCGTGCCTTTCCACCCGGTATATATCTACTACCTCTTTCAATGTATTGTTAATGTCTTTTAATGTGTCTAATTTAAATCTTACCTAAACTATCACTTATTTTGTGACCATAAGTTGCTTCAATTTCAAACCATAATAAAAATGTTTTTACTAATTAGCTAATTTTGTTACTACAAAGAAATAAACCCATCATATGTACGGTGGAAGGTTACTGAACACATTAAGCTACTTTAGTGTAAGTTATAAATACTTTAGACAATCCTACATGAAATACTAGAAAGAGTGCAAGCGAGTCTTGTGTTCTCTCCTTATATTGCAAACTGGTTATGATTGCCTATGTATAGGCTCTAGGTTACGATACGAAGTGAATAAGACCTACCCACGTTACTGGTATGTATGTACTATTATACTGTTCTGTGATACTGGTAAACTATATGTGCCTCGCATTGTAATGAGACCGGGTTACGCGCGGCATTTTAACAGACTTTAAAAAGAAGGAGGTTCTCCATTCGTAGGAATCTTGTACTTTTAATGTGAATATTTATAAATAATATTAGAACGAGTACCTACTCGAAGAGGTCTGGGTCGATTTGGAAGATTCTTTTTATGTTTGAAAGGGTCTCCTTCCCAGGTCACATGGTCTTCGTGTCAGGATCTGATGAGGGGATTTTCAAATAAGGCGAAGTACTGGATTTAAGTCGGTAAAAAAATGTTTTTAAAGTATATTGTTACAGATGGCATTCGGCTTAACTGAGACATGAATCAAGGAAAAACCCCCGACATGTTCATTTCATGTTCTGCCCGTTCCCTCTCATCCATGAGAGGAGGCCTGTGCCCAGCAGTGGGACTTTCATAATATAGGCTGATTTATTATTATTATGTTCATTACAAAGTCCAATAACTCCAAACCGGCTGAACCGATTTTCATGAAACATGGCTAAGAACACTTCCGAGCTTTCAAATAAAAAAAACCGCATTCAAATCGGTCCGTCCGTTAGGGAGCTACGATACCACAGACAGATCACAGATACACAAACACGTTAAACTTATTACACCCCTCTCTTTACGTCGGGGGTTAAAAATTAAACCAAAATTAAAACAAATTTAATTTTGCTATTGCGATTAAATTGCCCTCGTAACATGGAAATGTGAAAAATCACAATACCACGCAGTCTCGATTAGGGTGTAAGTTAGGTTTACGTATTATCTTGTTATCAGGGTAGTGTAGTGGCAATGCAGTTGGCTATATAGTATAGCCGTCGTGAGAAATACTCTGACGACTACTTTCCGCATGTACACAGATTTGGTATGTATTTAACTTGGGGACACCTAACGAACACACCCTCGTCTTTACTGAAATACCTGTCGAGCACAAAAGCAAACCCAAATGTCCGTTCCAGCGCACATAGTTCTTCAAGATCCGTGAGTTTGAACCTAAGAGAGTGATTTAAGAGCAAAATAATCTAAAATCACTTGCCTGTGCACAGCCCAAATCGTATGATTTGTCGCGAAATGAGCGTAGACGCAGCTAATGACGTTGTTCTTCGGAACGGGACCGACGGCGCGTTATCATTAGCGGCCGTGCCGCGCAGGCGCAGGTAGATAGATCCTTGCCCATTATGTCCGTGCGCCGATATACAGCCTCCGAGCGCAGTCAAAACAGATGAGTATGACAACATGAAATTTTGCAAACCGATGGAATGGTTTGGAAAAGAAAGAGTGAACTAAACTACCATTACTAGGTCTGGACAGTGATACTACGAGTATAATGGACAATCAATGGTGAATAATACAATTGTCCTTATACGTACCGTACCCGTTCAACTCAGTGCCAAATTTAAACTTGGTTCTCACCAATCATCAGCAGTGTTGGTTTCCGAACTCTTTGACTCTAGTGTCTCTGATATGATGATGATAATGATAATGTTATTAGAAGGACGGTACCTTAAGCATATGTGTGCAACTTCAAGTTAAGCGTTACGCCTATCAATTTGTCAAGACAACCGCGCGTCTCTTCCCATCTTATAGCTGCCACTCTAGATTGTTCTGGCAAATTGCCAGATGCATAATGGCTTTCAATGTGTAGTCAAGCGTTTAACCAGGGTGGGAGCGTCTAGCTCTATTCTTGGTAATACGCAAAAAAACCCACGTTCTTCTTGTGTATCATACGCGCTTTGATAGCGTACGTTTCTCTCTTTACTATGCACCTGCCGTAAGCACAGGCGTGCGTAATGACGCTTTTTGCATTCTAATCGCATAAACACGGGCGCTGCAATGCTGTGTTTATCGCGGGATAAGAGCACCCGTCCTTTGCCATTAGTAGTGTGGATCAGAGGGATAATGTATGGGCTAGATTTCATGCCGATAACGCGCACTAACTTAGTGTACCCTAGTTGGTAAGGTAACGATTTAGACGGCCATACAGATGTAGTGCATAAATATTTTCCATCGTATTTATACGGAAACTAAATTAAATAAATCTATGTTAATTGTATGAGCCTCCCCTCCTAATTAAATAAATTAGAAAATTATTCGATTATTTCGATTATTACTTTATTATTCCAAATTATTCATAACATTTGTCTTTTTTTTCCAATAAATTGCACGCCTCGCCTGCTCGCAGGCTAGATACACTGTGCACAACCTCTGACTGTATCTGAAGCAATTTTTTTCATCTCTGAAACTTACGAACGTGTCTTGCTATTTCAGTCAGTCTCGGTACAGAATGTACCAAGGTTGACTGAAGCAACATGACAAATACGAACGTGTCCGAGAAAATACGACGGAAAACAATTATGCACTACATCTGTACCGGTATGCCGGGTGAATCTGGGATCTAGGATATTAGTTGAATTGACCAGCATTTTCCGATTGATTTAATGGCTAATAAAAAAGGGTTTAAGATACCTCGGCGTTGAATTTCGTAACGAAATTAGAAACCACGCACAGTTATAATAAAAGGAGCAAAGATTGCGTGTTTGTCACTGTCATTTTCGGCTCTAGCGACTAATGCCTGCGGTCTACAATGCAATGTCGGTTTTAGACAACTTTGCAGAAGTATAAGTGAAATATAATATTCAATTATATTTATCAATACTTGATATTGATGGCTAACGTCGCAAGACGAACCGGTCGATATCATCACTGGCGTTCGATCGATATTCCGTTCGAAATTCCGCACCTGTTTGGTAGAGCGTTTTAAGATAGATACCTACACCTACTTGCACATTGTAAGTCAGAATATACGGTTTGCTGTTGATGTTTTAATATAGACACGTAGATTCAAAAATTCCTTTAACGTTGATTTCGGTCCAAAGTTACTGAACATTTTAGCATGTACTACTATAAAGGAAATGTAACAGTACACGGTTGATGTGCAATAAAGAGACATGTTTAATTCGTTGGTACCCAGTTAAAGAGATTCGCAATAGGTTCCTAGGTATATACTTACATATATATCTACAGGTTGCGTAATTACCTACTCCAAAGATAGGATAAATACTACGTATATTGGAATCCTATATTTATGATACCTATATACGTACCTATCCTGGGTAGAGTAAGTATTAGTTAGTTCAAATAAAATCCACCAAGGAAGATACAATGTACCTAATACCTATATATGCAATGGAAGTAGTCTCGTTCAATTCAAATAAAACTTAGTTCAAATCTTTGATGGTATTACATATAATTGTTGTCGGTTTATTTTGCCATAGAAAATGCGAAGGATGTCTTTGTCCTGTTATTATACCTAGGTACCGTAACGTTATTTTACCAGTTAATAGGTTCATGTTAACCGATAATATTCACATATTATTCACCGGGGTAATAGGTATTCGGCTTTCATAAGACAATTAACGTATTGAAAAAACTTTTTTAAGAGTCACAAGATAACATAATAATTTCGCTCCAAAACTGTGCAATGAAATCAATCTTAGGTAGGCACTTTCCGTACGACAAAATCGAAAATGTGTTTATTCACTTTTTATTAATGGATTCGTGGATTCAGTATCATAACTTCCACTTCGCACATCGAATAGTGAATGAAGTGAAAGTGTTCATTGAGAGTTTGCCAACTGTTCGGCGGCCGGTGATGAACAATATCACACCTAATACTTATCGCCATAAACTAAACTTAGGAAAACGAACGAGTAGGAATTCCTTTTTAGCTCGTAAGGGTTGATTAAGCTTTTGACGTGTAGTCCAAGAAGGACGTATGAATCATTGTAGTATAATGTACTACGTAATAGCTCAATGGTATGAACTAGTACAGTCAAGTGCAAAAATATGTACTTAATCCTCTCATAGATTTGTACCTAAGAGCGATGGGACATATTTATGTGACTGTACTTTGTTAGTTCGACTTCGTACAACATTGCGGGCTGTAAGTCCCTATATCAGCAGTTAAATATATGTTGTACCTACCTCTGTCAGTCGTATAAGTATTTTATCAACATTAAAGACAGGACGATATTTTATTTAAGTTTGTAACCACTCTACATTTAGAAACGCACATTAGGTAGGTTAGTTAGCTAGGTAGGTTAGCTAGGTAGGTATGTCTACCGGCAACCACAGGCATTCAGGGCCCAACTGAGCTATCGGAACAATCTGTCTCGGCCACTAAACTTACAACACTTTAGCAGCGTTACTGCTTAATACAAAAAAATAACAATTATTCTGTTAACTGTACGTCGCAAAAGCTCACATACTTCATTTAAATTGAACAAAGCTTGAGAACTTACATTAAGCTCCCGTCGAATGCGCAAAGTTATCCAACAACAATCTTGGATATCATCAATAACAACACGAGTAGATTTCACTTCACTGAATAGCTTCGGGCACTCACTAGTTTTGACTAGTTGGAAAACCGCGAAAAACCGAATGTGGTCAATGTGGTTATGACGAACGTACGCTCTCGGCGGAGGGTGAGTGGAGACTGGCTGGTGCTGGGGCGCGCGGCGCGGGCGCAGCCTCGGGTGGAAAGTTCATCGAACGAGAGCGGCGAGACCTCCGTCACACGTGAAAAGCGAGAACCCTTTGGGAAGCGGCTAGAGGTCTCCGGTGTGTAGCTAGAAACCTGGGCTAGATTACCCAGAGAATAAACTTATTCGATACCCGAAGAGTATGAAGATTGCAGAATAGGTACGGTGTTTTATGTTGCTATCGTATAGAAGACGCTAAACTAAGCATGTTTTTTATGGGCAACTGGATAATTATCGAGAAATCGGCACCTAAATCATTCATTTAAACGGTTCTGGGACTTAGAAATTTCGGTATCGCGAACCGACTCGGATGGCTTCATGGTTAGAAGATGGTGGATGACGGGAGCAGAGCTCCCGACACCGTCTACGTGTTTTTTTTTATTTTATTAAAATTAATCGCGCCCCCTTTGCTATACTCTGACCACGGGAATCCCGGGGTCAATTCTTAAAAGCAATGGGATTTATTTTATTTCATCGTTTCTAGAACCTATTTAGTCAACCACCGGCAGCCCTCCAACAGCCCTCAAGGAAAATCTTTAAACCAACCACAAAACAACTTTTCAAATGTCACATGACGTCAGCGTTTTATTTATGGTTCTATTCAATTTTGACAAAAGCACAATCAAATCGAACATTTTTTTTATTAGGGTACCTCCCCTATACGTAAAATGGGGAGTGTTTTTTTTTTCATTTCAACCCTAACATGTGATATATTGTTGGATAGGTATTTAAAAATGAATAGGGGTTTAGCAATAACACTTTTTGATAAAATTAATATTTTCGGAGATAATCGCTCCAGAAGTTAAAAAAATGTGTCCCACCCCCCCCTCTAACTTTTGAACCATAAGTTTTAAAAATATGAAAAAAATCTCAAAAGTAGAACTTTTTGAAAACTTTCTAGGAAAATTATTTTCAACTTGATAGGTTGAATCGTTTTTGACAAAAATTACAAAATATTTTCTGAACTAAGTTTGTAATTTAACCGTATAAGCAGGTGTTTATTGTACCTGTACCTAATTTCTACAAAATCACAATGAAATGACGTGCTTTCAAATAAAGTAAAAATGGTGAAAATCGGTTCACGCACTAAAGAATTATCCCAAAAAATCATCTTCCATTCTTTAAGCTCGCGCGCAATAGTTTACTTAATTTGCCGATAGATGCCGCTGTACGCCGAACGCTCATATCATACATGGCGGCTAAGACTTTTCCTGATTTAATGGGATTGGAGCAGAGGTGCGCCCATACATTAGGTTGAAAATTTGTCGTGCTCGAATTGTCTTAGTTTTCTTTGGTCGTTCGTTGCATGTTTAATAATAAAATTGTTCGCTAAGTATTGCTTGTAGTAGGGTTTTAGGGTTCTGTACTTAATGTCAACTCAATGTAACAAATAGCCCATTTTTTAACGCTTAAGTGGGGACACTTACTGTGACGGACGGAAAACTACGGAACCCTACACTGAGCGTGGCCCGACACGCTCTTGGCCGGTTTTACATGGAATGTTTTTATGGGAAATATCCCATAAGGCCTGTCACACACTGGGGCGGCCAGCGGTGGCGGGCAATAGTAAATTTGACAGCGGCGGACAAGATTTTACTATCGTCCGTCGCGGCCAGGCTGCGCCACAATTACCACTATTGCTGTTTTCTGTTTTTTAAGTCTGCATCACACTGGCGCGGCCTGGCCGCGACGGACGATAGTAAAATCTTGTCCGCCGCTGTCAAATTTACTATTGCCCGCCACTGCTGGCCGCCCCAGTGTGATGCAGGCTTAAAAAACAGTAAACAGTAATAGTTGTCCAAGTGGTAATATTCTCTTTGGCTGTCACATACATGCATCATGTTTATCGCATGACTGCTTCATGACTGCTCTGTGTTTTTCAGTGTGTACGCATCATAAAACCATACTTGTACTTGACACTTTTGACAGAAAATTCTGCCATTCGTACGTAAACTTTGTTTATCTGTGGCCAACAGCGGGTGCAGTAGTTGTCGTGACTTTTAATTCTTATTTATTGTAAAGGTTTTGTGTATATTATTAACACATATCGAGTAGAGTGACTTCTAAAACACGCATTATAATGCCTAAATATTCAGGTAAGTGGATCTTGGTAACAGATTTATTTTTCCATTACTTGAGCAGTGAGGTTAGAATCGTAAAAATGACATCGCAATTGTATTTTTGTTGTAATTACAGTGTTCTAGGTCTGTTAACTGGTTTGGATGCGTCTGTAATTTATAAGTAACTAGTTCCAAGCGCATCTCTGGTACTTGATCGTATTTGCTGTGTCATGGTGCCCTAAAATGGGCAACAAGAATCCTACTGACCTTACGACCGGCATTATTAAAATTTATTTATTTTAATAAAAAATTGATCGGTTTTTTATTTTAGTAATGAATCTCTTGTACTCAATTTCAAGCATAAATAAGTTTTTATGAGAATATACCTAATCAACAGTGGAGTTCATATTTGCATTAGTCAAATCGAAGTTATCATTATTAATCAGAATAACCCAAAACGTAAATAATGTTTCATTTCACCTAGCATAGCAAATTGATTAAATTGTAAAGTTATTCATTTTGTAATGAAATAATATACTCAGCAACATTGTTATGGAGTTATGGTTTGTACACCTAAACATTATAATGTTGGCCATGTAGTTAATATGGTGCTTGTCTATGTCACATACTGCTATAATCAGACAGTACCAATATTAGACTTGAAAATAAATGTTATAATTATAAATCATGGAGATCACACAATTGACTGGTCAATGAGTTAAAAACAATATTCTGTAGATTATCTTAACAAACGAATTAATCTTTTGGCTTTTGTATAGTAGGACACTGAAATTGTTGAAGCTGTTTAAATTTTTCGTTACGGATGTAGAGTAAATTTTCAATGCCACTAGTCTGTGCTTTAGTGAAAGGCTGAGGTATGTATATTTGGACATGCAAATTACATAGAAATTGAGGGAACTATTCCATTGTTAACCTCTATCCTGCATGGCTATCACAGGTTCGCCCGCAAGCGGTGTCCGGAGACATAGGCTACCCATCTCTTTCTAAGTGTTCTAATAAGAAATAGACGGATAGTCTGTCACCCAAAACACAGCATGCAGGCCATTCAGTTCACAAAAAAATTATGCCCTTAAGCTGTTATCACTTTGATGAAACTGGCACAACTGTTTAATCTTGATTGATGCATTCCATTTTGATTGCAGTAAAAGTAAAATGGGGCAAGGAGCTGTACCCGGGTGTAGAAGTGAATACAGAGGATGAGCCGGTACTATTCAAGGCGCAGATCTTTGCTCTGACGGGTGTGCAGCCGGAGCGGCAGAAGGTGGTGTGCAAGGGTGTCACACTCAGGGATGACGAGTGGGGAAACTTTAAGCTAGTTAATGTGAGTGAATATTCAGTAAGGAAGGCCATTCAAAAATCAATTCTCCTGTTCAAGTTAAAAGATTCAACATCCAATGATTTAAAAAGAAAGTTGGCCATAGTAATTTCTTTGGTTTGGTAACCAAAGCAGTGTATTAAAGCTGTGCTGCGACTGGGAGTTCGGAGGCACCTTTCCGGGCTCACTTTTCTCATAAGAACCATTCATTTCAAGGCAATTCTTATTCAATTGGTATCCTTTTTACCCGACTGCGCGACGCAAAGGAGGGTAATGTGTTTATCAGCCTATATATGTATGTATGTATGTATGTATGTATGTATGTTTGTTCCTATGTGGCACTCCAGAGACCAAACGCGTGAACCGATTTTGATAATTCTTACGTCAATCGAACCGTCTTACTCTTGCGTGTGTCACTAAAGACATGACAGTAATCAAAATTCAATATGACGACGATGAGACGCCAAAATTGAAAAAAAAAAACAAAAAAAAGTGAACGAAATATGTCGAGTGGGGTATCACTGAATAGGTATTTAAAAATCAGTTATAGGTTTCTTTTACAGTTTTTCATTTAGAGTGACCATTTAAATTCTATAACGTTATAAAGTTATAGTAATTCTGTTCAGTATTAATACTGCTCTGCGCGACGCAAAGGAGGGCCAATGTGACTATGTGACTAATTCAATATGATTAGAATAGGTACCTAAAAAAAATTTTATAAGCTTCGTGAAGTAATATAAGAATTAAATAAGAAAAAGTAAACGCGGTACTTGGTTGAAAAAGCTGTCATTATTTATATCACGGTTGTATAAAATTCTATTGACAAACCCAGAGTGCTTCTGCTTCAAATAGTTTTAACGACCTAAAGCGTCACTGACAGCTTACGGTGAGATATTACTTCATTTGGAATAAATAAATAAATAAGAGATAAACACATTACCCTCCTTTGCGTCCCGCAGTCTGGTAATTAATACCTACTTATTTTACTTTCAACGTTTCCGAACACATCATCATATCAGCCGAAAGACGTCCACTGCTGGACATAGGCCTCCCCCAAAGAGTGCCAAAGTGACCGATCCAGCGCCACCCGCATCCAGCGGACTCCCGCAACCTTTACCAGGTCATCAGTCCACCTTGTAGGGGGCCTACCCACGCTGCGCCTTCCGGTACGTGGTCGCCACTCGAGAACCTTTCCGCCCCAACGGCCATCGGTTCTACGTGCTATGTGCCCCGCCCACTGCCACTTAAGTTTAGCGATCCGGAGGGCTATATCGGTTACCTTGGTTCTGCTGCGGATAGTCTCATTTCTGATGCGATCACGCAGAGAAACTCCCAACATGGCCCTCTCCATTGCCCTTTGGGTGACTTTGAGCCTTCTTATGAGGCCCATAGTAAGCGACCACGTTTCAGTGCCATATGTCATCACTGGCAACACACACTGGTCAAAGACTTTCGTCTTGAGACACTGTGGAATATTGGACGAAAAGATTTGCCGTAGCTTCCCGAACGCTGCCCAGCCGAGTCGGATTCGACGATCGACCTCTTTCTCGAAGTTGGACCTACCTAACTGGATCGTCTGTCCTTGGTATACATAATCGTCTACAACTTCGAGCGTAAAGTGTCCGATTGTAATCGGAGTTGGTACTACATGGGCATTTGACATGATCTTCGTCTTATCCATGTTCATTCTTAGACCAACTCGCTCGGATGCTTTTCTGAGGTCATCGAACATCGTACTTAAGTCCTCCATGGTCTCAGCCAAGATTACTATATCGTCAGCAAATCGAAGGTGAATGATGTACTCGCAATTGATGCTGATGCCTAGCCTTCTCCAGGCCAGAGTCTTGAAAACGTCCTCCAGTGCAGCGGTGAACAGTTTTGGAGAAATAACATCTTCTTGACTCACCGCTGCAGCGGAATAGGTCTCGAGTTCTGGTCCTGAAGTCGGACTGACATAGTGGCGTTCTCGTACAAACACTTCAGCACTTCGATATAGCGATAGTCAACTTGGCACCGTTGGAGAGACTGTAGTACAGCCCAGGTTTCAATCGAATCGAAGGCTTTTTCGTAGTCCACAAACGCTAAGCAGAGAGGTAGGTTATACTCTTCGGTCTTCTGTATAACCTGACGAAGCGTGTGGATGTGGTCTACGGTACTAAAGCCTCTTCGGACGACGGCTTGTTCGGGAGGCTGGAAGTCATCTAGCCTGCATGCGAGACGATTTGTAATGACCCTCGAAAACAGCTTATAGACATGGCTCAGAAGTGAGATGGGTCTGTAGTTCTTCAGCAGAGTGTTGTCACCCTTTTTGAAGAACAGCACCACCACCCCTCTGTTCCATGCCTATGGAGTTCTCCCATCCAGTAAGACGGAATCGAACAACTTCTGAAGGGCCTTAAGGACCGGTTTTCCACCCGCCTTCAGAAGTTCGGCTGTTATTCCGTCTTCACCGGGTGCGTTGTTGTTCTTGAGGTGTTTAAGAGCCATTACAATCTCGTACCGGCTGATGTCCGGGATGTCGTCGGTAAAGTGTCGGGTTAGTCTAGCTCTACGGTCTTCCGCCTGACTAACTTCGGGTCTGCGCGTTGATGTGTATAGCTGTCCGTAAAAGCGCTCTATCTCACCCAGAATCTCAGGTTTAGAGGAAATGATTCTACCATCTTCAGTTTTTAACTTCGCGAGCTGGCTCTGCTCTATAGACAGATCTCTCGAGAATACTTTAGAGCCCTTATTGCGCTGGATGGCCTCGCAGATATTGGCTCCTAAATCATTAGTCATTTAAACGGTTCTGGGACTTAGGCTCGGATGGCGGATAGGTTAGAAGATGGTGGCGGGAGCTCTGCTCCCGCCACCCTCTTCGTGGTTATTTTTTTTATAAAAGAGCGGAAAAATCTTTATCGCGTTAGTTTCGTCAACTCACGGACGCGTTTCAGGGATTTTATCAAATCACTAAACAAGTCTAGTGAAATGAAAAAACGAGTTGCCTTTTTTTTCCGATTTCGTCATTTCACTAAACAGATTCAGAGATTTGATCAAATTACTGATTTGTATTATTATTTGCTATTGTAAAACACATACCTTTACCTATTGCAGATAGGTATAAGTAGATAGGTAGAAGTAGAAGCTACGGTAGCCCAGTGGTTCAGGCATGCGGCTGTCAAACGGCGGTCGTGGGTTCGAATCCCGGCTCGTACCAATGAGTTTTTCGGAACTTATGTACGGAATATGATTTCATATTTACCGTTAGCTTTTCGGTGAAGGAAAAACATCGTGAGGAAACCTGCATAAATCTGCGAAGAAATTCAAAGGTGTATGTGAAGTCCCCAATCCGCACTGGGCCAGCGTGGGGACTACTGCCCGTTCCCTCTCATACATGAGAGGAGGCCTGTGCCCAGCAGTGGGACGTATATAGGCTGATGATGTGTGATGTGATAAGTAGATCAGTTAGGTAGGTACACTAGGTACAAGTTATTAAACACCGCGTCGACGGATAATTTAATGTAGGTACTTACCTGATATCTAGTTGGCGAGATAGGTAGTTAGTAGGTATATTTCTAATAAGTATTGTTTTGTTTTCGTACATCTGCTTTGATACTTTATGTTTAGGAATTTAGGTAAAGTTTGTGTTCGTACCTCTTTGTTGTAAGTAGGTATAATTGTATAAAGTTACTTGGCGTATAGTTTGGTACATTCGATTCGTAGAAAGTAGCAACTTAATAATTAGGTACTTAACTTACTTAAGTAGGTAGGTAGCTATATCGGGTAGTTAGTGACTGATAAGTAGGTATTTACCATCCATCTTCTTTGTTAGGTATTGTAAAAGAGATAGTTAATTAAGTACAGATACATACCAATAATATAATTGATTTAGTAGCTACTAATAAATAGGTACCTCGGCTGTTTTTTTAATGTAATATTTGGCGAGGTTACTTATAAATACTTACCTAATACCATATGATTATTAATAGGTAAGTATTGAAATCCTGCATCTACTTTGCTAGTGGGTGTTTGAATACCTACATAGTTATCTAGGTGCGGTGTGAGTTTGTATTTATTGGTTGTAAGAACTTATATAATAATACTAACTAAAAAGTGTTAAATAA
Source organism: Epinotia demarniana (assembly GCA_945867215.1). Lineage (NCBI taxonomy): Eukaryota > Metazoa > Arthropoda > Insecta > Lepidoptera > Tortricidae > Epinotia > Epinotia demarniana. The sequence continues at coordinate 6,179,427 of OX244276.1, read as the reverse complement.
AAAAAATATAATTTAGAAAATAAAAAAACCCGACTGCAAAAAAGCTATCTTTAGAAAAAAAAACTGAAAAGAAAAAAACAAGTTCAGTAGTCGAGAACATTGAATCAGTTTCATGATTAACATTTCGTATGTCAATTTGGACCTTAGAGTTTAAAAATAATGTCGAAATCGCTTGTGACGGATCCGGAACGAGGCATACGAATCGTTATGACACAGATAAAACAAACTATACATTCTTATACGAAACAGCAACTTCATCAGTCGGGACCCATTAAAAGTCTAGGCTACGGCACTAATGGGTCCCGACTGTTGAAGTTGCTGTTTCGTATAAGAATGTATAGTTTGTTTTATCTGTGTCATAACGATTCGTATGCCTCGTTCCGGATCCGTCACAAGCGATTTCGACATTATTTTTAAACTCTAAGGTCCAAATTGACATACGAAATGTTAATCATGAAACTGATTCAATGTTCTCGACTACTGAACTTGTTTTTTTCTTTTCAGTTTTTTTTTTCTAAAGATAGCTTTTTTGCAGTCGGGTTTTTTTATTTTTTTGATGTCAACATTCAGCCAGTTCTTGTGAATGTCTAATAATTCATTTTATTTTGAAGAGCTGTAAACAAAGTAATAAATTAATTGCTATTAAGATCCTATGATGAAATTGATGAACAATCATGCCTTTTTTTGTTGCAGAATGCCATAGTGCTGGTGATGGGAAGCAAGGAGGAGGATGTGCCCTCGGCTCCGGTGGAACAGACCAAGTTTGTTGAGGATATGAATGAATCTGAGCTGGCTACTGCTGTAAGTATTCTCTAAAAGACATGAACAATGTGCTGTAACGTAATAAATATTTATTTACTTATTTAAATAAATATTATTATATTATATTATTAAAAAAAAATTGTGTACAAATTAGGCAGCCAAAAACTATCTTGAAAACAAAAACTTTCTTAACCCTCACCGAAAAAGAGGGGTGTTTTAAGTTTAAGATGTGCACCTGTCTGTTGTATCATGGCTTCCAACCAGATGTAGTGGTGTCTTTTTAAAATCTAAAGTCTTGTCTGTTGAAATTGTTTTTTTTCTTCCATATACTGTGACTTTTTGCTACTTAGGCACTTTGCCAATGTCAAGTGGGAAAACGTTGAAACTGTTCTTATGTAGATTTTTTCTGTCGGCGTGTTTGATGATGAATGAATGAATGGTGGTCCAATCAGTGTTATTTTTAGCCTATGTTGGTATATAATCCTAAGCGCTGGGCTTTCTGCTCAGCACATGCTGACACTGCGACCTATTGCTTCACAACGGTAATCAATATGTGTTATTTAGTATTAATCTTTTTGGCACTAAAATATTTGAAGTTTTATAAAAGCTTGATTTGGTCGTCTGGTTGAGTTTGATGATCTGAGGACAATTGCCGTATTTGCTATAATATATAGAATGTTGTTGCTACTCCCATGCACCTTATCTAGCAGTTAGGCAGTTTTCTTGCGCCGGTCAGTGTCAAAGCCGCCTCGGCGAACATGGATGACGCGCTGCAGAACCGCGGCAGTCCCAATTGCACTCTAAATGTAAATGCATTATTACATTAGATGCACAAGACATTGTAAGCCCATAATATAGCTATGGCTTTATTTTCCCAGTTGGATCTTCCTGAAGGCTTGATCAACCTTGGAAATACCTGCTACATGAACGCGACAGTGCAGTGCCTCAAGACAGTCCCAGAACTGAGGAATGCTCTACTGGATTATAACAAAAGTAAGTTTATCGGCACCGCAACCTTGTTTATGTTTGGAAAGTCGATCAGTCATCGTGTTTTATGCGATTTCCATCTGTAGATTTCGCAATTAATAACAAAGATATCCGCATATTGCATGGGAAAACACCTCGTTGATTTTTCTTGAGAAAAAATGTATTTTGCGTAATTAATGATTATTCAGAAATTGGGAAGGGATTTTTATGTCCGACACAAAGGTGTCGACACGACATGTCAGCGAGGCTGGTATATCGAATGTTGTGTATCCGACTGGGAGATGGCGGCGTGCGTAGTCCTACCTACCGACCTACAATGGCATATGAAAAACATTGCCGCATACATTATACTTTTAAACCTAAATTCTTGAAAATTTTTCAACAAAATATTTTTTCATGACTACTCGTACTTTGACAAAGTTTATGAATTCTGCATTTTCTGAGTATCGGTTTTCTTTCGAGCGTACATCGACATCCACGTATGTTTCGTGTCTCTATAATATAAATAAATTAATTATTATTATTAAAGCTTTATTTATTCAGTGAAGATTTTTTACATTCAAGTGTGGTGTTAGTTTTGTTAGTGAGTACAGTTAGGTAGTTGAATGTGATTACATTTTTATTTTAGACTATAAAAAATAAAAGAAAGTGGTTAATTTTAGTTGATAGTGTGTTTCTACACTGATCCCGATTGGGTAAAAGCCTCCTCGATTCCTTTCCATGTATCTCTATCTATAGCTTTCTCCATCCAATTTTTACCAGCTATTTCGATGATATCATCGGCCCACCGTTTATATGGTCTTCCCCTTGTTCTTTTTCCTTCTGGTCCCATCCATTTAGTAGTTTGTATGGTCCATCTTTTGTCTGGATATATGGCCAGACCACTGCCATTTTAGACGTAGAGTTTGTTTCAGAGCGTCCACAATCTTTGTTCTTTTCCTTATTTCCTCATTTCTGACTTTGTGAATTCTCCTGAGCTTAACATGCTCCTTTCCATAGCATGTTGACATGAGCTAATTTTATTTTTTACTTTATTAGTGAAAGTCCATGTTTGGCACCCATATGTCAGACTAGGTAGGATACACATGTCCATAATGACTTTTTTCAGTTTTTGGTGATATGTTCCCTTGAGTACTTCTTTCTGGGTCCAGTATTTTCTCCATGTGCAGTTTATCCTTCGGTCCACTTCTTCTTCATTGCTTTTTAGACTAAATGACATTTGCTTTCCGAGGTAGACATAGCTTGTTACATATACAATTTGGTTGCCATCAATTGTTGTAGGATGAGCGTGAGCATTAGTCATGACTTTGGTTTTGTTTGTGTTCATATATAGGCCGACTCGCTTGCTCTTGCTTGCCAGGGTTTGCATCATTTGTTCAAGCTTCTTGGCGGATTCTGCAAAAATAACAATATCATCTGCAAACCTCAGGTGGCTCAGATGTTTGCCACGTATCCAGAGTCCTTGATCATCCCAGCTGATTGCTTTGAAGATACCTTCTAGCACTGCTATAAATAGTTTTGGAGATAAGGGGTCTCCTTGCCTTACTCCTCTCTTTATTGGTATTTCTTTTCCTGTGCTTTCCAGTCTTACTCTGCTAATACTTTGTTTGTAGACATTGTGTATGATGTTAATATATGTTTGGTGAACATCGCATCGCATAAATTAATATGGTTCTATTAATCAATTATCAGTGACACAAAATACACAGCTATTTCAGACGCCATATTTAAAGAGCCTAACAGAGCATAACTAGTGAAGGGGTGCGTTTGGATCAGGGACTGCATAACCGAAAAATATCGGTATCGGTTTTTAACTAGCGGTTTCGGTAGCGGAACCTTTATATTTTGCTATAGAAATGTAGCGGTAACCTTAATGTTTTTCGGTACCGTAACCGCGTTTTAAAGGTTACCGATACTTCAATTTCGGCGTCGTTGACAGACCGCCGGCGCTGCCGTTTTGTCTTTTAGTTTTGTTGGTTCTGTTCTGATACTTTTCTGATTCGTTCGTGCGGTCCTATTGGATGAAGTTGTCTGTGTTAGTGTAAGTTCGCTTATTTTTTCGGTAACCTTTATAATACCGGTTTAGAACCAGTATTACAAAGGTTTCGGGGTTACCTTTAAATCGAATAGCGGTAACCGATATTTAAAAACGGTTACGGTACGGTGGGCGTGGCGCGCGTAACCTTTACACCATTACGGTACCGTAATGGAATATCGGTTTCACACCGGTAAAACCGTAACCGAAATCAGTCCCTGGTTTGGTATACATTACACTCGTTGTATGGAGGTGTCGCTGGCTGTGTGTGTATGTGCGTGTGTGTGTGCAGACAGCGGCGGCGGCACGGCGGGCGAGCTGACGGCGGCGCTGTCGGCGACGGTGGCGGCGCTGGAGGGCGGCGGCGCGGGCGCGTGCGCGAGCGCGGCGGCGCGGCTGCTGCGCGCGCTGCACGCCACGGCGCCGCGCTTCGCCGAGCGCGCGCCCGGCGGCCACCTCGCGCAGCAGGACGCCTCCGAGTGCTGGACCGAGATCGTGCGCGCGCTGCAGCAGCGGCTGCCCGTCGCTGCGCCGTTAGCCAACCCCGACAGGTATGTGTGTGTGTGTGTGTGTGTGTGTGTGTGCGCGAGCGCGGCGGCGCGGCTGCTGCGCGCGCTGCACGCCACGGCGCCGCGCTTCGCCGAGCGCGCGCCCGGCGGCCACCTCGCGCAGCAGGACGCCTCCGAGTGCTGGACCGAGATCGTGCGCGCGCTGCAGCAGCGGCTGCCCGTCGCTGCGCCGTTAGCCAACCCCGACAGGTATGTGTGTGTGTGTGTGTGTGTGTGTGTGTGCGCGAGCGCGGCGGCGCGGCTGCTGCGCGCGCTGCACGCCACGGCGCCGCGCTTCGCCGAGCGCGCGCCCGGCGGCCACCTCGCGCAGCAGGACGCCTCCGAGTGCTGGACCGAGATCGTGCGCGCGCTGCAGCAGCGGCTGCCCGTCGCTGCGCCGTTAGCCAACCCCGACAGGTATGTGTGTGTGTGTGTGTGTGTGTGCGCGAGCGCGGCGGCGCGGCTGCTGCGCGCGCTGCACGCCACGGCGCCGCGCTTCGCCGAGCGCGCGCCCGGCGGCCACCTCGCGCAGCAGGACGCCTCCGAGTGCTGGACCGAGATCGTGCGCGCGCTGCAGCAGCGGCTGCCCGTCGCTGCGCCGTTAGCCAACCCCGACAGGTATGTGTGTGTGTGTGTGTGTGTGTGTGTGTGCGCGAGCGCGGCGGCGCGGCTGCTGCGCGCGCTGCACGCCACGGCGCCGCGCTTCGCCGAGCGCGCGCCCGGCGGCCACCTCGCGCAGCAGGACGCCTCCGAGTGCTGGACCGAGATCGTGCGCGCGCTGCAGCAGCGGCTGCCCGTCGCTGCGCCGTTAGCCAACCCCGACAGGTATGTGTGTGTGTGTGTGTGTGTGTGCGCGAGCGCGGCGGCGCGGCTGCTGCGCGCGCTGCACGCCACGGCGCCGCGCTTCGCCGAGCGCGCGCCCGGCGGCCACCTCGCGCAGCAGGACGCCTCCGAGTGCTGGACCGAGATCGTGCGCGCGCTGCAGCAGCGGCTGCCCGTCGCTGCGCCGTTAGCCAACCCCGACAGGTATGTGTGTGTGTGTGTGTGTGTGTGTGTGTGCGCGAGCGCGGCGGCGCGGCTGCTGCGCGCGCTGCACGCCACGGCGCCGCGCTTCGCCGAGCGCGCGCCCGGCGGCCACCTCGCGCAGCAGGACGCCTCCGAGTGCTGGACCGAGATCGTGCGCGCGCTGCAGCAGCGGCTGCCCGTCGCTGCGCCGTTAGCCAACCCCGACAGGTATGTGTGTGTGTGTGTGTGTGTGTGTGCGCGAGCGCGGCGGCGCGGCTGCTGCGCGCGCTGCACGCCACGGCGCCGCGCTTCGCCGAGCGCGCGCCCGGCGGCCACCTCGCGCAGCAGGACGCCTCCGAGTGCTGGACCGAGATCGTGCGCGCGCTGCAGCAGCGGCTGCCCGTCGCTGCGCCGTTAGCCAACCCCGACAGGTATGTGTGTGTGTGTGTGTGTGTGTGTGTGTGCGCGAGCGCGGCGGCGCGGCTGCTGCGCGCGCTGCACGCCACGGCGCCGCGCTTCGCCGAGCGCGCGCCCGGCGGCCACCTCGCGCAGCAGGACGCCTCCGAGTGCTGGACCGAGATCGTGCGCGCGCTGCAGCAGCGGCTGCCCGTCGCTGCGCCGTTAGCCAACCCCGACAGGTATGTGTGTGTGTGTGTGTGTGTGTGCGCGAGCGCGGCGGCGCGGCTGCTGCGCGCGCTGCACGCCACGGCGCCGCGCTTCGCCGAGCGCGCGCCCGGCGGCCACCTCGCGCAGCAGGACGCCTCCGAGTGCTGGACCGAGATCGTGCGCGCGCTGCAGCAGCGGCTGCCCGTCGCTGCGCCGTTAGCCAACCCCGACAGGTATGTGTGTGTGTGTGTGTGTGTGTGTGTGTGCGCGAGCGCGGCGGCGCGGCTGCTGCGCGCGCTGCACGCCACGGCGCCGCGCTTCGCCGAGCGCGCGCCCGGCGGCCACCTCGCGCAGCAGGACGCCTCCGAGTGCTGGACCGAGATCGTGCGCGCGCTGCAGCAGCGGCTGCCCGTCGCTGCGCCGTTAGCCAACCCCGACAGGTATGTGTGTGTGTGTGTGTGTGTGTGCGCGAGCGCGGCGGCGCGGCTGGCGCCGCGCTTCGCCGAGCGCGCGCCCGGCGGCCACCTCGCGCAGCAGGACGCCTCCGAGTGCTGGACCGAGATCGTGCGCGCGCTGCAGCAGCGGCTGCCCGTCGCTGCGCCGTTAGCCAACCCCGACAGGTATGTGTGTGTGTGTGTGTGTGTGTGCGCGAGCGCGGCGGCGTGGCTGCTGCGCGCGCTGCACGCCACGGCGCCGCGCTTCGCCGAGCGCGCGCCCGGCGGCCACCTCGCGCAGCAGGACGCCTCCGAGTGCTGGACCGAGATCGTGCGCGCGCTGCAGCAGCGGCTGCCCGTCGCTGCGCCGTTAGCCAACCCCGACAGGTATGTGTGTGTGTGTGCGTGTGTGTGCGCGAGCGCGGCGGCGCGGCTGCTGCGCGCGCTGCACGCCACGGCGCCGCGCTTCGCCGAGCGCGCGCCCGGCGGCCACCTCGCGCAGCAGGACGCCTCCGAGTGCTGGACCGAGATCGTGCGCGCGCTGCAGCAGCGGCTGCCCGTCGCTGCGCCGTTAGCCAACCCCGACAGGTATGTGTGTGTGTGTGTGTGTGTGTGTGTGTGTGCGCGAGCGCGGCGGCGCGGCTGCTGCGCGCGCTGCACGCCACGGCGCCGCGCTTCGCCGAGCGCGCGCCCGGCGGCCACCTCGCGCAGCAGGACGCCTCCGAGTGCTGGACCGAGATCGTGCGCGCGCTGCAGCAGCGGCTGCCCGTCGCTGCGCCGTTAGCCAACCCCGACAGGTATGTGTGTGTGTGTGTGTGTGTGTGCGCGAGCGCGCGCCCGGCGGCCACCTCGCGCAGCAGGACGCCTCCGAGTGCTGGACCGAGATCGTGCGCGCGCTGCAGCAGCGGCTGCCCGTCGCTGCGCCGTTAGCCAACCCCGACAGGTATGTGTGTGTGTGTGTGTGTGTGTGCGCGAGCGCGGCGGCGCGGCTGCTGCGCGCGCTGCACGCCACGGCGCCGCGCTTCGCCGAGCGCGCGCCCGGCGGCCACCTCGCGCAGCAGGACGCCTCCGAGTGCTGGACCGAGATCGTGCGCGCGCTGCAGCAGCGGCTGCCCGTCGCTGCGCCGTTAGCCAACCCCGACAGGTATGTGTGTGTGTGTGTGTGTGTGTGCGCGAGCGCGGCGGCGCGGCTGCTGCGCGCGCTGCACGCCACGGCGCCGCGCTTCGCCGAGCGCGCGCCCGGCGGCCACCTCGCGCAGCAGGACGCCTCCGAGTGCTGGACCGAGATCGTGCGCGCGCTGCAGCAGCGGCTGCCCGTCGCTGCGCCGTTAGCCAACCCCGACAGGTATGTGTGTGTGTGTGTGTGTGTGTGCGCGAGCGCGGCGGCGCGGCTGCTGCGCGCGCTGCACGCCACGGCGCCGCGCTTCGCCGAGCGCGCGCCCGGCGGCCACCTCGCGCAGCAGGACGCCTCCGAGTGCTGGACCGAGATCGTGCGCGCGCTGCAGCAGCGGCTGCCCGTCGCTGCGCCGTTAGCCAACCCCGACAGGTATGTGTGTGTGTGTGTGTGTGTGTGCGCGAGCGCGGCGGCGCGGCTGCTGCGCGCGCTGCACGCCACGGCGCCGCGCTTCGCCGAGCGCGCGCCCGGCGGCCACCTCGCGCAGCAGGACGCCTCCGAGTGCTGGACCGAGATCGTGCGCGCGCTGCAGCAGCGGCTGCCCGTCGCTGCGCCGTTAGCCAACCCCGACAGGTATGTGTGTGTGTGTGTGTGTGTGCGCGCGAGCGCGGCGGCGCGGCTGCTGCGCGCGCTGCACGCCACGGCGCCGCGCTTCGCCGAGCGCGCGCCCGGCGGCCACCTCGCGCAGCAGGACGCCTCCGAGTGCTGGACCGAGATCGTGCGCGCGCTGCAGCAGCGGCTGCCCGTCGCTGCGCCGTTAGCCAACCCCGACAGGTCTGTACTCGTTATACCCCCTACAGACTCACGGGAGAAATCTTGCCGAGAAATTGCGCGAGAACCGAGAAGGCATTTCATGCGACCTTCTCATTCACATTCTCGATCGTTATCCGGAATGGTCGTATAAAATGTTCTAAAATAGATCTCTGTTAATTTGGTTCGACTATAAAAAGTACATATCCAGCAGTGGACGTCTTTCGACTGATATGATGAAAATCATGACACATTTTTGTATAGCTTTACAAACTTCGTAGTATCAAAGGTTTTAGATTCATAAAATATATAGATTTGACTTATCAATACAATACCGCATTACCTACTCGCATTCGCATTGTCGCAATGTACTTGTAGTATGTGTATTTCAGTCAAACATAATCGCTGTAATGAAAACCAATGTACAACACCCTGTAGAATAACTAATGGTGATTGTAATATCCAGGTCTTCAATTGTGGAGCAGTACTTCGGCGGTACGCTAGACGTAGAGCTGGTGTGCTCGGAGGCGGAGGAACCACCGACGAAGGCGCGCGAGACATTCCTGCAGCTGTCCTGCTTCATCTCGCAGGACGTCAAGTACCTGCAGTCGGGGCTGCGGTCTGTGAGTACACACTCGTCAGTCGTGCAGTACTGCGAGGCACGCTGCAGACGAAGGCGCGCGAGACATTCCTGCAGCTGTCCTGCTTCATCTCGCAGGACGTCAAATACCTGCAGTCGGGGCTGCGGTCCGTGAGTACACACTCGTCTGTCGTGCAGTACTGCGTAGGCACGCTGCAAACGAAGGCGCGCGAGACCTTCCTGCAGCTGTCCTGCTTCATCTCGCAGGACTTCAAGTACCTGCAGTCGGGGCTGCGGTCTGTGAGTACACACTCGTCAGTGGTGCAATACTGCGATGGCGCGCTGAACATTATTTACACCGGGAATTTTCGGAAAAACTAGAGGAGTTGACTCACCGTCCGTCTAACTCGTGCGTGACATCATATTTAAACGATTAATTAAGGCTGCACCGAAGAAATTATGAAATTTTTGCGCTCGTTTTAACATTGCAGTATTGTTATTACTAAAGCTTTAGTTCTGCAATTCCTATAGAAGATATTTGAGGATTCACTCTATCAATTATTTGCTTTAGAAATTCGATTACTTATACTTTCCTCGATAGAAAAGAAATCCAAAGTTACCTCTAAAAATGAAAAAATAACCTTAGTACGGCGTAAATACTTCACGGTAGGTCATCAGGTTTTGAATAATGACAGAAGTAAACGATGTCTATGACGTTTATGCGTAAAATTTTCAAAATGTGGATTTTTTTAGCGATACAAAGGAAATAACTAAAGTCGCGCACGTTCCGCTCATTTTAGCTAGAGCCGCCGCGCTTCCCCCCTATCCGCTTTAGTCTTGCTTCGGCTGTCAGACGGGAAGGCTGTGTCGCTTGACCTTACGCACGATTTGTAAAAGTAACGACGAATTTTGTGTTGTTTGCTATGGGCAACAAAGCAAATAGAGCAAGGAAGAGGAGAGGTTGGCGAAAAAAGAATGCTAAACGGTTGAATGAAAAATCAAGGTAAGTAAAAGTCATTTAACTACAAATGATAAGCCCAGGGACTGTGCGCCGGTACCGGCTGTCACTCTCGTTGCAAATTAATTTGGTTTATCGCCGTACTGTCCTTATTTCGATGGTTCTTTATTATGTTACTTATTTATTCATTGTTTAATGTTCAACAATAAGCAACAAATATTTTACAAACAAATAAATTAATCTCTCTCGGGCAAGACATCTACCTACATACCGAGAATTTTGAAGTAGAGAATACTCCTGTTGCTTCGTATAAGCATACTCAGCACCTACCTATACCTACCTACTAGTCAAACTGCTCCGCATCTCGCAGCGGCGTCCGTTGATGCGTTTTTTAACTTTGTATGTAGAAGCTTGATTTTGTATAGAAAAATCGCATGGTACGACACACTGGCTCCGCCTGGACGCGCGGAGGAGCGAGACCCAAGACGACTCGCGCGCTCGGACGCAGACGCGGTGCGTGCCGCAGGGTATGTCACACCGAGCTCCGTAGTTCCGTACGAATTTTAGCGCGGGACGTCGCGCATCGCATCTCCGGACGGAGATGCGGAGAAAACTCGGACGTTGGTGCGTTGTCTGCGCATGCGAGTCCGTTAGCAGTGGCAGTGGCGAGACGCGAGGGCAGTGTGACTACCACAAAAAAACATCTAGTTCCATACTAATATTATAAATGTGAAAGTGTGTCTGTCTGACTTTCTGTTTGTCTGTCTGTTACCTCTTTACGCTTAAACCGCTTAACCGATTTAGATGAAATTTGGTATAGAGATAGCTTGAGCGTCAGGGAAGACTATAGGTTAGTTTTTATGGATATCATCCGCTAAGGGGTGGAAATTCAATACTGTATAAAAGAGTTCTGAGAGACTTTCGATAATGACGTTTTAGTGCGTCCACAAATATTGTTATTAACCAAATTACTTTCTTACTGAGTTACGCTATAGGTACCAATTTCAACCTTGTGACTTAGACGAGATGGTTATATTGTTACTTGCTTAATTTTATCTGGTCGGCGGTTTGCGGAAACAGCCCGGTGTTCACAAGATAAGCTTTCAAGTGCTAAATGGACAGCTTATATCAATTTAACTATACCTCTTTAAAAGGTTATTTACCGCACCTTAGCAATCAACCTGTATTGTAGTGTACCAATATTGTAGTCATAATAATCGCTAGTCCTAATTATTTTCGTTCTAAATTTTTTGTTTCAAAATTTCTGTAACTATCATCGGCACTGAAACGTGTTCGCTTACTATGGGCCTCATAATAAGGCTCAAAGTCACCCAAAGGGCAATGGAGAGGGCCATGTTGGGAGTTTCTCTGCGTGATCGCATCAGAAATTAGGCTATCCGCAGCAGAACCAAGGTAACCGATATAGCCCTCCGGATCGCTAAACTTAAGTGGCAGTGGGCGGGGCGCATAGCACGTAGAACCAATGGCCGTTGGGGCAGAAAGGTTCTCGAGTGGCGACCACGTACCGGAAGGCGCAGCGTGGGTAGGCCCCCGACAAGGTGGACTGATGACCTGGTAAAGGTTGCGGGAGTTGCGGGGCTCCACAAAAAAAAACAGCTTCCCATATGAACGTAGTCAGCCTTCTGAGATTTTCATCTTATTTAGCCGTTCTAATATTTACATTATTGAGTTAATTTTATTGAACTTCTATTGTATCTATAATACCAATTTGTCATTCATCGCAGTTACTATAACCTACCAACGACGTTAATTATAAAAAAAAAAAATATGTGTCACATCTGCATTTAGGTTTCTCTAAATGTGAATTTTATCAATAAAACTATTTGAAATTGTTCTGGTTGCTTAAGTTTTGTAAATATTGGTAACACCCTCGCTGAAAGCATTTATAGTGCCATTTGCCGCCATTCTTTCCGTTCTATGTAGGCGATCGGCGCACAACTCCAGCCAGCGCTCGCTCGGTCCTGCCTGTATGCGTCACACACACACATGCACGGAACGCATAGAATACCTAAAATCTACTCGCGCCAGAAGCTCGGTGCCCTCTTAAGAAGGGAAAAACAGGCGTGCTTTGTTTGTTTTGTGTTTTTTTTTAATGTTAAGCTGGAGTATTTGTTTGTTTCAGAAAATGTCCGAGCAAATCACAAAACTATCAGAAACGTTGGGACGGGATGCTATCTACACAAAAACGGTAATTATTATCTTACAACTTCTAATATTGTACATCTTGATACTTGCCCTTCTTGGTTGCATTCCATTACTATTCATAAAAACAAGCATGAAAGTTCCTTGATAAGAAAAAGATGATAGTTTATTTTTTATTATTGTTCCAGTCAAAAATCAGCCGTCTACCGGCGTACCTAACAGTCCAGTTCATCCGGTTCTACTTCAAAGAGAAAGAGTCCATCTACGCCAAAATCCTCAAGGACGTGAAGTTCCCGGTCGAGCTGGACGTGTACGAGTTGTGCACACCGGAATTGCAGGAGAGGCTTACGCCCATGAGGAACAAGTTCAAGGTAAAATGTGCTTTATTGCTTTTGGATTGGGTAGATTTCGGAAGACCCAAGTTCACATATTTTCGCTCGCGAAATAAGGTCAAGATGCGAAAGCGAAGTACGATCTTTAATGTGTTAGTCTTGTGAACATATTGCAAAGGCATGCCTGAATATTCCTTGATTGTTCTTTAGTATAGACTATTAAATATAAAAAAACCGTCCAGTTAGTATTAAGTCTATAATAGACTCTATACTAATAGCAAGAGGGAAAAGTCTGTGAGATTGTAAGTTTGTATGTGTTTGGTAGTCTATGGAACCACTTATCCGATTTAAAAAAATCTTTCATCTACGTGTAGAAAGGACTTTCGGGATGGTAATAGACTGTATTTTTATCCCGTGGGTTTACCTGTTCTTTGTGATACGCGGGCGAAGCATTTAAATAAATGTTAACTTTACATAACCAGGCGCGGGACACTCCGCGATATACTTTCATCGCTACAAGTACATGCCGGTGCCCCAACGTTGGGGTACCGGCATGTACTTGTAGCGATGAACGTCGACGACGTCAGGGGGCCATAAATCTTAATGTTTTGGCTGAGAATAAAGCGCCTTTTGTAAAGATCAAAGGAGTGTCCCTTATGTACTTGTACTATAATCTATTCTGTGACATAACTAATTTGTTATTCCCTTAGGAATTAGAAGTCTTAACGGAGGTCCTCGACTCATCCTTAAACGCGAAAAACAAAAATCACGGCGACAGCAAGAAAAGTTCCAAACCTAAGAGAGCCATGCCATACTGGTTCGAAGATGGTAAGTGGAAATGTGAACCTACCTTACACTCACAAGCATCATGGTTTGCAAAACCATGATCTTAAATCTATTTCTATTTCAGAACTGTTTGAAAATGACACTTGGAAATGTATGAATCTAACATTTCCAAAGAGATTCCCCATTTTTCAACTGTATTGTTTTGTGGGAGTGTAACACTGTATATCGATCTTTTTATTTATATCATCATCATATCAGCAGAAAGACGTCCACTGCTAAACAAAGGCTTCGCCCAAAGAGTACCTATCTAAATGACCGGTGATGTATTTATTTACCAAAATAGTTTTGTTATAACTAATCCCATAAAAAATATTCCATTTAATAATAGAATAGACCACGCCTCGAAACATTTTCACCGTGAGTTATGAGATATTACGTAGAGCCGAATGAGGTATTCTTATTTGCTTGCTAAATATAGTTCTGAGAGGAACTTTCACTTGCAATAATTTTTAAAGTACTGGTTAGAATTTAATGTAACTTTGAAATCTATCTAGAAATCTATATTATGTAATGCCCTCTTGGTCACTGAAAATTTAAGGTCACAGCTCAATAGAGCCACCCGGCGCCCGACCCGCACCGCCTCGCCTCGAGCGGTTAGTATTATTTATATGGATTTGTACGGGCATGCGCTCACTGCATCAACTCCGTGGTTAGTACATTTACGAGGCGAGGCGGTGCGGGTCGGGCGCCCGGTGGCTCTAATGAGCTGAGACCTTAAGGCTTCTAATTATTGTCCACAACGAAGTTACAGAAGGTCGAAAATGGCCCGAATGGCTTCGTGAAAAGGATGGTACACGGCCCTGCCTTTTTCTGCTCTGTTGCTCGACTTGGCGATGGCACTTTCCAGCCCCCAACCTGCAGATGGTCGTATATAATTAGTTCTCAAACATGCAATGAAATATTGACGTTGTGTTCTTCATAAAAGGCTTCGAAGTGTCACGTTTCGGGCGTAGCGAGACGAGAGATACGTAATGGCATTTCATACATAATTGGAGGCCTAGGCCGGCAAGGTGGTCTTTTTTAATTTCCATTCCACAATTCGTGGCACAGGATCACGGCATTCAGCCATGAAATTTTAAGTTTAATTTCTTGGATATTTTTTAATTACGTTAACGTCATGGGGTGGGGCTGCGAAGACCATTCTATTGACACTTGAACGTGCTCAAAGAGCCATTTTGAAAGTGGCTACCTTCCGTCCTTTTTATTTTCCGACCACGGAATTGTACCAATCATGTAAAGTACTACAGTTCGACAACTATTCATCAGGAGCGTAATTATAAAACAGCACAAGTTGGCTTGCTACAATATGCACACCAAAAAAGGGATGGATATAATTTTTAAGCGATCTCACACTAAATACGCGTTTACTAACAGTTTTTTCTCTTTCCTAGGGCCTTTTCTTTATAATAAAATAAATAAACACTGCTTCGTGTACGATCAAAATAGCAAAGTATGTCAAACTAAAATAACAGCATGGTTGCTAACCCTGACCTACGACGAGACAGAAAATTTGCTAACTATAGTGAAATAGTTCTGCAATCGCAAGCTTTCTTTTTTGTTAAATATATTTTTGTTTTCTTGATGCGAGGTAACAAATGTTAGATAGGCAATGATAGATAGATATATATATATATAACAAAGGCCAATTATGCCTAAAACACAGATTACAACTGTAACCTAGTTTAGGCAGTAAACTTGTATATTAGCCCCTAAATAAATCATTTTATTATTATTATTATTCATTTATTTCATTGCATGTTTGAGAGAAACAGTATTCATACCTCTGCGTGAAAACGGGTTGCCAGCCTCGTAACTATCCGACCTCGCTACGCTCGGCCGTCTATATGTACTCGGCCGGCAATCCCTTACTTCCCGGCCTCTGTATCAATGTACTATTGTTCAGAACGAATGTTTGAAAATAGCTGATGATCGTTGTTGCATGAGCAGACGTAGGCAGCAACAACAGCGGCTACTACCGGCTGCAGGCCGTGCTGACGCACAAGGGCCGCTCGGCCACCAGCGGGCACTACGTGGGCTGGGTGCTGCGCGGCTCCACCTGGCTGCGCTGCGACGACGACGCGGTCACGCCCGTGCCCGAGGAGGAGGTGCTCAAGCTCAGCGGCGGAGGTCGGTCTACACTTTAAGGTCATAGCTCTCTAGAGCCACCCGTCGCCCGACCCGCGCCGCCTCGCCTCGAGCGGTTAAGTATTCTTTATATGGATTTGTACGGGCATTACATCAACTCTGTAGTTAGTACATTTACGAGGTGAGGCCGTGAGGGTCGGGCGCCGGGTGGCTCTAATGACCTTTATACCCTTCAACGTAAGCCGGGTATTCATTAGCCAACATTTGTTAATAAACACTGCTTATAAACAATATAAACAGTTTATATACAGTGTTTCATCGGATTACCCTTGTTTGGCCTAATTTCGGTTTGCCTAATTTTATTTAGACTAATCTATAGCTCAATTTGCCTAATTTTCATTTGTGCAAAAATAATTTTGCCTAATACTCACTTAACCTTATTTTATTTTGCCTAATTTCATTTTAAATAAAATTCCCTTGTTTGGCTTAATAACGTTTTGTCTAATTTCAGTTTTAACAACTTTTAGTATAATGCATTTTTTGTCTAAAGTCAATTTGTATAATTTCATTTTTCATAATTATTGTTTGTTCGAAATACGTTTACCCTAAATTACGTTTTTCATAACTCTTGTTTTGCCGAATATTATTTTATCTAAAAATCAATTTGTCGATTCTTATTTTGAATAATCATCACATTTTTTGAGAGAGGTAGGGCACAGCGTAATGTCTTCACGCTTGAATCTGGAGCAGCCCGACTGGGGGAGTACCTCCGCCTTACAGAAGACCACAGCCATAATAGCACTGCTGCCTATTCCGTAGGTATTTGTAGTGTTGTGTTCCTGATGGTGAGTAAGGTTCCCAGAGCTCCATCCTTAAAGGCCGGCAACGCACTCACAACACCTCTGGTGTTGCAGGTGTCCATGGGCGGCGGTAATCGCTTACCATCAGGTGATCCGTCTGCTTGTTTGCCTCCTAAAACATAAAAAAAAACATTGCCGAGTAACGTTTTTACTTAGATTTTTTGTCTAATACTATTGTCTAATGAATATAATAATTATAATATTCACTTGTTAAAAAGTACTAATTGTATAAAAGACGGTTTACCATGCATTGTTTATGTTGTTATAACTTACTAACTTTTTGTCTAATTTCGGTCCAGCTGCGGTGAGCGAAACACCCAATATCTAAACAGACAACCTTTCAAAAATATGTATACAGGTACTTTGTTGTTACTGACATAAGACACGTATGTAGATATTTTTGAAAGGTTGTCTGTATAGATATTGGAGAACTCAACTGTACCTATTTTTAACCCGTTCTTAAGGCAGGTCGGTGTAGGTACGACGACGAGCGAAGCGAGGAGGAGTGTTAGGTAGAACTGTGACCCTGTGAACTGTGACCCCGGAAACGATTTTTTTAAAGAATTTACTTAGCGAAAGCTTTTATTTAAAACCTTCATTATTAGTTTCTGACGACAGTCCGAGCGGAGGGCGGGGAGTGATTAGACAAAATGAAATTATTCGAAATGTAGTTTAGAATGTAATTATGTCAGTCAAACAGTATTCAAAGTAAGATTATACCAAACCAAAATTAGTTAAAATGAAATTAGGCGAAATAGGGTAAACGTATCTCGAACAAACAATAATAATGAAAAATGAAATTATACAAATTGACTTTAGACAAAAAATGCATTATACTAAAAGTTGTTAGACAAACTGAAATTAGACAAAACGTTATTAAGCCAAACAAGGGCTTAATTTAAAATGAAATAGGGCAAAATAAAATTAGGTGAAGTGAGTATAAGGCAGAATGATTTTCGCACAAATGAAAATTAGGCAAAACGAGCTATAAAGAAACAACAATACAACAAGATTAGTCTAAATAAAATTAGGCAAACCGAAATTAGGCAAAACGTTGTTAGGCCAAACAAGGGTAATCCGACACATTCATGTAGGGCTGCATGTTAGGGGATATGAAAACAATCGTCTACTGCTGGATATATAGCCCAAGCACTTTATTTTCATTAGTATGGAAAAAAATGCAAATTTGGAAATAATTCATAACAGCAGCGTTTTTGCGTGTAACTGATATATTATCACTTTAGTAATTACGTAGACTCAAAATCCACCAAAATATTAGTCATCAAAAAAATCGATATTTAACCAATTCCTGAAAAAAGAGGAAAAATATTAATAGATATTTTAATTTTTGTTTTGGTTAATTTACAGGAGCTCTTCAAGAATAATAAATAAATCACACAAAAAACATAATGGATGTGTCATTTATTTTTATATATTTACTTCCCGATGGAAATTTTGGTGGATTCTTGGATAAGGCATCTTAGAATAACATTTTAAAATTAAACAAACAAAAAAAACGCTTTACAAATTACTGTTTGAAAAAAACGTAATTTTCCTGGGGTAATAGGGGTGCTCTGGAATGCATGGCGAAGCCCTTTCTGTCACATATTGGTATTTGCCCCGCTCATCAAATTTATTCAATCTATGTTAGCTACTTCCTTTACAGTTTTACAACACGGTACCAACTCCTCAATAATTTAGCCATTACGTCATTAGAATCCACTGACAAATTTCACCGTGCTGAGCTAACTTGTCATGGCATGGCGTTATTTTTAAAGTCCCCTAACATGCCTGCCAATTGCTCATTTTTAACCCGCGACGAAAAAAGTGGGGTGTTATAAGTTTAACGTGTCTGTCTGTGTATCTGTCTGTGGTATCGTAGCTGCCAAACGGATGGTTCGATTTGAACGTGTTTTTTTTGTGTCATATATAATTTTACCCCGAGTGTTCTTAGCCATGCATCATCAAAATTTGTCAGCCGTTTTTGAGATATTGGACTTTGAAATGAAAATTTCGGGGTTTTTCAAGTTTTCTAAGTTATAGTTATTTATCTAGTTTTTGTTTGTGTAATGTTAATATTATTTTATTGAAGCTGCATCTAGGTAGTGTGTACATGTATTATACTTTGTATTTATGTTTATTTCTCTTTCGCCTGTCCCAATCATTTAGGTAGTTTATATATTACATTTGTATGACGTTTCCGTGAGTCACCGACGGTGCTGGATGAAAATCAGCACTGCAGGTGTCTGACACCTCATCATAACGCTGAGCCAGTGTCCGGTTCACTGCCGCAAAGACACACCGCACACTTGTTTCATGTTTCATCTGTTTTTTGTTTATTTCATTGTTTAATACGTGTGTCCTATGTGTTTATGAATAAATAAATAAATAATATATGGGGACAATCTCGCACAAATTGCCAACCTAGTGCCAAACTAAGCAAAGCTTTGGGTACTAGACAACGATATCCATACTCATATAGATAAAAAAAAAAATACATAGAAAACATCCATGACTCGGGAACAAATATTCATGTTCATCACACAAATAAAGGCCCTTACCGACTTCCGGCTTCATAGGCAGGGTCACTACCAACTAGGCTACAGAGGTTGTCGATGTATCTTTCTTTGTAACATTAACCAACCATTGTTCCAGGCGATTGGCACTGCGCCTACCTGCTCCTCTACGGGCCGAAGATATTGGAGCTGCCCGTGCCTGAGGACGAGCCCATGGTGACCGAGGTCGCCGAGGACCCAGCCGGCGAGCCACCCACCGCCCAGGCGTAACCGCTCCGCTAGGACCACTTCAAATGTATACTGATCGGGTCATCATTCTGTTCTCTGCTGCGCAAGAAGAGACTATCGTACCTACTTAATTATTCCACTGGCTAGCCTTGGGGCCTACCGCCGACGGCATTCGATGTTTTCCCTCTCTACGTACGAACGCGCAAGTCTGACAGAGAGGAACAACTTCGAATCCTTCCGCGGTAGGCCCTCTGAAGTGGATCTTGGCCTCCGATACGAGTATTCTGAGCCATTTCCCCCAATTATCAGCGTAAAAAGCGCGTAAGAGACGGATCTTCTTCATCATAAAAATTCATATTCATCAACATCATAATCAAGGTTTGAAAGACTACTTTTATGTTTACATACTCCTCTTTCATTTGTGGAATAATTTGCAAAATGATTCTCTCATTCGATTTTTTTCAAGATCTCTATGAAATTTGGTTACACTTGCTGCCAGAAAATGTTTATTCGGCGTCTGCGTCGGTCTTAATTAATGTTTATGTCTAACTTCAGATTAATAATTCCCGGTTGGTCGAATCTGGCCTGAGTGTGTATTAAACCAGATACATGGCTAGTTGCATTGGTAACAAACATTGGAGACTGCCTTACTGTGTACTCAAAAGGCCAACTAGCATTGATTGCGTTTATGTCGGAACAGAATCGCGATCGTAACTAGTCATGTATTGACATTTATACCATATAAAACATAGCTGTTTGTTCTTCGTTATATAATCTCTGATTCTAACATGCATTTTACCTATAAAAATGATATTTATGTCACTGATTTAACGTTATACTGTAGCACAAATTTTGACGACTGTTTTACCCTTCATGTAACCAGTGGTGAACCAAGATGAATTTATATAAGCTTGCTATATGTCAAACTAAGATTGAAACGATGAAAATGTTAATGACAAAATTAGGCCTTATTTTTATGTGAATAAGGTATAATATTGTAGTATAAATTGTGACCGCCAAATTTTTTACACTTGTCTTTATCTATTTATATTGGAGTAAAATTCGTCGTACCTCGGGCCAACGGCATTTGAGAACGTTTATTTATTGTAATCGGCATTTTAAATGCGCTGACGTTAACTGCTTAAGGCATTTTGTTTTAAAGTTTCTCAATAAAATAACGTCTTATTTCTCTTTATACAGTGTAGGTAACTATTGAATTTTATAAGACTTATATACTTAATAAACAATGATCGAGGAATTATTAGTTTTGTTTTTTTGTAAAATTTTCTTCCTAATTTACATATTATATATAATAAATATTTTTGTCGCTAAGATATTCTGAGTAGGGGAAAAGAAAGTAATTACTGTATCACTCGAAGGGAACTGCTGGCAGTCGTCAAGACGTTACAGCATTTCCGTAGATACCTGTTGGGGCGGAAGTTTCGTATCAGGACTGACCATGCTGCTCTGAAATGATTGCTGGAGTTTAAAAATCCCCAGGGCCAGGTGGTACGCTGGATTGAACAGCTTCAGGAATATTATGACTTCGTCATCGAACACCGTAGTGGGAATTCACATGGAAACGCAGACGCCCTTTCTTGAAGACCTTGTCCCGACGACTGTAAGCATTGTCTTAGACAAGAGGCCAAGGAATGCTTAAGGATGCTGAGAACTGACACAGTCAGCGAAGAGTGGAGTGATGAAGTCATGCAACTAGCTCAGCAAGAGGATCCTGACGTAAAGCCGATTTTTGACTGGATTAATGCAGGAATACCCAAACCAAGATGGTGTGAAGCAGCTCCGATGAGGTCGGTAACGAAAAGTTATTGGGCACAATGGGACAGCTTGGTTATGCATAATGGCGTACTACGCAGGAAATGGGAAGGATGCTCATCTACAAGTAGTCGTTCCAAGGAAAAGAAGGTGTTTTGGGAAGTTTCCACGACGGACCTTCTGGTGGACACCTAGGAGTGAAAAGAACCTTAATGAAAATCCGACAACGGTTTTATTGGATTGACTGCCGTGAAGATGTCGAAAACTGGTGCAAGAAGTGCGTTAACTGTTCAGCAGTTAAAGGTCCGCACACCCGTAGTAGAGGAGCGCTCAAACTGTACAATATTGGAGCACCTTGGGAGAGAATTGCGCAAGACGTCGCAGGCCCGTTCCCGACATCTGACTCCGGGAACAAGTACATTCTTGTCGTGATGGATTACTTCACCAAATGGCCTGAAGCGTTTGCCATCCCTAATCAGGAAGCAGTCACTATAGCTGAGAAGTTAGTAAATTAAGTTTGTTGTATATTTGGAGTACCTCTGGAAATTCACAGCGATCAAGGCAGGAACTTTGAATCTGCGGTTTTTCAAGAGACTTGTCGAATGATGGGGATGCATAAGACGAGGACTACGGCACATCACCCACAATCGGATGGAATGGTGGAGAGATTCAATCAGACTCTGGAGAGACATCTGGCCAAGGTTGTTGAGAGTCACCAAAAGGATTGGGACCGGCATATTCCACTCTTTTTGATGTCATATAGGTCAGCAACCCACGAAAGTACGGCAGTTACTCCAGCATATGCGAATTTTGGAAGAGAGCTTCGTTTACCGGCAGATCTTTTAACTGGACGTCCTCCTGATGCTCCAAGATCTATCACAGAGAATGCAAGTGATTTAGGGGATCGGATTGCTGACGTTCACAGTCTTGTTCGTGAACACGGGCTTCAAGCTAGCACGAGAATGAAGACCCGATTCGATAGGAAGGCTAACCAATTTGGATTCGAGGAAGGTTCTTGGGTGTGGCTACATAACCCGATGCGGAAAAAGGGAAAATCTCCAAAACTGTCCCCATATTGGGAAGGGCCATATAGGGTAGTCACAAAAATCAATGACGTCACATATCGGATACAGCGAAATCCACGTGGTCCCTGCAAGGTTGTTCATGTTGACCGACTGGCGAAGTACCACGGAAACAATGATGCTCGGGACGAGCATGTCTTAGGAGGGGGTAGTGTTGCGCTGGTCGTATAAACTTCAAACTTGATTTTCCATGCTTTAGAAGCGTTTTCAGCGGGCTGAAAAGTGATTTCAGGTCGTTTCAGAGGTGGCTCTTCCACATACTAGAAGATTGAAAATTCACCCTAGTTGCCGTTGTTTTCAGGCGCCTGAAACATGGTTACAGTCCGTTTCTGGACAGCCTCTATCAGATGGCGCTATAACCTGAAAGCGTTTTCAGGACCCCTTATGGGCCTTTGAAGTACACTTCAGTATATGGCGAAATTTCTCGATGGAGTGAAAGAGACAGCACTATTAGAGAGAGACATCTAGGTTGAGAAGGTTCGAGAAGTGTGTGAAAGAGACAACTAGAAAGGGACAGCATATTC
Organism: Epinotia demarniana; assembly: GCA_945867215.1. Lineage (NCBI taxonomy): Eukaryota > Metazoa > Arthropoda > Insecta > Lepidoptera > Tortricidae > Epinotia > Epinotia demarniana. The sequence goes on along the minus strand of OX244276.1, from coordinate 6,157,179 downwards.
GGGAATGTTCCAATCGTCAGGTCGAACGAGCATCGAACAATCTAGACGCTCTGGAACATTCACGAACCGAGGGGTCGCCGTTCCTAGAATTGGACCTTGGACCGATTATTCAAGATTTCTCCGGAATGTTCTAGTGCGAAGGTCTCCGGATATATAAGCCGCGCGCCAACGCAGTTAGTAGTTAGTTTGGAATTAAACTGCGAACAGTGCGAATCTCAAAGCGAAGCGAGTGAAAAGTGCGTCATAGTGAAGTGATTTATTAAGTAAGCCTTGTTAATAGTAATTTTGTAATAAAGTTTGCATTCCTTTTAATTAGTGATCAATTAGTACGTTACCCACTCCCGTGGACGTAACAATATGATAATAATTTGTTTACGCGGCAGTAAATGTGTGACATAGGCATGTGCCCAGCAGTGGAGGCAATTATGCTGCAGAAGATAAGAGAGAGAGAGAGAGAAATGTGTTAAGCCCTTCACCCATCCTATAGCCAAACAGGTGAGTGAGTCAACTTCAACCTCTTTCGAAACTGACGTCAAAGAGAATATTATAACCACTATGTTACTGACGTTATTTGACTGTTATTGACGCGGTGCGGTTTTTATATGGAAATGGGAAATATTATGGAAATATAAGTTTGTTTTGTCAGCAAACAATTTAAGAATATCTTCAAAAAGTGATTCTGTGTGTTACTGGGATACAGCCTAATGAGTCTTCAGTTACTATGGTAGACGGAGGACTTCAAAAATGCTTGAGAGCGTGGCTCGCCTTTGGCGGCGGCTTTGTTTTGTGCCAGATATACTATAATTTTATGCTGAGGGAGTTACTGACTTACAATGTGGGAATCATGGTATCTTTAATATTAAGTGTAACCATTGGTAAGTAGGTTAGCAGGTAGGCATTTCTTGGTATTGGTATTTTAATTACCTTACAATTTACCCCTATCTACGGCCCTGCTCCAATCCCTGCGTCAACTGCCATTCCGAAACATAAATGGAAACCCTAGGTACTCACTCATATCTAACGACCCACACATAGGTAATTAAATATGATAGAGCAGGGGTTTCCCTTTATTTAATATTCAATCTTATAGACATCAAGTGCCATGTAGCCTTCATGAATTCACCATAGTCCAGCGCTGTTATTCACTACGCGCTAATGCGGCTCACCCCGCCGGTCACCCGTCACTAAACTAGACCTCTACCTACGCTCAGTTACTACTCATTGCGGTGTAGAGATGTATTTGTGGATGAGCGTTGAGGTGAGCATAAAACAAGCTACAGAATAGGGGGGCTGAGTGTGTACCCGTGATGCAGAACACCGTAACTTAACAAGTGGAGGAGCATCGCGAGGGCTGCTTTGTCCATATACATCATCATTCATCATGTAACCACGACCACTCTGTCAATAGTGAACGACTGAAGAGAAATTTACTTATAAATCAATTACTTAATTGTAGGTTTATTAAATGTAGCCGCCATCCAAATACGGTGTATTTCGCTTCTGACGTTTCCTATGTATCTCGGCAAGGACGGCCGACGTGTTATGAAGGGGCTGATATTGACGTATGTGGTTGCTGGTAAGTACCTAAGTACCTCGCTACCTGCTGACTGAAGAGCAAGCATAATTCTGATTGTAGCCCTGAGTTTGTAGTGGTAACGCCAGAAAACCGGGGTATGGGCGGAGTTGACACGTGGCGATCTGCATTTGTCTATTAGACCAGAATACAGGCGAGTGCGCTATGTACAGATACCTACGATACTAAGGTCCTCATATTTTAACCTCATAAATAAACATGCGCCATTCAGAATGTGCTAATAAACATGCTTCAATCAGAATGTAAGACAGTATTTTTGTATGAAAATAAATAAAATCAATTAAGGCGCCTAAGTCTATCAATACTATTCAGAGGGGCAAGAAGCATCTATACCTGGTTATACCTATTGGACTATGAGGATCGCTTGTTTGCTTCCTACTCCTAAGCAAATTCGCAGTTAGCAAACCGTTGCAGGTCCCATTATGAACATGAGCCTGAACGCGCGCGAGGTGGTGCGCGTGTTCGCGTGCAGCGACGAGCTGGCCCACAACCTGTCGGGCGCGCGCACCGCCATGATCGCGCGCCCGCTGCGAGACACGGTGGCCGGGATGGGCGAGGAGATTGGACGGGCCGCGGAGACGCTCAGGTTTCTGACTCGTTATTACCAGTCATTTCATTGGACCCAGACCCCACCCGGTGTGACACCCACGACCACACGACCTGCGCCCCTGTGGACGCCACTGATTGAACCTGATACCTAATATAGACCAAGAAATAAAGCGTAACCTAGACATAATTCGATAACTGTAATTTTCTTTTTCTATGTTATAAAGTATGGTTAGTTACAGTTAAAATAAAACGAATTAAACATTTTAAGGCTGCGCGTCATTATAAAAAAAACGAAATACTAGATTTTAAACATATTTTGATTTTATAAGTACATCATAATAAATAACTTTGTAAAGGTACCTGTATTATGATATGACGCTTGCATTCCAGTTAAAGAACACTAAATTAAACTAATTCATCAATTGGGACTATCATTAATAAAGAAGGTTCAGTAAGTGACACATTTTCTGGCAAATCTTACCAGAAATAATAGATAACTGTAATTCAACAATTTATTCTGAATAGAATATAATGTATGTTGATAAATTATCAAAAATTAAACTGATTCTCTTTGCGTATATGCAAAATCTCAAATATTGGTCATTTTTGGAAAACCAAAATACATAACTACTTCAAAAGTGTTTAGTTTATGCCATTAATATATTATTAGTACTATAAGAAACAACTTAAGCAAAAAAAAACCACGTAAAACTAATAAATTGATATTTTTTCTTACTTACGTTTCAATATGAACGTTATTTCTTGCACTATAAGGTCGTCATTTCTTTGTGCCTCAACTCCCGACCGTGCTGTCGCGAGTCGTGGCTCGCGAGCGATTCTAGTACCTATTCATCTCGGCAACCTATCAATTTCAAAATAATTTTCCTAGAAAGTTTTTATAAATTTCTACATTCGAGATTTTTTTCATATTTTTAAAACTTATGGTTCAAAAGTTAGACACATTTTTTTAAAATTCTGGAGCGATTATATTAGCGTGTATTTTCAATTTGTTAAGCGTGCCATTAACATGTTTAATTTTGATGAAAACATGATTATAGTACACAAAAAGCTATCATTAAACAAAAATTTCACGGTTACGATTTTTAACTACTGAGAAATATAGTATTATTGAAACCGTTAATTTAAATGTTTAATTTTAGACTTAAATATCTAAAAAGACGCAATATAGCCTAAACAGATACAAAAATCATGGTTATTATTTTGGCTTATCTAGATATTGAGGTCAGATGAAAACTCTGAAAAATAACGTAGATGCAAATGTTGTTTCAGTTTAATTTTGCTATTAAGTTATCGCATTCGAATGCACCACAAAATTATACTAACAAGGTATTTGGTTACCTATTTTCCTTTTAGGACAAAGTTAGGAAGTGTACGATATTCATGTTTTTTTTTAAATACAGTTACGACCGCGGATTTTTTACATAATATACCTAATTTATATTTGGGTTAAACATCACTGGTTCCTGTCGAGCTGTTGCTAACAGATGTCGCGATATATAATTTCGATGGTTGCTCATCATTTTACGCAAAACCGTGACCAGTACCAACATGTGTTTCAAACTGCGGAAGCCGAAGAGCGTGCTACGTATGAATCGCAATCAATCTGCACTAATCAGTGCTTCTTTTTAAAATGTAGTCCGAAGATATGCATAAAAGTGCTTTTTCGTGAATTTACGCAGACTAACGTAACTAAATGTCACTTCAAAGTCAGTCATTGTCAAACCTTTTTCATAAATCAAACTAGAGGGCGCAAAACTAAATCTATAGTAGCGCCTCTATTAGGAAATAGTGAAACTAAATGTTCTTGTGGCTGGCACTCTAGAATGCAATATGAACCCACCTGACTTTTTCACTCGTCACCTAATGTCATACGGTAGTGCAGTAAATCTCTCTTTTGCTTAAATCTGTCTGTAACGCCATCATTGAACCGGGTTCAAATCCCGACGAAAGTACTTCTTTTTTGTTTTTCTTTTGGATTTTCTAACGAATATGGCCGTCTCAACTAATTAGATTGACTTGTAACGTGTAAAAAAAATTTTTCAATGTTTAATTTTTTTTGATAAGCATGTTTGTATCTCTCCGATCAAATTGGAGAAATCTTAACAAAAGGCCAGGTCAAAAGTACCCTAAACCGACGAGCATGTATGAGAAATATTATGATAGTCAGTGAAGCGAAAGTGGTTTGCCAGGATCGTAGCAAATGGAGATCCGTGATCTCTGCCTACACCTCTGGGAAAGAGGCGTGATTATATGTATGTATGTATGTTTGTATCTAGATTATCCACAAATATCCCCTATATTTTTGGCGGACATATTCTTACATGTTACATACCTACTACATATATACTATTTTGAATAGGTATATCCTTTACAAAGATGTTACGCCTTTGATTTAATTGGAAAGTCATGAATATCCATAGGTTTACAATTGACAAATCAAAGCCCAACCTTTATCTATTAAACCCAATTCCATTGACATTAGACGAATCGTGCATAAATCTTCATGTTATTTGAATGAAAACCATTTTGATTAACAACAACGTAATTGTTTAATTTGAGACACATTAAATAATCGATAGAAGTAACACTAGTACAGTATTTTAAAAGGATCATAAACGAAGATATGTTCCCTAGAAAATCTAATGTTATACGGAATAAGGTACGTAAAGTAAGATACTTAGTATATTACTTTGATCTGTTATATCCATATTGACTTGCAGGACTAATTAGAAAGGCTAAATATTATTCACAAAATGTTTTGTATTCGCCCGTAAACTCCGACTAAAATAATTAGACCTCAAAATTGGTAATAACTTTGCGTCACCGGACGAATATGGTGAGCTTTGTAAATAACGGGCGAGTTTGTTATATCCTTCTTAGGTATATCAAAACTGTTACTGGCCAGTCTCTCGAGTCCCGTCCGAGAGCGCGTCGGAAAGAGAGAAATATACCATCTGACAATATGGTACTGTTTTCGATGATTGTCAAAATTCAAAATTAGAATTCTACTTTTTTGGTTTGAACACGCGTTTATGTATCGTGTGCTTTCACAGTTATATGAAAGATTCATCAGTACTAATGTTCAGAGGTAGACATTTCCTTACAAAATTATTGAATGTCTTGTTTAGGTAAATATGAGATGAAACTTATCTGTCGAACCCACGACCATCGCGTCGTTTGACAGTCGCATGCCTGAACCTCTAGGCTACCGGAACGATTCCTATATAGAGGAGAAATCTGTGATTTTTTTGCGTGTTTGCATGTAGGGTATAATTTCCGGAACCACATCCGATAAAAAAATATTTCTGTGGTGATGGATGAATGAACTTTCAGGGCCCTATTTAATAAACATTAGAATCCTACAATTTTGTATAAAAGTGACATATTTGTAAAGATTTTCTTAGTAAATCTTTACAAATACCTATGTCACCTTTCAAATGTATGCAAATTTCCGCGTCTCTGGTAGTTTCGAGCTCACAAGATTTCACGAGAACCGGTTGAGAACATGTAGAAATAATATTTGCGCAAGCTTAAATGAAAAACTTCGTTCGCCTCACTCGCTCGTTCAATTAAGTATAATGGATATTTGTTATCGATTCAGTTTTTAATAATTGTCCGAAAATATATTTTTTAAAGGCAGATTCACGAGCATGTACTCATTTCGGTTACGGTATACCGGTATGGGACCGGTATTCCATTACGATAGCGTTATATTGTAAAAGTTAGCCGCGCCGCCAACATAACGGTACCGGAACCGGAACCGTGTAGATATACATATCGTTACCGGTTTTTTTACTGTATTTACTTACACTTTTATAATGCCTTTTCCAAACTGGTATACTTATGATACCGTTTTTTTTTCTTAAGCTTTTCTTCTCGTCTATGAGAGGAGGTCTGTGCCCAGCAGTCGAACGTAATATAGGCTGATCTATTACTATGCCAATTTTCATTAAGTCATTATTATAATCCTCAAAAACGAAAAAGATATATGTACATATGTATAAGGCATTAAATATCGGATGATTCTCAATACCGGTATTGAAATGTGATATTGGACCACAATACCGGAATTTCGGGACTTCAATATTAATACCTATCGAAAATGTATATACACGATGATTCTTAATCCGTGATCAGGAGTCGAAAAATATTGATAAACAGCCAAAACGGATTTCAATGGATGAATTGCATGCAATTAAATCACTGTTTAGTTACTTCAATTTAATGATAATGTAAACACTAATATCCACTGAATGTTTGATCACCCTACATTTCTTGAAGTTAAGTAGATACGTCAAACACACATACGTCAAATTTTTGCAAAATACCGTTCGGGTGACGATGATTTTGAATTATAAAGTGATTCCTTATTCAGGTTTATTCAGAAAAAGAAAGAACGTCTGTATTAGGTAACTTCGAGTTAATCGTGTTTGGTATCAATTACAGAATTAGAAAAATTGACTCGTTTTACGAAGCTACAATACAAGTAACGAATTACAAGCGGAAGTCTCTTTTCAATACCTTTTGATAGAAAGAGACTTCCGCTTGTAATATGTAACTTGTCTTGATCACGAATTAAGAATCATCGTGTGTATTCCTCGTTTAATAGTATAATAGGATAAGATAGGATAATAATTTGTTATTTTACGTATTCGCAAATTTTGGTTCGTCTACTTCGTCTGCATTACTTGAATTTACATTATTGGAAGTTTTGCAGCTTTTTTAGTTTGTTCGTCAAAAAGTACAGTCGCCATCAGATATATTTGAGTGCTCAAAAATATCTGAACACGTCTCTTATGCCTCGAAAGTAAAATAAAAAAACTCATCTCCAGAAGCAAAACCAACCTTCTTACTTAAAAAAAAGTATTGAGCTGTTTGCGAACACTGCTTTTATCTGTTCAGGGAGCGATGGTGTATTTGGAAACTGTCTATACAATAGAATCAGCGCGTATGTGATACGGCATGTGAAACCCAAATACACCTTCCCTCCCTGAACCTGTTGTAGTAAGAGTAAATGAATAACATTTCTTTTTTACATTTATTTAAAAAACCAAAAGTTTAAGAAAGTTTTATGTCAACTAACGTTTTTGTAATGGGTTAACAACCCGAAAAACTACGTTTTTGTGAAAAAAAAAATAAACTTACCAGTAAAAAAGACGACGACAAAGGTATTTATTATTACCTAAATTCCCTATTAACGAGCACGGTGTTCTACGTTCATTCATAAAAGTTGTCCGTTTTAGCGGAAGCCTACTTTACCTTCGAAAATTTCAAATTATGCTCCTACCACTATCATCATTAGAGCGTAAAAGTGATTATTCTTCGGTAGAAAAAGAATGGAGCACAGACATTACAAATAAAATTATTCAAATAAATGTAAATACTTAACTTGATTATGCGTTCCTTTTTTTTACAATTGCATGAAGTTATTATATTTTTTATTAAAAACCAGTTTCCGCCTCCATGGACCCGGGATAAAAACTATCCTTTATTTTAATCTCGGCTTCTCTTAAGGCCCAGCATACTATACAAAATGGCATTGGAATTGTATTGTGTCGGAAATAGAGTTGACATTCGTTTGTTTTAAAAATTGCCCGAAACAAAACAAATTCAGCTCTATTTCAGTTGAATCGGTATAATTTATGGGCCTTAGGAGGTTAAACTATCATCGTGCAAAATTTCATCTAAATCGGTTGAGCCGTGATCGAGTTACAAACATTCAAACATCTATATATAGAAACATCCAAAATTTTGCATTAATAATATTAGTAGGTTTAAAAAGTAATTCGATATTGGTCCTTTTCAGTTCCGGTATTAGACTAGTGGAAAAATCGGTCCGGGATTCCGGTATTTCGGGATTCCAAGATGGCTGTTTGTATTCCCTATATGAACGTTAAAAAAAATAATTACGTATTTAATTATTTTTTTTCACATCAGTTTTCTCCGGGCCATTTCGATAGTTAGCTGCACCTTTATATTTTACTACCATAAAACTACGGTTACGGTTAATTTTTCCGGTACCGTAAACGGTTTCATAAAAGATGTAAAGGTGCGAATTCGACCCGCATAAGAACAAAAAAAACTGTATCGAAATAATACCTGTTTGGAACCGGTATTATAAGGTATCACTAGGCATTAATAAATACCGGTAACCAATATTTCTAACGCGGCGGGGGCACCGTTGTGTTGTCGCGACGCGGCTAAACCTTACAATATAACAGTGCCGTACCCAATTAATGGAATACCGGTCTCGTATCTGCCTAGCCACCGGTCGTAACTGACATCAGTCCCTGCACCGAAGAATGCCTACGAGTATATAATTCTACCCTCACAACATTTTATAAAGAAGACTACTTGTGACTTAGGCCGGTTCCCAATTATCAATCCACTGATAGTTTTCCTTACCGACATTTGACACATTTTAATAATCTGTCAAAATGCTTGTAAGGAAAACTATCCGTGGACTGATTATTGGGAACAGGCATTAGTTAATTGACATGTCCGGTAATCTAATCTCCGGTAGTTGAACACTTGAACAGTCGATTCATATATAGGTTGCAGTAGTTAGTTATTTTACTGTCAACTGTGTAGTCGACTAAAGCGAACGTTTTAAATTTAACAAGTTCACTCCAAATGCACAATTGAAAGAAAGAAAGAAAGAAAACATTTATTTGTCTGTTATATTTAATGCTACATTAATTAACATTCACTCAATCGAAACTAATCAATCCAAGTTGCAAATTCATTTCCTATAATATCATACATCAAATCCTATAATATATACATGTATACGGCCGGTGGCACAGATTACTTTTCCATATTGTATCTTACTCCTTTCTAATAAGACGCAAAATGTATGCATAATTATCGTTGCGTGGACTTTAGGTTATTGTTCATGGCAATCTCAATAAATAATCACGAATAAAGGCAAACCATTGAACTTCATACATTGTTCTTTGAAATTCGTTCTATCAATAAACAAATGACATAGCTCTTACGTCATTACCAAAATGAGTAGCGTAGCAATATAAAATGAATGCCGTCTCTTTCACCAGAAAAAAACGGGATTGTACGATGGTGTCGCCGTCTGGTGAATATAATTACTACTATTGACCCCGCTGTCTAACTAATTTTGATTTGATATCAAAGACATCTAGTGAAGGTTTTGGGCCACGTGCTGTCATGTGACGCGGCCATGTCATTTACACGGACAGTGTCTAACTCACGCACACATACAAGGCTCGGAGTAAAATTTTATGAATTTCAAATGGCTATATTTTGAATATTACTGGTTTGTACGTGTATTTATTCAAACTGCGGGAGAAGAGGGTCATATATTATCTAAATATTACAATTTCAAGTTCCTGACATCGATAGATTAGACGTCTAGTCCGAACGAAAATTGTATGGAATTCGTCAGTGACGTTGCACCTTAATAATAATATCCAATAAAATAATAAAAACAACGAGTTATCGAATTATGTCTAGGTTACGCTTTATTTCTTGGTCTAAATAAAGTGCTCCAATTTGTGTCAATGTAGTAAACTTAATTGGAAACCACAACGATGGGCCTGGGCATCTCAGCGTCGTGTCGCTTTCTCAGGATACTGGCGTGGGTAAGATTTCTGAAAGATGTTGGAATTTAAGTACCTATGAAACTGTTTGTCGTGGAATCTTTCGGGGAAACTAAATACAGCTGTGGATGTTCCCGGGTTGATCTGATGAGGATGGCCTATATATGGATTTTGGACCAGTGCGTTTTTTTGGCAAATTGATACTTGTTCCCAGATATTTCCAAGATGTCACTGCCCCAATAGAGAGTGAGATAGAGCTCACTGGTGAGCTGCAGCAGAGCGCTGAGTTGACGCGAACAGCCGACGCTTTATTGCAAAGGAATCGGTCCTACTACATCGAACACAAATACCGGTAAACAAGGTTTATCGTAGGTACTTTTCGTCACGAATTTGTAAGTCTCTGTGATGTAGTCGTTTATGGTCGATATTTTACAATCTAAGTAGTTGGGAGTTCATGAATTTCATGATTCGCCTCTAAGGTTGTTGCTGAAAAATTTGCAGTCCCTTTTGCTCTCAGCGGCATATAGGTAAAGTAGGTACTAATAGGAACATGCGAAGTACTTCTTATATATTGGTTAGAGTTCATATGTCTGAAAGGGCTAAATATAAGCTCTCAGTGAAGGTACTTCGTAATAAAACAAGCGAAACTATATAAAACTAGAAAATCACATTCACAAACACCAAAGTCATGTTTCAATTCTCCAGCATTTCACCTGAAGACAACGAAACCAACATTTACCAGAAAGAATACCTCATGAAGACAGAATACCGCTGCAACAACCTGCTCTCGCAGGCCGTGTTGCGCGGCAAAGATCAGATGTTGCGAGCGTGGCGGGCGTGCGGCGAGGCGTTGCCGTGGCGTGTCGCGTCCGTGTTGTGTGCGCCAATGATGGAGCCGGCGGCTTGCGACGTGCCTAGAGCGCTGGGGCCTGACGTCTGCGACAGCAGACAGCAGGTCATTTTATACTTCGCGGTCAAACTGTGTGGCAAGGAACAGATGTTGCGAGCGCGACGGGCGTGCGGTGAGGCATTACTGGCGTGTCGCGTACGCGTTGTGCGCGGCAATAAGGCCTCTCACAGTCTAGCGCTGCCTGGCCGCGGCGGTCATTAAACTTGTCATTAGATGTCAAATTGACTATTGTCCGCCACCGCAGGCCGCGCCAGTGTGTTGCCGCCTAATGGAGCCGGCCGCTTGCGATGTCCCAAGGGCGCTGGGGCCTGACGTCTGTGACAGCACAAAACAGGTTCTTTTTAAACGTTGGCGACACGTCAAAGAGGGTACCTATACTGCCTGTAAAGGGTGGATAAAGCAGACAACAGCTGGTCTGTGTGCCGTGTTAAAGAGCGACAGCAGCGGGTCCGGTTAATGTACGACCGGTACAATACAACCCAATAATCAGCGCCCACTGTGTCTCTCTCCCTTTTTAACCCATGTAAAAAGAGAGTGAAAGAGAGATAAGTGTACGCGGATCCGTACATTAATTGGACCCGTCGCAGCTATAGCGCTGGGTAGGTACTTACTCACTGCTGTGTTTAGTTTTCGCTTCAACTTTACATTACCTACCTTGAAACTAAGTAATGTAAGTACAAGGATCTAAGGCTCTTAGTCAGTTCTACCAGAAAACCTCTCCTCAAACAAACGTACGAACCTATCACACGAAAAAATACTCTGGTATCATAAACATGGTTCAAAGAGCAATGACGAACGCCAATCACGTAAACATTGTTTTTGGGGCTAGATTCCGCGTGCGATGTCTCGCATACGTGTTACGTGCCCGATATACGCAAGAAAAACAAACAGGTGCGGCTTTTAAGCTACTATTTTTTTAGGTTTGTCACATGTCATACAGTCAAGTGTAAAAATATGGGTGTATACAACTTACTCATAAATATGTCCCATAGCTCTTATGGGTTTTGGTACTTACTTATTTATTAGAGGATTTTATCGATACCTATTTTTGCACTTGACTGTAGGTACTTCCGATTTCTATATTTAGCGAAGCAAAGTTCCAGTAAGTGAAGTGCTATGTAACAAAATCTACTAGTCTAGCAAGTACCTATGTTACCTACCTAAATGCGAGTGGACGAATGTAAAATGACTAGGCTGTTCCTATTGTCAAAAATGAAAAAAACGAATTACTTACAGATTGGTCCCGCCGGGTTGGGTGTAGGATACGCGGCCCTGATAAGAGCCAAGGCGGAGCTGATGAAAGGACCCGATGAAATAACCATTACCTACAAAGAACCTGATGAAAATGATGACTATGACGATGTTCAGGTACTTGAGAAGGAACAGAAAATCGTTACACACGGCTAGGTGTCTTTCAAGTTCTCATCTTTCTAAGTCCAAACAAAGCCCATTAGACGAAACAGCCCAGTCCGTATTCCTGAGCTAAGAAAACGCAGGCCAGAGCTCCCAAAGTCTGTGTTGAGAGTAAGGGACTGTTTAGTCTCTAGCTGTCAGTGTCGACACTGTCGACACAACGAACCCTCAAATCCATAAAGGATCGGTAACGCGCTTGTGATTCGAGATTGAGTAGCAGGTCAATAGGCTGTATAAAATAAAACTGTCATAAGTAGTATAAAAAAAGGGATCCCCTCATTTTACCGACAAATGTTTCACCGAATGCTTTGTTTCATGGAATTTTCATTTCTATTAACTTTTTTTTCACAAAACCCTAAAAGGTAATTGTGTGGAACCCATTAGGTATGTTTTATAACAATCCTGAAAAGTTTACTGTGTCTGAAAAAAAGTTTGCTTTGAAATGAAAATTCGATGAAACATTTGTCAATAAAAGAAGGGTAAGCAAAACAAAAATCTAGTGCCGAGACCTGCCAGTTAAAAGGTCAAACGTTACAGGCCGCGAAACAAACCGGCGACCGCCTAAAGCAAGCTTTCGAAGACAAGTTCTTGGTCATCCAGAGCGCGATCACGGTCGTGAACGTGTGCCAAGCGCTGCTGTTCCTGCGCATCGCCGTCGCCGCGCAGGCGTACCACGACCTCTACCTCACCAGCATCGACTACGACAATATATACGTCACGGACTTGTTCAAGAAGATCGAGAAGAGGAGGCTCAGGAAGAATCAGTACACGCTGTTGCCGTTAAAAAAGGTGAACGCCAAAGGGGTCAATAGAACAGTTGCCTACACTGATGAGAGTGACCAGGCCCCTAATTTCACCTACTTGACAATTGTCACCTGACACTTACAATTCGCCATACATTGCTTGTTCTAGAAGTTAAGGTAGTTGCTAAGATGACTTGTGGAACGAGAAGAAGCAATGTAACGAGAATTGTCGTTGGAAATCACAATTGTCAAGTTGGTGAAATAGGAACCAGATGTCACCGTTGGTCTAAAGGATTGTGTAGATATTTTTAGAACGACATAATGCTACTGCCTTAAAAATAGGCAAAATATCGTGACCAAGCTCTGTCTCAAACGACACAATTCTAAGGCGATCATACCCTTACAGAAATCAAAATTCTAGTGACATATTCGTCAATATAATTTTTTACCCCATTTTTATCTACGATCGGCTTCTGAGCCATAATCAGATGTTGTGACTTAGTTCAGTGTACAGATACCTATTCGATCGAACACTCTCCCTTTTAACTTAAGGCGAGTTCACTTTCTAAGTGTATCTGGTATGCTGAATACATTATATAGAATCTAGTGATGGTTACACAGATGGAGCGCAACCGCTACGTGGACGTCTACTCCCTGGCATATTCCACAGCGGACCGGCACCGGTTGGTGGCACAAACACTCAAGGTGCTGCTGGAGGTGGTGACGGCCACCACGTTCGTCATGCTGGACCGGCTGTTCTACGAGGCGCTGGAAGTGGTGCGCCAGCACGCGCTGGTGGAGGGGGAGCCGGGGACACGGGACCTGGAGATTGAGGTACCTCCTCTCCCTAGCGTACGCCGTACGCAACTGCTGGAGGTAGTGACGACCGCGTTATTTATACTGGACCGGCTGTTCTACGAGGCGCTGAACGTGGTGCGCCAGCACGCGCTGGTGGAGGGGGAGCCGGGGACACGGAACCTGGAGGTTGAGGTACCTCCTCTCCCTAGCGTACTCAACTGCTGGAGGTAGTGACGACCACGTTAGTTATACTGGACCGGCTGTTCTACGAGGCGCTGGACGTGGTGCGCTGGCACGCGCTGGTGGAGGGGGAGCCGGGGACACGGAACCTGGAGATTGAGGTACCTCCTCTCCCTAGCGTACGCAACTGCTGGAGGTAGTGACGACCACGTTAGTTATACTGGACCGGCTGTTCTACGAGGCGCTGGACGTGGTGCGCCAGCACGCGCTGGTGGAGGGGGAGCCGGGGACACGGGACCTGGAGATTGAGGTACCTCCTCTCCCTAACGTACTCAACTGCTGGAGGTAGTGACGACCACGTTAGTTATACTGGACCGGCTGTTCTACGAGGCGCTGGACGTGGTGCGCCAGCACGCGCTGGTGGAGGGGGAGCCGGGGACACGGGACCTGGAGATTGAGGTACCTCCTCTCCCTAACGTACTCAACTGCTGGAGGTAGTGACGACCACGTTAGTTATACTGGACCGGCTGTTCTACGGGGCGCAGGACGTGGTGCGCCAGAACGCGCTGGTGGAGGAGGAACCGGGGACACGGGACCTGGAGATTGAGGTACCTCCTCTCCTTAGCGTACTCAACTGCTGGAGGTAGTGACGACCACGTTAGTTATACTGGACCGGCTGTTCTACGAGGCGCTGGACGTGGTGCGCCAGCACGCGCTGGTGGAGGGGGAGCCGGGGACACGGGACCTGGAGATTGAGGTACCTCCTCTCCCTAACGTACTCAACTGCTGGAGGTAGTGACGACCACGTTAGTTATACTGGACCGGCTGTTCTACGGGGCGCTGGACGTGGTGCGCCAGAACGCGCTGGTGGAGGAGGAACCGGGGACACGGGACCTGGAGATTGAGGTACCTCCTCTCCTTAGCGTACTCAACTGCTGGAGGTAGTGACGACCACGTTAGTTATACTGGACCGGCTGTTCTACGAGGCGCTGGACGTGGTGCGCCAGCACGCGCTGGTGGAGGGGGAGCCGGGGACACGGGACCTGGAGATTGAGGTACCTCCTCTCCCTAACGTACTCAACTGCTGGAGGTAGTGACGACCACGTTAGTTATACTGGACCGGCTGTTCTACGAGGCGCTGGACGTGGTGCGCCAGCACGCGCTGGTGGAGGGGGAGCCGGGGACACGGGACCTGGAGATTGAGGTACCTCCTCTCCCTAACGTACTCAACTGCTGGAGGTAGTGACGACCACGTTAGTTATACTGGACCGGCTGTTCTACGAGGCGCTGGACGTGGTGCGCCAGAACGCGCTGGTGGAGGGGGAACCGGGGAAACGGGACCTGGAGATTGAGGTACCTCCTCTCCTTAGCGTACTCAACTGCTGGAGGTAGTGACGACCACGTTAGTTATACTGGACCGGCTGTTCTACGAGGCGCTGGACGTAGTGCGCCAGCACGCGCTGGTGGAGGGGGAGCCGGGGACACGGGACCTGGAGATTGAGGTACCTCCTCTCCCTAGCGTACTCAACTGCTGGAGGTAGTGACGACCACGTTGGTTATACTGGACCGGCTGTTCTACGAGGCGCTGTACGTGGTGCGCCAGCACGCGCTGCTGGAGGGGGAGCCGGGGACACGGGACCTGGAGATTGAGGTACCTCCTCTCCCTAGCGTACTCAACTGCTGGAGGTAGTGACGACCACGTTGGTTATACTGGACCGGCTGTTCTACGAGGCGCTGGACGTGGTGCGCCAGCACGCGCTGGTGGAGGGGGAGCCGGGGACACGGTACCTGGAGATTGAGGTACCTACTCCCTAGCTCACCCCATGGCTACTGGCGAAGTCGCTGAAGGTGGTGGCCATAGATATATATAATAAATAAATAAATAATAAAACTGTAGGCACAGGGTTTACTCAAAAAAGTCTAATATTACGTCCAATGATCGTCGTAATCATTATCATCAAAATTAATTTGACAATAGCAGCAAAACTGACATGCAACTACCTCCAAATGTTCCTAATGTTCGTTGGCCACCGCCACACCCACACGTAAGCGCGTTTTACGAGAATACGCGACATATCGTTGCGATCTGTCGCGTTATATCGCTGGAAATACCGTGTGTTATCGCTCTGAGTTGTGTTTAGGTAACTTACTGAAGCAGCCTTAAATCCAGGTGGAAGGAACTGGCTTCGTGGCCAACACTCTCCGCGCGATGCTCGCTCGCCTGAGCGCCTCACAAGTCCAGGGTTCCGCGACGAACACGTGCCTGCCTCAGCCCCGTATCATGCCGACCATTTTCTACTTGCGGATCTACGGGGGATACCTTTGGGTGCTGGTGCTGTTGTGTGTCAATCCTTATACTTTGAGGTTGAGAAGGTAAATTATATATGCATAACAGTTGACTAAAAACAAGAGCTATCAGGCAAGCGAACTTTACTCACATGTTACTTGATGTCACGTTAGCATTTTTGTGGCTGTATTGCTTACGAGAATATTGTCAAAGTTTATAAATGTACTTCCCATTACTAGATATAGGCCTCCTCTGATATATTTGAAATGAAATGCGCTGCAGTCCCGAAGTTGGCCCAGTATATTTTCCTTTAGTCACTTGTATACGAAAAAGTACAATTCTAATAATCTTGGCTGGTAGTCGCGCGGTTCTCTCAGTTTCAAACTCTCTCAGAAGATAAACCGGAGACCGGAGTGCCTGTGGTTGCTTGCAATCCCACCCTACTGACAATAACAATACCTTCAATGCCAGGCTGATCTGCAGCTACTTCTACCCTCGGCGGGAGAAGCAGCGGGTGTTGCATCTCTACAACGACATTCTAAAGAAGCGTATCAAGCTAGATGCCACACTGCGACGGAAAGCTGTCCAGGCAAGTTGTTTCTTCCTTATACTTTAGTTCATGGGTTTCTTCGTTTCACTGGCGCAAT
This sequence comes from Epinotia demarniana, assembly GCA_945867215.1. Classification (NCBI taxonomy): domain Eukaryota; kingdom Metazoa; phylum Arthropoda; class Insecta; order Lepidoptera; family Tortricidae; genus Epinotia; species Epinotia demarniana. The sequence continues at coordinate 6,140,463 of OX244276.1, read as the reverse complement.
CGACCTACGCTTCGCTCGCAACCTCCCCCCATTCGCTTTGCTTCGGTCTCATACGCCCGCTCAACTCAAGACCTCATTCGCGAGCTCCTGACTCCTCGGGCTTTTATATACACTATAATAGGGGTAGGACAGACAAGACCACGTGGAAGTGGGTTGCTCTGATTCGGTTTTCGGATGTATTTTTTAGGTTTTTCATAACTTAAATGACTGACTATGCAGGATTTTTAATAATATAGCCAATTTTGTTTTTTATTTATTATTATTATCTTGTATTTATGTTTAAGCTAGCTTTCATTTATATTGGACATTTACTTTTAGTATTTGGACAAAGGTCCACTAACATTTGATATGAAGTTATATAATACGGATAAGTAACATTTATGATGAAGAATGCTCCTTGTTATGAAAAACAATTATAGTACTATTCAAAAATGGTTTAAGAGGGCTATTGAAAAAAGCGCTCGCTCAGGATTCGGTATTTTGAGACGCGTAGTGCGTAGTGTGTGTGTAAATACTACTAGCACGCACACAAGCTTACTGTAGCTGTATAGCGCACCGTACCGTTGGAGCGAACGCGCGACCGATATTAATACTTGCACTAAAAGATGGTAAGTATTACTTCGCTAACGTGGTGCCCTAACTTGAACAATGCAAGTAATTGCTTTTTGTGCACATATTTTCTATATATATTAAAATACTCTGACAAAGTATAATATTAAAGTAGTTACGTCTTATTTTAATATAAAATGCTTTTTTTTTAAGTTGTCCGGCTGTCCTCTCTATATGTAGGTCGCACCTCTCAACAGATTCTCTTGAAATTTTGTGAGCGAGTTCGATATGCAACTATAGGGCAAAAATGCTTTCGTATGTCCAGCTGTCCGGCTATCCGGCGGTCCCCTCTACAGGTTGTATCTCTGAATCAAGTCTCGTGAAATTTTATGAACGAGTTCGATATTTAACTAAAGGGCAAAAATGCTTTCGTATGTCCGGCTGTCCCCTCTATAGGTTGCATCTCTAAACAGATTCTCGTGAAATTTTGTGAGCTAGTTAGATATTCAACTATAGGGCAATAATGCTTTCGTATGTCCGACTATCCGGCTGTCCCCTCTATAGGTTGCATGAGGTGCAACTCTAAACAGATTCTCGTGAAATTTTGTGAGCGTATCGATATTTAACTATAGGGCAATAATACTTTCGTATGTCCGGCTATCCGGCTGTCTCTTCTATAGGTTGCTCTAGGGAATGCAAACAGGTTAACCGGAACTTTTTGAGTTCGGTTAATAACCAGTTTTGGAAACTATAAACCGGTTACTAATGATGCGCGACTTTGAATGATACTAATTCGATTAGTCGATTATTATAATCATTCAACTAATTCGACTAATTTGAAAATCATTCGATTATTAGTAATACTTCTATTCGACGCCCGGTCGCCCGCATGAGTCGACCTTATTATTATTATTATTTATTTAATAAACATAATATAGAAACTTAATTATTAACATAGTCTCACAAAACTGTCGGGACAGTTTGTCTGTGTGATCATTTTATGGTACAGTTAACTAATTTGTTAAGTAAATGTTACATTCAGCTATGCCTTAGGTGTTAATGTTATTAATGTTAAGTAATGTCGTTTTAGTTTCCTCTTAAAGTCTTTTTTTATGCTTTCACGGCTGATAGTTTCTGGTAAACTGTTCAGAAGATAGGGGATACGTTTTTTTAGTGTTCTATCACCATAATGGTTCTTAACCTTCGGTACGCACAGTTTACCGGACGCCATAGCCCTAGTTACATATTTATTATCGACTACTTTTAACAAGCTATTCTCCGAGCTAGGCTCTAGACTGCTATGGTTATTTATAGCAAGTAGATATTTATGTTTAAGACTTACAGGCAGAATTTTACAAATTTTGAATAGATGTTTATAGTTACCTTTACATTTTTGTCTAGTTTTACTGTTTACTAATAACTTTATAAATCTAAGTTGTATGTTTTCTAACCTGTCAATGTTTGTTTTCGTTGTGAGTCCATAGCTGTCAAGGGCGTAACTCAGGATTGAGTCTACTAGTGACATATATAAGCACCTTAAAGTACTAACAGGTATCTTTAAACTTAGATGAAAGAATTTGCCTAATAATATTCTAAGTTTATCGCAGATAAAGTTAGTATGAACAGTCCAAGAGAAGTTTTCGTCTACTTTCATGCCTAAATAAGTTACATATTTAGATCTTTTTATAGGTTCACACGCACAATTTACCATATCATTATGTAGACATTCAAAGGTGTGAGTATACATAGGGGGGGGAGTGCTGACGGGACATAAGTGTGGCGAATGAATCAATAAAAAAATGGTTTTATCAGTATTGAGAAGTATTCCATTGTCATGGGACCACGCAACGACTGAATTAATATCCCGTTGAACTAGACGGACTGTGTCTGCGAGATCTGTGCCAGGTCGTAGGATGCAGAGGTCATCGGCGAACATGTGCGCTGAGCAGTGTTGTAGTACATTGCACAGGCTATTGACGTGCATCAGGTACAGCACAGGAGAACATCCCGAGCCCTGTGGCACTCCACATCCCACCGTATGCTCACTACTGAAGGTGTTTCCTATTCTCACCATGTAGGAACGCGAAGTGAGATAATCGCGAAACCACTCGTTTAGCGGTTCGCCCACTCCACACTAGTACATGGCGTTCAATAAGGTGTTTGATTCCAAAGTATCATACGCTTTTTTAAAATCGAAGAATACTGCTATTACATGTTTTTTATCATTTAGGTAATTATTTATTTCATCTGTAAATTTGGATAATAAAGTAGAGGTACTCTTTCCTTTTTGGAAACCATGTTGACAAGGGTTCAAAATTTTATGTTTACTAAGGTAGTTACCAAGCTGGTCATTTGACTTTAACATTAGTCGCTAATCTAATGTGCCCGAATCGAACTAGACGTTGACATTAGTAGCTAATGTCACTGTCACAACTAAGTCAACTAACGAATGAATCGAACAGATAACCACCATAACTTGAGCTCGCCCATCATTGATATAGTATGAAAGGAGAGTCACGCTTACGGTGGTTATCGTTCGGTACTCGATTAGTTGCAACTAATTAGTTGTCATCATTCGATTATTAGCATTAGTGTACAACTAATTTCCAATTCGAATATTGATATTAGTAATCGCTAATTACCGGTTACTAACCGAAATGAGTTACATTTATAAAATGCTTGAAGTTGTGAGCCGAGATCGTTATTTAGCAAAAATAAACTAGTAAATTGTCACATATTAATTTCTAGTAAGTTTAATTAAAGTTAGTATGATAGCGATAAAATAAGACAGGTGCGGAGTGACTGAAAAATCTGAAGATGTTGTTACATAAATTTATAAGAGCATGTTACGTTGGTTTGAGCATTTAGAAAGGATGAATATGAATTAACAAAGGACGTGTAATAGGGAAAAGTGGATAGAAAGTTGGAAGGGGACGACCTCGACGAACTTATTCCGACCTAATCGGAGGAATCCTAAAGAAAGGTCAGGTCACAAGAATATTCAATCGACGAGCATGTATGAAGAATGAGAGATAAATGTAAGGAGTATCCTACTATAATATTATAAATGCGAAAATTTGGATGTTTGGATGTTTAGATGTTTGGATATTTGTTACTCAATTACGCTTAAACGGCTCAACCGATTTGGATGAAATTTTACACGAAGATAGTTTGTAACCTAGATTAAAATATAGGATAGTTTTTATCCCGGGTCCACGTAGACGAAGTCGCGGGCGGAAGCTAGTATCGATATAAATCCAGAATATCTGTCTAACAATACTGCTGGATAATATGCTTCTGGCAGTTGTACACAATTTCTGCTACCATGGGCCCACCAGTGTCAAACAATCTCTCACTTGACGTAGAGATCAAGTTCCGCAAAGCATCCACGATGTTCGGGAAGCTCAGTACAAGGCTATGGGATAACACCTGACTGTAAATACGAAGATGATCGTGTACCGGACATACATATTGGACGGTGCTGAAACTTGGACATCGTATACAAAACAGGAGCGGAAATTGAACAACTTCCTCATACGATGTCTTCGGCGTGTTCTAGACATCTTATGGAAAGGTCGTGTTTTGAATGAGAGGGTGCTTCGCGCAAAAGCGACACAAACACCCAGCATTATTGCTATGTTGAAGCGAAGACGTTACGTAAGACTGGCTGCTCCTTAGCTAAATCTTAAACAACCAGTAGGGTCGACCAATGATTGTTTGAATGATTGAATGAATGACCTTTAAGATCGATCCAAAAAAATGGGAACAGGAATCTGAGGACCAGGATCATTGTTTTGTTGTTTGCCATTGTTGTTCCCATGAGAACCTGGCATACCTCATTTACTTGTCAAATATGCGGTCGTAGCTGTTGCTCTCGTATCGGCCTTACGAGTCATGTACAGCACTACCATGACATAGACTTTGAATTAATCATCTTATCGTAGATGATATTAACGTCAACAATTTCGGACCAGCCTCCGAACTTTCACGTTATCAATCGTCGTTGTCAACACTTTCGCTTGCTGAAGCGAATTTCCTTAAGATATGTCCATCTCTCAAGCAATAAATCAGCGAAACGGTAAGCGAATCATTGTCCTTGTCTGTAAAAGGACAATGATAATGATGTATAAAAAGTAAAAAAAAAGTTAGTTATTCAACTACACATCGTCTACTAATAAACCAGAATTAACATTCTTACAGTAAAATTATCCTCCAATACAATGTTTTAAGCTTTAAGTAAAAACCGGTTAATAACCCGTTTTGAAATTTGACCGGTTTTTGCACTCTCTAGTTGGATAACTCAACTGATTATTCATCCTTTATACATCCTTTTACATCCTTTAGGACTGCTCCAGGAGGAGGAGAATGGAATTCTCCATTAGCCTGGTGTCTTCATCATCAGTTCAACTTCACCAAAATTACGATTTCCGAGGATAAATACACGAGTCATAATAGAAAATACCGATGTCAACTACACGCGTGCCTATAAAATATGAGGGTTATCCTCAATTTCCCTGGGATCCCATCATCAAATCCTGACGTGTGCTCACCTGAATAACTTGAAAGAATATGATGAACGGTCTATAAGATTTAAAAAAATCCTTTAACTCCTAAAGGTTGAGGAGTTGTACCTTCCATCATCAGCCCACCAACATGAACTGATGACTACCAGACGCAAATACCTGAATAGCTTTAGAGTATTTTCTACAACCCTGCATATTATGTCAGTGGTTTGTAGGTTCTTGTACAGACAACTGAAAAACATGATGGCCGTTGGGGCGGAAAGGTTCTCGAGCGGAGACCACGTACCGGATGGCGCAGCGGACCCCCCACAAAGCGGACTGATGAAATAGGGTTGCGTCTTTTAATTACGGAGTTCTTATGGCTACCTTCCAGCTCCATCATCAGACCCTGGTTACCATATAGTACCAAAGTACTCGTCAAGGCGAATTAAACGAGCCCAAACTCGATGGGGTTGCGTCGTTTAATTACGGAATTCCTATGACCACCTTCCAGCTCCATCATCAGACCCTGGTTACCAAGTACTCGTCTAGACGAATTAAACGAGCCCAAAGTCGATGGGGTTGCGTCGTTTAATTACGGAATTCCTATGACCACCTTCCAGCTCCATCATCAGACCCTGGTTACCAAGTATTCATCAAGACGAATTAATGGAGCCCAAACTCGATGGGGTTGCGTCGTCGTCGATAACTCAACTGATTATTCATCCTTTATACATCCTTTTACATCCTTTAGGACTGCTCCAGGAGGAGGAGAATGGAATTCTCCATTAGCCTGGTGTCTTCATCATCAGTTCAACTTCACCAAAATTACGATTTCCGAGGATAAATACACGAGTCATAATAGAAAATACCGATGTCAACTACACGCGTGCCTATAAAATATGAGGGTTATCCTCAATTTCCCTGGGATCCCATCATCAAATCCTGACGTGTGCTCACCTGAATAACTTGAAAGAATATGATGAACGGTCTATAAGATTTAAAAAAATCCTTTAACTCCTAAAGGTTGAGGAGTTGTACCTTCCATCATCAGCCCACCAACATGAACTGATGACTACCAGACGCAAATACCTGAATAGCTTTAGAGTATTTTCTACAACCCTGCATATTATGTCAGTGGTTTGTAGGTTCTTGTACAGACAACTGAAAAACATGATGGCCGTTGGGGCGGAAAGGTTCTCGAGCGGAGACCACGTACCGGATGGCGCAGCGGACCCCCCACAAAGTGGACTGATGAAATAGGGTTGCGTCTTTTAATTACGTAGTTCCTATGGCCACCTTCCAGCTCCATCATCAGATCAGCTTTATGTCATAATCATATTGCATTGTCATCCAATTTATACATGCATGCAAAATTTCAGCTCAATCGGAAACCAGAGAGTGGATCAAATTTAACTTGCAAGATTTGATTGCAGACAACGGATAGGTGAACTAAATAAAAGCTTATAAAAAAAATCACCAAGTATCACGATCACTCGTAAAATAATTGACATGGCAGCTATGCAATTCGTAAGTTGTCTCGATTAGCCTCACGAATGACTCACTAGTATAGTTTGACCCCGACGTTGATAACAACTATGCCTAGTCAGAGATCAAAATAATATTTTAGTTGACGGTTAGCCTTCGTGAATAGCCACAATTACACGACGTACAGGTCCGACCCGGACAACGGCTAAGCCGGTACTGGCAAGAGATCGCGCGCGACGGTAAAATTATACTATGTTTGAATGATTATTTAAAAATATAAATGTTGGAAAATGTTGTATTTTTTTTACTGCATTGTGTTGGTAAAAGTATGAACTTTAATGTTATTTAAGATTCAATTTACTAATAATTCAACAATAATGAGAAAATCCTTGTGTTTTCAGTACGATATTGTTGAAAAATATGGTGTAATTGAGATCAATTTACATATACATATGTTGGAGAAAGGTTGACCGGAGCGGGTAATTGGGCTTCATCTGGGATATCGGGCATGGCGACGGACTTCCTATCACGTTTGCAAATAAAAATCAGACGAAATATACCACTTATGCTTTATTCGCATTCACATAGTTAAAAGATAGTTAATAGTAACACTAAACTAAATATCGAATCGGATTCACACAACTATTAACGGTAAGCTATTTATTTGCCATAGACCTTAACATTATACTAGGGTACCTAGGTATGCACTACATCGGAAACCGACAAGTCTCTTGGCGAGAACGTCTAATTCGTACAAGCGCTCAATACAGAATGTCCCGCAATGGCGGTTTATTCCCGCCAGCTAGATACCGATTCCCGCCAAGAGCCATGTCCAAGCGAGGGACAAAGTTGTTTAACCAATCAGCGTCAAGATATCAGCCCAACGCTTGGGTTTCCAGTGTACCAACATAAAATTACAATCGACAGCCAATCAGAATAAAGAACCACCGGACATTAGTCTACAGGTTGGCCAACTTAACTCTAAACATAACATTGCCAGTTAAATCACAATTTCATTCAATCAAGTAGGGTGTTACCAGCAAATAAAATCGAATGAATTACGTTAACTGTCAAATGGAGTCACTACCACTTGACAGCGATCAAACAACAACCGATTGTTTACATAAGATTACCCACTTTAAAATTATAAACATCGTTGCTAACTGTTGGCGCCGCTATCACAATTCGACACATACGTGAAAAAAAAGGAAAATTCGAGGCCGCTACGCACAATACGGACATATTACAATAGTGAAAAGAAAAAAAAACAACTAGGTTCTCATGTAACATCATGGAGAATTAGGCGGTCAAACTTATGGCTCGGCGCTCTTTTCCGAAAACTACTGTCGGTAATCGGGTATATTCGGTCAACATATTCAGTTATTCTTAAATCAGAGGCCGGTACGCACAATAAAAGGAGTTGAGCTATGCAAATAAGTAATCAGAATCTATAAAAACCTTTCCGTTTCTTAGATTTAGACCGTCAAAAATCGGTAATTGTCGCTTATTCCTGACGAATTTTAAAAAGCCCTCTTAACTAGCGTCATTAATTCATTATGAACTTAAATAAAACGGACAAGTGAGTGTTATGATTTATGATGAAAAAAATATTAAACCAAATAGTAGGATATGAGGAATTTATGATTATTGTCATTATGACTTCAAATGGTTATGACCTACGATCGTTATGAATAAGATGAATTATGACTAATGATTATTTTGGTGTAAAGTTTTATGAGGAACATTTTCGGACTTCCAATAATAGGACTTAAAAAATTTGGTGAGCAAAAGCGCCCCCAGAAAAAGCCATGTTGGCCTAGTGGTTCAGGCATGCGGCTGTAAAGCGGCGGTCGTGGGTTCGAATCCCGGCTCGTACCAATGAGTTTATTATTGTACGGAATGAGTATCGTGCTTTTCGGTAAAGGAAAATATCGTGCGGAAACCGGTCTTATCCCAATAAGGTCTAGTTTTCCGTCTGGGTTGGAAGGTCAGGTGGCGGTCGCTTTCGTAATTATTAGGCTTGGAATAAGGTGTCAAATCGGATCTTGGGCTCCTTTAGGGGCACAACCAGGATAAAGGTAGGAGTATGATGATGATACTGTTATAGATAAATAGAAGTGGGTAAATACGGGAAATAGCTACCCAGTCTACCTGTTTTTATTATAACTGCATCAATATGTGGCTTCCTCGTATTATATATTTTTTTAATTTAAGATCCACCAACAGTTGTTAACACTTAATAAAACTGTTTAAATATTGGGGCTGAGTGCCATAACCGTAAAGTTACTCACTTATTTGATGAATGTATACTTTGTTTACCTATAAGTGGTTATGGCACTCAGCCCCAATATTTAAACAGTTTTCCTCCTGGTATATCAGAAGATGGCTGTTAAAGGGTTAACATCTGTCTTAAAACTCTTAAAGCGTCATTAGGTACATTAAAGAAACGAATTAGCACTAAGCGGCAGCCAGTTTAACCGCGTCCTACACTATTATCTGCCAGTGTTGCGAGTGATGACATATGGCACTGAAACGTGGTCGCTTATTACTAAGAGGCCTTCTTTAATGTATGTAATGATCGCATCAGAATGGAGGCTATCCGTAGCGGAACCAAGGTAACCGATGTAGCCCTCCGGATCGCTAAACTTAAGTGGCAGTGGGCGGGGCACGGTAGCACGTAGAACCGATGGCCGTTGGGGCGGAAAGGTTCTCGAGTGGCGACCACGTACCGGTAGGCGCGGCTTGAGCAGGCCTCGCACAAGGTGGACTGATGACCTGGTAAAGGTGCTGGAGTCCGCTGGAAACGGGTGGCGCAGGACCGGTCACTTTGGCACTCTTTGTGGGAGGCCTATGTCCAGCAGTGGACGTCTTTCGGCTAATATGATGATGACGACACTATTCTCTAGCGCGCGTGTTCTTTATCAGTAACATCTTGCAGTCAGTACGAGCTCACTACCTTTCGGGAGAGAGCCTCCTGCTTCGCTTCCCCAACGTGCTGGGCTGGCTGCGGCTGCTGCCGGCCGCCAGGATGGCCTGCCTCATCTGCGGTGAGATCGAGCCGAGGAATGCCAGTAAGTCTTTGATAGGGTTATTTACCTCTTATGCCCCGACCACACTAACGAGAAATGCAATTAATTATTGCCCTAAGCCTCCAAGGAAAGATTTCGTAGGGCCACGCTCGTAGAGGATACCATGGGGAATCCGTAGAGGAAAGCCTACGAGCAGGGCGTCCACGTAGTGTTCCTGGCAGTGGTGTTCAGCCGCCTTTTCCTTAGGGTTTGGAAACGGGCACAGAAATCTCTCAAAAACAGCACTTGCAATGTGATTGGTCGATTTTTATTCGTACCGTTCGTCCCCAGCTCAACAGAAATGGTATAGTGTTGATTTTCCAGCTCGAGCGCGTATTTATTACAAAAGACGTTATCGATCTGTGGTGTTTATTGACGAAAGCATAGTTCACTCCTGTAGGTGCTAATTCGTGAAATTTGTATAGAATTACAAGTCACGTTGCTTTGCTTTCTATAGCATATTTTCTTGTGTCTAGTAGTCAATTAAGTAGTTACTCATTTTATCATTGTCTATATTTTAGAAAGTGGATGGAAAGCATGCGCCATGCCGAAGTGTCCGTTCCTCTACTGCGGGGAGTGTTGGCTCGAGGTCCGTGGACGTTGCCTCGCGTGCGACCCCAGCCTCGCTGAACTCAGCGACCAGGACTCGCTCAGCGACGACGAGATGCCCGTGTACTGAGCCTCGCGATCCTGCGGGAAGTGCTGGCTCGAGGTCCGTGGACGTTGCCTCGAGTGCGACCCCAGCGTCGCTGAAGTCAGCGACCAGGACTCGCTCAGCGACCAGATGCCCGTGTACTGAGCCTCGCGATCCTGCGGGAAGGGACGAGATGCACGTGTACTGAGCTTCTTGATATTGTACTGCGGGGAGTACTGGCTCGAGGCCCACGGACGTTGCCTCGTTCGCCCGTGTACTTAAGTAGCCTCGTTTTAATAGTGTTCGTGGATGTTGGCGACCTGTTCCCCCACAGTGACAAACCACAAGTCAAATCCTGAGCAATGCTCTGCTGAGCTTACGCACTAGGTCAGCCTTGGTCTCCAGTTTACGCCCCTAGGTCAGTGTCACGCCGCCCGGCGTGCAGGAATACAATTTGTATTATTATAATTAGAAATGTACTGTGATGGACAGATACGTTTAAATACCACGTAGATAAGAATTTGTTTGGGTTTATCAGTTTTCCGCCAGATGACAAAGTTGAGACCCAAGTATTTCTTGTTATTTCTGCAGGACCCTTAAAATGTAGTTTTAATAAAACATACGTATACTTAGTTGACAGTTTTTAATTCAAAAGAGTCCTTATTTTAGTTGCTCAATTCAAAAGAGTCCGTATTCTAGTTGCTCGCCGACGGTGAGGTTGCTCACGAACTGTATGTTCTCCGCGATCTCGTTGCAGAGAAGCGCCAAGCCCGTCAGGCGACCCTCCTTTTGGTCGTTGAAACTGTATACCAGCTGAAATTAAAAGAAAAGAAAGAATGAACGGATTTATTCACTACACAAAAGACACAGAGACAAAAATACAATTCAATTGACACATAATATGTATGTGTCTTCGCATTGTCTCAGCATTATGCCGAGGTGTCAGTCACTGATTTTCAGACAGCACCGTACGTGACCCACGGAAAGCAACACAAAATACTAACGATACAAACGTACATACCTACACATAATAAATAAATAATTAATATAATAACTTTGTTAAGAGTCCGCAGTAAGCTCGATTCTCCATGCAAACGTAGTTACGCTCTCATTTTAAAACTGCGTGTTGGATTGTAACGAAACTTTGCATGTTCAATGAAATGAGGTATATCTATGTCTGAAATTAGTTTATGTAGCTTCAGATACCATAATAAGAAAAATACAGCGAATTTAAGTTTTTCATACAAAACTAGCTAGCTTTTGCTGTATTTAGTTTGTTTTATAAATTGGAACCATATAAACTAATTACAGACATAGATATACCTCATGTCATTGTATATGCAAAGTTTCGTCACAATCCAACACGTAGTTTTAAAATGAGAGCGTAACTACGTTTGTGTGGGAAGGTGAAATTCGGCCGAGCTTACTGCGGCCTCTTAAATATGTAACACAATGGGATCTGAGACACAAATTGAAAAACGCGAAACGGTTGGGATTAAAAAAAAAGAAAAATGAAATTTAGTTAAGGTAACGGCGCCTATTACCGTGGCACGTGAGGTAATTTTCAAATTATTATAAAAAATTAAGGGTATGAAAGCTCCTTAACGTCCTAGATATTTTTTTTATTGAAGAGTGTTTATTGAACTTTCAGAGTCGTAACTTTTTGAACAATTTTAATTTATAATATTTGATAAAAATAATTATAGAAACCACGAAAGGAGAATCTTCTATTACCGTGGTAATGGATGGTATGTTATTCTATTACCGCGAATTAAGCTTTTATTACCGAGGGTATAAAAAGCAGCAATTTTCTACCATCAGTTATAGTAACCTGATACACAATTCGGCACCCAATATCGAGGGTTAAATTTTACTAAACATTTATTAAATCACTGTTAAGTTACATGAAGTATGGATTCGGTATTTTGTATTCAAATAATAAATAAATAAAGAACTCGAAAATACACTATACAGGGTATTATAAAAAACCTAGTAAGTACAACACTGAGCATTCTAATAGGCTAAACGTTTCCGGGTGCCAAATGTTTTAAGACTTTATTTAATTTACAAATTTTGCTCGGTTATTTCCGTCCACCACACATATTTAAATATTATCAAATGAAACTGTACGAACGGAACCCTAGATGTGATTTATTTTAAGAGAAGACTAAAATGTCACTCGGTAATAGATATTTCTTTGTAACCTATTACCGACCCAAACAAATAAAGAATGGGTCGGTAAAAGATTCCCATAGTTACTATTACCGAGTGTTATGGGATCTTACCATCGGTAATAGACTTAATTTGGAATTTTGTAAAATCTAATTCCGATCCATAAAAACTTTAGGATACAATTGTATTTTCATTACAAATCAATCATACACATTACAAGCTTGGTGTAAAACCATAATCGCATAACTGGTACGTAAATGTAGTTAATTATTACAATATTTGAACGACGTGACAAAATAAGGGTTTCCATAGAAACTGCAGATTCAGTACTAAAGTTTTGATTAAAAATTAAGGGTTTGTTGAATACTTTCCATACCACGGAAATGGTTCTTTAATAGCGTCAATAGGTCAAGATTCGAATAACTGTAAGAGATTTTATAATCGATGATATATAAAAAAGATAAAGCACAAAGAAGCAAATCGCCGACTTAACTATTACCGTGGTATGCCACGGTATTATTTTACCCTACTAAAAATGGCGTCTATCACCGCTGTATTTTATATTTCATTTTAAATGTATTTCCAGGCCATAAAATATATTATGAGTTTTTTAGTCGATTTAAAATGCATAGCATTAGTTTAATTGTCATATTACGTGAAATAGTAAATAAGATTCGGGTATACTTACCAGTGACGCCACGCGTTTGTATGACACATCCTCTTCCTACGCCGCCGTCGCGGAAACCGACGAATTGCGAGCTTGTTATTTAATTCTCACACACAGTTGCGTAAACAGGACCGTTAGTCAACTAAATTAGGCTTCATTTGTGTAAAGAATGTTTATTGTAAATCGAACGGTTTGCCTTTAAAATGCGTATTTTGAAATTCCGCGGTAATGGTAGCCGAAATTGATACCCCCGGTAATAGGCGCCGTTACCTTACGCTATTTTAATCGCCAGAACAAGACCCTCCAAAATGTCTGATAATTTATGACAGTATCTAAGGTTACCTGCGTTCACGTTGTTCCACTTAATAACATTTTACCTTGCTGGAATTTAAACTATTGTGAGCCTTGTGTAAAATACTACTAATAAATCCATAGTTAAACTCATGCATTAAATATCACAGTCAAATGTTTAGAACTCTTCGGGAGTTCTTCTTCGGGACGAGTGTTTTCGCGGCAATGTCGCTTGAAGCACTCCCGAAGAGTAGCCGGGCCTCCGGAGCTGAGCGTGAGTTGACCAGAGGGTCAACCCAGCAAACCCGAAGAGTTCGAGACACGTCGCACATTTAATATGTGTGTTCTATTTTACCTTGTTCTATGTAACCAGCTACACTCTGCCCCTTTCTACAACTAACGCGAGACGCTCAAACGATTATCGCCTTTAGGGTGGAACAACGCAATCGCTACTGGCTATACGTATGTACATGATATTCAGAGAGCGCGCAAAAATCGCTGTCTAGAAGGAGATTACGTGTGGACGAATGCTTCAGGGACGTTTGAGATGAACGGCACTGAGCTGCTGTGCTGGCATCATCATATCAGCCGAAAGACTTCTACTGTTGGACATATACCTCCCCCAAAGAGTGCCACAATGACCGGTCCTGCGCCACCCGCATCCAGCGGACTCCCGCGACCTTAAAGGCCTCCACACAGCGAACGCAGGTCGTGCTCGGCGCGGGTCGGGCGGTATCTCTATCTCTTTCGCGCAATAGCGCGGCGTCTCTATCGCACAGTTGCGCGAGCCCGCCGCGGTAGCAACGCGGGCCCGCGGCAGGCCTGCGCAACTGTGTGATAGATAGTGAGAGAGATATTAAATGCCTTGGTTAGTTGTTAGAGAGACATACCAACCCGCGCCGCGCACGACCCGCGTTCGGTGTGTGGAGGCCTTTACCAGGTCATCAGTCCACCTCGTGGGGGGCCTGCCCTCGCTGCGCCTTCCGGTACGTGGTCGCCACTCGAGAACCTTTCCGCCCCAACGGCCGACGGTTCTACGTGCGTAGTTGTTATTCTAACATAACACGTGATATTAACCGAGAGGAATTCGTCGTAAGTGATCCAGCCATCGTTGTCGGTGTCGGCGGCCGTGAATTTCTCTTTCCGCATCTCCATCGAACTCTCGTCGCCCAGGCTCTCAAGCACCGCTCCGCTGAAACACATGAAATTATAACCCTCAAGTACAGAAATTACACGCGTTCAAAGATTAAACTCAGGGTTCTTATTAGACGGAGGCTCTCCGAATGTGAGAGTGCATTATGTTAATTTTAGGCAGGAGGAACGGGTCGGGCCGGAGCACATTCTATTACATGCAAAGGAATTTGAACCGTATCACATTTAGTCGATCTTTTAATTCTTTTATACCCACATTTATGCTAAAAGTGGCGCTGCAACATACGTTTCATGTGCTCTGCCTACCCCTTTTGGGACTAAAGGCGTGAATGTATGTAGGTATGTATGTATGTTAAACAGTAGGTAATTACATTTCATATTTGAATGAATCGTGCGACGTGCATCCACTGCGAGGCGGCAGCTACCGACGCGGTCGGTGGGGATTGTAATCAAATATGAATTGCATCTGCGGTATAGACGGTTCAAATTCCTTTGCATGTAATAGAATGTGCTCCGGCCCGGCCCGTTCGGTGAGCATCGTACATTACTCTGTTTCACTGGTCGTGTCAAAGCAATATGGCCCAGACAACAGCAAGGGCCTCCAGTTTTCGGCAGTAGATACCTACTACTGATACAAAACTACTGTTCATTCCAAAATATATATGCTGCGGCGGTGGCGCTACCACGAAAACGAAGTCGAAGGTCGTATATCTCCATCTCTGTAGCTCAAGTAGTACCGAGTTCCGAATTTCGATAATTAATGTTCTGCAGTGCTGCGTCCCCTAATCATGGCCGCCGCGACGTGCACCGCGCTTGCTCGCGCGCACCAACCTGCGCTAATGCGCTCATTGTCCGAGCCATAAACATACTAAACTTTCCACAAAAATTTACTGGTTTAATTGTACTCCAGTATATAAAAGGCGCAAGTAATTGTGTTTTTCTTAAACATTCGCAGAGAAGCCATTTTAATATTTTTAGCTTTTGTGCATAATTTGTAACAAATATTTTAAGTAATTTAGACCTTTTTAGACCTATGTTCGTGATTTTTTTATACCCACATTTATGTTAAAAGTAGTACTGGAACACAAGTTTCATGTGCTCTGCCCCCTTTTAGGGATAAAGGCGTGAATGTATGTATGTACTAGCTTCTGCCCGCGACTCGGTCCGCGTGGAACTCGTTTATATCGCAGTTCCATACAAACTTTTATCCCCCCATTTCACCCCCTTAGGTGATGATTTTGGGGATAAAAACTATCCTATGTCACTTCTCCATCCCTTCATCTATCTCCACTTAAAAAATCACGTCAATTCGTCGCTTCGTTTTGCAGTGAAAGTGTAAGGCCTGAGTGAACGCCCGGCTCAGAGCGGGGCGTCGATCGTCCATAAAAATTGCATTTATTTTATACGGACGCTGCACGCCCCGCTCTGAAGGCGTAGCACGGTTGCTATTTTATCACTTATCGTTTTGGATAAGACATCCGTCACTCTCGCACTCGCATACTTGTCAGAACGTGACGGATGTCTTATCCACAGCGATAAGTGATAAAATGGCAACCGTGCTACGCCTTCTGAGCGTGGCGTGCACTCAGGCGGACAAACAAACAATCACGCACAATACACTTTCCCATTTATAATATTAGTATGGATGTATGTGGTTATAGTTACTTACAAGTCGTCGCAGCCGAGCATGCCGTTGGCCTGGTTGTCGAACAACAGGAACAGGCTGTGCAGGTTGGCGATGGTCACGTCGTTCCACCCCGGGAACCGCTGCACCACCTTCTGCGTGCTCCAGCGCCGGTCCAAATCTTTCATCTCCTGCAGTTTTACTCAATTGAATTTGAACCGTCTGTACAGCAGATACAATTCATAAGTATTTGATTACAATCCTTACCGACGGCGTCGGTAGCCGGCGCGTGCCGCCGAATATGAAATGTAACTGCTGCATAGACGGTTCAAATTCCTTTGCATGTAATAGAATGCGCGCCGGCCCGATCCGTTCGGCGGGAATCTTACATAAGGCTGCCGCTCCACTGAGGCGGAGCGGAGCGGAGATGTGCGGAATTGACCAATAGAATTTAAGCTACGCTCCGCTCCTTTCAGTGAACTTACATTCTATTGGTCAATTCCGCACATCTCCGCTCCGCTCCGCCTCAGTGGAGCCGCACCCTAAAGATACACAAAATATAGAGC